>CM038672.1:167319968-168581473 GCA_021605145.1 Aegilops bicornis
CTGTACCTCGGTGGCGCACCACTCGGGAGCAGCATGGCCGGGCGAAGCGAACCGGAGCGAGGTCGCCAAAGGGCCTTACTCAAGACGGGACCTTCAAGAATAGGCTTGGAGCCTGCGGCTCGGGGCTGTGGCCTGACGAGCTCCGGTCATGTCGCGGTGGTCCATCCACACGACCGTAGCCAGAAATCGACTTCATGAGACCCCCCTTCTTCCTCGTCTACGGAGGCGGTAGCATCACTCCCTCACGAGTCAGGCGTCACTCGCCTGCGGAGTCTGGCGTTGACGAGGCGCCAGCGGGGCGCCATCGCGACGGATCTCGTGCGGCGGGAGAGGAACTGTCGTCGAGAGGAAGGCGTGACTGCGGCATAAAGGTATCGAATTGACCCCTGGCTGGCAGCGCCACTACCCCGCAACATCCGCCCGGGGACTCACGGAGGTAGGGGACCTCGTGCTCAGACGGGTCCTCTCCGGGGAGGGGTTGCATAAGCTCTCCCCATGTGGGAGGCCCGTTCAAAGTTGTTCATGTTTCCAGGGCCCGGCTCTGCGGCTTGGAGACTCGGGAAGGGGTGCCCATCCGAACCGTCGAACATCCAAAGCATCTCCGGAAGTTCTACTCGAAAAGGCCGGAGCACGTGAAGAAGGCAAGCGCTGTGAAGCTTATTTTACCGAGAAAGGCCGGAGCACAATGAAGAAGGCAAGCGCTGTGAAGCTTATTTTTTACGAAAGGCCGGAGCACGTGGAAGAAGGCAAACGCCTGTGGAAGCTTATTTTTTCTGAGAAAGGCCGGAGCACGTGAAGAAGGCAGCGCTGTGGAAGCTTATTTTTCTCGAGAAAGGCGGAGCACGTGAAGAAGGCAAGCGCTGTGAAGTTCATTTCCCCGACAAAGGCCGGGCAGTGAAGAAGGCAAGCGCTGTGAAGTTCATTTCCACACGAGAAAGGCGGGAGCTTGAAGAAGGCTAATGCCTGTGAAGCTTCGCCCGCGTGACACTCTCACGTAATAATGAGTTGGGGCTGTACACGCCCAGTCTCGTGAGCGCCCGGCCTCGGGCCCCGGGCTCCCTCACACTGCATGGCAGCACTTAGCTCCCGCCTTTGGTGAGAAGGCGTCCGAAGACTAGATTAGAGTCTTGGACGGCTTTTTTTCATTTGCTTTCTGCAGTTGGCTTGTTCATTCCCATTTGAAGCTTTGTTGAAGTTGTTGCCGTCTTTGGCTTGTGACTCTCTGCCTTTTTCGCTCTCCTGCCTCGGTTTCTCTCGCGCAAGTCTCGCCCATGAGCACCCTGTGAGTGTTTTCTGCCCTTATCATTTGAGGCTTTCCAAGCGGGTCCATCTGGAGCACCCTCCCGCCGTGCCCCCACACGGGCACCTTGTATGTTTTGGGACACAGGATCTGGGTCGAGTCGCCTCCTAACCGAGGCCGGAAGTTACCCCTCTGACTAATCCTTGCAGGACATGAAGCGTTCGGCAGGGCCTCGGCCTCGAGGCGAAGACCGCGACAGTCCCCGAGGCTAAGTAATTTCAGCGCTGCATGTGGCACAAAAAGCATAGCGAGAAATAAGCGGAAGCAGTCACGATAATTAACAGCAGCAGTTCAAACCACGCTTGTATGGGCCCTACATTACTTGTCTCTTTATGCGGGGAAAAGGAGAAGAGCAAAATAGAAGCACGACTACGCTTGGCAGGCACCAGCTTCATGGCCGAGGCTCGCCTCTGCCTCGAGCTCGGGTAGAGTCCCTCTCGGCAGCTTCAGCAGAGGCGCGACGCGGGCTGACCGCTACCTCTCCTCGGTAGGCGACGGCATGGAGGCTGGTAGTCATGACCACCGCCATAAGGCTGCTGCCGAAGGAGAGCATGGCTCGGCAGGCCCAGCGCGCAGACCACGCAGCTGCTGTCATCTTCATCCGGTCATCGCCCGGGGCTGGGTCCATGGCCCATGATGCGTCGTCTTTGGGGCAGCACCGACGGCGACCGTCTTCCCCAAACACCCTCATGTAGAGGGTGGCATCGCCCGTCCCGAACTTGAAGTGCAGGTGCACCGCCAGAGCCTTAGGCAGCTGATGACGCTTTGCAGCCAGGGTCGGAGCCACACCTCGGTGGCGGAGACCTCCAGCCGAAGCCGGAGGCTGCGACAACCGTTCGCTTGAAGCGGAGAGGCCGGGCGCCCGCCGGAAGTTCACCTAAAAGGCGGGAAAGTTGGAGCAGAGGCAGGTCGGCTCCACCGACCACTAACAAACTCGGCAGCTCCTCTGCCGAGTGGAAGCCTGCGGCACAGGAGGCCACGCAGTCGCATGGCGCGCCCATCATCAACACAGGCGCCCGTCGCGTAGCGCAGAGAGATCGCCTCCACATGCCGCGGGAAGCCGCTTGCGGGAGCCACATGATGCTTGGCGAGGGCGGCCTCGAAGCGCTTGGCCGGGGAGAGTCAGTCGGGCTCTACAGGCGGGCCTTTCCCTTCTCCATGACCGAGAACCTCTTAATGAGCCATGGAGAGAAAGGATCGTGAAGGAGGAGATGGGCTGGAAGGGCTTGGCGCCGTTCAATTACTTATAATAGGAGGAGGCCAACCGTCGGCCTCCACGATCGCGAGGTAATCATGACCCATTCACGCACTGTGAGGGACTTGTCAAGTCATGTGGTTGCCGAGGCATCGTGGGAAGCGGAAGACTCCACGACTAACCAATCGCCATCGCGACGCCTAAGGCCGCAGTTTGTTAGAACCTGTTATCGCACTTGCACCCTTCACTTCCCTGCTAAGCCAAGACTGGTAGCGCCTTGGGCCCGGGGGGCTACTGGCCGGGTGTTCTAGGGCAGGGGGTCCCAGACTTGCACACTGCGGCTGCGGGCGTGGCTCGAGTGGGGGCCAGACCGGCTCAGCTTCATCCATTTGAAGCTCAAGACCTCGCGAGGGCTAAGCCTCATGAGAGGCAGCAGGGACCCTCCTCGAGAGCAGCCTCGTCGGCGGGCTCATGAGGAGGCAGGAGAGAGATCAAGCCGGGGTACCTACATGAGGGTGCCCGTGGACGCAAGCTCATGACGATCCCGAGACCCGAGCGGGCGCCGACTCATGATGTCCCCTTCCTCTTTGGTGCAAAGGAGGCAAGCCTGAGCCAAGCCATCGAGCAAAGGTTATCGCTTGGTGCAACAAGACCAAGGCCAGCGGAGGGGCCCGGTAGGATGGGGAGGTCATCGTGGAGCCGGGCCAGGCGTCACCCAGTGTGAGTCTTTGGCAGCCAGAAGACCAACTTTAGTCAGGATAAGTGTACTAGATGTTCCCCTTGAGAAATGGCCAATTGTTGGCGCCCTTCCCGCTCATTATTTGGGAAGAGGCCGGTGGCCTCCCTCTATAAATAGGACTAGCCACCACCAAGAGGCGGCCGAGATCACCAGAGAGAGAGAGAGAGAGAGTAGAGAGAGAGGGCATTTGGACTCACCCTAGCGGTTCATCGCACCAGGCTCAAACAGAGACCCTCATGAGGCTGTCCTCCCTTTGTATTGTTCATCATCAGCCCACGAGGCAATCCACCACACCACCTGAGACTAGAGTAGGGTATTACACCACAACGGTGGCCCGAACTAGTATTAACCTTGTCTCTCTTGTGTTGTTCATCGTTCATAGTTTAGATCCCTCGCAATCCATTCTCGCGTGAGCTTTGGTAGGGGAAAGATCTCCATAGCGCACCCCAAAGGTGTCGAACCTCAAGGGTCCGTCGGAACCGAAATCCGGCAGTGACTAAGCATTACTTTGCTGTGTCATCAACTTGCCGAACGAGGAGAAGGTTGCAGGATGGGGAGAAGCTATGCGCGCGGTGGCTCGCGAGGACAAGGAGAAACTCTTTGACTAATGCAAGCTCTCCCTCGCTCGAGGCGGTGGGCGTGCAATAGTTAATTCGGTGTCGATTGCCGAAGCATACACTATACTACTAGTGCTACTATTGTTCGACTTCCCGAATAGGCGAACAGCCAAGCGCAAAGCTTACTAGTACTAGTACTACTACTATAGTCTATAAAGGTACGTACTACACTAGTACTAGGAACCGGATGGAGGAGCGTCTGCACTCTTATTATAATTTTAAAATGCGATAAAGCAATCTTCAACACATTTTGTTCTCTTGAGAGGTTCTCGCATGTGATAATGGAAGTTGATTGCATGGAACACTCGCGAAATTCTCAAACAATTCTGGCTCATATCCTATTACAAATAGTAGCGCTTCGGTAATATTTCCTCTTTTTTGTTATTCAGCATGTAAACAGTTCAGCCAAACCTTGCGGCGCATCTTACGTCTCGAACCGTGCTTGCTGCACTTTGAATGTGGCGAGAGCTGGCTTGGTGAAACACCTGCGCTTCCTACTTCTTTTTTTGAGGTACCTCACTTCCTAGTGACCAGTGTCTTGGCTGATCGTCCTATGAATGCTTATATATGAATAAAGCTCTCTCATTTACCCGCAAAAAAAATTAAGCCATATTAACCGGAAAGGAGGGAGTATGGACTAGCACTACTTTTTGGTGTGTCCCGTCAACTTCATGAGAACAAGGAGAAGCTTGCAGGACAAGGTGAAGGTCGCTTCATGCCTTTTGACTAATACAACCTACCCTCGGTGGACATGCATCAGTCCATTGATTGTCAGATTAGCGAGGCATTATTACACTATAGAACGCCAAGATGCGGAGTACCATCATTGTTCGACTTCACGAAAGAGGCGAAGAGCCAAAAGCGCTGAGTAATGCGAGTAGTACTACTACTAGAACCGCGATGGTGGAAGCGTACGTACTCTTATTTTTTTATCTACGATAAAGTACACGTTTATTAGGAGAAGAGGCGGAAAATGGCAGCCCAACATGTAATGAATGATGATGTCGATCAACCAACCATGCTCGAATATATCTTGGCCTCCATGCGAGCCCGTCGGTGTGTTCTCGCTCCTCGTCTCTCTCAAGGAACGGGCGGGTTGGCTCTTCTTGCGTCAATTGAGATCGGTTTGCTCACACTCCTATCCCACATGTCGTTGATATGCCAAGAGGAGGTGCGTTGACCGGCCAGCCATCTGGCGTACTTGGTTTTGCACCTTCATACTACTCCTCCCTCCGTCACGATTTACTGAGGCGCTTCATTATGATGCATTTCTCTCAATGCATTTCCATCACCAGAGAGACTTTAGACGCCGTTTGGTTTAATGCTCAATTAATTAGGCGTGGTAACATAATCAAGTCCACAATTTTCTCTCCATGTACTCTGTACTACTACGGAGTGGAGTAAGTGCATGCATGTGTGTACCGGGGTGGAAGCACTACATGCATGTGTGTCTGCATTATTCCCTCTAGTAATAGGCAGTGCATATAACTACCAATGCTATTTTTCAGGCCGATCGCTAGTCGCCTTGGTCCCACAGATTTTTTCTTTTTTAGAAGCGCGATGTATAAGCGTTGGCGGATGGAGTAGTATGGCCGGATTCAAAGAAGAGCGTATTGATGGTTGCTTCTTGAGCAACTTACGATTAGGAAAAGGTGGGAGCTTCTGATTTGACTGCTCATTGCTCACTATTAATGCGGTATAATGGCACGGGCTGGAGTCTCCCCATGCGGTTGTGCACTACCCCTCGGTTCTTAAATATACTCTGGAGTATATTTGTCTTTCTAGAGATTTCAGCAGTGACTACTTCAAATATTTGTCTTTTTAGAGATTTCAAATGGTAGTACATATATTTTAGAGTGTAGGTTCACTCATTTTGCTTCGTATGTAGTCACTTGTTGAAATCTCTAGAAAGACGAATAGAATATTTAGGAGCGGAGGGAGTAATATATACGAAGCAAAATGAGTGAATCTACACTCTAAAAATATGCCCGCTTTGAAATTTGTAAAAAGACAAATATTTAGGAGCGAAGGAGTATAATTTTGTGCATGGCACATGGACCCGGATGATGAAAGAGGCTTACGGCAATGCTATCAAGCTTCCATCATTTGTTTACATAATCGACGTACTATACAAATAATTTTCCAGCTGACATGAAATTGTACAATGGTGTGAGCTTTCAGCTTTTGTTTCACGCGTGTCTTGCCATCGATGCTCTTTGGAAACAATAAAAACTAACTTCCTTGCTAATGCATGTCAATTATTAGCATATTAGAGCTAATAATTACATCAGCGAATCAATAGCGGAGTTGTGAGAAGGTGTTAAATTAAAATTGATCCATGCTTTCATTGGTAGCAGCGTCCCCATTTCTGTCTAAATCAACAAGGCATGTTGGGAAAAAAGTAGCTATCTGGAGCATGCAACATTCCGATCATTTTGTGCAGTTCCACTAAAATAGAAATTTGGCGTCCCTGTTCCAAAGATATTAAGTGTGATTCACGATAATAGAGGGCTCTTGTGAAACAATAAACATACAAATAGAAAGCGAGTCACCTTTGTAGTCTCTCTTAAGACTAACTAGTTGGAGAAGATTAGGCTCGGAGTTGGATGAGGAGGATAGAGCAAAACCAATCTCCTTTGTGCGATCGCCTTTGAAATGTAGAGATGACGTTGCCCGTGTGACATTTTAGTACCACTGCACAAAACACTCTTAAGAAAAAAGTGATTTGTGCAGTTCACCAAAAGGTCGCAATAGCAACGAGGTGAAATGGATAGCCCTGTTTGCAAAAAAGAAGTAGAAAGGAAACAATTACTGGCCAATAACAACACGGTTGTGTTTGTCTAAAACGGTGTGAGGACGAGAATGCAATATGAAAGAAATGCATTTGGGCGAGCTACGTTTTGGGCAAGAACTATGGAAGATCCACATGCAGCGGCGTGGGAAGGCAGGCGGTGGAGCAAGGCGGAGGATACACGGAGGTTGTCGGGATGTAACTAGGTGGCGGCTGGTAGGCGGAATCTCGAGCAGGTGGCGTAGGCCTGCCGCGCGGAGCTTGGTCGGAGAAGAGCGACATGTACATGAGATCGGGACGTGCTGCCTCGGCGCCCGTCGAGCAGAGCGATGCACTTCCTCCCTTTCCCGGCCAGACGGGATGCGGCGGATCGGTGACCAGCGGTGAGAGAGAGAGAGGCCACCGCACTCCCTTTCCCCGACGGACGGGATGTAGCCGGATCGGTGACCAGCGGTGAGAGAGAGAGAGGCCACCGCAGCCTTGTGTGAGATACTCGAAGAAGCGACAAACCGGGCGCATAAGGCTCCATTGTATATAGTGAAGCGGACTACCTTTTCTCCATAAAAATCGTTTTATATTACGTATGCGTGCCATTGAGCGCTATAACTTTATTTAAAAATAGCAGCGGCAGCGTCAAGTCGAACTTTGTTTAGATGCGGCGTGGTACCACGACCTCCCTAGGCAAACAACCGCTTCTGAGCGTTCAAATTATACGTGGGCTGCCATTTACGTAAAGAAATGAGCTCCACCGTGTACCCGCGTGGGTGTGGCTGGGCACGAAGCGTGAGTACGTGCACGGTGCACCTATTCTCTTCTTGTATATGTACACCACCTATGTGGGGTTGTGTGAGAGAGATACAAATCATCGGCTTAAGGTGTCCATAGAATCGAAAAGAGGGATGATGTGTGTGTGTGTGTGCGTGTGTGCTTGTGATCGATAAAGAGTGCCATCGAATTTGTGTGTGCTTACGTCAAAGATATAGAGTGGCTGGCCCTCTTTGGAGCGTGAGAGGGACATGTGCAGTTTGTCTACGTGGCATGGATACCTACTGCAGCCTTCGACTATCGGTGTGTCTTGGGGAAGAGGGAGGCCCAATTAACTATAGAGGTACAGTGGCTGGTATATGTGTGGAGGAGGAGAGAGGCCTACCTCATGTATTAAGGAGATCGATCTGCCTCATGTATTAAGGGAGATCAATCGGCATCCATGCATATGTGTAGGAGAGGAATAAGGTCGGGAGAGAGACAGAGCTAGAGTGTTGGAGGGGGTGGTAGTGGAGTTGCTTCTAACAAATGGTGGGATAGGCTTGCTAGACAAACGGAGGGCACGCCTTAACATCAATAAGAGAGGAGATGGCTGCTTGTTATGCATGCATGTGCGTGTGAGAGGCGGGTCGGGAGGCATGCACGAATGATGAGGGGGGATGATGTGGCTGTGGTAGCGGACATAACTACATAGGAAGATCAATCACCCTTTGTTAGAGAAAGGAAGACATAACTTGTGAGAATGCGCCGATCTATGGGGGAGTTAAAGTCGATCTAGGTATATGTTGGGAGATCGATCGGTATACATGCATGTGTGTGTTAGAAGCAAATGAGGCACGAGGATAAGGATAGAGAGAGAGAGGATGCATGTAGGAGGTGGTACAAGAGGCATACTATATCGGCGGGGAGGAGTGTGCGAAATGCGAGAGCGATGAAAAGAGTGGTGGGAGTGAGGCATGGACGGTGACAAGAGAAGAGGGGAAGCTTGTGTTTGTGTAGGCACACCTAGCTAGAGAGGCATATCGATCGATGTGTGCAGTAAAGAAGAGGCTGGGGCCTACACACACCATGGGTGAGCGACCCTAAAGCTGGAAGGCGAATTTGCATGATGGAGCTAGAGAATGCCGAGGGAGGTGAGAGGGATGCGAGGCGTGTGCATGCACAAGAGAAAGTTAAGCGCTAGCTACAAAGATAAGAGGGTTGTGTGGGTGTAAAAGGCGAATAGAGATCATATATACTTCATTATAAACAGCGAATTCAGATATTTGAAGAATTTATCATAGTGTTTTAAACCGACGCATGTGTGAATATATATAACGGTGATACACATGGTGTGTTTATGAACATGTTATACTACATTTAATATATTTTATCTCTACGCTTATAAAAAAACCGGTTGTTGATGATGGTGTGCCTGCCATCCTGCATTATAGGCCGTCCGATTTATATCTGGCGGATAGCAAGGAAACTATGATGGTTGAAGTTGGCAACAATCATGATTGTAGATTATTATTGAAATAGAGATCTGAATTCAAATTTAGTTCAAATTGCAGCGGTAGTATAGACATTTGGAATGCACTAAAATGTTGGTATGAGTAGGTTACATGCATTATACAGCAAGCAAAAAAATTTAATCGGACATAACATGGTTTCATACTCCTTCCATCTATATAGGGCGTAATGAGATTTTTAAGACCGCCTTTGACTATTGACAAGATTAATAGTACATGACATGCACAATGTGAAAATTATATCATTGAAAGAACCTTTCACATCTGAAGTTAACGATTGTGCTTTGTGTAAGTTGCATGTCATATATCATTGCTCTAATATTTGGTCAAAGTTAGCATTGAAAAAGCATAATAGGCCCTATATAGATGGAAGGAAAGATAACTTTGAATAGCATTTGTATAGTAAAGCGGGGCAAGACTCTCTCTTTGTGTGGTGTGAATAGTTTTATTTTTTCTTTTTCTTTTTTGGTTGAGGAAGTGCGAATTGATTTAGTGCATTACAAGTACAATATTACTACCGTTAGGCTTGTCCCTAAAATTCAACCAGGCGTCTTGTTATATCGAAAATTCAGATATCGTGCTCCCAAAACTGGCGCCTTCACAACCCAGCGCCTTGCTATCCCAAAATTACAGCAGCGAAAACTCCTCCGGTACATGCCAAATCCCGACATAAAGAAATCCCCTTCTAACCTTGAGCGAAAGGGCCGCTAGTTCAAATCGGTTGGGGGTACTTTTGTAACACACCCTACATTTTGGACAAGCGGCGTCCCTAAATCATGCTTCACCCCTCCCATCGCCCCTTTTCGCCATTCGAAATTCCAGGCCGCCATAACCTCTCCGCTCCAGCCCTTGAAACCCCACCCTCCTCCGTCCATACATCACGCTGCCCGGTAGGAGCCTCTTCCCCGACGGCGTCGTCCACATAACAGCTCGGCGTCCCTCGTCCACCTCCGGATGAGGATCCGTCGTCCATCTCGCCGTCCGCTTGGTTCAGCCACCCGTCCTCCACCTCCAAGGAGCTGCTCCGACGATCGCCTCATCTATCAGCGGCTGCTCCATCCCCATGCGCCGCCTTAACCTGCTCCACGAAACCGCAGCATCCTCATTGACTCCTCGGATGAAGCCGAGGCCTATTCAGCGCCACCAAAGAGGTTGTACACTCATCGCATTGCACCTTCTCCTTAACTTTCGACCTCCCGGCGGCAAGCGGTGCTCCATCCGCACTCCCCATGGAGCGGCTACCTTGGCCGGCGCCCATGGGCGACATCTCCATGGCGACTCTCCCGGTCACGAGGCCCTTGGTGGCGGGCGTCCATACCTGGCCGGATCTGCTGCTTTGCTCGCTCTAAGCCCTTCGCTTCGCCAGCAGCTGCTTCTTGCTGCTTTGCTCGGCTCTCGCTCGATCGCTTTCGCTTCGCCTAGGCTGCTTCTTCTGCTCTCCCCCTCGCTTCGTCTTCTTTGCTCTGCTCGATTAAGCCACACTTGATCGGTAGAATCGACTTTTAGGTCGATCGATTTTTCGAGGGGTTGGGGGGGGCTCATGCGGAGTTAAGGAAGAACCACCTGCAGCGGGGCGGGGCTCATGGGAGAGGTACCCACTATCTATCTTAGGGTTGAGGGTGGGGCGGGGGGGCCTAGAAGGAGCTGGCCAGGAAGCGGCGGTGGCGAGATTGTTCGAGGCGGCGAGGTGGCTTGGGGCAGCAGTTCGTGGGTGGTGGTGGCGGCTCGAGGGGTGTGCGAGTTGAAGATGAGCTGTAGGCCCTCCTAAACTACATGTCAAGTGCCTCTCTTCTACCATTGCGTTCGGTTTGACAGTAGCATTCAGATTCCTGATGAAATTTCAGTTTCGATGATTAAGTTGGAGTAAACAGTTTTACCTCATCTGTTGTAGTCGGTGGTTTTTGGTGATGTTAATTTTACATCCATTTTACATCATCTATTGGAGATGCTATTAGAATCCCACTTGAGATTGACGACGTCTATCTTGTCTTGCTTCAGCCTTGACGTCTTCTGGCTCATCGGAGCTGCTCCAACGCAGCGAGCGATCCATCACAACAGAAAGTGCCACAGGACGCCGATCTCTGATTCCTCGGATCTTCCTCCACACCTCCGGCAGCCACCTTTGCCTCAAGCTGCTTGGCTGACCAACCCAATGATCTTTGAGGTCGACACGGCTATGACAAAGAGGTTGTACACTTGTTGCATCACTTATTACTATACATTCACGTCGATCCATTAGGGCTATTTTGGTTCAGCGGAAGCGTCGATCCTTGGTTGTTACCATCACTCTAAATTTCTGCATGCTCTCCTTACATAATCTCACTATATTTTTTTTCGTATGCATATGGATATTGTACACGCAGTCATCTTGAACATGTAGAGAAAAAGTGAAAGAGTTTTGTGCGGCAATACAATGTCATGGAGACATCGCTCCATGGTGGGTTCAATGGCAAACCCTCCCCACCCTCTCCAGATTGTAATCCAGACGAAGATATCATTGCAGGCGGATTCGAGACATTCTTGACCACTCCTATTTACCCCCAAGGTGTTTGCTCTACCTTGGCATGATGATGTTAGTCATATCATGCATATGTTGCCTTCAAAGGTGCCTACTTTTTGACATCATATATATACGCTTGGATTTAGACATGTTACGTAATGCCACTGTTTAGTTTTACGTATCATATATAGGAATTATGCAGTCTCATGTCTTTTAGCCAGACCATAATATATGTGAAATGTGCAATGCCATCCTGTTTAACCGGGCATCATATATTTGAATGATATCTTGCCCATCTTTTTCTTCATTACATTTCCATTTTTCGACAATGTTTGTACATTAAACTACTCTTCCTGTGAATCAGCCATTTGGGTGGGAGATGGAAAAATCTGGAGTGAAAACAAGGCCTTCAGACCAGACCGTGCTACCTGTCGAAGCAGATCTCTTGTAGGGTCCCGATAGCTCCTCAGAGATGGATTAGAGAGGCAGATGACCAGTCCTATTCCCCCAGCAGGTGTATGCTCTAACTTGCGCAGTTATCTTGCTCATATCATGCATACGGTGTCTTGCATTGCATAGTTTAGACATCATATCATAATATTCAACACCATGTTCTTAGTTCAGACATCATATCGAATGCCCTCTGTTTAGCATATAAATCACATATGTGAATTAAATGATGCGATCCTGATTACTTAGATAACATGTAGGTGAATTATGTCATGTGATCCTATTTAGTTATTCATCATATCTTTGAATTATGTTATGCTATGCTATCCGGTTTAGATAGACATCATATATGTGAAATTATGTCATGCTATCCGTTTTAGTTAAACAATATACATGTCAACTATTTCATGCCCTCTTTTTCCACACTATCTATTGCATCATCTCTCATACAATGTCTATACATTTAACTATGTTTCTGTTTATCAGCCATTTGAATTGGAGGCGGGTGATGCCATTATCTAAGCGGAATAAAAACACGGTCTTCAAATAAGCAGTGCTACCTCTTGGTGGAGATAGCACCCGGTTGTACATGCACAAGAACCAGCCCTACCACACATAACCCAAACTCTCATGATTGTACCCCTCTTGCGATGGAATGAAGAGAACCAGCTTCACCCAATCTAACCCCAACCCCAGCCGATAGTAACTTTCGGTTCACATTGACACGGCACCATCTCCACCACAGAGCACCCAAACAAGAAGCGGTTAGTAAGGCGGCTCCAATGCCCAAAGGGCGATTACTATCACGGCGAACCCCAACTCCACGGTTAAATCGCGCCTATTCACGTGGAGGAAGCACAACCAGCCGATGCGTAGTTTAGCATCTATCGCATTTGATGTTGTTAAATCGTATGTGCGTATCTTCCCATCTTGGAAATATTATACTGAAGATGAAGGAAAATGCCAGTTGAAGTTGTTTGTCCAGGAGTTATGTGTAAATAATGTTATTCATGGCAATTACTTTGCTTCGTCCCATACATCCTACCTCCATGATGGTTATAATACAGCAAATTTTCCCATTTTTCTCTATAGAGAAGGACCGATTTGGAAACTCGGGATGAGGTAACTTGTGCTAATACCTCTGCTATCTTCAAGAATGCTTGGTGGCGATGTCGGAATTACACAGAAGAAAACATACTTCACTTAGGCAAAGAAACTCATCAAATTCCTTACGTTCTCCTGAGACACATTCTTTGGGACGATATTTGAGGAACGCCTTGTTACTATCTTGGCCCCGAACCAGGAATGTGGTAAAGGTCTATGAGCTCATTTTCTATTTTAAGTATTTTATTCTTGCGTCTTCTTGTACTCTGTTCATGTAGAACAAGTGCCTAAACCTGAAGAACAACATTGTTCTAATTTAAGATTCCATTGCTATCATAGTTCAAAAAAAGCGCTAGGCGTTAAGCGTGCGTTTTGCCACCGCCTTGCGCTTTCTTGACCAAAGTGCATGCTTATGCGCGATTATGCATGAGTTATGCGTAGTTATGCGCAATGTCGTTTTATAGCGCCTAGAGCACAGCGCAGCTTAAGCGCTCGCTTAAGCGGCGCCTTTTAACTATGATTGCTTTGCTCTTGTATCCTTGTATTTACTCATACAAACTTATTTTTAAATTGAAGGATCCAATCGAAACTCCAATGGCACAGAGGTATGTTCACGCATGTTTCTTTAACGGGTTTGCTCTTATCAATAGCTCTGTTGATTTCAATTTCAATTGTGTATCTGATTGACTTTCATATCATGCACATTACTAGCATCACAATAGAGCCAATAGTGTTGTTGTACATGTAGACCCATGGTACCCATCTGAAATCTTGTTGTGCCGTGTAGTTTCCCACACTTTGTATTCTTTCACTGCTGCTTTGTCTTGAACTGATATGATTTGAACCGTGTCTCTATTTTGATTTGGCAAGACTATGCAGTGACCATAGGACATAGATATATGTTTGTTTGATGCTTTTATTATGTACTAGTACTTGGCAATATGAAACTTGGTAGTTTAATCCTTTCCACCTTACTAATGAACTGGTTCACCGAAATGAGTTTCATATACTAGTAAATGCTAAACTTGTTATGTGTCTCTTTGTTTCTTCTTTTAGAATCTTGTGAGTATTGGGGAAGAGTGCCTTATTAAGCAATGGTAAAGGAAGTAATCTTGAGATAAGGTTCAGGATAGTGACACATCCTTGTTGGTCTCCAACGAAGTGATAAAACAGCTAAGGAAGACTATCTTGAAGACATCGAGACAACCCAAAGTCTGTCTTGGTTTAGTGTTCGGAGTTATCGGCCACTACAGCTTGCACAAGCTATTCAAACTCACTGTTCTGAATCGGGTTCGGTTTCTTGAGTCTCAACTACAAGCTGAAGACATCGATCGGTTTGTCTTTGCGACAAGAAGCGAGAAGAACTGCGGAAGTCCTGGAGCATTCGGATGCATACTTTACGGTGCAACAACAAGCGTTGGAGGATTTTAGCGCCAAATAGGACAAAGCTAATCAGCTTGCTAAGCTTATTGCCCGCATGGTGGATACCGAGGTAACGTTCTTGAGCTCTTACGAAGATGTTTCGAGTTATTGTCTTGTTTTGCTGCCACGTTTATTTACCTTTGGTGGCCAATTTTGACCATGATGTATGTAATATGCTGATTTGTTCCCTATATTTGCCTTGGTGGCGAACTTTGATGCCCGATGGATGTAATATGTGTAATAAGCGGTAATAGGCTAGCGTTAATTGCTTGCTTATTTATTTCCTTATTGTCTTGTTTAGTTGTTTGCTTGTAGTCACTCCGGTTATTTTTGTGTTTTTCTAGTGGCCACAATAGCCTATTTTTGGTAACTAGGCCAAAATAATCATGGCAACACGACTGCTTTGTAACCATGGGCCTCCTGCAGGCCGTATGATCCATGGGCCTTCGTCCGGCCGTAGGATCCATTTTCCTTCTATAGGGGCCATAGGATCCATCGGCCTTCTATACGGGCCTTATGGTCCATGGGCCTTCTACGGGCCGTAGGGTCCATGGGCCTTCTACGGGCCGTACGATCCATGGGCCTTCTACCGGCCGTACTATCCACGGGTCGTAGGATCCATGGGCCTTCTACGGGGCGTATCATCATTTCGCCAATCATGGGCCGTACTATTCGTGGACCATAACGGGCCGTTAATAGGCCGTATTTGATAACTCTATGAAAACAGCCCAACGGGTTTTTTTTGACATGAAAACGGCCCAACGTATTAACGGTCCGCAAGCGGGCTGACTGTAACGACGGACTGAATTTGGCCCACAAGCGTAAAAATGACGATGAAGGCGCGTATGTAACGAATCGCAAATGAGCCCAATAATCAATGGGCCACGAGAAGGCCGAAAGATAACTTAAGTGGAAAGCGGCATTAATGGAATAATGGGCCGTTAATGGGTATAAAGTGATACCTTTGTTCATTACGGGCGATTTCACCACGGGTGATTAATGGGCCAAGAGTTACAAAGGTCCTCATATGGGCGAAAGAAGTCATGGGCCACACATGGGCCGGAAGTTAAGCAATTTGAATCATATTGGGCCAGCCCGGATAGCGCTACTAGGCCTAATTCGGATAGGGCGAACGGGCCTGGGTTAGCGAGCTGTAAATGGGCTATATCTGAAGCAGTACATTGCGAAGCTTTCAAAGTGGGCAGACGCCACCTTTTGACCAAGTCAAGCGGGCCAGCCTTTTCACGGGAATGGGCATCTGTTGGGCTGTGCCATGTGTCGCCCGTATCATAGGCGACTTGGTCCAATGAGCGGATGACATACATCCCCAGCGGTGAGCCGACCGCGTGTTTCCTCCGACCAATGATGATTTTACACGTGGAAAACCCCCATTGGTCGAAGGCATTAACGGGTTATCGGATCCAAAACCCGACCCGATAGCTTAACGGCGTTCCGTTGCGGTGGATGCCACGTGTCATTCACCCTTTGACAAAGCACTTCGTGACGCGCAATTTATCGTCATGGAAGTGGACACTTCCGTGATGATAATTTTGGTAATGTCATGGAACACTTCTCTGACGGCAGGTATGACTATCATGATTTTGTCATAAATTTGTCATGGATGTACATGCATGACAAAAAACGCGACCTACTGTGACAAACACGTATCATCACGGAAGTATATTTTTTTTGTAGTGATAAGGTGTGACGTGGCTTAGTGTGAATGGATGTTGAGGTGTCTATGCTGCATGTTGAGATAAATCAAGTAGTGGGGGTGAACTTCTTAAGTATATAGGATTACTTTCAACGTTAATGGGCATACCTGAGATATAATGTTTTATTCGTTGCCCATTAACAACCTTCGGCATTATTTATTTTGATGGCTCCAGACCGATAAACCTCCTCGATAACGTAGGGGCCTTCCCATTTTGAGAGGACTTTTCCTGCAAAGAATCTGAAACGAGAGTTGTACAAAAGAACAAGTTCTCCGACTTTAAACTCACGCTTTTGGATTCTTTTGTCATGCCATCTTTTAACTTTTTCTTTGAATTTTTTTGCATTTTCATAAGCCTGGGTTCTCCATTCATCTAAGGAGCTAATATCAAATAACCTCTTTTCACCAGCAAGTTTGAAATCATAATTGAGCTCTTTGATGGCCCAATAAGCTTTATGTTCTAACTCAAGAGGCAAATGACAAGCTTTTCCATAAACCATTTTATAAGGAGACATACCCATAGGATTTTTATATGCTTTGTTCTATAAGCCCAAAGTGCATCATCTAATTTCTTAGACCAATTCTTCCCGGACCTATTAACAGTCTTTTGCAAAATTAATTTTATTTCTCTATTGCTAAGTTCAACTTGACCACTAGACTGAGGATGATAAGTCGATGTAATTCTATGGTAAATACGAAAAGCACCGTGAATAAAGTGTGAACCACCATCAGTCATTAAATATCTAGGGACTCCAAACCTTGGGAAAATAACTTCCTTAAGCATTTTAATAGAGGTGTTGTGATCAGCACTACTAGTTGGAATAGCTTCTACCCATTTAGTAACATAATCAACAAAGAACGAAAATATGTGTATGCCCATTAGAGGAAGGAAAAGGTCCCGTGTAATCAAATCCCCATACATCAAATGGTTCAAAAGCAAGTGAATAATTCATAGGTATTTCTTGACGCTTACCGATATTACCTATTCTTTGACATTCATCACAAGATAAGACGAACTTATGGGCATCCTTGAAGAGAGTAGGCCAATAAAATCCAGATTGCACTACCTTGTGAGTAGTTCTATCTCGGCATGATGTCCTCCATAAGCTTCGGAGTGACATTTCCATAGGATTTGTCCCTGTTCTTGCTCAGGTTCTCACCGTCTAATAATACCATCTACTCCTTCTTTATAAAGATGTGGGTCATCCCAAAAGTAACGTCTTCAATCATAGAAGAATTTTTTTCTTTTGTTGGTATGTAAAACTAGGTGGTAAATATTTAGCAACAATGTAATTATCATAGTCAGCATACCAAGGAGTACTATGAGCAACATTTATTGTAGCTAACTGCTCATCAGGAAAACTATCATCAATAGGTAGTGGGTCATCAGGCACATTTTCAAGCCTAGATAAATTATCAACTACAGGGTTCTTAGCTCCTTTTCTATCAATCATATGTAAATCAAATTCTTGTAACAAGAGAACCCATCGAATAAGTCTAGGTTTACCATCTTTCTTTTCCATAAGATATTTAGTGGCAGCATGGTCTGTGTGAACAGTTACTTTTGAATCAACAATATAAGGTCTAAATTTATCACAAGCAAACACCAGTGCTAAGAATTCTTTTACAGTAGTTGCATAGTTTCTTTGAGCACTGTCTAGAGTTTTACTAGCATAATGAATAACATTCAATTTCTTATCAACTCTTTGTCCTAGAACAACACCAACAACATAATCACTAGCATCACACATAATTTCAAAAGGCAAGTTCCAATCAGGTGGTTGAACAATAGGTGCAGAAATTAAGGCTTTCTTGAGTGTTTCAAAGGCTTCTAAACAATCATCAACAAAAACAAAAGGAATATCCTTTTGCAAAAGATTAGTAAGAGGCCTAGAAATTTTAGAAAAGTCTTTGATGAACCTCCTATAGAAACCAGCATGACCTAAGAAACTATGAATACCTTTATATCTTTAGGACATGGCATTTTCTCAATTGCATCAACCTTAGCTTTTTCCACTTCAATACCTCTTTCAGAAATTTTATGACCCAAGACAATGCCTTCATTAACCATAAAGTGGCACTTCTCCCAATTCAAGACAAGGTTTGTTTGTTCACATCCCTGCAAAACTCAATCAAGATTGCTTAAACAATCATCAAAAGACTCCCCATAAACAGAGAAGTCATCCATGAAAACATCAACAATCTTTTCACAAAAATCAGAGAATATAGCAGTCATACATCTTTGAAAGGTAGCAGGTGCATTACATAAACCGAAAGGCATACGTCTATAAGCATAGGCTCCAAAGGGACAAGTAAAAGTGGTCTTTTCTTGATCAGGTTGAGAAACAGGTATTTGTGAAAAAACAGAATATCTATCAAGGAAGCAAAAATGTGTGTTCTTAGATAATCTTCCAAGCATTTGATCAATAAAAGGCAGAGGGTAATCATCTCTTCTAGTTGATTTGTTTAATTTTCTAAAATCAATTACCATTCTATAACTTTGTAACAATTCTTTGTGGAGTAAGTTCATTCTTATCATTAGGAACAACAGTTATACCTCCTTTCTTAGGGACACAATGAACAAGACTTACCCATCTACTATCAGCTATAGGATAGATTATACCTGCTTCCAGAAGTTTTAAGATTTCTAATCTTACCACTTCCTTCATTTTTTGATTTAACCAACGTTGGTGATCAACAACGGGTTTAGCATCAGGTTCCATATTAATCTTGTGCTGACATAGAGTGGGACTAATGCCCTTTAAATCATCCAGAGTATATCCAATAGCAGCTCGGTGCTTCCTTAGAACTTTCAATAATCTTTCTTCTTCATGTTATGAAAGGTTAGCACTAATAATAACATGATATATCTTCTTTTCATCAAGATAAGCGTATTTCAAAGTGTCTGGCAATTGTTTTAATTCAAACACAGGATCACCTTTATGTGGAGGAGGACCTCCTAGAGTTTCAATAGGCAAATTGTGTTTAAGTAGAGGACGTTGTTCAAAGAAAATCTTACCTATTTCATTTCTTTCATGCATATGAAAATCATTTTCATGGTCTAGCAAATATTGTTCTAAAGGATCAGTAGGTGGCACAACAATACAAGCAAGACCAATTAATTCATCCTTACTAGGCAATTATTTTCCATGAAGCTTTCTACTAAACTTGGAAAAATTAAACTCATGAGACTCATCACCAAAACTAACACCGACAGTTTGTTTCTAACAATCCATCTTAGCATTAATGGTGTTCAAGAAAGGTCTACCAAAGATAATGGGACAAAAGTCATCTAGTGGGGAACCAAGAACAAGAAAATCAGTAGGATATTTTATTTTTTGCCACACAAGACTTCAACATCTCTAACAATCCCAATTGGTGATATAGTGTCTCTATTAGCAAGTTTAATAGTAACATCTATGTCTTCTATCTCTGCGGGTGCTATATATTTCATAATTTCTTGATATAAGTGAAGGAAATATGCCCTAGAGGCAATAATAAAGTTGTTATTTATATTTCCTTATATCATGATAAATGTTTATTATTCATGCTAGATTTGTATTAACCGGAAACTTAGTACATGTGTGGATACATAGACAAACAGAGTGTCACTAGTATGCCTCTACTTGACTAACTCGTTGAATCAAAGATGGTTAAGTTTCCTAGCCATAGACATGAGTTGTCATTTGATTAACAGGATCACATCATTAGAGAATGATGTGATTGACTTGACCCATTCCGTTAGCTCAGCACTTGATCGTTTAGTATGTTGCTACTACTTTCTTCATGACTTATACATGTTCCTCAGACAATGAGATTATGCAACTCCCGAATACCGGAGGAACACTTTGTGTGCTACCAAACGTCACAACGTAACTGGGTGATTATAAAGGTGCTCTCTGGTGTCTCCGATGGTACTTGTTGAGCTGGCATAGATCAATATTAGGATTTGTCACCCGATTGCTCGGAGAGGTATCTCTGGGCCCTCTCGGTAATGCACATCACTATAAGCCTTGCAAGCAATGTAACTAATGAGTTAGTTGCGGAATGATGCATTACGGAACGAGTAAAGAGACTTGCCGGTAACGAGATTGAACTAGGTATTGAGATACCGACGGTCGAATCTCGGGCAAGTAACATACCGATGACAAAGGGAACAACGTATGTTGTTATGCGGTTTGACCGATAAAGCTCTTCGTAGAATATGTAGGAACCAATATGAGCATCCAGGTTCCGCAATTGGTTATTGACCGTAGATGAGTCTCGGTCATGTCTACATAGTTCTCGAACCCGTAGGGTCCGCACGCTTAACGTTCTGTGACGATTTGTATTATGAGTTATGAGATTTGATAACCGAAGGTTGTTCGGAGTCCTGGATGAGATCAGGGACATGACGAGGAGTCTCGAAATGTTCGAGACGTAAAGATCGATATATTGGAAGGCTATATTCGGATATCGAAAAGGTTCTGATTGGTTCGGGTATTTATCGGAGTACCGGAGAATTACGGGAATTCGCCGGGGAGTATATGGGCCTTATTGGGATTTAGGGGAGACCGAGGGGCTGCCTAGGGCAGGTCGCTGGCTTCCAAGGCCTAGTCCGAATTGGACTAGGGGGAGGGGCGGCGCCCCCTCCTTCCATCTCTTCTCTCTTCCCCTTCCTTCTCTCCTACTCCTATGATACGTCTCCAACGTATCTATAATTTTTGATTGCTCCATGCTATATTATCTACTGTTTTGGGCAATATTGGGCTTTATTATCCACTTTTACATTACTTTTGGGACTAACCTATTAACCAGGAGGCCCAGCCCATATTCCTGTTCTTTATTGCCTCGCTTCAAAGATTTTCGAGGAAAAGGAATATCAAACGGAGTCCAAACAGAATGAAACCTTCCGACAACGTGATTTTTTGGAAGATTAACATCCTCGAGACTTGGAGTTTACGTCAGAAGATACTCGAGGAGCCCAGGAGATAGGGGGGCGCCCCCCCCCCTACTGGGCGCGCCCCCTGTCTCGTGGACCCCTCGAGCACCCCCCGACTTCTTTTGACTAAATATTCCCTCGTACCCTAAAACCAACGAATATCAAGATAGATCGGGAGTTCCGCCGCCGCAAGCCTCTGTAGCCACCAAAACCTCTCGGGAGCCCGTTCCGGCACCTCACGGAGGGGGGAATCCATCACCGGTGGCCATCTTCATCATCCCGGCGCTCTCCATGACGAGGAGGGAGTAGTTCACCCTCGGGGCTGAGGGTATGTACTAGTAGCTATGTGTTTGATCTCTCTCTCTCGTGTTCTCTCTCGTGTTCCCTCTATGGCACGATCTTGATGTATCGAGCTTTGCTATTGTAGTTGGATCTTATGATTGTTCTCCCCTCTACTCTCTTGTGATGAATTGAGTTTCCCCTTTGAAGTTATCTTATCGATTGAGTCTTTTATGAGAACACTTGATGTATGTCTTGCCGTGCTTATCTGTGGTGACAATGGGATATCATGTGCCTCTTGATGTATGTTTTGGTGACCAACTTGCGGGTTCCGCCATGAACCTATGCATAGGGGTTGGCTGCGTTCTTGACTCTCGGTGGAAACTTTGGGGCACTTTTTGAAGTACTTTTATGTTGGTTGGATGAATCTGAGATTGTGTGATGCATATCGTATAATCATGCCCACGGATACTTGAGGTGACAATGGAGTATCTAGGTGACATTAGGGTTTTGGTTGATTTGTATCTTAAGGTGTTATTCTAGTACGAACTCTTGAATAGATCGATCCGAAAGAATAACTTTGAGGTGGTTTCGTACCCTACCGTAATCTCTACGTTTGTTGTCCGCTATTAGTGGCTTTGGAGTGACTCTTTGTTGCATGTTGAGGGATTGTTATATGATCTATCTATGTTATTATTGTTGAGAGAACTTGCACTAGTGAAAGTATGAACCCTATGCCTTGTTTCCTATCATTGCAATACCGTTTACGCTCACTTTTATCATTAGTTACCTTGCTGTTTTTATTATTTCAGATTACAAAAACCTTTATCTACCATCCATATTGCACTTGTATCACCATCTCTTCGCCGAACTAGTGCACCTATACAATTTACCATTGTATTGGGAGTATTGGGGGCACAAGAGACTCTTTGTTATTTGGTTGCAGGGTTGCTTGAGAGAGACCATCTTCATCCTACGCCTCCTACGGATTGATAAACCTTAGGTCATCCACTTGAGGGAAATTTGCTACTGTCCTACAAACCTGTGCACTTGCAGGCCCAACAACGTCTACAAGAAGAAGGTTGTGTAGTAGACATCAAGCGATTTAAAGCGCGCCGTTGCCGGGGAGGTGAGTGCTTGAAGGTATATCTTTAGATCCTGCAATCGAATCTTTTAGTTTCTTGTTTTATCACTAGTTTAGTCTATAAAACAAAACTACAAAAAAATGGAGTTAAGCTTGTCTCATACGCTTCGTCTTTTTAATATCTTTCGTTAGTTTGATGAAAAGGAAAATTGTGCTCAAGTGCTAGAAGAAGAAATCTATAGGATGTTTGATACTAAATCTTTGTATGATGAGCATGATTGCAATGTTGTTAGTATGAATTCCTTGAATATCCATGATGCTAATGATATGCAACGCCACAAGCTTGGGGAAGCTATGTTTGATGAATATGATATATTTTGTCCCCCAAGCATTGATGAGCAAATTGATTTTGATGATAGCATGCCTCCTATTTATGATTAATATATTGATGAAAGTGGGTTTGGAAGAGTGTCAACTTTAGAAAGTAGTGATCCCACTATTTTGGAGGATGTTGAATTTTATTTAGATGAACATGAAAGTGGATTTGGAAGAGTGTCAACTTTATTTAGTGATGATTCCACTATTTCGGAAGAGGTTCCAATTGATTATGAGAACAAAGTTGCTATCTATGATGATTATTGTGATGACTTGTATGCTATTAGGAATAATGATAACCATGAAACTTGTCATCATGGTTTTAGTTTTCAATTGGATTATGCCTCACATGATAATTATTTTGTTGAGTTTGCTCCCACTACTATTCATGAGAAGAAATTTGCTTATGTGGAGAGTAGTAAATTTTCTATGGTTGTAGATCATGAAAAGAATGCTTTAAGTGCTGGTTATATTGTTGAATTTATTCATGATGCTACTGAAAATTATTATGAGGGAGGAACATATGCTTGTAGGAATTGCAATAATGTCAAGTTTCCTCTCTATGTGCTTCAATTTTTGAAGTTATGCTTGTTTTGCCCTCCTATGCTAGTTGATTATTGTTCCCATAAGTTGTTTGCTCACAAAATCCCTATGCATAGGAAGTGGGTTAGACTTAAATGTTCTAGTCATATTCTTCATGATGCTCTTTTATGTTTCAATTCTTATCTTTTATGTGAGCATCATTGAAATCATCATGCCTAGCTAGGGGCGTTAAACGTTAGCGCTTGTTGGGAGGCAACCCAATTTTATTTTAGTTTATTGCTTTTTGGTTCTGTTTAGTAATAAATAATCCATCTAGCTTCTGGTTAGATGTGTTTTCATGTTTTAATTAGTGTTTGTGCCAAGTAGAACCTTTGGGAAGACTTGGGTAAAGTCTTTATGATCATGCTGTAAAAACAGAAACTTTAGCGCTCACGAGATTAGCTAAAACTTTTTATTGGAGAGTGCTATTTAGTTGATTCTTTTTGCAGATGATTACTAGACAAATTCCTCAGGTCCACCAATTTATTTTAGAATTTTGGAGTTCCAGAAGTTTGCGTTAGTTACAGATTACTACAGACTGTTCTGTTTTTGACAGATTCTGTTTTTCGTGTGTTGTTTGCTTATTTTGATGCATCTATGGCTAGTAAAATAGTTTATAAACCATAGAGAAGTTTGAATACAGTAGATATTACACCAATATAAATAAAGAATGAGTTCATTACAGTACCTTGAAGTGGTGTTTTGTTTTCTTTCGCTAGCGGAGCTTACGAGTTTTCTGTTAAGTTTTGTGTTGTGAAGTTTTCAAGGTAAAGATTCAATGGACTATGGAATAAGGAGTGGCAGGAGCCTAAGCTTGGGGATGCCCAAGGCACCCCAAGGTAATATTCAGGGACAACCAAGAGCCTAATCTTGGGGATGCCCCGGATGGCATCCCCTCTTTCGTCTTCGTTCATCGGTAACTTTACTTGGAGCTATATTTTTATTCACCACATGATATGTGTTTTGCTTGGAGCGTCATTTTCTCTTGTTAGTATTTGCTTGCTGTTAGTTAGAATAATGTTTTGAATATTTAGTTTCAATAAAAAAGTCAAGGATAGCCTTTGCCATGCTTATTTTGCTACTATACATGTTGCTGTTTGAAAATAGAAAGTTTACCGCTGTTGCAAAAATTCCTTAGAAAAGCCAGAGAGTGGTATAATGTTGAATATTTTTTCATAATGAGCTCTGATAAATTTATTACAGTGGGAATTTTAGTTCATAATTTTTGGAGTCAGGGAAGTATTGATACTCTTGCATTATTTACAGACTGTACTGTTTTGGCAGATTGCTGTTATGTTTGCATTGTTTGCATATGTTTGCTTGTTTAATGATTCTATTTAAGGATAGGAGTATTAAATATGCAGAGGCATTTAGTATGCAATGTTGAATAATAATGTTAGTGATTTGTTACAGTAGAAAATGATAAGGTTTTGCATTGGTTTATACTAACCTATCTCGCGAGTTCTTGTTGAGTTTGGTGTGTATGAAGCATTTGATAAAAAGAGAAATCATGATATGAGAGGAATTAAGGAGACACAAAAGTTCAAGCTTGGGGATGCCCAAGGCACCCCAAGATAATATTTTAAGAAGTCTCTAGCATCTAAGCTTGGGGATGCCCCGGTAGGCATCCCACCTTTCTTCTTCAACAACTATCGGTTAGTATCGGTTGAGCCTAAGTTTTTGCTTCTTCACATGAGTTGTGCTATCCTTGCATTGTCATTTTATTTTGCTTTGCTTGCTGCTTGAATACATTACCAAGATCTGAAATTATTAAATGGGAGAGTCTTCACATAGTTGTATAATTATTCGACTACTCATTGATCTTCACTTATATCTTTCGGAGTAGTTTGTTGTTTGCTCTAGTGCATCACTTATATCTTTTAGAGCACGGTAGTGGTTTTATTTTTGAAGAAATAGATGAACTCTCATGCTTCACTTATAATATTTTGAGAGTCTTAAATAGCATGGTAATTTGCTTAAATAATCTTAATATGCTAGGTATCCAAAAATAGTAAAAACTTTCTTATGAGTGTGTTGAATACTAAGAGAAGTTTGATGCTTGATGATTGTTTTGAGATATGGAAGTAGTGATATTAGAGTCATGCTTGTTGAGTAGTTGTGAATTTGAGAGATACTTCTGTTAAAGTTTGTGATTCCTGTAGCATGCACGTATGGTGAACCGCTTTGTGATGAAGTCGGAGCATGATTTACTTATTGATTGTCTTCCTTATGAGTGGCGGTCGGGGACGAGCGATGGTCTTTTCCTACCAATCTATCCCCCTAGGAGCATGCGCGTAATACTTTGCTTTGATAACTTGTAGATTTTTGCAACAAGTATGTGAGTTCTATATGACTAATGTTGAGTCCATGGATTGTACGCACTCTCACCCTTCCACCATTGCTAGCCTCTCTAATACGCGCACTTTCGCGGTATCATACACCCACCATATACCTTCCTCAAAACAGCCACCATACCTACCTATCATGGCATTTCCATAGCCATTCCGAGATATATTGCCATGCAACTTTCCACCGTTCCGTTTATTATGACACGCTCCATCATTGTCATATTGCTTAGCATGATCATGTAGTTGGCATCATATTTGTGGCAAAGCCACCGCTCATAATTCTTTCATACATGTCACTCATGAGTCATTGCATATACCGTTACACCGCCGGAGGCATTCATATAGAGTCATATTTTGTTCTAAGAATCGAGTTGTAATTGTTGAGTTGTAAGAAAATAAAAGTGTGATGATCATCATTTTTAGAGCATTGTCCCAGTGAGGAAAGGATGATGGAGACTATGATTCCCCCACAAGTCGGGATGAGACTCTGGACGAAAAATAAAAAAAGAAAAAAAAGAGGCCATAAAAAAAGAGAGAAAAGGCCCAAATAAAAAAATTAAAATTAAAAAAATGAGAGAAAAAGAGAGAAGGGACAATGCTACTATCCTCTTACCACACTTGTGCTTCAAAGTAGCACCATGATCTTCATGATAGAGAGTCTCCTATGTTGTCACTTTCATATACTAGTGGGAATTTTTCATTATAGAACTTGGCTTGTATATTCCAATGATGGGCTTCCTCAAAATGCCCTAGGTCTTCGTGAGCAAGCGAGTTGGATGCACACCCACTTAGTTTCTTTTTGAGCTTTCATATACTTATAGCTCTAGTGCATCCGTTGCATGGCAATCCCTACTCACTCACATTGATATCTATTGATGGGCATCTCCATAGCCCGTTGATACGCCTAGTTGATGTGAGACTATCTTCCCCTTTTTGTCTTCTCCACAACCACCATTCTATTCCACATATAGTGCTATATCCATGGCTCACGCTCATGTATTGCGTGAAGATTGAAAAAGTTTTGAGAATGTTAAAGTATGAAACAATTGCTTGGCTTGTCATCGGGGTTGTGCATGATTTAAATATTTTGTGTGGGGAAGATGGAGCATAGCATGACTATATGATTTTGTAGGGATAACTTTCTTTGGCCATGTTATTTTGAGAAGACATAATTGCTTAGTTAGTATGCTTGAAGTATTATTATTTTTATGTCAATATGAACTTTTGTCTTGAATCTTTCGGATCTGAATATTCATATCACAAGTAAGAAGAATTACATTGAAATTATGCCAACTAGCATTCCACATCAAAAATTATCTTTCTTATCATTTACCTACTCGAGGACGAGCATGAATTAAGCTTGGGGATGCTTGATACGTCTCCAACGTATCTATAATTTTTGATTGCTCCATGCTATATTATCTACTGTTTTGGGAAATATTGGGTTTATTATCCACTTTTATATTACTTTTGGGACTAACTATTAACCACGAGGCCCAACCCATATTGCTGTTTTATTGCCTGTTTCAGTATTTCGAGGAAAAGGAATATCAAACGGAGTCCAAACGGAATGAAACCTTCGGCAACGTGATTTTTTGGAAGATTATCATCCTGGAGGCTTGGAGTTTACGTCAGAAGATACTCGAGGAGCCCAGGAGATAGGGGCACCCCCCCTACTGGGCGCGCCCCCTGTCTCGTGGACCCCTCGAGCACCCCCCGATCGACTTCTTTTGCCTATATATTCCCTCGTACCCTAAAACCATCGAATATCAAGATAGATCGGGAGTTCCACCGCCGCAAGCCTCTGTAGCCACCAAAAACCTCTCGGGAGCCCGTTCCGGCACCCTGCCGGAGGGGGAATCCATCACCGGTGGCCATCTTCATCATCCCGGCGCTCTCCATGACGAGGAGGGAGTAGTTCACCCTCGGGGCTGAGGGTATGTACTAGTAGCTATGTGTTTGATCTCTCTCTCTCTCTCTCTCTCTCTCGTGTTCTCTCTCGAGTTCCCTCTATGGCACGATCTTGATGTATCGAGCTTTGCTATTGTAGTTGGATCTTATGATGTTTATCCCCCTCTACTCTCTTGTGATGAATTGAGTTTCCCCTTTGAAGTTATCTTATCGTATTGAGTCTTTTATGAGAACACTTGATGTATGTCTTACCGTGCTTATCTGTGGTGACAATGGGATATCATGTGCCTCTTGATGTATGTTTTGGTGACCAACTTGCGGGTTCCGCCCATGAACCTATGCATAGGGGTTGGCACACGTTCTTGACTCTCTGGTGGAAACTTTGGGGCACTCTTTGAAGTACTTTTATGTTGGTTGGATGAATCTGAGATTGTGTGATGCATATCGTATAATCATGCCCACGGATACTTGAGGTGACAATGGAGTATCTAGGTGACATTAGGGTTTTGGTTGATTTGTGTCTTAAGGTGTTATTCTAGTACGAACTCTTGAATAGATCGATCCGAAAGATATTCAAGGAATTCATACTAACAACATTGCAATCATGCTCATCATACAAAGATTTAGTATCATGGATATCCTTGTTGAGAGAACTT
Source organism: Aegilops bicornis (assembly GCA_021605145.1). NCBI lineage: Eukaryota > Viridiplantae > Streptophyta > Magnoliopsida > Poales > Poaceae > Aegilops > Aegilops bicornis. Next base: position 167,348,233 of record CM038672.1, read on the forward strand.
GCACTAGTGAAAGTATGAACCCTAGGCCTTGTTTTGAAGCATTGCAATACCGTTTGTGCTCACTTTTATCAATAGTTACCTTGCTGTTTTTATATTTTCAGATTACAAAACCCTATATCTACCATCCATATTGCACTTGTATCACCATCTCTTCGCTGAACTATTGCAACTATATAATTTACCATTGTATTGGGTGTGTTGGGAACACAAGAGACTCTTTGCTATTTGGTTGCAGGGGTTGTTTGAGAGATACCATCTTCATCCCACGCCTCCCACAGATTGATAAACCTTAGGTCATCCACTTGAGGGAAATTTGCTACTGTCCTACAAACCTGTGCACTTGCAGGCCCAACAACGTCTACAAGAAGAAGGTTGTGTAGTAGACATCATCCTACTACTTGGAAAGGGGGGAATCCTACTCCCGGTGGGAGTAGGACTCCCCAGGGCGCACCATAGTAGAGGGCCGGCCCTCCCCCTCCTCCACTCCTTTATATACGGGGGAGGGGGGCACCTCATAGACACACAAGTTGATCATTGATCTCTTAGCCGTGTGTGGTGCCCCCCTCCACCATAATCCACCTCGGTCATATCGTCGTAGTGCTTAGGTGAATCCCTGCGCCGGTAGCTTCATCATCACCGTCATCACGCCGTCGTGCTAACGAAGCTCTCCCTCGAAGCTGTACTGGATAATGAGTTCGTGGGACGTCACCGAGCTGAATATGTGCAGATCGCGGAGGTGCCGTACGTTCGGTACTAGGATCGGTCGATCGTGAAGACGTACGACTACATCAACCGCGTTGTCATAATGCTTCCGCTTTCGGTCTACGAGGGTACGTGGACAACACTCTCCCCCTCGTTGGTATGCATCACCATGATCTTGGCGTGTGCGTAGGAATTTTTGAAATTACTACGTTCCCCAAGCGATGGTATCGAGCCAGGTTTATGCGTAGATGTTATATACACGAGTAGAACACAAATGAGTTGTGGGCGATAATAGTCATGCTGCTTACCAGCATGTCATACTTTGATTCGGCGGTATTGTTGGATGAAGTGGCCCGGACCGACATTATCGCAGACGCTTACGCGAGATTGGTTCTACCGGCGTGCTTCGCATTACCAATTGGGTGGTCGGGTGTCGGTTTATCCAACTTTAGTTGAATCGAGTGTGGCTATTCGGTCCTTGTTGAAGGTTAAAACAACACATACTTGGCGAAAAATCGTTTAGGTTTTGATGCGTAGGTAACAACGGTTCTTGCTCAGTCCGTAGCAGCCACGTAAAACTTGCAACAACAAAGTAGAGGACGTCTAACTTGTTTTTGCAGGGCATGTTGTGATGTGATATGGTCAAGACATGATGCTAAATTTTATTGTATGAGATGATCATGTTTTGTATGAGTTATCGACAGCTGGCGTGAGCCATATGGTTGTCGCTTTCTTGTATGAAATGCAATCGCCATGTAATTGCTTTACTTTATCACTAAGCGGTAGCGATAGTCGTAGAAGCAATAGTTGGCGAGGCGACAACGATGCTACGATCGAGATCAAGGTGTCGCGCCCGGTGGCGATGGTGATCATGACGGTGCTTTGGAGATGGAGATCAAAGGAACAAGATGATGATGGCCATATCATATCACTTATATTGATTGCATGTGATGTTTATCCTTTATGCATCTTATTTTGCTTAGTACGGTGGTAGCATTATAAGATGATCTCTCACTAAATTTCAAGGTATAAGTGTTCTCCCTGAGTATGCACCGTTGCGACAGTTCTTCGTGCCGAGACACCACGTGATGATCGGGTGTGATAAGCTCTACGTTTACATACAACGGGTGCAAGCCAGTTTTGCACACGTAGAATACTCGGGTTAAACTTGACGAGCCTAGCATGTGCAGATATGGCCTCGGAACACTGGAGACCGAAAGGTGGAACGTGAATCATATAGTAGATATGATCAACATAGTGATGTTCACCATTGAAAACTACTCCATCTCACGTGATGATCGGACATGGTTTAGTTGATATGGATCACGCGATCATTTAGATGACTAGAGGGATGTCTATCTAAGTGGGAGTTCTTAAGTAATATGATTAATTGAACTTTAATTTATCATGAACTTAGTCCTGATAGTATTTGCATATCTATGTTGTAGATCAATAGCTCGCGATGTAGTTTCCCGTTTATTTTTGATATGTTCCTAGAGAAAAATAAGTTGAAAAATGTTAGTAGCAATGATGCGGACTAGCTCCGTGATCTGAGGATTATCCTCATTGCTGCACAGAAGTATTATGTCCTTGATGCACCGCTAGGTGACAGACCTATTGCAGGAGCAGATGCAGACGTTATGAACGTTTAACAAGCTCGGTATGATGACTACTTGATAGTTTAGTGCACCATGCTTTACGGCTTAGAACCGGGACTTCAAAAATGTTTTGAACGCCACGGAGCATATAAGATGTTCCAAGAGTTGAAACTGGTATTTCATACTCATGCCCGTGTAAAGAGGTATGAGACCTCTGATAGTACTTTGCCTAAAAAATGGAGGAGAATAGCTCAGCTGGTGAGCATGTGCCCAGAATTTCTCGATACTACAAACACTTGAATCAAGTGGGAGTTAATATTCTAGATAAGATAGTGATTGACAGAGTTCTCTAGTCACTGTCACCAAGTTACTAGAACTTCGTGATGAACTATAATATGCAAGGGATAACAGAAATGATTCCCAAGCTCTTCGTGATGCTGAAATCGATGAAGGTAGAAATCCAGAAAAGCATCAAGTGTTGATGGTTGTCGGTGTGGAACGACACCTATGGGATCACAAGAATCCCTACTACGGTTGCCGCGGCGCGGGGTTGCGAGAAGAGCAGGGCTAGTAGACACCACAAGGATCGTTTACCCAGGTTCGGGCCGCGAGGATGCGTAAAACCCTAGTCCTGCTTTGGTGGGTGTATTTCAGAGAGTTCTTGAGCTCTCGAACTAGCTGTGGTGAGTGTGTGGTGCAGAAGAGCGAATCCTTCTCGCAGTATGCCATGGGCCTCCTTTTATAGTCGGAAGGGCTGCCACGGTGGCTCACAGGGGAGGTGGAAAGGCGTCTGATGCTCGAGCTTATCGCTTGTATTCTGAGATAAGACGCATTTAATGCGTAGCTTAGGTGTCCCCTTGCTTTATTGGGACGGGGGCGAGGCCCGTCCCGTCCGTCGCCGCTCCTCCTCGCCTAGACACGCGCCTTGGCCAGCGATGCGTGCGGTGCCATGTAGGCAGGCAGGCAGCTGAGGTGGCGCGGTGGTGGAGCCTTCACGAAGATCTGCATGCCGCCACGCGGGCGCTTGATGATTTGGCCTGGGGGCTGCATGTTGCCACGTAGGTGCCCGCCCAGTTGGTTGGGCTGGCAGCTGCATGTGAACGGCGGTGGAAGCTTGGTTGACGCGGGCCTGGCAGTGGCCCTGCTGGCGTCCTTGGCGAGGGCCTTGCCGGGTGGCCCGGCAAAGGTCTTGCCGTGTGGCCCGGCAAGGGTCTTGCCGTGGCGCGCTGTCGTCCCCGGCAAGGGCCTTGTCGGGGGTCTGGTGGCCTTCCTCGGCAAGGATCTTGCCGAGGATCGTCGTCTTCTAATCCTCATCTGATCTTGAATATGTCTTCACAAAGATCTGCATGCCACCACAGAGGTGCCTTCCCGAGCCCCGCCCCACGTGGATGATGGCGTTGGGGACCATGGGCTCAAGGGTGGCTCGCTTTCTGTTAATTATTAAGGAGCCGCCCGGCAAGGGTCTTGCGGGGCTCTTGAGGCTGCCCGACAAGGGTTTTGCCGGGGAACCTGCTTCATTCCCTCTTGCTCTTCGTGGTCTTGGCCTTGGCGTTGCTCTTGTTATCTTGGGCTTCGGTCTTACCTTGGTTCAGCTCCCATGTTACGCTTGGGCGTGACCGTAGAGGCGCTGACTCGGCTGCCCGTGTGGTATAGTGGTATAAAAACGCACCCTCTTTTTGTACACCGACAGGAGCCCCCGGGCCTGGGCCACACATAAGCGCGACACGTTCTTGGGCCAGGCCCAAAACGGTGCGCGGGCAGGCGGGGCATTTTTTATCGCGGTAAGACTTTTCGCACGCTGCACTTCCCACGACTCGCGTGCGCGGTGCGGTGTGGAGGGGTGTGCGTGACGTGGGCGGCATGCGTGGGGCGGTTTCCGCACGCATGCGTTACATCGCAGTAAAGAGGCGGCTCGCGCCTTCCCCGTAAAAAGAGGGAGGTGTGGAGGCGCGGCTTATTTACTGAATGGGGCCGGGCTGCGGTCTTCAAGGCGTCCACTCCCCATGATCACGGGGTGGGGAGATGTCGCTCCACCCGTCCCCTCAGTTCTGCACATCCGCCATGCGTCCTTCATGCGCTTGGGGTGGCAAGCGGTGGAGGCGCGAAACCGGGCCGTCGCTGGTTGGGGCAGCGGGTTGGTCCTGATTCCCTGCGCCTCGGGTGGCTGGATTGGCCGAGCGGGGCGGCCGAGCCCCGACCCCGCCCCTTTATAAAGAGGGGGAAGGGGGATGGCGTCCCACATTCTTCTGTCATCTATCTCCTCCTGCTTCTGCTCCTTCCTTTCACTCGCCATGGAGAAAGGGAACCCAGGTCCCTCGACGGTGGCGGCGAGGGTCGCCGCTCGACAGCGCATCCCTCCTCCTCCTGAGCCCGCGGTGGTGGAATCGGCCGCGAGAGGAAGGGGGGCGAGGCCGTGGGCGAGGCCGGGGCAGAGGTCGTAGTGCTCGGGGAAGAGGAGGACGGGTCGGCGCGCCGGCTTCGCCTCCGCCAATGGTGCCTTTCCTGATGGAAGGCCATGTCGGAGACCAGCCCTGCGAGTTCTTCATCAGGCTGTGCCGGCCTCCGCGTCGCCGTCTCCGTCTTCCTGCCCCGTTTGCTCGGGAGATGGAGCGTGACCAGCCCCAATCCCTCAGATTGCACATGAGGGGTTGTGGGAATGGGGGCACGCGGGTCGACGTCGACTTCCCGGCTCCTCGGGTCATGTACCTCCGCCGTGGGTGGAAGACGTTCGCTCGCATCCACAGCCTGACGGCGGGGCTCTTCCTCTACCTCAAATTAATGGAGGACGACCTGCTCTCCGTCAAGGTCTTCGGAGAGTTCGGAACTCACCTGAAGTGCTGCGTGGAGAGCTCCTCTGATGGAGATTCTGACGATGGAAGCTCTTCCTCGAGCGAAAGTGATGAGGTGGACAGTGGGGCAGATGATGGGGACGAGTCCGACTAGGCGTCGGACGCCCCGCGCCTGGGCGGGTGCGGCAGCACCAGCATCTGCACCTGGCCGCTCCCCAGGCAGAGGTTTGCCGAGGGTGGGGCCAGCTCCTTGAACTTCTCGGGCCGTCTCCTTGGGTGGCTGGCGTCGGGAGGCTGCCAAAGAGGAAGAGGGCGGGCGGCAAGGCCATCAACTCGGAGTATGCGGGCACCAAGGCCTTCATCTTGTATTGCCGGTCCTGCCGCCTCGTCTTCCAGCTCCTTTCCCGACACCGTCATCACCTGCCCACTCATGGGCGGCCACCGAGGTGTTCTCTTGGTGCTTTTTGCTGCCCGTAGCTCGCCTAGGCGCCCCTTTTGCCCTCTCGCCTCCTTGACTTGCCTCCTGAGGAGAGGGACAAGAAAGGGATTACGGGCATCTTATCTCTTTTTTAGTTTGTAAGCCTGCGGGCCTTCGTTAAATTTAGAACTTGTAATCCCCTTGCTCATGTTTTTCATTCCGTATGAACTGTACCTGTATGGGATGTTTTTAATGAAAAAGGGATGCTTGCCGGGTTTTTCGTTCGTGGGTAAATCCCGCGACAAGGAGCGAATCCTTGTTATTGTTTAAGATAAACATTTTTCGCCCGGCAACAGGCCTTGCCGTCCCCCCACTCCACTCGACCATTCTCGTGCTCTTGGCGGAGGCAGGGATGAACTGGGCTTTAGGCTCCTCGCTCTACCTCCTTGCCACCGCGGCTACAACCAAATCCGGACCCAGGAAATAATCCTTAGGTATAGGAAAAAGGGGAGCACAATAGCCTAGAGATAAAAACGAGGTTTCACATGCCCCAGTCTTGTTCCGAAATGCATGACAGAGGATAAAAGACTTATTTGGATATGCAGCCCCCGGCAACCTTGTTTTGTCACGGTTGAATCCTTGTGTTTGCAGCCCCGGCAGCTCTGGTTTGCCGGGGTCGGGACGCCGGTCCGTTTCCCTTCTTCCAAGCAGCTCAGCAGAAGTGCTCATGTGCCCTGCGAACCAAAGGAGGACAAAAAAGAAACAGATGACGCCAAGACTTTTCGACCTCTAAGCTAGGGGTTAGTCATTGCTGAGCACTATCAACCCTAACCAAGGAAGAGACTCGACCTAGCATGCATTCTATAACTTAGGGCGCCCGGCGCTTCATTTATTTATGCTCGTGGTCTGCGCTGGCTTTGTACAAAGGGTCACATGCCTTCCCGGCAAAGCTTGTACAAAAGATGGCTTGCCGGGGAGGCCGGCAAAGCCAGCATATATGGGTAAAACTTGCGAAGATGCTCGATGTTCCAGGAGTTGCTCATCGGGCGGCATCTTGATCTCTGCAGGACTGCGCCGGGCACAGTGACTCGCATTACACCGATAAGGCCTTCCCACTTCAAGGCGTCAACTTGTTGGAATTCTTGGCCGATTGAACACGCCGAAGAACAAGGTCGCCTTCCTCAAAGCTTGGGCATGAACCTTGCGGCTATGGTAGCGGCGCAAGGCTTCTTTAGTAACATGCTGTTCTCACAGCCACCCGAAGACGATCTTCCTCAAGGAGCGTCGCGTCATCTTGGAGCAACTGTTCTTGCTCAAGCTCATCATAAGCGAGCACTCGAGGTGACCCGTATATGAGTTCCGTGGGGAGAACTGCTTCTGCCCCGTATACCAGGGCAAAAGGTGTCTGGCCGATGGCTCGATTTGGCGTCGTCCTGATCGACCAAAGAACCGCCGGCAACTCATCAATCCAGCGCCTTCCACTCTTGTGCAGCTTGTCAAAGGTCTTCGTTCTTAGGCCTCGCAACACTTCAGCATTTGCCCTCTCCACTTGGCCGTTGCTCCGTGGGTGTGCCACGGAAGCAAAACAGACCTTGCTACCGAGGTCTTGAATGTATTGCATGAAGGTGTGGCTTGTGAACTGCGTGCCGTTGTCGGTGATGACTCTGTTTGGCACACCAAATTGGCAGACCAGTCCCTTGAAGAACTTGACGGTACCGGCGATCACCTTTCTCACCGCTTCCACCTCACGCCACTTTGTGAACTTGTCGATTGCAACGTACAAGTACTCAAGGCCCCGACAGCAAGGGGAAAGGGCCCAGTATATCGAGCCCCCAGACCGAGAATGGCCAGGAGAGAGGGACTGTTTAACGGGCTTGAGCTGGTTGATGAAGCTTCTTTGAATGGAACTGGCACGCTTCACACTTGGTTACTAGTGCCGTCGCATCCTGGAGGGCGGTGGGCCAGAAAAAACCTTGCCGGAACGCCTTCCCGGCAAGGGCCCTCAACCCAATGTGGGAGCCACATATGCCTCCGTGTATCTCCGCCAACAGCTCCAGTCCTTCCTCCCGGGGGATGCACTTCAATTTCACACCGTTTGGCCTTCTCCTGTACAGGACATCATCGACGAACTGGTACAGGGCGGACCGACGGGCTACTCTTTCCGCTTCTTCCTGCTCCTCAGGAAGCTCCCTGGTTTGGAGGACTTGGAAGGTATGTTGCACCCATGCCGGAGCCTGGGGCTCGACGGCAAGGACCAAAGGCATTTCTTACGCCATGGGGCCGGGGTTGTCTCTCTGGCCCGGGGCTTGACGACTGCGGAGCCAGTTGCTCTTGGGCAGGCTCAGCGTCTGCGGCAGCACCCTTGCCGGCAGCCCCAGGGAGATCGGTAGGAAAGTACTTGCCGGGACCTGACTTCCTCCGCTTGTTCTGTCCCGTTGATGGCTCGACGGATGGTTCAGTTAGCCGGAGCAAAAAGGTACCTGGTTCCACAGGTAGCTTGAATGCAGCACGCTTTGACAGGTAATCGACGATGTCGTTTTCCACTCGGGGGATGTGCTCCGCTTGGATACCGTCAAAGCGTTCCTCCAGCTTCCTCACCTCGTCTACGTAGGCTTCCATCAATGGGCTCTGGTAATCCTTGTTGACCTGTCTGACAACAACCGGCAAGCAACCCCTCGTACTCAGCAGTGTTGTTGGTGGAGATCTCCCTGGGGAAGTGCATCTGGATCACGTACTTGAGGTGCTCTCCGGTGGGCGCGACGAGCAAAGACAACGGCACCGGCGCTTTGAAGCAAGAAAGCCCCATCAAAGTACATGATCCGGTCGTGGTACGCTTCCTTGCCGGGAGAGTGGTCTTCTGGATTTCTTCGTCAGGCGTCGAGGTCCATTCTGCAATGAACTCCGCCAAGACTCTGCTCTGAATTGTCGAGGTACTTTCAAACTTCAAACCGAAACTTGATATCTCCAAGGCCCATTCCACAATCCTTCCGGTTGCATCTGGGTTATGCAGTATCCGTTGCAACGGGAGGCGGGTGACGACAGTGATTTCGTGGGCTTGGAAGTAATGACGCAGCTTCCTCGAGGCCATAAGGAGGCCGAAGAGCAACTTTTGCACACCGGAATACCTCGACCTAGCCCCCTGCAAGAGGGAGCTGAAGACGTAATCCAGGTGCTGCATCATCTTCTTCTTCTGCACCACCTCACTTTCATTGGCAGCAGCCTTGCCTTGGTGGCATCAGACTCTGTAGGGGCCGCGCCTTGCCGGCACCAGGCCCTGCCGGGGGAATCTTTAGCTTGCCACCCGCTGGTTCTGCCACCGTCACTGCCTCCTCGTCGACCTTCCTCTGTGCCACCAGTGCGGGGCTGACCACTTGATTCGCCGCCGCCAGATATAGCAGCAACGGCTCTTGTGGTTTAGGCGCAACCAGTATTGGCATGGAGGAAAGGTACTTCTTCAAATCCTGCAATGTTGCCTCGGCTTCCGGGGTCCACTCCATTGGGCCCGCTTTCTTCAAGATTTTGAAGAAGGGAAGGGCGCGCTCGGCGGACTTGGAGATGAATCGGCTCATGGCGGCAACGCAGCAGGTGAGCCGACGCACATCTTTGATCCGCTTGGGCGCCTCAATTTGCTCAATAGCCTTGATTTTGTCTGGGTTTGCCTCGATCCCGCGCTGTGACACAAAGAACCCGAGAAGCTTGCCGGACGGGACGCCGAAGACACACTTCTCAGGGTTCAGCTTGAGGTTGATCTTGCGCAGGTTGGCAAATGTCTTTTCTAGATCTCGCATAAGAGTTGGCCTGTCCTTGGTTTTGACCACTATGTCATCCATGTATGCCTCCATATTTCTATGGAGCTGAGGTTCAAAACCAATTTGGACTGCTCTTGCGAACGTTGAGCCAGCACTCTTCAACCCGAAAGGCATCCGTAAAAAGCAATACGTACCACATGGGGTGATGAATGCTGTCTTCTCTTCATCCTCTCTTATCATGAAGATCTGGTGGTAGCCAGAGTAGGCGTCAAGGAATGATAACAGATCACACCCGGCTGTGGAGTCACAATCTGGTCGATGCGCGGCAACTGGAAGGGGTCCTTAGGACAAGCCTTATTGATATCTGTTTAATCAATACAGAGCCTCCACTTCCCATTCGCCTTGCGCACCACTACCGGATTGGCCAACCACGTCGGGTGGAGCACTCCTCTCACTAAACCTGCCGCTTCCAACTTCCTGATCTCCTCTATGGTGAACTCCTGCCTCTCCAGAGCTTGCTTCGACCTTACGCTTGACGGGCGTGGCGTGAAGCGGAGCGGCTAGGTGGTGCTCAATCACCTCCACAGGAACACAGCGGATGTCGGATGCTTGCCACGCAAACACGTCGACATTCACCCCTTGAGGAAGGTGACGCGCGCGCCTTCCTATTGGCTGTCGAGGATGGAGCCTATGGTGAAGGCCCCTCCCATGCCATCCTCCCTGACGGGCACCTTCTTGGTCTGCGGCGGCTCGGCTCTGGATCTCTTGCTCTTGTCGGTAGAGCTCTCTGGCACGTCCTCGACGGTAGCACAACACTCCGAGGAGGTGCGCTTGCCGGAGTGGGTGCGAGAGGTCTTGCCGGGCTTCTTCTTCCCTCCCGGGCCTTCAGTGGCAGGAGCAGGTGCCTTGACAGCAGCTGCTGCAACTGCTTCCCGGTATAGTTGGTCGGCGCGGATCAGCGCGTCTTTCTTGTCGAAGGGGACGGAGATGATGGTCAACGGCCGGGCATCTTTAGCATGTTGTAGGCGTAATGTGGCCGCCGCCATGAACTTAGCTAGTGCCGGGCGGCGAGGATCCCGTTGTAGGGCAAGGGATCTCGGCCACGTCGAAGACGATCCTCTCCGTCCTGTAGTTCAACTCTCCTCCAAATGTCACGGCGGCGTGACCTTTCCCCTTCGGCTGGCTCCTCCCGGATCGATCCTTGAAACGTGCCCGTTTCCTTGAGGTCTCCATCAGGGATTTGCAACTTTTTGATCACGATAGGTGAGATCAGGTTCAGGCCGGCCCCACCGTCAACCAACATCTTGTTCACCCTGAGGTTGCGTATCATAGGCGAGGCCAACAATGGCAAACACCCGACCGCGATAGTGCGGTTAGGGTGGTCCTCGACATCAAAGATGAGGGCGTGCTGGACCACTGATGACCACGAGCATCGAGCAGCGGCTCTGCTTTGTAATCTCACGTGCCCACCGCTTGAGCTGGCGGTGAGGGGTATCTGAGGCGCCGCCATCGGCCCTTTTATGGCCTCCGTAGCCTACGGAACCCTTGCTCACCAGACTCGTCGTCCTCATCGTGATCATCGTCTTCTTGTTTCTTGTCGCGGCCCCGGTAGACCTCTCTTGCTGGTTGTCCTTGCCGGGCGGCCTCCTTAGCCACCACGCTTCTTGTCGGATCCCTCGGCACCGTCTGGTCCTTCTCCTTGTCCCGCCTCTCGTACTCAGCCTTTTGCTTCTCGGCAAGCAGCTCGACTTGTCGGCAGTTACGGAGGTCGTGGCCCTTGGTGCGGTGGATCTTGCGGTATTCCTTGCCGGAGCTTCACGGCTTGTCGGTAGCCGCCAAAGGCCCAGAAGCGGCGCACGGCAATTCCTTGTCGGGCGTCGCCTTGACCTTCTTCTTGGCACCGGTATCGTCCGGATCCCTCAACGGCAAGCGCGGTCTTGCCTTTGCGTTTCTGTTGCGACTGGCCCTTCTTCGCCGGCGGTGTCTTCATCGGTAGAGTCGGTTTCGCGCGGCGTCTTTGCCAGGGTACTTCCTTCCCTCTTCAGCCCGGGCGCACCTATCAGCCAGAACGTAGAGCTCGGCCACATCCTTAACTTTGGTCATCGCCAGCTCCTCGCACATCTTGCGATTGCGCACGTTCTGGTGGAACGCGCTAATCACAACGACGGATGAACATCGGGGATGTTGTACTGCACCCGGCCGAACCTCTGGATGTACTTTGCAGGTCTCCCCTTCCTTCGGGGAATGATATGCAGATCACTGGCACAGCCATGAGCTTGGTGGCCTCTGTGAAGGCGCCAATGAACTCATGGCACAGATCCGACCAAGAAGAAATGGAATCCACCGGCAAGTGCATCAACCAAGACATCACATTGGGCTTGAGCGCCAGCGGGAAATAGTTGGCAAGCACCTTGTCGTTGCGAGCCCCAGCAGCCTGCATCGCGATGGTGTAGATGCTGAGGAACTTGGACGGATGGGTCTTGCCAGTGTACTTCTCGCCGACGTCGGGCTTGAACGTGCGGTGGGACGGCCACTGGAACTGCCACAGCTCACGGGTAAAGGCCGGGCAGCCCACCTCATAAGGTAGGCCGCCGGAGCCCCCCGGTGCTGGGTGATCCATAGTGGGTCCCGCCCTCTTGTCAGACTGGCGGCGCGTTTCACGCCGGCGCTCGATGGTGGTTCGAGCGTCTTCGTGAGCTCGCTCCCGAAGGACCTGACGCTGGTCGCGGAGGGTCCGCGGGTCGGACGACGCTATGGAGATGTTATCACAAGCGTCGTCGCGACGGGTAGACGCCCGGGGCGGCTGGCGAGGAGGAGGAGAGTGCACCTTGGCCACAGCTCCCCTGGTCCTCCCAGCGCCATCATGTGGTGGCTCGATGGAGCGCCGACCCGAGGGCCCCGCAGGTCGCGGATCGTCTTTGTTTGTGACGGCGATGAGGCTTCGGATGGTGGCCTTCCACTCGTCGAGCTTCTCCACAGCAGGAGGAAGTCGAGGAAGCGGTTGCGCAGCAGCGCGAGCTTTATTTGGCGTGGGCGGCGGCTGTGTTGTGGATCGCGGCGCGCTTCGACTTCTAACTATGTTAGAAAGAGCTCCGTTACGATCCAGCGGCTGCATGCCATTTTCGCCAGCGCTTCGGCGAGCGTGCTGAACCCCTTCATCTTGCGGATGGCGCACAGGGCTCTTCCCACGGCGGTGCCCAGGGTCACCAACATGGTGACGCTGCACGGTGCGCGCACCGTGGGAAGAGTGCGCGGTGGTCGCCGGTGTCTGTGTCTTGGAGGTCGCTGCGCCGCCCGGAGGTGGCACAACGACACCCCTGGAGGGCCCCGCGCCACCTGCGGGAGGCCCGACTCCGTCTTTGGATCTGGCAACGTGCGGCCGGTCGTGTGGTGCTGTGAGCAGCGCCGCTCGCCGAACTCTGGCCTTAAGCGATCTTTGGTGCTCGCGGACCGCGGCCGGGTCATCGCGACCGGTCCTTGCTCGTCCACACCAGCACGGGCCGTTCGGTTCCCAACGAGCCGATCGTCGGGGCCGTCTTCTTCTTAGGAGCCATGGCGACGAAGAACTGTAGGCTAACTACTAGACCAGATTCTCTCAATTGCGCCCCCCTACCTGGCGCGCCAAAGATGTCGGTGTGGAACGACACCTATGGGATCACAAGAATCCCTACTACGGTTGCCGGGGCGCGGGGTTGCGAGAAGAGCAGGGCTAGTAGACAGCACAAGGATCGTTTACCGAGGTTCGGGCGGCGAGGATGCGTAAAACCCTAGTCCTACTTTGGTGGGTGTATTTCAGAGAGTTCTTGAGCTCTCGAACTAGCTGGTGAGTGTGTGGTTTGAAAGAGCGAATCCTTCTCCGGTATGCCATGGGCCTCCTTTTATAGTCGGAAGGGGCTGCCACGGTGGCTCACGGGGAGGTGGAAAGGCGTCTGATGCTCTGAGCTTATCGCTCGTATTACAGGACAAGACGCATTTAATGCGTAGCTTAGGTGTCCCCTTGCTTTATCGGGGACGGGGGCGAGGCCCGTCCCGTCTGTCGCCGCTCCTCCTCGCCTCGACACGTGCCTTGGCCAGCGATGCATGCGGTGCCATCTAGGCAGGCAGGCAGCTGAGGTGGCACAGTGGTGGAGCCTTCACGAAGATCTGCATGCCACCATGCGGGCGCTCGATGATTTGGCCTGGGGGCTGCATGTTGCCACGCAAGTGCCCGCCCAGCTGGTTGGGCTGGCAGCTGCATGTGAACGGCTGTGGAAGCTTGGTTGGCGCGGGCCTGGCAGTGGCCCTGCTGGCATCCTTGGCGAGGGCCTTGCCGGAGTGGCCCGGCAAGGGTCTTCTTGATGGCTGCTTATCGTCCCGACAAGGCCTTGCCGAGTGCAGTGGCCTTCCTCGGCAAGGATCTTGCGGTGGCGCGCTGTCGTCCCCGGCAAGGGCCTTGCCGGGGGTCTGGTGGCCTTCCTCGGCAAGGATCTTGCTGAGGATCATCGTCTTCTAATCCTCATCTGATCTTGAATATGTCTTCACAAAGATCTGCATGCCACCACAGAGGTGCCTTCCCGAGCCCTGGCCCCACGTGGATGATGGTGTTGGGGACCGTGGGCTCAAGGGTGGCTCGCTCTGTTGGTGTGGGGCGAGCTGCCCCGGCAAGGGCTTGCCGGGGCTGCTGAGGCTGCCCCGGCAAGGGTTTTGATGGGGGAACCTACTTCGTCCCTCTGCTCTTCGTGGTCTTGGCCTTGGCGTTGCTCTTGTTATCTTGGGCTTCGGTCTTACCTTGGCTCACCTCCTTGTTCTGCTTGGCGTGGTGTAAGTAGGCGGCTCCCGACTGCCCATGCACAGGTATAGGGGTACAAAAGCGCACCCCTCTTTTTGTACACCGACAATGGTTTACGAGACCACTAGTTTCAAGAAAAGGGCAAAGGGAAGAAGGGGAACTTCAGAAAGAACAGCAAGCAAGTTGCTTGTCAAGTGAAGAAGCCCAAGTCTGGACCTAAGGCTGAGACTAAGTGCTTCTACTGCAAAGGAAATGGTCACTGGAAGCAGAACTGACCCTAGATACTTGGCGGATAAGAAGGATGTCAAAGTGAACAAAGGTATATTTGATATACATGTTATTGATGTGTACTTTACTAGTGTTTATAGCAACCCCTCAGTATTTGATACTAGTTCAGTTGCTAAGAGTAGTAACTCGAAACAGGATTTGCAAAATAAACAGAGACTAGTTAAGGGCAAGGTGATGACGTGTGTTGGAAGTGATTCTAAGGTTGATAAGATCACCATCGCACACTCCCTTTACCTTCAGGATTAGTGTTGAACCTAAAATAAGTGTTATTTGGTGTATGTGTTGAGCATGAATATGATTGGATCATGTTTATTGCAATAAGATTATTCATTTAAGTCAAAGAATAATTGTTGTTTTGTTTACATGAATAAAACCTTCTATGGTCATACACTTAATATAAATGGTTTATTGAATCTCGATCATAGTGATACACATAATATTGATGCCAAAAGATGCAAAGTTGATAATGATAGTGCAACATACCTGTGGCACTGCCGTTTAGGTCATATTGGTGTAAAGTGCATGAATAAACTCCATGTGCATGGACTTTTGGAATCGCTTGATTATGAATCATTTGATGCTTGCGAACCATGCCTCATGGGCAAGATGACTAAGACTCCGTTCTCTGGAACAATGGAGTGAGCAACTGACTTATTGGAAATAATACATTCCGATGAGTGTTGAGGCTCGCGGCAGGTATCGTTGTTTTCTAACTTTCGCAGATGATTTTAGCAGATATGGGTATATCTACTTGATGAAGCTAAGTCTGAAACATTTGAAAAGTTCAAAGAATTGCAGAGTGAAGTGGAAAATCATTGTAACAAGAAAATAAAGTTTCTACGATCTGATCGTGGAGGAAAATATATGAGTTGCGAGTTTGGTCTTTATTTGAAACAATGCGGAATAGTTTCGCAACTCACGCCACCCGGAACGCCACAGCGCAATGGTGTGTCCGAACGTCGTAACCACACTTTATTAGATATGGCGCGATCTATGATGTCTCTTACTGATTTACCGCTATCGTTTTGGGGTTATGCTTTAGAGACAGCTGCATTCACGTTAAATAGGGCACCATCTAAATCCACTGAGATGACACCATACGAACTGTGGTTTGGCAAGAAACCAAAGTTGTCGTTTCTTAAAGTTTGGGGATGCGATGCTTATGAGAAAAAGTTTCATCCTGATAAGCTCAAACCCAAATCGGAGAAATGTGTCTTCATAGGATACCCAAAGGAGACTATTGGGTACACCTTCTCTCACAGATCCGAAGGCAAGTTATTCGTTGCTAAGAATGGATCCTTTCTAGAGGAGTTTCTCTCGAAAGAAGTGAGTGGGCGGAAAGTAGAACTTGATAAGGTAATTGTACCTTCTCCCGAATTGGAAAGTAGTTCATCACAGAAATCAGTTCGATGATGCCTACACAGATTAGTGAGGAAGTTAATGATGATGATCCTGAAACTTCAGATCAAGTCACTACCGAACCTCGTAGGTCAACCAGAATATGTTCTGCACCAAAGTGGTACGGTAATCCTGTTTTGGGAATCATGTCACTAGACCATGACAAACCTACGAACTATGAGGAAGCAATGATGAGCCCAAATTCCGCGAAATGGCTTGAGGCCATGAAATCTGATATGGGATCCATGTATGGGAACAAAGTGTGGACTTTGATTGACTTGCCCGATGATCGGTGAGCCATTGAGAATAAATAGATCTTCAAGAGAAGACGAACGCTGATAGTAGTGTTACTATCTACAAAGCTCGAATTGTTGAAAAAGGTTTTCGACAAGTTCAAGGTGTTGACTACGATAAGATTTTCTCACTCGTACCGATGCTTAAGTCTGTCCGAATCATGTTAGCAATTGCCACATTTTATGAAATCGGCAAATGGATGTCAAAACTACATTCCTCAACGGATATCTTAAAGAAGAATTGTATATGATACAACAAGAAGGTTTTGTCGATCCAAAAGGTGCTAACAAAGTGTGCAAGCTCCAACAATCCATTTATGGATCGGTGCAAGCCTCTCGGAGTTGGAATATACGCTTTGATAGTGTGATCAAAGCATATGGTTTTATCTGCACTTTTGGAGAAGTATGTATTTACAAGAAAGTGAGTGGGAGCACTACAGCCTTTTCTCGATAAGTATATGTAAATGACATATTCTCAATCGGAAATGATGTAGAATTTTCTGGAAAGCATAAAGGAGTGTCTGAAAGGAGTTCTTCAAAGAAAGACCTCAGTGAAACTGCTTACATATTGAGCATCAAGATCTATATAGATAGATCAAGACGCTTGATAAGTTTTTTCAGTGAGTACATACCTTGATAAGTTTTTGAAGTAGTTCAAAATGGAATAGTCAAAGAAAGAGTTCTTGCCTGTGTTGCAAGATGTGAAGTTGAGTAAGACTCAAAGCCTGACCACAGCAGAAAATAGAAAGAGAATGAAAGTCATTCCCCATGCCTCAGCCATAGGTTCTATAAAGTATGCCATGCTGTGTACTAGACCTATTGTATACCCTGCCCTGAGTTTGGTAAGGAAGTACAATTTTGATCTAGGAGTAGATCACTGGACAACGGTCAAAATTATTCTTAGAGGACTAAGGAAATATTTCTCGGTTATGTAGGTGATAAGGAGTTCGTCGTAAAGAGTTACGTCGATGCAAGCTTTGACACCGATCTGGATGACTCTAAGTCACAATCCAGATACATATTGAAAGTGGGTGCAATTAGCTAAAGTAGCTCCGTGCGAGCATTGTAGACATAGAAATTTGCAAAATACATACGAATCTAAAATTGATGTAATCTGCTAACTAAACTTCTCTCACAAGCAAAACATGATCACACCATAGTACTCTTTGAGTGTTAATCACATAGCAATGTGAACTAGATTACCGACTCTGGTAAACCCTTTGAGTGTTGGTCACGTGGCGATGTGAACTATGGGTGTTAATCACATGGTGACGTGAACTATTCGTGTTAAACCACATGGCGATGTGAAGTAGATTATTGACTCTAGTGCAAGTGGGAGACTGAAGGAAATATGCCCTAGAGGCAATAATAAAGTTGTTACTTATATATTTCCTTATATCATGATAAATGTTTATTATTCATGCTAGAATTGTATTAACCAGAAACTTAGTACATGTGTGGATACATAGAGAAACATAGTGTCACTAGTATGCCTCGACTTGACTAGCTCGTTGAATCAAAGATGGTTAAGTTTCCTAGCCATAGACATGAGTTGTCATTTGATTAACGGGATCACATCATTAGAGAATGATGTGATTGACTTGACCCATTCCGTTAGCTAAGCACTTGATCGTTTAGTATGTTGCTACTACTTTCTTCATGACTTATACATGTTCCTATGACTATGAGATTATGCAACTCCCGAATACCGGAGGAACACTTTGTGTGCTACCAAACATCACAACGTAACTGGGTGATTATAAAGGTGCTCTACAGGTGTCTCCGATGGTACTTGTTGAGTTGGCATACATCAAGATTAGGATTTGTCACTCTGATTGTCGGAGAGGTATAATAGAGGGTCGGCCCTCCCCCTCCTCCACTCCTTTATATACGGGGGAGGGGGGCACCTCATAGACACACAAGTTTATCATTGATCTCTTAGCCGTGTGCGGTGCCACCCTCCACCATAATCCACCTCGGTCATATCGTCGTAGTGCTTAGGCGAAGCCCTGCGCTGGTAGCTTCATCATCATCGTCATCACGCCGTCGTGCTGACGAAGCTCTCCCTCGAAGCTCTACTGGATCGTGAGTTCGTGGGACGCCACCGAAGTTGAACGTGTGCAGATCGCAGAGGTGCCGCACGCTCGGTACTAGGATCGGTCGATCGTGAAGACGCGTCGACTACATCAACCGCGTTGTCATAACGCTTCCGCTTTTGGTCTACGAGGGTACATGGACAACACTCTCCCCTCTCGTTGCTATGCATCACCATGATCTTGCGTGTGCGTAGGATTTTTTTTTTGAAATTACTACGTTCCCCAACAATAAGGTGTAAGGAATAGCACTCACACTAGCACCTGTGTCACATAAACCATGATAACAGTGATCTCCTATTTTAACTGAGACAACGGGAATGCCAACAATAGGCCTATTTTTATCCTTTTTATCAGGTTTGGCAATTCTAGCAGCTTCTTCACAGAAGTAAATAACATGCCCATCCATATCTTCTTCCAAGAGATCTTTAACCATAGCAATACTAGGTTCTACTTCAATTTGTTCATCAGGTTTAGGTGTTCTAATATAGCTTTTGTTGACCATAGCTGAAACCTTAGCATGTTCCTTTATCCTAACAGGGAAAGGTGGTTTCTCAATATAAGCAGTGGGAACAACTGGATCAATATTGTAAAGTATAGTTTCTTCTTTAACTGGTACCGATTCTTTGATTTCTTCTTTAATAGGTGGGTGATATTTAAACCACTTCTCTTTAGGGAGATCAACATGAGTAGCAAATGATTCACAAAAGGAGGCTACTATCTCAGAGTCAAATCCATATTTAGTGCTAAAATTTTGAAAAGCATCGGTATCCATAAAAGATTTAACACAATCATACTTAAGTTTAATACCAGACTCTTTACCTTTGTTGAGTTCCCAATCTTCAGAGTTGCGTTTAATTCTTTCCAAAAGATCCCACCGGAATTCAATAGTCTTCTTCGTAAAAGAACCAAAGACAGAAGTATCAAGCATGGTTTGATCATTACGAGAAAGACGAGCATAAAAGTTCTGGATAATTATTTCTCTTGAGAGCTCATGATTGGGGCATGAATATAACATTGACTTCATCCTCCCCAAGTTAGAGCGATACTTTCTCCTTCACGAGGCTAAAAATTATATATATAATTCGATCATGATGAACTAGATGCATAGGATAAAATTTTTGGTGGAACTCCAATTTCAATCGATTCCAATTCCAAGATGCAATATCATCGCATAGCCTATACCATGCCAATGATTTTCCCTTCAAAGATAAAGGGAATTTTTTTTTTCATAACTTCATCTCCGGTTAAACTTGCAAGCTTGAAGAATCCACAAATTTGTTCTACATATATCAAGTGCATATCAGGATGTTCTGTTCCATCTCCTGCATAAGGATTAGCTAGCAGTTGTTCTATCATACCCGAAGGAATTTAATATTTAATATTTCCAGTAGGTGCAGTAGGTTGAGGGGTAGCTAATTGTGGTTCCGGTCGAGGTGAAGATACCCAGAACAAACCCCTCAAAGGATTGTTTTCCATAGTAACAAGTGACAATAAATTTCAGCACACTATATAAATGTTTCCTTACCAAATTCCACTTACCAAAGGCGCTTCACTCCCACGGCAATGGCGCTTTAAAATAGCCTTGATGACCCACAAGTATAGGGGATCAATTGTAGCTCTTTGATAAGTAAGAGTGTCAAACCCAACGAGAATCAAGAAAATGACAAGTGGTTTTCAGCAAGGTAATGTCCGCAAGTGCTGAAATTGTAAGTAACCGAGTAGTTTGATAGCAAGGTAATTGGTAACGAGCAAGTAATGATAGTAGTAACAAAATTGCAGCAAGGTAGCCCAATCCTTTTGAGGCAAAGTACAGGCCAAAACGGTCTCTTATGATAAGCAAAGCGTTCTTGAGGGTACACGGGAGTTTCATCTAGTCACCTTCATCATGTTGGTTTAATTCGTGTTTGGTACTTTGATAATTTGATATGTGGATGGACCGGTGCTTAGGTGTTGTTCTTACTTGTAAAACCTCCTACTTATGATTAACCCTCCCGAAAGCATCCGCAACTATGAGAAAAGTATTAAGAATAAATTCTAACCATAGCATTAAACTTTTGGATCCAATCGGTCCCTTAGGAATAGCGCATATATTGGGGTTTAAGCTTCTGTCACTCTCGCAACCCATCATCTAATTGCTACTCCACAATGCATTCTCTTAGGCCCAAATATGGTGAAGTGTCATGTAGTTGACGTTGGCATGACACCACTAGGGAATTACAACATACATACTATCAAAATATTGAACACATATCAAATTCACATGATTACTTGCAACATGATTTCTCCCGTGACCTCAAGAACAAAAGTAACTACTCACAAATGATAATCATGCTCAAGATCAGAGGGGTATTAAATAGATAATGGATCTGAACATATAATCTTCCATCAAATAAACCATATAGTAATCAACTACAAGATGTAATCAACACTACTAGTCACCCACAAGCACCAATCTATAGTTTCGGTAACAAGATTGAACACAAGAGATGAAATAGGGTTTGAGATGAGATGGTGCTATTGAAGATGTTGATGGAGATTGCCCTCCCCAAGATGGGAGAGTTGTTGGTGATGATGATGACGATGATTTCCCCCTCCGGGAGGGAAGTTCCCCCGGCGGAATCGCTCCGCCGGAGGGCAAAAGTGCTCCTGCCCAAGTTCCGCCTCGAGATGGCGGCGCTCCGTCCCGAAAGTCCTCTCCTTATTTTTTCTAGGTCAAAATGACCTATATACCAGAAGATGGGCACCGGAGGTGGGCCTGGGTGAGCACAACCCACCAGGGTGCGCCTGGGCTCCCTGGCGCGGCCAGGTGGGTTGTGCCCACCTGGTGGTCCCCCTCTGGTAGTTATTTGCTCCAATATTTTTCAAATATTCCATAGAAAATCTCCATGAAGTTTCAGCTTGTTTGGAGTTGTGCAGAATAGGTGGCCTGACGTAGCTTTTCCAGGTCCAGATTTCCAGCTGCCGGAATTCTCCCTCTTTTTGTATACCTTGCATATTATGAGAGAAAAGGCATTACAATTACTCCAAAAAGCATTATTATGGATAAACACATTATAAATAACAGTAAGAAAACATGATGCAAAATGGAAGTATCACGCCCCCTCCTTATAAATACCCAGCCCCCTTGCGATCATTAAAACTCACTCCCTTGGTGTCTCGCTCAAACCCTAGCGCCATCGCTAGCATCAATCATCACCGGAGACGAAGAGTTTCGCTGCCGCGACTTCTCCGTCATCGTCGTCATGCCAGTCACGGACATCTTCCTTCGGCCACCGCCGTAGGTATCTTCCGTTGCCAAGTTAGGGCGCAGAAAATTGGACTGCTCGGCCTCCATCCTTGACTCGTCTAGCAGTTCACATTTCTTCTTGACCGGTAATTAAAAGTCTATTTTTATCGCACGTTTGATCCGTTAAAACTTTCTATATCTTCACAGAGTTGTTTCTTCACTTCCAAATCTGGATCTTCCATACTATGCATCTCATAACTTGCAAGTACTTTCACTTATGCTAAACAACTAGTTAGATTCCTCACTTGTACTTATTCATGGATTCGTACAAATCTGGAACCAACTCATATCAATAAGTGAATGTCTTCGCACTATGAGGTCAATGTCTTCAAACTGATTGATCGTCAAAATCCTCTGAGAATGCATATGACCTCTTCCCCTTCCCTCGCATCTCTAATGCCATCACAGGTACATGTCCGTGGAGAGTCTCTTGGTTCTCACGATGCGCATTCATTTACGTAATTCTTACAAAGATCATATTAAATCTCCTGAAGCCAGTTCTTGTCTGACTAGCAGAGCGAAGCCTAACTCTTGTGTGCAGCCTTTCAGACTTGTGAAGCCAATGGAAACAGGTATATCTACAAAGAAAGGTGGCAGACAGCGCAGTGAAAACACTGCAAAGGACCTACCACCAGATCTCTATGAATTATACGAGACAGATCCTGAAGAGAGATATGGTGAACGCAAATCTCAAGTCCAATGGATTCAAAGATATTGGGCAGAACAATGGTTTCTGTACCACTTTGTGACTCCTAAGTACGCGGGCAAGAATGATGTGAGGCCACCCTAGGCTGATATTGTATATATGAAACTTCACCCCAGGACCAAAGCTGAAGCCATTGAGAGAGGCTTCTTTCCTTGCATGGTCAGAGGACCAATGCGTAAGAATGCCGACCCATCCAGTCTTCGATGGTGTCGTGAGGATGATCTGTTTGAATCCAATCTCCAATTTGCTAAAGCTTCAGCAGTTCAGAACAAGGACTTTGGGATTGACTTCAACCCAGTGATAACCCACAAGTATAGGGGATCGCAACATTTTCCGAGGGTAGAGTATTCAACCCAAATTTATTGATTCGACACAAGGGGAGCCAAAGAATATTCTCAAGTATTAGCAGTTGAGTTGTCAATTCAACCACACCTGGATAACTTAGTATCTGCAGCAAAGTATTTAGTAGCAAGGTAGTATGCAAGTAACGGTAACGGTGGCAAAAGTAATATTTTTGGGTTTTGTAGTAATTGTAATAGTAGCAACGAAAAAGTAAATAAGCGAAGAACAATATGTGAAAAGCTCGTAGGCATTGGATCGGTGATGGATAACTATGCCGGATGCGGTTCATGATGTAACAGTCATAACATAGGGTGACACAGAACTAGCTCAATTTCATCAATGTAATGTACGCATGTATTCTGAATATAGTCATACGTGCTTATGGAAAAGAACTTGCATGACATCTTTTGTCCTACCCTCCCGTGGCAGCGGGTCTTAATGGAAACTAAGGGATATTAAGGCCTCATTTTAATAGAGTACCGCATCAAAGCATTAACACATAGTGAATACATGAATTCCTCAAACTATGGTCATCATCGGAGTGGTCCCGATTATTGTCACTTCGGGGTTGCCGGATCATAACACATAGTAGGTGACTATAGACTTGCAAGATAGAATTGAGAACTCACATATATTCATGAAAACATAATAGGTTTAGATCTGAAATCATGGCACTCGGTCCCTAGTGACAAGCATTAAGCATAGCAAAGTCATAGCAACATCAATCTCGTAACATAGTGGATACTAGGGATCAAACCCTAACAAAACTAACTCGATTACATGATAAATCTCATCCAACCCATCACCGTCCAACAAGCCTATGATGGAATTACTCACGCACGGCGGTGAGCATCATGAAATTGGTGATGAAGGATGGTTGATGATGACGATGGCGACGGATTCTCTCTCCTGAGCCCCGAACGGACTCCATATCAGCCCTCCGAGAGAGTTTAGGGCTTGGCGGCGTCCGTGTCGTAAAACGCGATGAATCTTTCTCTGATTTTTCTCCCCAAACACGAATATATGGAGTTGGAGTTGAGGTCGGTGGAGCTCAGGGGCCCACGAGGTGTGGGCGCGCCTGGGCAAAGCGCCCCACCCTCGTGGGAAGGGTGTGGGCCCCCTGGCCTTGATTCTTTTGCAAGTATTTTTTATTATTACCAAAAATAATCTCCGTGAAGTTTCAGGTCATTCCGAGAACTTTTGTTTCCGCACAAAGATAACACCATGGCAATTCTGCTGAAAACAAAGATCAAATCCGGGATAGTTCCATTCAAATCATGCAAGTTAGAGTGCAAAACTAGGGCAAAAGTGTTCGGAAAAGTAGATACGATGGAGATGTATCAACTCCCCCAAGCTTAAACCTTTGCTTATCCTCAAGCAATTCAGTTGATAAACTGAAAGTGATAAACAAAAACTTTTACAAACTCTGTTTGCTCTTCTATTGTAAATATGTAAAGCCAACATTCAAGTTTTCAGCAAAGATTATGAACTAACCATATTCATAATAACAATTAGGTCTCATGTTTACTCATATCAATAGCATAATCAACTAGCGAGCAATAATAATAAATCTCGGATGACAACACTTTCTCAAAACAATCATGATATCATATAACAAGGTGGTATCTCACTAGCCCTTTCTGAGACCGCAAAACATAAATGCAGAGCACCTTTAAAGATCAAGGACTGACTAAACATTGTAATTCATGGTAAAAGAGATCCACCATAGTCATACCCAATATAAATTAATAGTAATGATGCAAATGACAGCGGTGCTCTCCAGCTGGTGCTTTTAATAAGAGGGTGATGACTTAACATAAAAGTAAATAGATAGGCCCTTTGCAGAGGGAAGAAGGGATTTGTAGAGGTGCCAGAGCTCGATTTTAAAACAGAGATAAATAATATTTTGAGCGGCATACTTTCATTGTCAACATTACAACCGAGAGATGACGATATCTTCCATGCTACACACATTATAGGCGGTTCCCAAACAGAATGGTAAAGTTTATACTCCCCTAAGGGAGTCCTGGATTAGGGGGTCTCCGGACAGCCGGACTATATCCTTTGGCTGGACTGTTGGACTATGAAGATACAAGATTGAAGACTTCGTCTCGTGTCTGGATGGGACTCTCCTTGGCGTAGAAGGCAAGCTTGGCAATACGGATATGTAGATTTCCTCCCTTGTAACCGACTCTGTGTAATCCTAGCCCCTCCGGTGTCTATATAAACCGAAGGGTTTAGTCCGTAGGACAATAACAATCATACCATAGGCAAGCTTCTAGGGTTTAGCCTCTATGATCCCGTGGTAGATCAACTCTTGTAATACTCATATCATCAAGATCAATCAAGCAGGAAGTAGGGTATTACCTCCATCCAGAGGGCCCGAACCTGGGTAAACAATGTGTCCCCCGCCTCCAGTTACCATCTGCCTTAGACGCATGCCGGGACCCGCTACCCGAGATCCGCCGGTTTTGACACCGACATTGGTGCTTTCATTGAGAGTTCCATTGTGCCATCACCGTAAGGCTTGATGGCTCCTTCGATCATCGGTAACGATGCGGTCCAGGGTGAGGTTTTCCTCCCCGGACAGATCTTCGTATTCGTGGCTCCGCACTACGGGCCAACTCGCTTGGCCATCTGGAGCAGATCGAGAGCTACGCCCCTGGCCACTAGGTCAGGTTCGGAAACTTGAACAACACTGCATACATCCGCGAAGACTTGATCTTCGACGGGTTCGAGCCCATGCCAGGTGCGCCGCACGATCACGACGAGCATGATTTAGCTCGCGGTCGGACCGTGTTCGAGATCACACTGCAGCTACTCCGCCCTCAATCCGGAGCAAATTGCACCATCCGAGGACGGGTGGATAGACCCGCCATGGAGGCCGCACTCTCGGTGGCGATAGAGCCGGACATCGACTTCACCCCTTACGAGAGCCGTGTTGCCGAACCACCGGATTCGCTCTTCGCCACGGACTCCGAGCCGCCTGCGTTCGTGCCTATCAAATCCGATTGGGCGCCGATCATGGAGTTTACCTCCGCGGATATCTTTCAGCACTCACCTTTCGGCGACGTGCTAAATTCATTAAGATCTCTCTCCTTGTCAGGAGAACCTTGGCCGAACTATGTCCGGCTAGAATGGGATGCGGACGACGAAGAAATTCGCTGCCCACCCACCACCCACTTAGTAGCCACTGTCGACGATTTAACCGACATGCTCGACTTCGACTCCGAAGACATCGACGGTATGGACAACGATGCCGAGATTTATCAGGAACCACCGCCCACGGGCGCTGGACCGCCACCTCATCATATGATATATATATGGTGGATACCCCAAAGAAGGCAATGGCGACAAGACAAATGGAGGATGACCCTCCAAGAAGCAACCCAAGCATCAACGTCAACGGCCGCTCTAAGTCCCGCCATAGCAAAAGCAAAGTGATACCGACACAAGAGATAATAGCACCGGATAGTGCCGAAGATGACAACAATCCCCTCCAGCATTATTTAGAGCGGGAGGGTGAACAAGCTAGCCCTCCAGAACAGGCAGCAGATGGAGAAACGGAGGATGACAATTACATGCCTCTCTCCGAAGACGAGGTGAGCCTCGGCGATGAAGAATTTATCGTGCCTGAGGATCCCATCGAGCAGGAGCTCTTCAAGCGTCGACTTATAGCAACAACAAATAGCCTGAAGAAAAAGCAACAACAGCTTCGAGGTGATCAAGATTTGCTAGCGCATGTGATGGACCAAGTCCTTGCGGCCGAGGAATACGAACTCAACGCCTCCAAGAGTTACCCAAAGCGCAGGTCGCTACCCCGACTGGAGGAGGAAGCATTGAAACCTACATCACCAGCGTACGATGCGGCTGACCGGCCACCTCGTGGCTGAGACAGAGAGGCGTTCCAGCCTGAAGTTCAGCCCACATCCCGCCGCCACTCAAACAAAAATACCAAGGCCCAGGGCAACACGCGGGACCTGCGAGACGTATTGGAAAGCAGGGCAAAACATGCAAATCGATATATGGGTCACGGGGGCGCGCACCAACGCGGGACGATGACAGTCACGCCGGATACACTAAAAGTAAATCCGACTGGGCCGAATACAGCAGACAAGACAAATATGAACTGCATCGTGATATAGCCCGCATGCAGGCACCAAGACACCCCCTATGCTTCAATCGATGAAGTTATGGATCACGAATTCGGAGGGTTTTAAACCCGTAAATATCGAATCGTATGATGGTACAACAGATCCCGCGGGATGGATTGAGGATGTCTCCTCCACATCCACATGGCTCGCGGTGATGATCTACATGCCATCAAGTACCTCCCACTAAAACTCAAAGGACCAGCTCGGCATTGGCTGAATAGCTTGCCAGCAGACTCCGTCGGCAGTTGGGAGGATTTGGAAGATGCATTCCTTGACAACTTCCAGGGCACTTATGTGCGACCACCAGATGTTGACGACTTGAGCCATATAACTCAACAGCCTGTGGGAATCGCCAGGAAATTTTGGACACGGTTCCTAACTAAGAAAAACCAAATTGTCGATTGTCCGGATGCGAGGCCTTAGCGACATTCAAGCATAACATCCGTGGACGCAGTGGCTCGCCCGGCACCTCGGCCAGGAGAAGTCAAGTCTATGGCAGCCCTCACGACACTCATGACCCGCTTTTGCGGGTGAGGATAGCTGGCTGGCTCGCAAAGAACAACACATCAAGGAATCCGGCACTTCGGATACTAAAGATGCTAACGGCATGCCACGTCGCAACAAACGGAAGCACCGCAACAACAGCGATAACGTCGAAGATACGGTAGTCAATGCCAGATTCAGAGGCTCTAGATCCGGTCAGCGGTAAAAGCCATTCAAAAGAAGTACTCCGGGCCCGTCCAGTTTGGACCGCATACTCGATCGCTCGTGTCAAATTCACGGCACCCCCGATAAGCCAGCCAATCACACCAATAGAGAATGCTGGTTGTTCAAGCAAGCCGACAAGTTGAATGCCGAAAACAAGGACAAGGGGCTGCATAGTGATGGCGAGGAGGAGCACCGACCGCCGAACACGGGAGGACAGAAGAGGTTCCCCCCCACAAGTGAAGACGATGAACATGATATACACAACCCACATTCCCAAGAGGGAACGGAAGCGTGCACTAAGGGACGTCTATGCGATGGAGCCTGTCGCCCCAAAGTTCAACCCATGGTCCTCTTGTCCGATCAGCTTCGATCGCAGGGACCACCCCACTAGTATCCGTCATGGCGGATCTGCCGCATTGGTCCTAGACCCCATCATTGACGGATTTCACCTCACTTGAGTCCTCATGGACGGCGGCAGCAGCCTGAACCTGCTCTATCAGGATACGATGCACAAAATGGGTATAGATCCCTCGAGGATCAAACCCACCAAAACCACCTTTAAGGGTGTCATTCCAGGTAGAGGCCCATTGCACGGGCTCAATCACATCGGAAGTGGTCTTCGGATCTCGGACAACTTCCAAAGCGAGGAGTTAATCTTCGATATCGTCCTGCTCATGGCTATCACGCATCGCTCGGGCAAACCGTGACGGTAAAAAATTCAATGCGGTACCACATTACGCATACCTCATGCTCAAGATGCCGTGACCTAGGGGGTCATAATAATGGAAACATTGTAGCGTCATTCGCGACGGAGGAGCACACCGCGCCTCGCAACAAGCACAAAGCAGCCTTTTAAGGCAAACCTCCAATTCCGGGCGACAGCCCCGACACGCAAGCGAGTCGAGTAACTCAGAAGATCGCGCACGCTGTAGCTCGCTTAGCACCACCGCCCTAGTCCCGCAAGCGACGAAATTCGTGCCGCATGCATATAATTACGCACTGAAAATACCGTGGGCATAGGCGGGGCACGATCAGACATCGCCCCGCAATGCGGCTCAACCGCCTGTGGGCTGCATACCTTTATCATTTTTTCTCTTTCAGGACCTTACTCTCTAGAAGACCTTTCCAGCAAGATGATTGCACGGACACATTACGGAAGGAACAACCAAGGAGGCAAGAAGCTAAGTCGCATAAGGGAACCCCTGTGTGGTCTCTAATAACAATCGACATACCCGCTTTTAATACCCGTGACGCAGCCTCGCCTTGGATAGGACATGTCAAATAGTCCTATTTTTTGCTTATTGCACTACTTGTATCAGTACGCTTCGATGTATTATTTAAATAACAATGCATAGCATTAGTCTATTATTGCATTATCCATCCTTTTTTTCTTATATGTTTATTTACGACAACTTGCACCTGTACATTCTGGTACGACCAAGACGCTGTGGGCTTTCAGATACCCCATAATACGGGCGTGAGAAGTCCTAACACTTTCGACAAAGGCGGCACCCCCAACTTATAGCATTATATGCATCAGCTCCGAATCATGTCTTGGGTCAATAGTTGGGTTTGCCCGGCTCCCATGTTTTGGTACCTTACGTTTCGCTATATCGGCTAAGGTAGCGCTGGGAGAACTATTGCGATTGTGTCCCGGTTCTTCCGGACGAGCACCTCAGTTGAGAAAGCCGAAAACTGACTGTCATGATAAGGCGAGAGCTGGTTGCTGTTCGAGAGGTCTCAAGTCCTTAAAGACTTCTTCGGCTTCAGGCGAGGAGTCGGCCTCGCCCGACTTAGGCGTATATAACGCCCCAAATTCGGCCTTCTGAATACTAGGGGCTTCGCCAAAATTTAAAATTGTAGACTTCTATGGCTAAGTGAGAGTGATAAAGCCTTATAGTCCGATTGCCTGGTTCGTTGTGCTGAACACCTCCTCAAAGGACCCAAAATTGGGAAAAAGAGTGCTCAGATTTATGCCGAACACCCAAAGTATTAGTTACATGGGGCGTAATTTAATCGCCAACTCTCGATTTTATAAACGGCCGCATGTAAGGTAATATTTTAAATTCAAAAAGCGTTGCATAGTGCAAATGAACTAGTTTCACATTAAAGGATCACATGAGCACGCTCATTCAAAAATTACATCTTTAGCACATTCCTCCAACACAAGGCGGGAACCCTTCAGGACACTGACATAATACATCTCGGGGCGGCGATGCTCCTTGCCCTCCGGCGACCCCTCCTTCACCAGCTTCACGGCGTCCAGCTTCGCCCAATGCACCTTCGCCCGGGCAAAAGCCCTGCGCGCACCCTCGATGCAGACGGATCGCTTTATGACTTCAAGCCGTGGGCAGGCATCTACAAGCCACCTCACCAGACCAAAGTAGCTATCAGGTAGGGGATCGCTAGGCCACATCCGGACTACAAGACCCTTCATGGCCTGTTCGGCCGCCTTGTGAAGCTCGACCAGTTGCTTCAGCTGGTCGCTCACGGGCATTGGGTGTTCGGTCCCAGTATACTGAGACCAGAACAACTTTTCCGTCGAGCTCCCCTCCTCAGCTCGGTAAAACTCCGCGGTGTCCAACAAACTGCGGGGAAGACCTACGAACGCTCCTGGAGAGCTCCGAACTCGGGTAAGTAAAAGGAAAGTTTCCTTTACGTGCTTGCTTTGCATAATGAATGCCTTACCCGCTGCCACCTTCTTCACCGCATCAATTTCCTGGAGGGCCTTGTGGGCTTCAGCCTTGGCGTTTTGAGCGCTTTCGAGGGCCTTCACAAGCTCGGACTCTCGCGTCTTAGAGTCAAGCTCCAAGGACTCGTGTTTTTTGACAAGAGCCTTGAGCTCTTGCTGCACCTCGCCTACCCGGGCTTCTTGCTTTTCTCGCTCGATGCGCACCTTGGCCGCTTTGTCTTTGGCTCCCTGGACAAATACTTTCTTCTGTGGTCACCACTTCGGTCATGGCCCCGGCAAATCCATGATGATCCTATAATTTTACAACAAAATTTCCTTTTAATATATAGACAAGGTATTGATTACCTTTGCTCTCCTCAAGCTTCCTCTTGGCAAGGCCGAGCTCTTCCTCGGACCGCTCAAGGTCCTGCTTCAGTGCAGCGACCTCCGCAGTACGTGCGGCGGCGGCCAGCAGTGAAGCCTACATATGCACATAGACATATTCTGATTAGACTCCTGAGTCATTATTTGATCCTCTATTTGGCCTTTCTTTGTGAACGCCAAACAGAGCATCAGGGGCTACTGTCTATGCGGTAATATTTTCCTATATTTTTATTACTTACCTGAAAGCCTGTTAGGAGCCTGGCACAAGCATCAGTTAGTCCGTTTTTGGCGGACTGAACCTTCTCAATCACCGCACTCATGATAGTGCGGTGCTCTTCGTCGATGGAAGCGCCGCGAAGCGCTTCCAACAAGTTGTCCGGTGCCTCTGGATGGACAGAGGCCACCAGCACGGGAGGCTTGCCCCTCTTAACGGGGGGTCGCCTGCCGGAGTCCGGAACCACTGGAGGTTCCAGCGCAGTGTTCGGCTGGGGGCCGAACTTGGAGCCCGTAGGAGTCTTGCTCCCTTTGCGCCCGGGGTCCGGAAGGTCGCCTCGAGGCGCCTCCAGGACTACCTCCCCTCGGCTCGGTGCCCTTTGAGACAACACCTCGACATTGTCCGTGGGGCGAGGGGTGGAGGCGGTCGGAAGTGAATCGCTATTCATATCCGACGGGTCCAAAGAACCATCCGACGAAGATACCTCGATATGGGTTCGGGACGGACTGCATAATTATGTTTAGCGTAAAGAGAAGCAGTGCAATAAAACATACCATGAATTATTGTGGTATCTGGATACTTACAACTTCGCCAGGGGCTTGTCCCTGGGTAACCACTCGTCGTCGTTGTAGGCGGCCGTCGTGGAGCAGTCCGGAAGGAGGGTCCTTCCCTTCTTGGACCCTTCGGCTTCCCCCGGTTGGGGCGGCCTTCCTTTTCTTGTCTCCCCGGCTGGGGGGGGGGACTTTCCTCTTCCTCCTCCTCGTTTTTGTGGGAGGAGGCGCTGGAGTTATCGGACAATGCGTCCGATATAACCTTCTTGAGAGACCCTTCCGGGTCCCCTTGGCCTTCTTCACCGGCACCTCGTAGAAGGCGCCCGGAACCAAAGCATCTCGCTTAGGAGAGCATCTCAGGATCTTCAGGTAGGGGGGCTGGGCAATCGATCTGCTTCGCTGTCTCTACCTAGTCCTGTTAATGGCATGGAAGCTTAGATCCCGCACATGATTAAACTGGGGCAAATGAATATCCTGTGAGATATAAAATCTTACCGGATTGGCATGGCGCTTTGCGCTGAGTCCGCGGTCCTCGGTAAGGTGAGCAGGTATCTAGGCGCCCTTGAACAGCACCCTCCAGACGTCCTTGTGTGTCGTGTCGAAGAGGTCTTGCAGCGTCTGGTGCTCGGTCGGGTCTAACTCCCACAAATTGAATGCCCGTCATTGACACGGGAGGATCCGACGGAAGAGCATGACCTGGACCACATTGACAAGCTTGATTTTCTTGCTCATCATGTTTCTGATGCATTTCTGGAGTCCGGTCAGTTCCACCGGTGAACCCCAGGACAGGCCCTTCTCTTTCCAGGAGGTGAGCCGCGTGGGGATTCCGGATCCGAATTCGGGGGGCGTCAACCAGTTGGTGTCGCGCGGCTCGGTGATGTAGAACCACCCCGATTGCCACCCCTTTATGGTCTCCACATAGGAGCTTTCGAGCCAGGTGACGTTGGGCATTTTTCCTACCATGGCGCCTCCGCACTCCGCTTGCTGGCCGACCACCACCTTCGGTTTAACATTGAAGGTCTTCAGCCACAGGCCGAAGTGGGGCCTGATGCAGAGGAAGGCCTCGCACACGACGATAAACGCCGAGATGTTGAGGATAAAATTGGGGGCCAGATCGTGAAAATCCAGCCCGTAGTAGAACATGAGCCCGCGGATGAATGGGTGGAGGGGAAATCCCAGTCTGCGGATGAAGTGGGTGAGGAAAACCACCCTCTCATGGGACTCTGGCGTAGGGATGATCTGCCCTGCATCTGGAAGCCGGTGTGAAATATCCGCGGCTAGATATCCGGCTTCCCGTAGCTTTGTGATGTTCTCTTCCGTAATGGAGGAGACCATCCACTTGCCTCCCGCTCCGGACATGCTTGGAGTGGTTTGAGGGGAAAAGCGCAGACTTGGGTGTTGGAGCTCGAGTGCGCAAGAATGGATGAGCAAGGAGGAAGAAGGCGTGGGTAAAAAAGGTGAATCCTTGTCCCTTTATAAGAGCGGAAGAGGCGATGCGCCTCCCCACTTACCTGATAAACTCGCTTATTCCCCAAGCGCCGTAATTGATGGCGCGGTTGGGTTATCCACACCCGTATTGATGAGAATCCCGTGATAAGAGGACACGATCTCTGCTTCGACAAGACGTGCCAAGGAAACCGCCTCGCGATATGTGCAGTGGCTGGTTGAGAAAAACGGTTCGAATAATGACCAGGCCGTGGTATGATGTCATGCTGTCAAACGTGTCATCAGATTAGATGTGCGGAAATATTATTCTCTCTACGGTGGTATGTGGAACTTGTTATGCAGAGCCGGACACTATCCTTGTGTTCAAAATCTTCTATGGAGTATTCAGAGGAGGAACCCGCCTTGCAATGCCGAATACAATCTGCGCGCTGGACTCATCGTCATTGAAGCCTGGTTCAGGGCTACCGAGGAGTCTGGATTAGGGGGTCTCCGGATAGCCGGACTATATCCTTTGGCCGGACTGTTGGACTATGAAGATACAAGATTGAAGACTTCGTCTCGCGTCCGGATGGGACTCTCCTTGGCGTGGAAGGCAAGCTTGGCAATACGGATATGTAGATCTCCTCCCTTGTAACCGACTCTGTGTAACCCTAGCCCCCTCCGGTGTCTATATAAACTGGAGGGTTTAGTCCGTAGGACAACAACAATCATACCATAGGCAAGCTTCTAGGGTTTAGCCTCTATGATCTCGTGGTAGAACAGGAAGTAGGGTATTACCTCCATCGAGAGGGCCCGAACCTGGGTAAACATCGTGTCCCCTGCCTCCTGTTACCATCCGCCTTAGACGCACAGGTTCGGGACCCCCTACCCGAGATCCGCTGGTTTTGACACCGACATCCCCCTCCACCAACAAGCATCAATCCATGGCTTGCTCGAAATAACGAGTGCCTCCAACTAACAACAGTCCCGGGGGAGTTTTGTTTGCAATTATTTTGATTTGATTTGCATAAAGCATGGGACTAGGCATCCCGGTGACCAGCCATTTTCTCGTGAGTGAGGAGCAGAGTCCACTCCTCTTGAGAATTACCCGCCTAGCATGGAAGATACAGACATCCCTAGTTGATACATGAGCTATTCGAGCATACAAAACAGAATTTCATTTGAAGGTTTGGAGTTTGGCACATACAAATTTACTTGGAACGGCAGATAGATATTGTATATAGGAAGGTATAGTGGACTCATATGGAATAACTTTGGGGTTTAAGGGATTGGATGCACAAGCAGTATTCCCGCTTGGTACAAGTGAAGGCTAGCAATAGACTGGGAAGAGACCAACTAGAGAGCGACAACAGTCATGAACATGCATTACAATTATTAAACTTTGAGTGCAAGTATGAGTAGGATATAATCCACCATGAACATAAATATCGTGAAGGCTATGTTGATTTGTTTCAACTACATGTGTGAACATGTGCCAAGTCAAGTCACTTGAATCATTCAAAGGAGGATACCACCCCATCATACCACATCACAACCATTTTAATAGCATGTTGGCACGCAAGATAAACCATTATAAACTCCTAGCTAATTAAGCATGGCATAAGCAACTATAATCTCTAATTGTCATTGCAAACATGTTTATTCATAATAGGCTGAATCAGGAACGATGAACTAATCATATTTACAAAAACAAGAGGGGTCGAGTTCATACCAGCTTCTCCCATCTCAATCAGTCCATCATATATCGTCGTAATTGCCTTTCACTTGCACGACCGAATGATGTGAATAATAATAATAGTGCGTGCATGGGACTAAGTTGCAATCTGCAAGCATTCAATAAACAGGAGAAGACAAGACAATATGGGCTCTTGGTTAAATCAACAATAATGCATATAAGAGCCACTTTAACATTTTAATTATGGTCTTCTCCTATCGACCCCCAAAGGAAAGAAAAGAAATAAAACTATTTACACGGGAAAGCTCCCAACAAGCAAACGAAGAAATGGAAATATTTTTGGTTTTTCTTTTAATTATTACTACTACAGCAAGAATGGTAAACTAGCTAAACGCTACAACTATTTTTTTTGGTTTTCTTAAGATTTTTCAAACACACAAGAAGAAAGCATAAAAAGAAAATAAACTAGCATGGATATTATAGTGAAAAAGTATGAGCACCGACAACTAGCAATGAGTGTGTCAACATGAATGTAATGTCGGTGAGAAATACGTACTCCCCCAAGCTTAGGCTTTTGGCCTAAGTTGGTCTATTGCCACGGCTGGCTGGCGGATATCCAAAGTTATAGTTGGGGTCGTACTAAGATGCAGCAGTTATTTCATCATGGGCTGCAGCTTGGAGGCGAGCTATCTCAGCCCTCCTCTCGTACTCGTTCGCCTCCTCCATGGTTATGAAATATCTCCCATTCGCCTGAAAGTCAAAGAAAGTAGGAGCAGGGAGAGCAACATGATAGGTGCGTTGTCTGTCAAAGATTAGTCGGTACTGGAGGAACTAATCATTCCTCTCAACAAAACGATGACGAACCATAGCCTCATAATCTAAATAAGCAGGAGGCAACTCAATATCATCCTCACGTATGGGTATATTAAGAAAATTAGCTAAACGGGTTTCATAAATTCCACCAAATAAATCGCCATTAAATCTATTATTATGCAACCTACGTGCAACAATGGCTCCCAAATTATAATGTTTATCTCCTAATACATCACTCCTGAGAACACTAAGGTCGGGGACACACATGTGACATGCTTCATCCTTACCATTTATGTACCTAACTATGAAGAGAGCAAAATAATGTACAGCAGGAAAATGAATGCTCCCTATGGTAGCTTGTGCTATGTCTCTAGATTCCCCCGCAGTTATACTAGCAAGAAAATCTCTAAATTCAGATTTGCGAGGTTCACTAGGACTACCCCATTGTGGAAGTTTGCAAGCAGTATTAAAATCCTCTAAATCCATAGTATAAGAATTTTCATAAAGATCAAATAGGATAGTTTGAGAATTGCGTGACGATGAAAATTCAAACCTCTTCACAAGGGAATCAGTGAGATAGTGGTACTGACGGCACTTATCTGCCTCGAAGCTCACAAGATCAGCGTTACGCACATATGCGTTAAATTCTTCCTTGATTCCTGCTCGATCCATGAAGTCCTCTGAAGGCCATTCACAAGCCCGCACTTGAGCGTCCCTTGGTGGTTGATCGTCGGCATCGCGCATTGCGACAGCCCGGGTCCTTGCTTCCTTGAAGGGCCACCTTGGTACATTTTCCTAAACATATTTCTTCCTCTGAAACATTTCTGAAAATTTTAGTAACTTCAAATAAAAGTGAACCAAACTCAACAAAATTGATAGCAACTACTCCCACAAGTGCCTAGAGACTATATCATGCATTAGAACTACTTGGAACCATATAAATTTGACATGCAAGCTCAAGAACATGGTCACCTAGGCAGCACAAATTTGCAATGAATAAAGCACTAGAACAAAAAACTAATTGGATCATTGGAGGAGTCACATACCAAGGAACAATCCCCCAAAGTAGTTTTGTGAGAGGTGCTTTGAGCAAAGAGATGGAAAATCGCAGCAAAATGAGCTAGAACTCGTGCTTGAGCTGGTTGGTGATTTTTTTGGGAGGAAGAAGGAGTGTATGGGTGCAGGAATAAGTGGAGGGGAGCCACCATGGGCCCACGAGGCAGGGGCGCGCCCTAGACCCTCGTGGCCAGGTGCTTGCTCCCCCTGTTGTGTTCTCAGTGCCAGATATTCTCAAATATTCCATAAAAATCATATTTCAATTTCGGGGCATTTGGAGAACTTTTAGTTTCGGGGTATTTTTTTATTGCACGGATAATTCAGAAAACTGACAGAAAATACTATTTTTACTTTATTTAATCTAAATAACAGAAAATAAAAGGAGGGTACAGAAGGTTGTGCCATCTAACTTCATCCATCTCATGCTCATCAAAAGGAATCCTCTAACAAGGTTGATCAAGTCTTGTTAACAAACTCATTCCGACTAACATGGAACCGGAGAAATTTCGAATAACACTATGTTACCTCAACGGGGATATGCACATCCCCAATAATAAGAATATCATATCTCTTTGTGACAGTACGTAGAGGAAATTCAAAACCTCAAAAAATAATCGATGAAATTTTTCCAATAGAGTTTATACTATGAACTTGAGGTTGTTTCCTCGGAAAGTGTACCGTATGCTCATTTCCATTAACATGAAAAGTGACATTGCCTTTGTTGCAATCAATAACAGCCCTGCAGTATTCAAAAAGGGTCTTCCAAGAATAATAGACATACTATCGCCCTCGAATATCAAGAATAACAAAGTCTGTTAAAATAGTAACACTTGCAACCACAACAGGCACATCCTCACAAATACCGACAGTTATAGCAGTTGATTTATCAGCCATTTGCAAAGATATTTCAGTAGGTGTCAACTTATTCAAATCAAGTCTACGATATAAAGAGAGAGGCATAACACTAACACCGGCTCCAAGATCACATAAAGCAGTTCTAACATAGTTTCTTTTAATGGAGCATGGTATAGTTGGTACTCCTGGATCTCCTAGTTTCTTAGGTATTCCACCCTTGAAAGTATAATTAGCAAGTATGGTGGAAATTTCAGCTTCCGGGTATCTTTCTTTTATTAGTAACAATTTCTTTCATATACTTAGCATAAGGATTCATTTTGAGCATATCAGTCAAACGCATATGCAAAAAGATAGGTCTAATCATTTCAGCGAAGCGCTCAAAATCCTCATCATCCTTTTTCTTGGATGGTTTGGGAGGAAAAGGCATGGGTTTCTGAACCCATGGCTCTCTTTCCTTACCGTGTTTCCTAGCAACAAAGTCTCTCTTATCATAACGTTGATTCTTTGATTGTGGGTTATCAAGATCAACAGCAGGTTCAGTTTCTACATCATTGTTATTACTAGGTTGAGCATCAACATGAACATCATCATTAACGTTATCACTAGGTTCATGTTCATTTCCAGATTGTGTTTTAGCATCAGAAATAGAAATATCATTGGGATTCTAAGGTGTGTCTACAACAGGTTCACTAGAAGCATGCAAAGTCCTATCATTTTTTTCTTCTTTTTAGAAGGACTAGGTGCATCTACATTATTTCTCTAAGAATCTTGCTCAATTCTCTTAGGATGGCCTTCAGGATACAGAGGTTCCTGAGTCATTTTACCAGTTCTAGTAGCCACTCTAACAGCAAAATCATTATTCTTACTATTCAATTCATTGAGCAAATCATTCTGAGCCTTAAGTACTTGTTCTACTTGGGTGGTAACCATAGAAGCATGTTTACTAATGAGTTTAAGTTCACCTTTAACTCTAGACATATAATCACTCAAGTGTTCAAGCATATAAGAATTGTGTTTCAATTGTCTACCAACATAAGCATTGAAGTTTTCTTGTTTTACAATAAAATTATCAAACTCATCTAAGCATTGGCTAGCAGACTTACAATGAGGAATATCACCTTCATCAAATCTATAAAGAGAATTTACCTTTACTACATGTGTCGGGTTATCAAGATCATGTGTTTCTTCAGCAGGCGGTAAATTAAGACCATGTATTTCTTCAATAGGAGGTAAATTCTTAACATCTTCAGCTTCTATACCCTTTCTTTCATAAATTTATTTGCCTCTTGCATATCTTCAGGACTGAGAAATAGAACACCCCTTTTCTTCGGAGTTGGCTTAGGAGTTGGTTCAGGAAGTGTCCAATTATTTTCATTAGTCAACATATTATTCAATAGAATTTCAGCTTTATCTGGTGTTCTTTCCCGAAAATGTAACCAGCACAACTATCCGGTGGTCTCTGGAAGCATCAGTTAGTCCATTATAAAAGATATCAAGTATTTCATTTTTCTTAAGAGGATGATCAGGCAAAGCATTAAGTAATTGGAGAAGCCTACCCCAAGCTTGTGGGAGACTCTCTTCTTCAATTTGCACAAAATTATATATTTCCCTTAAAGCAGCTTGTTTCTTATGAGCGGGGAAATATTTAGCAGAGAAGTAATAAATCATGTCCCGGGGGCTACGCACATAACCAGGATCAAGAGAATTAAACCATATCTTAGCATCACCCTTTAATGAGAAAGGAAATATTCTAAGGATATAGTAGTAGCGAGTTTTCTCATCATTAGTGAACAGGGTGGCTATATCATTTAATTTAGTAAGATGTGCCACAACAGTTTCAGATTCATAACCATAGAAAGGATCAGATTCAACCAAAGTAATTATATCTAGATCAACAGAGAATTCGTAATCCTTATCAGTAACAAAAATAGGTGAAGTAGCATAAGCAGGATCATATTTCATTCTAGCATTCAGAGTTTTTTGTTTTAGCTTAGCTAATAATTTCTTAAGATCACTTCTATCATTGCAAGCAAGAAAGTCTCTAGCAGTTTCTTCATCCATAACATAGCCCTCAGGCACAACAGGCAATTCATATCTAGGGGGAGAATCTTCATCATCACTTTCATCAATATTATCAGTTTCAATAATTTCATTCTCTCTAGCCCTAGCAAGTTGTTCATCAAGAAATTCACCAAGTGGCGCAGTAGTATCAAGCATAGAAGTAGTTTCATCATAAGTATCATGCATAGCAGAAGTGGCATCATCAATAACATGCGACATATCAGAATTAATAGCAGAAGCAGGTTTAGGTGTCGCAAGCTTACTCAAAACAGAAGGTGAATCAAGTGCAGAGCTAGATGGCAGTTTCTTACCTCCCCTCGTAGTTGAGGGATCAATTTTTGTTTTCACGTCTTTCAAGTTCTTCATAGTGACCAGTAGATATAAATCCCAAGTGACTCAAAGAATAGAGCTATGCTCCCCGGCAATGGAGCCAGGAAATAGTCTTGATAATCCACAAGTATAGGGGATCACAACAGTTTTCGAGGGTAGAGTATTCAACCCAAATTTATTGATTCGACACAAGGGGAGCCAAAGAATATTCTCAAGTATTAGCAGTTGAGTTGTCAATTCAACCACACCTGGATAACTTAGTATCTGCAGCAAAGTATTTAGTAGCAAGGTAGTATGGAAGTAACGGTAACGGTGGCAAAAGTAATAATTTTTGGGTTTTGTAGTAATTGTAACAGTAGCAACGGAAAAGCAAATAAGCGAAGAACAATATGTGAAAAGCTCATAGGCATTGGATCGGTGATGGATAATTATGCCGGATGCGGTTCATCATGTAACAGTCATAACATAGGGTGACACAGAACTAGCTCCAATTCATCAATGTAATGTAGGCAAGTATTCCAAATATAGTCATATGTGCTTATGGAAAAGAACTTGCATGACATCTTTTGTCCTACCCTCCCGTGGCAGCGGGGTCCTAATGGAAACTAAGGGATATTAAGGCCTCCTTTTCATAGAGTACCGGACCAAAGCATTAACACATAGTGAATACATGAACTCCTCAAACTATGGTCATCACCGGGAGTGGCCCTCATTATTGTCACTTCGGGGTTGCCGGATCATAACACATGGTAGGTGACTATAGACTTGCAAGATAGGATCAAGAACTCACATATATTCATGAAAACATAATAGGTTCAGATCTGAAATCATGGCACTCGGGCCCAAGTGACAAGCATTAAGCATAGCAAAGTCATAGCAACATCAATCTCGTAACATAGTGGATACTAGGGATCAAACCCTAACAAAACTAACTCGACTACATGATAAATCTCATCCAACCCATCACCGTCCAGCAAGCCTACGATGGAATTACTCACGCACGGCGGTGAGCATCATGAAATAGGTGATGGAGGATGGTTGATGATGATGATGGCGACGGATTCCCCTCTCCGGAGCCCCGAACGGACTCCAGATCAGCCCTCCCGGGAGAGTTTAGGGCTTGGCTATGGCTCCGTATCGTAAAACGCGATGAATCTCTCTGATTTTTTTCTCCCTGAACACGAATATATGGAGTTGGAGTTGAGGTCGGTGGAGCTCCAGGGGGCCCACGAGGCAGGGGCGCGCCCCCCACCCTCATGGAAAGGTGTGGGCCCCCTGGCCTTGATTCTTTTGCCAGTATTTTTTATTATTTCGAAAAATAATCTCCGTGAAGTTTCAGGTCATTCCGAGAACTTTTGTTTCTGCACAAAGATAACGCCATGGCAATTCTGCTGAAAATAGCGTCAGTCCAGGTTAGTTCCATTCAAATCATGTAAGTTAGAGTCCAAAACAAGGGCAAAAGTGTTTTGAAAAGTAGATACGACGGAGACGTATCACGCAGGTCCAGTTGCACCAAGGCCCGATGGCAGTCGCGAGGCTGAACCAAATATTATTGTCCCCTTTGATGACTTCGACTCATTTCTGGCACATTGTGTAGCACAAAGGGGCAGCATTGAAGACGCTGCTAAGGATGAGGAACAAACTGCAGCTCCAGAGCCCCCGAAGCCAATGAAGAAGCAAAAGTCTTCTAAGGCTACTGCTGCACCTAATAGTGCGTTATATCGACTAGAGG
This sequence comes from Aegilops bicornis, assembly GCA_021605145.1. Taxonomy (NCBI): domain Eukaryota; kingdom Viridiplantae; phylum Streptophyta; class Magnoliopsida; order Poales; family Poaceae; genus Aegilops; species Aegilops bicornis. The sequence continues at coordinate 167,389,316 of CM038672.1, forward strand.
GGGTGAATAGGCGATTTTTACAAATTTGTCACTGAGGAAATTCTAAGTGAGGAATTTCCTAAGAAACAAACTACAAGCAGCAGAATAAGTACTCGGGTGCATGCATAACAAAGCACTAGCATAGTCATCATGAGGAAATGAAACATACACAGAGCACCAGTAGCGTGTAAACAGGATAAGTAGGCTGAAGACAAAGTGACTGAAGAATTAGGATTGAGGAAATAGAGAAAGTCTTCAGCCAAAGTCTTCAAATAGTAACGATCAATTTCATCAACACATGAATGAGGAAATGAAATGGTTGAGGAAATAGAACCAGTAGCTTGGTGAATATGATGATTTGGTAGACCAGTTCCAACTGTTGTGACAGTCGTACGTCTGGTTGGAGAGGCTAGGTATTTAAACCCGAGGACACAAAGTCCCGGACACACAGTCCTCACCGTATTCTCCTTGAGCTAAGGTCTCACAGACCTCGCCCAATCACTCGTGGTAAGTCTTCAGGTGACTTACAAACCTTCACAGACTCGGTCACTCGGCGATCCACAATTCCTTGGATGCTCTAGACTATGATGCCTAACTGTCTGGAGGATGCACAATCCTCAAAGGTAACAAGCATCGGTTCCACACAGGAACAATCTCTTCAGTGATGCCCAATCACTTTGGGTTGTAGGTGTTTGGGTTTGGTTTTTTCCTCACTGATGATTTTCGCTCAAAGTCCTCGGAGGATGGGATGCTCTCAATGACAAGTGTCAATTTCTCTTGGAGTAGCCAACCAACTAGTGGTTGTAGGGGGCGGCTATTTATAGCCTAGGAGCAGCCCGACATGATAAGACATACATTACTGCAGGATGCTGCTAACGCGACACTATGATCAGAGATCCTTTGACGAAACTGTGTGCAATGCATAATTCGCAAACGGGTATGTAAAAACCTGTCAAAAAAGGTGCAAAACGTTTGCGATGGCGGAGCCATCAAACACGGTTCAGATTTTAGTTGAATGTGTGATGCAGGGCACACGGTTAATCCATTCGAACTATTTGCGATGAGGCAGAACAACAGAAACGGGCAGCCATATCAATGTGTGTGTGCGATATACGGCATACAGTTCGCTTTGATGAACTGTTTGCTATTAGGGAGTGCAACAGAAACGGTTAGCCAGATCAAGGTGTGTGTGATATACGGCATACGGTTCACTCGGACGAACTGTTTTCGATTAGGGAACACAACAGAAATGGTTCAACTTAACAAGATGTGTGTGATACGTGGCAAACAGCCGACTCGGATGAACTGTTTGCGATGAGAAATTACAACACAGACGGTTAGTACAGTTAGTTCGTGTGCGATTCTGTGTGTACAAAAAACTTTGAAAATGCAAACTAGTTGCTTGCGGTGTGACACCATGCCACCTTTGATGACTTTCTGGTGAGTTTTGGATTTATGGGGATTTAAAAACCGAGATTCGAAATGTTTGAGGACGATCCAGGACGTCGGTACGGTTGTAATTCGTTCCCATTCCTAGCATGGGACCTAAACATGCACCCAAGGACACATGTATAATTTTTCTAGCCATTTTGGTGAACTGGAGCATGTATTTGTAGTTCATATTTCAATTATGGACATTAAATGCCTAGGAAACTCAATTAGTGTATAAAAAGGCCAAACGAACCCTGAATAAGTTTAAATTTCAGCATGGATATCCTGTCATTCCATGTTGCCCGTAAAATAAAATACAAGGCGAAAAGAGGCAGTGATTACATTTCACCCACAAGGGGAACACGTATTCCTATCGGAACCATGAGGCTTCTTTGAGAGAAGCTTTGGTTTGTAAGAGGTTTATAATAAAGATTGGCCCAAATTGGACAATGGTTTTACCACGACATACATGTGCCATGACGTGACACCATGCCACCTTTGATGACTTTCTGGTGAGTTTAGGATTTACAGGGGATTTAAAAACCGAGATTCCAAATGTTTGAGGACGAGCTAGGACGCCGGTACGGTTGTAATTCGTTCCCATTCCTGGCATGGGACCTAAACATGCACCCAAGGACACATGTATAATTTTTCTAGCCATTTTGGTGAACTGGAGCATGTATTTGAAGTTCAGATTTGAATTATGGACATTAAATGCCTAGGAAACTCAACTAGTGTATGAAAAGGCCAAATGAACCTTGAATAAGTTTAAATTTTAGCACGGATATCCTGTCGTTCCATGTTGCCCGTAGAAGAAAATACAAGGCAAAAAGAGGCAGTGATTATGTTTCATCCACAAGGGGGACACGTTTCCCTATCAGAACCACAAGGCTTCTTTGATAGAAGCTCCCATTTGTAAGAGGCTTGTAACAAAACTTGCGCCAAAATGGACGAAAAAATATTCCTCGACATATATGTGCCATGTCGTGACACCATGCCAGGTTTCACGATTTTCGGGTGAGTTTTTGGATTTACGGGGATTTAAAAACCGAGATTCTTCTCACGAAATGTTTTCAAAATAGCACACGGTTCACTCACGAAAGTCGTGTGCCTACCAAAACATGGCCGATGCCCCCCTCCCCCTGCTTCGCGCGCGATTTGAGTCGTGCGTTCTGATTGGCCAGAACCCAAACCCCACGAATCATACGTGTGCACCGTTGGATGCTCCCAGATCGAACAGCAACCCTCAGCCTTTTCGACAGCACATGCAGTACATGGGTAAGCACTGTGCGCATGTGTGTGCTAGCTCACGCTTCCTTCTCCCGCCACTCCTCTCATCGGTTTCCCGCCTCTTCTCCCATCGTTTTCCTGCTACCAGTGTCAGTGCTCAGTGAAGGCTAGCGGCAACACACCGCCCATGTAAATATCGCACACCGTTTCTAAAAGCACAAATGTGTGTGATAGGAGGGAGTAGGTCCCATAGGGTGACCAGCGTGAAATGCGTTAATGACAAGGAGGCAATTCCTATAAGCAAGGGGCGACTTCCCGTCCGCTAGCCTAGCTGAATAGAACGCAGAAGTTAAGCGTGCTCGGGCTGGAGTAGTCCGAGGATGGGTGACCCGGTGGGAAGTTGCATATCTCAAGCTTCATTTAAATGCCATGACACGGTCATTATAGAGATAAATATATCCATAGTGACCTATCATGGCAATTATATAAACCTTGGGATCCTTGTTTTGCTAATTTGTAGACTATGTTTTTATTTGTTATTTTTTGCTCTAAAAAATTAAATAATGATTGACTTGACCTGTCATCGCGATTATATAAACCTTTTTCAGGTCGCATGCAGGGTATAGGGGCAGGGTATTCTTATCGAGCATGTCTCCCTTGTGCAGCTTATAGACGCTGCACATATCTGTGGGCTCCCCGAGGTATATACACTATCCTTTACTGACAATGAGGGGGCCCCACACAATCTATCCCTTTGACCCATCAACGAGAAGGGTTTGACCATGATGGTTTCCTATTGATACTAGTAAGGTACACGTGCATTTTACGCATGAGATTTGGTAACCAAATTATGAATAAATACCACACTATAGCATGTAAGCTTTGAGTCATATATGCATGATGTAGATGTTCGTTTAATTCTTATAGTTCATCTCATTCAAAAATAATTAGTTTTATAAAAAAATTAAGATTCATGGAATTGTGCATTGTAAAGCATAAAGTAAAAATAAATAGTGACAATTCATTTAGAAAAAAAAGTTTGGGCAATTAAGATATGAAAGATTCTAGAACAAAGGAGAAGTGCTTATGTTTTGAGGTTTGTGCATTATGCTTCAGTTCAACCATGAAGTCTTCAAGATTGTACATGTGGCAGAATCTGGTGGAATGTAGATGATATCCAACGACCAAAGAGTGCTCGATTTACATCTCTCGCATCGTCGGATTGGCTTCATCCAACGACCAACTTTCAAAGTTATTCGCACACTATATAGGGGTATAGATGTGTGCCATGCTAGACCAAATGAAGTTTGAGCGCATGTGTGGGACGACCCCCCCTGCTGCCTCGAAGTTAGGAAACCAACATCGTACGTATTGAACCAGGCTTGGAGTCGGGTACGGTGTTCGGTTTGTAATGTAGTTGGTGGCCCATCGAAGTTGTGCATTCGGGATTTAAACATATCACACACCACCGTATCCATACATATTTTTGGGCCACATGCAATGTATACGGGGTCTTCTGATCGACCACATCTCCCTTGTGCGGTTTTTTGTGACAACACGCATATCTGTGGGCTCCGCGAGTAGTGTATATATATATATATATATATATATATATATATATATATATATATATATATATATCATCCCTTTGACCGATAACGAGGGGTGTGTGTTGTCCATGAATGGATTCCTCCTACTTCGTGTTCGGGCCGGTCACCGTCACATGTCGCTCAACCAAAGATCGAGCTCATGTGTTGTCAGGATTCCCTCCCGCATGCTTGGATTGCAGGGTTCAACCTACATCGCACTTCGCGTATCTCGGCCCTTAACTACCTTTCCTTCATGGTTGTTATTCAGACGAGAGGTAGGCACCACATCTAGATTGTACATTATTCTATATTGAAAACACACATCACCCCTTCCCAACGTACATCATTTTGGGCTGCATGCAAGAGGTGCTGGTTTTGTGGTCCCTCCCGTGCGATTTTTTGTGATGGTTCAATCTATTGGCCCAAGTGGTTTATCGACAACAACAGTTGTCATTTGACCAAATGTAGATTCATTGGTCTGTCTTATGGTAGGTCATGGCGACATGCATGTATGACCAAAGTATTATTACGTGCATCCGCACCGCTGACACGAAGTGGGAGGTGGTGGGCCAAGCATCCTAGCTAGAGCTACAACATTATGTCATTATAGATATATCCAAGGGTGCTTTCGGGCTTGCGAGGCAGGTGCCACCAAAGTTATGCATTATCTATTTAAAGTTTTAAACATCACACCCAATATTCCTACATATATTTGGCCACTTCCCGGTGGTTCTTGACTTCTGGGCCCTCTCATCGATCTTCGACGACGCGCCCAACCGTGGGCTCATGCGGTCGAAGTTGTGCATTGAAATTTTGAACATCACAGACCACCCTTTTCACTCATATATATTTGGGCCACATGCTGGTGTGGCTGTCTTCTGACCCTCTCTAACATTTTTTTGCTACAAAGACTCTGATGACGCTCAACGGACACGAGTATAATATCTTAACCGTGTGCGATGCAAGTGCGCCGTGAATCACGACGACTGCACAAGCGCGAGCGAAGGTGGAGGTACCGGCTCAACCGTGTGCGATGCAAGTGCGCTGTAAATCACCACGACCGCGCAAGCGCGAGCAAAGGATGGAGGTACTGGCTTAACCGTGTGCGATGCAAGTGCGCTATAAAATCACCACCTGCGCAAGCCTAGGGCGGACGCTCAACGGACACGGGTATAATATCTTAACCGTGTGCGATGCAAGTGCGTTGTGAATCACGGCGACTGCGCAAGCGCGAGCGAGGGTGGAGGTACTGGCTCAACCGTGTGTGATGCAAGTGCGTTGTAAATCACCACGACTGTGCAAGCGCGAGCAAAGGGTGGAGGTACTGGCTTAGTCGTGTGCGTTGCAAGTGCGCTGTAAAATCACCACATGCGCAAGCTAAAGGCGGGTAAGTTTATTTGCAAATTAGGATGAACCGTGTGCGATAGACCAGCTAGCTAGAAATATAAAAAAACTACCTGCCTTGAGCGTTGCAAAATCGGCGGTTCCGACACTTTTCCTTATTATCATACATGCATATTCTTATTGGACCATGCGCGATCTTGGGCACTCCTGCCCCGCATCAATTCCTTTACCTAAATTTTAGTAGCCGTCGTACTTCAACCGTCGCCCACACTCCTCCAACACCTACCTTATAGTAAAATTGCAGTAGCGGAGGCATTTGAACCATCGCCCTCCCTCGTCCACCACCATCTCCACCCACCATTACTAAAATTTTCAGTAGCCGTGGTGTATCCTCAAACACCCCCCCTCCACAGTGCCCCCACCTGGCCCCCTCCCCCCTCGAACCCTATCTCGCAGCCGCCGCTAGCGTCGCCGCCAACCCCTGCCACCGTCACCCCACTCCCCTGAGTTTTTAGATGAGGCATGAGGTGTCCCTCCCCACCAGATCCACATCCCATCCTCCAGAATGTCGCAGCCTAAGTCCGTTTCGTCCGTTTTGCGGTACGCCACACCCCTCCCGATCAATAGGACCCCCGTTTCGACTGTAGGAGGTCCGTTTCGTCCGTTTTGCGGTACGCCACACCCCTCCCGATCAACAGGACCCCCGTTTCGACCGTAGGAGGTCCGTTTTCTCCGTTTTGCGGTACGCCACACCCCTCCCGATCAACAGGACCCCGTTCCTAATGTAGGAGGTCCGTTTCCTCCGTTGTGTGGTACGTCGGGCCTCGTTTCCATCGCCTATTCCGTCCAAGCCCTCCCGATGAACACGACCACGCATTCCGTTCTGACCCAGTCGGTTTGCTCCCACGCGTTCCGTTGCCTCCCGACGAACAAGACGCATTCCGTTGCCTCCCCATGAACACGACGACGACGTTGTTTCTCTGTTCCGACCCAGCCATGTACACGAGCCCTGGCCGTACGTACACATACGTGGCCGTATTTTCTTTCTTGCACCACGGCGGCTGACGTGCGTGTACATGCTACGTGCGCCTCTACTAAGACACGCGCGCCTCTACTACGACACGTCGCGGCGCCTGCGATCGACCGGTATGTACCTACACGTTCGCGACCAGAATGACAACACCACGCACGCCGACCAGGTGGGTCCCGACTGTCAGGCACTTCCTTGCGTGCGAAGATGTAGCTGGTGGGTCCCAGCAGTCAGGCGGGCGAATCGTTTTTTTTGCCCGGAAGCACTTCCTTGTGCGCGAAGATGTAGCTGGTGGGTCCCAGTAGTCAGGGGAGCGAATCATTTTTTTTGCCCGGACGCACTTCCTTGCGTGCGAAGGTGTAGCTAGTGGGTCCCAGCAGTCAGGAGGGAAACATTATTTTTGCGAAATACGGTGGCCCGTCCGGTGGGTCCCTCCTGTCAGGTGGAGGAATCATTATTTTCCGCGTAATAAGGAGGCACTTCCTTGCTGCGGCCGTGGACCCAGTTGTCAGCCTCTTCACGCATGTACCCACGTCCGATGGAAGTCGTTCCTTGACCACGTTGACCACGCCGCGCCGAGAGCACCAGGGCGGTGGACGACGGCGAGGCCTAGGAAGGGGACGATGTGGAGCCGGTGAAGACGCGGCAGTGGATGCCCACGCGGAGAGGAGTATGAGGGTTCACTCGTTCGGCTGCGGTGTGAGGCTGCCGTCCGCAGGCCCGGCCGGTGGGAATAGTAGAAGCGATGAGGCCTCCGCAGCGGCTGACCCGGCCACAGAGGCAGGAGCAGGCGGCACGACCGGCGCTGCTTTGGGTGGCTGGAGCAAGAAGACCAGAGGTTGAAGAAGCACTACGGTCGTTGGATGGACATCGTACGGTCACTGGACCTGAATCGTTCATATTGACTAAGTTGACAAAGCCCTACGTCCCCGTCAACTTAGTAGGCCCACAAGTCAGCCACCCACCAAGGTGGGTCCCAACTAGCAGGGGAAGTATTCATTTTTTGTGCGTAATAAAGAGGCACTTCCGGTGGGTCCGAGCTGACAGCGGGGGGAACGTTTTTTCGCAAAATACGATGGCCTGTCTGGTGGGTCCCAGCAGTCAGGGAGGAAACGTTTTTTTCACGAAATAAGGTGGCCCGTCCGGTGGGTCCTTGTCAGTGGAGGAATAATAATTTTTGGCGTAATAAGGAGGCACTTCCTTGCGGGCCGGGTGGACCCACCGCCGCCTCCACGACAAGATTACTCTTCCGATGGAAGTCGCTCGTTGACCACGTTGACCACGCGCGCCGAGAGCACTGTGGGGTGGACGATGACGCCTAGGAAGGGACGACGCAGAGCCGGGAAAGGCAGCGGCGGTGGAAGCCCGCGGAGAGGAGTACGAGGGTTCACTTGGTTTGCGGTGTGAGGCTGCCGTTGCCTTGAGAATAACAGGGGTGTAGGTGAGTAGAGGGATGGCGTGGCCAGCGATGGGAGTAGTATGGGGCGGTGAGGCCTCACAAAGACAACCTGGCCATGGGAGGCAGGAGCAGGCGGCACGACCGGCGCTGCTTTGGGCGGCTGGACCAAGAAGACCGGAGGTTGAAGAAGCACTACGGCCGTTGGATGGACATCGTACGGTCACTGAAGCTAGAATCGTTTATATTGACTAAGTTGACAAAGCCTTTGGTACGCTCCAACTTAGTAGGCCCACATGTCACCCTCCGAAACGGTGCGCCCCAGATGTCAGGGGGACGAACCATTTTTTGGGCGGCCGAAGCTAAGAATATCAAAGATAGAAGAAGAAGCATGACATCCGTTGGATAGACATCCAACGGCCACTCCTGCTAGAACCGTGTGTTGACTATAATAAGTTGACAAAGCCTTGCATATGCGTCAACTTATTTTTTTAGGGACGCGCCACTTAGTAGGCCCACAAGTGTGTGGCAGAGAACTTATAGCCCATTTGCGTTTTGTAAGAATGTACAACCCATTTTTGAATTCTAATGGAATTTACAATAGCCCATTTGCAGTTTTTTAAAAGTACAGCCCATTTTCTAGCTAGGACAACGATTAATAATTTCAACCAACCGTTGAAGACAGAATTCAATAAAATTTCCCACATTTTGATGGGATCCGAAATATTTTTATCCGAAATTTCTAGTCAGATTAAATATAAATTTGTATTATGTAAAAATCCAACGAAACATTGCGCGCGCAACAATGAAAATTTAAGATTTTCAAAATCCATAAATAATATTTTATAAACTAATTTCATGTTTGGTGCATTTTTTTATAGTTACTACCCAATTTTTATAATTACATCCCATTTATTATTTTTTAAAGCCCATTTTCCTGTTAAGCCTAATGCATCCCTCCTAGGAAAGATTTGCAGCCCAGTGGGGCGGAGAATAACAAGTTGACCTTGCCTGGGTATTCCTCAAAAAAACGTATAGCTTAGCTAGCCATTTTCATCTTGAAAAAATTAGTATCTGGGCTGGATATCTGGCCTGGGCTAGACAGGCCACAGCCCGCCCAGTTAACACCCTGCTCTCCTCTGAACAACAACGAAATCATCGCCAAGAAAAGCTCTGCAGTGCTCACGCCTCAAAAACACAAATATCGCCGAGCTGCTTGGTCCCGGTATCGGCCGCACCTTGTGCAATTCTCTCGTTTATATTGACTACATAGGTTGACAATGGTGTGGGACCGTGATGTCAGGAAACCAGGAGAAAGCAAAAAAATATAGTTGTACATAATAAGGAGGCACTTGTGTACGTACGGCTATGGCCCTAGTGGGTCCCTAGTGTCATCCAGTCAAAATAAAGTCATCTCCTGAATCCTCATGTTCGTTGACCATGTTAACAATGCTCAGCGCCACGGCGAGCGCAACAACTTGAAGGACAATGGAGAGGACCTCGCGGGCCCTACGGAGGTCTGACATACGCCACGCCTATTCAGAAGCCAGGATCATCGAGACACCTATGAGCACCTTCGAGAAACTGAGACGGCATGAAACGGTAAGGCCGCGCTTGGGAGCTCTGGTTTATTTCAAACCTATATTAACATACAAGTGTAATTTACTCGTCATCGGAAACAACGCGTAAAATACAGACGTAATGAAACCGAGGGCCCGAGGTCTGTAAGTAAAACCGGCGGGTTACGCGTGTAATTTGAGAGACCAGTGTATATTTACGAGCACTGCTATATGGACGACATTACCAGACGATACATGCACGACGTGTGTATCATGCCATCCATGGGCAAGGATGAAACAGCAGCTAACGGCTAGATTAGCAATCGTCCGAGTGTCGTTCAGCGTTTTTATCGTGTGTGAAGTACTTCCGATATTTTACTAGTCGAAATCGACCAACCAAGCGCCTTCGCCGAGACCATCTGCTTTAATTTACAAGCGTCAGTTTTACATGCGGTTTTGGTTGGAAAACGACGATCCAATCACGGCCTAATATCATGAGTTGGTCGGAAGATCATATGGTTTCACGTCTAACCTACCCGACTTGTCGTATAGGCTATAAATGAAACATCAGACGATGAACTTCTTAAGCACGGAAACAACAGAAGAGGATGATCTTCTTAACAAGCAAATCGCTGGCATTAGACCGACATGCAAAACAATACGAAGCATTATTCTCAGGAGGCATGGTGAACAGCTCGTGATGCCGCATGCCACAACATTCCAAGCTCAACTTTGCAATCAAACACAAGGCACGGCATTACATAGACAATATTCGTAACAAACTCTTAACACAGGAATATCTCAGCAGACTAACTATTTACTTCTAAACCGAACACGTGAATAGGAAAAAAACACTCGACGCTGCTCACGAAGGGCATCCCACTCAAAAATATCAAATGCATGTCTTCTGGCTAACATCAATGAGCAAATTTTGACTAGGTTTTCCAATTCCAATATATTAAACTAACGTCTTCTTGCTAACATCAATGATTAAACTTTGACAAGCTTTTCCCATTCAAAATATGTAATGCCTATGATCGTGGAGTCATGTCACTTCTTGCTAACATCAATGATTAAACTTTGACAAGCTTTTCCCATTCAAAATATGTAATGCCTATGATCATGGAGTCCTGGCGCTTCTTGTACTTGTTTGGGCACTTTTGCCTGTGGCACTCCACGTGTTGTTAAATTGCCAATGGTCTCTGCAGACTAGTCATGTCACCGGTGTGTAATATTTATGGCACTGGCTGAAGCAATGGAGGGATTGAGTGCCAAACTAAGAGAAGGTGAAATTGGCACCTCTTTTGGCCTACATAGTGGAAGGCCTAATACTCTGTAAAGCTTCTCGGTCATTCCTTCTGTAATGTAGCGCAAACAGTGACTGCTTCTTTCTGCAAAGTGGAATGACCAACTGGACCCAGTAATGCAGCAGTTTGCCTTGGACACATTGGCTCCTTTTGTGCGGTAGAACTAAAATCGAAGTAGGAATAAAACCGAGCTTTAATTGTGATATCCTTGTAAGCAACACAAGGTATAAGGGAAACAATTACTGAGAAATAACGGTTGATGACTTGTACTCCCAGAAGAAAAACATCTACTGATCTACCTTATCTTAATGGGAAACAAAGCAGAGAGTAGCAATTCTCAATCGATTGTGATTCATTCATATTAACTGAGACATTATCTTAACAATGCCTTGTTTCAACATGTATAAAGAATGAAAAAGCAGAAAAGTATCATTCCTAAAACAATGCGATTGATTCATTTTAACAGAGACATTATCTTAACAATACCTTGGTTAAACATGTAGAAAGAACTACAAAGCGTGGATAGTACCATTCCTAACAAGTGTTGCAGTTTTGAACTAAGATTCAGTAGTTAATTAATTACGAGAGTGGCATTGCTTAATTTTACCAAATGACATTAGATCAACGAAAAGCATAAACAGTTCCAGGGGAGAGTGGGCGCAACAACGATATGTGCTTCCATCTACTTATAAAGGGGGTGATGCAGAGTTTGTTGTAACAAAGAAACAAGCCTCATGTCTGGGTTGGTCGCATTTTTGTTCACTACTTAATGGGAAAAGACAGCAATACAATAGCTTCAATTCAACATTTATTTAAAACATTACCAATACAAGTAGCACAACATCTCAAAGCATAGTACACAATCATGTGGATGAAGGCCTGTACTGACCTTTCATGAGAAGACTAGGATAAAATACGAATCTGCCAACACGAATAGGAAATCGAATCTCGTTTTGTGCAGTTGCACTGAAATCAAGCAAAGTGTTTCGCATAGCGAAGCAAAATGTCGCAATAGCAACAAGTTGAATAGATATCCCTGTTTAAACAGAGGCAAAAAAGGAATCAATTACTTGCTAATAAAGGAGGATGAAACATGCAGCCACAAAAATGGTAATCCCGCCAATCCCTAACAAGTGTTGCAGTTTTGAAATAAGATTCAGTAGTTAATTCTGAGAGTGGCATCAATTAATGGCTTATAAAGGGGGTGATGCTGAATTTGTTGTAACAAAGCAACAAGCATCATGTCCAGGTTGGTCCCATTTTTGTTCACTACTTAATGGGAAAAGACAAAGAATACAATAGCTTCAATTCAACATTTATTTAAAACAGTACCAATACAAGTAGCACAACATCTCAAAGCACACTACACAATCATGTGGATGAAGGCCTGTACTGACCTTTCATGAGACGGACAAGATAAAATACGAATCTGCCAACACGAATAGGAAATCCAATCTCGTTTTGTGCAGTTGCACTGAAATCAAGCAAAGTGTTTCGCGTAGCGAAGCAAAATGTCGCGATAGCAACAAGTTGAATAGATATCCATGTTTAAACAAAGGCAAAAAAGGAATCAATTACTGGCTAATAAAGGAGGATGAAACATGCGACCACAAAAATGGTAATCCCGCCAATCCCTAACAAGTGTTGCGGTTTTGAAATAAGATTCAGTAGTTAATTCTGAGAGTGGCATCAATTATCGGCTTATAAAGGGGTGATGCTGAATTTGTTGTAACAAAGCAACAATCATCATATGCAGGTTGGTCCCATTTTGTTCACTACTTAATGGGAAAAGACAGCAATACAATAGCTTCAATTCAACATTTATTTAAAATAGTACCAAAACAAGTAGCACAACATCTCAAAGCACACTGCACATCATGTGGATGAGACCAAGATTTGAAACAACTCGCCCCGAAGAGTGGAAACATATCTCGATCTCCTTTTGTGCGGTTCCACAAAAATTAAGCAAAGTCACCGGTGTGACATTCAAGTTGAACTGCACAAAACACTCTTAAAACATAAGTGTTTCGAGTAGCGAAGCAAAATGTCATAATAGCAACAAGTTGAATCGATACCCCTATTTTAACAGAGGCAAAAAGGAAACAATTACTTGCCGATAGAGGAGGATGAAACAAACGGTGATGTAAAGAAGCATCTAACTTATCTTGGATGGAAAACAAAGTAGGATAGTAGCATTTCTAAAACGGTTGCATTGATTCCTATTAATGAGAGACATTCTCTTGAAACAACATTCGTTAAAAAATGTAATTTACTTTTAACATGGCATTGCTTCAATTTTCCATGGCATTCTTAGATTAACAACAGCAAAATAGTTGTATGGGACATGCCAGCACCATGTGCGCCCACACGTATAAATGGGTGATGCGAGTATGTAGCCAAGCAGCATATATGCGTTGGTCCCACATTTGTTCTCTTTGAACCTTTTTACTTAGTGAGGGCATATAATATAGTCCTGCACAAAATACCCGACCCCCCCACCATTTTCTTTCCCTTTTCAACAAAGAGATCGGTTCCTTACGAGATGTGTGTACCGGATTACCCCTTTTTCCCTTTTCGACCTACAAAGCGGCTGGATAGCCGCCTATACTACTTTTCCGCCCTCCTTTCCTCCTTGAACCACGCCCTAGATTCTTGCTCCAGCCCACCGCACCCTTCTTTCCTCTTTGAACCAAGACCTAGATTCGACTACAGATCGAAAAAGATCCACATGCAGCTAGAGCAACGGCGGTTTCAAAGAAACTTATACCTTAGGGTCGTCGGGATGTGGCAAGGCGTGCGGCGGGAGGCCGGATCTTCCCACACTACGTACGATAGCGAGGAAGAAGGGATCGGTGGCCCTCCCGCACAGGCGCTGGGTGAAAGAGAACAGCGCAGCCGGCAGTGGATTGCCTCCCTCACCGAAGGCGATAGAGTGAACGTTGCACCTCCTCCCCGTCCCGGTGCGACGGGATACGGACGCCTCCTTCACCAGCTGTGAGGGGGGAGAGAGAGACAAGAGGCCAATGCAGTCTTGTTTAGATCTGGTGAAGAGAGGGTGAGAGACTGTGAATATAGCAAACCCTAGCAAATGAACGCTGAGCCTCCAGCGTGTAACATATATGTAGCGAACAAGCGCCGAGGCTCCCGCTTATATATATACTACTGTAGTACGGACTGAACTCCAGTGCCTTCACTGCACCTGCTTTTGGTTGTATGACAGGTGAGCCAACCACATTTTGGGCCCACCTGTCATAAACCCAAAGGCAGGTGCACTAAGTCAAGCCGCGTCCATATAGTACTCTCGTGTATACGACTAATATATACTAGTGGAGCGGTTTTCTTATTCTCTCCATAACAATTGTTTTAAATTGTGTAAGTACGAAACGTAACTCTTTATTTAATGTACAGTGAAGAAAACTAGTACTACTTCTGATGAACTAACGATCCACGCCCACGCCCCCGGTCGCACTTCTCGCCCTTCACGTGTGGTACACTACCCTCCCTTAAGTCAACAACCACAAATGCGCCAAATTATCGGAAACGTGTGAGAGTGTGTACAAATAAAGAATCTTAATTTCAATTATCGGAAAGGTTTGAGAGTATTACAAAGTTTCACTTCAGTCAAATCTAATATGTGGAGTAAATAAAAATGGAGGGCTACTACGTCCATCCGGGTTTTTAGTCCACACCATTTTTTAAAATCAAAGTTAATAGCCGGACAAATAAAATTACAGGGAGCCGGAGACAAAGTTGTGAGAAGGCTTAGAAATCAATACAAAACTTATGCTCTTAGTACCAACGTCGATCCTTCTTCGAGGAAACATTTGGTTCATAGCCAATTGTGTGATAAAATTGCACCAACGTGAAAGACGCATCGCGTCTCCAACGCAACCAAGGTGAACTGACGAAGGATATCATCTTTGTGCATAACAAGCAAAGAGCACTGATGGAAGACAGCTTGTTTTTCATTGAAAATCGACCAGCTTCACCAGCCGACGCAACCATGAGGCGCAACCATGAGCATCGATAGGTCATCGTGGTGATGCACCATCCATTTGGCATCAAGTTTGGGTGAGGCACCTATGAAGTTCGACAAATCCTCACCGTGGTCTGCTTTTCTTCTCAAGAATCAAGCTCGAGGAAGGAAGAACCACGTGGCGAGGAGGATGGAGGCGGAACAACAATGGCCATCCAATTTTGTGCAGTTCCACTAAAATTGAGGAAGACATGCCCGGGTATGGAGACACGCATCGCTGTTTCCAAAAATATAAAAAAGGGTTAGCAATGACATCTCCAATCATATTTGTCCAACTGGCACATTATTTACGTTGTTAATTATATACGCAGCAATATTAACGTACATCATCTCCTGTTTGCGCACGTCCAGACCGCTGCCACGGCCGGTACTGACCAACCCGAACCCTCTTCATCACCCGCGCGTGCTTCCCGCCCGAAACAGTCAGTGCCGCATTCATGCCCGGCCAGAGCGGACGCGACCTCTCAGCGGCGCCGGCATTGAAGCGGCGCGCCGGCCGAGAGAGCGTCGCCCACGCCGCTTCCGGGTGCACACGGCTGCTCCGCGTTCAAAGGTCGCAATAGCCGGCTACAACATGCATGTAAAAAGTTCTTGGGAGTCCGTGCTATAGCTAAGCTGTCCTCCTCCAACTTGTCAATCTCTTCCAGTAGTGCTAATACTCCATGGCGCGATCCATCAGACAAGCAGGCGGGAAAGTTATCGTATACTCGGTTTGCGGTGAGTTGCATGCCGAGCGACCGTGTGGGGTCGAGCCGTGGAGGAGGGTGAGACACGAACACGACACACGTGATTTAAACGTTGGTTTTGCTCGATGGCGCGATCCAACGAAACGAAACGTTGGTTTCTCTCCGTTTCCATTTTTTCTTCGGAAAAACGAAAACTTTCCACTCCATTTTCATTCCTATTCCAAGGTTGCCCCATTACATTCCATCAAATACAAAGGAAAACTAACACGCATGCTGATGCATCTCAATGATTCACAGATAATAGCCAATATTTACTTCACAACTAAAGAAAAAAGTTGTGAGAGCGTGTACGAAAGAAAACTACCGATGGGGTCACTACGACTTAAACCCTAAACCCTAAACATGATTTAATTCCCTGGCCGTAGAACCCGTCGAAGGAAAGACGGCACCCTCGGATCATACGATGCTTTTGTGTAGTTCCACTAAAATCGACCTGAGCATCCTTGATGGCAAAGATATTGAAGAAGTGTGATTAGAATAATAGTACTGGCACTAGTTCATGAGACATAAACTCATCACAAGTAGAAGACGGTAGAAGTAGAGAAAGATCGACATGGAGATGGAGCTACGGCAGTGGAGCAGGCCAGCTCCAAAAGGAAGATGGACTACCTGGGACGTCCATTTGTAGCTAGAAGCTAGAAGGGCGGTTGGGACGGCATCGGCCCATACCATGGTGACCCCGATTTGGACGTGACTGTGGGTTTTCTCCCTCGCCGATGTCGATCAAGGCGTCACGCAGAACATTGTTCCCTTCCCCCAGCTGCGGGATCAGGCCCTTCGTTCTATGCTTGTGAAGAGAGCAACCTTAGCAAGCAGGCTTGTAGCTTAGGCTCCTGCTAGTGTATATATAGTGGTTTTCTTTTTCTCTCCATATCAACCATTTTATATTGCGTATGTGTCATTCAAGAGTGAAATGATGGTTGCTTCTTCCGACTAAATTACTGTGTGATTGGACTGCTCCTTAGTGGCCCCTACACGTACTCCCCCTACGTGTATGCAACAGTCGCACGTACACATGGATGCAAAAACGCGCACGACGCCCTAATGCATGCATGTCCGAGCACACGACGGAGCACACACGGTCACGCTAAGTCCTCAACCTACACGTGCATGCACACACATACTCAGTCAGGGTGAGCAAGTGACAGTATAAACACTAGAAAATATATATATTGAGCGCAATGAGCGTATTATAAAGTCCACTGACCGTATTTTTACAAATATACAAAGTGATGCATGTATTTATCTCGTTTGAAATTAAGCCATATTAACCGGAGAGGAGGCAGTATGGACTAGCATTACTTTGTTGTGTCCCGTTAACTTGCCGAACGAGGAGAAGGTTGCAAGACGGGAGAAGCTTGCACGCGGTGGCTCGCAGGACAAGGAATAACTTTTGACTAATGCAAGCTCTCCCTCGCTCAGGCGGTGGACGTGCAACAGTTAATTCGGTGTCAGATTGCCAGAAGCATACACTATACTACTAGTGCTACTATTGTTCGACTTCCCGAATAGGCGAACAGCCAAGCGCAAAGTTTACTAGTACTAGTACTACTACTATAGTCTATAAAGGTACGTACTATACTAAGTACTAGGAACCGGATGGTGGAGCGTCTGCACTCTTATTATAATTTTAAAATGTGATAAAGCAATCTTCAACACATTTGGTTCTCTTCGAGGGTTCTCGCATGTGATAATGGAAGTTGATTGCATGGAACACTTGCCACAATTCTCGCTTAATTCTGGCTCATATCCTGTTACAAATAGTAGCGCTCGGTAATATTTCCTCTTTTTTTTATTCAGCATGTAAACAGGTCAGCAAACCTTGCGGCGCATCTTCGTGCGAACCGTTCTTGCTACACTTTGAATGTGGCCGAGAGCTGGCTTGATGAAACACCTCGCTTCCTACTTCTTTTTTATGGGTACCTCGCTTCCTAGTGACCAAAGTGTCTTGGCTGATCGTCCTAAGAATGCTTATATATGAATAAAGCTCTCTCATTTACCCTCAAAAAAGATTAAGCCATATTAGTCGGAAAGGAGGGAGTATGGACTAGCACTACTTTTTGGTGTGTCCCGTCAACTCGCAGAACAAGGAGAAGCTTGCAGGACAAGGTGAAGCTCGCTTACGCCTTTTGACTAATGCAACCTACCCTCGATGGACATGCATCAGTCCATTCGGTGTCAGATTGTCAGAGGCATACACTGTAGTACCCAACATGCGGAGTACCTTGTTCGACTTCACGAAGAGGCGAAGAGCCAAGCGCAGTAGTACGAGTAGTACTACTACTAGAACCGCATGGTGGAGCGTCTGTACTCTTTTTTATCTCTGATAAAGTACAAGTTTAGGCCTCCTTTGGTTCATAGGATAGCAATTATATAGGAATAGGAAAATCATAGGAAGTGAGATGACATGCATCTCAATTCCTACAGAGAAAGAGATGTTATTTGGTGTATAGGATAGGAATTTTTCCATTGAGTCTAGGCTAATGTTTTTTTCCTCCAAAATGTGAAGGATCGATTCCTATCCTACATAGGAATAGAAATCCATTCCTATAAACCAAAGGGCTTCAAAGGAATTTTTCCTTTGCAAATCCTACCCTATAGAGTTCCTACAAAATTCCTAAAAACCAAAGGAGGCCTTATTCTGGAGAAGGGCGGAAAACGGCAGCCCAACATGTAATGAATGATATCGATCAACCAACCATGCTCGAATATATCTTGGCCTCCCTGCGAGCCTGTCTGTGTGTTCTCGCTCCTCGTCTCTTTCAAGGAATGGCGGGTTGGCTCTTTGCCGTCAATTGAGATCGTTTTGCTCACACTCCTGTCCCACATGTCAGTGATATGCCAAGAGCAGGTGCGTTGACCGATCGCCATACGCTGCATTTGGTTTTGCACCTTCATACTACTCCTCCCTCCGTCCACGAGTTCTGTATGCGCTTCATTATGATGCATTTCTCTCAATGCATTTCCACCATCAGAGAGACTTTAGACGCGTTTGGTTTAATGCTCAATTAATTAGGGCGTGGTAACCGCAATCAAGTCCACAATTTTCTCTCCATATACTGTACTACTACTACGGAGTGGAGTAAGTGCATGCATGTGTGTACCCGGGGTGGAAGCACTGCATGCATGTGTGTACGCCGTGTTATAACTACCAATGCTATTTTTCAGGCCGGTCGCTAGTCGCCTTTGTCCCACAGATTTTCTTTTCTTTTTTCTTTAGCGCGCTGTATAAACAGTGACGGATGGAGTAGTATGAGCGGATTCAAAGAAGAGCGTATTGATGGTTGCTTCTTCAGAGCAACTTACAGTGGGAAAGGTGGGGCTTATGATTTGACTGCTCATTACTCACTATTAATGCGGCGCAACGACCGGGCTGAGTCTCCCATGCGGTTGTGCATTACCCTCTCTGTTCTTAAATATACTCCGGAGTATATTTGTCTTTCTAGAGATTTCAACGAGTGACTACTCAAATATTTGTCTTTTTAGAGATTTCAAATGGACTGGCACATACGGATGTATATATACATATTTTAGAGTGTAGATTCACTCATTTTGCTCCGTATGTAGTCACTTGTTGAAATCTCTAGAAAGACGAATAGAATATTTAGGAACGGAGGGAGTACACATACGAAGCAAAATGAGTGAATCTACACTCTAAAATATGCCCGTTTGAAATTTGTAAAAAGACAAATATTTAGGAACGAAGGAGTATAATTTTGTGCATGGCACATGGACCTGGATGATGAAGAGGCTTCTGGCAATGCTATCAAGCTTCCATCATTTGTTTACATAATTGACGTACTATACAAATAATTTTCCAACGACATGAAATTGTACAATGGTTTGAGCTTTCTGCTTTTGTTTCGCGTGTCTTGCCATCAATGCTCTTTCGAAAACAATAAAAAACTAACTTCCTTGCTAATGCATGTCAATTATTAGCAGATCAGAGCTAATAATTACATCACAACTCAAGATGAGTTGTGAGAAGGTGTTAAATTAAAATTGATCCATGCTTTCATTGGCAGAACGCCCCCATTTCTGTCTAGATCAACAAGGCATGTTGGGAAAAAAGTAATGTCTGTAGCATGCAACATTCCGATCATTTTGTGCAGTTCCACTAAAATAGAGCTGAAAGCCCCTGTTCCAAAGATATTAAGTGTGATTACGATAATAGAGGACTCATTGATGAAACAATAAACACACAAATAGAAGCCGGTCACCTTTGCAGTCTCTCTTAAGACTAACTAGTTGGAGAAGATTAGGCTCGGAGTTGGATGAGGAGGATAGAGTAAAACCAATCTCCCTTTGTGCAGTCGCACTGAAATGTAGAGACGTTGCCCGTGTGACATTTTAGTATAACTGCACAAAACACTCTTAAGAAAAAAGTGATTTGTGTAGTTCACCAAAAGGTCGCAATAGCAACGAGGTGAAATGGATAGCCCTGTTTGCCAAAAAGAGGTAGAAAGGAAACAATTACTAGCCAATAACAGTTGATGACAAATGCGACGACAAAAAAGAAGCATATTCCTTGCCCTAAGGGAAGATAACAACACGGTTGTGTTTGTCTAAAACGGTGTGAGGACGAGAATGCAATATAGAAAGTACGCTAGACGAGCTACGTTTCGGGCAAAGAACTATGGAAGATCCACATGCAGCGACGTGGGAAGACGGGCAGTGGAGCAAGGCCGGAGGGGATACCTGGAGGTCGTCGGGATGTAACTAGGTGAGCGGCAGCGGGCGGAATCATGCGAGCAGGTGGCGTAGGCCTGCGCGCCCGAGCTTGGTCGAGAACGGCGTGTACCGCAGATCGGGACGTGCTGCCTCGGCGCCGTCGAACGGAGAAATGATGCACTTCCTCCCTTTCCCCTGACGGACGAGATGCGGCCGGATCAGTGACCAACGGTGAGAGATAGAGAGAGAGGCCACCACACTCCCTTTCCCCCGGCGGACGGGATGCGGCCGGATTAGTGACCAACGGTGAGAGAGAGAGAGAGAGAGGCCACCGCAGCCTTGTGTGAGATACTTTGAAGAACGACAAACCAGGCACGCAAGGCTCCATTCTATATAGTGAGGGGACTACCTTTTTCTCCATAAAAATCGTTTTATATTCTGTGTACGTGCCATTGAGCGCTATAACTTTACTTAAAAATAACGCGGCAACGCGTCAAGTCGAACTTTGTTTCGTGCAGGCGTGGTACACGACCTCCCTAGGTAAACAACCGCTACAGGCATTCAAATTAGCACGTGGGCTGCCATTTCGTAAAGAAATGAGCTCCACCGTGTACCCGCTGGGTGTGGCTGGGCACGGCGTGAGTACGTGCACGGTGCACCTATTTTCTTCTTGTATACGTACACCACCTACGTGGGGTTGTGTGAGAGAGATACAAACCTAGAGAGATATAGTGTGGGTTTCTTGAGAGTTTTGGGGGGGTCAATCAAAAATGTAACATATGCAATGTGTGTGAAATAGAGTCCTGGATATAACATATATATAGAGGGGGCGATCCACGAGAAGAGAGTGGAGGTATCATTGGCTGGAGGTGTCCATAGAGTCGAAAAGAGGGATGATGTGTGTGTGTGTGTGTGCGGGCGCGCGATCGATAAAGAGTGCCATCAAATTTGTGTGTGCCCACGTCAAAGATATAGAGTGGCTGGCCTACTGGAACGTGAGACGGGACATGTGCAGTTTGTCTCTGTGGCATGGATAACTACCTGCAGCGCTCGACTATCGGTATGTGGTGGGGGAAGAGGGAGGCCCAATTAACTATAGAGGTACAATGGCTGGTATATGTGTGGAGGAGGAGAGAGGCCTACCTCATGTATTAAGGAGATCGATCTGCCTCATGTATTAAGGGAGACCGATCGGCATCCATGCATATGTGCAGGAGAGGAATAAGGTTGGGAGAGAGACAAAGCTAGAGTGTTGGAGGGGGTGGTAGTGGAGTTGCTTCTAACAAATGGTGGGATGGGCTTGCTAGACAAAGGGAGGGCACGCCCGCAATATCAATAAGAGAGGAGATGGTTGCTTGTTGTCTGTGCACGTGCGTGTGAGAGACGGGTCAGGAGGCATGCACGAATGATGAGGGGGGACAATGTGGCTGTGGTAAGCAGACATAACTACATAGGAAGATGAATCGCCCTATGTTAGAGAAAGGAGAGACATAACTTGTGACGTACGTCGATCGACGGGGGGGTAGTTAAAGTCGATCTAGGTATATGTTGGGAGATCGATCGGTATACATGCATGTGTGTGTTAGAAGCAAATGAGGCACGTGGAGAAGGATAGAGAGAGAGGGATGCATGTAGGAGGTGGTACGAGAGGCATACTATATCGAGCGGGGAGGAGTGTGCGAGTACGAGAACGATGAAAAGAGTGGTGGGAGTGAGGCATGGACGGTGACAAGAGAAGAGGGGAAGCTTGTGTTTGTGCTAGGCACACCTAGCTAGAGAGGCATATCGATCGATGTGTGCCATAAAGAAGGAGCTGGGGGGCCTACACACACCATGGGTGAACGACCTAAAGTGAAAAGGCAATTTGCGCGATGGAGCTAGAGAATCTTTGAGGGGCCGGTGAGAGGGATGCGGGCGTGTGCATGCACAAGAAAAAGTTAGCGCTAGCTACAAAGATAAGAGGGTTGTGTGGGTGTAAAAGACGAATAGAGATCATATATACTTCATTATAAAAAGCGAATTCAGATATTTGAAGAATTTATCAGTGTTTTAAACCGACGCATGTGTGAATATATATAACGGTGATACACATGGTGTGTTTATGAACATGTTATACTACATTTAATATATTTTATCTCTACACGGAGTTGTTGAAGATGGTGCGCCTGCCATCCTGCATTATAGGCCGTCCGATTTATATCTGGCGGATAGCAAGGAAACTATGATGGTTGAAGTTGGCAACAATCATGATTGTAGATTCTTATTGAAATAGAGAAACGAATTCAAATTTAGTTCGAATTGCAGCGGTATTATAGACATTTGGAATGCAATAAATTGTTGGTATGAGTAGGTTACATGCATTATACAGCAAGCGAAAAAATTTAATCGGACATAACATGGATTCGTACTCCCTCCTTCCATCTATATAGGGCGTAATGAGATTTTTAAGACCGCCTTTGACTATTGACAAGATTAATAGTACATGACATGCACAATGTGAAAATTATATCACTGAAAGAACCTTTCACTGCACGGGTTAACGGTGTGCTTTGTGTAAGTTGCATGTCATATATCATTGCTCTAATATTTGGTCAAAGTTAGCATCGAAAAACGCATTAGACCCTCTATAGATGGAAGGAGGGAGTAACTTTGAATAGCATTTGTATAGTAAAACGGGGCAAGACTCTCTCTTTGTGTGGTGTGAATAGTTTTATTTTTTCGCTTTTCTTTTTGGTTGAGGGAAGTGCGAATCGATTTGGTACCTACAAGTACAATATTACTACACGTTAGGCTTGTCCCTAAAATTCAACCCGCGTCTTGTTATATCCCGAAAATTCAGATATCGTGCTCCCAAAACTGGCGCCTTCACAACCCGCGCCTTGCTATCCCGAAATTACAACGTGCGTGAAAACTCCCTCCAGCTGCCAAATCCCGACAAGCTTAAATCCCCTTCTAACCTCGAGCCAAAAGGCCGCTTAGTTCAAATCGGTGGGGGTACTTTTGTAACACACCCTACATTTTGGACAAGCGGCGTCCCTAAGTCATGCTTCACCCTCCCATCGCCCCCTTTTCGCCATTCAAAATCCCAGGCCGCCATAACCTCTCCGCTCCAGCCGTGAAACCCCACCCTCCTCCGTCCGCCACGTCACCGCTGCCCAGCCGGAGCCTCTTCCCCGACGACGTCGTCCACCGCAACAGCTTGACGTCCCTCGTCCACCTCCTCGGATGAGGATCCGTCGTCCATCTTGCTGTCCCACCGGTTCAGCCGCCCCGTCCTCCACCTCCAAGGAGCTGCTCCGACGATCGCCTCGTCTATCGCGGCTGCTCCATCCCCACAGCGCCACCTTAACCTGCTCCACCGGAACCGCAGCATCCTCACCGACTCCTCGGACGAAGCCGAGGCCTACTCGGCGCCACCGAAGAGGTTGTACACTCATCGCATCACACCTTCTCCTTAACTTGACCTCCCGGCGCCGACGGTGCTCCATCCCGCACCCCAATGGAGCGGCTACCTTGAAGCCAGCGCCGCGGGCGAAATCTTCACGGCGGCTCTCCCCTAGTGCGAGGCCCCTTCGGCGGCGGCGTCCATACCAGCCGGATCTGCTGCTTTGCCCGGCTCTCGCTCGTCCTTCGCTTCGCCTGCTGCTTCGCTCGCCCCTCGCTTCGTGATGCTTTGCTCTGCTCGATTAAGCCACACTTGATCGGTGATTCGACTTTTGGGTTGATCATTTTTCAGGGGTTGGGGGCTTGCGAGTTAAGGAAGAATCACCCTTGATGGGGGACGGGGCTCACGGAGAGGTACCCCACTATCTATCTTAGGGTTCGGGGTGGGGCGGGGGGCCTAGAGGGCTGGCCGGGCGGCGTGGCGAAGTTGTTTTGAGCGGGCGAGGCGGCGTTGGGGTGGGCGGTTCGGCCGGTGGTGGTGGACTGTGGGGGTGCAGGTTGAAGATGAACTGCAGGCCCTCCCTAAACTAAATGTCAAGTGCCTCTCTGCTACCATGCGTTCAGTTTCGACAGTAGCATTCAGATTCCACAGTAAATTTCAGTTTTGACGGTTAATTTCAGAGTCAACAGTTTTACCTCATCTGTTGTAGTCAGGTGGTTTTTGGTGATGTTAAATTTACATCCATTTTACATCCTCTATTGGAGATGCTATTAGAATCCCACTTGAGATTGACGATGTCTGTCTTGTGCTGCTTCAGCCTTAACGTCTTACGGCTCACCGGAGCTGCTCCAACTACAGAACGATCCATCACAATGTAGCAAAGGTGCTCGACGCCGCCTCTGCATTCCTCGGATCTTCCTCCACACCTCCGACAGCCACCTCTGCCTCAATCGCTTGACCAACCCAATGATGCTGAGGTCGACACGGCTACGGCAAAGAGGTTGTACACTTGTTGCATCACTTATTACTATACATTCACGTCGATCCATTAGGGCTATTTTGGTTCAACGGAAAACGTCAATCCACTAGTTGTTACCATCACTCTAAATTTCTGCATGCTCTCCTTACATAATATCACCATATTTTTTTCGTATGCATGTCAGATATTGTACATAGTCATGCTGAACATGTAGAGAAAAATAGAAGAGTTTTGCGCGGCAATACAATGCCATGCAGACATCGCTCCATGGTGGGTTCAATGGCAAACCCACCCCACCCCTCTCCAGATTGTAATCCAGAGGAAGATATCTGTTCTGAGACGGATTCAGACGCCGCTGACCACTCCTATTTACCCCCTAATGTGTTTGCTCTACCTTGGCATGATGATGTTAGTCATATCATGCATATGTTGCCTTGCAGTGCCTACTTTTGACATCATATATGTCATCTGCTTAGTTTAGACATGTTACGTAATGCCACTGTTTAGTTTCTATATCATATATGGGAATTATGCAGTCTCATGTCTTTTAGCCAGCCATAATATATGTGAAATGTGCAATGCCATCCTGTTTAACTGTGCATCATATATTT
Organism: Aegilops bicornis; assembly: GCA_021605145.1. Taxonomy (NCBI): domain Eukaryota; kingdom Viridiplantae; phylum Streptophyta; class Magnoliopsida; order Poales; family Poaceae; genus Aegilops; species Aegilops bicornis. Next base: position 167,414,609 of record CM038672.1, read on the forward strand.
GAATGATATCTTGCCCATCCTTTTCTTCATTACATTTCCATTTGTCGAAAATGTTTGTACATTAAACTACTCTTCCCGTGAATCAGCCATTTGGGTGGGAGATGGAAAAATCTGGAGTGAAAACAAGGCCTTGAGAGCGCAGTGCTACCGTCAAGTAGATCTCTTGTTGGGTCCCGTTAGCTCCTCGGAGATGGTTTCAGAGACAGATGTCCAATCCTATTCCCCCACTGAGGTGTATGCTCCAGCTTGGCACGGTTATACTGCTCATATCATGCATACGGTGTCTTGAATTGCATAGTTTAGACATCATATACACAATATTCAACACCATGTTCTTAGTTCAGACATCATATCGAATGCCCTCTGTTTAGCATATAAATCACATATGTGAATTAAATGATGCGATCCTGATTACTTAGACAACATGAATTATTTCATGCGATCCTGTTTAGTTATTCATCATATCTTTGAATTATGTTATGCTATGCTATCCAGTTTAGATAGACATCATATATGTGAAATTATGTCATGCTATCCGTTTTAGTTAAACAATATACATGTCAACTATTTCATGCCCTCTTTTTCCACACTATCTATTGCATACATCTCTCATACAATGTCTCGTACATTCAACTATGTTTCTGTTTATCACCCATTTGAATTGGAGCGGGTGATGCGATATCTAGCGGAATAAAACATGGTCTTCAAATAAAAGCAGTGCTACCTATTGGTGGAGATAGCACCCCGGTTGTACATGCACAAGAACCAGCCCTACCACACATAACCCAAACTCTCGCAGATTGTACCCCTACTGTGATGGACAGAGAACCAGCTTCACCCAATCTAGCCCCAAACCCAGCCGATAGTAACCCAGTTCCTGTTGACACGGCACCATCTCCACCACAGAGCTCCCAAACAAGAGTAGTTAGTAAGGCAGCTCCAGTGCCCAAAGGGCCAGTACTATCACGGCGAACCCCAACTCCACCAGTTAGTACGCCTATTCACGTGGAAGAAGCACAACCAGCCAAATCGTAGTTTAGCATCTATCGCATTTGATGTTGTTAAATCGTATGCGTATCTTCCCATCTTGGAAATATTATCGAAGATGAAGGAAAATGTCGGGTTGCAAGTGTTTGTCCGGGAGTTATGTGTAAATCTTGTTATTCATGGCAATTACTTTGCTTCGTCCCCATACATCCTACCTCCATGATGGTTATAATACGAAATTTTCCCATTTTTCTCTATAGAGAAGGACCGACTTGGAAACTCGGGATATTAACTTTGTGCTAATACCTCTGCTATCTTCAAGAATGCTTGGTGGCGATCGGAATTACACAAGAAAACGTGCTTCACTAGCAAAGAAACTCATCAAATTCCTAACGTTCTCTGAGACACATTTACTAGACCATGACTGGAGCGCCTTTGTTACATCTTTGGTCCCGAACCAAGAATGTGGTAAGGTCTATGAGCTCATTTTCTATTTTTTAGTATTTTATTCTTGCGTCTTGTTGTACTCTGTTCATGTAGAACAAGTGCCTAAACCTGAAGAACAACTGTTCTAATTTAAGATTCCATTGCTATCATAGTTCAAAAAAGCACTAGGCGTTAATTGTGCGTTTTGCCACCGCCTTGCGCTTTACTGACCAAAGCGCATGCTTATGCGCAGTTATGCACAGATTATGCATAGTTATGCGCAATGCATTTTGCCAACGCCTAGAGCCTAGGCGCGCTTAAGCGCTCGCTTAGGCGCCTTTTTAACTATGATTGCTTTGCTCTTGTATCACTTTGTATTCTTGATACAAACTTATTTTTAAATTGAAGGATCCAATCGAAACTCCAATGGCACAGCAGGTATGTTCACGCATGTTTCTTTAACAGGTTTGCTCTTATCAATAGCTCTTTTGAATTCAATTTCAATTGTGTATACAGATTGACTTTCATATCATGCACATTACTAGCATCACAATAGAGCCAATAGTGTTGTTGTACATGTAGACCCGTGGTACCCATCTGAAATCTTGTTGTGCCGTGTAGTTTCCCACGCTTTGTATTCTTTCACTGCTGCTTTGTCTTGAACTGATATGATTTGAACCGTGTCTCTATTTTGATTTGGCAAGACAATGCAGTGACCATAGGACATAGATATATGTTTGTTTGATGCTTTTATTATGTACTAGTACTTGGCAATAGAAGACTTGGTAGTTTAATCCTGTCCACCTTACTAATGAACTGGTTCATCGAAATGAGTTTCATATACTAGTACATGCTAAACTTGTTATGTGTCCGCTTGTTTCTTCTTTTAGAATCTTGTCGATGAATATTGGGGAAGAGTGCCTTATTAAGCAATGGTAAAGGAAGTAATGCGAGATAAGGTTCAGGATAGTGACACATCCTTGTTGGTCTCCAACAAAGGCGATAAAACAGCTAAGGAAGACTATCTTGAAGACAATGAGACAACCCCAAAGTCCTGTCTTGGTTTAGTGTTCGATTCTTGGCCACTACCGCTTGCACAAGCTATTCAAACTCCTTTATGCGAATCAGTTCGGTTTCTTGAGTCTCAACTACAAGCTGAAAGACATCGATCATTTGTCTTTGCGACAAGAAGCGGAAGGGCTGCGGAAGTCCTGGAGCATTCAGATGCATACTTTACGGTGCAACGGCAAGTGTTGGAGGATTTTAGCGCCAAACAGGACAAAGCTAATCAGCTTGCTAAGCTTATTGCCGGCATGGTGGATACCTGTGATAACGCTTTCTTGAGCTCTTATGAAGTTGTTTGATTATGCTCTTGTTTTGCTGCCACGTTTACTTGCACTTTGGTGGCCAATTTTGATGGCGAGTGTATGTAATATGCTGCTTTGTTCCCTATATTTGCCTTGGTGGCGAACTTTGATGCCCAAAGTGGATGTAATATGTGTAATAGCGGTAATAGGGTAGCGTTAATTGCTTGCTTATTTATTTCCTTATTGTCTTGTTTACTTGTTTGCTTGTAGTCACATGATTCTTTTTACGTGTTTTTCTAGTGGCCACAATAGCCTATTTTTGGTAACTAGGCCAAAATAATCATGGCAACACACGGACTATTGTAACCATGGGCCTCCTGCAGGCCGTATGATCCATGGGCCTTCGTCCGGCCGTAGGATCCATTGACCTTCTATACGGGCCGTAGGATCCATCGGCCTTCTATACGGGCCTTAGGGTCCATGGGCCTTCTACGGGCCGTAGGGTCCATGGGCCTTCTACGGGCCGTACGATCCATGGGCCTTCTACGGGCCATACTATCCATGGGCCTCATACGGGCCGTAGGATCCATGGGCTTTCTACGGGGCGTATCAATTTCGCCAATCATGGGCCGTACTATTTGTGGATCATAACGGGTCGTTAATAGGCCGTATTTGATAACTCTATGAAAACAGCCCAACGGGTTTTTTTACATGAAAACGGCCCAACGTATTAACGGTCCGCAAATGGGCCGACTGTAACGATGGGCTGAATTTGGCCCACAAGCGAAAATAGCGATGAACGGGCCGTATGTAACGAATCGCAAATGAGCCCAAGAATCAATGGGCCCCGAGAAGGCCGAAGATAACTTGAAATTTGAAGCGGCCCAATGGAATAACGGGCCGTTAATGGGTATAAAGTGATACCTTTATTTATTACGGGCCGATTTCACCACGAGCCGTTAATGGGCCAAGAGTTACAAAGGTCCTCATATGGGCGAAAGAAGTCATGGGCCACACATGGGCCGGAAGTTAAACGGGCTGAATCATATGGGACGGCCGGATGACGCCATCGGGCCTAATTCGGATAGGGCGAACGGGCCTGGGTTAGCGGGCTGTAAATGGGCTATATGGGAACAGGCCATTAACAGGCTTACCGTGGGCCGGGCCGCCACCTTTTGACCAAGTCAAATGGGCCGGCCTTTTCACAAGAATGGGCCTCTGTTGGGCCGTGCCACATGTCGCCGTATCATAGGCGACTTCGGTCCAATGAACGGATGACATCTGTCCTAACGGTGAGCCGACACGTGTTTCCTCCAGCCAATGATGATTTTACACGTGGAAAATCCCCATTGGTCGGGGCTGTTAACGGGTTATCGGATCCAAAACCCGAACCGATAGCTTAATGGTGTTCCGTTACGGTGGATGCCACGTGTCGGTCACCCTTGACGAAAGCACTTCTGTGACGCGCGATTATCGTCATGGAAGTGGACACTTCCGTGATGATAATTTTGGTAATGTCATGGAACACTTCTACGACAGCACAGGTATGACTATCTTGATTCTGTCATAAATTTGTCATGGATGTACATGCATGACAAAAAACGCGACCTACTGTGACAAACACGTATCATCACGGAAGCGTATTTTTTTTGTAGTGCACACAAGCGCATATGGTGTGATGGCATTGCTGGACTACCGTGCCTTGAGGAAGCCCTTGATTGCTTTCACGAAGTTGGCCTGCTCCCCTTTGTTATTGACAAGGAGCACTGGAATGAACAGCTCTTGCTTCAATTTTATGCCACCCTTCATATCTCGGGCTACAACAGGGATCCGAAGACATGGATCCTTGAGTGGATGTCAGGTGATGTACACCATGAAGCCAAATCTCAAGACATCATTGAGCTTACCTCCCTGCCCACTCTTGGTGATCTCTATGAGCCAGGCTGTCAGCGATGTGAACAGGAACTTGAAAGCATCTTCCAGAAGCCAGAGCCCGATATGAGTCAAATGATGAGCATGATAAAGCCATTGCCGATGAAGTCGACTACCCCAAGGACTTCTTTGTGAATGACCTCGAGTACACCTTGCGCACCATATATCATATACCGAGTCAAACTCTATGGCCAATCAAAGGGCACTCTCGCATGCCAAGATTGAAGGCGACATGCAGACATTGGTCTTCTACATTCTGAATGACATCTGGTTCAATACTCAAGATTTCTTCATTCGTCAGTTGCCAGTTTCAGGCATTGATCTCTTTGGCGTCAAATTCTATGCACCATGGGTTATGCGGCTGATCAAGCTTCACTCCACCATCAACTATCAAGCTTCAGCGTGCAATCATGTTGTTTTTCTTCCTGAAGTGGGTATGTCTCATGAAGCCATCTATCCAGAGCCTACCAAGGAACCAGTCCATGAAGACAATGCTTCTTTTCAAAGCTTCTCAGCACCACTTGAAGCCATTCATGTGCCAAATCCACCTATTGATGTTGGTCCTCTTGTCGGTCAGCTTAGGCTACTACATCGTGCTCCCACTGATGCAACAGCCAGCACAGTAGCTCAAAGGCCTCAGAAGCGTGCACGTATTCTAAATGACAGAGAACTTCTTGTTTCTCTTCATCATAAGCATGATAGGCATCATGACTGGATGAAGTGTCAGATGCAAACTCGTCTTATGGATGTCAATCACATATGCAACCTCTCCACCAAGAACTCATTTGTTGCTCATGAAGCATGTCGGCGCGCTTGGAAGAGCCTTACTGTGCTTTGTTCTGAAGATGAACTCACTGCAGATGGCTTCACTGAAAGATTCAAGTTTGACTCCAGGCCTCCACAATCTGGAAGTTGGCGCTCTACTACATCCATTGAAGATTCTGACTATTCGGCTTCGGCCCCAATTATTGTTGCACGAGTCATTGATGAGGAGGACGACGCCACTTCACCAGCTATGGCTTCACTGCATCATGATTTTGCATCAGGCCTTCTAGACCGCCCAACTCCGACGTCGACCCTGCTGCCCCAACAACTTCACCAACTCCTCCGGGGAACGCTTAGACACTCTATGTCTTCACTCCTTTTTGGTCATTCCTGACAAAAGGGGCATATGAGTTGATGGTCTTCAAGCGGGTCTATATGGTTCGGGTGCTCCTTCTTGTTAAATTTTGCAACTCTTGTTTTTGAACCGTTGGTTTTTGAGTTGTAACTCTTAAGTATTGGTGGCCGTCTGCTACTTTTGGTGCTACCTTTTATTGCGATGATAAATTCTGCATGAAGTCATTCTGTAGACACCCATTTTTCATTGTGCATGTCATTATCTTCATTACATTTTTGTATGCATGATGAATTGTCTTCATGAATGGAAGGAGATCTCCACAAAGCAGAACCTGCCATGTGCATTTGCATTCAAATGCAAATTACTTATATGCACATCTTCAGGGGGCTATTTATAGTCAGGAGGCAACTAAATTGGTGGTTGCTCAGAGTTAGTGCACGGCTTCTGTTGTTTGAGAGCAGCCCATCTTCGAAGCCCTTTGAGAGAGAAACCTTGCGAGGACAAAGCCCAAAACACTCAGAGCCAGAGTGTTAGGCATCACTGAAGTCTTCCCATATGTGTGGTCTGAAGAGTTATTACACTTGAAGACTGTGTATCTTCCAATCGGTTAGGCATCGCGTTCTGAGGATCCAAGAGTCATTGTGTATCGCCGGTGAACGAAGTCTGTGAAGGCTTGGGAGTCTACCTTGAAGACTTGCCAGAGTGATTGGGCTAGGACTAAATGTCCTTAGCTCAAGGGGAATAAGGTGAAGACGCGGTCTTTTGAGTTCAATCTCAGCCTCCCTAACCAAACGTATAATTGTCACAGCAACTGAAACTGGTCTACCAAATCATTGTCTTCGTCAAGCAATTGGTTCTATCTATTCACCCTTACTTACTGTTTAGCTTCTTGAAGTCATTGCTTGGTTGTCCTGTTTGACTTCACTGTGTGAAGACATTCTCTCCGATTGCATAATTGGCTTCATATTGTCTTCCTATTCTGATCCACTCTACCTAGCTGCTATTTGTCTTCGTGCTTACTCAGTACTATTTCCTAGACCACAGCTTAGCTAGTGTAGTTTACCTTCCACTGCATACTGTGTAGGTTGTATTTGATTGTGTGTGTTAAAAAACATGGTCGACCTCCCGTCTATCTATAGTCGATTTTGCTGCCGCTCAGTACAGTTACATGGATTCCTCCAGGACATTTATGTTGAATTCTACCCATGTTCTCGACGCGTCCGATCTTTGCAACTGTTAGAATAAATCAGAGGCGCTCCATCGATCCACCGAGGACCAAGCAATCTAACGAGCACGGCACCGAGATTTGTTAACGAGGTTCACCGATATGGCTACATCCCCGGGGCCTGACTACGGGCACTCCTCCCCATGACGCCGCTACAATACCGCACCCCCGGTCGCCCGGCCGCCGGCACACGCCGCCGGCTCCCCCACGTGCCTGTGCTATTATGTTGCCATAGGTTACATCGTGTGTCTACCCCCGATATATATGAGAGGCCTAGGATACAAGTGCCCTATTAGGGCACAACTCCTACCATGTCTACTCACAGTCCAAAACCAAGTCCAACTATAACCTATCTTGTATAATAATATTCAACACAACTCTAACAAACTCCACCTTGGCGAATATTCTTCACCACCTTGAATTCATCCATGCGTCGAACCTCCATGTACATTGGACTTGAGATACGCCATGAGCACCGCTGCTACTCCCAGACTCCATGTAACTCCACTTGCAACTGTAGTCCCTTCTCGTCTTCTTCACAGTCAACACTCGAGCAAAATTAAGTTCTTCATTACTCTATTTTGTGCTCCCAACTTCCAGAGAATCCGTTCAACGCTATCACACACCGACCACTATCTGCGTGAAAGTGAACAACTCGCATATTGGATGCCACATATAAGAGTTACCTGAACTCGATGTCACCACTCTTTCTTGACCGCCTGTCTGAAACTTGAAGGAATTTCACCATCGCCCTGTGTCACCCTGAGTCAAATTCACAGTTGTCTTACCCTTTTCCCAGATAGTCTGTGACATGTCCCATAGCTATAGCACTCCACCTCCTTTTGTATTTGTCATCCGCACTTTGCCATGTTCATCGAACACCACAGAATATACGGCCATGTACTCTCTTGGCTTTTGATAATTTCAGACTCTCCGCTACTTTCTCAGATTCTCCATGGTCAACTCCTGTCTATCAACCGGCACCGACAGACGCAGTCACCAACTTGAATCTTGTACTCGTCAACACTGCTTCAGCACCCCCTGCACAATTTGTTTGACCACCAATGCCTTGGTCTGTCGCTGTGTCCCGTGCTTACCGCATGCCTCGCCGCTATCACCGCGTCGAGCCTCTGCTGTCCTGGTCGAGTCTCCCGGGTCGCGTACGCATACCACTCAAACCCCTACTGCAGAGAACCACTGATCATCACCGACCGATGCCGAGTATCACGTCTCCATCAGACCACTGGTACCCAGTCCGATCCACGTCTCTCTCGCTATCCCGCTGAAATAGGCTTTGACTCTCCATGCATTTACGTCGTAGCATCAGCTGAGAGTGAAGTCGTCCATCAAACTTCAGCTCCACCTTCAACATGACTCCATGTAGCTGCGCCTTGCTACCCCGCGCCTTGTCGACTTCAAACTCTCATGTGTACACTGCCTTGAATCAACCTCGCGCCTTTGTCTTGTCGAAGCCGCACAAGCCCTCGAGCCTGCACCACATGTTTCCACGCCCCAGAAGTCGGCCACCATCAGCATCACGCTCCTATGTCGTCGTCGCTGAAATCACCGTCGTCTTCTGCTTTGACCGACATCCACGTCAGCCATTAGACTGTCCAGTCCGACCCAGCCGAAATAATCCCACTGCAACCATGCTCTACCCTGCGTCATATCCGCCCACACTCCGTGCCTTGCTTGACGCCCTGTGTATGCATGATCCGCACGACACACTGTCCTCGTCTTCACATACTCTTTGAGCCCTCTCCGCAAACTTCATAGAAAAAAAAACTTCCATGCAAACCTGACCCGAAGAATTCTTTGCACAACTATTTTTCCTCGTCACTATTTGCCTGTGCTTCACCATGTACCTCTAGCAGCAAAGATATGAAGAGTTCCATCTCCTGGTTGCCCACGTACACAAACACACTCATATCATGTGAAGCCTAAGACACTCGTGCCTCCTTTTTTCCAACAAATCTCACAGTAATCAGCACATCACAACGCAGCAAACTCCAAGCAAACCAGGCATCTTTGCCCGTTCATCGCCTCTATCGTGGATCGACGCCACGTACCAGCCCCTGGAAGTTTGCACGCTAGCCTCTTGCCTCCAGCCGTCTGTACGCCCGTGCAAACACCGAACGAGTCTGCTCCTGAGATTCACCTTGGGCCACACCGGTTGGCTGCCTAGCCCAGCGGCGCACTTGGCACTGCCCGGCAGCCAGAGCCACGTGCCTGGACTCACGCGCACTAGGGCAAGCTTTGCACACGATCTTTGTACATACAATATGATGTGTCTCTACCAGACTCAATGCTGCATTCCTTTTCTTTTCCCGATGAAGCTGGTTGATTGGACGAAAGCACATGCAACAACAATCGTATGGGTGTTTGGACGCAAAAATGTCATACGTATGGCAAGGCTCCAATTTGATCTGCCACCCTTCGCATCTCGGCGAGTCATCCTCGAACACGCTGCATGCTACGCTTCCTCTGTCGCCGCCGCCGAGTCCGATCAAAATCCTGCTGAGTTCCACGTTGACGCCGCTTCTGATTGCTTCTCAAAAAACTACCACGGTCGTGTATACTTGATCGCTGCCTCCTGGTTGCACTTGCCAAATAACTCTACTCCCATGGCTGCAATCGCTTTACACAAGTCTATCCATGCGTTCCTCCTTTAGATCAACGCCCGTAAACTCAAATCGAACCTTGCTCTGATATCGCTTGTTAGAATAAATCCAAGGCGCTCTGTTGATCTACCGAGGACCAAGCAATCTAACGAGCACGACATCGAGATTTGTTAACGAGGTTCACCGATATGGCGACATCCCCTGAGCCTGACTACGGGCGCTCCTCCCCATGACACCGCTACAATACCGTACTCCGCCAGCATACGCCGCCGGCTCCCCCGCGTGCCTGTGCTATTATGTTGGCATAGGTTACATCGTGTGTCTACCCCTAATATATATAAAAGGCCTAGGATATAAATGTCCTATTAGGGCACAACTACTACCTTGTCTACTCACAGTCCAAAACCAAGTCCAACTGTAACCTATCTTGTACAATAATATTCGACACAACTCTCGGTCGCCCGGGCGCCGGCACACGCCACCGGCTCCCCCGTGTGCCTGTGCTATTATGTTGGCATAGGTTACATCATGTGTCTACCCCCGATATATGTGAGAGGCCTAGGATACAAGTGTCCTATTAGGGCACAACTCTTACCCTGTCTACTCACAATCCAAAATCAAATCCAACTGTAACCAATCTTGTCCAATAATATTCGACACAACTCTAACAGCAACCACGGCCATCGAGATTGCATCACAATATTAAGCCGTCTTAGGTTTGGGTTGCCGAGTCCACCTGCCCACTTGGGTGATCACACTCCCATGCCACTGCACATTGCCTGCCATTGTCCTGCGCTTTGGCGCACCAAAGGAACCCTTGACGAATTTTGTTCATCGCCGTAATCGTCTTCTGCGGCAGCTCAAGAGCTATCATCGCATGAATCAGTATTGCACACAACACAGACTGCACCAAGATCAAACGGCCGCTCTTGGGTGGGCAAATGTCCCGCCAGCTTATCCACCAATGTGCTCAGCTGAGCTTCTTAGTTGTTACTTATAATCGTGAGCAGCTGATCAACTGTTGGAGTATGTCTTTTTTACCCCGGGGAAGACTTGTATAGGATCAGCTTTTAGGTGAGATCATAGGATCAACTTAAATATTTCATATTTAGACAATCCAAAAAAATCTGAAAAAAATGTACAACATATTTGCGGGGTATGTCTACAACTCCAAAAAAAAAATCAGCTCAAAACTCGATCTACAGTTAGCGATTCCGAATTCGATTATGAATAGTATCAGCTTTGGGATGAATAGTACTTACACTATTCACATCTGATTTTGTCTTTTTTTTTCTCTAAGTGTAGTTCGATTTGGGAGCTGAAACCTTTTGAGCTCGTACATCAAACATGGATGTATGTCTCCAATTTTTTTCAGAATTTTTAAACATGTTTTGTATCTTCAAAATGGTTGATCTCACCTAAGAACAGATTCTATACAAGTCTCCCCCAGCTAACCCCCCCCCCCCCCCCCACCCCCCACACCCGACCTCTATATGCACACAGCCAAATCAACGGCAATATGCTAATCATCAAAACTTTGATCAACCACAGTATTTATGGTTGGTGCGTCCAATTAATGAATTGGCTTGTCCATGCTAATGGATGGAAAGCATGGACCATTTGCCCACAAAAAAGGAAAGAAATCATGGGGCATTGAAAGAGAGGGCCTGCACCACGAGTGATCCTGCTTTCTGACGGGACCGCCTTGGCCTTGCCGGTAGGCGCATCCAGCGGCAACCCAACAGCACGGGAAACCGCTAGAGTTTGCTAGTACTACCGAGCATTGCTACAGTACAAGTAGCGTGTAGGAATTTGGTTAAGCTGTAATCAAGTACTTCCTCCGTGCAAAATTACTTGCCGCCCAAACAGATACGGAGTATATCTAGACGTGGGATAGTACATAGGTGTAAGATGAAGAAACGGGGATTTTGTTGTCTGGTCAGGTTAGGGAAACCATCGCCAAGACCAGTCATTTTCGCCATCTCCAACAAAACAATCAATCTCCACACTCCAGTTTGGGACAAACACGGGCAACCAACATCAAACGCGAGCATAGCACTTGAAGAGCAAAATCCCTCACCTGATCTCGACTGGCAACCAACACCCAAGATAGTACTGCTGGATAATACACGATGCACCTAGAGTAGAGGAACAAAACGACACATGATGCAAGCCAGATTCGAGTTATTACGACGACGATCCATGGCACCAACTTGGCAACAAGGTATGAAGCTACTGGGATCGGGCGGCGAAGCGCTCCACGTTGGGGTCGGACAGGTTGATCCCCACCATGGCCTCCCCGAGCCCGGCGCTGACGTTGGCCAGGATCTCCGGGTCGCTGTAGTGCGTCACGGCCTGCACGATGGCGCGGGCGCGACGCGCCGGGTCCCCGCTCTTGAAGATGCCGGAGCCGACGAACACCCCGTCGCACCCGAGCTGCATCATCAGGGCGGCGTCCGCGGGGGTGGCCACGCCGCCGGCGGCGAACTGCACTACCGGGAGGCGGCCCAGCTGCTTGGTCTGCATCACCAGGTCGTACGGCGCGGCGATCTGCTTCGCGTAGCTGAAGACCTCGTCCTCGTCCATGTTGCGCAGGGCGCGGACGGCGCCCATCACGGAGCGGACGTGGCGGACGGCCTCCACCACGTTGCCGGTGCCGGCCTCCCCCTTGGTGCGGATCATGGCGGCGCCCTCGCGGATGCGGCGGAGCGCCTCGCCCAGGTCGCGGCAGCCGCACACGAAGGGGACGCGGAAGTTGTGCTTGTTGATGTGGTGGGCGTCGTCGGCGAGGGTCAGGACCTCGCTCTCGTCCACGTAGTCCACGCCGATGGCCTCCAGGATCTGGGCCTCCACGAAGTGCCCGATGCGGGCCTTGGCCATCACCGGGATGGTGACGGCGCGCTTGATGTCGCGGATGAGGGCCGGGTCGGACATGCGGGCCACGCCGCCCTGGGCGCGGATGTCGGCGGGCACGCGCTCCAGCGCCATGACGGCGCAGGCGCCGGCCTCCTCGGCGAGGCGCGCCTGCTCGGCGGTGACCACGTCCATGATGACGCCGCCGCGCAGCATCTGGGCGAGGCCCACCTTGACGGAGAAGGTGGCGGCGGCAGGCTTGGCGGAGGGCTCCACCACCGCCTTGTTGTTGCCGTACAGGGCCACCACGCCGTCGGAAGCCATTGATTCTTCTCCCTCCGATCCGCCGCCGCAACAATCCTCTCTTCCTCTTTGGGGGTTTGGGGGCTGGGGTTGGGGATGGATGAGCTAGATGTGGTTCTGCTCTAGTGGAGTGGTCGAGGAGAAGTGGAGCTGGACTTGACTTGCACATGGACACGCGGAGATAGCCGGGCTGATGGGCTATTTCTTCCGGTCCAACAATCCAATTTTATCCCAACCGCCTAAAGCGAATCAACGTGTGCTGGGAAAGGAAATTGGTATTTTCAGCTCATCAGAGTTTTAAATTCGGATACTCATATTTATTATAGATGACATTTACGATGATTTTGTAACGTTTTAAGATTGACATGTTGGCTCATTTATATAAACACTTGCGGCTGTATTGTGTTAAAAAGAAATCTCGGTTGCCTAAAAAATTAAATCAATATCTCAATCTGAATTCTCAAGTTGTTTCCCTCAAAGAAAAAGGTATTAAAACAACTAGACTCACATATTTATTTATTTATTTTTATCAGCACTAGAATATTTATTTATTTTTGCAGGTAGAACGAAGGTTCTCAGATCAATCCAGCTCACATAGTTTTACAACCCCATCAGGACCGGACCAGAACCACACTTCGGTTTTTCAACTCACATAGTTTTACAACCCCATCCGGACCGGACCGCATCCACACTGCGGTTTTAATATCCATTCGCTCTATCCTGGCTAACATTATTGGGAAACGCTTGCGTACGACACGCCGACCGAGTGATTTGGCCGGCCACACGACGCGCGTTGGATGAAAACGTGATCCAACTGTGCACATGCGTATGTGCCCTCTCCGCCACACGCCCCGTCCCGCATCTCAACCCTATCCTCTTCCTTCTTCCACGGCGCTTTGATGACCCACAAGTATAGGAAATCTATCGTAGTCCTTTCGATAAGTAAGAGTGTCGAACCCAACGAGGAGCAAAAGAAAATGACAAGCAGTTTTCAGTAAGGTATTCTCTGCAAGCACTAAAATTATCGGTAACAGATAGTTTTGTGATAAGGTAATTCGTAACGGGTAACAAGTAACAAAAGTAAACAAGGTGCAACAAGCTAGCCCAATCCTTTTTGTAGCAAAGGACAAGCCTGGACAAACTCTTATATGAAGGAAAGCGCTCTCGAGGACACATGGGAATTATCGTCGAGCTAGTTTTCATCATGCTCATATGATTCACGTTCGTTACTTTGATAATTTGATATGTGGTTGGACCGGTGCTTGAGTACTGCCCTTCCTTGGACAAGCATCCCACTTATGAACCCCCTCGTAAGCATCCGCAACTACGAAAGAAGAATTAAGGTAAACCTAACCATAACATGAAACATATGGATCCAAATCAGCCCCTTATGAAGCAACGCATAAACTAGGGTTTAAGCTTCTGTCACTCTAGCAACCCATCATCTACTTATTACTTCCCAATGCCTTCCCCTAGGCCCAAACAACGGTGAAGTGTCATGTCGTCGACGTTCACATAACACCACTAAAGGAAAGACAACATACATCTCATCAAAATATCGAACGAATATCAAATTCACATGACTGCTTATAACAAGACTTCTCCCATGTCCTCAGGAACAAACCTAACTACTCACAAATCATATTCATGTTCACAATCAGAGGGGTATTAATGTGCATAAAGGATCTGAACATATAATCTTCCATCGAATAAACCAACTAGCATCAACTACAAGGAGTAATCAACACTACTAGCAACCCATGTGTACCAATCTGAGGTTTTGAGACAAAGATCGGATACAAGAGATGAACTAGGGTTTGAGAGGAGATGGTGTTGGTGAAGATGTTGATGGAGATTGATCCCCTCCCGACGAGAGGATTGATGGTGATGACGATGGTGACGATTTCCCCCTCCCGGAGGGATGTTTCCCCGGCAGAACAGCTCCATCAAAGCCCTAGATTGGTTCCGCCAAGGGTTCCGCCTCGAGACGGCGGCGCTTCGTCCCGAAAGCTTCCTTCTGATTTTTTCCAGGGAAAAAGACACCTTATACCAGAAGATGGGCATCGGGGGGCTTCCAGGTAGCCCACGAGGCAGGGGGCGCGCCCTCCACCCTCGTGGACAGTGGGTGGCCCCCCTTTGGTGCTTTCTTCGCCCAATATTTTTAATATATTCCAAAACTGACTTTCGTGGAGTTTCAGGACTTTTGGACTTGTGCAGAATAGGTCTCTAATATTTGCTCCTTTTCCAGCCCAGAATTCTAGCTGCCCGCATTCTCCCTCTTCATGTAAACCTTGTAAAATAAGAGAGAAAAGGCATACGTATTATGACATAATGTGCAATAACATCCCATAATGCAATAAATATCGATACAAAAGCATGATGCAAAATGGACGTATCAACTCCCCCAAGCTTAGACCTCACTTGTCCTCAAGCGGAAACCGATATCGAAAAATATGTCCACATGTTTAGAGATAGAGGTGTTGATAAAATAAAATACGGACATGAGGGCATCATGATCATTCTTAGAATAGCAACATATATATATATATATATATATATATATATATATATATATATATATATATATATATATATATATTGTCATATGATTTCTTATGTCAAGTAACAATCTATTCACAATGTAAAGTATGAATCAGAAACTTCATGGAAAACCTAGCAAACTATAATCTCAGTCATTAAAGCAATTGCAATTTATCATAACATCGGAAAGATTCAATATAAGAGCTTTTCAGCACGTCCACATACTCAACTATCATTTTGTCTTTCACAACTGCTAACACTCACGCAATACTTATGGGTATGAAGTTTTAATGGAACCAGAGAAAGATAGGGGCTTATAGTTTTGCCTCCCAACCTTTTACCTCAAGGGTAACGCGTCAACAATAATGCTTTATGAAAACCCACATCCAATTGGATATATATATATATATATATATATATATATATATATATATATATATATCAGGATCTTTCCAACACATAGTGCTTGCCAAAGGATAAAGTGTAAAAAGGAAAGGTGAAGATCACCATGACTCATGTATAAGGTATAAGACAAAAATAAAAGATAGGCCCTTCGTAGAGGGAAGCAGAGGTTGTCATGTGCTTTTATGGTTGGATGCAGAAAATCTTAATGCAAAAGAACGTCACTTTACATTGCCAATTGTGATAGGGACCTTTATTATGCAGTTTGTCGCTTTTATTTCTTCCATATCACAAGCTCGTATAAAGCTTATTTTATCCACACTAATAGATCATACATATTTAGAGAGAAATTTTTATTGCTTGCAACAATGACAACTTACTTGAAGGATCTTATTCAATCCATAGGTAGATATGGTGGACTCTCATGGAAAAACTGGGTTTAAGGATATTTGGAAGCACAAGTAGTATCTCTACTTGGTGCAAAGAATTTGGCTAGCATGAGGGGGGAAAGGCAAGCTCAACATGATGTATGATCCATGACAATATAATTTATTTCGGATATAAGAAGACATAATCCATTACGTTGTCTTCCTTGTCAAACATCAACTTTTTAGCATGTCATATTTTAATGAGTGCTCACAATCATAAAAGATGTCCAAGATAGTATATTTATATGTGAAAACCTCTCTTTATTTATTACTTCCTATTAATTGCAGCGATGACCAAAACTATGTTTGTCAAGTCTCAACGACTTTTATTCATCATACTCTTTATATGTGAAGTCATTACTCTCCATAAGATCAATGTGATCTCTTTATTTCTTTTTATTCTTTCTTTTTTCTTTTATTCCCTCAAGATCATAGCAAGACAACCAAGCCCTCGACTCAAGACTAATCTTTATTATATATAGCTCATGGACTCGATTACATAGATAAGGATCAACACAAAAACTAAAAGCTAGATCATACTAAACTTTATTATACTAGATCAGGATATAACCAAAAGGATCAAACTAAGAAAAACGGTAAAGATAGAAGTGTGATGGTGATACAATACCGGGCACCTCCCCCAAGCTTGGCAGTTACCAAGGGGAGTGCCCATACCCATGTATTTATGTCTCTTTCTTCGGAGGTGGTGATGATGGAGTTGTTGATGATGTAGGATTGCCGTCCATCTTCCAAGGCATAGGCTCACCATCGTAGAAGGATGATCGAGTCTCCGGGATCCTCAAATCTGCAGCCAAACTCATCCTCTTGAATCTATATTCATACTCACAGTTTTGGTTTTGCAGGTCATAGATCTGGGCTTGGAGGTGCTCGATTTTCTCGTGAAGCTTGAAGATGGTCTCCCCAATGTTCTTGGTATCCATCCTGTGGTTGTTGGTGAACTCCGCGATCATCATGTGGTTGGCGTTGAGTCCGCGTTCCACCATCCCCTGGCACATGAAAACTTGCTGCTCCATTTCTTCGAGTCTTATCTCCACGCTTTCGGTCCTCCTTTGTCCCTCAACATCGCAGATGTGCAGCACCCCCTGACGCATCTCAATGGTTTGAGGGTGTTGCAGCACCTCCGCGAGGTAGGGGTTGATGACCTTCTCGAAAAATTTGTCCTTGGGAGCGCTTGAAGACGTCATGGTGATCTAGATCTGTCAGAAAAACAGCTCGAAACAAAAGCAGAGGATTTTGTCGTGGTACCGTGGTCAAAACCTTCAGGAGATTATATAATAAATTTTTACCGACCAAAAGAAGTATCGTGCAAGAAAACGGAGTCTGGAGGGCACACGAGGTGCCCATGAGGCAGGGGGCACGCCCTCCACCCTCGTGGATGCCTCGTCTCCCTTTTGGACTACTTCTTATTTTCCTAATTTTTTAAATATTCCAAAACTGAGAAAAACTGCTATTAGAACTGTTTTGGAGTCGGTTTACTTACCGTACCACATACCTATTCCTTTTCGGAGTCTGAAACATTCTGGAAAGTGTCCCTTATGTACTTCTCTGGGGTTACGGTGTCAATAACATTGGTTTCAACATTTATGGGATTACCTGAGATATAATGTTTGATTCTCTGATTGGTCACCACCTTCGGATTTGTGCCATCGAAGTTGTTGATTTTTATGGCACCAGAACGATAGACCTCCTTGATAACGTAAGGACCTTCCCATTTAGAGAGGAGTTTTCCTGCAAAAAAACTTAAACGAGAGTTGTATAACCAGAACATAATCACCCACATTAAACTCACGCTTTTGTATCCTTTTAGCATGCCATCTTTTAACTTTTTCTTTAAACAGTTTGGCATTCTCATAGGCCTGGGTTCTCCACTCATCAAGTGAGCTAATGTCAAATAGTCTCTTCTCACCGGCAAGTTTGAAATCATAATTGAGCTCTTTAATGGCCCAATATGCCTTATGTTCTAGTTCGAGAGGTAAGTGACATGCTTTTCCATAAACCATTTTATACGGAGACATACCCATAGGATTTTTGGATGCAGTTCTATAGGCCCATAATGCATCATCAAGTTTCTTGGACCAATTCTTTCTAGATCTATTAACAGTCTTTTGCAAAATTAGTTTAATCTCTCTATTACTTAGTTCTACTTGACCACTAGACTGTGGGTGGTATGGAGATGCAATTCTATGATTAACATCATACTTAGCAAGCATTTTACGAAAAGCACCATGAATAAAATGTGAACCACCATCAGTCATTAAGTATCTAGGGACTCCAAACCTCGGAAAAATAACTTCTTTAATCATCTTAATAGAGGTGTTATGATCAGCACTACTAGTTGGAATAGCTTCCACCCACTTAGTAACATAATCAACAGCAACTAAAATATGTGTATACCCATTAGAGGAAGGAAACGGTCCCATATAATCAAAGCCCCAAACATCAAATGGTTCAATAACAAGTGAATAGTTCATGGACATTTCTTGATGTCTACTAATATTAGCAATTCTTTGACATTCATCACAAGACAGGACAAACTTACGGGCATCCTTAAAAAGAGTAGGCCAATAAAAACCAGATTGCAATACCTTATGTGCAGTTCTATCTCCAGAGTGGTGTCCTCCATAAGCCTCAGAGTGACACCTGCGTAGGATCTGTTCCTATTCATGCTCAGGTACACAACGTCTAATAACACCATCTACTCCTTCTTTATAAAGGTGTGGGTCATCCCAGAATTAATGTCTTAAAACATAGAAAAACTTTTTCTTTTGCCGGTATGTGAAACTAGGTGGTATAACTTTAGCAACAATGTAATTAGCATAATCAACATACCATGGAGCAGTACGAGAAGCATTTATGACAGCTAATTGTTCATCAGGAAAACTATCATCAATAGGGAGTGGGTGGTCATCAAGAACATTTTCTAACCTAGACAAGTTGTCTGCAACGGGGTTCTCAGCTCCCTTCCTATCAATAATATGCAAATCAAATTCTTGTAGCAAGATAACCCATCTAATAAGTCTAGGTTTAGCATCTTTCTTTTCCATAAGGTATTTAACAGTAGCATGATCAGTGTGAACAGTTACTTTAGAATCAACAATAGAAGGTCTGAACTTATCACAAGTAAATACAACTGCTAAAAATTCTTTTTCAGTAGTAGCATAATTTCTCTGGGCATTGTCTAGAGTTTTACTAGCATATTGGATAACATTTAATTTCTTATCAACTCTTTGTCCTAGAACAACACCTACAGCATAATCACTAGCATCACACATAATTTTAAAGGGTAAATTCCAATCAGGTGGCTGAACAAATAGGTGCAGAAATCAAGGCTTTCTTAAGTATTTCAAATGCTTCTACACAGTCATCATCAAAGACAAAAGGAACATCTTTTTGTAAGATTAGTAAGAGGCCTAGAAATTTTTGAGAAGTCTTTAATGAACCTCCTATAAAAACCGGCATGACCAAGGAAACTTCTTATACCTTCAATGTCCTTAGGACACGACATCTTTTCAATATCATCAACTTTAGCTTTATCAACTTCAATACCTCTTTCAGAAATTTTATCCCCCAAGACAATACCTTCATTAACCATAAAGTGGCACTTCCCCCAATTCAAGACAATATTAGTTTCTTCACATCTCTGCAAAACTCGATCAAGGTTGCTTAAGCAATCATCAAAAGAAGTTCCATACATGAAGAAATCATCCATGAAAACCTCAACAATCTTTTCACAAAAGTCAGAGAATATAACAGTCATACATCTTTGAAAGGTAGCAGGTGCATTACATAAACCAAAAGGCATACGTCTATAAGCAAAGGTACCGAAAGGGCAAGTAAAAGTGGTCTTTTCCTGATCCTCTTTCGACACAGGTATTTGAGAGAAACCAGAATAACCGTCTAGAAAGCAAAAATGTGTATGTTTGGATAATCTTTCTAGCATTTGATCAATAAAAGGTAAAGGGTAATGATCCTTCCTAGTAGCTTTATTTAATTTGCAGAAATCAATTACCATTCTATAACCTGTAACAATTCTTTGTGGGGTCAATTCATCTTTATCATTAGGAACAACAGTAATACCACCCTTCTTAGGGACACAATGACAGGACTTACCTAATCGACTATCAAAGAATGGATAAATTATACCTGCCTCCAGAAGCTTTAGTATTTCATTTCTTACCACTTCTTTCATCTTAGGATTTAACCGTCGTTGGTGATCAACAACCAATTTAGCGTCTTTCTCCAATTTTATTTTGTGCTGGCATAGAGTGGGACTAATGCCCTTAAGATCAAGAGTATATCCAATAGCAGCACGGTGCTTCTTCAAAGTTTTCAATAATTTCTCTTCTTCCTGCTCTGAAAGGTGCTACCCCTTGAGCATGCGTTGGTTTTCCCTTGAAGAGGAAAGGGTGATGCAGCAAAGTAGCGTAAGTATTTCCCTCAGTTTTGAGAACCAAGGTATCAATCCAAAGAGGAGACTACACGCAAGTCGCCTAGTACCTGCACAAACAAATAAGAACCTTGCAACCAACGCGATAAAGGGGTTGTCAATCCCTTCACGGCCACTTGCAAAAGTGAGATCTGATAAAGATAATAAGATAAATATTTTTAGTATTTTTTTGGTATAGATTGGAAAATAAAGATTGCAAAATAAATAGTAAACTAGAATTGTAGATTGGAAACTTATATGATGAAAAGTAGACCCGGTGGCCATAGGTTTCACTAGTGGCTTCTCCCAAGATAGCATGTATTACGGCGGGTGAACAAATTACTGCCGAGCAATTGATAGAAAAGCGCATAGTTATGATATATCTAAGGCAATGATCATGAATATAGGCATCACGTCCGTGTCAAGTAGACCGAAACGATTCTGCATCTACTACTATTACTCCACACATCGACCGCTATCTAGCATGCATCTAGAGTATTAAGTTCATAAGAACGGAGTAACACACTAGGCAAGATGACATGATGTAGAGGGATAAACTCAAGCAATATGATATAAACCCCATCTTTTTATCCTCGATGGCAACAATACAATACGTGCCTTTACGCTTCATCACATCGGGAAAGGACACCGCAAGATTGAACCCAAAGCTAAGCACTTCCCCCATTGCAGGAAAGATCAATCTAGTAGGCCAAACTAAACTGATAATTCAAAGAGACTTGCAAAGATATCAAATCATGCATATAAGAATTTAGAGAAGAATCAAATAATATTCATAGATAATCAAGTTCATAAACCCACAATTCATCGGATCTCAGCAAACACACCGCAAAAGAGTTACATCGAATAGATCTCCAAGAGAATCAAGGAGAACTTTGTATTGAGATCCAAAGAGAGAGAAGAAGACATCTAGCTAATAACTATGGACCCGAAGGTCTGTGGTAAACTACTCACACATCATCGGAGAGGCTATGGTGTTGATGTAGAAGCCCTCCGTGATCGAATCCCCCTCCGGCAGATCGCTGGAAAAGGCCCCAAGATGGGATCTCACGGGTACAGAAGGTTGCGGCGGTGGAAAAGGTGTTTCGTGGCTCTCCCCGAAGGTTTCAGGGTATAAGAGTATATATAGGTGAAAGAAGTAGGTCGGTGGAGCTGCGAGGGGCCCACGAGGGTGGGGGCGCGCCCTCTTGCCTCGCTGCTTCCTTGACGTCCACTCCAAGTCTGCTGGATTGCGTTTGTTCCAAAAAGATCCTCGCGAAGGTTTCATTCCGTTTGGATTCCGTTTGATATTCCTTTTTTGCGAAACAACGAAATAGGCAAAAAAACAACAATTTGCACTGGGCTTTCGGTTAATAAGTTAGTCCCAAAAATAA
This sequence comes from Aegilops bicornis, assembly GCA_021605145.1. Taxonomy (NCBI): domain Eukaryota; kingdom Viridiplantae; phylum Streptophyta; class Magnoliopsida; order Poales; family Poaceae; genus Aegilops; species Aegilops bicornis. Next base: position 167,436,592 of record CM038672.1, read on the forward strand.
TATAATAAGGTATATTAAAGCCCATTAAACATCCAAAACGTATAATATAATAGCATGGAACAATAAAAAATTATAGATACGTTGGAGACGTGTCAAGCATCCCCAGGCTTAATTCCTACTCGTCCTCGAGTAGGTAAATGATAAAAACAGAATTTTTGATGTGGAATGCTCATAACATAATTTTTAATGTAATTCTCTTTATTGTGGCATGAATGTTCAGATCCAAAAGATTCAAGATAAAAGTTTAATATTGACATAAAAATAGTAATATTTCAAGCATGCTAACCAAGCAATTATGTCTTATCAAAATAACATGGCCAAAGAAAGCTTATCCCTACAAAATCATATAGTTTGGTCATCCTTCATTTTCGTCACACAAAATGCTCCCATCATGCATAACCCCGATGACAAGCCGAGCAATTGGTTCATACTTTTTAACGCACTTCAGCCTTTTCAACCCTTACGCAATACATGAGCGCAAGCCATGGATATAGCACTATAGGTAGAATAGCATATGATGATGGGGGTTATGTGAGAAGATAAAAAAGGAGAAAGTCTCAAATTGACGCGGCTAATCAACGGGCTATGGAGATGCCCATCAATTGATGTCAATGCGGGGAGTAGGGATTGCCATGCAACGGATGCGCTAGAGCTATAAGTGTATGAAAGCTTATCAAAAGAAACTAAGTGGGTGTGCATCCAACTTGCTTGCTCACGAAGACCTAGGGCATTTTGAGGAAGCCCATCATTGGAATATACAAGCCAAGTTCTATAATGAAAAATTCCCACTAGTATATGAAAGTGACAAAATAAGAAACTCTCTATCATGAAGATCATGGTGCTATTTTGAAGCACAAGTGTGGAAAAAGGATAGTAACATTGTCCCTTCTCTCTTTTTCTCACATTTTTTTGTTTGGGATTCTTTGGCCTCTTTTTTTATTTGGCCTTCTTTGGCCTCTTTTTTTTTCATAGTCTCCATCATTCTTTACTCACATGGGACAATGCTCTAATAATGATGATCATCACACTTTTATTTACTCATAACTCAATGTTATAACTCAATACTAGAACAAAAATATGACTCTATGTGAATGCCTCCGGTGGTGTACCGGGATATGCGATGAATCAAGAGCGACATGTATGAAAGAATTATGAAAGTGGATTTGCCACAAATACGATGTCAACTACATGATCATGCAAAGCAATATGACAATGATGGAGCATGTCATAATAAACGGAACGGTGGAAAGTTGCATGGCAATATATCTCGGAATGGCTATGGGAATGCCATAATAGGTAGGTATGGTGGCTGTTTTGAGGAACATATAAGGAGGCTTATGTGTGATAGAGTGTATCGTATCACGGAGTTTGGATGCACGGGCGAAGTTTGCACCAACTCTCGAGGTGAGAAAGGACAATGCACGGTACCGTAGAGGCTAGCAAATTGCGGAAAGGTAAGAGTACGTATGGTCCATGGACTCACATTAGTCATAAAGAACTCATATACTTATTGCAAAAGTTTATTAGCCCTCGAAGCAAAGTACTACTACGCATGCCCCTAGATGGATAGATTGGTAGGAAAAGACCGCCGTCGTCCCCGGCAGCCACTCATAAGGAAAGCACTCAAAGAACACCCCATGCTTCAAATTTGTCACACAACGTTTACCATATACGTGCATGCTACGGGACTTGCCAACTTTAACACAAGTATTTCTCAATTTCACAATTACTCAACTAGCATGACTCTAACATTACCACCTTTATATCTCAAAACATCTATCAAGTATCATAGTATTCAATGCACTCTATATGAAAGTTTTTATCATACCCATCTTGAATGCCTATCATATTAGGACTAATTTTATAGCCAAAGCAAATTACCATGCTGTTCTAAAAGACTCTCAAAATAATATAAGTGAAGCATGAGAGATCAATAATTTCTATAAAATAAAACCACCACCGTGCTCTAAAAATATATAAGTGAAGCACTGAGCAAAATTATCTAGCTCAAAAGATATAAATAAAGCACATAGAGTATTCTAATAAATTCCGATTCATGTGTGTCTCTCCCAAAAGGTGTGTACAGCAAGGATGACTATGGTAGACTAAAAAAGGACTCAAATCCTACAAGACGCTTCAAGCAAAACACATATCATGTGGTGAATAAAAATATAGCCTCAAGTAAAGTTACCGATAGATTTAAGATTTAAAGAGGGGATGCCTTCTGGGGCATCCCCAAGCTTAGGCTTTTGGTTGTCCTTGAATTTTACCTTCGGGTGCCTTGGGCATCCCCAAGCTTAGGCTTTTGGTTGTCCTTTGATTTTACCTTGGGGTGCCTTGGGCATCCCCAAGCTTAGGCTCTTGCCATTCCTTATTCCATAATCCATCAAATCTTTACCCAAAAACTTGAAAACTTCACAACACAAAACTCAACAGAAAATCTCATGAGCTCCGTTAGTATAAGAAAACAAACCACCACCTTAAGGTACTGTAATGAACTCATTCTTTATTTATATTGGTGTAAAACCTACTGTATTCCAACATCTCTAAGGTTCATAACAACCGATACTAGCCATAGATTCATCAAAATAAGCAAACAACACACTTAAAAACAGAATCACAAAAAATGTAACAGTCAGATAAATCTGAATTGTTCATATACTTATGGAACTCCACAAATTCTGAAAATCTAGGAAAATATGTATAATTTGAATATTGATCTACTGCAAAAAGAATTGGTATTTTATCACATCCTGGTGAATTTTAACAATTATATTCGTGAGCGCAAAATTTCTGTCTTTTTCAGCAAGATCAAACAACTATCACCCAAGAAGATCCTATTGGTTCTACTTGGCACAAACACTAATTAAAACATAAAAAACACATCTAAACAGAGGCTAGATAAATTATTTATTACTAAACAGGAACAAAAATCAAGAAAAAATAAAATTGGGTTGCCTCCCAACAAGTGCTATCGTTTAACGCCCCTAGCTAGGCATTGATAATTTCGATGATGATCACATGAAATATAAGAATTGAAGCTCGAAGAGAGCATCATATAGCATATGAAAAACACATCTAAGTATAACATACTTCCTATGCATAGGCATCTTATAGGCAAACAAATTATCAAGGCAAGCAAAAACTAGTATATGCAAGGAAGCGGAAAGAAACAATAGCAATCTCAACATAACGAGAGGTAATTTAGTAACATGAAAATTTCTACAACCATATCTTCCTCTCTCATAATAATTACATGTAGGATCGTAAGAAAATTCAACAATATAGTTATCACAAAACATATTCTTAACACAATCCACATGTATGCAAAGTTGACACTCTTCCAAAATAGTGGGATTAACACTAACTAAAGTCATTACCTCTCCAAACCCACTTTTATCAAAAATTTCATAAGATTGAACATTCTCCAAATATGTGGGATCTAAAGTTGACGCTCTTCCAAACCCACTTTCAATAATATTGCAAACACTATTAACAATCTCATATTCATCATTGGGCTTAAATAATTTTTCAAGATCATAAGAGGAATCACCCCAATCATGATCATTGCAACAAGTAGTAGACATAGCAAAACTAGCATCCCCAAGATTAGGGTTTTGCATATTATTAGCACAATTTACATCAATAGAATTTATAATAAAATCATTGCAATCATGCTTTTTATTCAAGGAGCTATCGAGTATAGGTGCAATAGCAATAATCTCATGTTTAACATAAGGAACTATAGCAAATTCATCTCCATAAATATTGGCATCATGGCCATAAGAATAGCAAGCATCATGTTCATCAAGGGATATTTCAATCAAATCATCGGAATCATAATTATCTATAGATTCGTGCATATCATTATTTTCTTCCAAAGCAACGGTCATTCTCTCAATAAATTCCTTAACATAGGCATTATGAGCATAGTTTTCATAGCAATATTTAAGTATATCGGAGTTTTCAGATCTGTAGAGAGTAATATCATAATTTTCAATCAAAGAAGCAACTTCATGAGCACCCTTAAAAACGACAAATTCTTCAATTTGTTTAATATCATAGTAACTATAAACACCCTTTCCATAAGAAGATAAGATTTCGTTATCATTAAACTCACATAGGTAGGGAAGGTGTTTTTAGGGTTCTTAGAGCAACAAGTAAAGTCATAAATTTCACAAAGATTTCAAGCATAGCATAGCAAACTATTTATTTGATACCATAAAAGCTTCCTTTTCGCATAAACGATGATTTTAAAATGAGCATGCTCATCTAAATATTTTCCCTCAACTAAAATAGTTGGGGTTTTAGCACGAGCACATATAGATCGAAGATGATTCAAGTAGAACACTTTAAGTGGATCCATATCAATAGATTTTTAGCAAGCAAAGATGCAAGCAAATAGAAGGAACATGGAAACACAAGCAGAAAGACATACGGGAAGAAGGCAAAGAAGAGGCAAAGGTGAAGTGGGGGAGAGGAAAACGAGAGGCAAATGGCAAATAATGTAATGCGAGGGATAAGAGTTTGTGATGGGTACTTGGTATGTCTTGATGTAGCGATCCGACCTCAGACGGTCAAATCTCTGTGCTTAGGTGTCATCCCTGGATCAGTAATGCTGACACACACAGTACTTGAAGGATTTATAACAGAGTAGCAATCACACACTTATTACATCGATAGTCTCAAGGCCATCTAAATAAGATAACAACGAAAGGCTTGGAAGATAAAGCGAGTCCATCAACTCCAACGACATAGCTGAGTGCACGACAACGACCTAGCGCACCTTACTCTTCGTCTAAAAAGTCTGCAACATGATCTGTTGCAGCCCAAAACGGGTCAGCACATGGAATATGCTGGCAATGTAACACAGGAGAGCAATGAACATGATAACTGCTATCACTACATGCATATATGGCTGCTGGAGGCTCTACGGTTATTATGTTTTGCGAAAAGCCAATTTTCCCCTACACCAAAGGAATATATTTTGTTTAACTATCATGGTAGTTGTTAAACATTGAGAAGGTTCCTCCAACTCAATCCCAATTAAGAAGTATTAATAACCCAACAAATTAATTTAGAGTGATGAAATCAACATGATAATCGAAGAACCAGATACTCAAGATGTCCATAACCGGGGACACGGCTAACCATGATTAGCTTGTACACTCTGCAGAGGTCTGCGCACTTTTCCCCACAAGACTCGACCTCCTCCGTTGGATTTCTCACACTACATGGTGTTTGAGAAACTGATGACCGAGACACAGTCTTTCAGAAACAGTAACTCTTTACTCTGGGTGGACAGTTACACCTACTTTACCCTACATCTGGTAGCCCACCACTAAAAGAGGTCATGCAACATACTCAACTATGCTAGAGTCCATAATAGCTTGTGGCTGCACACGGAAGTTTCTAGCATGAATAATCTTATGATCCCTTTGAGCCTGGGTGGCGAACCATAAGATGATCACACGGGTACTCCGGGATATCGTAGGACAACAATGGATTCTCCAGGTGCCCGCAACCAATCTACCCAGATGTGTATTTAAGTATCCACCTTAAGTTAACCATTAATTAACAATCTCGCATCTGTCATGGATTACACTCAAACCCAAACCACGTCTACTAGCATAGCATGGCAATATAAGCATAACGTAGAAGTAACTTCCAAGGGTTTGATAATAAAAAGGGCAATAGGTTCTACCTCATCAACTACTTCCCAAAACCCACATGTTAAGAGATCCTACTTCATGCAATGTTTGAGGGTTGAAACTAATGCATAAAAACTAGGTATGAAAAGAGTATGATCAATGTGTTACTTGCCTTGCTGACGTTCCGCAAACCCTAGAGATTCATAGTAGCACGCTTCGCACTTCGGGACTTCTATCACAAACAAACAATAGCATACATAAGCACTCAAAAAACGATGCATGGGTAAAACTCAAATAAGAAGATCAAATCTAAAAGTTCAACTGAAGAGATTCAATCTGCAAAAAGAATCAATCGAATCGGAGCTACGGAACTAAAACTACGGTCAAAAGAACTTCGAAATCAAATCTGCTTGAAACCAAATTTTAAATTAGCAAAACCTTGTTCAAGTTGATTAAACAAAAAGAGGGGCTCGAGACGAAGATTTTGGCGTTGGTTTCACTGGATTTGGACAAACGGTTAAGAAACGGCGAGGGTTTGAAGATCAGGGCTAATCTACGATAAAAATAATCATGCATAGGTCCCTGGCCGAAAATAAAATAAAAATAAAAGACTAAAGAACGAACATTCGCTGTCTGAACCTAACCGGCGAACAACGTTCGTTAAACGAACGAACGGACGAACGTCCGCTAAATAAAATAAACCGACGAAAACCGATCTAAGAAAATAAACTGGAGAACTAAAAAACCAGGGTTTAACCGAGAAAAACCGACCAGTCAAACGGGGTCAACGGTGGCTCCATGAGATTTGCGGCGGTGGCGGCCGATTTACGTCGCCGTGGGCGTATGTGGCGGGTGGTCATGGCAGTGAGAGGCGATATGGCAGCGATGCGTGGCAGCGAGAGCAAAGTGGCGCTGACGGCTTGGGCTCCAAGGGCGTGCTTTATAAAGGAGGCGGCGGCATTGCTTGGGAGGGCCGGCCCGGGAGGAGTCCGGCTCGAACTCCTCGGCCTGCAGGCAGACGGCGGGAAGGCGGCGGTGGCGCTGGGCTTCTACCGCTTGGTGGCTATCACAAGCCAAGTCGCGACTTAAAAAAAAAACAATTCCACCGAAAAGGAAAAAATCCTAAATAAAAATATACAAAAAATTCTAAAAAATGCCAGAAACAATTTTCGCCGTCTAAATAAAATATTTAGAACAAAGTGAACATTTTCTTGGCCTAAAAATGCAATTTCAAAAATGCATATTTTTCTAATTCAAATAAAATAGCAATAAAATCCAAATAAAATTATTTATTTGATTTTAACATTTTTCCTCCAATATTTCTTTTATTTCGGAGAAGTCATATTATCTCCTCTCATATATTTTAATATGAAATATTTCGGACAGAAAAATAATTAAAAGCAAAATGATCCTCTTTCCAATATTCGTCAAAATTCAAATATGAAAAGAAAAGAAATCCCCAACTCTCTCCGTGGGTCCTTGAGTTGCTTAGGATTTTTAGGATCACAACGAAAATGCAAATAAAATATGATATGCATATGATGACCGATGTATAACATTCCGAATTGAAAATTTGGGATGTTACACTTGACTTGAGCATAGATCTCCCCGGCAACGGTGCCAGAAATCCTTCTTGCTACCTCTTGAGCATGTGTTGGTTTTCCCTTGAAGATGAAAGGGTGATGCAACAAAGTAGCGTAAGTATTTCCCTCATTTTTTGAGAACCAAGGATCAATCCAGTAGGAGACTACACGCAAGTCGCCTAGTACCTGCACAAACAAATAAGAACCTTGCAACCAACGCGATAAAGGGGTTGTTAATCCCTTCACAGCCACTTGCAAAAGTGAGATCTGATAAAGATAATAAGATAAATATTTTTGGTATTTTTGTGGTATAGATTGGAAAATAAATATTGCAAAATAAAGAGTAAACTAGAATTGTAGATTGGAAACTTATATGATGTAAAGTAGACCCGGGGCCATAGGTTTCACTAGTGGCTTCTCTCAAGATAGCATGTATTACAAAGGTGAACAAATTATCTTTGAGCAATTGGTAGAAAAGCGCATAGTTATGATGATATCTAAGGCAATGATCATGAATATAGGCATCACGTCCATGTCAAGTAGACCGAAAAGATTTTGCATCTACTACTATTACTCCACACATCGACCGCTATCCAGCATGCATCTAGAGTATTAAGTTCATAAGAACGGAGTAACACATTAGGCAAGATGACATGATGTAGAGGGATAAACTCAAGCAATATGATACAAACCCCATCTTTTTATGCTCGATGGAAACAATACAATATGTGCCTTGCTGCCCCTGCTGTCACTGGGAAAGGACACTGCTAGATTGAACCCAAATATAAGCACTTCTCCCATTGCAATAAAGATCAATCTAGTAGGCCAAACTAAACCAATAATTCGAAGAGACTTGCAAAGATATCAAATCATGCATATAAGAATTCAGAGAAGAATCAAATAATATTCATAGAATCAAATAATATTCATAGATAATCAAGTTCATAAACCCACAATTCATCGGATCTCGGCAAACACACCACAAAAAGAGTTACATCGAATAGATCTCCAAGAGAATCGAGGATAACTTTGTATTGAGATCCAAAGAGAGAGAAGAAGACATCTAGCTAATAACTATGGACCCGAAGGTCTGTGGTAAACTACTCACACATCATCGGAGAGGCTATGGTGTTGATGTAGAAGCCCTCCGTGACCGAATCCCTCCCGACAGATCATGGGAAAAGGCCCCAAGATGGGATCTCACGGCACAGAGAGAGGTTGCAAGTGGAAAAGGTGTTTCGTGGCTCTCCCCGAAGGTTTCAGGGTACAAGAGTATATATAGGCGAAAGAAGTAGGTCGGTGGAGCTGTGAGGGGCCCACGAGGGTGGGGGCACACCCACCCCCCTGGGGCGCGCCCTCCTGCCTCGTGGCTTCCTCGCTGCTTCCTTGACGTCCACTCCAAGTCTCCTGGATTGCGTTTGTTCCAAAAACGATCCTCGCAAAGGTTTCATTCCGTTTGGATTCCGTTTGATATTCCTTTTCTGCGGAACACTGAAATAGGCAAAAAAACAGCAATTTGCACTGGGCTTTCGGTTAATAGGTTAGTCCCAAAAATAATATAAAAAGGTATATTAAAGCCCATTAAACATCCAAAACAGATAATATAATAGCATGGAACAATAAAAAATTATAGAAACGTTGGAGACGTATCAAAAGGTTATCTCTAATAATAACAGGATATATCTTCTTTTCATCAAGATAAGCATATTTATGAGTATCAGGTAATGGTTTAAGCTCAAACACGGGATCACCCTTGGGTGGAGGTGGATCCCCTAGAATTTCAACATGCAAGTTGTGTTTCAAAATAGGTCCCTGTTTAAAGAATACTTCATCTATTTCCCTTCTTTTATTCATAAACATATCATTTTCATGGTCTAGCAAATATTGTTCTAAAGGATCATTAAGAGGCACGGAAATAGAAGCAAGACCAATAATTTCTTTGTTACTAGGAAATTCTTTATCATGGGGTTGTCTACGAAATTTAGCAAAATTAAAATCCTGAGACATATCCCCTAAACCAATAGTAACAATATCATTTTTGCAGTATATCTTAGCATTAATAGTATTCAAGAAGGGTCTACCAAATATAATGGGACAAAAGTCATCTTGTGGGGAAGCAAGAAGAAGAAAATCAGTAGGATATTTAATTTTCCCACACAAGACTTCAACATCTCTAACAATCCCAACTGGTGAAATAGCATCTCTATTGGCAAGCTTAATAGTAACATCAATATCTTCTATCTCAGCAGGTGCAATATCATGCATAATTTCTTTATATAAAGTATAAGGTATTGCACTGACACTAGCACCCATATCACATAAGCCATGATAACAGTGATCTTCTATTTTAACAAAAACAACAGGCTTGCCAACAATAGGTCTATATTTATTTTTAGTATCGGATCTAGCAATTCTAGTAGCTTCACAGAAGTAAATAACATGCCCATCAATATTATCGACCAAGAGATCCTTAACAATAACAATACTAGGTTCAACTTTAATTCACTCAGAGGGTGTAGGTGTTTTAGAATTACTCTTACGAACCACAGTTGAAGCTTTAGCATGATCCTTTATTCTAACAAGGAAAGGTGGTTTCTCAGTATAAGAGGTAGGAACAATAGGATCAACATTATAAGTGATAGTATTTTCTTCAACTTTAATAGGCTCAACTACTTTTACTTCAATGGGAGGATGATATATAAACCACTTCTCCTTAGGGATATCAACATGAGTAGCAAATGCTTCACAGAAAGAAGCTACTATCTCAAAGTCAAGTGCATATTTAGTGCTAAATTCACGAAAAGCATCGGTATCCATAAAATATTTAACACAATCAAACTTAGGTGTTATACCTGACTCCTTATCTTCCTCGAGTTCCCAATCATCAGAGTTGCGTTTAATTCTTTCCAATAAATCCCATATGAATTCAATAGTCTTCATCATTGTAACATCCCAAAATTCTAAAATTTGAAATGTTATATTAAATAGATAGTTTCGATTGTTTGTTTTATTGTGGTGTGGTTGCTTGTGTGAAATTGAGTGAATTTTGAAACTTTTGAAAGTTAAATGAGAGGGAATAAAATGACTTTCTCAAAACTTTCATCTTGCATTTATGATTTTCATGAATTCAAATTCATGTCATCACAAACCCTAGAGTGAAGATAACATGACTTCTTCTATTTTAAAAGGGGTTTTTGAAAAGATTTGAATCCCATTTGGAACTACTTCAAATTCAGAAACTTTGAGAAACTCAATGATTTTCATGAGAGAAGATAAAATGACTTATTCAAATTGCATGAAATATGAGTTGAAAGTTTCAAAGAATCAAATTTAAAAGTCCTTTTGGAAATTATTTTCAATTTGGAGTTATTTGAGTTTTATTCAAATTATTTTTCTCCAAAAATAAAATATATGGAAAATAGGATAAAATGATTCCCTATATCAGAAAATTAGAGAGAAATAAATTTGAAATTATTTTGGTATTTTTAAAATGATTTTTATTGGGTTTTATTGCAACAGTAGCAATCTTCATTTTTTTATTTTTAAGGATTTTATTTGACGCTATAAAAATGTTCATGTTGTAGAAAATCTTTTTCTAAAATTTTGATATATAATATGCCTATGTAAATTTTGTTTTTATTTTTGTTATTAAGTTTACCTTTTGTGTCTATTTACAAAAACTACACTTGCGGCCCATCCCTAATTGTTGCCCATGTGCGTATCATAGTACCAGCGGACGCCCCATCATTTTCTTTCCTTTTCCTATATGGGCCAGGCCCAGCCGGCCATATTCCTCCCCATATTTTTTCCGTAGTTTTTTTCTTTCTTTTCAATTGCTCATAAAAAAACTGCAGTGCACGTGGCCGGCCGAACCGCCTAAGGCCTTTAGGCCCATGCGAGGCGCCTCCCCTTTTTTTTCGTCTACATTTACTCCCACATTGTCTAGCCTTTAACCCCTAAACCTTTTTTCCACCTATAAATATAGACCCATAAAGCCTCTAAAAATCATCCGATTCAGATTAAATCAATATTTTGGTTTGACTAGATTCACTAAAAAAAAAATATTTCTCTTCTCTGGCGAGACTTTTGAAAGTTGTCTTATCTCCTCTCTCCAAAGTCGTCTTTTCTCTACCTTATAAAGGTATATTTCTTCATATTTTTTATACTTCCATAGCTTATTATTTTTAGACTAGTGTATGATAGAATAATTAGATTATCAATTAGTCTCTGTATTTATACATTAGACCTAGAATTCTTTTAGTTGTAGTTATTTTTTTCCGTAAAACAGCTTGGCCTTAATTTTTCAAATAGTCATAACTTTTTACTCGTTCATCCAAATTAGATGAAACCAGCGCCTATAGTTTCGTCTTGTTTTCACCTATCTATTGAACCTGTCACATCAACTTTTTGAAAATTTCAAATTCCAAAATTTGTACAGATTCATATCCAAACTTCTTTTGTTCATAACTTGAGTTCCGTAACTCCGATTTAGTTGATTCTTCTTGCAAATCGAAGCTCTTGACCTAAACTTTCTGATAAGACCAAATCCACCCAATTTTGGTACTGTTAGAAATTGTTTTATGGTGCAAGAGTTAATTGTTTGTTTTCGAAGTTTTCCGAAGTCCTTTCTTTGATTCTTTTGCATGATTGTTTATGTGTGGTTACTATTGCTTGCTTACGATAGATTGAACGGAGTGTGACGAGTAGAACTATCAGGAGTTATGAGTGTGAATCATCTTCATCAACAGTACAAGGCAAGTTCAAACTTTGATCATACTTTTCATTGCCCAGTTTTTATGCATTAGTTTCAACCCTCAAACATTGCATGAGTAGGATTGATAACATGTGGGTATTTGGAAGTAGTTGATGAGGTAGGAACCTATTGTATTGCATTCAACCCCTGGGTACTACTACGTTATGCTTACTGCTATGCTATGCTCGTAGACGTGGTTTGGTTTTGAGATAACTCATGAAAGATGTGAGAGTTATTGTTAACTAAGGTTTAACTTAAGGTGACTACTTTAATACACGTCTGGGTGGATTGGTTGGGGCATCCTGGAGCACCCAGTGGTTTGCCCGGGCACCTGGAGAACCCAGTGCTTGCCCAAGGGGATCCCGGAGCACCTGTGTGATCACCCTACACTACTAGGAAAAGGCTTATACATAGAAGTTTACCAGTAGCGTGTGTTTTGGAGCCCACGCTATTGATAATTAGCAGTAGCGTGTGTTACAAACCGCGCTACTGGCAGAACTTAGCAGCAGCATTGGTTTCTAGAGGACACGCTACTGGTAAGTTAGCCACACCACCCCCCCCCCCGGCCAAAAAATAGTAGCAGCGTTGGTACCCTAACAAGCGCTGCTGTTAAGAAAAATAGCGAGCGCGGTGCCACTAAAAGCGCCATCGCTACTTCTTCTATGTGTAATCTTTACCAAGAGCGTGTTTTTGGGCAAGCGCTATAGCTAGTTTTATGTACAAGAGATATTTTGTCGGCACACATAGCAAGAGCGCTTTGGTGCCCGGGCCATCGCTATGGTCGCCGCCAAAATATCTGCCACCTTCCCCCTCTTCTTCCTCCCTCTTTCTTTCTCCCCTCCTCTTGCACTTGCTTGTCCTTCAATGCTTCCCCTCTTCTTTGCCCTCCCCCTCCATTAATGACCTCCTCCTTTCTCTTACTTGTTTTTGCCCTCCTCCCTTCTCTTCTTTGCCCTCCACCACCCCCCATTAATGCCCTCCCTCATTCCTCTTCCTTTCTTTTGCCCCTTCTACCCTTCTCTTCTTTGCCCCTCCACCACCCCCTCCATTAATGCCCTCCCACCTCCCACTGATAGCTCTATCTGGAGCTACTAGCTAATTATAAGAAGGTGCTCGATATTCCTCTCGACAAATAGGTGAGCAAAAAAAGAGTTGTGCGAGAATGGAAATATGTGTGTTTGCGATTAGGACCGAAACTATGTGTGATATAAGTATACCGAATTGTGTGTGGCATGTGAGTGACATGAGTTGCCTATGTTTTGCCGAAATGTCGATTCAATTCTGTTTCGGTGAATTTCGGGCATGCAAACTCAATATGTCCTATGTTTAGGGAAGGTCATGCCGATTTTTTTGTATGAATTTGATCCATGCATGCATATATACGTGTTTAAAATATTTGCTTCGCGCGCAGGTGATCATGAAGGTCAATGGAAGGAAGGTGGAAAGATACTGGCAATCCGCTGTGGATGACATGATGAAAAAAGACTGAAGGATGTTTTATGTCCGTGTCAAAAATGCAAAGGAAGAGTCAGGCTCGACCCCTTTCAGGGTGGTAAATTCAAGGGGCACCTGCTCATGCATGGTTTCATGCATGGCCATACTCGGTGGATAAGTGAAGATGATGATGAGGAGGAGGAGGACATCGACGGGGCAGGAAATAACAACATGGGGCCACCAGACGAAGAGATGACTGATTATGTGCCTGAAGAGGAAGACGGCCTCGGAAATGTCGATGGCGAAGAGGCAGTTCAAGGCGGAGAAGACGCGGACACGCCGTCGTCTTCGTCGCCAGCCATGCAGGGCCCGCATGTTCGAGACCTGCTTCGCAAGAAGACGACTAGCGACAGAGCTGCTTCTAGAGAGGAGGACAAACTGGCGCAACTGGAGGTAGACTCGATGACTCCTTTGTATGATGGTTGCAATCCCGACGTGACCCGCTTGAGTTTCACACTAGAACTTCTAAAGATGAAGGCAAAAAACAAATGGATGACATAAGCTCGATGAGCTTCAAGTACCTAAAGAAGGTTCTTCCAATGGAAACCCGTGTCCTACTAGTGTCGAGGAGGCAAAGAAAATCGTGTGCCCTCTTGATCTGCCACATATTAGATATCACACATGCATCAATGATTGCATCATATATCGGAACGAGCACACGGAAAAAACCATCTGTCCAAAGTGCAATGCTTCACGATATATAAATGCCGGAAAGAAAGCTCCACAGAAAGTTGTATGGTACTTTCCGATCACTCCGCGTCTACAGCGGTATTTCGTAGATCCTAAGGAAGCAAAGCTTATGCTCTGGCACGCGAGAGGGTGAAGCCGGATGACGGAGATGAGCCAAGTCGAGACACCTCGCAGATGCTAGCTGCTGGAGAGCATTAAATGCTGAATTTGAATTTTTCGCAAATGATCCAAGGAACATCGTGCTTGGCGCTAGTAGTGATGGCATGAATCCATTTGGCAACCGTAACACCAATCATAGCACATGGCCCGTGTTTGTATGGATGTACAACCTCCCCGGTTGTGCATGAAGGAAAAATACATACACATGGCTATGCTTATTCAAGGGCCGAGACAACCGGAAATGATATAAATCAGTATCTCGGTTCTTGAAAGAGGAGTTACAGACCTTATGGACAACGCCGCCAAGGCATGGGATGCAAGCAAAGGAGAGTATTTCTACATGAGAGCCGCGCTGATCACGACGGTGCAGGACTATCTCGGTTACGGCTATCTCTCCGGCCAAGTGTGCCATGGATATTGCAGATGCACGAGGTGCATGGATGATACAACTTCTCTGCAGCTATCGAAAGATGGCGGGTCTTCGAAAATCATGTACATGGGGCATCGAAGATGGCTCGAGAAGGATGACCCATGGAGAAAGCGTGGAGATCTATTCAATGGTAAGGCTGAGCATCGAGGTCCTCCACGTAAGCATAGCGGTGCAGAAATATATGAGTTATTGAAGAACTGGGAAGAGTGCCCCTCGCCGGAAAGACGAAGAAAAGCGCCGAGCCCCGGCCAAGGTATGGAAGATGAGATTTGTTTTACGGGACTTGGAATCTTGGCCCATACTCGACACGCCTCATAGCCTTGATCAAATGCATATCACAAAAAATATCCTTGAGAGTTTGCTTGGAACATTGATGAACACGCCGAAGAGGACCAAGGATGGGCCGAAGGCAAGAAAAGACTTGGAATTTTTGAAAATCAGGAAAGATCTCCAAATGCCCGGTAAAAGGTCGTCAGAGGAGACCGAGACGGAGATGGAGACGGAAGATAGGGGCAAAAGGGTAAAGAAGAAGGAAGAACAATATTGCCCCCCCCCCTATGGCTTCACCTTAGATCCGAAGGAGGTCGATCAATTGTTCAAGTGCCTTGCCGGAATCGAAGTTAGTTCTGGATACTGTGGGAAGATAAGCAGATATCTGGACACTAAGAAAAAAAGGTTAAGTGGGATGAAGTCTCACGACTGTCATGTGATGATGACGCAGTTACTCCGGTTGCACTTAGAGGGATTATGGACACACATGTGCGTGAGACGCCATCGACCTATGCCACTTTTTTGATGCTATCTCTCAAAGTCGATCGGTGTGAAGCAACTCCATAGGCTGCTGTGAAGAGATTGTTGTCATATTGAATGAGCTAGAGATGTACTTCCCGCCTGCGTTCTTTGATGTCATGGTGCATCTATGTGTCCACATCGTGGACGACATCATCGACCTAGGGCCGACATTCCTGCATAGCATGATGCCGTTCGAGAGGATGAATGGGGTCATCAAAGGATTCGTTCGTAACATGTCCCATCCAGATGGAAGCATAGCCTAGGGATATCTGATCAAAGAGTGCATCTCTTTCTATGAGAGTTATCTGACCAAAGACCCTGTTGTTGGTTTGCCCGTCAACAAGCACCATGGAAGGCTCGAAGGCGAAGGTCACACCAACGGTCATAGGGATGTGAATGTGTTACGCTCAGGCCGACAAACCGACCTTGACAGGGCAAACTTAGTAGTGCTACAACACCTAGATGTGCTAGAAGATTTCGTGACACTGCACAAAGAGACCATCGCAAAGAAGTACCTTGACCGTGGGGTGCATGATGACATAATCGGAAGTTATTAGAGAGCACAACTCCACTTTCGTGTGTTGGTTCAAAGAGCGAGTTACAGCTAATCCCTGAAGAGGGTTGCCCGAACAGAACGCTCATATATGCCTTAGCACATGGCCCCTCGACCAACCTCGCGACTTATCAAGCATACGATATCAACGGATACATGTTCTACACGGAGGAGAAAGATATAAACAGTGATGACCAAAACTCAAGGGTGACGATGGAAGCCATGAACGGGAATGTAATTGAAATATATTACAGAAGGGTCGAAGAAATATGGGAGCTTAACTACTCTAGATTGCATAGCGCGACGATGTTCCATGTCAGATGGGCTAAAAATGTACACAGAGAAAACCGACATTTCACTACCATGTGTATACCCGACTCCGATAAGCGGTACCGTGGCCAACGCCATCGCCAAAAATGAGCCATGGGTACACGCTAAACACGTGACACAATGTTTCTTCATAATCGATCCGATCAATCCCAGCCGTGTTGTCGTGAGGAGAAGCAAAAGGAGCATCGCCGGAATGGATGGAGTCGCCAACGAGGAAGACTACGACCGTATGGTGATCCGATGAGGAAGATGATGCCGATGGCGATGAAACATACGCCAAAAGAAGAATCAAGACTACATTACCTACGAAAGATCATAATCCCGGAGAAGGAAAAGTCACGACCATGGGCTCAATTATTCGACAACGAACAAAAGAGGGAAGAAGATCGGTCTAAAGCGTCAATGCCGCCAAAGTCGACAAACTAATCCACAAATTTTCTCGTGTGTCTTTTGTATACCGTGTTAGCGGTCAAATCATGTAACATATATTATACTAATTATTATCGGAGGGTAATAAAGCGGTATTGCTCTAACGACAGACCAGATTAAAGGAAGGAAAGTGCAAAAGAAAGATAAGAAAAATAAAAGTGCAAATGAAAGAAAAAGAAAAAGAAGAAGAAGAAGAAAAATAAAGGAAGTTTGCAAAATGAAATGAAAAAAGAAAGAAAAAAGAACTAATAAGTTGTGGAAACTGAAATGAAAGAAAAATAAAAAAGAAAAAGGAAGGAAGTTTGTGGAATATGAAAAAGAAAAAGTAAAAGTAAAAGAAAAAGAATAATAAATATAAAAAGAGAAATATAAATAAAATAAAAAGGAAGAAAGTTTGTGGAATATGAAAAATAAAAAGAAAAAGAAAAATAAAAAAGAAAAAAATAGCAGTAGCGCGTTTTGCTTGGGCAGCACTATAGCTAAGAAAAATAAAAATAAAAATAAATAAAGAAAAAAAGTTAGCAGTAGCGCGTTTTGGCTGGAGCAGCGCTATAGCTAACTTAGCTATAACGCGTTTTGCCAACACGCGCTATAGCTAAGTTGCCTACAGCACCGTCCGCTAGATCCTATCTCTTTCCTCTCTCTCACTCTCGCTCGATCCCCTTTTCTGAGCTCGCCACCGCCGACGCCCGCACCCGCCCACGCCACCGCCGACGCCTACACCCACCTACGCCGCCGACGTCCGCACCCGCCCACGCCACCACCGACGCCCGCACCTGCCCACGCCACCGTCGACGCACAGGCTGACCTGACCTTGAGGCCGGCCACCGCCACCCCTGACGCCCCTCCCTGCTGCCGCCGCCCTAGGTGCACCCCGGCCCGACCCTCCCCGTCTTGCCCCGCCCTAGGTGCACCCTGGCCCGACCCCTCCCCGTGCCGCCACTTGCTCTCTCTCTCTCTCTGGCCAAATTTAGTCTATCTGCAGATCTACGAGGAGGAGAAGGACCCTAGCCCCTCTGCCCCGGCGACCCCGACCTAGGTGCACCTGCCCCTCCGCCTGGCGACTGACTCGATCCCAACCCCGACCGATATGTGCCACCCCCTCTTCCCTCCCTTTTCATATGCTTGTTTTGTTCAAATGCTTGCTGTCCAAATGTTGAATGCTGTTAAAATGCATGTTGTTAGAGTGTTAAATGTCTGTTGTTAGAGTGTTCAAATGTGTGTTGTTAGAGTGTTCATTTGCTGTTAAAATGCCTATTGTTAGAATGTTCAAATGCTTGTTGTTAAAATGCATGTTCTTCAAATGCTTGTTGTTAAAATGCCTATTGTTAGAATGTTGTTAATATGCTTGTTTTGGATTTTGTTGCTAGAGTAAATGAAAATGAGTGTTTAGTTTGTTTATAGAGTAAATAAAATGAAAACGAACATTTTATTAGGCAGATTGTAGGTCCACAATTAATCTTGTGTGTCTACAATAATTTATCTTGTGTGTCTACAATGAGTTATCTTGTGAATGCTTGATTTACGTGTAGATCACCGATGTGCCGCCGACGACGCCGTCGAAGATCATCGACACCACACCCTCATCCTCGACAGTAGATAGTGAGCATCCCAAAACCCACACTATATAGAGCTCATGGCCCATGCAGATGCTAGAGGAGAGTACATGTGCATGTGGTTGTTGTGCTGCTATAGTGAGCGTCCTATATTGTTGTGCTACTGTAGTTCTACCGGACTTTGGTTGTTGATTCATTTCCCAATTGCGAGTAACCTATGTTTTGCCGGAAATGTTGATTCATTTCCATTCCGGCAAATTTCAGGCACTCTATATGTGCACTTTCTAGCAAAGGTCATGCCGAATTTTTCCGTGAATTTTAACATGACTTGTGCTAGAAAGTTGGACATATCGAGTGCTCGAGATTTGTCGCGACGGGAATGAAACGACATTTCCGGCAAAACAAAGGTCACTTTTTTTTCATTATTCACTTTATTGTATAAAGCTCGATAATTGAACCCTAGGAAACATGACCGACACCGATGAGGCCGGAGGTTCTCAGTCCCAACTAGGTCAAGCACACGCCTACCTCGGCTTTCTGGCGGATCAGGAGAGACAGGAAGCTGGGTGTCTGGACCGCCTTGTCATGACGGATGACGACGGTGGTGGCGCCAAGGCCGACACCGATGCCACCAACGACACCATCGAGATCGGTGTCGATGATGTTCCTAACTATAGCACTAAGGTGGGACCTCCCAAGCTAGTGAGGGAAAGAAGGAAAAGAGGACACGACGCCCAAATGAGCTCGGCACCGAAGACCGGTGGTCACGGCGGTGCACCTGGCGAAGTTCGAGCCAATAGAGCCGCGAGAAGTGGCAGCGTGTTACGGCAACCAACTAGCATGCATCCTACGGGATACCTCTAACATCAACACCACAAAAATACGGAAGACTGAACATTTGAAGAAGCTGCTTCTAACTAGGTTGCACGCAAGATTCATGTTCCCCGGTCGGAATGAAGAAGTCGACCCATGGGATGATGATGCCATGAAAAAAAATCAACAACAAAGCCCTAGGGAAGTTCAGCAACGCATTGAGCGCTTGGAAAAGTAGGGTGAAAAAGGCGATTCAAGTAGACCATGAAACCTACGCCAAGATTGTTGCAGACAGTCCGAAAATTATGATAGAGGACTTTGAAAAGTTCAAGGAGACTTGCAATGAAGAAGCTGCCAAGGCCAGGTCGGAGAGAGGCAAGCAGGTCCAGGCAAAGAACATGGGGAACCACTGCCTTGGAAGTCGTGGTTACATGGGAAAGAGGCCCGTGTGGGCTAAGGAGGACGCAGAACGTGAACGTCAGGGGATCCCAGACCCATTGGCTGAGTTCACCGACCCGCAGGAGCACGACTTCATCAGGGCCCGATTCTCGTGGGACCCCGTGAAAAAGATTTTTTTCACCGATGGGCCGACTAGGAAATTCATGAGACTACTGGTAATTATCCTGTTACCACCTTACATATTAGGTTCTGATCAACGAAGTCTACTACATTCTAGTCGCATTCGTAAATGATTCACGGTCCATTTTGCAGAGAGAGCAACACAAGCTTGCGGCCGAGAGCGACTCATCGACTCAGTCGACTCAGTCGTCGGCGAAGTACAAGTGGGACACTCCTTTCAACCGGGCCATGAACATAATGATGGGACACCCGCCCGGCCAGCGGCCGCAATATGGACGTGTGCACAGCGCCGGGGATGGGGCCACGTGGAAGTACTATTATAACAAGGACCCCGAGGCCAAAAGACAGAGAAAGAAGTTCAGTCAAGTGACTATCGACGAGAAGGTGGCACGGGCGATGGAGAAAGCAAACGCTGAGACCAAAGCCGAGATAATCGCTGCCTGTAGATCTGATATGGTGGCTGCCTTTACAAGCTTGATTCCAACAGTGGTCACATGGGTGCAACAAAATCCAAACGCACCCCAAGTGATTTTCCCATGCCCAGCTTCACCGGGAGCAACTCAATGAACACCGCACCCATACCTGTACCTAGTATGGAAACCGCACCCGCACCTCCTCCAGCACCTGCTCCTCCGTGCAGCTCTCATAGTAGCCCTAGCTCCGTCTCTGGCTTGAATGTCGGGCCGTCGACATTGGCTGAGCTCGACGCCCTCACGGTAAGTACGCGTCGTCGCACCTTCATCAACTCAACTAATTAATTAATCTTCAGTTGCCGTTCTTTTTGGATCTCTGACACCGCACGTATATGTCTTTGTAGGCCGACTCCACTCCGTGCACCCTCCTTTACAACATGAAGGGCGGGTTGGTGGATGTGGGGAAGGGTACTATAGTGAAGCCTAAGGATAGATTGTTTCACCGCCGGCAGATGCCTGATAACGCCTTAAGGGTCTCCGTGGCGAGTGTGAAAGCGGGCTACGAGGGTCTCCCTCGTTCGATACAAACCGATGGAGAGGATGACGAGACCCCCACGCAGCTTGGGCAATCCAAAAATTGGCCGATCCTGTGGCCGAAAAATCTTCTTCGTGTCGAGGTGGTCGGGAGCACACTAACGGGACCTCAGGAAGGTATGACCACAACACCACCTACACAAGTACAACCATCGTCTCAGGCCGCTTGTCGAGATCGAGAGACATGAGGAAGGAGGGCCAACCGTTCCGCCGGCAGATGATGCCATCTGCCCCATGGAAGAGGATATGGATCATGACATGGAGGAGGCCGATGACCCTCTCCAGTATCTCAATACTGCTTTAACAACGAAGTAACAATGAGTCAACCATATGAATATGAGATGCATGTACAGAGCCGAACGCCCTCGGGAGTGCAAGAAGTCTTTGTTCATGCAATCCTCGCAGGACACGCCTCCATGCCGGCTCCACCCAAGCTCAACTAATTAGCTGAGTCGCCCAAAGCTGAGTCCGACAACACTAGGGGTGGTGCATGTGAGGGTCCCATGCACCCACCAAAGACCGAGCCCACCAAGAAGAAGCAGAGGAAGAGACCGCAAGTAGAAAATCCAATAAAGCTGGCAATGTTGGTTCTAGCAGCCAGCCGCCTTCGACCAAGGTTGACCGTGTACCGATGAAACATGCGCCATTAATCCATGTCACGGGAAGCCCATGGTACCGGCGAATGCACTAGCTGCCATAGAAGGGGATCTCAGGAGACTCCATGACCATGTGCTTTCGACAGAGAGAAGTCTCCTCGCCTCGAATGATCCGGGATATCCACTTTATACGGTTCATGTGCCGAGCAGTTGCAAGATGTATGTCCACACATGCCCCGCGGACCTCTTCTTCCTGAGGTTTGATTACATCTTCCAGATGTATCAAATGAGGACACTCGATTTTACGTTCGTCACCAGAGCGTTGCAGATGAACTACATCGTCGAGAGAGCAAGTCATCGGTCTTGGCGGTCATGGACCCATACTACATGCATGAGGGCTTCTTGTCAATCAAATGACGCCAACCGTCAATATGCGAAGTCAAGATAATCAAGAATTATTAGTCACCAATAAGGACAAAGAAACGATTCTCCTACCTTATCATCCCAGGTAAGTCATCCGCGGATAGCACTATAACACATACATCCTTTTGTGCATTTCAATAGTTACTTTGCACGGATGGAGGCTAAACTTAATCGTGTATTTTGCGCACCGGGGGGTGCCGTGCCGTTCTCATTGTTCTTTACCCGCGTTACTCCCGCGCTCTATATTTGGACCCGTCGAAGAACATATAGAAGAAATATTACACACACATAAAGTATGTTACGACAGAGCTATGTTGGGCTTCAAAGATGCGGGTTGGCTACATCCAATGCAAAAAAACAAATAAGGCCGGGCTTTGTTTCAGCCACAAGATCGACTTACATTGCATCCAAAGAACCGCAAGAAGTGAGAATAATGGATTCTACGTCATCCATCTAATGATGGAGTATGTAAGGATGTGCAATCACTTTGCATGAAATCTTCATCCGATACCCATATCCAGAGATGGGCCGAAGCCTTTGGAGCCGTGCCGGATAATTGACTTTGAAATGATTTCTATCGGATCCAACAGGAAATTGTGTCCATCATCATGAAAGATGTCCTCGAAGAGAATGGGATGTTCTACGGCGGCCCAATATCGCGAGCTGACGTCCGAACCCGCATTGCCCTACAGCGTCAGGACATGTCGCCTTTCACTAAGCTTGGGTGCACCCTTTCGGATATGGACAGATGGGAAGAGTGCACTGCTTAAAAACAATGTGTATGTTTAGTTACTTGTTACTTTCTGTACAACGAAACTTCGAATCTCTCAGTACGATGAAACTATTAGATGTATGGTGCCGCACTCTAGTTAATTACTTTCGGTACGATGAAATTTGTTAACTATGTTTACTATATATGTTGCTTCTGTTTCATAACTGTTTTGTTGAATTCGCTTCATGGTATATATATGTGTATCTCTCGATGTATATAGATCAACGATGGCGAGGAAGTGGTATGCCGTGTATGTAGGGCATGTTCCGTGTGTATGATGAGTGGCCAGAGTGTCAAAGCCCAAGTCTCTCGCTTCTCCAAATGGAAGCCGAAAGGGTTTGATAGCGAGCGGTAGTCAAGCTAGTTACTTGAGATTCATAGCACAACAGGGATTCGTAACCAGCGCTACCAAAAACTACTACATAATACCGCTTTTGATCATCGTGATCGCTCTTATCGTGTATGTCTTAGTTTAGGTAGATGATGAAACATGTGTCTACAGTGATAATGTAAGGGACATGTGATCATTAACTTGTATCGCTATTTCGAGATGATGATGAGATCGACATCATTTGTGTTGAGACTATGTTGATATGATGAGACTATGTTGTACCACTTCGATGATGATGATGAACATTCCTTTTTCATATAGTTCCAGTGTATGTTGTAACTGTATAAAACCTGTAAAAATATGAATACATCAACATAAAAAAAGAAAATACTAGCAGTAGTGTGGGGTATTGGAGTAGTAGCAGCGCTGCTTACCAGTAGCGTCTTTTTGAAGGGGCACGCTACTAGTATTAACAGTAGCGATGGGCAGAGGCGCGCTACTACTAGATATAGATAGCAGTAGCGCTGGTTCAAACAAGCGCTACTGCTAAAAAATAGTCAGAAGCGCCAGAAGAAGCGCCGCCTTCCGCGCCATCGCTAGCCAAAAAACCAGCGCTACTGGTAAGGGTTTTCCTAGTAGTGCTATGGAATGCCACCCAGGCTCAAAGGGATCATAAGATTATTCATGCTAGAAACTTCCGTGTGTAGCCACAAGCCATTATGGGCTCTGGCATAGTTGAGTAAGTTGTGGGAAACCTTTCCATGATGGGCTAGTAGATGTAGGGGATTGTAGGTGTACTAGCCTATCTATCGATTAAGGGGAACTATTCGGAAAGACTGTGTCTCGGTCATCCGTTTCTCAAACATCATGCAGTGCGAGAAATACAACGGAGGAGATCGAGTCTTGTGGGGAAAAGTGCGCAAACCTCTGTAGAGTGTACAACTCATCATGATTAGCCGTGTCCCTGGTTATGGACATCTTGAGTATCTGGTCTTGAATTATTGGGTTGATCTCATCACTTTACTTAATTAATTTGTTGGGTTGTAACTATTATTTTGGGATTGAGTTGGAGGAATCTTCTCAATATTTTCAACAAACTTTGTAGTTAAATAAAACATATTCCTTTGTTGTAGGGAAAAATTAGCTTTATGCAAAACTTAAACTTAGAGCCTTCACCGGCCAAATATGCATGTAGTGATAGCCATTATTCAAAGATTGCTTCATACAGTGTGAAATTGCCAGTACATTCATTGTACTGACCTACATGGCTGCAACATCTCATGTTGCAGGAATCTTACGACGAGTAAGTGATACATTAGGGTTACGATTTCTACACTCAACTTTGCCGTTGGTGTTGATGGGAATCCACAACATTGTTGTTACTTCCGCTATATGGATTG
The DNA here is from genome assembly GCA_021605145.1 of Aegilops bicornis. Taxonomy (NCBI): domain Eukaryota; kingdom Viridiplantae; phylum Streptophyta; class Magnoliopsida; order Poales; family Poaceae; genus Aegilops; species Aegilops bicornis. The sequence goes on from CM038672.1 coordinate 167,460,933, forward strand.
AGGTAATATTATTTACGTTACTTTATACATGTGATTTACCTCTGTTATAAATCCTCGAGTACTGTGTGTGTCAGCATATCGATCCAGGGATGACACTTAAGCATAGATACTTGACCGTCTGAGGTCGGGTCGCTACAAGATGGTATCAAAGCACATGTTGACTGTAGGAAATGACCCCTAGAAACTGGCAAGCCCATAGGAAAGATTTTCTCTAAAACTTTATTTTCAAAAGATCTTTTACCTCTCTTCTTTTCTGATCTTTATCAAATACTCCCTTTTAGTTGGACAATACCCTTTTCCCCTTTTGACCACATGAAGATTCGATTGATGAGACCACTCCAAGAAGTATAAGATATCGGACAACTAAGACCTTTTCGGAATAAAGAGGATTTTACTGGACACAACAACTGTTGAAGACTCCGAAGACTAGGAGCATTTGAAGGCTCTGAAGAATTTTCAGATTAGTATGACCTAGGAAGGCTACCCTTATGGAATTTGTCAGACTATGGAAGCAGTCAACACTCGAGATCAAGGTGTGTTGGAGAAAGACCGGAACATGGAGCGTTAAAACTCAAAGTTTTTGTAAAGAACACCCTAAGGCAGGAGATATCAACTATGGAATGATAGCTCAGGGCAGAGACATGGGCATAAACATGGCTAACCATGATGTTATCACCCGCTTATGCTATTGTCACCGTACTGAGTTAAAAATTGCATTTCGTCGGAAGGATTGGATGACAAAAGGGCTAATGGGGCATCTATCAGCAAAATATGAAGTTGTAACCTTAGCTGGCGTATCGCTAGGATCTGGATTATTACATCAAGAAGTTTAAGGTGGATCTTCAGGAAGCCGTATTTGACAAGGCAACATTTCATGAAGAACTCAGGACCAGAAGCTGAAAGTAGCCAAGCTGGAGGAGCAAAACCTCGAGATACCGGAGATTCGTCAGGAACTGAAGAACAGTAGTACCATGGCTCATGCCAAGGATATTGAAACCCAGAAGTTTGGAACGCAACTCCAGAAATATTGAAGGATGTTACGAGAGACTTTGCGACAATAGGGATGATCTGGCAAAAGAACTTGAGTAGGACAAGCACGATTGGAAGAAGCCATTGGAGACATGAACAACGCTTGAAGAGTTTGGAGTTTGAAGATTTATTGCCCTTTAGAAGACCAAACCCCTGTTATATACCTACGTTAGATGCGACGTTTGTGAGTTGTCATTTGTTTGATGTTTTTTTCTGAGAGCCACAAAATAAAATTCTATCTTTTCAAAACTTTTGTTTGTATTGTGTGTATCCCTCCTTATCTCTCTTATCTCAACCCAAAACCCTTGGAACCAATAGAGGATGAATGGATATGAATTCATATTTTCTGGACCAACGAGTCAATTGGAGACGGTCCGATGGATTCAGAACATGGAAGACCACATAACACTATATCCAGAAAGGATATGACCCAGCATGCTCTTCAGTGCTTTGAAGGAGGTGTTGCTACTCAGTGGAGGATGTACAAACCATCAATGGATGGCAAGGAGTAACCACTTGGAAAGAATTTAAGTTGGCTCTGCAAAGGCCTCGTCTTGTGTCCCAAAAGTTGAAGCCTTATGGAAATGACATGAAGAAACCTTGTGCATGCAAGCTTTGTGGAGAAACAGGACACGACCATAAAGAACACAAGGATGAATGCCCTCATTGTGAAGAAAGTCACCCAGCTGAAGAATGCCCAACAAGACAGATTACTTGTTTCTTGTGTGAAGGGACTACGTACCCACTACCCTGCTCAGTGTCACATTTACCCGTGGTTCAAAGAACCATCCAGTAGAAGAAAGAAGCAATGAAAGGATCCCTCATGGAAATTTTAGAAGAACCTGTGATGAAGGAAGAGGTGAAGGACACTGATAACCCACAAGTATAGGGGATCAATTGTAGCCTCTTTCGATAAGTAAGAGTGTCGAACCCAACGAGAAGCTAAAGGTAGAACAAATATTCCCTCAAGTTCTATCGACCACCAATACAACTCTACGGACGCTTGCGTTCGCTTTACCTAGAACAAGTATGAAACTACAAGTAATTTGTAGGTGTTTTTCGGATAGGTTTGCAACAAAATAAAGAGCACGTAAATAAAAGCTAGGGGCTGTTTAGATAAAGACACAACTAAATTAGTTTTAGTAGAGAGCTTTTTGTTACGAGAAAGTTATTTGTCCCTAGGCAATCGATAACTAGACCGGTAATCATTATTGCAATTTTATTTGAGGGAGAGGCATAAGCTAACATACTTTCTCTACTTGGATCATATGCACTTATGATTGGAACTCTAGCAAGCATCCACAACTACTAAAGATCATTAAGGTAAAACCCAACCATATCATTAAAGTATCAAGTCCCCTTTATCCCGTACGCAAACAACCTACTTACTCGGGTCTCAGGCTTCACACTCACGCCACCCACCATAAACAAATCATGAACATATTGCAAACCCTACAGCGGGAATCCCTCACGCTTGCGTGACACGGAGAGCACCATAGGACAGAACCAATAATAAAACATGCAACTCAAACCAATCTTGATCATCAAATAACCCATAGGACAAAACGGATCTACTCAAACATCATAGGATAGCCACACATCATTGGGAAATAATATATAGCGTTGAGCACCATGTTTAAGTAGAGATTACAGCGGGTAAGAGAGAGGTTACACCACTGCATAGAGGGGGGAAGAGTTGGTGATGATGGTGGTGAAGATGTTGGTGAAGATTGCGGTGATGATGATGGCCACGACGGCATTCCGGCGCCACCGAAAGAGAAGGGGAGAGGGGGCCCCTTCATCTTCTTCTTCCTTGACCTCCTCCCTAGATGGGAGAAGGGTTTCCCCTCTGGTCCTTGGCCTCCATGGCGTGGGAGGCGAGAGCCCTCCGAGATTGGATCTATCTCTGCTTCTCTCTGTTTACGCATTTTGTTCTCGTGCCCTTTCACCGCTTTCAAATATATATGGAGATCCGTAATTCGATTGGACCTGAAACCTTCGCGTGATTTTTTACCAAAATTAGCTTTCTTGCGTCAAGAAGGGCATCAACCGCTTTACGGGTGGCCCACGAGGGTCGGGGCGCATACTGGGGGTAGGGGCGCCTCACCTCGTGGCCACCTCGGCACCGCCTCGCGTGGATTTTTCTTCCTAATTTTCCAAATATTCAAAAAATAAGGTCCGTCTGCTTTTATCCCGCTTGGATTCCGCTTGATATGGATATTCCGCTAAACATAAAACATGCAACAAACAGAACTGCATCGCAATCGGATCAATATGTTAGTCCCAAAAATAATATAAAAATTTGCCAAAAGTATATGAAAGTTTAATAATATTGGCATGAAACAATCAAAAATTATAAATACGACGGAGACGTATCAGCATCCCCAAGCTTAATTCCTGCGCGTCCTCGAGTAGGTAAATGATAAAAAAAGATAAATTTTGATGTGGAATGCTACCTAGCATAATCTTGATCATATGTCTAATCATGGCATGAATATTTAGACACGAGTGATTCAAAGCAATAGTCTATCCTTTGACATAAAAACAATAATACTTCAAGCCTACTAATAAAGCAATCATGTCTTTTCAAAATAACATGGCCAAAGAAAGTTATCCCTACAAAATCATATAGTCTGGCTATGCTCCATCTTCACCACACAAAATATTCACATCATGCACAACCCCGACGACAAGCCAAGCAATTTTTTCATACTTTTGATGTTCTCAAACCTTTTCAACTTTCACGCAATACATGAGCGTGAGCCATGGACATAACACTATAGGTGGAATAGAATATGATGGTGGAGGTTTTATGGAGAAGACAAAAAGGAGAAAGTCTCACATCAACTAGGCGTATCAACGGGCTATGGAGATGCCCATCAATAGATATCAATGTGAGTGAGTAGGGATTGCCATGCAACGGATGCACTAGAGTTATAAGTGTATGAAAGGTCAAACTGGAAATTAAGTGGGCGTGCATCCAACTTGCTTGCTCATGAAGACCTCGGGCGTTTGAGGAAGCCCATCATCGGAATATACAAGCCAAGTTCTATAATGAAAATTTCCACTAGTATATGAAAGTGAAAGCATAGGATACTCTCTCTATGAAGAACATGGTGCTACTTTGAAGCACAAGTGTGGTAAAAGGATAGTAACATTGCCCCTTCTCTCTTTTTCTCTCATTTTTTTCTTTTTTTATTTTCGTTTTTTGGGTGGGCTTCTTTGGCCTCTTTTTTTATTTGGGCTTCTTTGGCCTCTTTTATTTTTCATAAAGTCCGGAGTCTCATCCCGACGTGTGGGGGAATCATAGTCTCCATCATCCTTTCCTCACTGGGGCAATGCTCTAATAATGATGGTCATCACACTTTTATTTTCTTATAACTCAATATTACAACTCGATATCTAGAACAAAGATATGACTCTATATGAATGCCTCCAGCGGTGTACCGGGATGTGCAATGATCTAGCATAGCAAAGATATCAAAAAACGGACAAGCCATGAAATTATCATGCTAGCTATCTTACGATCATACAAAGCAAATGAATGCTCAAGTCATGTATATGATGATGATGATGGAAGTTGCATGGCAATTTATCTCGGATTGGCTATGGTAATGCCATAATAGGTAGGTATGGTGGCTGTTTTGAGGAAGGTATATGGTGGTTTATGTGTGATAGAGCGTATCGTATCACGGGGTTTGGATGCACCAGCGAAGTTTGCACTAACTCTTGAGCTGAGAAAGGGCAATGCACGGTACCGAATAGGCTAGCAATGATGGAAGGGTGAGAGTGCGTATAATCCATGGACTCAACATTAGTCATAAAGAACTCATATACTTATTGCAAAAATCTATTACTCATCGAAACAAAGTACTACGCGCATGCTCCTAGGGGGATAGATTGGTAGGAAAATACCATCGCTTGTCCCCGACCGCCACTCATGAGGAAGACAATCAATAAATAAATCATGCTCCGACTTCATCACATAACGATTCACCATACGTGCATGCTACGGGAATCACAAACTTCAACACAAGTATCTCTACAATCCACAACTACCCACTAGCATGACTCTAATATCACCATCTTTATATCGCAAAACTATTGCAAGGAATCAAACATATCATATTCAGCGATCTACAAGTTTATGTAGGATTTTATGACTAACCATGTGAATGACCAGTTCCTGTCATCTCTCTAAATAGATATAAGTGAAGCAAGAGAGTTTAGTTCTTTCTACAAAAGATATGCCCAAGCTCTAACAAATATAAGTGAAGCAAAAGAGCATTCTACAAATGGCGGTTGTCTAAGTGAAGAGAAACAGACAATCCAAACTTCAAATGATATAAGTGAAGCACATGCAGCATTCTATAAAGCCATACTCAAAAGATATAAGTGAAGTGCAATGAGCATTCTATAAATCAACCAAGGACTATCTCATACCAGCATGGTGCATAAAATAAAAATGAAAACTAAATGCAAAAGACGCTCCAAGATTGCACATGTCACATGAACGAAACGAATCCGAAAACATACCGATACTTGTTGAAGAAAGAGGGGATGCCTTCCGGGGCATCCTCAAGCTTAGACGCTTGAGTCTCCTTGAATATTTACTTGGGGTGCCTCGGGCATCCTCAAGCTTGAGCTCTTGCCTCTCTTCCTTCTTCTCACATCGAGACCTTCTCGATCATCGAACACTTCATCCACACAAAACTCCAACAGAAAAATCGGTAAGATTCGTTAGTATAATAAAGCAAATCACCACTCTAAGTACTGTTGCAAACCAATTCATATTTTTTTTGCATTTTGTCTACTGTAGTATAACTTTTTCATGGCTTAATCCACTGATATAAATTGATAGTTTCATCAAAACAAGCAAACTATGCATCAAAAACAGAATCTGTCTAAAACAGAACAGTCTGTAAAAATCTGAACATTCACCATACTTATGATACTTGAAACATTCTGTAAAAATTAGGAAAAATAAAAAATTCGTACAGAAAGACAGTTCAAAAAGAATCAGAACCATTTGACGTTCCAGTAAAAAACTAAAATTCGTGCACTACAGCCAAAGTTTCTGTCCTGCACCGTACAAACCAACAAGCATTGTAAACATCCTAAAGGCAAACCTTGGCACATTATTTTTATAATACAATGGAATTGTACAAGGGAATAATTATTTTTATTGAAAAGTTTCTGTAATTAAGATTCACAAAGTTCCCATGGGCATGAACAAAGTTCAAGGACGCCCCCACTTTCACAATGCTCGCCTCTCTCTCACTTACACTTTTCTTTTTGAAAAAGTTTTGGGTTCCCTCTTTATTTTTGTTGTTTTTAAACTATATGAAAGCACTCAACATAAATAAATGACTCTCTAAAACTTCCGGTTGTCTCCCTGGCAGCGCTTTCTTTAAAGCCATTAAGCTAGGCATATAGTGCTCAAGTAGTGAATCCACCCGGATCCCAAGGTATATCAAAGCCAATTTTAATTAGAAATGATTTGTAATTTAGTAATGAGCACAAAGCAACATACATCATGAAACAACGAAGTCTAACTCTCTTCCTATGCATTGGCATGTCATAAAAGAACAATTCATGCACACATAGTAAAGGCCAATGCATAGTATAAACAGTTTCTTGCAATTTTATCGTGTTGGAAACATAGGGAGGTGGAGATATAGTTCCTCTCTCATAATAATTGCAAGTAGGAGCAGCAAGCACATGCATATTATATCCATCAAAATCATCATGTGCAACGGTAAAAGGCAACCCATCAATATAATCCTTAATAAGGGCAAACTTCTCCAATATAGTATATTTGGGAGAATTCAAAAAGATGATAGGACTATCATGCGTGGGTGCAATAGCAACAATTTCATGTTTAACATAAGGAACTATAGCAATTTCGTCTCCATAAGCATCATTCATATTGGCATCTTGGCCACAAGCATAAAAATCATCATCAAAAAGGGATATTTCAAAAGAATCAACGGGATCATAATAGTCATCATAGCAATCATCCTTCGGTAAGCACGAAGGGGAATTAAACAATGTATGAGTTGGAGGGTTACTCTCATTAGAAGGTGGGCACGGGTAGCTAATCCGCTCTTCCTCCTTTTGTTCTTCGCTCTCCTCCTCATCTTTTTCATCCAATGAGCCCACAGTTTCATCAATTTCTTCTTCCATAGATTCCTGCAAAATATTAGTCTCTTCTTGGACAGCGGAGACTTTCTCAATAAGTGCATTAATATCGGAATTGTATTCATAAGTCTCATAGAAATATTTGAGGATAGCTAAATTTTCAGATCTATAAGCAGCATCATCAAAATCTTCAAACTCTTCAAACATAGATTCAATTTCATAAGCACCCATAAAAGCAACAAATTCTTATATTTGTTCCACATCATAGTAATCATATATACCATTAGCATAAGAAGCTAAGGTTTTATTATCATTAAATTTGCATGAAAAGGGAAGGTGTGGAGCCTTCATCCTAGAGCAACAAGTATAATCATAGCATAGTTGTCTAGCATACCACTTCAATATATGAATTGGATCCCATAATAGTTTCCCTTTTTGTGTCAAGCGGTAATCCCTAAAGTATTCATGTTGATCCAACGTTACTCCCATTACATAATTGAATGGGGTTTTCTCAAGATTATTAAAGTGGTACGTAATATCTTTCACATAACCAGCATCGAGGGTTTTAGGAGGTTCCCCATCTCCATGAGCAGAAAGTACACCTACTTTTTTTGGTATTTCGTGTTCCATATCCATAACTAAAGATAGAGAACAACTAAGAACAACAAATAAAAATTACTTAATGATAAAGAAAACAAGCACACACGAGAATATTCACCCCACGCTATGACTCCCCGGCAACAGCGCCAGAAAAAGGTCTTGATAACCCACAACTATAGGGGATCAATTGTAGCCTCTTTCAATAGGTAAGAGTGTCGAACCCAACGAGGAGCTAAAGGTAGAACAAATATTCCCTCAAGTTCTATCGACCACCGATACAACTCTACGCACGCTTGACGTTCACTTTACCTAGAACAAGTATGAAACTAGAAGTACTTTGTAGGTGTTTTTCGGATAGGTTTGCAAGAAAATAAAGAGCACGTAAATAAAAGCTAGGAGCTGTTTAGATAAAGACACAACTAAATTAGTTTTAGTAGAGAGCTTTTTTTACGAGAAAGTTATTTGTCCCTAGGCAATCGATAACTAGACCAGTAATCATTATTGCAATTTTATTTGAGGGAGAGGCATAAGCTAACATACTTCCTCTACTTGGATGATAAGCACTTATGATTGGAACTCTAGCAAGCATCCGCAACTACTAAAGATCATTAAGGTAAAACCCAACCATAGCATTAAAGTATCACGTCCCCTTTATCCCATACGCAAACAACCTACTTACTCGGTCTCAGGCTTCGCCACTCACGCCACCCACCATAAGCAAATCATGAACATATTGCAAACCCTATAGCGGGAATCCCTCACGCTTGCGCGACATGGAGAGCACCATAGGACTGCACCAATAATAAAACATGCAACTCAAACCAATCTTGATCATCAAATAACCCATAGGACAAAACGGATCTATTCAAACATCATAGGATAGCCACACATCATTGGGAAATAATATATAGCGTTGAGCACCATGTTTAAGTAGAGATTACATCGGGTAAGAGAGAGGTTACACCACTGCATAGAGGGGGAAGAGTTGGTGATGATGGTGGTGAAGATGTTGGTGAAGATTGCGGTGATGATGATGGCCACGACGGCGTTCTGGCACCACCGGAAGAGAAGGGGAGAGGGGGCCCCTTCGTCTTCTTCTTCCTTGACCTCCTCCCTAGATGGGAGAAGGGTTTCCCTCCGGTCCTTGGCCTCCATGGCATGGGAGGGCGAGAGCCCCTCCGAGATTGGATCTATCTCTGCTTTCTCTTCGCTCGCCTGCTCGGTGCCCTTTCACCGCTTTCGTATATATATGGAGATCCGTAACTCGATTGGACTGAAACCTTCGCCGTGATTTTTTACCAAAAATAGCTTTCTTGCGTCCAAGAAGGGCATCAATCGCTTACGGGTGGCCCACGAGGCTGGGCGCATACTGGGGGCAGGGCGCCTCACCTCGTGGCCACCTCGGGCACTGTCTCGCGTGGATTTTTCTTCCGGAATTTTCCAAATATTCCAAAAATAAGCTCCGCCCGTTTTTATCCCGTTTAGATTCCGGTTGATATGGATATTCTACGAAACATAAAACATGCAACAAACAGGAACTGGCACTGGGCACTGGATCAATATGTTAGTCCCAAAAATAATATAAAAAGTTGCCGAAAGTATATGAAAGTTGAATAATATTGGCATGAAACAATCAAAAATTATAGATACGATGGAGACGTATCAGACACACCCGAAGAAGACCCAATTAAACCATGCACCAAGTCATGCTATTCATGGGGAGAAGAAGGACACATCTCCCAGAATTGTCTGAAGGGGGATCTAGTAGAATTCCCAACAGAGGAAGTAGAGTATGACCCACGGGAAATAGAAGCCCTGATTGGAATGGAAAAGTCCAGGAAGAGAAATAGATTGGATTCCAGGAAGGACCTGAGCCATATCACTGCTTGTGTGCAAGGAGTCAGGGCACTACTTCAACAGTTGCCCAAAAAGGAAGCCGAGGACCCAAGGAGGCTTTGTAATCACAAGGAAACCTCGAGACTTGTTAGAAGTAATATGTTTCTGCTGTAATGAGGTAGGGCACTTTTCTAGAGATTCTCCCAAGGAGGAGGAGACTTGTGATAAATAGTTGAGATTGTGAGAAATAGTAGTAGTGGGAACATTCCTTTTTACTGAGGTGTTGAGTTGAGGCATGTAATGGAAATGCAGGGGATTGTAATAATTTGAGAATCAATAAAAGTTAGCATTGATTGGTACTGATATGGATTTTATGAGTTGTTACTCAATGAAGAAATGTTTTGACCATTTTCGAGGATATGAGAAATATGGTCTACGGATGAATTTTGTGCATTTCAAGGGTGGTAGTACCCTGTGAGGACACTTGACCCCTGGAAAGGATAATGATACTCCACAGAGTGGACCACAGATAAAATAAGCATAAGTTTTATCTCGATATGTGGGATACCCCAAGTATATGAAGGGATGAAGTACTATTGGATATAAAGGAGATATAATGTTGGTAATATGGAGCAATTGTGACTCCATGATGAGTCTGAGTAATCACGTCTTAGTTTGTTACCAATAGCAGGAAGGGAGACAGTACAATAGGATGGATTTAAGAATGCTAGGAAGCTGGATGTTGGAATAGTGATCAGTTGCCCCAATGATGGATTCAAGGTTTACAAGTCATGAGATGGGCCATAACCCAGAGGCTCGAGGACCTACCAAGAAGCAAGCACACTCTTGCTGAAGGAAAAACCTGGAAGAGAATATGCCTTTATCAACAGACGATCTTATAGGAGTAACACAAAACCTAAGAGTTGTGAAGAAATGATAGATGTTTGTTTGGCTTGTAGAATCAATGGATTTTTCCGAACTTAGTTCATCAACAAGAGAAATTCTGCAATGCTTGTGAGGAAGACCGAGTGTTAGAATGTGAGATTTGCTAAACCATATACAAGGTAATGATTTGGGTGCGGAATGGATTGATCACCTGTAACATCCCCAGCATCACACTACAGCAATCTCCCCCTAATGAAGGTCATGTCATCATGATCATCATGCCAAAATACCACTTGTCCAAAATCTGCTTCAAATTCAAATTCAAATTGCATGTCAAATATTTGCTTCTTCTTTCATGCAAATAAAATAGTTCATCCTATGGAAAATAATCCCTAGATATTTCTCATGTTGAAGCCAACATTTTTGGAATTCCGAAATTGCCCTTGGGAATTTATTATCTGGTCCAAAAGTATTTAAGATGTCCTTTTCATTTTCTAAAAATGCTTGGACAACTCCTGAAGGCCCCAAACAATTTGTGGCAGTGCACTTTAATTCTTTGAAATTGTTTTGGCCAGTGGCATATTTTTGCAAAGTCACTTGTGTCTAAAAGAAAAGCAAAAGCTACTGGGAAAAGAAAAAACAAAAAAAAGAAAGAAAAGAAAAGGAAAAGCGAAGGGGTGGGAGAGCCCCTGGCCTTCCCATGGGCCTCGGCCCATACCAGTAGGCCGGCCCATGCCCCCTGCCTGGTCGCTTCCTGTTCCTCCGACCGAGCAGGACACGCGCGCCCGTCGCCGCCCAGCCACCTCACCGGCGACGCCCCCGTGAGAGGATAAAGCCCCGACGCCTTGGGCTCCCTCCCCACTTCCCACTCCCACTTGCGCCTCTCCTCCCCCAGATCCACCTTTCCCCTCTCCCTCACGCGCTCACTCCTACCGAGCGCCACCGTCGCCATGCGTCGGTCTATCCCGCGGCCACCAGGCCCCTCCAGCCTCGCCGGCCTGTCCTGAAGCTCCAGCGTCGCCGTCCTCTTTGTTTGGTGCCACTGGACCGCGCTGGGGGCTGCCGGAGCGCCCGCCTCGACTCCTTCTTCCTTCTCTGCTCCGTCGTCACCGTCCTGCATCACCACCGCGGCCACCACCTCGCCTCGCCATCGTGCGCAACGTCTTCGCCATTGCCTTCCACGCCGCCGACGCTTTCGTTGGAGCCGAGGGACCTGCAGGCTTGAGTCACTTCGCTTTGCATCTTCGTCGCCGCTCCCCTCCGACTCGCAACCTCTCTATCGCTACTAAATCGACCACGAAGCCACCGTGAGCCGCCGATGAGCTCCTCCTTCCTCCATTCCTCTCTCGCGCTTTGTGCATCGCCAGAAGCTAGTTTCGCCGCCGCCATTTTCTGTCTGCCACTCGAACTCGTCGCTGCCATTGCTTCCGACCATCGTAGTCGCACCGTTGGATTAGAACGACGCGGTGAAGTTCCTGCGTTCGAATGAGCCCGAACGCGCACACAAATTCGCACCGCAGCCGCCTCCTCGTAGCACACCTGTGAGCTCCGCCGCCGACGTGCTCGTCGCCGTTGCCGTAGAGCCTCCCAGGCCGTGAGACCACCGCAGATCGACGCGGTTTGGTCTCCGCTTTAGAACGCGCCAAAATGCGCGCAAAACGGTGGCCGGAGTACATTTTCCGACCAGCTCCCGAGCCGCACCACCGCTTTTACCTCGGCCGGGCGTTGTTCGTGGCCGTCACGACGTGGCTAGGTGGGCCCCATCCTCGGTCATCATGCTAGTGGGCCATGGGGCCCTGCTGATGTGTTTGACCAGTCAACATGCTGACTAGGCGTCCCTGTGACGCTGACGTGCGGGCCCCACCGCTTAATCCTCTAATTAAAACATTTTAATAACTAAAACTAATTACTTTAGTTAATTAGTCTATGACAGGTGGGCCTACCTGCTAAATAACTTTGCTTAGTTAGTTTTAAAACTCTGTTAGCTCTCTGTCTATGACATGTGGGTCCCACTAGACCCACTGGTCAGGTTTAACCTGGTCTGCCGCTCTGTTGACTGCTGAGGTCATCAATATGTCATGCTGACATCATATTCCATTTCTGTTAATAGAAATAAATCCAGAAAATGGTTTAATATTTGAAAATTCACAGAAATTAAACCGTAGCTCCGATGAAAATGTTTTCTACATGAAAGTTGCTCAGAAAAATCCAACGAATCCGAATACGCGGTCCGTTCATCTGTCACATAACCCTAGAATGCTCAACATGGAACATTCCCCCCGGTCATCTATCCGACACAGATCCGGAACCGGGAAAACATTCCCGATTGAATTCCCCTTTCACCTTTATCATGTAGCCATACGTTAGGTCACACCCGGGATGTCATATTGCCATGTTATGCTTTGTGATGCTTCGTTTGCTTTATATTTATTGTTTCTTCCCCCTCTTCTCTCCGGTAGACCCCGAGACCGATGTCGCTTCAGGATCGACTTCACGCCGACGCATTTACACTTCTTCCTTTTTAGCAGAGCTTCCAGGCAATCCCCGCTTTGATCATCCCGATATCGCCCATTCCATTCCCTCATGCTTGCATTAGATTTTTCTACTGTAATTGATTGCTCCTATTCTGATGCATAGCCTGCTTTTGTAACCTTCTTATTGTTACCTACCTGCTTATCCTAAACTGCTTAGTATAGGTTGGTTAGTGATCCATCAGTGACCCCCACCTGGTCCTTGTTGCCCCTGCTTCATCATCGACGACTCGATCAACATGATCGACGACCAGAGCCCGACACCTCACATCGAATCATGCCCCTTTTGTTGCTCGACTCTGCAGAGTTACCATCGAGTGCCGAGGGTGGAACCTCATACATCACTCCTGATGAGATCTCTGTAGTGTAGCTATCCGGTCATGGTCATCGAGGGTGATTTCCTCCTTAACCACTTCCGAGCACGGCCTGGTTGCAGGTAACCCCTCAAGTGTGAACCTCGAGGGTGGATCCTCTTACGTTCACCTTGATGATTACATCGAGTGGAATTCACCGGGGGTGATTCCTCGGGTTTCCCCCTTGATGTTTGGACACACAGATACCTGAACTTTACAACTATTACTTGGAAAGGCGGGTCGACCCTGAGGGGTACCCGCGAGTGATGTGGAGACGGGTTGACCTGGAAGGTGCCCGCAAGATAATTACGAGGCATGGCCGGGCATTCCTAGCCCTTGCCGCAAGTCCTCGACACGGGGCGATGGGGTCACATCTTTCGCGAGTCTCTGCTTGTTACCGCGCACTCCTAATCCACTATGATTTGGATATTTGATCCGAGGGGCCTCTGGCCTGATAGCACTAACCATCACGTGGGCATAGTATGGTCGTTCTGCATCATATGCACCAGCCGAAGCTTAATAGACATCAGCGACTGAGCGGCGCGCGCCAGGTTGGACTGGTAAGCACCTGCCTTTTTTAAGGAGGTAGCTAGATCTGCTCACCGGCTGCCCTCGCAACATGCAGGAGTTCCCGGGCGATGGCCCAAGACCCCTGGGGGCATAGGTTTAGTACGGCGTGCTTACCTCTCTGTTAAGCCTAGGTCGGGTTGTGGTGTATTGTTTGGCTGAGGCCAGGCATGACCCAGGAAAGTGTGTCTGGCCGGATTTAATCGAGCGTAGTGGGTAAGTTGGTGCACTCCTGCAGGGAAGAAAATATCTGTCGATAGCCTGTCCTACGGTAATGGACACTTGGAGTTGTATCCCGATCGATACAACTAGAATTGGGCACTTGAGGTGATAACTGGATAGTATGGCTCTGGGATTGCTTTCTTGCAGGGAGTCGAGAGAGGATCTCTGGCCGAGGTTGATAACACTACTACTACTACTTTACTTTATGCTACTCTTATCTCTTCTGATGCTGCAAGATGTTTGGAGCTGCTTGAAGATGCTAGTCTTTGGTAGGCTAGGCTTTCCCCTTCTCTTCTGGCATTCCGCAGTCCAGTCCACAGATACATCCCATTTCATTGATACCGATGCATATGTAGTGTAGATCCTTGCTTGCGAGTACTTTGGATGAGTACTCACGGTTGCTTTGCTCCCCCCTTTTCCCCTTTCTTCTTCTTTCTGGTTGATGCAACCAGATGTTGGAGCCCAGGAGCCAGATGCCACCGCCGGTGCCTACTACTACGTGGAGGCCGCCGACGACCAGGAGTTGTTAGGAGGCTCCCAGGCAGGAGGCCTTGCCTTTTCGATCGTAGATGCTTTTGTGCTGGTCTTCTTAAGGCAAACTTGTCTAACTTATGTATGTACTCAGATACTGTTGCTTCCGCTGACTCATTTGTATTCAAGCTGATGTATTCGAGCCCTCGAGGCCCATGGCTTGCTAAAGCTTGTATTTTTTTATTTGTGTCTAAAGTTATGTTGTGATATCTTCCCGTGAGTCCTTGATCTTGATCGTACACATTTTCGTGCATGATTAGTGTACAATTGAATCGAGGGCGTCACAAGTTGTTATTAGAGCCGACTGCCTGTAGGTAGCCCCTTTTCCAACTCCTTGGCCGAAGTTGAGTCTAGTCACTGAAAAACTTCTACTAACATTGGCTGTGTGTCTTACGGGCCCACGTCGCCATTGGGTGGTATTAGGATCTTTTATTCCTCGACTACACTCTAGGACTCTGATATCTCTTCTATTCGGGTTAAAATGGATTTACTAACACCGTCACTTAGGTTCTCGGACCCACTTCCTCCCGGAGAGCCCCGACATTACCGATGATCGCTTGCTGCACCACAAGATTTTGCAGTTACTCTTCGATGTTTTCCCGAGACCCTTGTGACCTCCGCCTTTGCAATTCCCTACCACAGTTATATTCGTATGGATAACGAATTACGCGTGTATTCATACAATCATTCCTAGTTGCTCTTGATGATTACAAGTTACCCCAATACTATTCGTTGTTTCAAGAATCCTTGTGCTTCTGCTTTGCAGCTTCTTTCGCACTGCGGATAATTCTCACACTTATCAGGGATTCGTTCATCCCTAGTTGCTCATGTGCTTCGCAACATCATTCCCATTGTTAATCGATCTTCTGAAATTTCTCTGCACCCTTTTTCTCTTGAAATTCATGCCTGCTGGCATTATGGATAGTTCCATATGTCAAGTAATCCTCGTTGACATTCCTTGATACTACTATTTTGAATCCCTTGAATCAATATGCTGCCAATGTTCGTAATCATCAGTTGAATCCTAGAATTCATCCTTCCGACTCAAACATCATTTTGAGCAGGAGCTGGTTCTCGACCAATCCATTTGCCGTCGATTGTACCCCTGAGTCTATTCAACTTATCCATCCTTAATCAGAGTGTTCGCTTCCGATCCATTGATTTGGAAATCATACTTCTTCTGCATTTGAGCTTTGAACTAGTCAGTTGTTTCTATAATCTGATCTCCTTGCATTCTTTCTTCTTCTGGTTGGGTACAAATGCTCACATCAGATCCCTTGTGGACCATCACATCCTTTGTTGGATCATTATCCGACAGTGCCCCTCGTATTTAATCATCTTGTGAGTTCTTCCCTGATATGTAATGCCTTTGGTAAATTGTATCCTTTGCTTCCTCAACCATGCTCTACTTTTGATCTTGAGTTACTTATTCCTAAAGTTTGTGGTATAAGTTCCTAAGATGCCTCGATGGGTTGAATCTATGTCTTCCCTAAATTCACGTGAAATTGAAAGTTATGCGGGTTATACTCTATTGGCTTTCTGTCAGGTGAAATTTCAACGCTACAACTTCTTCGAAGACGAGAAGTGAATGAAAGGTTATGCATTGAAGAAGTGGGAGTCGACCTTGAACCTTTGTGTTCATGCCCATGGACCGGATGTAGAACTTATCATGGAAGCTTCTCATAAAAATAATTATTTCTTTGGTACAAGCTCATCTGGTATCTATGAACTGATGCTTTGAAACCGTGGTTCCGACCATGATTGTTCTCCTTTGATTCCATTTCTCAGACAAGTTAAATCACTTGTCTTCTACAGATCAATACATCTCCGCAACCTCTATTTTGATCTTTCTTCGAGTATTATCCACTAGTATCTCGAGGATATCAAAGAACTGTGTTGCTTCCTATGAGTATTCATCTAGTATTACTTCTCACCGATTTGAGATTTCCCCCAGGTTCGTAGTTATCAGTCACTCGAGAATACCGATAAGAGAATCGATCCCGCACTCTAATTCAACAACTCGAAGTAATTTTCGTTGCTTACGAGTTTAATAATCCTTCAAGTCATTCCTAGCTTGATCGACTAAATCATTATCATGCTAATTCTAACTTTGCTACCTGGTCCTTATGCCCGGAGCAACTTCCGTCGACGAGCTAAGCCTACATCGATCTTCCTCATCTAATCATTTCACCTCGAACAACAAGCTTGATTTAGAGCTTGTGTCAAATCCATGGTTCTCATAGCCTTTCACTTCATCCTTCCTTTTGCTTGATGGCGTCACTGCTGGATGGCATCTTCATAGAGTCTCTCAACAAAATTTGTCGTGATCACCGTCAACACTTTGGCTTCTTCAGAGATGTCAATTGAATTCATGGCTAGAAATACCATCCCTGCCCCTCGATGGTTTGTGATATCATCGATGACATCCTTGACTTCCTGCCAACACAGACCTGGTCGTGTTTGGTTATTCCTTACGTTCCGAGATAATCTTGGAAGTGGTCCTTTGAATCTTTTGAGATCTTCAGATCTAACTCTTACCCAAAACACCATGTTATTGCTACCTCGAAGCATGACTATGGTGTTGGGGAACGTAGCAGAAATTCAAAATTTTCCTACGTGTCACCAAGATCTATCTATGGAGAAACCAGCAACGAGGGGAAGGAGAGTGCATATACATACCCTTGTAGATCGCTAAGCGGAAGCGTTCAAGAGAACAGGGTTGAAGGAGTCGTACTCATCGTGATCCAAATCACCGGAGATCCTAGTGCCGAACGGACGGCACCTCCGCTGCTCAACACACGTACAGCCGGTGACGCCTCCCATGCCTTGATCCAGCAAGGAGAGAGGGAGAGGTTGAGGAAGACTCCGCCCAGCAAAGCAGCAGACAACGGGCGTGGTGGTGGTGGAGGAGCGTGGTAATCCTGCAGGGCTTCGCCAAGCACCAAGGGAGAGGAGGAGGAGGAGAGGCAGGGTTGCACCAAGAGGGGAAGAAACTCATGTGTTGGAAGCCCCAAAACCCTCAAGTATATATAGGGGAGAGGGAGGGGGTGCGCCCCCTCTAGGGTTTCCACCCCAAGGGGTGCGGCTGCCCCCAATCCCATCTAAGGGTGGCGGCCAAGGGGGGAGAGGGAGGAAACTTGCCCCCCAAGTTAGGTGGAAGCACCCCCTCCCCAAACCCTAGGCGCCTTTGGGCCCTTGTGGGGCGCACCAGCCCACCCGGGCTGGTCCCTCCCACACTTGGCCCATGTAGCCCTCCGGCCGGTGGCCCCACTTGGTGGACCTCGGGACCCTCCCGGTGGTCCCAGACGTTACCGATAAAACCCAAACTTTTGGTGACCAAAACAGGACTTCCCATATATAAATCTTTACCTCCGGACCATTCCTAACTCCTCGTGACGTCCGGGATCTCATCTGGGACTCCGAACAACATTCGGTAACCACATACAAACTTCCTTTATAACCCTAGCGCCATCGAACCTTATGTGTAGACCCTACGGGTTCGGGAACCATGCGCATATGACCGAGACGTTCTCCGTCAATAACCAACAGCGGGATCTGGATACCCATGTTGGCTCCTACATGTTCCACGATGATCTCATCGGATGAACCACGATGTCAAGGACTCAATCAATCCCGTGATACAATTCCCTTTGTCTAGCGGTATTGTACTTGCCTCGAGATTCGATCGTCGGTATCCCGATACCTTGTTCAATCTCGTTATCGCAAGTCTCTTTACTCGTTCCGTAACACATCATCCCGTGATCAACCCCTTGGTCACATTGTGCACATTATGATGATGTCCTACCGAGTGGGCCCAGAGATACCTCTCCGTTTACATCGAAGTGACAAATCGATCTCGATTCGTGCCAACCCAACATACACTTTCGGAGATACCTGTAGTGCACCTTTATAGCCACCCGATTACGTTGTGGACGCTTTGGTACACCCAAAGCATCCCTACGGTATCCGGGAGTTGCACAATCTCATGGTCTAAGGAAATGATACTTGACATTAGAAAAGCTTTAGCATATGAACTACGATCTTTGTGCTAGGCTTAGGATTGGGTCTTGTCCATCACATCATTCTCCTAATGATGTGATCCCGTTATCAACGACATCCAATGTCCATGGTCGTGAAACCGTAACCATCTATTGATCAACGAGCTAGTCAACTAGAGGCTTACTAGGGACATGGTGTTGTCTATGTACCCACACATGTATCTAAGTTTCCTATCAATACAATTATAGCATGGGTAATAAACGATTATCATGAACAAGGAAATATAATAATAACTAATTTATTATTGCCTCTAGGGCATATTTCCAACAGTCTCCCACTTGCACTAGAGTCAATAATCTAGTTCACATCGTCATGTGATTAACATCGATAGGTCACATCGCCATGTGACCAACATCCAAAGAGTTTACTAGTGTACGTAAACTAGTTCACATCATCATGTGATTAAGACTCAATGAGTTCTGAGGTTTGATCATGTTTTGCTTGTGAGAGAGGTTTTAGTCAACGGGTCTGAACCTTTCAGATCCGTGTGTACTTTGCAATTCTCTATGTCATATTGTAAATGTTGCTTCCACGCTCCACTTGAACCTTATTCCAAATGGGTGCTCCACTCTCACGATCCGGGTTTGCTACTCGAGTCACTCGGATAGGTGTTAAAGCTTGCATCAACGTAACCCTTTACGCCGAACTCTTTATCACCTCCATAATCGAAATATTTCCTTATTCTTCTAAGGATAATTTTGACCGCTGTCCAATGATCCGTTCTGGATCATTCTTGTACCCCTTGATCGACTCATGGCAAGGCACACTTCCTGCGGTACACAACATAACATACTATAGAGCCTATGTCTAAAGCATAGGGACGACCTTCGTCCTTTCTCTCTTTTCTGCCGTGGTCGAGCTTTAACTCTTAACTTCATACCTTACAACTCGTGCAAGAACTCCTTCTTTGACCGATCCATCTTGAACACCTTCAAGATTATGTCAAGGTATGTGCTCATTTGAAAGTACCATTAAGCCGCTTTTGATCTATCCTTATAGATCTTGATGCTCAATGTTCAAGTAGCTTAATCCAGGATGTCGATGGAAAAAAACACCTTTCAAATAACCATGTATGCTTTCCAGAAATTCTACATCATTTCTGATCAACAATATGTCAACAACATATACTCATCAAAAATTCTATAGTGCTCCCACTCACTTCTTTGGAAACACAAGTTTCTCGTAAACTTTGTATAAACCCAAAATCTTTGATCATCTCATCAAAGTGCACATTCCAACTCCGAGATGCTTACTCCAGTCCTTAGAAGGATGTTGGAGCCAAAGATACCTTTTAGCATCCTTAGGATCGACAAAAACTTTCTCGATTGTATCACATACAACCTTTCCTTATGAAGACTGGTAAGGAAACTCGTTTTGACATCCATCTACCAGATTTCATAAATGCAGCTAATGCTAACATGATTCCGACGGACTTAAGCATCGCTACGGATGAGAAAATCTCATCGTAGGCAACTCTTTGAACTTGTGAAAAACTCTTCGCCACAAGTCGAGCTTCATAGACGGTGACTTTACCGTCCACGTCCGTCTTCTTCTTAAAGATCCATTTATTTCAATGGCTTGCCGATCATCGGGCAAGTCCACCAAAGTCCATGCTTTGTTATGATACATGGATCCTATCTCGGATTTCATGGCTTCTAACCATTTGTCGGAATTTGGGCCCACCATCGCTTCTCCATAGCTCAGAGGTTCATTGTTGTCTAGCAACATGACCTTCAAGACAGGATCACCGTACCACTCAAGCAAAGACGCATCCTTGTCACCCCACGAGGTACGGTAGTGACTTGATCCAAACTTCATGATCACTATCATAAGCTTCTACTTCAATTGGTGTAGGCGCCACAGGAACAACTTCCTTTTCCCTGCTACACACTAGTTGAAGTGACGGTTCAATAACCTCATCATGTCTCCACCATCCTCCCACTCAATTCTTTCAAGAGAAACTTTTCCTCGAGAAAGGACCCATTTCTAGAAACAATTACTTTTGCTTCCGGATCTTGAGATAGGAGGTATACCCAACTGTTTTGGGTGTCCTATGAAGATGTATTTATCCGTTTTGGGTTCGAGCTTATCATGATGAAACTTTTTTTTCACATAAGCGTCGCAGCCCCAAACTTTTAAGAAACGACAACTTATGTTTCTCCAAACCATATTTCAAACGGTGTCGTCTCAACGGAATTACGTGGTGCCCTATTAAAGTGAATGTGGTTGTCTCTAATGCTTAACCCATGAACGATAGTGGTAATTCAATAAGAGACATTATGGTACGCACCATATCCAATAGGGTGCAACTATGATGTTCGGACACACCATCACACTATGGTGTTCCAGGCGGTATTAATTGTGAAACAATTTCCACAGTGTCTTAATTGCGTGCCAAAGCTCGTAACTCAGATACTCATCTTTATGATCATATCATAGACATTTTGTCCTTTTGTCACAATGATCTTTAACTTCACCCTGAAATTACTTGAACCATTCAATAATTCAGACTTTGTGTTTCGTCAAGTAAATATACTCAACATCTACTCGAATCATCTGTGAAGTCAGAACATAACGATATTCACCGTGATGCCTCGGACTCATTGGACTGCACACATCAAAATGTGTTACTTCCAATAGGTTGCTACCTTGTTCCATCTTATCAAACCGAGGCTTTTCGGTCATCTTGCCCATGTGGTATGATTTGCATATCTCAAGTGATTCAAAATCAAGTGAGTCCAAACGATCCATCTGCATGGAGTTTCTTCATGCGTATACACCAATAGACATGGTTCGCATGTCTCAAACTTTCAAAACGAGTGAGTCCAAAGATCCATCAACATGGAGCTTCTTCATGCGTTTTATACCAATATGACTTACATGGCAGTGCCACAAGTAAGTGGTACTATCATTACTATCTTATATCTTTTGGCATGAAAATGTGTATCACTACGATCGAGATTCAATAAACCATTCCTTTAGGTGAAGACCATTGAAGGTATTATTCAAATAAATAGAGTAACCATTATTCTCCTTAAATGAATAACCGTATTGCGATAGACATGATCCAATCATGTCTATGCTCAACGCAAACACCAAATGACAATTATTCAGGTTTAATACTAATCTTGATGGTAGAGGGAGCGTGCGATGTTTGATCACATGAAACTTGGAAACACTTCCAACACATATCGTCACTCACCTTTATTTAGTTTCCGTTTATTCCGTAGCTTTTATTTCGAGTTACTAACACTTAGCAACCGAACCGGTATCTAATACCCTGGTGCTACTAGGAGTACTAGTAAAGTACACATTAACATAATGTATATCCAATATACTTATATCGACCTTGCCAGCCTTCTCATCTACCAAGTATCTAGGGTAATGCTGCTCCAGTGGCAGTTCCCCTTATTCCAGAAGCACTTAGTCTCGGGTTTGGGTTCAACCTTGGGTTTCTTCACTAGAGCAGCAGCTGATTTGCCGTTTCATGAAGTATCCCTTCTTGCCCTTGCCCTCCTTGAAACTAGTGGTTTCACCAACCATCAACAATTGATGCTCCTTCTTGATTTCTACTTTCGCTGTGTCAAACATCGCGAATACTTCAAGGATCATCATATCTATCCTCGATATGTTATAGTTCATCACGAAGCTCTAGCAGCTTGGTGGCAATGACTTTGGAGAAACATCACTATCTCATCTGGAAGATCAACTCCCACTCAGTTCAAGTGATTGTTGCACTTCAGACAATCTGAGCACAAGCTCAACGATTGAGCTTTTCTCCCTTAGTTTGCAGGCTAAAACAATCGTCGGAGGTCTTATACCTCTTGACGTGGGCACGAGCCTGAAAGCCCAATTTCAGCCCTCGAAACATCTCATATGTTCCGTGACGTTTCGAAAAACGTCTTTGGTGCCTCAACTCTAAACCGTTTAACTGAACTATCACGTAGTTATCAAAACGTGTATGTCCGATGTTTGCAACATCCACAAACGACGTTTTGGGGTTCAAAGACACCGAGCGGTGCATTAATGACGTAAGCTTTCTATTGTCCGCATAATCGCTACTTTCAACTTTCAACTATATTTTCTCTAGGAACATATCTAAACAGTGGAACTAAAGCGCGAGCTTACGACATAATTTGCAAAAGGTCTTTTGACTATGTTCAGGATAATTAATTATGAACTCCCACTCAGATAGACATCCCTCTGGTCATCTAAGTGATTACATGATCCGAGTCAACTAGGCCGTGTCCGATCATCACGTGAGACGGACTAGTCATCATCGGTGAACATCTTCATGTTGATCGTATCTACTATACGACTCATGCTCGACCTTTCGGTCTCCGTGTTCCGAGGCCATGTCTGTACATGCTAGGCTCGTCAAGTTAACCCTAAGTGTTTCGCGTGGTGTAAATCTGTCTTACACCCGTTGTATGTGAACGTAAGAATCCATCACACCCGATCATCACGTGGTGCTTAGAAGCTGACGAACTTTAGCAACGGTGCATGCTTAGGGGAGAACACTTCTTGAAATTGTTGTAAGGGATCATCTTATTTACTACCGTCGTTCTAAGTAAACAAGATGCATAAACATAATAAACATCACATGCAATTATATATAGTAGTGACATGATATGGCCAATATCATATAGCTCCATTGATCTCCATCTTCGGGCTCCATGATCATCATCGTCACCGGCATGACACCATGATCTCCATCATCATGATCTCCATCATCGTGTCTTCATGAAGTTGTCTCGCCAACTATTACTTCTACTACTATGGCTACCGGTTAGCAATAAAGTAAAGTAATTACATGGCGTTGTTCAATGACACGCAGGTCATACAATAAATAAAGACAACTCCTATGGCTCCTGCCGGTTGTCATACTCATCGACATGCAAGTCGTGATTCCTATTACAAGAACATGATCAATCTCATACATCACATATCATTCATCACATTCTTCTTGGCCATATCACATCACATAGCATACCCTGCAAAAACAAGTTAGACGTCCTCTAATTGTTGTTTGCATGTTTTACGTGGCTGCTATGGGTTTCTAGCAAGAACATTTCTTACCTACGCAAAACCACAACGTGATATGTCAATTGCTATTTACCCTTCATAAGGACCCTTTTCATCGAATCCGTTCCGACTAAAGTGGGAGAGACAGGCACCCGCTAGCCACCTTATGCACCAAGTGCATGTCAGTCGGTGGAACCTGTCTCACGTGGAAATACGTGTAAGGTCGGTCCGGGCCGCTTCATCCCACAATACCGTCGAAACAAGATTGGACTAGTAATGGTAAGCATATTGAACAAAATCAACGCCCACAACTACTTTGTGTTCTACTCGTGCAAAGAATCTACGCAATAGACCTAGCTCATGATGCCACGTTGGGGAACGAGCGTAAATTCAAAATTTTCCTACATGTCACCAAGATCTATCTATGGAGAAACCAGCAACGAGGGGAAGGAGAGTGCATCTACATACCCTTGTAGATCGCTAAGCGGAAGCGTTCAAGAGAACGGGGTTGAAGGAGTCGTACTCATCGTGATCCAAATCACCGGAGATCCTAGGCCCGAACGGACGACACCTCCGCGTTCAACACACGTACAGCCCGGTGACGTCTCCCATGCCTTGATCCAGCAAGGAGAGAGGGAGAGGTTGAGGAAGACTCCGTCCAGCAGCAGCACAACGGCGTGGTGGTGGTGGAGGAGCGTGGTAATCCCGCAGGGCTTCGCCAAGCACCAAGGGAGAGGAGGAGGAGGAGAGGCAGGGCTGCACCAAGAGGGGAAGAAACTCATGTGTTGGCAGCCCCAAAACCCTCAAGTATATATAGGGGAGAGGGAGGGGGGTGCGCCCCCTCTAGGGTTTCCACCCCAAGGTGTGCGGCTGCCCCCAATCCCATCTAAGGGTGGCGGCCAAGGGGGGAGAGGGAGGAAACTTGCCCCCCAAGTTAGGTGGAAGCACCCCCTCCCCAAACCCTAGGCGCCTTGGGCCCTTGTGGGGGGGCGCACCAGCCCACCTGGGGCTGGTCCCCTCCCACACTTGGCCCATGCAGCCCTTCGGGGCCGGTGGCCCCACTTGGTGGACCCCCGGGACCCTCCCGGTGGTCCCGGTACGTTACCGATAAACCCCAAAACTTTTCCGGTGACCAAAACAAGACTTCCCATATATAAATCTTTACCTCCGGACCATTCCGGAACTCCTCGTGACGTCCGGGATCTCATCCGGGATTCCGAAAAACATTCGGTAACCACATACAAACTTCCTTTATAACCCTAGCGTCATCGAACCTTAAGTGTGTAGACCCTACGGGTTCGGGAACCATGCAGACATGACCGAGACGTTCTCCGGTCAATAACCAACAGCGGATCTGGATACCCATGTTGGCTCCCACATGTTCCACGATGATCTCATCGGATGAACCACGATGTCAAGGACTCAATCAATCCCGTGATACAATTCCCTTTGTCTAGCGGTATTGTACTTGCCCGAGATTCGATCGTCGGTATCCCGATACCTTGTTCAATCTCGTTACCGGCAAGTCTCTTTACTCGTTCCGTAACACATCATCCCGTGATCAACCCCTTGGTCACATTGTGCACATTATGATGATGTCCTACCGAGTGGGCCCAGAGATACCTCTCCGTTTACGAAGTGACAAATCGATCCTCGATTCGTGCCAACCCAATGACACTTTCGGAGATACCTGTAGTGCACCTTTATAGCCACCCGATTACGTTGTGACGTTTGGTACACCCAAAGCATTCCTACGGTATCCGGGAGTTGCACAATCTCATGGTCTAAGGAAATGATAC
This sequence comes from Aegilops bicornis, assembly GCA_021605145.1. Classification (NCBI taxonomy): domain Eukaryota; kingdom Viridiplantae; phylum Streptophyta; class Magnoliopsida; order Poales; family Poaceae; genus Aegilops; species Aegilops bicornis. The sequence continues at coordinate 167,486,511 of CM038672.1, forward strand.
TTGACATTAGAAAAGCTTTAGCATACGAACTACGATCTTTGTGCTAGGCTTAGGATTGGGTCTTGTCCATCACATCATTCTCCTAATGATGTGATCCCGTTATCAACGACATCCAATGTCCATGGTCGTGAAACCGTAACCATCTATTGATCAACGAGCTAGTCAACTAGAGGCTTACTAGGGACATGGTGTTGTCTATGTACCCACACATGTATCTGAGTTTCCTATCAATACAATTATAGCATGGGTAATAAACGATTATCATGAACAAGGAAATATAATAATAACTAATTTATTATTGCCTCTAGGGCATATTTCCAACATATGGTACTCTGTATATCAACAAGAACATTGGAAGTGCAATGCTAATTGTTTCTTGATTTATTATTCAAACACAGTGGTGTGGGTAATATCATGATTCTTCCCTCGCCCCTTTGTCTAAATAATTTTTGAACTTGCTGTCCTATCATGTATATCATGCCCCGCCTTTCCTTGGGAAGGATATACCCTAAATTCTTGTGTGCAAACACATTTTTCCTTTCCTTTGATCTGATTAATCCTGATAATATCACATATTCCTTTCCATTGGTTTGTTAGTCTTTCTTTTGACCTATATGATAAAAGAAGAAATAATTCCCTGCTTATAAAAATGCCTCAAGGTACAATTCGGTCAGTACGACCCTGTTACTAATGTTGATGACATTCCGGTAACCACCGATGGACGAGAACTTTGCCTACTGGTCCGCCTCGTTTCAACGAGCAGGAAAATGGTTCTCTTCATCCCTCGCCCTTGGTACCAACGTTGTTGCTTGCATAACTGACAGGTTTTCCTCTGACATGCCTCGCTATCATGACCGTGCAAGATGTCAGCTTCCTTCCTACTTTCTACCACATGGTGGTCCCATAACCCACAGTTCCACAGGATCGAAGCCACACTCTCATGTACAACATTGATGCCGAAGTATCTTATGCTCTTGGCTTTGTGTGTTATCACGAGCCACCCTCCGAGAGATGATCTATTCCCGATGCTCTGAACCCCTTCTCACACTCTGTTCAGGTATCGATCGTTTGTCCATTCGCTTGAAACTTCTTATTGTACCTTCATATTTTGCTCTCGACGTTTTCTTTAATTTCAACTCGAGAGATACTTCTGTCACATTCCTTGCATTGTTCACCAGACAATTCACCCTATAAGGGTCAATTCACCCGAAGTTACTCTTTACTTCCCCACTTAAATCTCAGGACGAGATTTATTATAGTGGAGTAGATTTGTAACATCCCCAGCATCACACTACAGTAATCTCTCCCTAATGAAGGTCATGTCGTCATGCCAAAATTCCACTTGTCCAAAATCTGCTTCAAATTCAAATTCAAATTGCATGTCAAATATTTGCTTCTTCTTTCATGCAAATAAAATAGTTCATCCTATGGCAAATAATCCCTAGATATTTGTCATGTTGTAGCCAACATTTTGGAATTCCCAAATTGCCCTTGGGAATTTATTATCCAGTCCAAAGAAGATTTAAGATGTCCTTTTCATTTTCTAAAAATGCTTGGACAACTCCTGAAGGCCCCAAACTTTTTGTGGCAGTGCACTTTAATTCTTTGAAATTGTTTTGGCCAGTGGCATATTTTTGCAAAGTTAGTTGTGTCTAAAAGAAAAGCAAAAGCTGCTGAAAAAAAAGAAACTGAAAAGGTAAAGCGAAGGGGTGGGAGAGCCCCTGGCCTTCCCATGGGCCTTGGCCCATACCAGTAGGCCGGCCCACACCCCCTCCTCGGTCGCTTCCTGTTCCTCCGACCGGGCGGGACAACGCGCGCCCGTTGCCGCCCAGCCACCTCGCCGGCGACGCCCCCGCGAGAGGATAAAGCCCCGACGCCTCGGGCTCCCTCCCCTCTCCCCACTCCCACTTGTGCCTATCCTGCCCCAGATCCACCTTTCGCCTCTCCCTCACGCGCTCACTTCTACCGAACGCCACTGTCGCCGTGCGTCGGTTGATCCCGCGGCCACCGGGCCCCTCCGGCCTCGCCGGCCAGTCCTAAAGCTCCAGCGCCGTCGTCCTCTTTGTTTGGTGCCACTAGATCAAGGCTGGGGCCCCTGAGCCTCGGCCGATTTCTTCTTCCTTCTCTGCTCCGCCGTCGCCTTGCTGTATCGCCACCGCGGCCACGGCCACCACCTCGCCTCGCCATCGTACCCAAAGTCTTCGCCGCCGTCTTCCACGTCGCCTGACGCCTTTAGGTGGAGCCAAGGGACCTTGTAGTGCGGAGCCACTTCGTTTGCATCTCCGGTTGCCGCCGTTCCCCTCCGACTCCGGCAACCTCTCTGCTGCTACTAAACTGACCACAGGCCACCGTGAGCCCCTCGGTGAGCTCCTCCCTTCCTCCATTCCTCTTCTCGCGCCTTGTGCATCGCCGTAGCTAGCTCACTGCTGCGCCATTTTCTGTCTGCCGCCCGAACTCGTCGCTGCCATCGCTTCCGACCACCTTAGTCGCGCCTTTGGGTTAGAACGACGCAGTGATGTTCCCGCGTTTGAATGAGCCCGAACGCGCGTGCAAATTCGCACTGCAGCCGCCTCCTCATAGCACACCCGCGAGCTCCGCCGCCGACGTGCTTGCTGTCGTCGCCGTAGAGCCTCCCTGGCCATGAGACCGCCGCAGATCAACGCGGTTTGGTCTCCGCTTTAGAACGCGCCCAAATGCGCGCAATACGGTGGCCGGAGCACATTTTCCGACCACCTCCCGAGCCGCACCGCCGCGCTTTACCTCGCCGGCATTGCTCCGGCGCCGTCCGCCGATGTGGCTAGGTGGGCCCCACCTCTGGGTCACTGCCAGTGTGCCATGGGGGCCCTGTTGACAGGTTTGACCAGTCAACATGCTGACTAGGCGTCCCTGTGACGCTGACGTGTGGGCCCCTCTGCTTAATCCTCTAATTAAAATGTTTTTAATAACTAAAACTAATTAGTTTAGTTAATTAGTCTATGACAGGTGGGGCCTACCTACTAAATAACTTTGTTTAGTTAGTTTTAAAACTCTGTTAGCTCTCTGTCTATGACATGTGGGTACCACTGGACCCACTGGCCAGGTTTGACCTGTTCAGCCGCTCTGTTGACTGCTGAGGTCATCAACACGTCACGCTGACATCATATTCCATTTCTGTTAATATAAATAAATCCAAAAAATGGTCTAATCTTTGAAAATTCATAGAAATTAAACCGTAGCTCCGATTAAATGTTTTCTACATGAAAGCTGCTCAGAAAAATCCGTTTCTGAATACGCGGTCCGTTCATCTGTCACATGCCCCTACCATGCTGAACATGGAACATTCCCCCTCCGGTCATCTGTCTGACACAGATCCGTGTAGGTGCATCTGGTGCCCCTTAGTGATTTTGGTGTATTGAAGACTTATAGGTTAAGGGACTGATGCGTTTGTGAGTGTACACAGGTCTATAAGTCTATGAGGAGTTTGATATTTACAGAGAAAGACGATCCCTAAAAATGAAGTTCTTCGACTGAAGACTTTGGATTTCTGAAGACTTTGAAAGTGAAGAAATTGGTGTGACCTTGAAGACTTGGTATTCATTCGAGGAACATGAAGCGTGAAGACTTTTGTTTTCGTAGTTTCATTTTCTCTTTCTTGAGTCATAGGAAACATCGTACTGTTAAAGGGGGTAGAGGAAATACTAAGGAAAAATTTCCAAGTGATGCTCAACTCAAAATCCTACACCTACCAATCCCTTCGAGTGAAGCCATTGGAAATCTCATATAGTTCAGTAAATTTCTTCAGTGACAGAGACGAAGCTCTGCTGGTCTCTGAGGAATTTGTTCTGACTGAGGAGTTAGGAATTCGCCAGTGAGGATTGCCTACAAGTGAGGAACATTATAGCCCTGAGGAATTTGATAGTCAAATTTCTGACCGTTGCTGTGCTATGCGCCAGCTATCCCAAAATATCTACCCACCTAACGGTCATATCACTGAAGGGCATTTATATCTTATCATGTCGGGCTGCTCCCTAGGCTATAAATAGCCGCCCCCTGCAACCACTAGCTGGTTGGCTGCTCCGAGAGAAACTGACACTTGTCATGTGAGAGCATCCCATCCTCCGAGGACTTTGAGTGAAAATCATCAAGTGAGGAAACCCAAACCCAAACACCTACAAACCCAAAGTGATTGAGCATCACTGAAGAGATTGAGCCAGCATGGATCCGACGCTTGTTACCTTTGAAGACTGTGCATCTTCAAGATGGTTAGGCGTCATGGTCTAGAGCGTCCAAGAGGAAATTGTGGATCGCCGAGTGACCGAGTTTGTGAAGGTTTGGAAGTCACCTAAAGACTTACCACGAGTGATTGGGTGAGGTCTGTGTGAACTTAGCTCAAGGAGAATACGGTGAGGCCTGCGTGTCCGGGACTGTGTGTCCTCAGGTTTAAGTACCTAGCCGCTCCAACCAGACGTAAAACTGTCACAGAAGTTGGAGCTGGTCTACCAAATCATTATCTTCACCAAGCCTACTAGTTCTATTTCCTCAACTCTTCCATTTCCTCATTATTGTGTTGTGTGCTTGTTCATATCTGTTCGAAGACTTTGACTGAAGACTTTCTCAATTTCCTCAGTTCAATTTCTTCAGTCTGTTTGTCTTCATCCTGTTTTATCCTGTGTTTACGCTCTCTATACTCTATGCTTGTTTTCATTTCATCATGATGACCATGCTTCTGTTCTGTTATGTTAGCGTGTGAGTACTTATTCCGCTGCAAGTAGTTCTTCACTTTGGAATTTCCTCACCCTGAAATTCCTTAGAGAAGAATTCATAAAAATCGCCTATTCACCCCCCTCTAGTCTATATAACGCACTTTCAATTGCTATCAGAGCAAGGTACTCCCTTGTTCTATGTGATTTTGGTTTAACCACCTGGAGTTTTAGTTATGTCGAACGCAGGAATGAAGACTGTGTCATGCCCCATCTTTGACGGTTACAACTATCCCAAGTGGAAGGCCCTGATGAAAAAGGGCCTCATGGCGATGAACAGCGAACTGTGGACCGTCACTGAGATTGGTCTCACCGATCTGTGCAAGATGGCGGAAGCTGATGACATTCACAAGTACACTCTTCTCAACCTCACGGCGAAGGACGTCATTTGCTCCTGTCTGTCTCAAAATCAGTTCAGGAATATCGTGCATCTCAATCATGCAAAGCTTATCTGGGACCATCTCTCTGAGGTCTATGAAGGTCATCGAACCCGTCATGATCCTTGGTTTGAGGATTTCAAGGAATCACTCAAAGCGATGACATTCGAACCAGAATCATCATCTTCTACACCATGCCTTATGGAAATAAGTGCCAAGGTACTCAAATATACCCCTCCTCTGAATCAAGTGAGGATGAATCTGATGAAAACCACAAGCCTAGCTACTCTAAACTTGCCAACAAAAGGCTTTTGAAAAGGTTCAAAACATACTAGACAAAAGTGATGATATGTTGGGTGAAGAAATGGATCGCACTAAAACCTTGACTGAAAATCTTCAGAGACTTCAGTCTAAGTTTGACAACCTTCAAAGTCATCATAACACTCTCTTATCTGATCATGAGAAGCTTTATTATGAATTTCTTCAAGGAAAGCAAGATTTTGAAAAGTTAAGGGTGAGTTATGAAGATCTTCAGAAGGAGCGCGATTCATTACTTGATCAAAAAATCAGCGCTGCTCAGGAAGAATTTGTTCCTCCATGTTTGAAGTGCATTGAACGTGAATCTGCTAACTCTTCACCTGAATGTTCAAATGCTTCTAATGTTAAAAATTCTTCACATGTCTCTACTATCACTAATTAATTATCTGAGGACATTGCTAGTATCACTGATGATGCATGGCTGAAGGAATTGTATGTGACAGGCATGTAAGCCTCAAAGGGCATCAGGCTCTTTGTGATGTGCTTAAAAAGCAGATCCTCAACAGGAACCCTAGGAAAGAGGGTATTGCCTTTGAGAGGAAACTCAATGCTGATGGGACTTACTGGAAGCTTGAGTAGTATCCCGAAACCTCATGGGTTGCAGCAAAGGGACCTCCAGTGGATCCATCTACTCTATCTGGCTTTACATGTGAACCTCCTCATTCTTCTGATGAGTCATTTGACTCCAACTATAAACTGTTCAAAAATCAGAATGGTGAAGTATTTGCTAGATATGTTGGCACTAACTACAGGAATGGTTCCCCTATGAAGAAAATCTGGGTTCCCAAAAGGTGCCTTGAAAGTCTTTAGGTGAACATCATCATGACACCACTTGTGAAGAATAGGAACCCCAGATCAAATTCTTCATATGGATCCAAGTCCTCACACGGACCGAATTCCTCACATGGATCAAATTCCTCAAAAGGATCAAAATCCTCATATGATCATCATCGTGCTAACCCTTCTGTTTCGCAGGGAAGATCTAAGGGCTATGAATATGTGCAATATTCTTCTAACCATTATGTTCATAAGTCCTCGAAGGATTTCTCTGCTTATTCATATGCTTACCCTAACTCCTCATATGTGAAACGAAGTGGACTGGCTTCTATGCCACCATTCTCCTATGGAGCTCGCAGATTGATGAACTCTTTGCCACCCCTTCAGATGTCGGTGGTGAAGAAAAAGAACTAATTTCTTATGCAGGGTCAGGTCTCCAGACGTGCTTAAACGTCTGAAGAATTTGCTGGAGACCTAAAATATTGCCTGAAAGGACGCAAGCTAATCATGAAGAAATGAATCTTCATTTATCACGTCCCTCTACTGCTTTATCTGTTTATTGCTTGATGAAATTGATCTGACGAATTTGATATCATATTCTTCACTGATGAAGTATATGAGTTCGTAAGCTGCACTAATTCATCTGCAGGATGATCAACCCAAAGTCAATGAGTGGGTCCTCGATACTGGATGTACGAATCACATGACCGGTGACAAGAATCTATTGATGGATGTTCCCTTACCTGCATCGCATCCGAAGCATATCATCTTCGCTAACAAAGGCAAAAAGTCAGGTATTGGGTGTAGGTAAGGTTGCAATCTCAAAGGGTCGACACATGGACAAAGTCATGCTTGTCGAGTTCTTAGGATACAACCTCATGTCTGTCTCAATGCTTTGTGATCTTGATATGGTTGTTATCTTTGGCAAGTATCGTTGTGTTGTGATCATGGAAGCTGACAATTCCAAAGTCTTTGAAGGCTTTAGAAGAGGAGATATGTATATTGTTGATTTCTCTACAGGACCACAACCAGCTATATGTCTACTTGCAAAAGCTTCGTATATGGCTATGGCATCGACGACTAGGTCATGCTGGCATGAGGAACTTGCACACGCTCGTGAAGAAGAAGCATGTCATTGGCATTGAAAATGTCAAATTCCTCAAGGATCACTTGTGCGGAGCCTATGAAGCTAGAAAGATGACCAAGGCCAAACATCCAGCAAAGACTATCATGACTACCACTCAACCATTTGAATTGCTTCACATGGATCTCTTTGGTCCTAATCATTATTCTGTAGTTACAAATGATGCATCTTTATATGGCTTTTGTTATTGTTGATGATTACTCTCGTTACACATGGGTGCATATTGTCACTTACAAACGTGAAGTGCGGGAAGTCTTCAAACGATTTTCCTCGAGGGCTTCAACCAACTTTCGGGTGAAGATCAAGCACATCAGAAGTGACAATGGAACCGAGTTCAAGAATTCTGGTCTAGATGATTATCTCGATGAACTTGGTATTACTCATGAGTTATCTGCTCCTTATACTCCTCAGCAGAATGGCGTCGTGGAGCGCAAGAACAGGACTCTTGTCGAGATGGCTTGCACTATGCTTGATGAATACAAGACGCCTGGTCGTTTCTGGATTGAGGCGATTGATACTGCGTGCCACATCATCAACAGGGTATATCTTCACAAATTCTTCAAGAAGTCTGCATATGAACTCCTCACTGACAAGAAACCCAATGTGAGTTATTTCAAAGTCTTTGGTGCTAAATGTTGGATTAGAGATCCTCGTCACAATTCTAAATTTGCACCAAAAGCACATGAAGGTTTTATGCTTAGTTACGGAAAGGACTTGCACACCTACAGAGTCTTCAACAACGTTCATCACAAAGTTGTTGAAACTGTAGATGTGCGGTTCGATGAAACTAATGGCTCGCAAAGAGAGCACCTACCTTCTGTGTTAGATGAACAGTCACCTGAGGAAACTATCAAGTTCAAGGCTACTGAGGATTTCATTCCCACGGAAGAATCTGTTGAAGAAATCATACCAGAACGTGAAGAACGTCATGCTGATGCACCTAAAGAAAATGGTGCTGAAGAAAATGCTGATCCAAGTCCTCGACGACAACCCGCTCATCCTCGAGTTGCAAACGAAGTGCAGATTGAGAAAATCATCAGCGACATCAACATTCCAGGTCCTCTCACACGCTCAAAAGCTTGACATTTGTCTAACTTTTGTGGGCACTTTGTTGTCGTCTCTATCACAGAGCCCAGTAAGGTAGATGAAGCATTTCTGGAGCCTGAGTGGATTCAAGCTATGCAAGAGGAATTACATCAGTTCAAGCTCAACAACGTCTAGGAACTGGTCAAATGTCCAGATCCTCAAGCACAATATCATTGGCACAAAGTGGATCTATCACAACAAGCAAGATGAAAATGGCCTTGTGGTGAGGAATAAGGCACAACTTGTAGCTCAAGGCTACACACAGGTTGAAGAAATTGATTTCGATGAAACTTTTGCACCTGTTGCTAGACTTGAGGCTATTCGCATATTACTTGCTTATGCTAACCATCATGATATCACCTTATATCAAATGGATGTGAAAAGTGCATTCCTCAATGGTAACCTTGAGGAAGAAGTATATGTTGCTCAACCCCTGTGTTTTGAAGATCCAAAGCATCCCAACAAAGTCTTCAGACTCAATAAGGCCCTCTATGGCCTCAAGCAGGCCCCTCGGGCGTGGTATGATACTTTGAAGGAATTCCTCATGAAGAAAGGCTTCAAACCCGATTCACTTGACCCAACTCTTTTCACTAAATCTTATGATGGTGAATTGTTTGTGTGCCAAATATATGTTGATGATATCATTTTTGGCTGTACTGACCAACATTACAGTGATGAATTTGCCTATATGATGAGTGAAGAATATCAAATGTCTATGATGGGAGAATTGAAATTCTTCTTAGGTCTTCAAATTCGACAACAGTGCAATGGCATATTCATATCTCAGGAGAAATACCTCAAGGATGTACTGAGGAAATTCGGCATGCAAGATTGCAACGGGGTCAAAATCCCTATGCCCACAAATGGCCATCTATGCACTGATGAAAATGGTACTGACTTTGATCAAAAGGTATACCGCTCCATGATTGGTGCTTTATTGTATTTATGTGTATCTAGGCCAGATATTATGTTAGTGTTTGCATGTGTGCCCGATTTCAAGCTACATCGAAGGAATCACACCATAAGGCTATGAAGCATATTATTCGATATCTAGCTCACACACCAACACCTGGATTATGGCACCCCAAGGGCTCGGCTTTTGATCTCATTGGACATTCAGTCACAAAGCCCTTGGATGAGAAGAGATTTAGCAAGTTGAGGTGTGAGCTAAATATCCTAGAATCTTCAAATGTCCTTTGAAAAGGACACACATCCTAACATTATGCAAAATTGATGACTTAGATGTGCAATACGAGAAGAAATGTTTTTCTTCAATCAATGAAGACTAATAGTCTAAGTGTGAAGAAATTAACGAAGAATTTGATTCTCAGAACCCTACGACAATTGTACGTGGTGTCTGAAATCATCACTCTTATACGGTGGGTCACGCCACCCACCAAAAGTTGAAAATCTTCAATCTGAGTTTTTCCTATTTTTGAAATTCCTCAGTTTTTTATTTTTTTACTTTGCAATTTCTTCACCGTTTCCGTCGTTTTATATATATATATATATATATATATATATATATATATATGAGTTTATGTCCTCTACTGCATTCACTTATTGCTATTTTTCTTCGAATTGCCTTTTCTGCTAAGTGAATGTGATCGGACCCTTCCCTCTCTATGCTTAACTCAACCCAGTCTATTCACAAATTCTTCATGTGCATTCTATTTGAAACTCATTCAAAGGCCGTATAGATACTCGCACGATCAAAAGGCAGCCAAATAAGCAGTAGAAGTGAGATGGGGAAAAGACCAGAATGAAATGTGGGAATATCGGGATTGGCAGATTTTTTATATTGAAATAAAAAAAACTCAACACGACTAGTGAATTCAAATTAGAGTCACTTGCGGATTTCTATCTTCACTGTGTCCTTGTCAGCTGAAGAATTTGCGAACAGAACTTTAAAACTTATCTTATCTGAATTTTCGGCTTTTGCCGCTCAAACCGTTCCACATTCCATGATACATTATCCTATTCACCCACTATCTCACACGATCGCCACCTCTCAGTACGTGGGTGACACATGGCGCGCGAATGAGAAGGGTCAGGGGCATGTTCGTCCAATTTCCTCGGGCGAGCAGTTTTTCACTTCGGCTATAAATACCCCTCCCCTTCCTCACTTCGTTTTTACTCCGCTCGACCTCTCAAACCCTAGCACCGCCGCTACTTCCATCGTCGCCGGTGAGGAAGAGTTTCACTGCCTCAACCTCGTTGCCGTACTCGCGCCGGCTGCAGATTTCTTCACTCCGCCGTCGACGTAGCTGTCTTCCTCAGCCAAGTTAGGGCGTGGCTGAACCGACGAACTTCAAATCTACACTTCCCAGTTCGTCGTGTTCTTCGTCAAGGGTAATTAAAAGTTACTTTTCCTGCCCTTGTTGATTCTGATGTTTCCTACAAAATCATCAAAAGGTGTTTATTCTTCAGATCTTCACACACTAAACACCTCACATATCATCTGTTCTTGATCTGTTTCCCTAAGCAACATTTCTCTTCAAGATTCCTCAATTGTGTGGATTTTTAATCTGTACAACTCTGGAACCTAAGACAAAGAACGCTTAGTGAAATTTGTCAAGGCTCATCTGGTCAAATTCCTCAAACTTGTTCTTTTTGCAAAAACATCTGAGAACGCATATGACCTCTCCAAATTCCTCGCAACTATGTTCTGTTCACAGGTACACATGTTCGCTGCTGAATATCTAGGTTCTCATCAACTTAACTCATTTGCAGCGTTCCTCGAAGAAAAGTTGCACACCTCATCTGAGAACTCAATTGTCCAAAATCCACAGCTGAAGAAAATGGCTGATGACAAGAGACCTCAGAAGGGAGGAAAGAAATTGGAAGTCAACACAGCTTTTGAAATCCCTGATGACATTTACAAGGATTATTGCACTCCTGATGAGGCCACACATGGAAAAGAGGACAAAAATCAGCGCAAGGTGCGCATACAAAGGATAGAGAGGAGATGGGCACGAGAATGGAGGGAGTACAGATATGTCGCTCCTAAGTACATGAAGAAATTCGCTCTTCACCCTCCATGCCTAAGACCTCCGTTGGCACCAGCCCAAGAAGCTGATCCTACCAGCCTCAAGCGTGGTGAGGACTATCCAGATGAATGGGCCAAGCATCAAGCTAAACTGGCCAAACAGGCAAAAGAAGCAGTGAGGAAATTCAGTGAAGACTCTGCTGCTGCTGCTACCACTGCTGAGGCCTCTGCAAGCAAGCCTAAGAAGGCAATGCCAAAGAAGCCTGCTCACAAGCCCAGTGCTTCAACTTCTATGCCCTCATGGCCAAGTTTAGCAAAGCCCTCACGACAAATTCCTCAAGCTGCACCAGCTCCTCCAAAGTCCTCAGCTCCTTCGTCAAAATCCTCAGCACCTGTGCATCTTGCCTCGTGCCAAAGTACAACAGGCATCTCTATTGCCTCAGGAGCCTCTGCTAGTTCTTCAGCTCCTCCAAATTCCTCAACAGGCCCCACACTGCTGAAGACAAAGGCCATTGCTGGACGAGGTTCTCGACCAAGTCCTCACAAGAAGCAGGTCGCCTTTCAAGTACCGTCCGAAGATGACGAAGCTGATGATGAAGAACTCGCTGAAATCACAGAGACATGCAGCTCAGGGCCGCTAGAGCCAAAGGCAGCAATGTGCCATTGATGCTGGATCCGAAGCTGATCTTAGACTTCATCGACCTATGGCACAAGGGCCCCAACACCCCTCTGCCTGAGCTGAACCTCACTCCTGGCCAAAGTCATGTGTTGACTGCCTTCATTGATGAAGAGAAATGGAAATATGAACAGGGGAGGAAGGTGAAGAAAGCACATTACAAGAAAGAGCGCTTTCTGAAGCAAAACGTCTTGAAGCTTTCACCTGAAGAACTTGTAGCTCTACAATCAGAGATCAAGCAACTGAGTGATGAATTTGATCGCTACTATGCTGACTGGCTTGGAGCCAAAGTCAGATTTGTGAAGATAACTAAGAAGTTCACTACCAATGTTGCAGCCCCAAGGCAATAGGAGATTCCTCAGTCTGAGGCATCTGCTCAGCCTACAGAAAACATGCCAGCACCGCTGATGAAAATCAGGCTGCTAATGAAACTGCTAGTGTCAGGGCTGATGACTGCATTCCAACATCTGATGACTCTGCCAGGGCAACCACTAGTGTTGCGTCTGAAGAAACTGTCAGGACAGCTGAAGCTTCAATGGCTGTGCCTGAAGAAACTGCTAATGCCAGGGCAACTGCATCAGTTGTGCCTGAAGTTATTGAACCAATTTCCTCTGCTCCTCCGGCACCTACACCAAGTCCAATTCTTCTTTCTGCATCAGATGTGAAGAAGACCAAGGCTGCGGAGCGTGCAGCTGTGAAGAAAAGGAAAGCATCAACTTCATCAGATTCTTCAGCTCCGAAGAAGATGAAGAAATTGACTAGCTCTTTTGAGAATCCAATTGATGCTGTTCCAGTCTCAAGCATGACATCAAAGGAACTTGTTCCTTTTGATGAAGAATACGTGATCCCAAGCGGATCCATGATGATATTCCTTCTGCTGTTTCATCAGAGCAGTTGGATGAAGAAATTGAAGCATATGCAATCCCTTCAACCCCAATCGTCTCATCGCCCATGCCTCAGTTCACAGCTGAAGAGGCCGGTGTTGAAGAAAAGAATGATGAAGATGAGGATGTGGACATTGGGTGCACAACACCTGTGATGAACGATGACTTTTGGGAAAGTCAGCACCCCAATTCTCCTCTATTCACACCTCTGCAACAAATTCCTCAGTCCCTAGTGAATACAGAAGTTCAAATGGGATCTGAAGAACCACACCCCACTCCATCTATTAATGAAGAGATTCCAACTACTAGTGCTGATGTCAATATTGATGAAGAATTGAAGACCCAGGCTGCCACTGAAGAAGAACCTGAAATTCCTCAGCCTATGGATCCTGAGATAGCGATTCCTGAGGTTGTGATGCAATTAACTGATACACCTCAGCCCAAGCCAAAGGATCCCTTCTTGAAGAAGCAAAAATTCAAGGCTGATGACTTCTTCGGCGAGCATGTGTTCTTCACCGACTATAACCCATATGACTCTGCTCGTCTTAGAAGGAAGCGCTTCTAGACTGCCAGCCAAGCCAACTTCTATTCTTCACTGCTTCTCAACAAAGACAAAGTCTTCGACCATGAGCATATTCCTCATGTGGACATGGAATCACTGCCTTGCTGCACCCCAGTCCTCAGTGTGCTTCATGATGCAAGATTGGTCAACTTTTGCACTGACATTGTTGATTGGAATGAAGAGCTAATTCTTCAGTTCTATGCAACGCTGCACATCACAGGAGATGCTGATGATGTGAACTCTTGGGTAGTGACTGGATGACAGAGAATACACACTTCAAAGCACCGGCCTCTGAATTGCTTCATGCCCTACCTGTCAGTCCTCCCCTTGAAGGTGCTCGTTGCCTATACCACGAACCTGAACTTACTGCTCATTACATGCAAGTGTTAATGTAAGTGCATCTAGTGCCCCTTAGTGATTTTGGTGGATTGAAGACTTATAGGTTAAGGAACTAACGCGTTTGTGAGTGCACACAGGTCTATAAGTCTATGAGGAGTTTGATATTTACAGAGAAAGTCGACCCCTAAAAATGAAGTTCTTCGATCAAGACTTTGATATTACGAAGACTTTCAAGACTTTGAAAGTGAAGAAATTGGTGTGACCTTGAAGACTTGGTATTCATTTGAGGAACATGAAGCGTGAAGACTTTTGTTTTCGTAGTTTCATTTTCTCTTTCTTGAGTCATAGGAAACACCGCATCGTTAAAGGGGTCGAGGAAATACTAAGGAAAAATTTCCATGTGATGCTCAACTCAAAATCCTACACCTACCAATCCCTTCGAGTGAAGCCATTGGAAATCTCATACTGATTCAGTCAATTTCTTCAAAGGATGAGACGAAGTTCTTCCGTCACGAGGAATTTGTTTTGACCGAGGAGTTAGGAATTCGCCAAAGGCGGATTGCCTACACAAAGGAGGAACATGATAGCCCCGAGGAATTTGAGATTCAAATTTCCGACCGTTCTTTATCTTCTTGGCCACTGTCCCAAAATATCTTATCCACCTAACGGTCATATCATTGAAGGGCATTTATGTCTTATCATGTCAGCTGCTCCCTAGGCTATAAATAGCCGCCCCTACAACCACTAGCTGGTTGGCTGCTCGAGAGAAACTTGACACTTGTCATTTGAGAGCAACCCATCCTCCGAGGACTTTGAGCAAAAATCATCGAGTGAGGAAAAACCCAAAACCAAACCCTACAAACTCAAAGTTATTGAGCATCACTGAAGAGATTGATCCTACGTGGATCCGACGCTTGTTTCCTTTGAAGACTGTGCTTCTTCCAGACGGTTAGGCGTCATGGTCTAGAGCATCCAAGAGGAATTGTGGATCGCCGGGTGACCAAGTCTGTGAAGGTTTGGAAGTCGCTCAAGACTTACCACGAGTGATTGGATGAGGTCTGTGTGACCTTAGTTCAAGGAGAATACGGTGAGGACTTGGTGTCTGAGCTGCGTGCTCGGCCGACTGGGTGTCCGGACTGTGTGTCCTCGAGTTTAAATACTCACCGCTCCAACCGTGACGCATAACCGAGATATCGGTTGGAACTGGTCTACCAAATCATTGTCTTCACCAACCTAATCGGTTCTATTTCCTCAACCCTTTCATTTCCTCATTCTTGTGTTGAGTGTTTGTTCATATATGTGTGTGAAGACTTTGGTGAAGATTTCTCAATTTCCTCGGTTCAATTTCTTTAGTCATGTGTCTTCATCTTGTGTTATCCTCGTGATTACGCTTTACGTACTGTGCTAGTCTTCATTTCATCATGATGACCATGCGTGTATTCTGTTATGCTTACTTGAGTACTTATTCCGCTGCAAGTAGTTCTTCGCTAAGGAATTTCTGACCGGCAAATTCCTCGTTGAAGAATTCACAAAATCGCCTATTCACCCCCCTCTAGTCGATATAACGCACTTTCAATTGGTATCGAGCGAGGTACTCCTTGTTACGTGTGATTTTGGTTTAACCACCGGAGTTTTAGTTATGTCGACCGCAGTATGATCAAGGTCTCGGCAGGGTGTCCTACCTTTGATGGAGCGGACTACCCCTCTTTGGAAGAACAAGATGCGAATGCATCTTGAAGCAATTGACAACGATCTCTCGGTATGTTGTGGAAAATGGTGTTCCCTCACCACACCTTCTCACGAATGTCAGCTGATGTGAAGAGATTCAAGCAACTCGATTCTCAAGCAAAGAATATCATATGTGGCCATCTTAGCAAAGGTCAATATGGAAGAGTGAGTGCTTTGGAAACTGCCAAGCTCATCCGGGACAAAGCTGTCCAAAGTGAATGAAGGAGTCTCAACTCAGCGTGACTCTCGAGTTGATGTTCTTCGAATCTCTTCAACCGCTTCAAAAGACTCGACAACGAAAATGTTCAACAAACCTTCGATCGCCTTCACCGACATCTCAAATGAGCTTCAAGCACTTGGCGCCATCGACATCACCGACCATGAGGTGGTCAAGAAATTGTTAAGATCGCTGATTCCTCATTTGATACTCCGCACCGATGATACAAGAGCGCGTCGACTACAAGTCACTTGATCCTGCTGATATCCTCGAGAGGCTAAATACTCATGAGTTCCAGCTTCTTTGAAAAGAGAGATCTCTATGGTTCTAGCTATGGAAAAACACGTGCCTCAAGGCCAAGGTCAGGTATGCGAATCTGAGTGTGAAGACTCGGTAGTAGCATTGGAGATCTGAAGAATTAGGCCAGGAGCTAGCACTGCTCGTGAAGAAATTCCAAAAGTTCTCAAGACGTGGTCGATTTGGAAAATCCTCAAGGAGCAGTGATTCCTCATCCAGTGACTATAAGAGAAGACTTTGTCACAAATGCAAGAAACCTGGTCACTACATCCAAGATTGTCCTTAGTGGGAAAAGGAATTAAAGAAGAAGAAACACAAGGATTACAGTTCTGATGACGTTAAGAAGAAGAAGAAATCATCGAAATCTTCATCATTAAAATCCTCAAAGCCTTCTTTTCACAAGAAGAGCAGCTTCAAAAAGGCTCGGGCATTCATTGGCAAGGAAATGGACTCTGAAGCTGAATCTGAGGAACATGAGGAAGAGGAGGCATCAGAAGAATCTGAGTGCGGTGTGGCGAGTCTAGCACTCGCCATCGCTTTCGTCGACAAGTCCATCTTCAACTCAAGAAAATGACCTCACCAACAAAGTCGATGAAGTTAGTGATGACTACGTTCCCACCTATTGCTTCATGGCAAAGGGTGCCAAGGTACTCAAATATACCTCCTCTTAATCTAGTGAAAATGAATCTGATGTTGATCTAAAGCCCAGTTACTCAAAACTTGGTAAGATTTCTGTAAAACAACAAAGGTCTTTAGAAAAGGTTCAAAATATGCTAGATAAGAGTGATGATATGTTAGGTGAAGAAATGGATCGCACTAAAGCCATGACTGAAAATCTTCATAGACTTGGTCTAGGTTTGACAAATTTTCAAGGTCATCATAACACTCTCTTATCTCGATCATGAGAAACTTTCTTATGAATTTCTTCAAAGAAAGCAAGACCTTGAGAAGCTAAGAGTGAGTTATGAAGATCTTCAGAAGGAGCGCGATTCATTACTTGCTCAACAAATCAGCACTTCTCAGGAGAATTTGTTCCTCCATGCTTAAAGTGCATTGAACGTGAATCTGCTAATTCTTCACCTGAATGTTCAAATGCTTCAACTGTTACAAATTCTTCACCTGCCTCTGCTATCACTAATTCCTCATCTGAGGACATTGCTAGTATCCTTGACGATTACGAAATTTGAAGGAATTGTATATGACAGGCATGTACAAAAGCCTCAAAGGGCATCAGACTCTTTGTGATGTGCTTAAAAGCAGATCCTCAACAGAACCCTAGGAAAGAGGGTATTGCCTTTGAGAGGAAACTCAATCTTGATGGGACATATTGGAAGCCCGAGCGGTATCCCAAAACCTCATGGGTTGCTCGCAAAGGGACCTCGATTGATCCATCTAACTTATCTGGTTTTACATGCGAATCTCCTCATTCTTCCGATGAGTCATTTGACTCCAACTATAAACTGTTCAAAAATCAGAATGGTGAAGTATTTGCTAGATATGTTGGCACTAATCTGCAGAACGGTTCCCCTATGAAGAAAATCTGGGTTCCCAAGAAGTGCCTTGAAAGTCTTCAGTGAATGTCCTCATGACACCACCGTGAAGAATAGGAAACCCAGATCAAAATCTTCATATGGAACCAAGTCCTCATACGTACCAAATTCCTAACGTGGATCAAATTCCTCAAAAGGATCAAAGTCCTCATATGATTATCATCGTGCTAACTACTGCTTCGCAGGTAAAGCTAAGGGCTATGAATATGTGCATTATTCTTCAAACCAATATGTTCATAAGTCCTCGAAGAATTTCTCTGCTTATTCATATGCTTACCCTAACCCCTCTTATGTGAAACAAAATGGATTGGCCTATATGGCACCATTCTCATATGGTGCTCGCAGAGTGATGAACTCTTTGCCACCCCTTCAGATGTGGGTGGTGAAGAAAAGAACTAACCTCTTCTGCGGTCAGGTCTCGGGCGTGCATTAAACGTCTGAAGAATTTGCTTGGGACCTCGGCTGCACTGTTCGAAAGGACGCAGCTAATCATGATGAAATGAACTTTCATTTCACACGTCCTCATACCGCTTATCTGTTTATCATCGACCGATGAAATTCATCTGATGAACTTGATATCATATTCTTCACCGATGAAGTATATGAGATCGTAAGTTGCACTAATTCATCTGCAGGATGATCAACCCAAAGCCACTGAGTGGGTTCTCGATAGTGGATGTACAAATCACATGACTGGTGACAAGAATCTATTGATGGATGCTCCCTTATCACCGTCACATCTGAAGCATATCATCTTTGCCGACAAAGGCAAAAGTCGTATTGGGTCTTGGTAAGGTTGCGATCTCTAAGGACATACACATGGACAAAGTCATGCTTGTTGAGTCCTTAGGATACAACCTCATGTCGATCTCAATGCTTTGTGATCTTGATATGGCTGTTATCTTTGGCAAGTATCGTTGTGTTGTGATTATGGAAGCTGACAATTCCAAAGTCTTCGAAGGCTTTAGGAGAGGAGACTTGTATATTGTTGATTTCTCTACAGGACCACAACCAGCCGTGTGTCTACTTGCAAAAGCTTCAGAAGGCTGGCTGTGGCATCGGCGACTTGGTCATGCAGGCATGAGGAATTTGCATACGCTTGCAAAGAAGAAGCATGTCATTGGCATTGAAAATGTCAAATTCCTCAAGGATCACTTATGCGAACTGTGAAGCTGGAAAAATGACCAAGGCCAAGCATCCAAATAAGACTATCATGACCACTACTCGTCCCTTCGAATTGCTTCACATGGACCTCTTTGGTCCCAATCATTACTCACTGCCGTTAATGATGCATCTCTATATGGCTTTATTATTGTTGATGATTACTCTCGTTACACATGGGTACACATTGTTACTTACAAAAATCAAGTGCGTGAAGTCTTCAAACGATTTTCCTCGAGGGCTTCAACTAACTTTGTTGTGAAGATCAAACACATCAGAGTGACAATGGAACCGAGTTCAAGAATTCCGGTCTTGATGCCTATCTTGATGAACTTGGTATTACTCATGAGTTATCTCGCTCCTTATACTCCTCAAAGAAATGGCATCGTGGAGCGCAAGAATGTAACTCTTGTTGAGATGGCTCGCATTATGCTTGATGAATACAAAACGCCTAGTCGCTTTTGGATTGATGCAATTGATCTTGCGTGCCACATCATCAACAGAGTATATCTTCACAAATTCTTCAAGAAGACTGCCTATGAACTCCTCAACGACAAGAAACCCAATGTACGTTATTTCAAAGTCTTGATTGCTAAATGCTGGATTAGAGATCCTCATCACAATTCTAAATTTGCACCGAAAGCACATGAAGGTTTTATGCTTGGTTACGGAAAGGACTCGCACACCTACAGAGTCTTCAACATTGCTCTTCACAAGATTGTTGACACTGTAGATGTGCGGTTCGATGAAACTAATGGCTCGCTAAGAGAGCACCTACCTTCGTGTTAGATGAACCAAAGCACCGAGGATTCTATCAAGTTCAAGGCAACCGAGGATGTCATTCCCTCTTGAAGAATCTCATCAAGAATTCATTCCTCAGACGCCGAAGAACGCCGGTGATGCACTCAAGATAATGTCAAGACAATGGTGCCGAGGAAAATGATCAAATTCCTCAACAACAACCAGCTCATCCTCGCGTTGCAAAAGAAGTGCAAGTGGAGAAGATCATTGATGACATTGAAGCGCTTGTGTCCTCTCACACGCTCAAAAGCTTCACATTTATCTAACTTTTGTGGGCACTATGCTTTTGTCTCTATCACAGAGCCCACTAAGGTAGATGAAGCATTTACGAGCCGGAGTGGATTCAGGCTATGCAAGAAGAATTACATCAGTTCGAGCTCAACAATGTAAGGAACCGGTCAAACGTCCAGATCCTCGCAAGCGTAATATCATTGGCACAAAGTGGATCTACCGCAACAAGCAAGATGAAAATGGTCTTGTGGTAAGGAATAAGGCACGACTGGTAGCTCAAGGCTACACACAGGTTGAAGGAATTGATTTAGGATGAAACTTTTGCACCTGTTGCTAGACTTGAGTCTATTCGCATATTACTCGCCTATGCTAACCATCACAATATCACTTTATATCAAATGGATGTGAAAAGTGCATTCCTCAATGGTAAGCTTGAGGAAGAAGTATATGTTGCTCAACGCCCAGGTTTTGAAGATCCAAAGAATCCCGACAAAGTCTTCAAACTCAACAAGGCCCTCTATGGCCTCAAACAAGCCCCACGGGCGTGGTATGATACATTGAAGGAATTCTTCGTGAAGAATGGCTTCACACTCGGTTCACTCGACCCTACTCTCTTTACTAAATCTTATGATGGTGAACTGTTTGTGTGCCAAATATATGTTGATGATATTATCTTTGGTTGTACTGACCAACGTTATAGTGATGAATTTGCCTATATGATGAGTGAAGAATATCAAATGTCCATGATGGGAGAGTTGAAATTCTTCTTAGGTCTTCAAATTCGTAAACAGCAAGAATGGCATATTCATATCTCAGAGAAATACCTCAAAGATGTTACGAGGAAATTCGGCATGCAAGATTGCAAAGGCGTCAAATTTCCTGTGCCCACAAATGGCCATCTATGCACTGATGAAAATGGTATTGACTTTGATCACAAGGTATACCACTCCATGATTGGTTCTTTATTGTACTTATGTGCATCTAGGCCACATATAATGCTTAGTGTTTGCATGTGTGCCCGATTTCAAGCTACACCGAAGGAATCACACCATAAGGCTGTGAAACATATTCTTCGATATCTAGCTCACACACCAACACTAGGATTAAGGTACCCCAAGGGCTCTGTTTTTGATCTCATTGGATATTCTGACTCGACTATCTGGTGATCGTGTGGACCGCAAGTCAACTTCGGCACTTGTCATTTCCTCGGACGATCTTTGGTGCATTGGTCCTCGAAGAAACAGAATCACAGATCACCGCTTCATCGCGGAAGCTGAATACATTGCTGCTGGCTCTTGCTGTGCTCAACTGCTTTGGATGAAGCAGACTCTCAAGGACTATGGCATCAACATGAAGAATGTTCCACTCTACTGCGACAATGAGAGTGCAATCAAGATTGCTCACAACCCAGTTCAGCACTCGAAGACAAAGCACATTCAGATTCGTCATCATTTTCTTCATGATCATGTGTTGAAGGGCGACATCTCCATCGAGCACGTGAAGACTGAAGAACAGCTAGCTGATATCTTCACTAAGCCCTTGGATGAGAAGAGATTTAGCAAGTTGGGTGTGAGCTAAATATCTTATAATCTTCGAACGTTCTTTGAAAAGGACACACATCCTGACACTAATGCAAAATTGATGACTTAGTTGTGCAACACATAAAGAAACGTTTTTCTTCAATCAATGAAGAATAACACTCTAAGTGTGAAGAAATTAATGAAGAATTTGATTCTCAGAACCCTCGACAATTGTACGCTGTGTCTGAAATCATCATTCTTATACGGTGGGTCACGCCACCACCAAAGTTGAAAATCTTCAATTTGAGTTTTTCCTCGCTTTTGAAATTCTTCAGTTTTTTTTTCAAATTCTTCAACTTTGCAAAATCTTCACTGCTTCCGCTGCCTTTCTTCATTGGCTATATATATATATGGGTTTATGTCCTCTACAGCATTCACTTATGGCTATTTCTTCAAGTCGTTTTTTTTCTGCTAAGTGAATGTGATCGGACCCTTCCCCCTCTATGCTTCAACCCAATCTATTCACAAATTCTTCATGTGCGTTCTATTTGAAACTCGTTCAAAATCTTCACTGAGTCCTTGTCAGCTGAAGAAATTGCGAACGAAACTTTAAAACTGATCTTATCCAAATTTTCGGTTTTGTCATTAAACTGTTTCGCATCCCATGATGCATTATTTTACTCACCCACGATCGTACACGGTCTCCACTACACAGTACGTGGGTGACACATGTCGCGTGAAGGAGAAAGGGCAGGGGCACGTTCGTCCCAAATCTTCGGGCGAACAATATTTTCACCATGTCTATAAATACCCCTCTCCCCTTCCTCACTTCTTTTACCCTGCTCGACCTCTCTCTCCCGCTCGAGCTCCTCAAACCCCAGCGCCGCCGCTGCTCCATCGTCGCCGGTGAGGAAGAGCTTCACTGCCTCGACCTCGTCACCGACGTAGTCGCGCCGACTGCGGAAATCCTCACTCCGCCGCCGCCGTAGCTGTCTTCCTCCGCCAAGTTAGGGCGTGGAAGATCCAACAGACGAGCTTCACATCTACAACACCCAGTTAAATCGTGGTTGTTCATTTAAGGTAATTAAAAGTTACTTTTACTACCCTCGTCGATCCAAATCTTACACTACAAAATCTTCAAAGGTGTTTTATTCTTCAAATCCTCACACACAAACACCTCACAAGTTATATGCTCTTGATTCGTTTCTCTAAGAAATCATTTTCTTCAAGATTCCTCAATTGTGTGGATCCTCGATCTATACAACTCTGGAACCTAAGACAAAGAACGCTTAGTGAAATTCTTCAAGGCTCATCTGGTCAAAATCCTCAAAACTTGTTCTTTTTGAAAAACCTTCTGAGAACGCATATGACCTCTCCAAATTCCTCGCAACTATACTCTGTTCACAGGTACTCATGTCCGCTACTGAATCACTAGGTTCTCATCAACTTAACTCATTTGCAGCGTTCCTCGAAGAAAAGTTGCATACTTCTTCAGAGAATTCAATTGTTCAAATTCCTCAATCAAGAATATGGCAGACGGTAAGAAGCCACGTAAAGGAGGAAAGAAACCCGAGGTTATGATCGCTTTTGAGATCCCCGAGGAAATTTATGCTGACTATTGCACACCGATGAAGCAAAATTTGGCAAAGAAAACAAAAATCAGCGCAAGGTGCACATTCGTAAGATCGAACGGAGATGGGCAAGGGAATGGAGGAATATGATATGTGACTCCAAAGTACATGAAGAAATTCGCTCTCAATCCTCCATGCCCAAGAGCTCCATTGGCACTGCCAAGTAGTGACCCCACCAAAGATCAAGCGTGGTGAGGACTTTCTGAAGAATGGGCTAAGCGCCAAGCTAAATTGGCAAGACAAGCCAAGGAGGCGGTGAAGAAATTCAATGAGGATTCTTCCACACGCTATCAGCATCGAGGCCTCGGTCAAACCGAGGAAATCCATGCCAAAGAAGCTCGCTCATAAGCCAAGTGCTTCACCATCAGGCGCCCTCACGTCCAAGTTCCTCGCCAGCGCCCTCAAGGCAAATTCCTCACACTGCTACAGCTCCACCAAAGTCCTCAACAGCTCCGTCAAAGTCCTCGGTTCTGTGCATCGGCTACATGTCAAAGGACTGCTGGTTTCTCGATTGCCTCGGTGTTTCAGCAAGTTCCTCAAGACACCAATTTCATCATCCGCCCGACTGCTGAAGACCAAAGCAACAATTGGACGAGGTCCTCGGCCAAGTCCAAAGAAGAAACAGGTTGCATTCCATGTGCCTTCTGATGATGAACTTGCGGAAATCATCAGAGATCGCCAAGAAATGGCCGCTAGAGCCAAAGGCAGATCTGTACCACTGCTGTTGGATCCGAGGAAAATCCTCGATTATATTGATCTACGCACAAGGATCCAAACACCCCTATGCCTGATTTTCATCCGACCCTGGACAAAGTCATATGTTGACCCATTTCATCGCCAAGAGAAATGGAAGTTTGAAAAGGCAAGAGAGATCAAGAAGGCTCAATACGAAAGGAGAAGTTCACGAAGAAAACGTTGTCAAAATGACACCGAGGAACTTCTCACGGTCCGCATCGAAATTCAAGACCTCAAAGAAAACTTCGATTCTTATTATGCTGATTGGCAAGGAGCCAAGGTCGATTCACAATCGAACGAAGAAATTCACCAATGTTGCTGTCCCAACGCAACATGAAATTCCTCAGTGAAGCCTCACCAAATGATCAAGAATATGCCAAAGACCACCGATGAAGTTCAGCGGCCGATGAAAATGCTAGTTCTAGGGCTGATGATCCCATTCCAAATTGAAGAAATTGCCGTGGCATCCACTAGTGGTGCGCTCAAGAAATCGAACAAGACAGGCAACCGCATCGCCATACCGAGGAAATTCAACCAGATTCTCAGCTCCTCCTGCGCCAACACCAACTCCAATTCTTCCATCTGCCTCTGATGTGAAGAAAACCAAGGCTGCAGAACGAGCTGCTGTGAAGAAAAGGAAGGCATCAGCTGCGTCAAATTCTTCGGCTGCGAAGAAAATGAAGCCAATGACGAGCTCCTTTGAAAATCCAATTGATGCTGTTCCAATTTCCTCCATGCCATCAAAGGACCTTGTTCCTTTTGGAGAAGACTATGAGATCCCAATCGGATCTGATGAAGAACATCATTCTGCTGCTTCATCAGAGCAGATTGATGAAGAAATTGAAGTGGACGCAATCCCTTCAACCCCAATCATTTCCTCACCTATGCCTCAGTTCATAGCTGAAGAGGCTGGTGTTGAGGAAATTGAAGATGAAGATGTGGATATAGGGTGCACTACACCTGTGATGAATGATGACTTTTGGGAAAGTCAGCATCCCAATACTCCTCTCTTCACCCCGCTCCAACAGATTCCTCAGTCCCCTGCACCAATAGTTCAAATGGACTCTGAAGAAACTCAACCCACTTGCTCTGTGCATGAAGAAATTCCAGCCACTAGTGCTGATGAACACCTCTGCTGATCCTCGGTACTTTTGTTGAGGAACAAGAAATTCCTCGGCTGAAGAACCCGAGCTCGCGATTCACGAGGTGGTGATGCAACTCACTGACACCCCTCTGCCCAAGCAAAAGAATCCGTTCTCAAGCAAACAAAAGTTCAAGGCTGATGATTTCTTTGCCGAGCACATATTCTTCACTAACTATAATCCATATGATTCTGCTCGCATAAGGAAGAGGCGTTTCTGGACTGCCTGCCAAGCCAACTTCTATTCCTCAGTGCTCTTCAACAAAGACAAAGTCTTCGATCATGCTCATATTCCTCATGTGGACATGGAGTCTCTGCCCGACTTTGAGCCAGTCCTCAGTGTTCTTCACGACGCAGGACTTACGAATTTCTGACCGATATACGTGATTGGAATGAAGAACTCATTCTTCAATTCTATGCAACGCTGCACATCACCGGAGACGCCAAGACGTGAACTCATGGGTATTAGACTGGATGTCCGAAAATAATCACTACAAGGCACCAAGAATCGAATTGATTCGTGCTCTACCACTCAGTCCTCCACTTGATGGTGCTCGTTGTATCTACAACGAACCAGAAATTTCAAATCACTATATGCAAGTGCTGATGAAGCCTTTGAAGCCAAGGCAGGCCCCAAGAACCAAATTCCTCGTCAAGGAATTATTGTATGTGCCTTGGACTGTCTATCTGATTCCGACGAAGACAATGAGTCCTATCAAAGGCCACAACTCGAATGATGAAGAAGTCGTTGGCATCATGAAGAATATGCTTTTCGACATCATCCATGGCATTCCCGTCAACTTCCATGATTTCTTCATGAGGACTCTGGCAAACATTGCTATGTCACCATTTGAGCTGAAGCCTTATGCGCCTTGGATAATGAGATTCATCAGGACAAGGTCTTCACTCAATTACAAGGTCGATACTCAACCACCGCAGCTACTTGCCCTCGATTGAAGTCCTCAAGCGGACATTTACCTCGGTGATGACAAGGGCAAGGCTACTGCTATGATCGATGAAGGCATTCGTCCATTGGATGGACAGCCGCAAAGCGACATCCTACTCCACCAATGATGACTACGCCACACATGACTACGCCGAAATACCTCACCAAGCAAAATCCTCAAGCCATCGCACCTGTGGTGATGACTGATCATGAGTTACTCCTCGCCTTCATCGGAAGGTTGATCGCAATCATAAATGGGTCAAGCGTCGCTTTGGTTCAATTCTTCACAACATGACCTCAACACACAATGCAAAGGAAGAAAAACCACCACTACCTCCATGAAACCTTCAAACGCACTGGGCTGTTCTTTCACATGTCTACGATGCGGAAGAACTGGCGACAATGGGACTCAAGGAAGAATTTGACCGGTCTGCACCTCCTCCAAGAAATACAAGAAGGTCAAAGTTCCTTCCTTGGTTGCCAGCTCCTATTCTTCATCGCTACGACACCGATGAAAATGAAGACTTGGACGACACCGCGGCAGGTCCTACTACAACAACCGACCCCTAACAACGTCAAGGCGCTCCTTCTTCAACTTGAAATTCTTCAGAGCGTTAGTCCTCGGTTCGATCCTTTTGGTCATTCGATGACAAAGAGGGAGAAATTTGAGTTAGTCTTCAAGCGGGTCTATTTTATTGCCCATATACAACAATTTATTAAGTTACAACTCTCGTTCTTCTGAAACTTTTATTGGATCGAGTTGTAATCTTAAACCCGATGGTGCTTTGATACTTTTGATGCATTATGCTCTTGCACTATGCTCTGATTCTCTTGAGCTTCTTGAGCTCTGATACTCTTGATGCGTTACTTTGCATGCTTGTTCCTCATTAATGTTATCGCACGCATGCTGAATTACATCAAGCACCATATTTCATCATGCATTTCAAATTCTTCATATTATATGTCAAATGCGTGTATGAATTACAAGATATAGGGGGAGATCTCCATGATTCAACTCTTCAAATGTGCATTGCCTCAAAAGAAAATTCCTCACTATGCACATCTTTAGGGAGAGTTCTTCTATATCTTGCAATCAAATTCCTCATTATCAGTATTTACACTTCATATGTTTATCCCCGTTGAAAACTTAACCTATATTGTCATCAATCACCAAAAGGGGAGATTGTAAGTGCATCTAGTGCCCCTTAGTGATTTTGGTGGATTGAAGACTTATAGGTTAAGGAACTAATGCGCTTGTGAGTGCACACAGGTCTATAAGTCTATGAGGAGTTTGATATTTACAGAGAAAGTCGATTTCAAAAATGAAGTTCTTCGATCAAGACTTTGATATTACGAAGACTTTCGAAGACTTTGAAAGTGAAGAAATTGGTGTGACCTTGAAGACTTGGTATTCATTTGAGGAACATGAAGCGTGAAGACTTTTGTTTTCGTAGTTTCATTTTCTCTTTCTTGAGTCATAGGAAAGACCGTACTGTTAAAGGGGGTCGAGGAAATACTAAGGAAAAATGTCCATGTGATGCTCAACTCAAAATCCTACACCTACCAATCCCTTCGAGTGAAGCCATTGGAAATCTCATACTGATTCAGTCAATTTCTTCAAAGGATGAGACGAAGTTCTTCCGTCACGAGGAATTTGTTCGACCGAGGAGTTAGGAATTCGCCAAAGGCGGATTTCCTACGATGAGGAACATGATAGCCCCGAGGAATTTGAGATTCAAATTTCCGACCGTTCTGTCATCTTGCGCCACTATCCCAAAATATCTTATCCACCTAACGGTCATATCATTGAAGAGCATTTATGTCTTATCATGTCGGGCTGCTCCCTAGGCTATAAATAGCCGCCCCTACAACCACTAGCTGGTTGGCTGCTCGAGAGAAACTTGACACTTGTCGCTTGAGAGCAACCCATCCTCCGAGGACTTTGAGCGAAAATCATCGGTGAGGAAAAACCCAAAAACCAAACCCTACAAACCCAAAGTGATTGAGCATCATCAAGAGATTGATCTGCGTGGATCCAACGCTTGTTACCTTTGAAGACTGTGCTTCTTCCAGACGGTTAGGCGTCATGGTCTAGAGCATCCAAGAGGAATTGTGGATCGCCGAGTGACCAAGTCTGTGAAGGTTTGGAAGTCGCCTCAAGACTTACCACGAGTGATTGGACGAGGTCTGTGTGACCTTAGTTCAAGGAGAATACGGTGAGGACTTGGTGTCCCGAGCTGCGTGCTCAGCGATCGGGTGTCCGGACTGTGTGTCCTCGAGTTTAAATACTCAGCCGCTCCAATCAGACGCATAACCGAGATATCAGTTGGAACTGGTCTACCAAATCATTGTCTTCACCAACCTAATCGGTTCTATTTCCTCAACCCTTTCATTTCCTCATTCTTGTGTTGAGTGTTTGTTCATATCTGTGTGTGAAGACTTTGACTGAAGATTTTCTCAATTTCCTCAGTTCAATTTCTTCAGTCTGTGTGTCTTCATCTTGTGTTATCCTGTGATTACGCTTTCTGTACTCTGTGCTAGTCTTCATTTCATCATGATGACCATGCGTGTATTCTGTTATGCTTACTTCTGAGTACTTATTCCGCTGCAAGTAGTTCTTCGCTAAGGAATTTCCTCACCAGCAAATTCCTCAGTGAAGAATTCATAAAAATCGCCTATTCACCCCCCCCCCTCTAGTCGATATAACGCACTTTCAGTTAATGAAGCCGCTGAAGCCCGGTCAAGCCCCACGGACCAAATTCCTCGTGAAGGAATTGCTGTATTTCCCTAGAATTGTCTACCGCATTCTGTCAAAGACATTGAGTCCAATCAAAGGCCACGCCTTGAATGATGAAGAAGTCGTTGGCATCATGAAGAATCTGCTTTTCAACATCATGCATGGCATTCCTGTCAACTATCATGATTTCTTCATGAGGACTCTCACAAATTTTGCACTCTCTTCGTTTGAGTTGAAGCCTTACACTCCTTGGATTATGAGATTCCTCAGAACAAGGTCTTCACTCAAGTACAAGTCTGATTTTTAGAATCATCTCAGCTACTTGCCCCCCATTGAAGTCCTCAAACGAACATTTTCCTCAGCTGATGAAAAGGGCAAGGCCTCTGCTGTTATTGATGAAGGCATTCATCCATTGGATGGTCAGTTTCGCAAAGCTACATCTTACTCCACCAATGATGACTCTACCACTCATGACTCTGCCACTAATGCTTCAAAGACAAATCCTCAAGCCACGGCTCCAACGGTGATGACTGATCGTGAGCTTCTCCTCAGTCTTCACCAGAAGGTCGATCGCAACCACAAATGGGTTAAGCGTCAGTTTGGTTCAATTCTTCACAACATGACTGCTACACATAATGCAGTGAAGAAAAACCATTACTACCTCCATGAAGTCTTCGGTCGCACCTGGGCTGTTCTGTGACATCTGTATGGTGAAGAAGATCTGAAGCAAATGGGTCTCAAGCGGGACTTGGACGACACTGCGGCAGGCCCTACAACAACAAGCGACCCCAACAACGCTGGCGCTCCTTCATCAACATGATATACTTCAGGGGCGTTAGTCCTCATTTTTCGATCCTTTTGGTCATTTGATGACAAAGGGGGAGAAATTTGAGTTAGTCTTCAAGCGGGTCTACCTATATGGGCGTTTTTTTGCTAAGTTACAACTCTCGTTCTTTTGAAGACTTTGCTGGATCGAGTTGTAAAATTAAACCCTATGGTGGTCTGATACTTTTGCTGTGTTGTTCTGCATGCTTATTCCTCATATTTGTTAATGCACGCATGCTGAATTACACCAGTCACCATATTTCATCATGCATTTTAAATTCTTCATATCATATGTCAAATGCGTGTATGAATTACAAGATATAGGGGGAGATCTCCATGATTCTACTCTTCAAGTGTGCATTGCTTCAAAAGCAAATTACTCACTATGCACATCTTCAGGGGGAGTTCTTCTATATCTTGCAATCAAAAATCCTCAATATCAGTATTTACACTTCATATGTTTATCCCCGTTGAAAAATTAACCTATATTGTCATCAATCACCAAAAAGGGGGAGATTGTAGGTGCATCTAGTGCCCCTTAGTGATTTTGGTGTATTGAAGACTTATAGGTTAAGGGACTGATGCGTTTGTGAGTGTACACAGGTCTATAACTCAATGAGGAGTTTGATATTTACAGAGAAAGTCGACCCCTAAAAATGAAGTTCTTGAGGACTTTGGATTTCTGAAGACTTTGAAAGTGAAGAAATTGGTGTGACCTTGAAGACTTGGTATTGATTTGAGGAACATGAAGCATGAAGACTTTTGTTTTCGTAGTTTCATTTTCTCTTACTTGAGTCATAGGAAACACCGTACTATTAAAGGGGGTTGAGGAAATACTAAGGAAAAAATTCCAAGTGATGCTCAACTCAAAATCCTACACCTACCAGTCCCTTCGAGTGAAGCCATTGGAAATCTCATACAGTTCAGTCAATTTCTTCAGTGACAGAGACGAAGCTCTTTTGGTCTCTAAGGAATTTGTTCTGACTAAGGAGTTAGGAATTCACCAATGGAGATTGCCTACAAGTGAGGAACATGATAGCCCTAAGGAATTTGATAGTCAAATTTCCGATCGTTGTTGTGCTATGCGCCAGCTGTCCCAAAATATCTACCCACCTAACGGTCATATCATTGAAGGTTATTTATGTCTTATCATGTCGAGCTGCTCCCTAGGCTATAAATAGCCGCCCCCTACAACCACTAGCTGGTTGGCTGCTCCGAGAGAAACTGACACTTGTCATTTGAGAGCATCCCATCCTCCGAGGACTTTGAGCAAAAATCATCAAGTGAGGAAACCCAAACCCAAAGTGATTGAGCATCATCAAGAGATTGATCCTGCGTGGATCCGACGCTTGTTACCTTTGAAGACTGTGCATCTTCCAGACGGTTAGGCGTCATGGTCTAGAGCATCCAAGAGGAAATTGTGGATTGCCAAGTGACCGAGTTTGTGTAGGTTTGGAAGTCACCTGAAGACTTACCACGAGTGATTGGGCAAGGTCTGTGTGACCTTAGCTCAAGGAGAGTACGGTGAGGACTGTGTGTCCGGGACTGTGTGTCCTCAGGTTTAAATACCTAGCCGCTCCAACCAGACGTACAACTGTCACAACAGTCGGAACTGGTCTACCAAATCATTATCTTCACCATGCCTACTGGTTCTATTTCCTCAACTCGTCCATTTCCTCATTATTGTGTTGTGTGCTTGTTCATATCTGTTCGAAGACTTTGACTGAAGACTTTCTCGATTTCTTCAGTCTATTTTCTTCATCCTGTTTTATCCTGTGTTTACGCTCTCTGTACTCTGTGCTTGTTTTCATTTAATCATGATGACCATGCTTCTGTTCTGTTCTGTTAGCGTGTGAGTACTTATTCCGTTGCAAGTAGTTCTTCGCTTTGGAATTTCCTCACCCTGAAATTCCTTAGTGAATAATTCATAAAAATCGCCTATTCACCCCCCTCTAGTCGATATAACACACTTTCAATTGGTATCAGAGCAAGGTACTCCCTTGTTCCATGTGATTTGGGTTTAACCACATAGAGTTTTAGTTATGTCGACCGCACGAATGAAGACTGTGTCATGCCCCATCTTTGACGGTTACAACTATCCCAAGTGGAAGGCCCTGATGAAAAAGCGCCTCATGGCGATGAACAGCGAACTGTGGACCGTCACTGAGATTGGTCTCATTGATCTGTGCAAGATGGCGGAAGCTGATGACATTCGCAAGTACACTCTTCTCAACCTCACGGCGAAGGACGTCATTTGCTCCTGTCTGTCTCAAAATTAGTTCACGAATATCAAGCATCTCAATCATGCAAAGCTTATCTGGGACCGTCTCTCTGAGGTCTATGAAGGTCATAGAACCCGTCATGATCCTTGGTTTGAGGATTTCAAGGAATCACTCAAAGCGATGACATTCGAACCAGAATCATCATCTTCTACACCATGCCTTATGGCAAAAGGTGCCAAGGTACGCAAATACCCCTCCTCTGAATCAAGTGAGGATGAATCTGATGAAAACCTCAAGCCTAGCTACTCTAAACTTGCTAAGATTGCTGTGAAACAACTAAAGGCTTTTGAAAAGGTTCAAAACATGCTAGACAAAAGTGATGATATGTTGGGTGAAGAAATGGATCGCACTAAAACCTAGACTGAAAATCTTCAGAGACTTCAGTCTTAGTTTGACAACCTTGAAAGTCATCATAACACTCTCTTATCTGATCATGAGAAGCTTTCTTATGAATTTCTTCAAAGAAAGCAAGATTTTGAAAAGTTAAGGGTGAGTTATGAAGATCTTCAGAAGGAGCGCGATTCATTACTTGATCAACAAATCAGCGCTGCTCAGGAAGAATTTGTTCCTCCATGTTTGAAGTGCATTGAACGTGAATATGCTAACTCTTCACTTGAATGTTCAAATGCTTCTAATGTTACAAATTCTTCACCTGTCTCTGCTATCACTAATTCCTCATCTGAGGACATTGCTAGTATCACTGATGATGCAGGGCTGAAGGAATTGTATGTGACATGCATGTAAGCCTCAAAGGGCATCAGGCTCTTTGTGATGTTCTTAAAAAGAAGATCCTCAACAGGAACCCTAGGAAAGAGGGTATTGCCTTTGAGAGGAAACTCAATGCTGGTGGGACTTACTGGAAGCCTGAGCAGTATCCCAAAACCTCATGGGTTGCAGCAAAGGGACCTCCAGTGGATCCATCTACTCTATCTGGCTTTACATGTGAACCTCCTCATTCTTCTGATGAGTCATTTGACTCCAACTATAAACTGTTCAAAAATCAGAATGGCGAAGTATTTGCTAGATATGTTGGCACTAACTGCAGGAACGGTTCCCCTATGAAGAAAATCTGGGTTCCCAAAAGGTGCCTTGAAAGTCTTTAGGTGAACATCATCATGACACCACCTGTGAAGAATAGGAACCCCAGATCAAATTCTTCATATGGATCCAAGTCCTCATACGGACCGAATTCCTCACATGGATCAAATTCCTCAAAAGGATCAAACTCATATGATCATCATCGTGCTAACCCTTCTGTTTCGCAGGGAAGATCTAAGGGCTATGAATATGTACATTATTCTTCTAACCATTATGTTCATAAGTCCTTGAAGAATTTCTCTGCTTATTCATATGCTCACCCTAACTCCTCATATGTGAAACGAAGTGGACTGGCTTCTATGCCACCGTTCTCCTATGGAGCTCGCAGAATGATGAACTCTTTGCTACCCCTTTAGATGTGGGGTGGTGAAGAATAATAACTAATTTCTTATGCAGGGTGAGGTCTCCAGATGTGCTTAAACGTCTGAAGAATTTTCTGGAGACCTGAAATATTGCCTGAAAGGACGTAGGCTAATCATGAAGAAATGAATCTTCATTTATCATGTCCCCCTACTGCTTTATCTGTTTATTGCTTGATAAAATTGATTTGATGAATTTGATATCATATTCTTCACTGATGAAGTATATGAGTTCGTAAGCTGCACTAATTCATCTGCAGGATGATCAACCCAAAGCCAATGAGTGGGTCCTCGATAGTGGATGTACAAATCACATGACTGGTGACAAGAATCTATGAATGGATGTTCCCTTATCTGCATCGCATCTGAAGCATATCAACTTCGCTAACAAAGGCAAAAGTCAGGTATTGGGTCTAGGTAAGGTTGCAATCTCAATCCGGAACCGGGAAAACATTCCCAGTTGAATTCCCCTTTCACTTTTATCGTGTAGCCATACGTTAGGTCACACCCGGAATGCCATATTGCCATGTTATGCTTTGTGATGCTTTGTTTGCTTTATATTTGTTGTTTCTTCCCCCTCTTCTCTCCGGTAGACCCCGAGACCGATGCTTCCCCTGTGATCGACTACGTCGAAGACGACACTTCTTCCTTTTCAGCAGAGCTTCCAGGCAAGCCCCCCTTTTGATCATCCCGATATCGCCCATTCCATTCCCTCATGCTTGCATTAGATTTTGCTACTGTAATTGATTTCTCCTATTCTTATGCATAGCCTGCTTTTGTAACCTGCTTATTGTTACCTACCTTCTTATCCTAAATTGCTTAGTATAGGTTGGTTAGTGATCCATCAGTGACCCCCACCTGGTCCTTGTTGCCCCTGCTTCATCATCGACGGCTCGATCAACGTGATCGATGACCAGAGCCCGACACCTCACATCACATCACACCCCTTTTGTTGCTCGACTCTGCAGAGTTACCATCGAGTGCCGAGGGTGGAACCTCATACATCAGTCCTGATGAGATCTCTGTAGTGTACATATCCGGTCGTGGTCATCGAGGGTGATTTACTCCTTAACCACTTCGATACGGCTCTGTTGTGCAAACCCTCAAGTGTGAACCTCGAGGGTGGATCCTCTTACGTTCACCTTGATGATTACATCGCGTGGAATTCACCGGGGGTGATTCCTCGGGTTTTCCCCTTGATGTTTGGACACACGGATACCTGGACTTTACAACTGTTACTTGGAAAGGCGGGTCGACCCTGAGGGGTACCTGCGAGTGATGTGGAGACGGGTTGACCTGGAAGGTGCCCGTGAGATAATTACGAGGCGTGGCCTGGCATTCCTAGCCCTTGTCGCAAGTCTTCGAGACGGGGTGACGGGGTCATCTTTCGCGAGTCTCTGCTTGTTACCGCGTGCTCCTAATCCACTAAGATTTGGATATTTGATCCGAGGGGCCTCTGGCCCGATAGCACTAACCATCACGTGGGCATAGTATGGGCATTCTGCATCGTATGCATCAGCCGAAGCTTAATAGACGTCAGCGACTGAGCGCCGCGCGCCGGGTTGGACTGGTAAGCACCTGTCTTTTTTTAAGGAGGTAGCTAGGTCTGCTCACCGGCCTCCCTCGCAACATGCGGGAGTTCCCGGGGCGATGGCCCAACACCCCTGGGGGCATAGGTTTAGTCCGGCATGCTGACCTCTCTATTAAGCCTAGGTTGGGTTGCGGCGTATTGTCTGGCCGAGGCCGGGCATGACCCAGGAAAGTGTGTCTGGCCGGAGTTAATCAAGCGTGGTGGGTAAGTTGGTGCACCCCTGCAGGTAAGAAAACATCTATCGATAGCACATCCCTACGGTAACGGACACTTGGAGTTGTATCCCGATCGATACAACTAGAACTGGATACTTGAGGTGATAATCGGATAGTATGGCTTCGGGATTGCTTTCGCAGGGAGTCGAGAAAGGATCTACGCCGAGGTTGATAACACTACTACTACTTTACTTTATGATACTCTTATCTCTTCTCGATCTTGCAAGATGCTTGGAGCTGCTTGAAGATGCTAGTCTTTGATAGGCTAGGCTTTCCCTTCTCTTCCGGCATTCGCGCAGATCCGATTACGACATACAGCCCATTTCATTGATACCGACGCATATGTAGTGTAGATCCTTGCTTGCGAGTACTTTGGATGAGTACTCACGGTTGCTTTGCTCCCCCTTTTCCCCTTTCTTCTTCTTTCTGATTGATGCAACCAGATCTCGGAGCCCAGGAGCCAGATGCCACCGCCGGTGCCTACTACTACGCGGAGGCCACCGACGACCAGGAGTAGTTAGGAGGCTCCCAGGTGGGAGGCCTTTCCTTTTCGATCGTAGATGCTTTTGTGCTGGCCTTCTTAAGGCAAACTTGCCTAACTTATGTATGTACTCAGATATTATTGCTTTCGCTGACTCGTTTGTATTCAAGCTGATGTATTCGAGCCCTCGAGGCCCATGGCTTGTAATATAAAGCTTGTATTATTTTTTATTTGTGTCTAGAGTTGTGTTGTGATATCTTCCCTTGAGTCCTTGATCTTGATCGTACACATTTGCGTGCATGATTAGTGTACAATTGAATCGAGGGCGTCACATCACCATACCGACTTACTCTTATTATTCAACTTGCTATATGGGATGGTAAATCTGAGTGACTTACCTATAGTAGAGAGACGGTGATATTAAGCCTAAC
Source organism: Aegilops bicornis (assembly GCA_021605145.1). NCBI lineage: Eukaryota > Viridiplantae > Streptophyta > Magnoliopsida > Poales > Poaceae > Aegilops > Aegilops bicornis. The sequence continues at coordinate 167,522,379 of CM038672.1, forward strand.
TGAACCTTAGAATGGTATGACAATTTTTTCCCTTTATACAAGGCAGATGTTGCCAATTGTAGGTCATACGGTGAGAACGAATCCCAGACCCAGTTCCTGCAGGAGAAACCATAAATTGTTGACCACCAGGAGATATCGATAGTTGTTTAGTACTGGCACCAGACCCAGTCATAGAAGAACCTTACCAAGATGAAAGGACAGAAGAATTGTGGTAAAGGTTACGCCACTATGGGAAGGGCCAGAGAAGGAATTATCCTGAAGATCTGAGAAGACCGACACTGTCAACAATAAGGATGGAGTATATGACTATTGATGGAACCGTAACCATGCTTCTAAGGGTGATAGCACCCCAGAACCCCTATGACAGTCGATGGATTTTAAGGAGACCCCCGACCCTAACCTATTTCTTTTTAGCCTCTCCGAATCTCAAGGGAGAGATTCATTTTAAGGGTGGTAGGTCTGTAACATCCCAAAATTCTAAATTTTGGAATGTTATATTAAATAGATAGTTTTGATTGTTTGTTTGATTGTGGTGTAGTTACTTGTGTGAAATTGAGTGAATTTTGAAACTTTTGAAAGTTAAATGAGAGGGAATAAAATGACTTTCCCAAAACTTTCCTCTTGCATTTATGATTTTCATGAATTCAAATTCATTTCATCACAAACCCTAGAGTGAAGATAACATGACTTCTTCTATTTTAAAAGGGGGGTTTGAAAAGATTTGAATCCCATTTGGAACTATTTCAAATTCAGAAACTTTAAGCAACTCAATGATTTTCATGAGAGAAGATAAAATGACTTCTTCAAATTGTATGAAATATGAGTTGAAAGTTTCAAAGAATCAAATTTAAAAGTCCTTTTGGAAATTATTTTCAATTTGGAGTTATTTGAGTTTTATTCAAATTATTTTTCTCCAAAAAAATATGCAAAATAGGGTAAAATGATTCCCTACATCAAAAAATTGGAGAGAAATAAATTTAAAATAATTTTGGTATATTTATAATGATTTTATTGGGTTTTATTGCAACAGTAGCACTCTTTGTTTTATTTATATTTTTATGAATTTTATTTGACGCTAGAGAAATGTTCATGTTGTAGAAAATCTTTTTCTGAAAGTTTTGATATATAATATGCCTATGTAAATTCTGTTTCTAATTTCGTTATTAAGTTTCCCTTTTGTGTCTATTTAAAAAAAAACTAAACTTGCGGCCCATCCCTAATTGTTGCCCACGTGCGCATCATAGTACCAGCGGACGCTCCATCATTTTATTTTCTTTTCCTATATGGGCCAGGCCCAGTCGGCCATATTCCTCCCCATATTTTTTCCATAGTTTTTTTCTTTTCTTTCTTTTCAATTGCTAAAAAAAAACTGCAGTGCGCGCGGCCGGCCGAACTGCCTAAGGCCTTTAGGCCCATACGAGGCGCCTTCCTTTTTTTTCTTTTCGTATACATTTAGTCCCACATTGCCTAGCCTTTAACCCCTAATCCTCTTTTCCACCTATAAATACAGACCCATAAAACCTCCAAAAATCATCCGATTCGGGTGAAATCAATATTTTGGTTTGATTAGATTCGTTAAAAAAATATTTCTCCTCTTCGGCGAGACTTCTAGAAGTTGTCTTGTCTCCTCTCTCCGAAGTCGTCTTTTCTCTACCTTATAAAGGTATATTTCTTCATATTTTTTATACTTACATAACTTATTATTTTTAGACTAGTGTGCGATAGAATAATTAGATTATCAATTAGTCTCTGTATTTATACATTAGACCTAGAATTCTTTTAGCCGTAGTATAATTTTTTTACTCGTTCATCCAAATTAGATGAAACCGGCGCTTATAGTTTCGTCTTGTTTTCACCTATCTAGTGAACCTGTCACATCAACTTTTTCAAATTTCGAAATTTGTTCAGATTCATATTCAAACTTCTTTTATTCATAACTTAAGTTCCGTAACTCCGATTTTGTTGATTCTTTTTGCAAATCGAAACTCTTAACCTAAACTTTCTGATAAGACCAAATCCACCCAATTTTGGTACTGTTAGAAATTGTTTTCTGTTGCAAGAGTTAATTTCTTGTTTTCGAACTTTTCCAAAGTCCTTTCTTCATTCTTTTGCATGATTGCTTATGTGTGGTTACTATTGCTTGCTTACGATAGATTGAACGGAGTGTGACGAGTAGAACAATAGGAGTAATGAGTGCGAATCATCTTCATCAACAGTACAAGTCAAGTTCACAATTTGATCATACTTTTCATTACCCAGTTTTTATGCATAAGTTTCAACACTCAAACATTGCATGAGTAGGATTGATAACATGTGGGTATTGGGAAGTAGTTGATGAGGTAGGAACCAATTGTTTTGCATTCAACCCCTGGGTACTACTACGTTATGCTTACTGCTATGCTATGCTCATAGACGTGGTTTGGTTTTGAGAGAACTCATGAAAGATGTGAGAGTTATTGTTAACTAAGGTTTAACTTAAGGTGGCTACTTTAATACACATCTGGGTGGATTGGTTGGGGCACCCTGGAGCACCCAGTGGTTTGCCCGGGCACCTGGAGAACACAGTGCTTGCCCAAGGGGATCTCGGAGTACCGGTGGGATCACCCTATGGAATGCCACCCAGGCTCAAAGGGATCATAAGATTATTCATGCTAGAAACTTCCGTGTGCAGCCACAAGCCATTATGGGCTCTGGCATAGTTGAGTAAGTTGTGGGAAACCTTTCCATGATGGGCTAGCAGATGTAGGGGATTGTAGGTGTACCGACCTATCTATCTGTTAAGGGGACCTCTTCGGAAAGACCGTGTCTCGGTCATCCGTTTCTCAAACATCATGCCGTGTGAGAAATACAACGGAGGAGACCGTGTCTTGTGGGGAAAAGTGCGCAAACCTCTGTAGAGTGTACAAACTAATCATGATTAGCCGTGTCCCCGGTTATGGACATCTTGAGTATCTGGTCTTGAATTATTGGTTTGATCTCATCACTTTAGTTAATTAATTTGTTGGGGATTGAGTTGGAGGAATCTTCTCAATATTTTCAACAAACTTTGTAGTTAAATAAAACATATTCCTTTGTTGTAGGAAAAAAACTAGCTTTATGCAAAACTTAAACTTAGAGCCTCCACCAGCCAAATATGCATGTAGTTATAGCCATTATTCAGCATTGCTCTATAGTGTGAAATTGCCAGTACATTCAATGTACTGACCTACATGGCTGCAACGTCTCATGTTGCAGGAATCTTACGACGAGTAAGTGATACATTAGGGTTACGATTTCTACACTCAACTTTGCCGTTGGTCTTGATGGGAATCCACAACCTTGTTGTTACTTCTGCTATATGGATTGAGGTAATATTATTTACGTTACTTTATACATGTGATTAACCTCTGTTATAAATCCTCGAGTACTATGTGTGTCAGCATACCGATCCAGGGATGACACTTAAGCACAGAGACTTGACCATCTGAGGTCGGGTCGCTACAATCATAAAAGAACCAGTACAAGAAGTATCGAGCATGGAGCAATTATTGAGAGAAAGCCGAGCATAAATTTTTTGAATAATAATTTCTCTTGAGAGCTCATGATTGGGGCATGAATATAACATTGACTTAAGCCTCCCCCAAGCTTGAGCGATACTTTCTCCTTCGTGAGGCCAAAAATTATATATATAATTACGATCACGATGAACCAGATGCATAGGATAAAACTTCTGATGAAATTCCAATTTCAATCGGTTGTAGTTCCATGATCCAATATCATCACATAGCCTAAACCATGCCAATGCCTTTCCCTTCAAAGATAAAGGGAAGACCTTCTTCTTGATAACATCCTTGGGCATACCTGCAAGCTTAAATAATCCACAAACTTCATCCACATAGATTAGGTGCATATCGGGATGTAATGTTCCATCTCCTGTAAAAGGATTAGCTAGCAGTTTCTCTATCATACCCAAAGGAATTTCAAAGTAAACATTTTCATTAGGTTGAGGAGCAACTCTTTGCTCTACTGGTCGGGGTGAAGATACCCCGAACAAGCCCTCAAAGGATTATTTTCCATAGTAACAAGTGACAGTAAATTTCAGCAAACTATATAAAATTTTCCTTACCAAATTCCACCTACCAAAGGCTCTTCACTCCCCGGCAACGGCGCTAGAAAAGAGTCTTGATGACCCAAAAGTATAGGGGGTCTATCATAGTCCTTTCGATAAGTAAGAGTGTCGAACCCAACGCGGAGCAGAAGGAAATGACAAGCAGTTTTCAGTAAGGTATTGTCTGCGAAATTATCGGTAACAGATAGTTTTGTGATAAGGTAATTCGTAAGGAGTAACAAGTAACAAAAGTAAACAAGGTGAAGCAAGGTGGCCCGATAATTTTTGTAGCAAAGGACAAGCCTGGACAAACTCTTATATAAAGGAAAGCACTCCCGAGGACACATTGGAATTATCGTCAAGCTAGTTTTCATCATGCTCATATGATTCGCGTTCGTTACATTGATAATTTGATATGTGGGTGGACCTGTGCTTGGGTACTGCCCTTCCTTGGACAAGCATCCCACTTATGATTAACCGCCCTCGCAAGCATCCGCAACTACGATAGAATAATTAAGGTAAACCTAACCATAGCATGAAACATATGGATCCAAATCAGCCCCTTACGAAGCAACGCATAAACTAGGGTTTAAGCTTCTATCACTCTAGCAACCCATCATCTACTTATTACTTCCCAATGCCTTCCCCTAGGCCCAAACAATGGTGAAGTGTCATGTAGTCGACGTTCACATGACACCACTAGAGTAAAGACAACATACATCTCATCAAAATATCAAACGGATACCAAATTCACATGACTACTTATAACAAGACTTCTCCCATGTGCTCAGGAACAAACGCAACTACTCACAAATCATATTCATGTTCATAATCAGAGGGGTATTAATGTGCATAAAGGATCTGAACATATAATCTTCCATCGAATAAACCAACTAGCATCAACTACAAGGAGTAATCAACACTACTAGCAACCCACGGGTACCAATCGAGGTTTTGAGACAAAGATCGGATACAAGAGATGAACTAGGGTTTGAGAGGAGATGGTGCTGGTGAAGATGTTGATGGAGATTGACCCTCCCGATGAGAGGATCGATGGTGATGTACGATTTCCTCCCGAGGGATGTTTCCCCGAGAATAGCTCACGGAGCCCTAGATTGGTTCCGCCGAGACGGCGGCGCCGTCCTAAAGCTTCCTTCTGATTTTTTCTGTGGCAAAAGACACCTTATACTAGAAGATGGGCATCGGGGCTTCTGTGTAGCCCACGAGGCAGGGGCGCGCCTCCACCTCGTGGGATGGGTGCCCCCTCCGTGCTTTCTTCGCCCAATATTTTCAATATATTCCAAAACTGACTTTTGTGGAGTTTCAGGACTTTTGGAGTTGTGCAGAATAGGTCTCTAATATTTGCTCCTTTTCCAGCCCAGAATTCTAGCTGCCGGCATTCTCCCTCTTCATGCAAACCTTGTAAAATAAGGGAGAAAAGGCATAAGTATTGTGACATAATGTGTAATAACATCCCATAATGCAATAAATATTGATATAAAAGCATGATGCAAAATGGACGTATCACGCTCCGCCTCACGTCCTCTGCCAGAGCCCCAGTGAGCACTCCTCCCCTCTCACATCACGCGCAAGTCCTCCATGGCTTGCTGCTCGCATGCGTTGTCACCGGAGAGTGTTAAGGTTTCTTCCATCAGACATTACAGGAGGCCATGGCTCATGAGCTCACTGTGCAGGCGGCCATGGCTTATGAGCTTGGGGCGGATGGCGACTGAGGGCGAACTACGAGCTGCTATGGCCGATGTTGTCGTGTTTTTGCTACGGGGAGCAATCTCACCGGAGCAGCGAGCACCCAGAGACACTACCAGTGTTGTAACCTGCGTTTGAGGAAGCTACTACCGGTGCGACAAAAGCTTCAACCAGCGGGGACATATGTTGTAGCCGGCAACTGTCACAGCAAAAAGCTACAACCATCATCTCCAAAAGCTTCAATCGACTTGACAAAAAGCTTCAATCAGTGGTTGACGGACGCCGTGGTTGGGCACTGCCAACGGAAAAAAGCTTCAAATGGTGTCGCAAACAGTTTCATCCATGACGACATATGTTGGAGCTGGTCACCGCCAACAGCACAAAGTTGCAACCAACGACGTAGAAAGCTTAAATCCGCCTTGCAAAAAGCTTCAACGGCGACGACGGCGAGGCTGCAATGGCGAGGCTACGACGACAAGGTTGTAAGCTACAACAGCGAGGCTCCTACCCGACGACGAGGAGGCTACGATGGTGAATGTTGCAAGCTGCAACGACGAGGCTTCTACCCGTCGATGGTAGGCTACGACAGTGAGGTTGCAAGCTGCAACGGTGACCACTACAAAAAAATACACTTCCGTGATGATACATGTTTGTCATAGTAGGTCGCGTTTTTTGTCATGCATGTACATCCATGACAAATTTATGACATAATCAAGATAGTCATACTGTCTTTGTCATAGAGAAGTGTTCCATGACATTACCAAAATTATCATCACGGAAGTGTCCACTTCCATGACGATAAATCGCGCGTCACGAAGTGCTTTTCGTCAAGGGTGACCGACACATGGCATCCACCGTAATGTAATGCCGTTAAGCTATCGGGTCGGGTTTTGAATCGATAACCCGTTATCAGCCCGACCAATGGGGATTTTCCATGTGTAAAATCATCATTGGCTGGAGGAAACACGTGTCGGCTCACCGTTGGGCGAGATGTCATCCACTCATTGGATGTATACGCCTATGATACGTCGACACGTGGCACGCCCAACAGAGGCCCATTCTCGTGAAAAGACCGCCCATTTGACTTGGTCAAAAGGTGGCGGGCCGCCCATGTAAAGCGGTTAATGGCATGTTCGCATATAGCCCATTTACGTACTGCTAACCCAAGGCCCATTACGCCCTATCCGAATTAGGCCCAGTAGCGTCATCTGGGCCACCCAATATGATTCTAGCCCATTTTCACTTCGGCCCATGTATGGCCCATGACGTCTTTTGGCCCATATGAGGCCCTATGTAACTCTTGGCCTATTAACGGCCCGTGGTGAAAGCGGCCCGTAATGAACAAAGGTATTACTTTACACCCATTAACGGCCGCGTGGTGAGCGGCCCGTAATGAACATGTATCACTTTATACCCATTAAGGGCCCGTTATTCCGTTGGGCCGTTTCCAACCCATGTTATCTTTCGGCCTTCTCAGAGCCCATTTATTCTTGGGCTCATTTCCAGCATTCGTTTACTTACGGCCCATTACTGTCATTTTCTGCTTATGGGCCAAATTTAGCCCGTGGTTACATTCGGCCCGTTTGTGGTCCGTTAACACGTTGGGACGTTTTAATAGCGTCATGAAATACGGCCTATTAACGATGGCCCGTTATGGTCGGCCCATGAACGGACGATTCCAACTCTAGCCCGTTTATGGCCATAATGCGGCCTGTTATTGGCCCATGTTTGGCCAATCGATCATACTGCCCGTATAAGGCCCATTGATGATACGGCCCGTAGAAGGCCCATTGTTTCTGCGGCCCGTAGAAGGCCTATTGTTTCTGCGGCCCGTAGAAGGCCCATTGTTTCTACGGCCCGTAGAAGGCCCATCGCTTATACGCCCGTAGAAGGCCCATCGCTTTCTACGGCCCGTAGGTCCAGTGTCACTACAGTAAATATTAGCCCATGGTTATTGTGGCCTAGTTTTAAAAAATAGGTTATTGCAGCCACTAGCAAACCGCAGAAAAAAGAACTGCACTGACTACAAGCAAACAAATAAACAAGACAACAAGGAAATAAATAAGCAAGCAACTTACACTAGGCTATCACGGCTATTACACATATTACATCCAGTGGGCATCAAAGTTCGCCACCAGTGCAAATATAGGGAACACAACAGCATATAAACCCCGCAACAAAACAAGTCCAGAACTGAAACCACTTCAGAAGAGTTCAAGAAACAATATCCTGGGTACCCATAATGCTGGCAAGATGCTTAGCAAGCTTATTAACTTTCTATTGTTTGGCGCTTAAGTCCTCCAAAGACTTTTCTTTGTTGCACCGTAAAGTATGCATCTGAATTCTGCAGGGACTTCCTCACCCTTCGGCTTCTGTCGCATAACATCTCGATCGATGTCTTTGAACTTGAAGTTGAGACTCAAGAAGCCGAACCGATTCAGTGCAACGAGTTCAAGAGCTGGTGCCAAGAAGTGGTAGCCAGTAACTCGAACACTACATCAAGACAGGACTTTGGGGTTGTCTCAGTGTCCTCAATATAGTTTTTATCAGCTTTCTTGGAGACGAACAGGGATGTCTCACTATCTTGAACCTTATCTGCATTACTTCCTTGACCATTGCATAATAGGGTACTCTTCTCCAATATTTTATCTGCGTTCTAAAAGAGAAACAAACAAACACATCTCAGGTTTACAATGTAGTATATGAAACTCATTTTGGTAAACCAGTTCAGTAGTAAGGTGGACGGGATAACAGCATGAAACAAACATATATCTATGTAGTATGGTCCTGTATGGTCTATATCATTCTAGTTTATGTTGCCAAATCAAGATAGATACTGATTCGAATCATATCTATTTAAGACAAAGCAGCATAGATGTAATATAAGTGTGGGAAACTACACAGCAATACCAACACTTGTAATGTGCATGGCATGAGAACATAACTGTTTATTCAATTGAAACTGAAATCAACATAGAGAAAGTTACAACAGCAAACAACCAAACACGTTGAAGAAACAGGTTTAAAACATACCTGTTGTGCCATTGGAATTTCAATTTCATCCTTCAAATTTGAAATTGGTTGGTATCAGTAAATACAGTGATGCAAGAGCAAAGTAGTATGAACCATAGCTACGAAACCTGACCTGAGAAAAATTCTTCTTCCGCTTTAAGCGTTGACTTCGGGTTCGGAGTGGTGGTCCTCGTGATTTGGGCACTGTAGTTGCCTTACTAACTGCTCGTGTTTGGGTGCTCTGTGGTGGAGACAGTGCTCTGTCAACGGGAATTGGGTGTCTATCTGCTAGGGTTGGGGTTAGAAGGGGTGTAGCTGGTTCTCTGTCCAACTGGGTAGGGGTACAATCTGCATGAGTGTGGGTTATGTGTGGTGGGGCTGATTCTTGGGCAAGTACAACCGTGGTTCTATCTGCATCGATGTGTAGCACGATCTTTTCTCAAGACCGTGTTTTTACTCCCACAGAATCGCCATCACTCCCTCCAATTGAAATGGCTGATAAACAAGAAAAGTAATTGAATGTCTGAGACATTGTAAGATAGACAGTGTGCAATGGATAGTAGGGAAGAAAACATGGCATGAAATAATTCACATTTATGTTGTCCAAACAAATGTAATAGCAGGACATAATTTCCCATATATGATGGCTAATTAAACAGGATAGCATGACACAATTTTACATGTATGATGGCTAACTAAACAGGATAGAATGACATACTTCAAAATATGACGACTATGTAAACAGGATGACATGATATAACTATACGATGTGTCTATTAAAGTGGTTGGCATGCCATAAATCCCAAACATGCCGCCGATGGAAACATGATGGCATGATATAATTCACGGATAGCATGACATAATTTGAAATATGATGACTATGTAAACTGGATGAGATGATATAACTATATTATGTCTTTAGAAAATGGGTTGGCATGCCATAATTCAAATACATGCTGTCTATGTAAACATCATGGCATGACATAATTCAAATATATGATTTATATTCTAAGGAAGTGAGCAGAGGGCAATTGCATATATGATGTGTCAACTAAGGAGATGGCATTCAATATTGTGTATATGATGTAAAAACTAAGCATTGCAATACAACATATGCATTATATGAGTAATATAACCCCGCCAAGTTTGAGCATACACCTCGTGGGGGTAATAGGACTGGTCATACGCCTCTGAATCCTCCTCTCAAGAGCTATCTCAGAATCGCAAGATATCTAGTTCAGCAGGTAGCATTGTCTGCTCTGAAGACCTTGTTTTCACTCCAGATTTCTCCATCACCAATTCAAATGGCTGATGCACAGGAAGGGCAGTTGAATATACAAACATTGTCGACAAAAGCAATGAGAAATACAAAAAAAAGGACGACATGATATAATTCACATATATGACGCTTGCCTAAACAGCATGGCATTGCATAATTCACATACATAATGCCTTGCAACAAGATAACATTGCATAATTCACATATATAATGTCTTGCAACAAGATGGCATTGCATAATTCACATATATGGTAATTAGACACTAAGCAGTGGCATTCACACAAAGCATGTCTAAACTAAGCAAATGACATAGCAATGCAAGATACCATACGCACGATATGAGTAACATAACCTGCGAAGTTAGGGCATGCACCTCGTGGGGAAATATGATCGGTCATCTGTCTACGAATCCTCCTCACGAGGAGCTATCGGTAACCAAAGAAGACATGCGCCGTCACGATAGCATTGTCTGCTCTGAAGACCTTGTTTCCACTCCAGTTTTTTTCCATGACCGTGCCAAATGGCTGATGCACAGGAAGAGTAATTGAATGTACTAAAATTGTTGACAAATTTAACACATAATAAAAAAATGATGGCATGATATAATTCACATATAAGATGGTGGCTAACCAGGGTGGCATTGCAAAATTCACATATATGATGCCTGGCTAGACAAGATGGCATTGCATGATTCACATATACGATAAAGAAACTAAACAGATGGCATTGACACAAAGCATGCCTAAACTAAGAAGATGACATCTTTAATGTATACAGTAAGCAATGCAAGGCACCATATGCATGATATTACCAACATCAGCATGCCAAGTTAGAGCAAAGACCTCATGGGGTAAATAGGAGTGGTCTTCTCTTCCGAATCCCCCTCGAGCAGTTATCTTCCTCTTGATTACGATCTGAAATGGGTGGAGGGGGGCTGCCTTTGCGCCCACCATGGAACGAAGTCTTCATGAAATTTTATTGCCACGCAAGGCTCGTCTCTTTTGCTCCACATGATCTGTTCCATTGTGTACAATAACTGGCATGCATATGAATAAAACATAGCGAGATTATGTAAGGAGCGCATGCACAAATCCAGAGTGATGGTAGCAAACTATGGATAGACCCAAAACCAATGATAGCAGGCAGATAATAGATTTAGTTAAAAAATACAGATAATGGCTCCTTTAATGTTTGTTTGCACCCAACATGAAACTCATAGTAGACACCCAAGATTAACGGATAGTAGGCAGATAGTACCGATTGCTGCCCAATACCCCACAACCATTTAAAACTCAAGTTTCAAAGATTAGTTTGGACCTGACTCGAGTCTAATAGGTGAACACGACGATAATGTAGCATGTCATCATATTAAGCGACGCATAACGTAAGCAGACACGGAAGAGTCGACCTCTCTTGCGGACCCGTGTAGTCCTCAAGGTCATCTGCTCAGTTGATGATGGTAATGCAGTTGTCGTGGCTTCCGGCGGCGGGGAAGATGATCTGAGGCGGTGAAAGACAGTCTGGAGAGCGGATCCCTGCTGTGGTGAACCCTTCCGTCGTTGGAGCAGCTGAGCTGGGGTGGAACACAACATGAGAGCAGGACAAGCCACACAAGGTTTTCTTTGACACATATCTCGTAATGTGAAGTAATTGAGTAAGGGCTTGTTTGAATTTGAGGATTCTAATAATGCAGGGATAGGAAATAGACATGAATAGGATAGGAATGCACGTGCAAAACAGAGAACTTAAAAACACAGGATTTACGCTAACTGGGTGTTTGATTCACAACAATTGGAAGATCACATGATGCAAAAAGCATGGTGAGATTAAGTCAAACCACAAGAAAATGTACGGTTATAATGCTATTATGCTACTATCTCTTAGTATTGTGCTTGATGAATAGGAATATGAAAAGGAGGAGAAGTGGAAATTAGAATTCTACGGTTTTTCTTTCAAGGAGACACTAAAGGAACAAATCCTACAGCTTTTCCTTTGCTCCATTCCTTTGCACCAAATTCATGAAAAGTAGCACCATAGGAAACTTTCCAATTCCTATGTTTTTCATTCACTTTTCCTTTCAAGCACCGGGCGATTCTAGTAGGCATGCTTGAGCAAGGAAAATCCTACACTAAAAAAATGTTTTTGTGCTACTTCTATTACTTTGGACCTGTGCCACGCCATACTAGCTCAACTCCTGTGCCCATCGACTAATGCATAGCTCAAACACACAGAGATAAATAATGATGGCGTTCAAGAGAGTCCATCACGGATAGCTAAGTTGCCTGGTACCTCACTTCTTGTCATATAGTAGGATAAAATAATCGTATTTCCCGTTACTACGAGTGCTCAGTGGACAATATATATAACATGTAGAGTAAAAAAGAGATGCAACAAGTGTACAACCTCTTTGGCGAAGCCATGTCGATCTCAGCGTGATTGGGTTGGCCGGTGAGGATGCTCTGGCTGACTTTGCTGTCGGAGGAGGGGAAGAAGATCTTAGGCGTCTGGAGATGGAGCCCGAGGTACTGCTCCGTTGTGATGGAGGGTTTCGTCGTTGGAGCAGCTCCGGTGAGTTGTACGACACCGAGGCTGAAGCACGACAAGAGAGACAACGAACAACGTTAACCTGAGTGGAATTCTAATTGCATCTCCAATACATGACGTAAAATACATAACCACAAAGTGCTAGATGTAAAATACATCAGCCGATCATCTCTGAACTTAACTGTCGAAACTGAACTTAAATATCGAAACTGAACCTAACTGTCGAAACTGAAGCTAACTATCGAAACTGAATTTTGCTGTCAAAACTGAATTTTGTTGTTGAAACTGAACGCACTAGCAAGGTGAGGCTACACGTCTGTCGACTGACTTTTTCATCTCTGGCCAGTCGATTTTGCAGCCGTTGGATACGAAATCAAGGGACTGCGGTTCATCTTCAACCTCCACCCCCTGAGCCGCCAGCCACCACCGCCAAACAAAGCCCCCGCCGCCATGCGGCGTTGCGCCACCCCGCCCGCCCCGAAAACACTCCCCCCCACCGGTCCGCCACCGCCCCGGCCATCCCTCTAGCCCCCCCCCCCGTGCCGAACTTTTTCTCCGGCGATCCCCATGCCACCGCTTCGCCAACGCCCGCCACCGCCGGCGACCACCGCCCCATATCAACCCTAAGATAGATAGTGGGGTACCTCTCCGGCGAGCCCCCTCCCTTCTGCGGCTGGTTCTTCCTTCACCCCGGCGAGCCCACCCCTTGAAAATCGACTGACCCAAATGTCGATTCAGTCGACTGAAGTGTAGCCAAATCGGAGCAGCATCGCAAGCAAGAGCAAGAGCGAGAGCAGCAACACGAGCAAGAGCAGTAGCAAGAGCAGACCAGACAGGGGACCGAGAGCAAGAGTAGAGCAGCAGCCCGAGCGAGAGCTAAAGCAGCAGCAACTCCTACTGATGTGGACGTCGCCGCCGAGGGAGCGACGCCGTGGATGGAGCCGCGCCGTGTCGGCTCGGGACCGAGCGCCGGCAGCACCGTGAGATCGAATCAAGAAGAAAATGCAGCGATTAGTGTACAACCTCTTTGGTGGCGCCGATTAGGCCGCAGCTTCATCCGAGGAAACGGTGATGATGATGCTCTTCCGGTGGTGCAGGTGAAGACGGCGGTGTGGGAATGGAGGTGGCGAAGACGAGGGAATGTCGGGCAGCTCCTTGGAGGTGGAGGACGGGGTGGCTGAACCCGGACGATGAGATCGACGACGGATCCTCATCGAGACGGTGGATGAGGATGTCGAGGTGTTGTTGTGGACGGCGTCGTCGGGGAAGAGGCTCCGGCTGGGTGGCGGACGGAGCAGGGTGTGGGGTTTCGTCGTGGGCTTTTGCGGCCTCGGTGTACGAATGGGTGGGCGGATGGGATGGCACTGGGGAACCATGGCTTAGAGACGCGCTTGTCTGAAATGTGGGGTAAGTTACGAAAGTACCCCCCACCGATTTGAGGCGGTTCTTTCGGTTCAGGGGTACCACGGGCATTTCACGTGTCGGGATTTCACAGGAGATGGGAGTTTTCGCGCGCGTTGTAATTTCGGAATAGCAAGGCGCAGGTTGAGATGGAGGGAGTTTTCGGACCACAACGAGACAAAGATATATCTTAAATATTTCGGGCTAACAAGGCGCGGGTTGAAGAGGCGGAGTTTCAAGAAGACGATAGATGAGACGCTTAGCTTCAATTTTCGGCATAACATGGCGCGGCTTGAAATTTCGAAGAACAAGCTTAACGTGTACCAAAAAAAGACAATTTGCACCTCAACACGCACAACACACACACAAACACCATTTAGACTAGAGTAAGGTACACGTGCATTGCACGCATGAGATTTGGCAACCAAATTATGAATAAATACCACATTATAGCATGCAAGCTCTGAGTCATATATGCATGATGTAGATGTCCGTTTAATTCTTATAGTCCATTTGATTCAAAATCATCTAGTTTTTATAAGAAAGCTAATCTATTTTAAGATTCATGGAATTGTGCGTTGTAAGACATAAAGTAAAAACAAATATTGGCAAATCATGTAGAAAAACATTTGGGCAATTCTGATACGGAAGATTCTAGAACAAATAAGAAGTGCTTGTGTTTTGATGCTTGTGCATTATGCTTAAGTTCAACTATGGAGTCTTCTAGATTATACATGTGGCGAAATCTGGTGGAATCTAGATGATATCCAACGGCCAATAGTGCTCAAATTTGCCATCTTTGGACCATCGGATTCGCCTCATCCAACGACCATCTTTCAAAGTTAAAGTTACCCGCACACAATATAAAAAATATATAATATAATATATATAGGGGTATAGATATAGATATGTGATGTGAAAGCCGCCCATCATCTCCAATTAGAATAGTGTGTCCATGCATGGATGCGGCGTGGGCAAATGATGTACGCCATCGGTATCTCAAATTCAAATCAGTCGACCTTGTTCAATGTGTATACATTACAACATGGTCGTTTCCAAACCACACCGCCAGATCTCCGTTATATTCATGCATGCATGGGTTTCAAACATCGGGATCTCTTATTCAAATATTTGAATTCAACTTTACATTGATTATGACCTCACCTATTCTTTTACACCCACACGTAGTCTTCTCTTTATAATTGTACCACTAACTTTCTCTCGTGCATGCATGCACACACACTACGATCGGCATTATCTATCATGACGCATGCAATCTTTTCTTCAGTCGGTCTCCCATGAAGGCACACACCCACACACATCCCCCTCTCCATCATACCGGGCATTCTTTATCTCTCACGCGTGCATGTGCAACGATCGATGTTCCTCTATGTATGTGTGTATATAGCTAGGTCTTTCATAGTTTTACACACAAACCGATCAATCGATATATCCAATGAGGTCTCACCCTCTTTACCACGTCCACATCGATCAATCTATACCTCTCCGACGTCCACATCGATCAATCTATACCTCTCTATATAGGATTAACATAAATAGCTAATACACCCACATTAATTATATATCCAACGTCCCCCTCTCATCATCCATGCCTTCTGTTTCATCTCTCGGACGCGTGCACAATGGTGAAGACAGGGGGCAGTAAGGGCCCTGCCCCCCCCTAACATCACTATATATCGAGGCTAATATGAATGTGATCATTAGACAATTGCTGCTAAAAAAGGTTTAATTTCATGAATTGACCCTCCTCGTAAAGGATTAGCAATGCTTGGCCCCCTAGCTCATTTATTTTTCATGGCTCCGCCCTTTGTGTGCAACAAGTGCGTGTTCGCCCCCTCTCTCTAATATCGCCTCGCACTTGTGCATTCCTTCATAGTCTCCCTCCACTCGGCCCCTCACACCATCTTCTAGCCCCCACCGGATTTTGCCACATGTACAATCTAGCAGACTCCATGGTTGAACTTAAGCATAATGCACAAACCTCAAAACAACAGTGGTTCTCTTTTGTTCTAGAATCTTCCGTATCATAACTGCCCAAACTTTTTTCTAGTTGAATTTCCATTATTTGTTTTTACTTTATGCTTTACAACGCACAATTCCATGAATCATAAAATAGATTAAGGGCTTCTTTTATTCAAAGGATTCTCAAAGGAATTTTGGAGGATTCTAATCATTAGGAATTTTCCTAGCTTGGTTGTTTGATTCAGAGGATTGTAAACCATAGGAATTTTTCCATATGATTCATTTGCACTAGATTTCATAGGAAACATCCGTCCACTCAAACCTCTTTGAAAGAATTCTGCTTTTTCTATGCACAATCAAACACTGCATTACAATTCTCAGAGTAGGATTCAAGGCGACATTCCACTATAATCCCATGTTTTTTCCTATTCACGCGTTCTTAGCTTTTTATAAAAACTAATTTGATTTTGAATGAGATGAACTATAAGAATTAAACGAAGGGCTACATCACGCATATATGACTCAGAGCTTACATGCTATAGTGTGGTATTTATTCATAATTTGGTTGCAAAATCTGATGCGTGCAATGCACGTGTACATTACTAGTACTTCGAGTATGTGCAAAACACGTAAATTAGAATACCAATGGCATGCTACACAGTGTCTCTCTTACAGTTGATGAAGCCACGTGGCACATGTGGAGGCGTTGTCGCGACCTCCTTGCGTGGATTGGTCATAGTGAGGTGCTGCCGGTTCCAGAAGAATGTACTCGTCCTCCCTGAGCCATACTAGCGGTACATGCACGAAGCGAAGATGTGCACGAATGCCACGCACGCATTCATTCCCTCGCACGCACACGCGGGTACACGGGCGGATGCAATTTTGTACCAAGATCCACCCCATGTGATAATTTGACGCGTGTAAAGTCGTTCACTTCATTGACGGTCAATTAATACAGCGCATGCAAATTGAGTGGACGTGAGGGCGGAAGAAAGACATTATTACTCCACTGCGTGCATGCGAGTAGTTAAATCGTGGGTTGCTAGTAGTACTTCCATTGGTCTCCTTCGTATTTTGTGCCAATTTTTGACAGTGTAGTACTTGAAATTTATGTTCCGCTAAACTCACCGGGAGCCGTTTCGGGCCTCGAAACCAAAACCATCAATTAATATTTACCTTGTTCCCATCACATTCGAAAGCCTGCTCACACCTACTAGTACGTACCAAACCTGAACGTGTTCCCGCTATGCAGGTATTAGTACTACTAGTGCTAGTACTTAGGTTATAAAAAAGGGAACTACCTAACCGAAAATTACTCTACCTTTCCTCCTCATAATTGCTTCTTCTTAGGTAAAATCGTTGCCATGGCCGGTGAGCAGAGCTCTAGGTCGAGAACTACTCGTAACAAGGGAGCGGCAACCAAGGCTGCGGAAAAAAGAGGGCTCGCCGCCACGCAGAGACCTCGAAAGATCTCTCACGGGCAGGCGATGGCTCCTGTGAGCGCCTAGCCACGGAGGCGAACATGACGAGCCGGCGGAGTTGGAGTCGTTATCCCTCGACGGCATGCCCGATCAGCTCAATAAGCACCTCAATAAGCAGAAGGAGTTCATCCAAGGCTTGATGGAGTTGCTGAAGGAGAGCCTCGACGACATGCCCGCTGAGCTCAATTAGCAGGGGGAGTTGACCGCCGGCTTGGTGATGCTGCTAAAGAAGAGCATTGCCTCGGAGAAGAAGGCGACCGGCGAAATCCTGCGACTTCAGGGAGGACAAGGCGAAGCTACGCCACGAGATCGACCTGTTGAAGGAGAAGAACGCCGGCTAGAAGAAGCTGCATGAGAATAGTAGTTCCTCGATGAAGATGCTGCAGGCCCTCGTCATGGAAAAGAAGGAGGAGTTGGCGAAGCTCCGCATCGAGCACCCGGTTGCTGTCAAGGTACGTAATGCGGCCGTGGAACAGATGATGAAGGCTCGCATCGAGAAATCCCGCGTCATGGACAGAATGAAGAAGATGGCGGAGGAGACGCGCAAAGAGATGGAGGTCGTGGAGGCGATGAAGAAGCGATTCACGACTCATGACGAATTAGATCATTTGGGGTGATAATCTTCCTTCTTCTTTTGCTGCTGTGTTTCATCTTTTGCTTCGGGTGTTTCTCCGCACGTGTCACGTTCTCTGCGAGGCATGAATAGAACAATGGTTTTTGTTTTTTGAGGGAATGAATAGAACAATGCTAGTAACAATGAGATGACTAGCAAATGAGATCATCTTTTATCGCCATATGGCACTGGGCTGCCGTGTTTCGTGCTCCTCCGTTGCAGTACTACTCAAGTGGAAAACTTGAGTATACCGCATGGTTCTTTGCTCCTCCTCGATCAGGTCGTCGGCGCATTTATACGAGCAGTCAAATCACGAGGCCCTGCCTTCCAGCAGTAATGAGTCGTCAAATAACAAAGGCCCTCGCCTCTCATGAAACCGACCAAGCTAGACTGCCCCGCCCTCTAGCCTTTTAAAAAATGTATACTTTTGTACAGCAGTAGTATCGATGGATTGCGCCATGGAGCAAAACTTGAAATTAAAAAAAGGTGGTACATATAGAGAGCGCTCGTCGCCAAATTATGTATATAGTACTATTAAAAATGCTAGTCACAATAATGGTGTCCATCACAACCCACCCCTCAAATAAAACTAAGCACCTTGGAATTCTTTGACAAAACTAAGCACCCTGAAATTCTTTGACAACTAAACTGCTGGCTATATGATGTTGGCCATATATATTGTACGTATATAATGTGAATAAACGAGTGGTAGTACTATACCAACTAAAAGATGAAATGTAAGAAATACTAGTATGTACTTCTTGAAGAGTTAAAGTAACGAGAAGAAACATAACATAGTTCTCTTTGGGGTTCAGCACAACACACCCCTCAAATTAAATTAAGCACACCTGAAATTAAACTTTGCAACTATTCCGGTAGACACTGCATTAGAACCACCATGAGCAACGACACTGCCACCTTACTCGGAGTCCTCATCCACGTCCTCGACTTCGTCCTTGTCCCTCTTCCTCTTGGCCGATACTTCTTTGCTTGAACCGCTAACTTGGCTGTTGCTCTTCATCCAACCCTTTTAGATATTGAAACAAAGGTAGCCATCTATTGCAGCATAGTGGATGTGGTCTATATCTAGTACATTCCGCTGCCATGCATGACGATGAAACGGGTAATGAGGTTTCTCCAGTTTACCGTACGAAGAATGAACCATGGCTCCTGCCACGGTCAGCATTGAAGGCTAACGAGAGGACACCAGCCGATTCTTTTGGAGGTCGAAGGTGTTGCCTACAACGAGGCCTATCCGACGCAGGACTTCTTTGTCGTTACCAAAGTCTACAGTAACGAATTTGACTAGGTTGCTCTCGAGGAAGTTGTCGGTGTCAAAACCGGCGGATCTCGGGTAGGGGGTCCCGAACTGTGCGTCTAGGCGGATGGTAACAGGAGACAGGGGACACGATGTTTTTACCCAGGTTCGGGCCCTCTCGATGGAGGTAATACCCTACGCCTGCTTGATTAATATTGATGATATGGGTAGTACAAGAGTAGATCTACCACGAGATCAAGGAGGCTAAACCCTAGAAGCTAGCCTATGGTATGATTGTTGTTAGTCCCACGGACTAAAACCCTCCGGTTTATATAGACACCGGATAGGTTAGGGTTACACAGTCGGTTACAATGGTAGGAGATCTACATATCCGTGTCGCCAAGCTTGCCTTCCACGCCAAGGAAAGTCCCATCCGGACACGGGACGAAGTCTTCAATCTTGTATCTTCATAGTCTTGGAGTCCGGCCGTGACGATAGTCCGGCTATCCGGACACCCCCTAGTCCGGGACTCCCTCAGTAGCCCCTGAACCAGGATTCAATTACGATGAGTCCATCGCGTTGATTGTCTTCGGCATTGCGAGGCGGGTTCCTCCTCCGAATACTTCATAGAAGGTTTTGAACACAAGGATAGTGTCCGGCTCTGCAAAACAAGTTCCACATAACACCGTAGAGAGAATAATTTTTGCACAGATCTGCTGACGTATTCATGGCGTGACATCACACCACGGCAAGGCCTTTATATGAATCGTTTTTACTGTTCCCACCTCAGCGTGTTTAGCGAGGCGGTTTCCTTGGCACGTCTTATCAAAGCATAGATCGTGCCCCTTATTCCGGATTCTCATCAATACGGACGTGGGTAACCCATCCGCGCCATTGATTATGGCGCTTGGGAAATAAGCGAGTTTTACCAGCTGGTGGGGACGCATAGCCGTCCGTCTATATAAGGATAAGGATCCAACTTTTCACCTCGCCTTCTTCCTCGTTTGCTTATCCATTTCCGCACTTTTCGAGCTCCAGCGCCCAAGTCCGCACATCCCACCTCAACCTTTCTCCCATCATGTCAGGAGCGGGAGGCAGGTGGATGGCCTCCTCCGTCACGGAGGGGCACATCGCAAGACTACGGGAGGTCAGATAATTGTCCGGCAACATCGCGCACAGGCTTCCCGACGAGGGGCAGCTCATTCCGACCCACAGGCCCCGTGGAGAGGGTGGTGTTTCTCCCCCACTTCCTCCGCGGACTAGGTTTTCCTCTTCACCCATTTGTCCGGGGGCTCATGTTCTACTACGGCCTGTACTTCCACGACCTGGCCCCGAATTTCATCCTCAACATCTCGGCGTTTATCGTGGGTAATGCGAAACTTTCCTCTACATCCAGCCCCACTTCGCTTATGGCTGAAGATCTTCAACGTTCGGCGAAGATAGTGGGCAGCCGTCAAGCGGAGTGTGGAGGCGCCATGGTTGGCAAGATGGCCAAAGTCCCATGGCTCGAAGGCGCCTTCGTGGAGACAATAAAGGGGTGGCAATCGGGGTGGTTCTACATCACCGAGCCCCGCAACACCAAATGGGTGGCGGCCCCGAATTTAGATCTGGCTTCCCCACACGGCTCTCGTCATGGAAAGAGACGGGCCTGACGTGGGGGAATTCGGACGAGACATCCGGACTTCAAACATGCGTCCAAAACACGGTGGCCAAGAATCTTAGGCTTGTCGGCGTAATCCGGTGATGCTCATCCGCCAGATTCTCCCATGCCAACAACGGGCTTTTAACTTGTGGGAGTTCGATCCAAGACTGACCCAACCTTGAGCCGGCTCTTGACACTACGTCTGAAGACGCCTGGAAGGTGCTTTGTTCAAGGCGCCAAGCCCGACATCCGCTACCAAAGATCGTGGATACATTTCGCGGCGTCCAGCCCGGCGAGGTAAGTTATTCTACCCTTTACGGGACTCTTTTTTCATAGATTGACTCTACGTGGGATCTAAAACTCCCTAATCTTTGACAGGACTGGATGAAGACGTCCGGACAGATTAATTGTCCGGCTCCTTTGCCGGAAGACCCGGAGGACACCCGATTAGCAGAGGCTCTTGGCTCGGCGCCCGTCACGTGGTCTTGGGAGAAGAAGGCCAAGAAGGAGGCCACGGGAACTCGAAGGAGCTCCCGACGCCAGTCTTTGTCGATTCGGCAGAATCTTCTCCACGAAGACAAGGAGGAAGAAGAAGAAGCTCCTCCCAGTGGGAGGAGAAGAAAGGAAGGCCGCCCCAAGCTGGGAGGCCGGAGGGTCCAAGAAGGGAAGAACCCTTCCTCCGGACTTCTCCACCAACGTCGACGACGGCGAGGAGGATTGGCCTACAAGGGCCAAGCCTGGCGAGATCGTAAGTGTCCAGGATACCCATGGCTTTATTCTGCAGAATGTTCTCTAACGTCGAACAACCGTGCAGCCCGCCCAAGGGCGAGTTCGCCGATTCATCAAGCGGGTCCCTGGGCTCGTCGGAAATGGAGAGTACCTCGCTTCCGTCCGCCTCCTTGCCTCACGCTGCGGCAGATGCCGTGGTAGGGCCCCAAGGGGGGCTTGGTCAAGAGGAGGTAGCACAGGAGGTGCCATAAGGCGACCTCCCGGACTCTAGGCGCGTGGGGGGCAAGATCCCTAGGGGCTCTAAGCCCGACCCTCGTCCGGACTCCATGCCGGAACCATCAGCGCTTCCGGAGTCCGGACAGCGGATCCTTCGCAAGAAGGGTAAGACGCCGGTGTCCTCCGTCCAACCGGAGGCATCGTCTGACTCTGAGGCGCTTAACAGGCGCTTCCATCAAGGAGGAACACCACACTTGTCATGAGTGCGGTGATCCGGACGATTCGATCCGCCAAGAGCGGGCTGACCGAAGCCTGTACCAGCCTTCTAACAGGCTTTGAGGTAAGTTTTAGAATATGTAAAAATATAACCGCATAGACAGTAGCCCCTGATGCTTAGTTCGGTGTTCAGAAAGAAAAACCGGGCTAAGGATCTAAAAAGATATACGCAGGAGTATAACATAAGTATGTCAATATGGGAATGCAGGCTGTGCTGCCGACCTCTGCCGCACTGACTGCAGAGGTCAATGTATTGAAGCAGAACCTCGAGCGGTCCGAGAACGAGCTCGGACAAGCCAAGAAGGAGCTCGAGGACAAGGAAGGTAAGTAATACCTTATTAAAGAAATACCTTATAGAAAAGGTTTTGGTTGCGAAAAATAACAGGAATAACATGGGTGCTGCGAGGGCCACGAACGAGGTGGCGACCACGAAGGAAGCGGTGTCCGTGGGTCGAAAACAAAGCGGCCATGGAGCGAACCGCTGGGAGAAGGGGAGGCGCAGCTGGCCAAAGATGCGGCAAGAGCTCCAAGCTCTCGTGGAAAAACACGAGAGTTTGGAGGCGTGACTCAAGACTTCGAGAGTCCGAGCTCGCCTCGGCTCTTGAGAGTGCCAAAGCTGCTAAGGCTGAGGCCCAAAAAGCCCTTCAAGAAATTGAGTCTTTAAAGAAGATAGCGGCGGGTAAGGCATTCTTTATGCAAAGCAATCATGTGAAAGTGAATTACCTATTACTTACCCGGATTCGAGCTCTCCGGGGAGCATTCACAGATTTGCCCGTGGTCGTCGGCGACTGCCGCATTCTACCGCACCCGGGAGGAGCTCCACGGAGAAGGTGTTACGGTCTCGGTATGCTAAGGCCGACCATCCGGTGCCTGAGCGACCGGTGAAGCAGTTGGTCGAGCTCCATAAGGTCGCCGAACAGGCCATGAAGGTCCTTATAAGCTGGTTGTGGCCATTGGAGGCCATGCACAGGAGCTACTTCGGCTTGGTGCATCGGCTGGTGGATGCTGTCCGGCTTGAAGTCATCAAAGCGCTCCGTCTGTATTGAAGGTGTCCGTCGGGCCCTTGCCCGTGCTAAAGTGCACCGGGGCAAGCTAGATGGAGAGAGGCTTGTGGCCAGACGGGCCACCGAAGGGCCATGAGCATCGCACGCCCGAAATGTACTATGAGGGCCTCAGAAGGGTGCCCGCCGAATAGCGGATGAGTGCTCCAGAGATGTAATTTTTGAATAAACTCGCATTTGTTATCCTCAGACGCTGAAAACTTGTTCATATGCGCTAAGCAACGCTTATTAATTTAAAATATTACCTTCAATGCGGCCGTTTATCAAATTTGAGAGATGGCAAGTCGTTGGCTTCAGCCCCCATGCCACGAGTGTTGGGGTGTTCGGGATAAACTTGAGCACTCTTGTTCCCATTTTTGGGTCCATCTAGGGAGGCGCTCACACAACGAACAAGGCAACCGGACTTATAATGCTTGAACACTCTCACTTAGACATAGAATTATCTAATTTTAAATTTCGGTGAAGCCCCTAGTATTCGGAAGACCGAGTTCTGGGCGCTATCCACGCCTTGGCCGGACAATTCCGGTTCCTCGCTCTAAGCGGCAGTCTTTAGGGACCCGAAAAAACCTCTCGAACAGTGACCGGCTCTCGCCCTATCATGACGGTCAGTTTTAGCTTTCTCCACTGAGGTTCTCGACCCAGCATAACTGGGGCACAATCGTGATGGTTCTCAGTGCTACCTTAGCCGATATAGCGGGCGTAAGGTACCAAAACACGGAGCCGGCAAACCCAACTATTGACCCAAGACATGATTCGAGCCAATTCATATAATGCTATAAGTTCGGGTGCCGCACTTGTGAAAGTGTTCGGACTTATCACATCATAATCTTGGGATACTTAAGCCCCTGGTGTATTGGCCGTACCAAAGTGTATGGTTGCAACATGTCATGAAATGAACACATGTATATATAAAGGAAGTAGAGCAATAATAAGAAAAAGATGTGTATTGTTTATTCAAAAAGGTATTGCAATGGAAGCAGAACGATACAAATAGTGCGATAAGCAAGGGATGGGACTATCTAACATGTCCCCCTCCAGGGGTAAGCTGCTGGATGATATATAAAACAGGTATAATGCTCGTAATAGAGACCACCTGAGCACTCGACGTGGCTTTCCGCTTCCCTGGCTGTTGCATCGTGAGTTCGGTGATTCGAGTGCCGGACAGGACTTCTCAAAGACGGAGTGACGCAAACGGGAGCCCCTGGTGCGGTCGAGCCGCATTCTTGGCGTGCCGTTGTCTTGCCCCTCCCCATATGCCCATGGTATCTCCAGAGCGTAATTATGTACGCATAATACTACCTTCGCAATTTCGCGAAGGCTGGGGTTGGGGCCGGATTGCTACTCGTGCTTGAATCGTGCCAGGTGGTCTTGTTGCAGGTTACTTCGGGCGCGCTTGGCGGTGTCCGGACGCTTAGTGGCCGGACTCGAGAATTGTCGTGAGAGGCTGCTTTGTACCTCCGCCGCGAGGGCCGCCATATGCTCCTCCGTTCGGAGAGCGTTCGGTGTTTCCGTTGACCGTGATTACTCCTCGAGGGCTGGCATCTTGAGCTTGAGGTATGCGTAGTGCGGCACCGCATTGAACTTTACCGTCACGGTTCGTCCGAGCAGTGCATGATAGCCGCTGCGGAATGGGACGATGTCGAAGATTAACTCCTCGCTTCGGAAGTTATCCGGAGATCCGAAGACCACTTCGAGTGTGACTGAGCCTGTACAGTTGGCCTCTACACCCGGTATGACGCCTTTAAAGGTCGTCTTTGTAGGTTTAATCCTTGAGGGGTCTATGCCCATTTTGCGCACTGTATCCTGATAAAGCAGGTTCAGGCTGCTACCGCCGTCCATCAGGACTCCGGTGAGGTGAAATCCGTCAATAATTGGTTCAAGAACCAATGCGGCAAAGCCACCGTGACGGATGCTAGTGGGGTGGTCCCTTTGATCGAAGGCGATCGGGCAGGATAACCATGGGTTGAACTTTGGGGCGACTGGCTCCATCGCATATACGTCCCGTAGTGCACGCTTCCGCTCCCTTTTGGGTATGTGGGTTGCGTATATCATGTTCACCGTCCGCACTTGTGTGGGAAAACCTTTCTGTCCTCTATTATTCGGCGGCCGAGGCTCTTCCTCGTCATGGCTATGCAGCCCCTTGTCATTGAGTTCGGCACTTAACTTGCCTGCTTGCTTGAAAACCCAATAATCCCTGTTGGTGTGATTGGCTGGTTTTTCGGGGGTGCCATGTATTTGGCACAAGCGATCGAGTATGTGGTCCAAGTTGGACGGGCCCTGTGTATTTCTTTTGAATGGCTTCTTCCACGACGGGTTTAGAGCCTCTGAATCCGGCATTGACGGCCGTATCTTGAGTATTATCGCCGTTAATGCGGCGCTTGGTCTTGTTGCGACGCGACACCGCCATTGCTGTCCTTGGTATCCGGACTATCGGGATGTTTGGCCAAGTTGTTGCTTCGAGCTAGCCAGCTGTCCTCTCCGCACAAAAATCGAGTCATGAGGGTTGTGAGGGCTGCCATAGATTCGGCTTTTCCTGTCCTAGGTGCCGGGCAAGCCACTCGTCGCGGATGTTATGTTTGAAGGCTGCAAGGGCCTCTGCATCCGGACAGTCAACGATTTGATTTTTCTTTGTTAGGATACGAGTCCAGAATTGTGTGGCCGATTATTCTGGCTGCTGAATTATGTGGCTAAGGTCATCGGCGTATGGTGGTCGCACATATGTGCCCTGGAAGTTATCAAGGAATGCGGCTTCCAGGTCCTCCCAACAACCACTTGATTCTGCTGGTAAGCTATTGAGCCAGTGTCGAGCTGGTCCTTTAAGCTTGAGTGGGAGGTATTTGATGGCATGTAGATCATCACCGCGGGCCATGTGGATATGGAGGAGATAATCCTCGATCCGCATCGCGGGATGCGTGGTACCATCGTATGATTCGATGTTTACGGGCTTGAAGCCCTCGGGATTTGATGATCCATTACTTCATCTGTGAAGCATAGTGGGTGTCTTGGCGCCTACATGTTGGGCTATATCACGGCGTAGCTCATATGAGCTTTGTTCATCGTGGTTCGCCCGGCCGGTTTCTGTGTGTCCGGCGCGACGGTAATCATCCCGCATTGCTTTGGGCGCCACGCGATCCGTAGATCGATCTTGTATGTTTTGCCTTATCCTCCAATATATCTACGCAAGTCCGCACGTTTTCCCATGCCTTGGTACTTTTTGAGCGGCGTC
The DNA here is from genome assembly GCA_021605145.1 of Aegilops bicornis. Lineage (NCBI taxonomy): Eukaryota > Viridiplantae > Streptophyta > Magnoliopsida > Poales > Poaceae > Aegilops > Aegilops bicornis. The sequence continues at coordinate 167,548,894 of CM038672.1, forward strand.
ATGGTGTGGCTTGAGCGGAGGGCCGAGAGGCTTCTGTCGTCGCCACGAGGTGGCCGGTCTGCCATGTCGTCTTGTTGGTGACTTGGGTGCTTCCTCCTCTAGTCGAGGCAACGGCCTGCGTTTGGGGTAGCTTTTGGAGGGGCGTTCGAGTTCATACTCTTCGGCTGCAAGGACTTCAGTCCATCTGTCAGCTGGCAGGTCTTGATCAGCTCTAAGCTGTTGCTGCTTTTTCTTGAGGATGCTTGCCGTGGCTATAAGCCTGCGTTTGAAACGCTCCTGTTCGGCGGGATCCTCAGGCACGACAAACTCGTTGTCGTCGAGGCTTGCCTCATCTTCGGAGGGAGGCGCATAATTATCGTCCTCAACCTCTTTTTCTGCCGCGCTATCGTGCGGGCTTGCTTCTCCCTCCTCCTGCGCTGAGTCCTGCTTTGGAGGGGTTCTCTCGGACCTTGTCCGGGTGTTATTATCTCCCGTGCGGAATCACCGCTTTTATTGTGGCGGGATTTAGAGCGGCGCTTGACGTCGGGCGCTTCATTTGTTTCTTGGAGGGTCATCCTCCGTTGTTCCATCGCCGTTCCCATCTTTTGGGATGTCCACCATACATATGTCATATGACGAGGTGGCCTTCCAGTGCCCTGTAGGCGCTGGGTCTTGGTCGTCTCCGGCATCATCGTCCATACCATCGATGTCTTCAGAGTCGTAGTCTAGCATGTCGGTTGAATCATCGACAGTGGCTACCAAGTGGGTGGTGGGTGGGCGTTGAATTTCTTCGTCGTCCGCATCCCAACCTTCCTGTCCGTAGTCCGGCCAGGGCTCTCCGATAAAGAGAGAGACTTTATTGAATTCAGGATGTCGCCAAAGGGCGAGTGCTGAAAGATGTCTGCGGCCGTGAACTGCGTAACGGGCGCCCAATCGGATTCGATTGGCAAGGGCGCGGAGGGTTCGGAGTCCAGAGAGGAGTCCGGCACCCTGGAGTCGAGGTCTTCACAAAGGACAGAGATGGAGTTCGGCTCGATCGCCGTAGAGATTGTAGCCCCCGAGGCGGTGTCCAACCACTCGTCCTCGATCAGGGAATCCGGCTTCGGATTAAGGGTCGGAGCGGATACTGGTGCGGCCTCCAGGGCACTGTTCGGCTGCAGAGCTAGGTCATGCCCATCGAGACAGTGCGGCGCGCTTGGCTGCGGCTTGAATCTGTCGAAGATCAAGTCTCCGCGGACATCGGCCGTATAGTTTAAACTTCCAAATCTGACCTGATGGCTGTGGGCGTAGCTTCGATCTGCTCCGGATGGCCAGCGAATTGGCCCGCAAAGGCAAAGCCGCCGAACACAAAGATCATGTCTGGGAGAAAAGTCTCACCCTGGACCGCATCGTTGTTGATGATCGAAGGAGCCATCGGGCCTATCGGTGACGACACAGAGGAACTCTCAATGAAAGCACCAATGTCGGTGTCAAAACCGGCGGATCTTGGGTAGGGGGTCCCGAACGGTGCGTCTAGGCGGATGATAACAGGAGACAGGGGACACGATGTTTTTACCCAGGTTCGGGCCCTCTCGATGGAGGTAATACCCTACTCCTGCTTGATTAATATTGATGATATGGGTAGTACAAGAGTAGATCTACCACGAGATCAAGGAGGCTAAACCCTAGAAGCTAGCCTATGGTATGATTGTTGTGTTGTCCTACAGACTAAAGCCCTCCGGTTTATATAGACACCGGATAGGTTAGGGTTACACAGAGTCGGTTACAATGGTAGGAGATATACATATCCATCGCCAAGCTTGCCTTCCACGCCAAGGAAAGTCCCATCCAGACACGAGACGAAGTCTTCAATCTTGTATCTTCATAGTCTTGGAGTCCGGCCGTGACGATAGTCCGGCTATCCGGACACCCCCTAGTCCGGGACTCCCTCAGAAGTCCTTAAAATCCTGGCACTCAACGTCGGCATGGCATATGTGGTAGACCAAGCATAAGTCATGCACGCACACCTGGATCACGGCGGGCTTCTTCCTCTCTTCATCCTTTAGATCCTTCTCTCGTCCCACGACTGTGGTGTACTCAACATCTAGCCCAGCGACCCACTCATCATCTGAGTCTTCGAACAAGCGTCTGAAGCGAAAAAGGCATCCTTTCACCGTCGTGGAAGAACGGGTGTAGATGACGTCGAACTCATCGCCGGTGATGGTTCTAACCTTGTACTCACCGCCGATCGGGGAGATTTGGGACGCCATGGATTTGGGAGGAGGGTTAGGATTAGTGGAACTGCTGTAATGTGAATGGTCGGGATGACTAGGAGCGAACCGCCGTAGTATTAAAGGACGTGCAGGGACGAGTAGGAGCGAACTGCCAGCGTGCGAACGGCAGGGTAGTGGCTTTCCATTCTCCCATGATACGGGCTTCCGGGAGCCCTTGGACCGGAGATCGAACGGTTGCATGGCGTGATTCTAGACCAATGGGTGAATTTCCTATCCTGGAGGGTTATTCTGCAAATTTTCAGCAACTTAGCATGCGACCGTTTGATCTCAGATCCAAGGGCTGCCAGGAGCCCGTATCATGGTCGCGCCTACCACGACTGTCGCGTCGCTTTCATGCGGTCGCATATGGAGATTTAACACGGTGCGTTAGGCTATCTTATGTTGGCATGTCATACATAGTCATCACTTAGTCACTCATACTACAACAAGGTTGGCTATAAGGTTGGCTATAAGTGTATTTTTTACTCCTCTCGATCTATTTCTTCGTATTCCCTTCGTCCCATAATATAAGAACGTTTTTGACACTAGTGTAGTGCCAAAAACGTTCTTATATTCTGGGACACAGGGAGTACTGGTATTTATTGCATTTGCCAAGGAGTGACCTCTTCCAATGAAATGGTGTTGCTAAGTTTGCTTCATTTAATTAGCTATAGACTCAAAATTGTCTTTTCACGTAGGTACACGGCTTAGCACCGTTTCTTCCTTGGGTCACCAAACTAGTCTCTCTCTTCTTGATTAACTTGCCACATAAGACTTTATGCCTATGTGGCAAGCTTAAGCACCTGTAGGAGCAAGTAAGGTGCCCGCCCGTTGCACGGAAGAGTGAAATGCATTGATCGGGGTGTTGTTTATTTTGACAAAGGATGTGGGGGTTATATCATGTGTAACAGGTAATGATAGGTTCCTTCGGATATTATTTCATCTCTAGAGCTCAGAAACATCCGGGTGAAATAGATAAAAAAGTATCTTTTGCAAACAAAAGTGTTCAACTGTTCAACCTGCATCCAAAACTTGTGAAGAAATAACTCTTATTGTGCTTTGCGGGAAATGGTTCATCATAAGTCTTTCACCGGTACTGTAGTAAAAATTCCTACATGGAAGATTCTAGACTAAACCCTAAATGGATACACTTTTATTCATGCGCGATACTCCAATAGAGCAAGATCATGCATGGATGTCTCCACATGGTTAGACAGCGTATTACATTGAGCGAAGACTAATGATCAACATTTAACTTAGTAATGCATATGTCCATGTGAACCTCCTTGGAGTCCCCATGCACATTGTTGGGGGTAAAATAATACCATGCGTCTTCCATGTCCACATCGGCGGGAAGGTCCCAGCTCGGCAGAGTCCAAGTCAGCTTGACGTAGCCAGTGTCGCCGCCCACGGACCTCCGAGGGGTAGTAATAGTGAGCACGCACCCGTACATCGGCCTCGTGTCAGTGCCAGCGTTAGCGGCGTCGCCCCTGACGCACACTACAGAGATGTGGCGGCGGCCTGCGCGGGCCTCGTCGGTGGCCATGGTCAAGAGGAAGACGCTGACGTCCTCCTCCGAGACTAGCATGCGGTGCTGTTCCTCCAGCGACTCCGGCACGGTGAACGGGTAGCACGTCTCGTACTTGATGTTCTTCGCCAAGGGCCAGTAGTGATCGCCGCACGCCTGTGTCAGGTGATGCACGATGTCCGTCGGCGAGCCCCAAAACGGCACCGGGCACTCATAGCAGTAGACGAAGGGCTCCTTGGAGGCATCGACCAGGACGTCCATGAAACGGGAGTGGCTGTAGGGTACGTTCCGCCAATTGAATATATGAGCAAGTTACTACGAGATTTACTACAAAATAAATCACGACGGCTATAACAGAGATTAAACTAATCATGCGGACTAGCATAGTAGATGAACAGATCGAGTCTAGGACATAGACTAGAAACATGAATTCTACAACGATTTCGAACAGGAAGGACAGAAACACATACGGTGCAACGGGAGCAGCACCATTGGCGTTGAGGCTGTCGCCCATGTCGTTGAGGAAGAGGTTGCCGAGGTCGGGGAAGAAGTCGTCGTCGGTGAAGTCGTGGCTGCTAGCAGTCGCGAGAGTGCGCTCCCCAAATGTCAACAGCGCCCGCCGAATGGAGCGCAGGAGGAAGTGGCTTTAGGGGACGTTGCGGCCGCCGAATGGAGCGCAGGAGTAGCCCATGAAGCAGTAGACGGTGCTCCTCCCTAGTCTCTATTCTTATCTCTATCTCTACTACTCTTCTTTGTTTTTTATAATATACTAGTTGTAGTTGTCAAATTGAATAGTACTGCGCCGTCCACTACACGCTCGGCTGAACACGCCTCCTCGCCTCCATTAAACCCGCATGCAAACCGAGAAACCTACTATGGCCCGCGGGAGGAAATTTGCCGGTTGCCGCGGGAGGGTTATTCTGCAAATTTTCAGCAACTTAGCATGCGACCGTTTGATCTCAGATCCAAGGGCTGCTAGCAGCCCGTATCATGGTCGCACCTACCACGATCGTCACGTCGCCTTGTGTCAGCATATGGAGATTTAACATGGTGCGTTAGGCTATCTGATGTTGGCATGTCATACATAGTCATCACTTAGTCACTTATACTACAACAAGGTTAGCTATAAGGTTAGTCATCACTTAGGAGAAATTTTACTACTCCCTCCGTTTACTCCTCGTCCCTTCTACGTACGTACTTTGGTTAGTACTCCCTCCATTTACTTATACAAGGCCACTATAAAAAAATACATTTTACATCTATACAAGGCCACAAATAGTAATCGAGCCTTTCTAGTTTATGGCTCAATTTCAAAATCTCTCCAACCAATGTAGACGGTGGGTGGTCGAATTAATTTCGTAGTTTGCACAGTACGCTCGTTTTTCTCAAGAAGTTATGTTTACCGAGGCATTAATTAGAACGAATGCATGAATGACCACTAAATTTCCATGAACTTGTACATGCATTGGTTAGTTTCATCTTGACACTGCTTGCGTCGGGTGATCTAACGCACCTCGAAATCCAACATGTAATGGTACTACTACTAGTATATTAGAATTGAGACTTATCAAACGGAAAAACGAATGTTTTTTAGATGAGCCCTATAAACCCTAGTGGGTACGTACCTCCGTAAAAACAGATTTTTCCAAAACTAAGTCGCTCCCTTTCATGAATTCTGTAGTATACTCCTCCGTCGACGCTCCCTTTCATGAATTATGTACTTCTTGTCGCCGACATGTGGGACATATAGCAACCGGGTCGACGTGTCAAGCACCAAATAACAGTGCAGAACAGCAGGGGGGACGCACCCCACTCGTACCGGCCTAGTATTAGTAATGAGCAATGAGACGTCAAATCACAATGCCGCACCTTCCCAGACGGACGAAGCAACCATTATTTCACACTTCGGTTCACCATCATCTCAAACCACGTACTAGTATTGCTTCTGCCTCAAGAGGGACACGTGCATCGCCTTGGTACATCATGACACGTGGGACCGCATGACAGGCCATGCTCCCCCGCCGATCGCTCGGTAAAATCACCTCATTTTTACTACACTTCCTCCGGATCGGTTTACTACATGGCATGCACGTCATTCTAGCTTGAGAATTTAACTGGCTATATATATATGTGATGAACAGTATGCTAGCCTTTTAAAAAATGTATACTTTTGTACAGTAGTACTCCACTACCGATGGATTGCGCCATGGAGCAAAAATTGAATTTTTAAAAAAAGGTGGTACATATAGAGAGCGCTTGTCACCAAATTATGCATATAGTACTATTAAAAAAGCTAGTACGTGCTTAATTGGGGTGCTAAATTCTATTAAAGAAATATTATTACTAGTATGTACATACTGAAGAGTTAAAGTAACGAGAAGAAACATAACATAGTTCTGCTGGGGGCTCAGCACAACACACCCCTCAAATTAAACTAAGCACACCTGAAATTAAACTATGCAACTAATCCGGTAGAACCTTTGCATTAGAAGTTTAGAACCGCCATGAGCAACGACACTGCCACCTTACTCGGAGTCCTCGTCCACGTCCTCGACTTCGTCCTTGTCCCTCTTCCTCTTGGCCGATACTTCTTTGCTTGAACCACCAACTTGGTTGTTGCTCTTCATCCAACCCTTGTAGATATTGAAACAAAGGTAGCCATCCATTGCAGCGTAGTGGATGTGGTCTATATCTAGTACATTCCGCTGCCGTGCATGACGATGAAACGTGTAATGAGGTTTCTCCAGTTTGTGGTACGAAGGATGAACCATGGCTCCTGCCAGGTCGGCGTGAGGGTCGACGAGAGGGCACCGGCCGATTCTTCCGGAGGTTGAAGGAGTTGCCTACAACGAGGCCTATCCGACGCATGACTTCTTTGTCATTCTTAAAGTCTCTGATGTGAATTTGACTGTTTTGTCCTCGAGGAAGTTCTTAAAATCCTGGCACTCAACGTCGGCATGGCATATGTGGTATACCAAGCAAACATTATGTACGCAAACCTGGATCATGGCGGGCTTCTTCATCTCTTCGTCCTTTAGATCCTTCTCTCGTCCCATGACTGTGGTGTACTCAACATCTTGCCTAGCGACCCACTCATCATGTGAGTTTTCGAACATGCGTCTGAAGCGAGAAAGGCATCCTTTCACCGTCGTGGAAGTACGGGTGTAGATGACGTCGAACTCATCGCCGGTGATGGTTCTAACCTTGTACTCACCGCCGATCGGGGAGATTTGGGACGCCATGGATTTGGGAGTAGGGTTAGGATTAGTGGAACTGTCGTAATGTGAATGGACAGGACGACTAGGAGCGAACCGTCGTAGTATTAAAGGATGTGCGGGGACGAGTAGGAGCGAACTGCTAGCGTGCGAACGGCAGGGTAGTGGCTTTCCATTCTCCCATGATACGGGCTTCCGAGAGCCCATGGATCGGAGATCGAACGGTTGCATGGCGTGATTCTAGACCAATGGGTGAATATCCTATCCTGGAGGGTTATTCTGCAAATTTTCAGCAACTTAGCATGCGACCGTTTGATCTCAGATCTCAGATCCAAGGGCTACCACGACCGTCGCGTCGCTCGCGTGGTCGCGCCCTTGGAGATTTAACACGGTGCGTTAGGCTATCTGATGTTGGCATGTCATACATAGTCATCACTTAGTCACTCATACTACAACAAGGTTGGCTATAAGGTTGGCTATAAGTGTATTTTTTACTCCTCTCTATCTCTTTCTTCGTACTCCCTCCGTCCCATAATATAAGAACGTTTTTGACACTAGTGTAGTGTCAAAAACGTTCTTATATAATGCGACACATGGAGTACTAGTATTTATTGCATTTGGCAAGGAGTGACCTCTTCCAATGAAATGGTGTTGCTAAGTTTGCTTCATTTAATTAGCTATAGACTCAAAATTGTCTTTTCACCTAGGTACACGCGCTTAGCACCGTTTCTTCCTTGGGTCACCAAACTAGTCTCTCTCTTCTTGATTAACTTGCCACATCAGACTTTATGCCTATGTGGCAAGCTTAAGCACCTGTAGGAGCAAGTAAGTACAATAGTGCGCTTCACATGGCATTTTTGCATATGTGGAGGAAAGAGAGGAAAGGAAAAAGTGGAGAAGTGGGCTCTCATGCAAGAGCCAGCCTCTATTACTACATGGTGGAGCATTGGCAGAGGCACCTGTATGAAGGTGGTCAGGAATCGGGAGACTCACGCCGGTCGTAGCGCCATGATTAAAATGATAATGGCAAGTCAAATCACGGGGCCCCACCTGTCCAGTGATAACTTCATTTGTCAAATCACACAGCCCTGTGTTTGCAGCAGCCTACTCCCTCGTCTTCTCGCGTCTGTCGAACCGACTAGGCGGAACTGTCCCGCCGCCTACCGGGCAGGAAAAGCCCCGCCCTCGACTTTTAAATAGTATACAGTATACTAATTTTGTATCCATGGATTGCGCTCGCGCCATGGAGCAAAGTGTCTAGAAAACGGCGGCACACATGTACGGAGTATACAGCATGCCCGTCGCGTTCGCGTCGCACCCCAGACGGTCGGTCGGTCTGGCACGCTGCTCTCCGAATGGAACGCGCGTCATATTGCGTTCGCACACACATGTGGAACGACAATTGAGAACCGACCATAGGCACACTCCCGGCCCGCAAGTCGGGTGACTTAATAGAAGAGGGAGACGGCGATAGTACTAGAGAAGTGTTGTACTACGTTGGTGCTCGGGCGATCCACCGCAAGACACGGAAGATCAGTTCGTTCATGCATGTGACCCGGACTCCAGCAGACACGCCTGGATTGGCTATTGTCTACATATCGTGCGGTGCTGTGTTCTACATGGCTGTAGTTGTGGTGAGAAATCTAAAAAGTTTCTTGTCATCTCGCAAAATTATGTGTCATGTGCTTGGATCACTGCGAGGGTTAAACAGCGACAAGCCGAGTTGGGCTAGTCATTGGGGGCACATGCACGAGCGGTGACTACTCGGCTGCCATCTAGGTCAAGCCGGCTATGTTAATTAGGACATCTATCGATGGACCCCTTTTCTCTGAGTTTATCTTTAATTTGAGCTTTGTTCCTCGTCTAGTTTATGCAGCCGGGATTCATGTTTGTCTCCTTTGGGCGGTGAGGTTATGACTTCTTGTCATGTGGCATTTTTCGTGTTATATGTTATAATCCGGCGCTTCAGATCAAAATAGCGACAAGCTGCGCCTCGGGCCATGTGCATGAAGACTTCTCGGCAGTCATTGGCGAGGTCAAGCCAACTCCAGTAGACAAAAGAAAACTAAGTACTACTCCACTATAGAGTCCGGAGCCCCCGCGCTTTCTTGCTTGTGTTTCTCTCTACACTCTGTCTCGGACTCTCCATATATAAACTCGACAGCGGTGGCCACTCTCTCTCTCTCTCTCTCTCTCTCTCTCTCTCTCTCTCTGCTCACCGCTGGTCAGAGATCGGCCGGATCCTCTCCACCGGGAAGGTGAGAAGGTGCGACGTTCACGCTGTCGCCCTCGGCGACGGCTCTTACCACTTCTTTGGGCGCGTCCCGATCAGCCTGCCTTGCCGTTCTCTCCCAAGCACCGCTGGCGAGGGAGGGCCTCCGATCCCTTCTTCCTCGCTGCTGTAGTGTGTGCAGATCCGGCCTCCCGCCGCCCACCTAGCGACATCCCGGCGACCATCAGGTATAACTTCCTCCGAAACCGGCCTTTCTCTACTTCCCGAGCTCCTGACGTCGCTGCATTTGTAACTTTTACTATTTCTCAGGCCCCCTCATAGATAGGATCGATCGGCTGTTCGAAAACCACCTAATTTTTTACGTTTAAGAGGTAAAAGTAGTTCATGCACTCAAATCTAGTACTACTTGGTTCAAACAAGGAAGAAAGGGGGTGGGGGCGGGGGAGGATTTGTTACCTGAATCTAGGACTTTGTCGAAAGAGGAAATAATGGGGCGAAAAGTAGCAGACACTGGCTGTCCAACTGGTCTCTAGGTCTAATAGGGAAATAAAGGGAAACGCAGTACAAACTCAATATAAACCCGATCTATTGGTTGAAAAAGTAAAGAAAGTGGGGACTGGGGCACAAGTCAACAGAGTAAATCCAACACTAGATTTGCTAGCCTCACACAAAGATAAGGTGGCTATACCGAACAAAAATGGGACCAACCCATATATCCTTTTACGATGTTTGTTGCCCCGAGCCACTCTTATGTAATGTCATTTGGTAAAATGTAGCGATCGCCTTTGTTAAAAGTAAGGAAACGTTAAACCAATGTTGTTTTCAATGTAATGCCTCCAGTAATATGAATCAATGACACTTCTTTACATGTCCTTCTAAAATTTCCCATTAAGATAAGTTGGTTCTTTTTGTTAGAAATGCAACTATCCTGGTCCGCCTACTCTCCCGTGCCCAAAGTAATGTCGTATTTAACGGTTGTCATAGTTAATCCTAATGCCCACACTAATATCTAGCAATGCCACTGCTTTAGAAATTGCTACTGTCCTTGTAGGATTGCCATTTAGATAAGGAACGTGCTTCTTTTCATTTGATGCATGTTTCATCACTTGTTAGTCACCCTCCTTTCCACCTTTTTGTGCAAACAGATATACATTTCACGCTCGATCTTAGTTGAACTGCACAAATGATATCCAAATTATAGTTGAGCATTCCAGGAGCTTCACAACCAACCTTGATGTTGCTCAATTTTATCGCAACTAATGGAGAATAAGCTCGTGGGTTTCGTTTCGATGGAAATGGAACCGGGCTGGAAACCCTTTTCTTAAAAATTTGAAGAAGAAGCTGCTAGCTCACGGGACATTGCTTCATTTTAGGTGAACTGCACCAAAAGGTCCCATGAATTGAATCATCCATGTTGGTGATCGAAAGAGCCAGCTTGACATCGATCCCAGCCTAAGCACCCCGGCCTCCATCCTTGCGATGCACGGTACACCTCGTTTGCCACCTGCTCGACCCTAGTGTCACCGATAAAATGAAGTAATAATACTGATTAAAATAAATGAGTGTCATCTCTATCATTTCATTTCCAATGTAGATAAAGAAAGTGCTTCTCTTGGTTAAAGTATGTTTCATCAACTAGTCCCATTGTTAATGTTTAAGCGTTTACGCAAACTGGGGTGCTTAATTTTAGTTGATATGTACAAAAATAGAGATTTGAATGTCTCAAGGCGCCTCCTTGTACTCTTGTTGTACACTGATGTTCTTCACTTTGGCGAAGAAGATGTATCGGGAGACTTGGGACGATGTCCAAGATGAGGCGTGCAGTATGAGGCGTCCGCAGGCCCATCTCACCCTCATGACATGGCATACTATGACACTATCGCAATATTTTCTTCTATTTATTTTGTGTGTTTCATCAACTAGTGCCACTATAATGTAATCACGCTTTTTCATTATCTGTGCAAACATGGTTATTCATCTGCATTTTGGTGGAACTGCACAAATGTACGTACGGAACAGGCATATATGCAGAGTGCGGGGTGTGCCAAGTAAAAATTACCGACACCAACCATGCTGCATGCACGCATTGGCATCCACCACAACCAGTGGGATGTGTGGCGCTCTCTGTGGACGGATCTTTCTCGGCAGCAAATCCTCTAACCAAATACTAGTAGCTTATATTGGCAGTTTTCTAGGGAGCGCCAATCTATTTTTCTTTATTTGTACACTGTGTCACAACTTTGACCCAAAGATCCAGAGCTATTTTAGGGTGATTGGCGTAGTACTCGGAGACTGATTGTAAGCATGATTTTCATTAGCTGTCACACTGATTGTAAGCATGAGCAGGTGGAAGATGAGGTTAGTGCGAAGCTTACCTTAAACCCTACCGCCGCCTCTGAAACAAGGCGAGCGTCGAGGGAACCGTGGAGAACGTCGGGGAAGCGACGTCGCGCCATCCAGCCTCCTCTTGCGGTGGGAGAACGAATACTCCTGTGGCTCCGGCTGGCTCTGCACCCTCACGAACGGCACACCATACTCTATCGATTCGTTATCCTCTGGGTGCTCGACCTTCAACCTGTACGCCCACCACCTCCACGGTATGCGCCTCGGGCGAATCTGCACTCCGCCATCGCCCATAGGAGATACTCGATGAACTCGGAGGACTGCGGCGTGACTGCCGCCAGGAGTACATGTACATCGCCGCCCTCATTGCCGCCGTCTCGCTCTTTCTCATACATTGCCACATGGCCCGCACTGTCCTCGAAATCTCCCACTCATTGTCAAACCAACTAAGGATCTCCTTCAACCTGGCTAACTTTTCCTGGTTGCCGGCGGCGATCTGCCTGATTCGCTGTTGCATCCTCTCCATAGATGTCGTTCTGAGTGGTCTGGTGCTAGCTTTGGAAGATGGGAGGAGAGATGGTGGTCTTGCAATAGAGAAGATGGAGAGGAGAGGAGGTGGTTTTGGAATGGAGATGATGGAGATGAGAGGAGGTGGTTTTGCAATGGAGAGAAGATCAGAAGAGGATGAAGCGAGACAGTGGTTTTGGAATGGAGAAGATGGAGAGGAGAGGAGGTGGTTTTGGAATGGAGATGATGGAGAGGAGAGGAGGTGGTTTTGCAAAGGGGAAGATCAGAAGAGGGAGAGGCGAGACGGTGGTTTTGGAATGGAGATGATGGAGAGGAGAGGAGGTGGTTTTGTAATGGAGAAGAGGGAGAGGAGGCGTCTTGGCAGCGATTTAGGATTGGGCGAGAGGGCCGGCGCGCTGTGACTGGATCAAAATCAAAATAAATTTAGCCTTCAATTAAGAAAGCGACCCTACATTAACTAGTCTCCCTTTTATTCTGGGTCATAATTGGCCATGATTTTCGCACATAAAATATATGTTATACATTGCAAAAATAATATAATTTGAAAGTACATTCGAATCTGAACCAAGCGATACAATTTTTGGTGACATGCATTCATATTTTGCTTGTCACATACTGATGCGTGGTCAAACTTTGACCCAAAATCATAAAACAACAAAAAATACTTCCAAGACCAGCCGCTCTTAGTTCTTCTCCTCTTAAACCACCGCCGCTCCTCTCCTGTTCCAATCTAAATCCAGCGCCGCTCCTCTCCTCTTCCATTTCAAAACCACCGCCTCCTCTCTGTTCGGTCCAAAACCAGCATCGATCATCTCCCGTTCTAATCCAAAACCAGCGCTGCTCCTCTCCTCTTCCATTCAAAAACCACCGCGCAGTGAAGGTCTTTGTGGAGAAGTAGATCGATGGAGGAGTACAACGGTACATGAGGATCGCAGACGGCGACCACTGTGAAGCTAGCTAGGATGTTGGAGATACGGTCTTGGTTTGACGACAAGGACCAACTAAGCGGCGACGGTGACATCCATGGCCAAATATCTACAACAGAGTGAAAGGCGGCGATACTCCGGAGGGAGTCGCGCCGAGTACATAGAGCTGCTCCTCACGGGCCATGGAGCAAACAGGTTCACCGAATCCGATCGTGAGGGAGCGGTGGTGGGAGTATCGATCCCGGATGGAGCATCCACCGAGATTGAAGGATAGAGCATCTCTGAGTGCCGTTTGTGAGGGTGTCCTGCCAGATCGAGCCGGTGGAGTCTTCGTCGACCGAACCCAACTGCAAGAGGAGAAAAGTAGTTGGCCCGACGACGCTTCCCCGCCATCGTCTCCCTCGCCGTTCACATCATCTCACGGGGCGGCTGTCTGCCGCCGAGGAATAGGAGGGGGCTGCCCCCCAGCCCAATAGTCGGGCAGGTTGTGAATTGTCAGGAGGAGCTTAGGGTTGTCAGTATTTGCAGGTTGTGAATTGTGTTTTGTGTTGTGTATTTTGAGAGTACTTTCACAAATGAATGTCTTTTGAATTTCAGATTTGCAGTATTGAGCATATGAAGAATTTTATGAATTATAGAGATCTATTTTAGCACTTAAAAAATGTAGTTTCATAGGAGTATAAAAGTGCAGACGAGAAGAAACTGCAAGTTTCAGTTTCAGATAAGAAACTGCAAGTTCAGTTTCAGATAAGAAACTACAACTTTCAGAGGAGAGCATTTATATTAACACGACCTTTTCAAACAGGGTTAAAATCATGTTGGAAGTTTTATTCATGGTCGAAAATGGAACTACCAGCCAGTTAACATCATGCTGATCAACATTCATGCATAGCACATCTTCATATGATGCACAGTCAAAATGCCCACACAATATCGAGTGTGCAAAACACAGAGAAAACGAGGGACGAAGTTTTGGCAAGTGTTGGACGTGGTTTTGGGCTGCCCCGTCTAGGCTTTCATTTTTTACATGCGTAGCCCACGACCTCGGATGGGAGGGCCTGTTTGTATTTTCTTAGGGCCGTCATGTATCGACCGGCCTATGGACCTCCCATCCGAGGTTTTATTTTTGGCAGCCTAATTTATGTATTTTTTGAAGAAAACGCAGAGGTCTGTTCTATTTTTCTATATAAGAATAGGAACGCCAGGTACAACTTATGTTTCCCTTCTAACTATATTATATATATTTAAATTATTTTGTATGTTATTATATATTATTTTTATTGTCATCATATATTTAACAGATACTTACATATGTAAGAAAACAATATCCCTCATCTTATTAACTTATAAAAATAATTTCTTAACAAATAAAATCCTGGATTGTTTTGGCACGAAAATCCTAGTGATTGTGTACAAAAGCTTGGTAAGATTTAAGGACGAATGAAATAATATCACTTATTATTTAAATATATTTATAACAAAATGCTCATCCCTTTTTTTATTTTTTGATAACATCGCCGGCCCAACCCAACATTATAATTAGAATCAGCCTAGCAAAATCGTGTATCTAGATAAAGTGCAAATGGCCTGTAATTTTTTAGGAAATAAAATAAATGGGCCGCATGGACGCTACATTAATTGTTCACCCAGCCCAGCTAATGGATGTAATTCAAAAAAATATATCAAATTGAGTGTAAATTCTACCACGCAAAAAAAAGACTGTAAATTCTAAAAAAAATGGGTTGAATACGTGCCACATTTTTGGAGGCTGAAATGTGGGCCAGTAGGTCGAAGCCAACGCAAGTCGTTGTCAATTTAGTCAACAAATGATTCTGACATGTTAGCCGTTGGATTTACATCCAACGGCCGACATCCATCTTCAATCTCTCGTCTTCTTCCTCCAGCGCCGCCGGGACCACCTCCCGCCTCCTCCTGCTAGCAGCTCTGCTGAGCACGTTTCGCTATGAAGCGCTACTCCACCGTTGACCAGGCCATCCCTCCACCCCTCCACACCTCCTGTTCTTCTCCACCGACTGTTGAACCACACCGCACTAGAACCAGTTAACCCTCATACACCTCTCCGTCTGCGACTCTATTCCCGCGTCTTCCCATCTCCGGCTCATTGCTGTCAAGGGGCCTCGCCGTCGTCCACCACCTTGGATGCGCTCGTGGCGTGGTCAACGTGGTCAATGAACGACACCATCGGAAGTAGACTGTGCATGGAGAGGTCGATACCGGGTCTAGGGCCGCACACAAGGAAATGCCTCCTTATTACGCCAAGAAAATAATGGTTCCTCCACGACATCCGGGACCCACCGGAAGGGCCTCAGATTTCAAAAAAAACGTGCCCCGGCTGACTTGCTCGGACCCACGGCTATCTTCGCACGCAAGGAAGTGCCTCCTTATTACGCACAAAAAGAATACTCCCCTGCCGGTGGAACCCACGCATCTTTGGGAGGCTGACTTGTGGGCCTACCAAGTTGACGGGACGGAGGGCTTTGTCAACTTAGTCAATATGAACGATTCTAGCTCCTGTTACCATACGATGTTCATCCAACGGCCAGAAGCGCTTCTTCAACCTATGGTCTTCTTGCTCGGCCGCCCAAACCAGCGCCCGGTCGTGTCGCGTGCTCCTGCCTCCCATGGCCGGGTGTGATGCCGGAGGCCTCACCGCCTACTACTCCCACCGCTGGCCAGGCCATCCCTCTACTCACCCACACCCCTATTATTGCGGCGACAAAGAGCCTCACACCGCAGCCGAACCAAATAACCTCGTACTCCTCTTCGCGTGGGCATCCACTGCTCCGTCTTCCCCAGCTCCGAGTTGTCCCCTTGCCTTGCCGTCGTCCACCGCCGTGGTGCTCTCGGCGCGGCGTGGTCAACGTGGTCAAGGAACGACTTCCATCGGACGTGGACTGTACGTGGAGAGGCTGACAGCGGGGACCCACCGGACGGGCCACCGTATTTCGTGAAAAAAAGTTTCCCCCTGACTGCTGGGAGCCACCAGCTACATCTTCGCACGGAAGGAAGTGCGTCCAGGCAAAAAACACGATCCGCCCCCCTGACTGCTGGGACCCACCAGCTACATCTTCGCACGCAAGGAAGTGCATCCGGGCAAAAAAAAATAATTCGCCCCCCTGACAGTCGGGACCCACCTGGTCGAAGCGTACGTACATATATATTGGTGGATGTAGAGGCGCGCACGTGTCGTAGTAGAGGCGCGCACATAGCATGTACACGTACGTACAGCAGCGAGGGTGCAAGAAAGAAAATATGGCCACGTACGTACATACGGGCAGGGTCTCGAACGCCTACTCGTGCATACGTACATGGCTGGGTCAGAACGGAGAAACAACATCGTCGTCATGTTCATGGGGAGGCAACGGAATGCGTCGTGTTCATCAGGAGGCAGCGGAATGCGTCGTGGTCATCGGGAGGCAACGGAACGCGTGGGAGTGAACCGGCTTGGACGGAACAGGCGATGGAAACGAGGCCTGGCGTAGCGCACAACGGAGGAAACGGACCTCCTACGGTCGAAACGGGGGTCCTGTTGATCGGGAGGGTGTGGCGTCGCCAAAAGCGGAAGAAAGCGGACCTCCTACGGTCGAAACGGGGGTCCTGTTGATCGGGAGGGGTGTGGCGTACCGCAAAACGGAGGAAACGGACCTCCTACGGTCGAAACGGGGGTCCTGTTGATCGGGAGGGGTATGGCGTACCGCAAAACAACGAATTGGACTTGTGTTGGAGCGCTACGGTCGAAACAGGGGTCCTGTTCATCGGGAGGGGTGTGACGTACCGCAAAACGGGACTCCACGGGATACTGTTCATCTCCATCGTTGACCTCCTCCAGCCTCCACGGGCTACCGTCGACCTCCTCCAGCCTCCACGGGCTCCTGTTCATCCAGCCTCCACCGCGCGCTACTCCATCGACTACTATTCAACCACCCCTCCACGGGCACCCCTCCACCTTCTACTGTTCATCCAGCCCTCCACACCACGGGGTCCTGTACAACCACCCCTCCACCGTATATTGTTCATCCAGCCCTCCACACCACGGGTTCCTGTTCATCCAGAGGCAACGGCACCGCTCACTGTTCATCCAACCCCCCATACGCTCCTTGTTCATCCAATCGATCGGCTTGATTAGCGGCAGCAGCGAAGAATCGCTCCATCGGGTTGATTAACAACCATCGATCGCTCGCTCGGGTTGATAACGCTGTAGCTGCGGGCAATCGCTCGGGTTCAGTTAGAGCCCAACGCCTCGCTCGGGTTCAGTTAGAGCGAACGCCTTGCACACACACGCGTACGTACGAGAGAAACACGCATCGCTCGGCCCCCGACCTCCCACCGTAACCGACAACTCCCCAAAATTTTCCTCCCCCTCGCTTCTACCATGATTTTTTCCGTCATGGACGGCCCAAAGAATGTCATGCAGCTGCGTCTCCGGCCCGCCCACCATTTAAAAGCCCATTTTCTGTCATGATTTTTTGTCATAGAAGTAGGAGCCCACTACATCTATGATGATACCGGGTTTTGTCACAACTATCGTCATAGAAGTGTCATATGTATGACAGAAAAAAATTTCGTTCGGCCCAAAATGTCACGGATGTGTCCTTTTTTTGTAGTGGACGCTACGATGGTGGTGCATGAGGGAGGGTGCGACACAGAGCTGATGGTGCTGCGACAAGTGGCGGCATGGATGAGGAGGAGTGGGTGCTGTCGCGCCTCGTCGAGGGCGCACGCGCGCGATGGCTGGGGCAGAGACATCTTGTGTCGAATGGATCTGAAACTAAAGCCAAGAAGAAGACGATGACTGGAGGGCGAATCGAACGGGTGATGTCCGCTGGATCGGACGGTCGGGCAGCAACCGGCCCAAATTTGGGCTAGCACGCCAGCGCCTATCAGCCCCCAACATTATTTCTTTTTTTTCACGAATACGCAGAGGATGCGTATCTTTTCATTGATAGGGGAAGAGTGTGTATAGCATGGGATTACAAGAGCTTGCTAAGCCATTTACACAAGAAGGCATGTAAGCGAGCCAGGAGCAGAACATACATGGGGTTGCTCAGCCCCATAGACTAATAGAGCTATCTCTCGGGAATGATGTTGTGCAGTCCAGTGGCGCCGGCCTTGGCCCATATGCGTGCTTCGTCTCAAATGGGGTCGGAGAGCTGGGTGATGGAGGGCTGCTCGCCGTCGAAGATGCAAGTGTTTCGGTGCTTCCATAGCCACCAGGGCGTGAGGATGATAAGGGAGGTCAAACCTTTTCGCGTGAGGGATGGAGAACGATTGCAGGACGTCTTCCACCAGGTGAAGAAGTCAGCATCGCTTCTTGGGATGTTGGCGACCGAGCGAACCCAACCAAGCACCTCGTGCCAAATTTGACGGGAGAAGGGGCAGCCCACCAGGATATGTTGCATCGTCTCCCAACATTATTTCTAGTGCGACTAGTATGTCTCACCTCCACCTCTCTCTGCGCTCGAAACAGGTATCGCATGCACAAGACATGCATCACGAGACCTATTAATATTAATCTAGTTAAGCTGCTTCAGAACTATCAGTTTCAAGAATGAATGGTAACGAGACCCACTCCAAGGTGAGTGCCACTCCCTCTCGACAAGCTCGTAGCTGGGTGGCCACTCCAACCCAGTGTTCTGGACCACAACAGTGTCCAGAATCATCCAACCCCTTGCCATCGCACGCCAGAGACTCACTGCTCGAGGGCATCTGCACATAGTGTGGAAACCATCTTCACATTCCATACCATGGAGAGAGCACATTCGTTAGTCTTCTTTTTTTTGCGAGAAAACTTTCAATCTATTCATCTTCCATCACGGCAGTACAACGAACACTAAAAATAATAAAAATTACATCCAAATCCATAGACCACCTAGCGACGACTACAATCACTGAAACGAGCCGAAGGCGCGCCGCCGTCATCATCCCTCCCTCACCGGAGTCGGGCACAACTTGTTGTAGTAGACAGTCGGGAAGTCGTCGTGCTAAGGCCCCGTAGGACCAGCGCACTGTAACAGCAACCGCCTACGATGAAGAATAACGTAGATCGAAAGGATCCAACCTGAAGACACACGAACATAGACGAACCACAACCAGATCCGAGCAAATCCACCGAGGATAGATCCGCCGGAGACACACCTCCACACGCCCACCAACGATGCTAGAGGCACCACCGGAACGGGGACTAGGCGGGGAGACCTTTATTCCATCTTCAGGGAGCCGCCACCGTCTCGTCTTCCTGAGTAGGACACAAACCCTAACAAATTTTGAAGGAACGACTAACAACGGAGCCCTCCCGCCGGCCCTTGCCAGGATCCACCATGCTCCCATAGTCCTAGGGCCACAGGAGACGAAGCGGACCTGCGGCGGAGCCGACGAGAAGCACGAACCCTAGCTTTTCTTGAAGGAGGAGGCGGCGGCTAACATAAATACATATATCAATTAGACATACCAATATATCACACATTCGTTAGTCTTCAAGTGTTGTGAATGTTTATTAGCCCATGTAGGAAGTGAGTTGGAAACCAAACACCAAGCAAAACACTCATACCTTTGGGGGAGCAGGGGGGCGCGGATTTTTAGAGCTTAGGCTCATGAACACCCTTTATCCATACCTTCCAATATAGCTTTGAGATCCGTGCTAGACAACTAACTTACAGCATACAAATTTCTTTTTTTTGTTGCTTCCAAATAAAACAACATATGAACTTCTAACTTTGCAAGATAGCAAAACATTCTTACTACAATGAGGGAGAAAACTTATAAATTTTTCTGACGGATATTAATATACAAAATGAGATTTTCTTTATTAAAAAATGTTATTTTTAATACTTATGATGGAGGAAAAAATCTGAAAGTTTTTTCTCTCATTGTATTAAGAATGTTTTACTATCTTGCAAAAGTTTTAAGTTCATATGTTGTTTTATTTAGAAGAAACAAAAAAGAGAAAAGTTCTTGCACGAATCGTGATGAAGAGATGGATGGCTAGATAAGGGGGTGCACCTAAGCCTAAGCTCCACAGGATATTTTCCGGGAGCAGGGCATCCCCATATGGTCTTTCTGATGGCGCGATGACCATCCGACGCCCTGCTCGATGCGCTCATCAATGGATGTTCGCGCTCGTGCATGGCGAAGCGGTACGCTGAAAGAACGAAGAAGCCGCCATTTTTCTCCGGCTCCCATACGAGAACGTCCTCAGACGCGCGTGTGGGAGTTGTGATGATGTCGATGTTAATGGACAGGAAGTAATGCCTGAGGAGGTCAAGGCGCCAGGCGCCATGCTTATCCAGCAGGTCCGACACTCTCTTGAGCCTGCAAGTGCCCTGAGGTGTGATGAGCTCACCCGATTTCTCCCATAGCAGCCATCTATCACGCCATATGCAGATTTGGCAACCATTCCCGACACGCCAAACTAACCCCTTTTCTGGACCATGTGTGATCCCTTTCCAAGTTACCAAGTGTTGCCCGAGAACACAATGTCCTCGAGTCAGCCGTCTAGATAGTATCGAGCTTTGAGTAACTGCGCAGAAAGACTGCCAGATTTAGATAGGAGGCCCCACGTCTGGCGGGCAAGTAGGTCCTGGTTGAACATTCTGAAATCACCAAAGCCCAGGCCACCACACTACTAGCATATTTCTCTCTCAAAAAACATAAAGTATTCGGTCACAACGGAAAAGAGTGGAACTATGTTTCTCTTTGAGACACCACGTTGATTCACAAGGGCCCATTATGAGTTTTTCGTCGAGAACCCACATTGATTCACATCGACGGAATTATTGTAAGCCGCTAGATTTGTTATATAATATATGACATACGTTAGATGTACATAAACGTTTGTAAACCGATTGTACCTGTTGGATTTACATAATAATACCCAAACATATTGCGTTTGTTAGATTTTTTATAACTGGATTAAATATATCGTAAGATATACATACCATAAAAATATATTGTATCCATCCATTCTATCTATTATATTAAGAAACTTAATACGGAGAGAAAACAAACAGATATTCTAGATATCTGGAAATTCTATAAAACAATGTACATTCATCTGGTGTATCTTTTCTATCGGTAGATATGACAGTCATTATATCTTCACAATCACACCAAAAAAATTACAACCATTAGATTTTTACATAAACAAATTACAACCATACAATTTTCATAAAGTTGCCTAAAAAACATACCCAAGTGTTACATGCCTTGCATGTAAAGTCTGCTACTATAGGTGTCGCATCCCAAAATTGTCAAAGCCGGTCGTGAACATCTCATCCACACTCATAACATATTTTTAGTGCACTTTTAGAATTTATGAAATTAATTTGGCTATTTTAGAAACCCTAATCCATTTTGGAGATTTAATTAATAGAACATATTAAAACCATTTGCATAAAATGATTTTACAAACATTCATCAGTACTAGAAATATTTTCTTGTGTATAATGACCCTAATATTTTTGTGCAAGTTTCTAGATTTTTAGAATTTGAATTGGAATATTTAAACCCAGTTCAAATCTATCATAAAAAGAAAAGGGAAACGATTCCCCTCGACCGGCTGATTTCTTGGCTCCATTCGTTGCCTTGCTCGCACAACACGTGTCCCACGTGACGTGCCGCTAGCTGCTGACGATTTATTTTGCAACTTCTGCAAAATCATCAATGTTGCCGAAGTTTCTCCCGCAACATCAACTATTTTACAAAAAAAGAGAAGACGAAAAAAATCCTACAACAAAGTCTACTTTTGTAAAAAATAACATTCTACAACAAAGCTTTCATTGCAAAACAAATTCTACAATAAAACTTCAGTTACCAAAAATTCTACAACAAGATCACCATTGCAGAAATTTTCTGCAACAAGACATATGTTGCAGTGATAGAGGGCGCCCATCCGCCATATTTAATGGCCCGCGAGCCGACAGATCTTTTAAAAAGATCAGCCAGTGGACGCATAGCTGAAAGGATCGAGAAGAGGTGTCTAGAGGGGGGGGGGGTGATTAGACCCTCAACAAAGAAAAGTAGCAGTTTTTAATTTCTTCAAGTTAAGGTGGAGTTTTAGCACAAGTTTAAACATTCACAATACATTTTATGCAAGCATGGCAATAGTATATGAGCAGCGGGAAGTAAAGCTTGCAAATTGCAAGAAAGTAAAGGGATGTGATTGGAGTGTGCAAACACAATTGGAGACACGGAGATTTTTGGTGTGGTTCCGATAGGTGGTGCTATCGTACATCCACGTTGTTGGAGACTTCAACCCACGAAGGGTAACAGTTGCGCGAGTCCACGGAGGGCTCCACCCACGAAGGGTCCACGAATAAGCAACCTTGTCTATCCCACCATGGCCATCGCCCACGAAGGACTTGCCTCACTTGGGTAGATCTTCATGAAGTAGGCGATCTCCTTGCCCTTAGAAACTCCTTACTTCAACTCCACAACCTTGACGGAGGCTCCCAAGCAACACCTAACCAATCTAGGAGACTCCACTCTCCAAAAGGTAATGGATGCTGTGTTGATGATGAACTCCTTGCTCTTGTGCTTCAAATGTTAGTCTCCCCAACACTCAGCTCTCTCTCACAGATTTGGCTATGGTGGAAAGATGAGTTGTGTGGAAAGCAACTTGGGGAAGGCTAGAGATCAAGATTCTTGTGGTTGGATTGGAATGTCTTGGTCTCAACATATGAGTAGGTGGTTCTCTCTCAGAAAATGAGTAGTGGAAGTGTAGGCACGTTCTGATGGCTCTCTCACAGATGGAGAGGAGGGTGGAGGGGTATATATATCCTCCACACAAAATCTAACCGCTACACACAATTTACCAAACTCGGTGGGACCGAATAGTGAAACTCGATGAGACCGACTTGGTTCAAAATGTGAATGTTAGAGTTTTCGGTGGGACTGACATGATCAACTCAGTGGGACTGATGTGCTAGGGTTAGGGTAAAACCTCAACTCGGTTTGACCGATTACACAAACTCGGTGTGACCGATTTTGGTAATGAGCAAACAGAGAGTTGGTCAAGCAAACTCGGTGGGACCGCCGGTAAGACCAAAATAATTGCAATAGGCAACAAAGAGTTTGCAAGCCCATCTCGGTGAGACAGAGATCCCATTGGTGAGATCGAACTGATTAGGGTTTCTGGCAGTGGCTATGTCAAGTGAACTCGGTGGCGCCGGATAGATCATATCGGTGGGACCGAGTTTGACTTTAGTTTTAGGACATATGTGGAAATGAGAAAGTGGTTGAGGGCTTTGGAGCATATCACTAAGCACTTTGAGCAAGCAAGCCATTAAGCAACACCTCATCCCCTTTTAACATTATTGGCTTTTCCTATGGACTCAATGTGATCTTGGATCACTGAAATAGAAATGAAGAGTCTTGAGCTTTTGCCAATATGTGTCCTTAGCATCTTGAAGGGGTTCCACATCTTCTTGTCCTGCCACTCCACTGTTGAACTCATCTGAAATATACTAGATAAAAATATTAGTCCAAGCAGAGATATGTTGACATTAATTACCAAAATCACCCAGGGAGCACTTGTGCTTTCAATCTCCCCCTTGTTGTTAATTGATGACAACATACATCAAAGCTTTGTATAAAGATATGTAGCATAACAAGTAAAGCTTTGGAAGGACATGTAACATGCATAGGCTCCCCCTACATGTATGCAATCATGTAAATATAGAATATAAGAGCATGTGAATGTATAAGCATGTCAGACCAAGCAATGAGTTACATATATCCTGGCTATATGCATCAGAGCAAATGATGTAGATACAGGAAATGTACCTTCATGTTCACGAGTCCTTCTTGCAAATAATATATACATAAGTAAGAGATCATCATGCACATGAGTGTGATTCATATACTTACCTTGTGGGCTTGAGCTGGCTTTGGAGGAGGTGAACGTGAGAAAACAGGGTTAGATAACACAAGAACACCTACTAAACAAAGTAAATTGATAAAACCACAAAAGTACCAAGATTGGGACGACATGTAGTGAGTGAATACTTAGTACTCTATTTGGATATAGACATGTCCCCAAAGAATAAAGATATGCAATGAATTCCAAAGATCTTCTTCCCTTAAGTGTCTTTCTCCCCCTGAATCTTATATTGGATAATGGGAGAAGATAAGGTAAAAGAAAATCAGAGCAAGACAATCATAACACATACTAACATGTCTTTCCCCTCATGAAGACATGTGACTTCTCTCCTCTATGGAGAATAAGCATCTGGAGAAGCTTAAGGCATGCTTTCTCTTCTATTTGATAAGCTTTGATGTGCTCTCTCTCCCCCTTTGACATCAATTTCCAAGAAGGGATCTTCTGAAGCATGACTCATATAGGTTTGGTCCTTGAGTCACATTACAAAGCAACATGTAATATAAGATGCCGGTAGAGGACAAGAATCATCGAGTGGAGCTGGAAGGAAAATGATAGTGACAATGGCAAAATGTTTTCTCAGTAGTGAAATCGGTGGCACCGAGTTGTTTTGGTTTAGCCGATAAGAAACAAACCGGTGAGGCCGAATTCAACACAGAGAGAAAAAATTTGTCATCTCAGCTCACTAGGCAAATAAAATCTCACAAAGATTTGCAGGGAATTAACTGAAAGATTTGTAATGAATTGGATGCAGGGAATGCAGAACATAACAGAGAAATAGAAAAGAAATCTAGATGAAGTGAAAGGGAAACATGCTAGGCACAAATGTAAGAACACAAAGAAACACTAGAGAACTTCATCTAGAGAGGGTCGGAGACAAAGTCACCTATGTTAGAGTATATTGACTAAGGAGTCAAGTGAGAACACTTGATCGTAGCTCATACTCATCATTTAAGCTCAAAATGGGGTTACCATTTTTTATTTAAGCACTTTGATGTATTCTCATCTTGTTGAGCTGCTTTGACCCATGTCTTAGGGTAAAGCTTCTCTAAGATGGAATGACATACCTTTGGTGGTGGTGTTGATCTTGGTCATGTAGTTGAACTTGTGTAGGATGCTCAAGGTTGATGTAGCTCATCAATGGTTGGGAGCACCAATTGTAATTTGAGTTCATCTACCTACATGAGTTATTCTTGCAAGGAAGAACACTTGTGTATCCAAAATGACAAACATGAAATTTGATACCAAATGAAATTTGATATATATATATATATATATATATATATATAAATTTTCAAAGGATATGTCGAAAGGATTCATGATTCCTTGTCTTCAACCACCATATTGTAGAGACTTGGTGATGTAGAGATTGCTCTAGATGTGATTGAGTTGCAATCTCATAGATTTGGATTCATCCAAGTACCTACAAGGATTGGATAACATGCAAGGGTACAAGTATAGATCCAAGACATATGATTATCATCATAAGAGAAATATCAAGGATTAGTCAAAAGCTCATGATGCCTTGCATGTATCCAAATGGAGTTTCTACTCCAAGTTTGAAGCATCAATGATGTTCAATTCACCTCTCAAACGGCAAAATACTTTCTCATCAAGCGGTTTGGTGAATATATCCACCAATTGATTATCGGTACAGACATGCTTAAGATCAATGTCCCCTTTAGCAACATGATCTCGAACGAAATGATGACGAACTTCAATATGCTTACTTCGAGAATGTTGCACGGGATTGTGAGCAACCTTAATAGCACTTTCATTATCACAGAGCAATGGAACATGTTTCACATATATCCCATAATCTTTAAGAGTTTGGGTCATCCAAAGTAATTGAGCACAAGATGAACCGGCGGCAATGTATTCCGCTTCGGCGGTGGATAAGGATAACGAGTTTTGTTTCTTGGAGGACCAAGACACGAGAGATCTACCAAGAAATTGACAAGTACCCGAAGTGGACTTTCTATCAACCTTGTCACCGGCATAGTCCGAGTCGGAGTAGGCAACAAGATCAAAAGAGGACCTCTTAGGATACCAAATGCCAAAGTTTGGTGTATGAATTAAGTATCTCACTATCATTTTCACAGCCTTAAGATGACATTCCTTTGGGGCTTCTTGATATCGTGCACACATGCACACACTTAGCATAATATTGGGACGGGAGGCACATAGATATAACAATGAACCAATCATAGAGCGATAAACCTTTTGGTCAATCGATTTGCCATCCTTAGTCAAGTCAAGATGTCCACTACTAGGCATGGGTGTTTTCATATCTTTGCTTTCTTGCATGTTTAACTTCTTGAATAAGTCCTTGGTATACTTTGTTTGAGAAACAAAGGTAACTTCCTTAGTTGTCTTGATTTGCAAACCAAGAAAGAACTTGAGTTCACACATCATAGACATCTCAAACTTCTTCGACATTAGCCTTCTAAACTTTTCAGTAAAATGAGGGTTAGTCGAACCAAATATGATATCATCCACATAAATTTGGCACACAAATAATTCTCGATTAACCCTTTTAGTAAAAAGAGTAGAATCAATTTTTCCAATCTCAAAGCCTTTTTCAATAAGGAACTTGGTCAAGCATTTATACCACGCTCCAGGAGCTTGTTTGAGACCATAAAGAGCTCTGTGAAGTTTGTAGACATGTTCGGGTTTCTTAGGATTAACAAAGCGGGGAGGTTGTTTAACATAAAATTCCTCCTCAATTTCACCATTTAGAAAAGCACATTTAATGTCCATTTGATACAAAGTAATGGCATGATGAAAGGCATAAGAAAGTAAGATGCGTATGTGCCAGGGATATACTCCGCGGTATGACCCGGCCGGAGTTATAAGCTGGTTGGGACTTGGTAAACCGGCAGGTGTTAAGTCAGATGATAACCCGATAGGCGTTAAGTCAGATGATAATCCGGCAGGTGTTAAGTTAGATGATAACCCGACAGGTGTTAAGTCAGATGATAACCCGGCAGGTGTTAAGTCAGATCATAACCCGACTGGTGTTAAGTCTGATCATAACCCGACAAACAATCATAACCCGGCAGACAGTCATAACCTGGCAGACAGTCATAACCCGGCAGACGGAGTCGCCTGTGGTTAATAAGCCCGAGACGTTATGAAGCCCGAGACGTTATGAAGCCCAAGACGTTAAGAAGCCCATGAAGAGAAGTCGGAATAGTTTAAGTCTTAATCTGAGTTGGACTCTACATGTAACCCGCCCCTTCAACTCATATAAGGAGGGGCAGGGCACCCCAAGAGAGAGAGGAAAAATAATCTTTAGGACTAGACACAACTAGGAGAGCCGGATTACGGTGACTCCCTCGTGATGATAATGAGACCTAGCCTCAAACAGCATGTAGGGTTATTACCGAATGATGTTTCCCGGGGCCCGAAGCTGTATAAACCCTTGTCTTGTGTTGCGTCTCTCGATTCCGCTCAACCCCTCTCAAGCTACCGCATAGATGCGTTGGCATCATGACTAAGTCCTCACACTAGGACATCTGCTGTGATAATTCCACGACAGTTGGCGCCCACCGTGGGGCTTGCGCACGGTGGTGTTGAGTTCTTGGAGGGATCACTTTTCGGGGATCGAGAAGCTCGTGATTGGTCAGATAAGAAAAAGATGGTTTGATGGTCAAAATCATGATTAACTTTGGAGTTTACAGCATGAGGGGTTTTGAAATCAAGAGGTTAGGGTTCCATCGTCTGCGCCGCTAAACGTGATGAGGCGATCCGCCGAAACCGATTCTACGTTGAGTCTGAGGTTGACAAGGAGTTGATCTGCTGCACGGTTGGATTCGCCGAGTTCCCCTGTCGCTGGCTCAAAGTCTCAAAAAGGCCACCTGATTTTGAATAAACCAGAACACCTACTACTCCCGAGATATTACAAGGTCCGTCCAATCTGCTGACCACAGGTTCTGCAGAGATCAAAAGAGATTGAAATAGCGTCGGACGCGCTGGCACAAACCGTCGAGTCTATGCCGCTGCCACGATGGATGGTCCAAGTTTTGTTTTTTACTACAAGTTGCTATTATACGCTACAGGAGCAACTACAAGTCTACGCCCTGGAAACGGATAAGACAATAAAGCGGACTCCTCCACCGTCCACCCCTCGAGGCCTGCGGTCCCGCCGTCATCGCTGGTGGTTCTCTGGGCCCCATCCGCTGGCTGGCTCTTCTTCGAACAAACCGCCACGGTTGACTCACTTTGCACCACCTCGTCCGTGCACCGACTGGCCGCCGTCGCCTCGCTTCAAGGGGGCTCGGCCCCGCTTGGCTACCTCCAAACCGCCTCCTGCCATGAACCAGCCACCAGCCTGGTTGTTTCAATCCTTCGTCGCGGCCTCGGGCCGGTGCCGCCGAGTTGCCACGACAAGGCTGAGAGCCGCCCCGCGCTCGCAGCCGGTTCACCACACGACCAGCTATCCCTGAATAGCCACCCCAAGCCGCTCTCCGCAGCCTACCGCGGCCCCGTTGTACCGGTCAAGTTGCTAACATGGTTCGTCTGTCACAGCCCTAGAGCTTGCTTGTAACTAGTATCATTGCATCCATGCATCATGTTTAATTTCCATGAAATTTGAAATGGGGATTGCCTAAACCCCTAGCACCAAGACAACTCAAATAGGTTCAACTCGAAATATTTTTCAATGAACCAAATGGCCTTCAAAAATGTTCACCATTTTTGGAAAAATCTTGAAACAAGATAACGGAGATGTTGCACATTTTTCCATGACATTTGGACTTTTGAATTAATTCTTGTGGTATTTGCATTTGGGCATTTAAATACGATAAAATATTTTAAATGCTCAAATAATCATAAACTGAAATGTTTGTTGTTGGAAATATTCCAAACAGTGACATTGACCAGTTTCACGATTTTTGGAAATGCCCTGGCATTTTTATTAAAGCCAAACATAATTACAGAAAATAGAAAATAGAAATAAGAGAGAGAGAGAAACCTACCTGGCGTCCGTACCGGCCCAGCTTCCCCCCCCCCTCGCTGGCCCAGTTGGCCCAGCCCACCTCCTCGCGCGTCGTCTTCCCCATGCCTTCTGGCATCGTGCGTGGCGCACAAGACAGCCGCATGACCACCTCCTGCCGTCTTTGGCGGCCTCCCGACCTTCTCATGACGCCACGGAGACGGCCACGCCCCAACCCCCTGGACCCCCTCGCTCTCTCCCTCCTCCTCGCTTTCTCTCCTCATCCCTCCCTCACGCTGACCGAGAACCGCCATCGACGCCGATCGCTGCAACCCACAGCCACCCCCTTGCCCTCCGCCATCCCCAAGAGCTCCGCCCCGACCTCTTCTCCGTCTCCGCCGAGCTACGCGACCCCGGGAGGCCAGCAACATCGCCATCACCGTCGTCTTCCACCTCGGGCTCCGGCCACCATCGCTGCCGATTCATTTGCACTCGGCGCCCCGAGCCCTTGACCCTCCAAGCGGACTCACGGTGAGCCCGCGCCGTCTCCCCCTTCTCCCTGGTCGCTCCCGCCCTCTAGGCCGTAGCCCGCCGTGGCCGAGCTTCCCTCGCCGCCCGGCCATGTCGCCGCCGCCCTGCCGCTTGAACTCGATTCGAGCGCGCGTCACGCTTCGGGGAAGCCATCAGGAGCATTACGCACACACTAACTAGCCCTCCCGTGCACCGCAGCCCCATCCCCACTTGCACCCGAACTCCGGCCACCGCCGTGAGCTCGATTCCGGCGAGCTCGGCTGACCTCAGCCCCCCTTGCTTGCGTGAGATGGATGCGCCAAGCACCCGCAACACGTAGAGCCTCTCCGCCTGCTCGTTTGGCGCCGGAGATGCAAACCCGAAGGCCTCCGCCGTCTCGGCCTCGCCCGGCGACTTCGACGCCGGTGGATTAGCCAGTTGACGAGGGATTTGACCCACAGGTCAGCGGCGAGTGGGCCCGGCCACTAACTAAACAGGGTTAACACTAACCGAAATTAGTTAGTTAAACTAACTACTGACCAGTGGGTCCCAGCGTCAGAGTTGACCTGGACAGCGACCCGCTTGATTTCGGCCGACGTCATGCCTATGTCAGGCTGACGCAATAATGATTTCTGGAATTATTTTAATTCAGGAAATTTCAGAAAATGTCCTAAACTTCTAAAATTCATAGAAATTCAACCGTAACTCGGATTGAAATAATTTATATATGAAAAATGATCAGAAAAATATGAAGAATCTGTTTATGGCGTTTTCATGCATGATTGAACAAGTTAACCTCACTGAATAAGATGAATCATGATTAGGTTAATTTATGAAATAGCATTTGGGGTTGGAGTTCAACCTTGTTTGAATTCCACTTCAACTAACTTGGATTACTGTTGCATTAGGTGAATTCAGTTCCTTAACATGCTCATGCATCATATATGTGCATTGCATTGATTGTGTTCTCTCTTGTTTGCCGGTAATTGCCCCTCTCGATGAGACTGACGTTCCGACGATTGTTCGATGACACCGATGAAGAACTATATTATCTTCGAAGTGCCGAGCAAGCAAAACCCCTTGTTCATTCCGATATAATCCCACTCTCTCGCTCCTGCTCTATTTTACTGCATTAGGACAACAACGACTCATGTGTTACTTGTCATGCGGTAGCTGAACCCCTTTATCCTCTGCATGACTGTCATTCCACAGTAATTAGATGAAACCCACTAGCATGAGTAGGAGTTGTTTGAGCCATGTTGTGCCTACTCATTCATGCTTGTTGTCATGCCTGCTACTGCTTAGAGTTGAGTCAGGTCTGATTCATCGGGAATGGATTGGAATGGTTGTGTGAACATGTCCTACTGTGTGTGTGAACACGATTTGGTAAAGGTAGCGGTGAGAGGCCATGTAGGAGTACATGGTGGGTTGTCTCATTGCAGCCGTCCTCGTGAACTGAGTTACGTGTTTGTGATCCATGAAACAGTTACTACCACGCATTGGGATCCTTAATTGACCCTCTCGGCTTCTTAACCACTCTTGTCCCCAGTCCGGGAGTTGCAAGTAGTTTACGGTGTTTGTAGTATCTTTGGGGGCCGCCGCTTAGCTGACCATAGGGGTGGGTTGTGTTGCGGTAGGCACCGTGGGGTCTGTACCGATTCGCCTGCTTGGTGTCTCGGGAACCCTGCACACATCGTTCGGGGCTGTATGGGAAACCTCGGCCGGACTCCTGCGGATGGAACCCGAATAGGCGATAAACCTGGACTTGGGACTTGTGTGTTTAGGTAGGTCGTGGCCGACACCCACGTTGGGCTTCCGCTTGAAGGTTGCCGAGTACATGTCGTGTAAACGGCGGTAAGTGGTGAGAGCGTGTGTGAAGAAGTACACCTGCAGGGTTTAATATGATCTATTCGAATAGCCGTGTCCACGGAGAAGGACCTCTGGGTTTCCTATACAGTTCATAGACAAGTGAAAGTGGATACTCTAAAATAGGCAAGATAAGAATGAGTGCTATGGATGGCGTTCTTGTAGGGAGACGGGAGCGGATCCATAGTGGTGTATTGATATGGTGAATATGTGGACTCGTGTGCGCCACCTCGAAAGAATTACTTGCAGTCGTAGTTCAGGATAGCCTTCGAGTCAAAGCTGGCTTGCTGCAGTTAAACCCCACCACCCCCTTTGATAATGATGCATATGTAGCTAGTTACGATGTAAGTCTTGCTGAAATACGTTTGTACTCACGTTTGCTTATTTTACGTTTTGCGAGAGACTTCGGTCTCGCTTAGTAGTTCCGCTTGGACTTGACGGTTAGCTTGATACCTCGGCTACGATCTTGTGCCTCGGCAGGATCCGGTAGATAGTCGGGCTTCTCGGTCCTTTTCATTTATAGTTATGCGTACTCGGACATGTTTAGCTTCCGCTTGTGCTTTGACTTGTATGCTTTCGAGTGTTGGGTCATGAGACCCATGTTTGTAATATCTCGCTCCTCGGAGCCTATTGAATAAATATCTGAGTCGAGAGTTATGTTGTGATGCCACGTCGTATTTACACATATTGAGCATATTGTGTGTATGTTTGAAATGCTTGGTATGTGTGGGATCCGACAAACTAGTTGTTTATCCTCGGCAGCCTCTCATATGGGGAAATGTAGTCTCGTGCTTACGAGCGATAGTAGTCACTCTACCCGGTTCACCGAGTCCTCGCTAGCCCAAAGACTACCGCTTGGACACTTGATCGGCCGGCATGTGTTTCACTGCCGTTCCTATATGTCGCCCTTCGGGAAATGTCACGCGGTGTTATTCGAGTCCTGCGCTTAGCTCGCTACAGCCGGGATACCGGAGTCCTCATAGCCCAAAGGTTACAGCCCGAATTTATACGTTGATGACCGACATGCTCGATGTGATTCATGTATGCCTGTCCCCATGGGTTAAGCGCCGCTTTGGGTTCACGACTAGCCATGTCGGCCCGGTTCTTTGTCATATGGATGCTAGCGACACTATCATATACGTGAGCCAAAAGGCTAAACGGTCCCGGCCATGGTAAGGCGACACCTGTGGGAATACCGTCGTGAGGCCGCAAAGTGATATGATGTGTTACATGCTAGATCGGTGTGACTTAGGATCGGGGTCCTGACAGCGTTGGTATCAGAGCCTGACTTCCTGTAGGTTTACCAAGCCAAACTGGTCGAAGTTGAGTCTAGAAATGCTTTAGTTATGTAAGGGAATTGATTGTGGAAGGGAACGTAAGGCTCTTTTACTCCTTATATCTCATGGCCTTCTGATCTGAGTCAACCTTTTCTCTTCTACGGGGTTTAAGAACTAGGCTTCTCATCTATCTATCAGGATGACGTGTTACTAATCCATAGACTTATAAGATTGTTGGTTTCAAGCCTCAGTTCAGTTCCTACTATTTCTGTATGATAATTGTTGATCTCGGAATCTTGGTATTGTGATGTTGAGTGGTTATGCCACCATTTTTGCAGGATGTCTCAAATCATTTTGAGCATTTACAGACCGTTATCTTGTCGAGTCATCCTGTGTCTCTAAATAGTCTGATGCATTCGCAATCCTTTTCATCCATTCCCGATGTCCTTTTGGTCAGAATAAGCACACTAATCGGTAAGTTGAGGTACTTCGTTGCCTCGGCATAGATGTTGGAACTATTATTGTGACCCTAGTTGTTTAGGAAGTCACCTAGCAATTTAGCAATGCTTTTGTATCCCCAGTGTGATGATTCTGGCCATTATTCTTGAAAGCATCCCGCGATGCAATTTAGTTAGTAGGTATTCTAATCAGGGGTTCTTGAACCCGAGATTCATCTTACTTCATGTTGTTAGTATTTGCTAGTCCCTTTAGGATACTAGTAACCTTGCGACATTCCTCGAGGTCCGTGGTATTTCCTTCTTCCAAATGCCATGAACTATTTATGGCAGAAGTTCTTTTGAACCAAAAGATCACAATCAGAGTACTCTTGAGGAGTTCTCCATTCGATATTCCGAATCTGCCAATTCTACTTTCTGCATGGGTTATCCGGGAGAAATGTTGAGCCTTGCTCGATATACTAATCCATGCTTCCACAACTCGAAAAATTATATGTTCCTTTGAGTTGCTCTCTTTAGTTGTACCCCGACCATCCTCTATCAGTTGATAACCAAGAGTATGTGTGCATTCGTTTATCGATGCCTATTACTCATGTGGTCCGTCAAGCCATTCTGTTCTGGAATGACTAGGAGAAACAAACTCCAGTACCTCATCCATTTCCAGGATTGGGTCAAAGTAGTTGTATCCCGCAGATCAAAATGCCAATTCAGCTTTTGATGCTGTTCCACCTGGAGTGTTACCATCTTTATGTCAAGAATGTCATGAGAATTGCACCTTCTCTTATGAATTCTCGATGCAGTGATACTTCTCGCCATCATTATCCATTCTTCGGTTCCGAGTTGTTGAAACCGGAATGCCGAAAAGTGAATTGTGATGTGTGAAATCAATACTCCGAGCAACTTGTTGCTTGGCAGCTAATGGACAATATCCTCATTCTTAGCGTGTTGGTTATTAAATCATCATCCTAAGATTGATCGTGCTACCTAGTCCTTATTTTCGGTGCACTCTTCGATTGATGAGTTAGGATCTTGTCAAGTCCTCACTCATCTGATCATATCGTCTTGTCTCAAAAGCAAGGTTGTTCTCGAGCTTAGTAACATATCGGTGGTTTGTGATTTTCCGAATATCTTCTCGGAAGTATTACCAGGTTGTCCCCTGACTGTTATGTTGAGCTCGTGATCAAATTGGTTTCTTGTGAACCACCCTTTCTCCAAGAATCTGTGTTGGATATCCCTGAGCTAGTTGGTTAAGCTAGACAACAACTTGGAGAGTTGGAGGATAAAAGCTTGCCTGACTTAGTTCGTTCCAAAGGGATATTTTGTGTAGTGTGTGTTGAAGAAGGATGACATCTTCATCGATTGGTCCTCGTGATCAGCTTGTCGGACCTATTGTCTCATCAATCCTTTGATTTGAGTATGGGCTATCGCCAAATCAAATCAGTACCAACAATATTCGTAATGTTGTCTTACTCGTGGTTTATCCCTCGAGCATACCCCATTACCTCTTTTGGTCTGACCAATGCTATCACCGTGTTCACATGATGGTGGAAGTCCAGTGATATGGAAATTCCGATGAGTTGCTGTTGAGACCATCAGTAGCATTTTGTCTTTCCCCCTGAGTCATGTTGAACATCAACCTAGTGTTGGAAACTTGTGTAAGCATTTCTTCATGTTTCGTTCATGAAGCATATGTTTGGATGAAAGTAGCGACTTCCTCTAATTCATGTGCATCTGATGCAAGTTGCCGCCGTGGATTTGAGAGAGGTTTGTTTTGCCTCCTCTGGAATCATCCCAAGTCGGTCATGCTCGTGCAAAGTATTCTATGGTGCGATAGATCGATCATCTTCATTCCATATGCAATTCCTAGCACTCCAAGCCATCGATTGATTTGTTCCAGGAGAAGAAGTTCCTTCCTAAGAGCTAATCCGGACTTATGTAAGGACTTCGATATCCTCGATGATGGTTCCCAACAAGAACTCGGTAGTGCTTTGTTATAAGACTACTACGTGGTCATACTTGTCTTGGACAGTGTGTTCATGTGTTTGTAGCAGAACCAGCTCATGTTTTGGAGCTTGCTATCGTAGTTCATTCGAGAATCTCGCAACATCTTTCCGTCGATTTGTGTTGCAAACTTTCATTTTTCTTCTAGACTCGATGAGTCCGGAATATCCTAACACCAACCAGATCTGAATCTCAGGCAGATGTGATGGTTGGAACATTCCCAACATTTGCATTTTGTTCCCAGCTTGCATCCCATCGTGCCAATTTTCCATGGTTCCGCCTTCTCGCCAGCTTGCTGTCCAGATCATCTTCAACAAAGGACTTACCATGGGTCCCATCCATTTCCGGTGATAAGCAAAAATCATCCACTGCGTTGTCTTCAACAAGGTAGTCCACATCATCCATTCTAGTCTGGGTATGCCATTCCTTGCACTCCACCAAACGATCTTTTTGAAATGCCTTAGGCTGGTATGAAGAGTTTCAATGACCTCTGATTCAAAAGTAATTCTTTTTGCCACTTAAGGGAATAGTTCCTCGCGTCACCTCCCCTGAGGTGCCCCGCTATTGAATCATGACAATTATTTACTCGCCACCTCGACACCATCCACCATCTTTCAAAGCGTGGAATTGTTGCCACCAATCAAACCCCGCTGCTTGTTCTTCCATCCCTTCGATGTGTTTTGTGTCTCAACTCGAGATGTGTCCCCATCTCACCAAGGAGTCGATCATGTTTACTTGATCTTCGTGAAGATCGAATCATGTAGGGTTTCCCCCTCTTTCTGTTGTCATGTCGAGTGAAGATCTCGAAAGCAAGACGTCAAGACCAAGATGATGGAATGAATCAACATTTTCGAGAAGGGCAAATGGATCATGAAGATTGTGATAGTTTGTGACTCCCCTTTTCCTCTTACCTCACGTCTTGAATCTCAAGTAGATTCTTGTTTAGTGGGGTGAGTTGTCACAGCCCTAGAGCTTGCTTGTAACTAGTATCATTGCATCCATGCATCATGTTTAATTTCCATGAAATTTGAAATGGGGATTGCCTAAACCCCTAGCACCAAGACAACTCAAATAGGTTCAACTCGAAATATTTTTCAATGAACCAAATGGCCTTCAAAAATGTTCACCATTTTTGGAAAAATCTTGAAACAAGATAACGGAGATGTTGCACATTTTTCCATGACATTTGGACTTTTGAATTAATTCTTGTGGTATTTGCATTTGGGCATTTAAATACGATAAAATATTTTAAATGCTCAAATAATCATAAACTGAAATGTTTGTTGTTGGAAATATTCCAAGCAAAGTGACATTGACAGTTTCATGATTTTGGAAATGCCCCGGCATTTTTATTAAAGCCAAACATAATTACGTAAAATAGAAAATAGAAATAAGAGAGAGAGAGAACCTACAGGCGTCCGCATCGCCCAGCCTTCCTCGCCGGGCCTGGGGCTTGGCCCAGCCCACCTCCTCGCGTCGTCTTCCCCATGCCTTCGCATCACAGCATGGCGCCACAAGACAGCCGAGCCATGCCACCTCCTGCTTTCAGGTCCGGGCGGCCTCCCCGACCTTCTCATGACGCCACGGAGACGGCCACGCGCGCTAACCCCCTGGACCCCTCGCTCTCCCTCCTCCTCGCTTCTCTCCTCCGTCCCACTCCCTCACGCTGACCGAGAACGCCGCCGACGCCGATCGCCAGACCCGGCCACAGCCCACCCCTTGCCCTCCGCCATCCCCAAGAGCTCCGCCTGACCTCTTCTCCGTCTCCGCCGAGCCACGCTGACTTCGGGAGGCCAGCAACGCCGCCATCACCGCTGCCTTCCACCTCGGGCTCCGCCACCATCGCTGCCGATTCGCTGCACTCCGGCCGCCCCGAGCCCATCGACCCTCCAAGCGGACTCACGGTGAGCCCCGTGATCGCCTCCCCTTCTCCCTGGTTGCTCCCGCCCTCTAGGCCGTAGCCCGCCGTGGCCGAGCTTCTCGCCACCGGCCATGTCGCCGCCGCCTGCAGCCGCTTGAACTCGATTCGAGCGCGTCACCTTCGGGAAGCCATCAGAGCATTACGCACACACTAACTAGCCCTCCCGTGCACCGCAGCCCCATCCCCACTTACACCCGAACTCCGCCACCGCCATGAGCTCGATTCGGCGAGCTCGGTGACCTCAGCCCCTTGCTTGCGTAGATGGATGCGGCCAAGCACCAAGAACACGTAGAGCCTCTCCGCCGCTCGTTTGGCCGCCGGAGATGCAAACCCGAAGGCCTCCGCCGTCTCGGCCTCGCCGGCGACTCGACGCCGGTGGATTAGCCCCGGTTGACCAGGGATTTGACCCCCCTGGGTCACTGACGAGTGGGCCCGGCCACTAACTAAACAGGGTTAACACTAACTGAAATTAGTTAGTTAAACTAACTATCGACCAGTGGGTCCCAGCGTCGAGTTGACACGGACAGCGACCCGATTGACTCGCTGACGTCACGCCTATGTCAGGCTGACGCAATAATGATTTCTGGAATTATTTTAATTCAGGAAATTTCAGAAAATGTCCTGAACTTCTAAAATTCATAGAAATTCAACCGTAACTCGGATTGAAATAATTTATATATGAAAAATGATCAGAAAAATATGAAGAATCTGTTTATGGCATTTTCATGCATGATTGAACAAGTTAACCTCACTGAATAAGATGAATCATGATTAGGTTAATTTATGAAATAGCATTTGGGGTTGGAGTTCAACCTTGTTTGAATTCCACTTCAACTAACTTGGATTACTGTTGCATTAGGTGAATTCAGTTCCTTAACATGCTCATGCATCATATATGTGCATTGCATTGATTGTGTTCTCTCTTGTTTGCCGGTAATTGCCCCCTCTCAGTAGACGACGTTCCGACGATTGTTCGATGACACCGATGAAGAACTATATTATCTTCAGAAGTGCTGCAAGCAAAACCCCCTTGTTCATTCCGATATAATCCCACTCTCTCGCTCCTGCTCTATTTTACTGCATTA
This sequence comes from Aegilops bicornis, assembly GCA_021605145.1. NCBI lineage: Eukaryota > Viridiplantae > Streptophyta > Magnoliopsida > Poales > Poaceae > Aegilops > Aegilops bicornis. The sequence continues at coordinate 167,586,843 of CM038672.1, forward strand.
GGACAACAACGACTCATGTGTTACTTGCCATGGTAGCTGAACCCCTTTATCCTCTTGCATGACTGTCATTCCACAAGAATTAGATGAAACCCACTAGCATGAGTAGGAGTTGTTTGAGCCATGTTGTGCCTACTCATTCATGCTTGTTGTCATGCCTGCCATCGCTTAGAGTTGAGTCAGGTCTGATTCATCGGGAATGGATTGGAATAGTTGTGTGAACATGTCCTACTGTGTGTGTGAGCTAAGTGTGTGAACACGATTTGGTAAAGGTAGCGGTGAGAGGCCATGTAGGAGTACATGGTGGGTTGTCTCATTGCAGCCGTCCTCAGGAACTGAGTTCTGTGTTTGTGATCCATGAAACAGTTACTACCACGCATTGGGATCCTTAATTGACCCTCTCGGCTTCTTAACCACTCTTGTCCCCAGTCCGGGAGTTGCAAGTAGTTTCTGGTGTTTGTAGTATGCTGGGGGCCGCACGCAACGCTGACCATAGGGGTGGGTTGTGTTGCGGTAGGCACCGTGGTCTGATGTACCGATTCGCCTGCTTGGTGTCTCGGGAACCCTGCACACATCAGACGGGCTGTATGGGAAACCTCGGCGGACTCCTCATGGATGGAACCGAATAGGCGATAAACCCGGACTTGGGACTTGTGTGTTTAGGTAGGTCGTGGCCGACACCCACGTTGGGCTTCCGCTTGAAGGTTGCCGAGTACATGTCGTGTAAACGGCGGTAAGTGGTGAGAGCGTGTGTGAAGAAGTACACCCCTGCAGGGTTTAATATGATCTATTGAATAGCCGTGTCCACGGAGAAGGACTTCTGGGTTGCCTATACGGTTCATAGACAAGTGAAAGTGGATACTCTAAAATGCGCAAGATAAGCGTGAGTGCTATGGATGGCGTTCTCGTAGGGAGACGGAGCGGGTCCATAGTGGTGTATTGATATGGTGAATATGTGGACTCGTGCAGCGCCACCTCAAAAGAGTTACTTGCAAAATCGTAGTTCGGGATAGCCACCGAGTCAAAGCTGGCTTGTCGCAGTCAAACTCCACCACCCCTTTTGATAATGATGCATATGTAGCTAGTTACGATGTAAGTCTTGCTGAGTACGCTTTGTACTCACGCTTGCTTATTTTACGTTTTGCGAGAGACTTGATCTCGCTTAGTAGTTCCGCTTGGACTTGACGGTTAGCTTGATACCTCGCCTACGATCTTGTGCCTCGGCAGGATCTCGGTAGATAGTCGCTTCTCAGTCCTTTTCATTTATAGTTATGCGTACTCAGACATGTTTAGCTTCCGCTTGTGCTTTGACTTGTATGTTTCGAGTGTTGGGTCATGAGACCCATGTTTGTAATATCTCGCCTCGGAGCCTATTGAATAAATATCTGAGTCAGAGAGTTATGTTGTGATGCCACGTCGTATTTACACATATTGAGCATATTGTGTGTATGTTTGAAATGCTTGGTATGTGTGGGATCCGACAAACTAGTTGTTTATCCTCGGCAGCCTCTCATATGGGGAAATGTAGTCTCGTGCTTACGAGCGATAGTAGTCTCACATACCGTTCACCGGAGTCCTCGCTAGCCCAAAGACTACCGCTTGGACACTTGATCGGCGGCATGTGTTTCACCGTTCCTATATGTCTGTCCTTCGGGAAATGTCACGCGGTGTTATTCGGAGTCCTGCCTAGCTTGCTACAGCCCGGATACCGGAGTCCTGTTAGCCCAGTGCTACAGCCCGAATTTATACGTTGATGACCGACATGCTCGATGTGATTCATGTATGCCTGTCCCCATGGGTTAGCGCCGCTTTGGGTTCACGACTAGCCATGTCGGCCCGGGTTCTTTGTCATATGGATGCTAGCGACACTATCATATACGTGAGCCAAAAGGCGCAAACGGTCCCGGCCATGGTAAGGCGACACCCGTGGGAATACCGTGCGTGAGGCCGCAAAGTGATATGATGTGTTACATGCTAGATCGGTGTGACTTAGGATCGGGGTCCTGACAACGTCGGCTTCTGACTTCAAAGCCAATCGCCGCTTTGTCATAGTTGCTGTCGCGGCCAGACCAAATTGCCAACAGCCATCGACCGCATTTGCAGCTACTGCAAGTCGCTGCCGCCATGGTTGGGTTGCTGCCTTTGCCGCCTCACCGTCGGAGCGTGTCCCCGAGCCGTTGTTGTCGCACCCTGAGCCGCCGCGTTTGTCTTCAAACCGCCACTGCGGCGTAACCCACCTTGCCGCTCCCCCGTGAATCGCCCGATTTTAGCGCTCCTCTGCGTCGCCCTTGCCGACCCACCGGTCCACCTCGCCCCTGGACCATGGCTTCTACCCGCCATAGCCACGGTCCTCGCCTCCATTTCCGAGTGCCCGCGCCTCTGCTCTAAACCGCCACTGTGTTGAAGCACACTGAGCACCTCTTCACGGTGCATCGTGCTGTGCTGAGCCACGGAGCTACTCAAAAGCCGTCACCACAACAAATCAACAAATCGCCGGAGTACAGCCGCGACCAAGTCGCCTCGCTCACCTCTACCACAGCTCTGCCTGCTGACTCGCCGAGCCACTTCCACGTGACCGAACGCACCGCCCGCCGGTGGCTACAGTCGCGCCTCGCCTCCTCCTCCTCCTCTGCTGTGTCACCGTTGGTGACTCGCGAACCACGACCCGGAAGTGGATACAAGCATGACTCGGGCGTGGATTCATCCAAGCTGGCCACGACCCGGAAAGTGGGGATGGATGCGAGCTCGCCTCGCGGGTGCCTCTTTGCTACTGCGCCTGGCTTGAGTCGCCCCTTCTCTGGCTGGGCCTCGTATGGTCTCCCCCTGCTGCAAGAGCCGCCCTGTTGCCGCGAGTCGCCGGTGCCGCCTCGTTTTACCCTTGAACCGGATGTTGCAGCGGCCACCGTCGCCTCCCGTCTGAATCGCCATCGCACCTCGTCCTCCAACGCCCGCGTTTCCTATGGTCGAATTCCACTTTGAGCGCCCGCCGGTTCACACCCGCACCCCGGCCTCGCGCTCACCTAAGCTTCAAACCGCCTTCCGGGTTATCTCCGCTGCCACTACCTCCCCACGCCGGCCTTGCGCCGCCCGCACTGCTCCTACAGCCGCTGTTGCGATTCACATCCACCGCCGCGCTTACGCGCCAGGCGGGCTTGGTAGAAGCGGGAATGGAGAGTTGAGGTGGGGTATACTGGAAGTAGTACTCTGGTCTTCCAGGCCAGAGGAGGAGTTGGAGTTTTTTCGTCCAAGTTCCAGTACCAGCGCACGCATTGGAGACTATGAGCATTACAATCTGAAATAAATGGAATATTAAATTCTTTCAAAGAGTTCAAGAGATCTCGTGATGGAGAGATCAACACTACTGATTCATCAGATATCAGACCAGACTAGCACATTTACGCTGCTGTTGAACCTCAGTATATCCCAGTTAAACTCTGGACCATGCAAAGATCATCCGTCATTCGATAAAAAATACCAGGTGCTATCCTTTCTATATATTTTATTAGTACATTTTTATTCCTCTGAGCACCATTACACTGTCCTATTGGTGTTTTTATATACAGGTAAAATTATTGTTATACTGCGGGTATGAAGCACGCACTGGCAACGTTCTACAATGGCATTTTACTCCGTGTCACATTACCTGATGAACGGGCGACCAGTTCACGCGTCCGCACCGGTTTACAACATGGAGGACAACTTGCCCGTCTGCACCAGCCTATCATATCGCGGCCGGCTCATCTGTCTGCTCCTACGGCGGACTCACCCATGATTGATTTCCGCTTCACCATGGCGATCATCAACTGCGCGGTGGATAACTACTGGCATGGCGTATCAGGTGAAATCCATCTAGTATATTTTTATATTATATATTGCTTTCTTTAAAAGAGCAATTACTCCGGCTTGCAAAGTTATCTAATGCAGGACCCTAAACCGCCATATTGGTGCAAATTTAAAGGCCGTCAGAAAATTTCCGGCTTAAAAAGAAGGATTCCAATTTAAAATCCGGCTCAAGGGAAAGCTGTCTCCCACAAAGCTTTGAAGCTCTCAATATCCGGTTTAAGAATTTTCGGTTCAAAAGAATAATCTCTTGCAAGTTCGAGTTCTCAGGAAAAATTAAAGGGACCAAAGAGAGTCTGTTAAACACATATCAAACATAGGTACCCCTTGGGCACAACCCATAATATCATTTGGGGGCTTGGTCGTATTCGAACCATAGCTAACACCTCTTGATTGGCGTAAGGCCACCAGGATAATCACTTGGGGGCTTGGTCGTATTCGAACCATAGCTAACACCTCTTGTTTAGCGTAAGGCCACCAGGATAATCACTTGGAGGTTTGGTCGTATTCGAACCATAGCTAACACCTCTTAATTGGCGTAAGGCCGCCAGGGAAATCACTTGGGGGCTTGGTCGTATTCGAACCATAGCTAACACCTCTTGATTGGCGTAAGGCCACTAGGGAAATCACTTGGGGGCTTGGTCGTATTTGAACCATAGCTAACACCTCTTGATTGGCGTAAGGCCACCAGGGAAATCACTTGGGGCTTGGTCGTATTCGAACCATAGCTAACACCTCTTGATCGGTATAAGGCCACCAGGGAAATCACTTGGGGGCTTTGGTCGTATTCGAACCAAAGCTTAAACCCTCTTGATCGGCGCAATGCCACAATTACGACTATTTAAATCCTTCTTGATTTTTTAGGTTTATAATGCTTTATGAGTATAATTTATCATGTGTTTATTAACCTGGCCTGGCTTTCGACTATAAGTCGCCAGTATGAGATAAGATAATTATCCAGTGTTTATTAACCCGGTCTGGCTTTGGACGTTAAGTCGCCAGCATATATTGGGATTGCACCATTGGAATCATGCGCTTATAAATCATTGGATTATATTATTCAAATCTTTAATAGCTAACATGGCTAGATTTTTATTATGGTTATCAATAACCAATATTATGATTGAGGTTTTCAAAGTCGCTCAACAAGAATGGCTATTATTTTATCAATGGATATGATTTATTCTACAATGGAGGGAATAGTCCCGAGTCGCTGCAGGCTTGCGACCCGACACTTGGGGGCTACATTATTCAAATTGATATTACATCAAATGTGCAAGTCCCATGTCACTGCCAGCATGCACCATGGCACTTGGGGGCTAATGCAAAGTCATTTTTACTGGCCTTATTGAAGACCCGACTCATCACATCATAATGAGCCGGCCCTTGGGGGCTACCAATTGCTCCTGTCAACAATTCAAGGTACACAAGTTAAATCCATTATATTGAAGGGTCCATTGCTCAGTTGATAAAGCACAAAGCTCTTAAACCTTGTGGACGTGGGTTCAAGCCCTACGATGGAGGCTATATTATAAGATGTTATTTTCATTGAAGTATATATCAAAGTCCCTGCTCATTATTGCATAATGACCCGACCATTGGGGGCTACACTGGTTGAAGTTCTTATGAGCATAAGGCAATTTCAAGTCCCAGGTTGCTGCAAGCATGACAACCCGGCACTTGGGGGCTACATATATGGAATACTCAGTTTATGACTAGTGACTGAGATGAACAAATCGGATTTCTTTAAGCCTGTGACATTCATATTGAAGCAAGTCTTAAGCTGTTACTACATTCCCTTCTTAAGACTTGGGGGCTACAAGTGATATGCATATAAGAGGTATATCTTTAAGCTTGATGTTAACAACGATTATGACCCGGTGCCATCAATATTTATAAACCGGCAAGTTCTACATTCTTAAACCGGCTGAAGATCAGATGAGTATTTCAAAGACCAATATTTTTGTTAAGCATTGGGAGCTGAATCAAATGAATTATTCTTCACAATATTTGTCTATGACAAACCAATGTCAGCAAATTGATTATGAAGCTGGCCTATTGACCCGGATTTTCTAGAAGAAGCAAATGACAAGGACTTAAGGATGATCAGGATCAGTTTAACATGGATAAATCCAAATTAAACTGGGGATAATATCAAGGATATACCCCATGGTATGACCCGGGCCGGAGTTATAACCTGGCTGGGACTTGGTCAACCGGCAGGTGTTAAGTCAGATGATAACCCGACAGGTGTTAAGTCAGATGATAACCCGGCAGGTGTTAAGTCAGATGATAACCCGGCAGGTGTTAAGTCAGATGATAACCCGGCAGGTGTTAAGTCAGATCATAACCCGACAGACAATCATAACCCGGCAGACTGTCATAACCCGCAGACAGAGTCCCCTGGGGTTAATAAGCCCGAGACGTTATGAAGCCCAAGACGTTAAGAAGCCCATGAAGAGAAGTCAGAATAGTTTAAGTCTTAATCCGAGTTGGACTCTACATGTAACCTGCCCCTTAAACTCATATAAGGAGGGGCAGGGCTACCCAAGATAGAGAGGAAAAATAATCTTTAGGACTAGACACAACTAGGAGAGCCGGATTACGGTGACTCCCTCGTGATGATAATGAGACCTAGCCTCAGATAGCATGTAGGGTTATTACCAGATGATGTTTCCTGGGGCCCGAAGCTGTCTAAACCCTTGTCTTGTGTTGCGTCTCTCGATTCCGCTCAACCCCTCTCAAGCTACCGCATAGATGCGTTGGCCTCACGACTAAGTCCTCACACTAGGACATCTGTCGTGACAATTCCACGACAGTATGGACTCAAGTCTAGCAACAGGGCATATGTCTCACCATAGTACATACCTTCGACTTGAGTGTAGCCTTGAGCAACGTGACGGGCCTTGTTGCATACAACTTTTCCATCTTCATCTTGCTTATTCTGAAACACCCATTTGGTACCAATGACATTTTGGTTGTTTTCCGGCTTTTCTACCAATGTCCATACTTGATTCCTCTCGAAATTGTGTAGCTCTTCATGCATAGAGTTCACCCAGTCCGGATCATCAAGTGCTTCTTCAACCTTCATAGGATCATCAAGCACTTCTCCTGCTTCGCGGCATCTGTGGCCACATCATCTGGGGCATAGCGAGCCAACTTACTGAACTCATCATCTGGTTGTTGTTGTTGTTGTTGTTGTTGTTGTTGTTGTTGTTGTTGTTGTTGTTGTTGTTGTTGTTGTTGTTGTTGTTGTTGTTGTTGTTGTTGTTGTTGTTGCTCCTGTTGTTGTTGTTGTTGTTGTTGTTGTTGTTGTTGTTGTTGTTGTTGTTGTTGTTGTTGTTGTTGTTGTTGTTGTTGTTGTTGTTGTTGTTGTTGTTGTTGTTGTTGTTGTTGTTGTTGTTGTTGTTGTTGTTGTTGTTGTTGTTGTTGTTGTTGTTGTTGTTGTTGTTGTTGTTGTTGTTGTTGTTGTTGTTGTTGTTGTTGTTGTTGTTGTTGTTGTTGTTGTTGTTGTTGTTGTTGTTGTTGTTGTGTTGTTGTTGTTGTTGTTGTTGTTGCTGTTGCCTTGATTCTGAACTAGCCACAGCATCAAGGCATTCTACCATTGGATCAACTGAGTGAGCTCCGGTAGGAAGACAAATCCGGGGTCACGTCTCGGAGGCATCTGATAGGTTTAGAGGGGTGAGAATAGAATATATATATGCACATCAGACAAACACATTCATTTCACACCACTCAATTCAAACAAGATCATACAATCGATTTAAACTACCATTACAAAATGCTTGGACTATTACTATATACATGGGAGATTACTACTGATAATATGGTGGTCGACTAGAAATTTTGATCGGTGGATGACTCCATGATATCTGCTCCAGCTTCATCTTCATAATCATCATCACTATCGGGGTCGGAGTCGGTGTCGTCGATTATGATGTAGTCTTTAGGATGGTTGTCTTCCTCGGGTTCGGGATCTCCCATGAATATTCCTAGCTTCTTCTTCAGATCTTCATTCTTCTCCAGTAGTACTGCTATTTTCTCTTCATATCCATCACGTGTAGACTTGAGTTCCTCTTCTAGCTCCATGTTCCTGGTCATCACTTTCTTCATGTTTATCGTGCTGGCACACATCTCGTTCTCCTGACGACGAATGTGCTGATTTAACTCCTGGACGTAGGTTGCAATGGATCTATCCTTCCTGGTGCAAATCATCTCCCATTGCTCGTCTCGGCGTCCACATATCTGGTAGATGGTGTCCTTAAGATCCTTGTGGTATACCTCTCCTATGCGTCCAATGGCGATGTGACCGGCCATGCTCTTTCCTAGACTCCTGGTTGGTGCATCAAAGGAAAACTCTATGAGCTCAATAACTGGCGTGAATGTCCTTCCTGGAACATGAACTCGAACCATCCAGCGCTCTTCCTCAGGTAAAGTGGCGGCGTAGGTCCCGGTGAAGCTTGGTATTCCAATGCTCAGGTACCTAGTGACTTCCTTCAAGTGTCATCCAAAAGGGGTGTCTTCATCCGGTTGAGTGAACTTGTTCCTCGGGTCCGCCATTTATAGAGTAGAAAATGGAGAGGAGTCAGAAATGAGTAGAGAAGAGTGTCCTATGGCTTATCCTAGTGGTCGCGTCCTACAGTCAGCATGTGCTCTGATACCATCTTGTAGCGACCCAACCTTAGACGGTCAAGTCTCTGTGCTTAAGTGTCATCCCTGGAACGGTATTGCTGACACACACAGTACTTGAGGATTTATCACAGAGTTCAATCACACACTTATTACATGGAATGTCTCAAAAGAGAACTTATTACAATAATAGGGCCGAAGGCCATCTAAATAAGATAACAGCAGAAGCTTCAAAGGTAGAAGAGTCCATCCAACTCCACGGCAAAAGTGAGTGCATGACAATGACCTAGCGCACCTTACTCTTCGTCTCAAAACTCTTCAACATAATACGTTGCAGCCTGTGTAGGCCAGCACATGGAATATGCTGGCAAGATAACACTATAGAGCAATGAACAGATAACAGCTATCACTACATGCATATATGGCTGGTGGAGGCTCTAGGTTTATCATTTGCATAAAGCTAATTTTTCCCTACAACAAAGGAATATATTTTATTTAACTACAAAGTTTGTTGAAATTATTGAGAAGGTTCCTCCAACTTAATCCCAAAATAATAATTATAACCCAACAAATTAATTATGTAAAGTAATGAGATCAAATCAATAATTCAAGTACCAGATACTCAAGATGTCCATAACCGGGGACACGGCTAACCATGATTAGTTTGTACACTCTACAGAGTCTTCGCACTTTTCCACACAAGACTCGATTTCCTCCGTTGGATTTCTCGCACTACATGGTGTTTGAGAAACAGATGACTGAGACACAGTCTTTCAAAAGCATTAACTCTTTACTCTGGGTAGACAGTACCACCTACATCCCCTACATCTGCTAGCCTACCACTGAAAGAGGTCACACAACTTACTCAACTATGCCAGAGCCCATAATGGCTTGTGGTTGCACACGGAATTCTCTAGCATGAATAATCTTATGATCCCTTTGAGCCTGGGTGGCAAACAATAGGAGGATCACACGGGTACTCCGGGATATCCTAGGACAACACTCGATTGCTCCAGATGCCCGGACAACCACTGGGTGCTCCAGGGTGCCCCAACCAATCCACCCAAATGTGTATTAAAGTAGCCACCTTAAGTCTAACCAGTAATTAACAATAACTCTCACATCTATCATGGGTCACATCAAAACCAAACCATGTCTACAAGCATAGCATAGCAGTATAAGCATTACTTAGAACTCCCAGGGTTTGATATAAAAGGCAATATGTTCCTACCTCATCAACTACTTCCCAATACCCACATGTTAATCAAAACCTCTCATGCAATGTTTGAGGGTTGAAAACTAATGCATAAAAACTAACTAATGCATAAACTTGCTAACAATCTGAAAACCCTAGTGACTCGTAGTAGCACGCTTCGCACTCCGAAAACTCTACCGTGAGAAAACAATAGTATACATAAGCACTCAAGCATAAGATTCAAAGGTAAAACCCAAAAGAAAATATCCAAACTGAAATATCAAGTGAAGAGCTTCGATTTGCAAAAAGAATCAATTAAATCGGGGCTACGAAACTCAAACAACGATCAAAATAAATTCGAAAACAAATCTGCTTAAAATCAAATTTTAAATTGTCAAAACCATGTTCAAGTTGATTATCTGGAAAGAGGGGAGGAGACAAAGATTTTGGCGTTGGTTTCACTGGATTTGGATAAACGAGTAAAAAGTAACGAGGGTTTGAAGATCAGGGACTAATCTGTGATAAAAGTATTCATGGATAGGTCCCTGGCCGAAAATTAAAATAAAAAGAAAAATCTATCGGACGAACGTCCGCTAACAGAGGCTAACGAACGAATTCGTTCGTTAACAGAGATGATTGGGTGAACGTTCGCTAATTAGCGAACCCTAAAAAAATAAACCGAGATTAGAGAAAAAAACCGGGCGGGTTTTTCTCGGTTTTTACCGGTTCAACGGTTTTCTTCGGAAAACCGGCGGCTAAAGGCGGCGGCGGGCTGCGAGGTGGGGCGGCGCGGGCGGCAGTGGCACTCGGCGGCAGCGGTGGCTGGCGGCGGTAGCGGCTGCTGCTGCTTCTTGGCGACGGCGGGGCGATGAGGAGGAGGTGGCGGGGTGGCTCGCCTTATAAAGGGGCGGGGGGGCTTGCTTGCGGGAGGAGGCGACAGTGAGGTGGAGTCCGAGCCAGACTCCACGGCGGCGACGGTTGGGACTCCCCGAGCGGGAGGCTGCGACGCTCGGCTGGGTCGGCTGGGCTTCGATCAAGTCGGTCCGGAAAGTTTTTTTAAATCAATTTGGCCGCGGAAGAAAAATCCTAATAGAATAAAAAATCCTAAAAATCCCAGAAACAATTTTCACCGTCCAAACCTAATATTTAGGACAAGATGAACATTTTTCTGGACTAAATGCAAATTTTCAAAAATGCAAGTTTTTCTCTAATTCAAATAAAATAGCAAATTAAATACAAATAAAATAAGAAATTGATTTTAAAATTTCTCCTCCAATATTTCTCTTTTGTTGAAGAAGTCATATTATCTTCTCTCATTTATTTGTTTTATTGAAAATGATTGGAGGGAAAATATTAAAATCAAATTGATCCTTTATTCAAATTTGAAATAAATTAAAATATGAAATTTTAGTGAAACCTCCAACTCTCTTCTTGGGTCCTTGAGTTGCTTAGGATTTCTAGGATCACAACCAAATGCAAATAAAAATATGATATGCATATAATGACCTATGTATAACATGCAAATTGAAAATTGGGATGTTACAAACCTACCCCCCCCCCCCCTAAGATGAATCTCGCCCTCGAGATTCGGGTTGGCTAGAAAATGGGTGTGGGTGGTCTTTCCGTAGGTCTTCTTCTCGCTCCTAGGTGGCTTCCTCCTCGGTATGGTGGCTCCAATCAACTTTGCAAAACTTGATAACCTTGTTGAGTGTAACTCGGCTGGCAAACTCGAGAATTTTGACTGGTTTCTCCTCGTAGGTTAGGTCACTCTCCAACTGAATTGCTTCCAGGGGCACTGTATCTCTCGGAGGAATATCGGCCATCTCTGCATGGCACTTCTTTGACGTGGAAACGTGAAACACATCATGAAGTCCTGACAGTCCTTCGGGTAACTCCAACTTGTAGGCCACTTCTCCCATACGTTCCAAAACTCGATATGGTCCTACAAATCTTGGGGCTAACTTTCCTTTAACTTCAAATTGTTTAACTCGTCGAAGTGGTGATACCCGAAGATATGCCATGTCTCCGATTTCATAGACTACTTCCTTGCGTTTCGTATCAGCATAACTCTTCTGCCTGGACTGGGCTACCTTCAGTCTATCACGAATTAACTTAACCTTATCTTCAGACTCTCTGATTAAATCTGGTCCGAACAACTGACAGTCTCCAAGTTCATCCCACATCAATGGTGTCCTGCACCTTCTTCCTTATAAAGCTTTGAAAGGGGCCATCTTCAAACTAGCTTGATAAGTATTGTTGTATGAGAACTCTGCGTAAGGCAAATTATCATCCCAACTAGATCCATAATCTAGCGCACAAGCTCTCAACATGTCCTCCAGAATCTGATTGACTCTCTCGGTCTGTCCATCTATCTGCGGCTCAAAGGTTGTACTGAATGCTAACCTAGTACCCAAAGTCTGGTGCAGCTGATTCCAAAACTTCGAAGTAAACGGTGTTCCTCTATCTGATACTATGGTCCTCGGAACTCCATGCATACATATGATCCTGGTCATAGATATCTTGTCCAACTTCGCACTCATATAAGTGGTTTTCACAGGGATGAAGTGAGCCACTTTGGTCAAGCAATCAACTACTACCCAGATGGAGTCATATGTTGATCTTGTCCTGGGTAATCCGGTGATAAAGTCCATGCCAAGTTTATCCCACTTCCATTCAGGTATCGGCATACGCTGTAATAATCATGATGGCTTCTGGTATTCTGCCTTAACTCTCTGACATACATCACATACAGCTACATACTCGGCAATATCCTTCTTCATACCTGTCCACCAAAAATGTTCCTTCAAATCCAAATACATCTTAGTATTTCTGGGGTGAATCGAGTATGGCGAGTCATGAGCCTCCCGAAGTATTAACTTCCTGATCTCTGAGTCATTAGGCACGTAAACACGGTCATCAAACCATAAAGTTTCGTGCTCATCTTCACAAAAACCTTTGGCCTTTCCTTCACTCATCTTCTCCTTTATCTCAGCAATCTCCTTATCATCCTTCTGAGCTTCTCGAATCCTTCCCAATAACGTAGACTGAACCTCCATTGCTGCAAAAAATCCTCTTGGAACTATCTCCAAACGAAGTTCCTTGAGATCGTCGACTAACTCCTGCGGCAATCCTCCGCTTACGAGGGTATTAACATAACTCTTGCGGCTCAAAGCATCTGCTATGACATTGGCCTTTCCTGGATGATAATGTAGCTTCATATCATAATCCTTTATTAGCTCCAACCATCTCCTCTTCGTGAGATTCAACTCCTTCTGTGTGAAGATATACTTCAAACTCTTATGGTCCGTGTATACATCACAACAGTTTCCAATAAGAAAATGTCTCCAGGTCTTGAGCGCATGCACTACGGTTGCTAACTCCAAATCTTGCGTGGCATAATTCAACTCATGAGGTCGAAGCTGACGTAAGGCATACGAAACAACTCTTCTGTCTTGCATAAGTACACCTCCAAGTCCCAAGCGAGAAGCGTCGCAATAAACTTGGAAATCCTTGCATATATCCGGAAGAATCAGCACTGAGCCTGTAACCAAACGTTTCTTCAACTCCTGAAAACTGGCCTCACATTCCTCGGTCCATTTGAACTTGGTGTCCTTCTTCAACAACTCTGTCATGGGTTTCGCAATCTTGGAAAAATTCTCAATGAACCTCCTATAGTATCCTGCGAGTCCCAGAAAATAGCGGATCTCCCCAAGTGAGGTGGGTGGCAACCACTCAGTGACAGACTGAACCTTGGTAGGGTCTACTGCTATACCTTCTCCTGATATAACATGTCCAAGAAATTCAACTTCTTTCAACCAAAATTCACACTGGCTGAACTTGGCATATAACTAATGTTCTCTGAGCTTCTCGACTAAGCGCAAGTGTTCCTTGTGTTCCTCTTCATTCTTCGAGTACACTAATATATCGTCTATGAATACCACAACAAACTTATCCAAAAACTCCATGAACACCTTACTCATCATGCTCATAAGATAGGCAGGGGCGTTAGTCAATCCAAAATACATGATCGTGTACTCATATAGCCCGTACCTCGTGGTAAAGGTTGTCTTAGGTATATCCTATTCACGGATCTTCAACTGGTGGTATCCTGATCGAAAATCGATCTTGGAGAATACTTTGGCTCCCTGTAGCTGGTCAAACAAATCGTTGATCATCGATAGTGGATACTTGTTCTTGGTCGTTACTTCATTCAACGCACGATAAGGTCGAATGTACCCTTTCTCCAATAACTCCTTAATCTGCTTCTTAATTTCCTACAGATCATGTGCGGGCATCCTATACGGCATCTTTGATATTGGTCCGGTGCCTGGCAACAGCTTTATCAAAAATTCTATATCTCGATCTGGTGGCATGCCTGGTAATTCCTCTGGCAATACATCAGGGTAATCCTTCACAACTGGCACTTCCTCCTGAACAACTCCCGAGAGGGAATTTACTTGAGTCCTCCTTGGTGCATGCCTAGATACATACTTGATCCTCTTTCCCTCCGTGGTGGTGGGTAGTATCGACTTACTAGCACAGTCGATGTTTCCTCCATGCTTCGAGTGCCAATCCATGCCTAGTATTATATCCAATCCTTGTGACTTCAAAATTACTAGGTCTGAGGGGAAAACACGGCTACCAATGGTTTATGGTAACCGATCACACCATCGGCTGGCCATATACTCTGCTCCTGGCGAGCTTACTAACATGGGTGACCTAAGGGATAAGGTTGGCAACTTAAACTTGTCCACAAATCCCCTTGATATGTATGAATGCGATGCACCAGTGTCAAAAAGAACGAGAGCGGTAAATGACATAATCAAAAACTTACCAATAACTACGTCAGGCTGCTCTTCAATTTCCTCCACGTTGATGTGGTTCACCTGACCTCTGGTGAAAGGGTTTGGCTTCTTCCCTGAGCTTCCATTGCCATTTCCATTCTTTGCTTCAGGACACTCGGTGGCGTAGTGTCCAGTCTTCCCGCGCTTGAAACAAGTAATGTGACTTAGATCCTTCTTGGCGGGTGTAGTGGGATTGAAACGGTTCTGACCGTTATTTCCTCCATTCCCATTACCATTCTTGGGGCCACTGGGGTTATGTTAACTCCCTCCATTGTGAGTTTGGCCTCCATGGTTATGATGGGTATGTCCTCCCGAGTTTGGAGTAAAACGGGGCTTTTGCTGAGCTCCAGAGTTGTACTTCCCCTGTCCATACTTCCTTTTGCGGCTCTCTATCTGCTGCTGCTTGCCTTCAATAATAAGAGCCCTGTCTACCAACTCCTGGTAGTTAGTGAATATTGCCACCATCAACTGCATACTCAGCTCGTCATTCAGCCCTTCCATAAACTTCTCCTGCTTCGCGACATCCGTGGCCACATCATCCGGGGCATAGCGAGCTAACTTGCTGAACTCATCCACGCATCGCTTGCAGATGCGATTTCCACGGCATAAGTTGCGAAACTCACGCTTCTTCATGCTCATAGCTCCGGTTGAGACGTGTGCAGTGCGGAATGCTTGCTGGAACTGATCCCAAGTGACATTGGCTATGGGGAAAGTGGCTGTGGAATTCGCCCACCATGAGGCTGAGGGTCCATCCAGTTGATGTGCGGCAAATCACACCTTCTCAGCATCTGTGCAACCTGCGGTGGTCAGCCCCCTTCCAATCCTGCGGAGCCAATCATCAGCCACAATCGGTTCGGTGCTACTAGAGAACACCGGAGAATTCAACCTTAGGAAACGGGCTAAATTGTCAACTGGAGGTGGTGGTGGTTGGTTGTTGTTGTTGTTGCCTTGATTCTGATCTAGCAACTGCATCAAGGCATTTTGCTGTTGGATCAACTGAGTGAGCTCCGGTGGGAAGACAAATCCGGGGTCACGTCTCGGAGGCATATGATAGGTTTAGAGGGGTGAGAATAGAATAGAGTGAGGTCTAGAGAGAAATCACTACCATATGCACATGAGACAAACACATTCATTTCACACCACTCAATTCAAACAAGATCATACAATTGATCTAAACTACCATTACAAAATGCTCGGACTATTACTATATACATGGGAGATTACTACTGATAATATGGTGGTCGACTAGAAATTTTGATCGGTGGATGACTCCATGATATCTGCTCCAGCTTCGTCTTCATAATCATCATCACTATCGGGGTCGGAGTCGGTGTTGTCGATTATGATGTAGTCTTTAGGATGGTTGTCTTCCTCGGGTTCGGGATCTCCCATGAATATTCCTAGCTTCTTCTTCAGATCTTCATTCTTCTCCAGTAGTACTGCTATTTCCTCTTCATATCCATCGCGTGTAGACTTGAGTTCCTCTTCTAGCTCCATGTTCCTGGTCATCACTTTCTTCATGTCTATCGTGCTGGCGCACATCTCGTTCTCCTGACGACGAATGTGCTGATTTAACTCCTGGATGTAGGCTGCAATGGATCTATCCTTCCTGGTGCAAATCATCTCCCATTGCTCGTCTCGGCGTCCACATATTTGGTAGATGGTGTCCTTAAGATCCTTGTGGTATACCTCGCCTATGCGTCCAATGGTGATGTGAGTGGCCATGCTCTTTCCTAGACTCCTGGTTGGTGCATCAAAGGAAAACTCTATGAGCTCAGTAACTGGCGTGAATGTCCTTCCTGGAACATGAACTCGAATCATCCAGCACTCTTCCTCAGGTAAAGTGGCAGTGTAGGTCCCGGTGAAGCTTGGTATTCCGATGCCCAGGTACCTAGTGACTTCCTTCAAGTGTCATCCAAAAGGGGTGTCTTCATCCGGTGGAATGAACTTGTTCCTCGGGTACGCCATCTATAGAGTAGAAAATGGAGAGGAATCAGAAATGAGTAGAGAAGAGTGTCCTATGGCTTATCCTAGTGGTCGCGTCCTACAGTCAGCATGTGCTCTGATACCATCTTGTAGCGACCCGACCTCAGACGGTCAAGTGTCTGTGCTTAAGTGTCATCCCTGGATCAGTATTGCTGACACACACAGTACTCGAGGATTTATAACAGAGTTCAATCACACACTTATTACATCAAATTTCTCAAAAGAGAACTTATTACAATAATAGGGCTGAAGGCCATCTAAATAAGATAACAGCGGAAGCTTCGAAGGTAGAAGAGTCCATCCAACTCCAGGCAAAACTAAGTGCATGACAATGACCCAGCGCACCTTACTCTTCGTCTGAAACCTCTACAACATAATACGTTGCAGCCTGTGTAGGTTAGCACATGGAATATGCTGGCAAGATAACACTATAGAGCAATGAACAGATAACAGCTATCACTACATGCATATATGGCTAGTGGAGGCTCTACGGTTATCATTTGCATAAAGCTAATTTTTTCCTACAACAAAGGAATATATTTTATTTAACTACAAAGTTTGTTGAAATTATTGAGAAGGTTCCTCCAACTCAATCGCAAAATAATAATTATAACCCAAAAAATTAATTATGTAAAGTGATGAGATCAAATCAATAATTCAAGTACCAAATACTCAAGATGTCCATCACAAGGGACACGCCTAACCATGATTTGTTTGTACACTCTGCAGAGGTTTGCACACTTTTCCCCCACAAATCAATAATTCGGTGGAGGTGCGATCGAAGACTTCATGGAGGTAGTAATGGTTTTTCTTCACTGCATTATGTGTAGCAGTCATGGTGTGAAGAATTGAACCAAACTGATGATTAACCCATTTATGGTTTCGATCCACCTTCTGGTGAAGACTTAGCAGAAGCTCACGGTTAGTCATCACACGAGGAGAAGTGGCTTGAGGATTTGGTTTGGAGGCATGGGCAGCAGAATCATGAGTGGCAGAGTCATCATTGGTGGAATAAGATGCAGCTTTGCGAAACTGCCCATCCAATCGATGAATGCCTTCATCAATAACAGCTAGTGCCTTGCCCTTTTCATCAGCTGAGGAATAGGTCCGCTTGAGGACTTCAATTGGGGGCAAGTAGCTGAAGTGATTCTGAAAATCAGCCTTGTAGTTGAGTGAAGACCTTGTCCTGAGGAATCTCATAATCCAAGGTGCATAAGGCTTCATCTCAAATGGAGAAAGTGCAACATTTGCCAGAGTCCTCATGAAGAAATCAAGATAGTTGACGGGTATGCCATGAATGATGTTGAATACCAGATTCTTCATGATGCCAACAATCTCCTCATCAGATGAGTCGTGGCCTTTGATTGGACTCATAGTCTTCGTCAGAATGCAATAGACCGTTCTTGGTACATACTGCAATTCCTTCACGAGGAATTTGGTCCTTGAGGCTTGACCTGGCTTCAGGGGCTTCATAAGCACTTGCATATAATGAGCAGTGAGCTCAGGCTCTTGGTACAGGCAACGAGCTCCTTCAGGTGGAGGACTGATGGGCAGCGCGTGAAATAATTCAGAGGCCGGTGCCTTGTAGTGAGTGTTTTCGGTCATCCAGTCCAAAACCCAGGAGTTGTTGCGTAGAATTGAAGAATGAGTTCTTCATTCCAATCAACTATGTCTGTGCAAAAGTTGAGGAGGCATGTGTCATGAAGCACACTGAGGACGGTGTGTGAAGCATGGCAGTGATTCCATGTCCACATGAGGAATATGCTCATGGTCGAAGACTTTGTCCTTGTTGAAGAGCACTGAGGAATAGAAGTTGGCCTGGCTGGCGGTCCAGAAGCGCTTCCTTCTAAGACGAGCAGAATCATAAGGATTGTAGTTAGTGAAGAACACGTGCTCGCCGAAGAAATCATCAGCCTTGAATTTCTGCTTCTTTGAGAATGGATCTTTTGGCTTGGGCTGAGGAGTGTCAGTCAATTGCATTATCACTTCAGGAATTGCAATCTCAGGTTCTTCAGGCTGAGTTATTTTAGCTTCTTCTCCAGTGACAGTCCGGGTCTTCAATTCTTCATTTACATTTTCTTCAACACTAGTGGCTGGAATTTCTTCATGGACAGACGGTGTGGCATGTGGTTCATCATATCCCATTTGAACTGTAGTTACTGGGGACTGAGGAATTTGTTGCAATGGTGTGAAGAGTGGAGAGTTGGGGTGCTGACTTTCCCAAAAGTCATCATTTAGCACGGGTGTGGTACAACCAATGTCCACATCTTCATCTTCCATTTCTTGAACACCGGCCTCTTCAGCAGTAAACTGAGGCATAGGCGAGGAAACCGTGGGAGTTGAAGGGATTGCATCCGCTTCAATTTCTTCATCCAACTGCTCTGAGGAAGCAGCAGAGGGAATGTCTTCATCGGATTCACTGGGAATCACATAATCTTCATCATAAGGAACACTGTCCTTTGATGGCATCGTTGAGATAGGAACAACATCAGTGGGGTTTGCAAATGAGCTGGTCAGAGACTTCATCTTCTTCGGAGCTGAAGAATCTGATGAAGCTGATGTCTTCCTTTTCTTCACTGCTGCACGCTCTGCAACCTTAGTCTTCTTGACATCTGAAGCAAATGGAAGTATTGGAGTTGGGGTAGGCGCAGGAGGAGCAGAGGAATGTGGTTGATGTTCTTCAGGCACAACTGATGTAGTTGCCCTGACCTCTTCATTTTCTTCAGGCGCACCACTAGTGGATGCCCTAACAATTTCATCGGTTTTGGAATGCGTCATCAGCCACAGAACTCACATTTTCTTCTTGACTGAATGTCATGCCAGTGGTCTTGGCATGTTCTTCGGTCGGTGGCGGATGCTTGACTGAGGAATTCTGGTTGCGATGGAGTTGCAACCTTTGAAGTGAATTTCTCGATCATTTTACAAACCTGACCTTGGCTCCCTGCCAATCAGCATAGTAAATCAGATTCATCACTCAGTTGCTTGATCTCAGCTTGTAAGGCAACGAGCTTTTCAGGGGAAAGCTTCAGGACATTTTGCTTCAGAAAGCGTTCTTTCTTGTACTGCGCTTTCTTCACTCTTCTTCCTTGTTCAAATTTCCACTTTTCTTCTTCAATGAAGGCAGTCAAAACATGACTTTGACCAGGAGTGAGGTTCATCTCCGGCAAAGGCGTGTTGGGATCCTTGTGCCATAAGTCAATGAAGTCTAGGATCAGCTTCAGATCCAGAAGAAGAGGCACATTGCTGCCTTTGGCTCTAGCGGCCTTCACTTGTCTATCTCTGATGATTTCAGCAAGTTCTTAATCATCAGCTTCGTCTTCATCATACGGAACTTGAAAGGCGACCTGCTTCTTGTGAGGACTTGGGCAAGAACCTCGTCCAGCAGTGGTCTTTGTCTTCAGCAGAGAGGGTCCCGTTGAAGAATTTGGTGCAGCTGAGGAACTAGCAGAAGCTCCCGAGGCAATAGAGATGCATGTATTCCTTTGGCACGTGGCAAGATGCACAGGTGCTGAGGACTTGGTCGGAGCAGCCGAGGACTTTGGAGGAGCAGGAGCAGAGTGAGGAATTGGCCGTGAGGGCTTTGAGGATTCTGCCCGTGAGGGCATAGCTGAGGAACTTGGCCTTGAGGACATTGACGTCGAAGCACTTGGCTTGCGCGCAGGCTTCTTTGACATGGCCTTTTAGGCTTGACAGAGGCCTCAGCGGCAGCGGCAATAGAGCCTTCCTTGAATTTCCTCACTGCTTCTCTGGCTTGTCTAGCCAACTTGGCCTGGCGCTTGGCCCATTCATCAGGATAATCCTCACCACGCTTGAGGCTGGTGGGATCAGCTATTTGGCCAGGTGCCAATGGAGGTCTTGGGCATGGAGGATTGAGTGCGAATTTCTTCATGTATTTGGGAGTAACATATCTGTACTCCCTCCACTCTCTTGCCCATCTCCTCTCTATCCTCTGTATGCGCACCTTGCGCTGATTTTTATCCTCTTTTCCGAACTTGGCCTCATCAGGAGTGCAATAATCTTTGTATATGTTATCAGGGATCTCAAAGGCAGTATTGATTTCAGGCCTCTTTCCTCCTTTCTGTGGCTTCTTACCGTCAACCATTTTCTTCAGCTGAGGAATTTGAACAATGGAATTCTCTGAAGAAGTATGCAACTTTTCTTCGAGGAACACTGTAAATGAGTTAAGTTGATGAGAACCTAGTGATTCAAAGAATGACATGAGTACTGTGAATGAGTATAGTTGCGAGGAATTTGGAGAGGTCATATGCGTTCTCAGAAGGTTTTGTAAAAAGAACAAGTTTGAGGAATTTAACCAGATGAGTCTTGAAGAATTTCACTAAGCGTTCTTTGTCTTAGGTTCCAGAGTTGTATAGATCGAAGATCCACACAATTGAGGAATCTTGAAGAAAAATTATTGCTTAGAGAAACGAATCAAGAACAGATGACATGTGAGGTGTTTAGTGTGTGAGGATTTGAAGAAAAACACCTTTGAAGATTTTGTAGTAATCATTTGAATCAAAGAGGGCAGTAAAAGTAACTTTTAATTACCCTGGACGAAGAACACGCTGAACTGTGAGGTAGAGATGAGAAGTTCGTCTGTGCAGATCTTCCACGCCCTAACTCGGCGGAGGAAGATAGCTACAGCGGTGGCGGAGTGAAGATTTCCGCGGCCAGCGTGAGTACGGCGGCGACGAGGTCGAGGCAATGAAGCTCTTCCTCACCGGCGGCGATGAAGTAGCGGCGGCGCTAGGGTTTGAGAAACTCGAGCTAGAGAGAGGTCGAGCGGAGTAAAGGAAGTGAGGAAGGGGAGGGGGTATTTATAGCGACGGTGAAAAATTGTTCACTCGAAGATTTTGGACGAACGTGCCCCTGACCCTTCTCATTCGCTTGACATGTGTCACCCACGTACTGATAAGTGGAGATCGTGTGAGATCGTGGGTGAATAGATAAGTATTTCGTGGGATGCGGAACGGTTTGAGCGGCAAAGCCGAAAATTTAGATATGATAAGTTTTAACATTCCGTTCGCAAATTCTTCTGCTGACAAGGACACAGTGAAGATTTTGAATGAGTTTCAAATAGAACGCACATGAAGAAGTTGTGAATAGAATGGGTTGAGTTTAGCATAGAGGGGGAAGGGTCCGATCACATTCACTTAGCAGAAAAAGCAACTTGAAGAATTAGCCATAAGTGAATGTTGTAGAGGACATAAACTCATATATATATATATATATATATATATATATATATATATGTATATATATATAGCCAATGAAGAAAAATGACGGAAACAGTGAAGACAATGCAAAGTTGAAGAAAATGAACAACTGGGGAATTTCAACAGAAAAAAACTCAAATTGAAGATTTTCAACTTTGGTGGTGGCGTGACCCACCGTATAAGAATGATGATTTTATACACCGCGTACAATTGTCGTAGGGTTCTGAGAGTCAAATTCTTCGTTAATTTCTTCACACTTAGATTATTAGTCTTCATTGATTGAAGAAAAACGTTTCTTCATGTGTTGCACATCTAAGTCATCAATTTTGCATAAGTGTTAGGATGAGTGTCCTTCTCAGAGAACATTCGAAGATTCTAAGATATTTAGCTCACACCGCAACTTGCTAAATCTCTTCTCATCCAAGGGCTTTGTGAAGATATCAGCTAGTTGTTCTTCAGTCTTCACATGCTCAATGGAAATTTCGCCCTTCAACACATGATCACGAAGAAAATGATGACGAATCTGAATGTGCTTTGTCTTCGAGTGCTGAACTGGGTTGTGAGCAATCTTGATGGCACTCTCATTGTCACAGAATAGAGGCACATTCTTCACGTTGACGCCATAGTCCTTGAGAGTGCTTCATCCACAACAATTGAGCACAGCAAGAACTAGCAGCAATGTACTCAGCTTCAATAGTAGACAGTGATACGCAGTTCTGTTTCTTCGAGGACCAACAGACCAAAGATCTTCCGAGGAAATGGCATGTGTCAGATGTTGACTTGCGGTCCACATGATCACCAGCTTAGTTAGAGTCAGAATATCCAACGAGATCAAAAGCCGAGCCCTTGGGGTACCATAATCCAAGTGTTGGTGTGTGAGCTAAATATCGAAGAATATGCTTCACAGCCTTATGGTGTGATTCCTTCGGTGTAGCTTGAAATCGGGCACACATGCAAACACTAAGCATAATATATGGCCTAGATGCACATAAGTACAATAAAGAACTAATCATGGAGGCGTAAACCTTATGATCAAAGTCAATACCGTTTTCATCAGTGTATAGATGACCATTGTGGGCATTGGAATTTTGACGCCTTTGCAATCTTGCATGCCAAATTTCCTCAATGCATCCTTGAGGTATTTCTCCTGAGATATGAATATGCCATTGCGTTGTTGACGAATTTGAAGACCTAAGAAGACTTCCAATTCTCCCATCATAGACATTTGATATTCTTCACTCATCATATAGGCAAATTCATCACTGTAACATTGGTCAGTACAGCCAAAGATAATATCATCAACATATATTTGGCACACAAAACAGTTCACCATCATAAGATTTAGTGAAAAGAGTAGGGTCGAGTGAACCGTGTTTGAAGCCTTTCTTCATGAGGAATTCCTTCAAAGTATCATACCACGCCCGAGGGGCCTGCTTGAGGCCATAGAGGGCCTTATTGAGTCTGAAGACTTTGTCAGGATGCTTTGGATCTTCAAAACCTAGGGGTTGAGCAACATATACTTCTTCCTCAAGCTTACCATTGAGGAATGCACTTTTCACATCCATTTGATATAAAGTGATATCATGATGGTTGGCATAAGCAAGTAATATGTGAACAGCCTCAAGTCTAGCAACAGCTGCAAAAGTTTCATCGAAATCAATTCCTTCAACCTGTGTGTAGCCTTGAGCTACAAGCCGTACCTTATTCCTCACCACAAGGCCATTTTCATCTTGCTTGTTGCGGTAGATCCACTCTGTGCCAATGATATTATGCTTGCAAGGATCTGGACGTTTGACCAGTTCCCAGACGTTGTTGAGCTCGAATTGATGTAATTCTTCTTGCATGGCCTGAATCCACTCAGGCTCCAGAAATGCTTCATCTACCTTAGTGGGATCTGTGATAGAAACAAAAGCATAGTTCCCACAAAAGTTAGATAAATGTGAAGCTTTTGAGCGTGTGAGAGGACTTGGTGCTTCAATGTCATCGATGATCTTTTCAACTTGCACTTCTTTTGCAACGCGAGGATGAGCTGGTTGTCGTCGAGGAATTTGATCAGCATTTTCTTCAGCACCATTTTCTTGACATTTTCTTGTGTGCTTTAGCTCGGCGTTCTTCATGTTACGGAATGAATTCCTCGGCCAGATTCTTCGGTAGGAATGACATCCTCAAGAGACTTGATCTTGATAGTTTCCTCAGGTGCTGGTTCATCTATCACAGAAGGTAGGTGCTCTCTTTGCGAGCCATTAGTTTCATCGAACCGCACATCTACAGTTTCAACAACCTTGTGAAGAACGTTGTTGAAGACTCTGTAGGTGTGCGAGTCCTTTCTGTAACCAAGCATAAAACCTTCATGTGCTTTCAGTGCAAATTTAGAGTTGTGATGAGGATCTCTAATCCAGCATTTAGCACCGAAGACTTTGAAATAACTCACATTGGGTTTCTTGTCAGTGAGGAGTTCATAGGCAGTCTTCTTGAAGAATTTGTGAAGATATACTCTTTTGATGATGTGGCAAGCAGTATCAATTGCATCAATCGAGAAATGATGAGGAGTTTTGTATTCATCAAGCATAGTGCGAGCCATCTCAGCAAGAATCCTATTCTTGCGCTCCACGACGCCATTCTGTTGACGAGTATAAGGAGCAGATAACTCATGAGTAATACCAAGTTCATCAAGATAGTCATCGAGACCAGAGTTCTTGAACTCAGTTCCATTGTCACTTCTGATGTGCTTGATCTTCACACCAAAGTTGGTTGAAGCCCTCGAGGAAAATCGTTTGAAGACTTCCTGCACTTCATGTTTGTAAGTAACAATGTGTACCCATGTGTATCGAGAGTAATCATCAACGATATCAAAGCCATATTGAGATGCATCATTTGAGACAACAGAATAATGGTTAGGACCAAAGAGATCCATGTGAAGCAATTCAAATGGTCGAGTGGTGGTCATGATAGTCTTCGCTGGATGCCTAGCCTTTGTCATCTTCCCATCTTCACAGCCTCCGCATAAGTGATCCTTGAGGAATTTGACATTCTCAATGCCAATGACATGCTTCTTCTTCGCAAGCTTATGCAAATTCCTCATGCCTGCATGACCAAGTCATCGATGCCATAGCCAGCCTTCTGAAGCTTTTGCAAGTAGGCACACGACTGGTTGTGCTCCTGTAGAGAAATCAACAATATACAAGTCTCCCCTTGTAAAGCCTTCGAAGACTTTGGAATTGTCAGCTTCCATAACCACAACACGACGATACTTGCCAAAGACATTAACCATATCAAGATCACAAAGCATTGAGACAGACATGAGGTTGTATCCTAAGGACTCGACAAGCATGACTTTGTCCATGTGTTGATCCTTTGAGATCGCAACCTTACCTAGACCCAAATCCTGACTTTTGCCTTTGTCAGCGAAGATGATATGCTTCAAATGCGATGGTGATAAGGGAGCATCCATCAATAGATTCTTGTCACCAGTCATGTGATTTGTACATCCACTATCGAGGACCCACTCAGTGGCTTTGGGTTGATCACCCTGCAGATGAATTAGTGCAGCTTAGGAACTCATATACTTCATCAGTGAAGAATATGACATCAATTTATCAGATCAATTTCATCAAGTATTATGAACAGATAAAGCAGTATGAGGACGTGAGAAATGAAAGTTCATTTCTTCATGATTAGCCTGCGTCCTTTTAGGCATTTTTCAGGTCTCTAGCAAATTCTTTAGACGTTCACGCACGTCTGAAGACCTGGCCCTGCAGAAGAGATTAGATCTTTTTCTTCACCACCCACATCTGAAGGGGTGGCAAAGAGTTCATCACTCTGCGAGCTCCATACGAGAAAGGTGGCATAGAAGCCAATCCATTTCGTTTCACATAAGAGGAGTTAGGGTAAGTGTCGGGGATATACCCCGCGGTATGACCCGGCCGGAAGTATGACCCGGCCGGGATTGGTGTTTTCATTGGTAACCCACCGGAGTGACGACTCACGAGCCTGGCGACTCATGGATGGCCCTAACTATTTGTGTAAGCCGCCCATAAGGGGCCGGGTTACGCAAAGAGACATTCATCCGAAAGAAGCCCAAGACCGAGCATGAAGATGGCGGTTTAGTAAAGGGTCTAAGGCCCACGGGCGACTTAAGGCCCGTAGAGGTAAACCGCCGTAAGGGCATGATTTGTATCATAAGGTAGAATTAACTAGTCACCGAGCCAGACACTGTTTATGAGCCGGTCGGGATTCTGTAGGCCGTAGGGTCGTCAACCCGTGTATATAAGGAGACGACCCGCTGGCGGCTTAGGGGGGGCAAGAAGAAACAATGATCTCTAGGGCTAGACACAACTAAAGGGGAGCCGGCTTATGCGGCGTCTCCCTGATGAGCATAATGAGACCTAGCCCCAAACAACATGTAGGGCTATTCCGGATGATGTTTCCCGGGGCCCGAAGCTGTCTAAATCCTTGTCTTGCGTGTTGTGTCTCTCGATTCCGCTCAAGCCCTCTCAAGCTACCACATAGATGCGTTGGCCTCGCGACTAAGTCTTGACACTAAGGACACCTGACGTGATAAATCCACGACAGTTGGCGCCCACCGTGGGGCTCGCGCACGGTGGTGTTGAGTTCTCTAAGGGCGCTACCCCAGGGATCGAGAAGCTCCGCCCAGCTTATTGAAGAAGTTCCGGTCGACTTGTCGGAGAGTTCCAGCTGGCTCACCGAAAAAGTTCCGACCGCCTTGACGAAAGGTTCCGTCTAAATCACCGAAAAAGTTCCGACCGCCTCGACGAAAGGTTCCGTCTGAATCGGCGAAAAGTTCCGACCGCCTCGACGAAAGGTTCCGTCTGAATCGGCGAAAAGTTCTGACCGCCTCGACGAAAGCTTCCGTCTGAATCGGCGAAAGGTTCTGACCGCCTCGACGAAAGCTTCCGTCTGAATCACCAAAGAGTTCCGATCGCCTCAACGAAAAGTTCGGTCCGAATCGCCGAAGGGTTCCAGCCGAATCGCTGAAAGGTTCCGCCCGAGTCATCAAAGAGTTCCGACTTAGGCTACAGAAAAGTTCCGGATTATCAAGAGGTTCCGGTTCAAAAGTTCCGGATTATCAAAAAGTTCCGGCCGGATTATCATGAGGTTCCGGTTCAAAAGTTCCGGATTATCAAAAGTTCCGGCCTGATTATCAAGAGGTTCCGGTTCAAAAGTTCCAGATTATTAAAAGTTTCGGCCGAATTATCAAGAGGTTCCGGTTCAAAAGTTCCGGATTATCAAAAGTTTCGGCCGGATTATCAAGAGGTTCTGGTTCAAAAGTTCCGGATTATCAAAAGTTCCGGCCGGATTATCAAGAGGTTCCGGTAAAAAAGTTCCGGGTTATCAAAGGTTCCGGCCGGATTATTAAGAAGTTCTGGTTCCAAAAATTCCGGCTCAAAAAGTATCGGTCGGGTTATGTGGAGAGCTCAGGCACTAGAAGACACAGTACCAATTAACTCTTTTGTCAAAAAACAAAAGCAGCATTATGCATTATCCAGCCAAAGACATCCGCAAAAAATACCGGGTGATATCCATCCAGTTTACTTTTATCAATATTTATTAATTTTTTGAAAACAACCACTCTGCCTATAGTGTTGTTATATACAGCCATCGCCCCTGCGGTCCGATTTACATCAATGCACCGACCGGCTCGCCCGTCAGCACCACCCTACAATGCCACAGATGACTCGTCCGTCCGCCCTCGCGGCCGGTTCACGCGTCCTCACCGGCTTACAACATGGAGGACAACTTGCTCGTCCGCACCGGCTTACAAACGCCATGGCCGGTTTATCTGTTTGTTCCCGCGGCCGATTCACCCGTGAGGGATTTCAGTTTCACCTAGGGATCATCAACTTCATGGCGGATTATTTTGGCCTAAACAAATCGGTGATATCCATCCAAGTTTGTTTTATTATCACATGTTGTTTTTGTCAAAGAACAAGTTTATCTTTTCCTTGGTCTGCAATATTGTTTATGCAGGCAATTATTTATGACAAAAAGTGATATTATACCGCGGAGGTGGAGGCACGCCAACATCTTTTGGCACGGTGGTCGTCGTTACTCAACGGACTCCCGCCGACTTAACGCGTCGTGGCTGTCTCTCGCGATCGCGGCTTACAACGCCGTGGCCGTCTCTTACGACCACGCCGGCTTACAACAAGGAGGACAACTTACCCGCCAAGACCGGTTTACTGACACCACGGTTGATTCATCTGTCGAGCCGCCTTTGATGTTGCGGTCGTTTTCACGGTCCGTCTCGCGGCTGGTCTACATCAACACACCGGGCCGCATTTTTTACGGATGAGATGTTTATTGAGTGTGAGCAAGTCACTACTTGGGAAGCCCGGTTTCTCTTCCAACAAATTGGAGGCAAATTATCATATATTATCAACCGCCGCCGTGACCGGATGGCTTAATGGATAGGTGCACAAGTCGCCGCACTACGGTTTGGTTAACTTCAAACAACCAGTTGGAAGGAACCATTGGCGAAAGGTCTTGACACGGCTCATACGGGATCATTTATAACCCGTCCGCGATCACCTCAACCTTACGTGCATAATCACTAGCCTAACATATCGGTGAAATCCATCCAATATATTTTATATTACATATTATTTTCTTCAAAAGAGCAATTACTTTGGTTTGCAAGTTGTCCCATGCAGGATTCAAACCGGTCTATATCACGGTTAATTATGGAGAATCTCAAGCCAACTCCTCAAGTCGTCTTGAGACTGGGGCTACAATGATATGACTCGGCAAAATTAGCCGGTTTCAATAAATTCAAGATCATTGAAGGGAAAAATAACCCGGCCCCGGAGATTACTGCTAGATCGATGAAAATTTAAAAGCCGTCAGAAGATTTCAGGCTCAAAATAAGGACTCTGGTTTAAAATCCGGTTCAAGGGACATCTTTGTCCCACAAAGCACTGAAGCTCTTAAATCCGGTTCAAAAGTCGGCCCAGGGTAAATTTGTCCCTCACACATTTTTGAAGCTCTCAAATCCGGTTCAAAATCCAGCTCAAGGTAAATTTGTCCCTCACAAATTTTTAAAGCTTTCAAATCTGGTTTAAAGTTCCGGTTCAAAAAGCATTAATCTCTCGCAAGTTCGAGTTCTCAGAAAAATTAAAGGTTGCCAAAAGAACTTGCTGCCATGATGCGCGGTTCAAACTTGGGTATCCTGCCTTACGGCTTATCTTATTATGATCACTTGGGGGCTTCCTGCTCATCGAGCATAGTTATCAGTACCCTCTTGATCGGCGCAATGCCAAAACTTATATGATCACTTGGGGGCTTCCTGTTCAAACATAGGTCGCATTCGAACCAAAGAGAACATAGTTGTCGATACCCTCTTGATCGGCATATTGCCAAACCCACTAGGGGGCTTCTTGATCATATCTGAATCATAGCTTAACCCTTTGGGTCCGGCGTGGGTCGTATTCAACCAGCGTCATTAAACAACTCTTATGGTCACTTGGGGGCTTCCTGTTCAAACATAGGTCATATTCGAACCAAAGAGAACATAGCTGTCGATACCCACTTGATCGGCATCGCCAAAGCCAATGGGGGCTATATGATCGTATTCGAATCTTAGCTTAACCCCTTTGGAATGGTTTACTGATCGTATCCGAATCAGAAGCCTCAAAAAATTTTATTCTATCTCTGGTAAAGTTTATTGCAGCCACAATTACTTAACTTGAGACCTTTTGGGGATTATATCTCAAATGTATATAAGTGTTTTATGATTAACCCGGCTTGACTTTTGACTATAAGTCGCCAAATTTTATGACAACCATCATTTATATGGAAGCATTGGCTTCTAAGGATGGGGTTATCACCCTTACTACATAGGTCATGTAAACCGGCAAAGACAAATTCAATATCACAGTGGTTATATGTGAGGTATTATGACCCGCCCTGCGGTAAACCGCCAAGGGTTCTTGTGATCTACTTCTGTGCAGAGCAAGACTACATTTTGGTGGTTACCCGCCCTGGCTTTTGACGTTAAGTCGCCAGGGCATATGTTGTTTAAGATCTGTGCGGGATTTGCAGAACTATGGCATATAAATGATTAAGTTCAAGCTCATTACCAAAGTTGATGCTTCAAAATGATTATCCGTTCTGGATTTTTCTCAAAGGCTATAAGCCGCCGGGTTATAAAATTTCTGGCCTACAATGGAGGCGTATTAGATCACCATCGGCCAAGAGTTGCCGGGTATTTAAAACTCCAGTTTTACTTGTCAACCGATGAGGTATTCAGATCTTTAATAGCCAAAACTGGCTGGATTTTCATGATGATATTGAATGATTGAGGTTTTCATACCGGATTATATTATTCAAATCTTGAATAGCCAACATGGCTGGATTTCTATTATGATTATCAATAACCTGTATTATGATTGAGGTTTTAAAAGTCGCTTTAGCGCAACGTCTATTATCTTTATCAATGGGCATGATTTATTTTACAATGGAGAAAATAGTCCCGAGTCGCTGCAGGCTTACAACCCGGCACTTGAGGGCTACATTATTCAAGTTGAGGTTACATCAAATATGCAAGTCTCATGTCGCTGCAAACATGCACCATGACACTTGGGGGCTAATGCAAAGTAATTTTTATTGGCCTTATTGAAGACCCGACTCATCCCATTGTAATGAGCCGGCCCTTGGGGGCTACCAATTGCTCCTGTTCAAAATTCAAGGTACACAAGCCTTATTCCATTATATTGAAGGATCCACTGCTCAGTTGGTAAAGCACAAAGCTCTTAACCTTGTGGACGTGGGTTCAAGCCCCAGGATGGGGGTTACATCATATGATATTATTTTTCAATGAAAAGTCCCAGCCAAGATTATCTTACTAAGCCGGCCCTTGGGGGCTACACGCTATCGCTCAAATTTACATCATCATATTTACAAAGTCCCCGCTCATCATTACATAATGACCCGACACTTGGGGGCTAATGTATATTGTTCTTTCTTTGAAGACAATTCTATGATGACCCGGCTACACTACTATGACTATAGCCGACTCATGGGGGCTACACAATTGGATTTTATTTAAAGCCATGGTGATAAGTCCCGACTTATTCATGCTGATTAAACCGCCCCTGGGGCTAAGGTGTAATATGGATATAAGGGAGAAATATCTTCAAATTCTCAGTTTGAGTAAATCAGATTGACCCGGTGTCTGCAAAAATCATAAACTGGCGTCGGCGACAATTATGACTCGGCACCATCTGTTTTTAACCCGGCAATTTTGGTAATCATAAACCGGCAAATTTTATATGTTCAAGCTGGCTGAATATAAGTTGAATATTTGAAGACCAATATTTTTGTCAAGTCAGAGCATTGAAAGCCGACTCAAGTGGATTATCCTTTGCAATATTTCTCAACAAGAGACCAATGTCAGCAAATTGACTCTGAAGCTGGCCTATTGACCCGGATTTTTCAAAGGAAGTATCTAGATTTTTGCATTGGCAAAATTTGAACATATCTGCTAAAGAGGTTTTCTATGAGATTATGGATACATTTCAAGGAGGAAATGACAAGGACTAAAAGATGATCAGGTGCTGGTTCAGGAAAATATTTAACCCGGAGCACAACCTATCAAGTTTTTTTCTTGTGTTTATTTTACAGGATCAGTTTAACATGGATAAATCCAAATTAAACTGGGGGCTAATGTTGGGGATATACCCCGTGGTATGACCCGGCCGGAAGTATGACCCGGCCGGGATTGGTGTTTTGATTGGTAACCCACCGGAGTGACGACTCACGAGCCTGGCGACTCATGGATGGCCCTAACTATTTGTGTAAGCCGCCCATAAGGGGCCGGGTTACGCAAAGAGACATTCATCCGAAAGAAGCCCAAGACCGAGCATGAAGATGGCGGTTCAATAAAGGGTCTAAGGCCCACGGGCGACTTAAGGCCCGTAGAGGTAAACCGCCATAAGGGCATGATTTGTATCATAAGGTAGAATTAACTAGTCACCGAGCCGGACCTTTGTTTATGAGCCGCGAACTCAGAGGTCAGAGGCGTCAACCCGTGTATATAAGGAGACGACCCGCTGGCGGCTTAGGGGGGCAAGAAGAAACAATGATCTCTAGGGCTAGACACAACTAAAGGGGATCCGGCTTATGCGGCGTCTCCCTGATGAGCATAATGAGACCTAGCCCCAAACAGCATGTAGGGCTATTCCGGATGATGTTTCCCGGGGCCCGAAGCTGTCTAAATCCTTGTCTTGTGTGGTGTGTCTCTCGATTCCGCTCAACCCCTCTCAAGCTACCACATAGATGCGTTGGCCTCGCGACTAAGTCCTGACACTAAGGACATCTGACGTGATAAATCCACGACATTAAGCATATGAATAAGCAGAGAAATTCTTCAAGGACTTATGAACATAATGATTAGAAGAATAATGCTCATATTCATAGCCCTTAGCTCTTCCGTGCGAAACAGAGTTGTTAGCACGATGATGTTCATATGAGGACTTTAATCCTTTTGAGGAATTTGATCCATGTGAGGAATTTGGTCCGTATGAGGACTTGGATCCATATGAAGAATTTGGTCCATATGAAGAATTTGATCTGGGGTTCCTATTCTTCACAAGTGGTGTCATTAGGACATTCACTTGAAGACTTTCAAGGCACCTTTTGGGAACCCAGATTTTCTACATAGGAGAACCATTCCTGCAGTTAGTGCCAACATATCTAGCAAATACTTCACCATTCTAATTTTTAAAAAGTTTATAGTTGAAATCAAATGACTCATCAGAAGAATGAGAAGATTCACACGTAAAGCCAGATAGATTAGATGGATCAACTAGAGGTCCCTTTGCAGCAACCCATGAGGTTTTGGGGCACTGCTCAGGCTTCCAATGTGTACCATCAGCATTGAGTTTCCTCTCAAAGGCAATACCCTCTTTCCTAGGGTTCCTGTTCAGGATCTGCTTTTTAAGCACATCACAAAGAGTCTGATGCCCTTTGAGGCTTTTGTACATGCCCGTCATGTACAATTCCTTCAGTCATGCATCGTTAGTGATACTAGCAATGTCCTCAGATGAGGAATTAGTGATAGCATAGATAGTTGAAGAATTTGTAGCATTATAAGCATTTGAACATTCAGGTGAAGAATTAGCGGATTCACGTTCAATGCACTTCAAGCATGGAGGAACAAATTCTTCCTGAGAAGCGCTGAATTGTTGAGCAAGTAATGAATCGCGCTCCTTCTGAAGATCTTCGTAACTCACTCTTAGCTTTTCAAGATCTTGCTTTGTTTGAAGAAATTCATAAGAAAGCTTCTCATGATCAGATAAGAGAGTGTTATGTTGATCTTGAAGGGTGTCATACTTAGTATGAAGTCTCTAAAGACTTTCAGCCAAAGCTTTTGACTGATCCATTTCTTCACCCAACATATCACCGCTCCTATTTAGCATGTATTGAACTTTTTCCAAAGCTCTTTGTTGTTTAGTGGCAAGGGAAGCAAGTTTGACATAGTTGGGTCCAAATTCATCACCAGATTCATCATCACTAGACTCGGATAGGTAGCATTCAGTTACCTCAGCACTTTTTGCCATAAGGCATGATGAAGAGGATGATGATTCTGGTTCGAATGTCATCGCTTTGAGAGATTCCTTGAAGTCCTCAAACCAAGGATCATGACGGGTTTGATGACCTTCATAGACCTCAGAGAGACGGTCCCAGATAACCTTCGCATGATCGAGATGCATGATGTTCCTGAACTGATTTTGAGACAGACAGGAGCAGATGACGTCCTTTGCCGTGAGGTTGAGAAGAGTGTACTTGCGAATTTCATCAGCTTCCGCCATCTTGCACAGATCGGTAAGACCAATCTCAGTGACGGTCCACAGTTTGTTGTTCATCGCCACGAGGCGCTTCTTTATCATGGCCTTCCACTTGGGATACTCGTGACCATCAAAGATGGGGCATGACATAGTCTTCATTCCTAAGGTCGACATAACTAAAACTCCAGGTGGTTAAACAAAAATCACACAGAACAAGGGAGTACCTCGCTCTGATGCCAATTGAAAGTGTGTTATATCGACTAGAGGGGTGAATAGGCGATTTTTATGAATTCTTCACTGAGGAATTTGCCGGTGAGGAAATTCCTTAACGAAGAACTACTTGCAGCGGAGTAAGTTCTCAAAAGTAAACAGAACAGAACACAAGCATGGTCATCATGATGAAATGAAGACAAGCACAGAGTACAGAAAGCGTAGACACAGGATAGCACGGGATGAAGACACTGCATGAAGAAATTGAACCGAGGAAACCGAGAAAGTCTTTAGCCAAAGTCTTCAAACAGATATGAACAAGCACACAACAACTGTAATGAGGAAATGAAAGAGTTGAGGAAATAGAACCAGTAAGCTTGGTGAAGACAATGATTTGGTAGACCAGTTCCAACTGCTGTCTCAGTTGTACATCTGGTTGGAGCGGCTAGGTATTTAAACCTGAGGACACACAGTCCCGGACACACAGTCGTCGCCGTATTCTCCTTGAGCTAAGGTCACACAGACCTCGCAAAATCACTCGTGGTAAGTCTTTAGGTGACTTCCGAACCTTCAAAAACTCGATCACTCGGCGATCCACAATTCCTCTTGGATGCTCTAGACCATGACGCCTAACCGTCTGGAAGAAGTACAGTCTTCAAAGGTAACAAGCATCAGATCCATGCAGGATCAATCTCTTCAGTGATGCTCAATCACTTTGGCTTTGTAGGTGTTTGGGTTTGGGTTTTCCTCACTCGATGATTTTCGCTCGAAGTCCTCGGAGGATGGGATGCTCTCAAATGACAAGTGTCAGTTTCTCTCGGAGCAGCCGACCAGCTAGTGGTTGTAGGGGGCGGCTATTTATAGCCTAGGGAGAAGCCCGACATGATAAGACATAAATGCCCTTCAATGGTATGACCGTTAGCTGGGTAGATATTTTGGGACAGCTGGCGCATAGCACAGCAACGGTCGGAAATTTGAGGCTCAAATTCCTCAGGACTATCATGTTCCTCACTGTGTAGGCAATCCACACTGGCGAATTCCCAACTCCTCAGTCAAAATAATTCCTCAGAGACCAGAAGAACTTCGTCTCTATCACTAAAGAAATTGACTGAACTGTATGAGATTTCCAATGGCTTCACTCGAAGGGATAGGTAGGTGTAGGATTTTGAGTTGAGCATCACGTGGAAATTTTTCCTTAGTATTTCCTCGGCCCCCTTTAACAGTACGGTGTTTCCTATGACTCAAAAAAAAGAAAATGAAACTAAAAAAAAGTCTTCACGGTTCATGTTCCTCGAATGAATACCAAGTCTTCAAGGTCACACCAATTTCTTCACTTTCAAAGTCTTCAGATAGTCTTCAGAAATCCAAAGTCTTCAGAAATCCAAAGTCTTCAGAAATCCAAAGTCTTCAGACAAAGAACTTCATTTTTAGGGGTCGACTTTCTCTGTAAATATCAAACTCCTCATAGACTTATAGTCTTGTGTACACTCATAAATGCATTAGTCCCTTAACCTATAAGTCTTCAATACACCAAAATCACTAAGGGGCACTAGATGCACTTACAATGATCACACAGGTACTCCGAGATATCCTAGGACAACACTGGATTGCTACAGGTGCCCGGACAACCACTGGGTGCTCCAAGGTGCCCCAACCAATCCACCCAGATGTGTATTAAAGTAGCCACCTTAAGTTTAACCATTAATTAATAATAACTCTCACATATATCATGGATCACTCAAAACCAAACCACGTCTACGAGCATAGCATAGCAGTATAAGCATAACGTAGAACTAGCAGGGTTTGATATAAAAGGCAATAGGTTCCTACCTCATCAACTACTTCCCAATACCCACATGTTAATAAAACCTACTCATGCAATGTTTGAGGGTTGAAAACTAATGCATAAAAACTGGGTAATAAAGGGATATGATCAAAGTATTACTTGCCTTGCTGACGATCTGAATACCCTAGTGACTCGTAGTAGCACGCTTCACACTCTGGAAACTCTATCGTGAGCAAACAATAGTATACATAAGCACTCAAGCATAAGATGAAAAGGTAAAACCCAAAAAAAAGATCCAAACTGAAAGTTCAAGTGAAGAGCTTCGATTTGCAAAAAGAATCAATTAAATCAGAGCTACAAAACTCAAACTATGATCAAAGAAATTCAAAAACAAATCTGCTTGAAATCAAATTTTAAAGTGTCAAAACCATGTTCAAGTTGATTATCTGGAAAGAGGGGAACAAGATGAAGATTTGGGCGTTGGTTTCACTGGATTTGGATAAACGAGTAAAAAGTAACGAGGGTTTGAAGATCAGGGACTAACCTGTGATAAAAGTATTCATGGATAGGTCCCTGGCCAAAAATTAAAATAAAAATAAAAATCTATCAGACGAACGTCCGCTAACAGAGGCTAACGAACGAATTCATTCGTTAATAGAGAAGATTGGGTGAACGTTCGCTGATTTGCGAGCCCTAAAAAAATAAACCGAGATTAGAGAAAAAAATCGGGAGGGGTTTTCTCGGTTTTTACCGGTTCAACGGTTTTCGTTGGAAAACCGGTTGATAAAGGTGGCGGCGGGCTGCGGGGTTGGGCGGCGCGGGCGGCAGCGGTGGCGGGCGACGTCGGGCGTGGCGAGGGCGGCGGCGGCTTGGCGGGCGACGGGCGATGAGGAGGATGCGGCGGGGTGGCTCGCCTTATAAAGGGGCCGGGGGGGCTTGCTTGCGGGAGGAGGCGGCGGCGAGGTGGTGTCCGAGCCGGACTTCACGGCAGCGGCGGTCGAGACTCCCCGAGTGGGAGGCGGCGGTGCTCGGCTGGGCCGGCTGGGCTTCGGCCCGGTCGGTGCGGAAAGTTTTATTCAATTAATTCCGTCGCAGAAGAAAAATCCTAATAAAATAAAAAAATCCTAGAAACAATTTTCACCGTCCAAACCTAATATTTAGGACAAGATGAACATTTTTCTGGACTAAATGCAAATTTTCAAAAATGCAAGTTTTTCTCTAATTCAAATAAAATAGCAAATTAAATACAAATAAAACAAGAAATTGATTTTAAAATTTCTCCTCCAATATTTCTCTTTTGTTGAAAAAGTCATATTATCTTCTCTCATTTATTTTTGTTATTGAAAATGATTGGAGGGAAAATATTAAAATCAAATTGATCCTTTATTCAAATTTGAAATAAATTCAAATATGAAATTTTAGTGAAACCTGCAACTCTCTCCTTGGGTCCTTGAGTTGCTTAAGATTTCTAGCATCAAAACCAAATGCAAATAAAAATATGATATGCATATAATGACCTATGTGTAACATCCAAATTGAAAATTGGGATGTTACAACGGGGTGGCTTCCTCCAACCTGTTTTCCGTCTTGACAAGCACTGCAAATCTATCATTGTCAAATATAACGTCTTTCACTCCAAGGTTATGATCACCTTTAATAAGCTTATCAAGATTTCGCATGCCCAAATGACCTAACCTTCTATGCCATAACCAACCTTTAGAAGATTTAGCAATTAAGCAAGTTCTAGGTTGAGCCTTTTTAGTGAATCAACAATGTATAGATCACATTTACGTATACAAGTAAAGACCATATTATGATTATCTCTTTGAAACACTTGGCAGTCTACTTCAGTAAATAGACATTGAAACCGAATTCAGCTAGTCTAGATAAAAGTAAATATAGCCAAGAGATTCAACGAGCATAACATTTTGGATGGATCTATCATGTGAGATGGCCACCTTACCAAGGCCAACCACCTTACCCTTTGGGTTATCACCAAAGGTGACATATTTTCGAGGGCCGTCATTTTCAGCAAGCTCACGAAACATATCCTTGTCTCCGATCATGTGATCGGTACATCCACTATCAAGAACCCATTCTTTTCCTCCAGCCATGTAGCCGCGAAGGTTAGCCATAAGACCAAAGTGTCTCATAGACTCATCGAGATCGAAGTCACTATCATTATCCTCATCATAGTATCCATGTTCAACATCATCTTGTGATTGATCATCACCTAGAGAGAGTGATTCATTAGTTTCATGATCATGACAATGTTCATCCTTATGAATTATAATGCCTTCCGAGATGATGTTACTAATGATTCCAACATCTCCTTTGGCACGCATAAGGTCACGAAGCTCAAATAAACAATCACCAAACTTAGGATCTTTAGGATTCATCTTATTTAAAGCAATGGACTTATGTGGAATCACATCTAGATTTTGCAAGGAATAGTTCGGAAATCATTCCTCAAGAAATCTCCATATGGTGTCAGCACATTCAAGAGTAGGCAAGCAAACAACCAAATTTCTAGGCAATCCTCTAATGATAAGTGATACGTCTCCAACGTATCTATAATTTTTGCTTGCTCCATGCCATTATATTATCAGTCTTGGATGTTTTATAATCATTTTATAGTCATTTTATATCATTTTTTGGTACTAACCTATTGACATAGTGCCAAGTGCCAGTTGTTGTTTTCTGCATATTTTTTACATCACGGGAAATCAATATCAGACGGAGTCCAAACACAACGGAACTTTACGGATATTTTTTTGGACCAGAAGGAACGTAATGGGTCCTAGCTGCGCCTGGGGGGTGCCTCGAGGAGGGTACAACCCACCAGGGTGCGCCAGGAGGCCCAGGCGCGCCCTGGTGGGTTGTGCCCACCTCGGGTGCCCCCGGACCGCCTCTTTGCTCTATAAATACCCCAATATTCCAGAAAACCTAAAGGCATTGACAAAATATTCATCCAGCCGCCGCAGAGTCCAGAACCACCAGATCCAATCTAGACACCATCTCGGATGGGGTTCATGATACGCCTCCAACGTATCTATAATTTTTGATTGTTCCATGCTATTATATTATCCATGTAGGATGTTTTATATGCATTTATATGCTATTTTATATGATTTTTGGGACTAGCCTATTAACCTAGAGCCTAGTGCCGCTTCGCTTTTTTCCTTGTTTTGAGTTCTCTGAGAAAAGGAATACCAAACGGAGTCCAATTGACCTGCCAATTTTTGTGGATTTTTATGGGCCAAAAGAAGCCCCAAGTAAAAGAGTTGGGCAGAGAGTCCCGAGCCATCCACGAGGTGGAGGGCGCGCCTACCCCTGGGCGCGCCCCTACCTCGTGGATGACCTGAGATCCCCGACATGAGACCGACGCCAAAAATTCCTATAAATACATAAACCCCCGAAAAGAAACCCAGATCGGGAGTTCCGCCGCAAGCCTTTGTAGCCACCAAAAACCAATCGGGGCCCTGTTCCGGCACCCTGCCGGAGGGTGGATCCATAACCGGTGGCCATCCTCATCATCCCGGCACTCTCCATGACGAGAAGGGAGTAGTTCACCCTCGGGGCTGAGGGTATGTACCAGTAGCTATGTGTTTGATCTCTCTCTCTCTCTCATGTTCTTGATATGGCACGATCTTGATGTATAGCGAGCTCTGCTATTATAGTTGGATCTTATAATGTTTCTCCCCCTCTATCTTCTTGTAATGGATTGAGTTTTCCCTTTGAAGTTATCTTATCGGATTGAGTCTTTAAGGATTTGAGAACACTTGATGTATGTCTTGCGTGGGATACCCGTGGTGACAATGGGGTATTCTATTGATTCACTTGATGTATGTTTTGGTGATCAACTTGCGGGTTTTGTGACCTTCGGAATCTATGCATAGGAGTTGGCACACGTTTTCGTCTTGAATCTTCGGTAGAAACTTTGGGGCACTCTTTGAAGTTCTTTGCGTTGGTTTGAATAGATGAATCTGAGATTGTGTGATGCGTATCGTATAATCATACCCGTGGATACTTGTGTGACATTGGAGTATCTAGGTGACATTAGGGTTTTGGCTGATTTGTATCTTAAGGTGTTATTTTACTACGAACTCTAGGGTTGTTTGTGACACTTATAGGAATAGCCCAATGGATTGGTCGGAAAGAATAACTTTGAGGATGTTTCGTACCCTACAATAATCTCTTCATTTGTTCTCCGCTATTAGTGACTTTGGAGTGACTCTTTTTTGCATGTTGAGGGATTGTTATATGATCTAATTATGTTATCCTTGTTGAGAGAACTTGCACTAGTGAAAGTATGAACCCTAGGCCTTGTTTCGAAGCATTGCAATACTGTTTGTGCTCACTTTTATCAATAGTTACCTTGCTATTTTTATATTTTCAGATTACAAAAACCTATATCTACCATCCATATTGCACTTGTATCTCCATCTCTTCGCTGAGCTAGTGCAACTATATAATTTACCATTGTATTGGGTGTGTTGGGGACACAAGAGACTCTTTGCTATTTGGTTGCAGGGTTGTTTGAGAGAGACCATCTTCATCCCACGCCTCCCATGAGTTGATAAACCTTAGGTCATCCACTTGAGGGAAATTTGCTACTGTCCTACAGACCTCTGCACCTAGAGGCCCAACAACGTCTACAAAGAAGAAGGTTGTGTAGTAGACATCACGCTCTTTTCTGCAGTCGTTGCCGGGGAGGTTAGTGCTTGAAGGTATATCTTTAGATCTTGCAATCGAATCTTTTTGTTTCTTGTTTTATCACTAGTTTAGACTATAAATGAAAACTAAAAAAATGGAATTGAGGTTGCCTCATATGCTTCATCTTTTTAATATCTTTTTTGAAAATGATGGAAAGGAAAATTGTGCTCAAGTGTTAGAAGTAGAATGCATTAAAATGTTTGGCACTAAATATTTGAATGATGAGCATGATTGCAGTGGTTTTAGTATGAATTCTTTGAATATCCATGATGCTAATGATATGCAAAGCGACAAGCTTGGGGATGCTATGTTTGATGA
Source organism: Aegilops bicornis (assembly GCA_021605145.1). Taxonomy (NCBI): domain Eukaryota; kingdom Viridiplantae; phylum Streptophyta; class Magnoliopsida; order Poales; family Poaceae; genus Aegilops; species Aegilops bicornis. Next base: position 167,627,384 of record CM038672.1, read on the forward strand.
AGATGATATTTTTAGTCCCCCAAGTTTTTATGAGCAAATTTATTATGATGATAGCATGCCTCCTCTTTATGATGATTATGTTGATGAAAGTGGTTTCGGAGAGGTCATGACTTTATTTAGTGATGAATCCACTATTTCGCAAGAGGTTCCAATTGATTATGGGAACAAACTTGCTATCTATGATGATTATTGTGATGACACGTATGCTATAAGGAATAGTGATAACCATGAAACTTGTCATCTTGATTTTATTTTTCAATTGGATTATGCCTAACATGATAGTTATTTTGTTGAGTTTGCTCCCACTACTATTCATGAGAAGAAATTTGCTTACATGGAGAGTAGTAAAAATTATATGCTTGTAGATCATGAAAGTAATGCTTTATGTGATGGTTATATTGTTGAATTCATTCATGATTCTACTGAAAATTATTATGAGGGAGGAATATATGCTTGTAGGAATTGCAATAATATCAAGTTTCCTCTCCATGTGCTTAAAATCTTGAAGTTATGCTTGTTTTGCTTTCCTATGCTAGTTGATTCTTGTTCCCATAAGTTGTTTGCTCACAAAATCCCTATGAATAGGAAGTGGGTTACACTTAAATTTGCTAGTTATATTCTCAATGATGCTCTCTTTATATTTCAAATCTTATCTTTTATGTGAGCATCATTGAAATCATCATGCCTAGCTAGAAAGGCATTAAAGAAAAGCGCTTGTTGGGAGACAACCCAATATTTACCCCTACTGTTTTTGTGTGTATACATAATTAAGCTCCTGTATTAATCATGTTTTATAGCTTTTGTTTCAATAAAGTGCCAAGTAGAACCTTTGGGAAGACTTGGGTGAAAGTTAATGTGATCTTGCTGTAAAAAACAGAAACTTTGCGCTCACGAGATTAGCTGTCAGTTTTTACATAAGAGTGATTTTAAGGTGATTCTTTTGGCAGAAGATTAATAGACAAATTACTCAAGTCCACCAATTTATTTCAGAATTTTTGTAGTTACATAAGTATTCGGGAGTTACATATTACTACAGACTGTTCTATTTTTGACAGATTCTGTTTTCTATGTGTTGTTTGCTTGTTTTGATGAATCTGTGAGTAGTATCAGAGGGTATGAACCATAGAGAGGTTGTAATACAGTAGATATTACACCAATATAAATAAATAATGAGTTCACAACAGTACCAAAAGTGGTATTTTATTTCCTTATACTAACGGAGCTTACGAGTTTTCTGTTGAGTTCTGTGTTGTGAAGTTTTCAAGTTTTAGATAAAGATTCGATAGACTATGGAATAAGGAGTGGCAAGAGTCTAAGCTTGGGGATGCCCAAGGCACCCCAAGGTAATATTCAAGGAGAACCAAGAGCCTAAGCTTGGGGATGCCCCGGAAGGTATCCCCTCTTTCGTCTTCGTTCATCGGTAACCTTACTTGGAGCTATATATTTATTCACCACATGATATGTGTTTTGCTTGGAGCGTCATTTTATTTTCTTTTGTTTTGCTTGCTGTTTGAAAAAAATACCAAGATCTGAAATTATTAAATGTTAGAGAGTCTTCACATAGTTGCATAATTATTCGACTACTCATTGATCTTCACTTATATCTTTCGGAGTAGTTTGTCATTTGCTCTAGTGCTTCACTTATATCTTTTAGAGCATGACGGTAGTTTTATTTTGAAGAAATAGATGAACTCGCATGCTTCACTTATATTATTTTGAGAGTATTTAGAACAGCATGGTAATTTGCTTTGATTTTGAATTTAGTCCTAATATGATGGGCGTCCAAGAGGGGTATAATAAAAACTTTCATATAAAGTGCGTTGAATACTATGAGAAGTTTGATTCTTTATGATTTTTTTGAGATATGAACATGGTGATATTAGAGTCATGCTAGTAGATTAGTTGTGAATTTGAGAGATACTTGTGTTAAAGTTTGTGATTCCCGTGGCATGCACGTATGGTGAACCGTCATGTGATGAAGTTGGAGCATGATCTATTTATTCATTGTCTTCCTTATGTGTGGCGGTCGGGGACGAGCGTTGGTCTTTTCCTACCAATCTATCCCCCTAGGAGCATGCGCGTAGTACTTCGTTTCGATAACTAATTGATTTTTGGAATAAGTATGTGAGTTCTTTATGACTAATGTTGAGTCCATGGATTATACGCACTCTCACCCTTCCACCATTGCTAGCCTCTCTAGTACCGTGCAACTTTCGCCGGTACCATAAACCCACCATTTACCTTCCTCAAAACAGCCACCATACCTACCTATTATGGCATTTCCATAGCCATTCCGAGATATATTGCCATGCAACTTTCCACCGTTCCGTTTATTATGACACGCTCCATCATTTTCATATTGCCTTGAATGATCATATAGTTGACATCGTGTTTGTGGCAAAGCCACCATCCATAATTTTTTTCATACATGTCACTCTTGATTCATTGCACATCCCGGTACACCGCTGGAGGCATTCATATATAGAGTCATATTTTGTTGTAAGTATTGAGTTGTAATTCTTGAGTTGTAAGAAAATAAAAGTGTGATGATCATCATTATTAGAGCATTGTCCCATGTGAGGAAATAAAAAAAGGGGGGAGGCCAAAGAAGCCAAAAAAAGAGAGAGAAGGGACAATGCCACTATCCTTTTTCCACACTTGTGCTCCAAAGTAGCACCATGATCTTCATGATAGAGAGTCTCTTATTTTTTTCACTTTCATATACTAGTGGGAATTTTCGTTATAGAACTTGGCTTGTATATTCCAATGATGGGCTTCCTCAAAGTGCCCTAGGTCTTCGTGAGCAAGCAAGTTGGATGCACACCCACTTAGTCTCTTTTGTTGAGCTTTCATAAACTTATAGCTCTAGTGCATCCGTTGCATGGCAATCCCTACTCACTCACATTGATATCTATTGATGGTCATATCCATAGCCCGTTGATACACCTAGTTGATGTGAGACTATCTTCTCTATTTTGTCTTCTCCACAACCACCCCTCTATTCCACTTATAGTGCTATATCCATGGCTCACGCTCATGTATTGCGTGAAGATTGAAAAAGTTTGAGAACATCAAAAGTATGAAACAATTGCTTGGCTTGTCATCGGGGTTGTGCATGATTTAAATATTTTGTGTGATGAACATAGAGCATAGCCAGACTATATGATTTTATAGGGATAGCTTTCTTTGGCCATGTTATTTTAAGAAGACATGATTGCTTTGTTAGTATGCTTGAAGTATTGTTGTTTTATATCAATATTAAACTTTTGTTTTGAATCTTATGGATCTGAATATTCTTTCCACAAAAAAGAGAATTACATGGATAAATATGTTAGGTAGCATTCCACATCAAAAATTATGTTTTTATCATTTACCTACTCGAGGATGAGCAGGAATTAAGCTTGGGGATGCTTGATACATCTCCAACGTATCTATAATTTTTTATTGTTCCATGCTATTATATTATCCATCTAAGATGTTTTATATGCATTTATATGCTATTTTATATGATTTTTGGGATTAACCTATCTATAATACATAAATAGTTCATCCCCACTACCCTATTTCTCTTGACATGCAGCCTATCCACCTCATCATATATGTCCCACACAACCACTAATTATTTCCCATGCAGCCACGTCATCCTATTTTATCATGTACATTTTCATGCAACCATCGTGATTGTGTACTTCTTGCAGATGGGTATCGCACCATGGCCATACTTTCCTTCGGTTTCAAAAAATGCATCACGCCTCTTCCTTTCTTGCTGCTGGTCTTTCACTGTTAACCGCGAGGCTTGATCATGGCTAATTTTCTCCAGCTGCTGGCTGTGTGGTTTATATAGTAGTACTAAAATAGAAAACTACAATCATTTTATCTTCTGCCAGTTGCCGCAAAGATTGACGCGATCTCCCGGCCACAATGTCGCGATCTCCCGGCCACAATGTACCTCCAGCGCACATGAAACGACAAGATTCATCAACTCTCTGTCCACTACTCCAGCAAATGTGCAGGAAACTATTAGATTTAATTGTACGGCCATGTCCCATCCTCTCCCCACTGATGGCACCAGTGCATCTGATTTTCCTCTCCTCCATAAATCTTCCTGGCTTCTCCTCTGACCCTCTCCATCCCCTTATGCGTCCCTGCAATGATATACCATCGCCTCATGTGCGCTCAGCTTCCACTGCAAGCATGAACAAAGCAAACTCCAGATGGAATTCCCCTCCAGATCTAAGAAACGAGGATTGGAGGTCTTAATAAGCAGAGCGACGGCAATTCAGCGGAAGAAGCTCTGGCCATGACCCGTCGCTGCCAAGCTCGGCAATAAGGAGCTCGCCGACGAGACTGACCAGGAAGACCAGGCTATGTTATCTCATCCCTAAATCCCCAGTTGATGCAGTTTTCATTTTCTTTGTCATGTGCATGTATTTTCAGTTCTTTAGGAACAATCTTAAGGTCAACGGTTCATGTTAGCTAATACGATGAATCTTGATGACACCGACATATTAATAAATTGTGATTTTCTAGATCTTTACTAGGACGTGGAGAATTTCTAGCATATGCACGAGTGTGGTGTGATGTAGCTGTGTACTCTTCCCTGGCACAAATCCCTCGGCAACCATCTTTGCATTTCGTCTGGTGCTCTCCTCCTGTGCCATTGTGCCTGACATCGACTTACCTCGGGTTGGGTCACAACCGTTTTGTGCCATCATAGCCTCACCAGAATTAGATGATTGTGCCAACTGTTAACGCGACAATGAAGCACCTTTAGGATTCTGACTACATTTTGTTGTAGCTAGGTTTTGCCGATACAATTTATTCTTATTTTTCTTGTCTGGTGGAATGTTAGTAACACATGTTGAGGTATGTTTGGTTGATTATACACATGTTCATTTGTTCTTTTTAAATACTACCATATTCAATTCTTTTACATACACTTTAAGTTGCAGAGGGTTAGCAAGGAAATAAACACTTCAATTTTATAACACGTCTGCTTTTCACAAGTTACATATACCGTCTCCAACCTCATAACTCGGTAATGTATTTTAGAATTTTATTTGGAGGGGATATGTATTTATCTTTTAGGGGATGGTGTTCCTATCATTCCTGGCTCCTTTGATAATCTTATCTTTTTTATATATCAAATCGAGAATCAACAAATGCTTGGGTTCACCAGATATTAGAAGGAAGAAGCAAGAACTAAAATTGCTTATGCTTAATATGCAGTATGTGTTTTGTGATTCAATATTAATTGCGGATATCGAAGTTGACCTGACATAGAGTTGATATTGTCTACTCACTTGATATTTGCATGATTATTTATACACTTGCACAACGTATGGTAGTGGTAGAAATCCAATCGAAGTAGTTGCATCATTTTCCTATTATGGAGGAAAAAGGTCAAAGAAGTAAATGTTTTCTTTTCAGATGTACGTGACTGAACAAATCTACACCTTCAACTATGAGATGCCGCTGTCAGTCAACAATCTATTTTCTAATTTATTTTTGCAGAATCCGACTCACCAATCTCATGTAATAGGTCATTTTTTGTATATATGTTGTGTTTTCTTAGTAATTATCACCTTAGATTTTGTTGTGGTTGTATTTTCTTCCTGAACCTTTCTGCACACACAAGCATGACTGTATTTTGGTCTATTGGACGTGGAAGTATAAAAAATCAGATGAGTGTGCTGTATGTAAATGATACATCGATGAATGCATTGTATCACCTCCGATTATGTGTTGTTGCATGCCGGTATTTTCCTACTAAAGATAATTTTTATGCCCACATGCAATTATTATTTGTAGTGACCAATATTTACTATAGTATGACAATATTTCTATTTCCCATTAGTTTCCAACTGTTCACTAATTCAATCAATGCACACATCCCGCAGCAACGCGCGGGGTGTTATCTAGTTAACCTAGAGCCCAGTGCCAGTTTCTGTATTTTTTCTCTTGTTTTTGAGTTTTACAGAAAAGGAATACCAAACGGAGTCCAATTGACCTGCGAATTTTTGTGGATTTTTTATGGACCAAAAGAAGCCCTAGAAGTAGAAGGGTTGGGCCAGAAGAGTCCCGAGCCATCCACGAGGATGGAGGGCGCGCCCTACCCCCTGGGCGCACCCCCCTACCTCGTGGATGACTCGGAGACCCCCCCTGACGTGAGACCGACGCCAAAAATTCCTATAAATACAGAAACCCCCAAAAAGAAACCTATATCGGGAGTTCTGCCGCCGCAAGCCTCTGTAGCCACCAAAAACCAGTCGAGACCCTGTTCCGGCACCCTGCCGGAGGGGGGATCCTTCACCGGTGGCCATCTTCATCATCCCGGCGCTCTCCATGACGAGGAGGGAGTAGTTCACCCTCGGGGCTGAGGGTATGTACTAGTAGCTATGTGTTTTATCTCTCTCTCTCTCTCTCTCTCTCTCTCTCGTGTTCTTGATATGGCACGATCTTGATGTATCTCGAGCTTTGCTATTATAGTTGGATATTATGATGTTTCTCCCCCTCTATCTTCTTGTAATGGATTGAGTTTTCCCTTTGAAGTTATCTTATCGGATTGAGTCTTTAAGGATTTGAGAACACTTGATGTATGTCTTGCGTGGGATACCCGCGGTGACAATGGGGTATTCTAATGATTCACTTGATGTATGTTTTGGTGATCAACTTGCGGGTTCTGTGACCTTGGGAATCTATGCATAGGGGTTGGCACGTCCGCTTGAATCTCCGGTAGAAACTTTGGGGCACTCTTTAAATCTCTTTCTGTTGGTTTGAATAGATGAATCTAAGATTGTGTGATGCATATCGTATAATCATACCCATGGATACTTGTGGTGACATTGGAGTATCTAGGTGACATTAGGGTGTTGGTTGATTTGTGTCTTAAGGTGTTATTTTACTACGAACTCTAGGGCTGTTTGTGACACTTATAGGAATAACCCAACGGATTGATCGGAAAGAATAACTTTGAGGTGGTTCCGTACCCTACGATAATCTCTTCGTTTGTTCTCCGCTATTAGTGACTTTGGAGTGACTCTTTTTTGCATGTTGAGGGATTGTTATATGATCTAATTATGTTATCCTTGTTGAGAGAACTTGCACTAGTGAAAGTGTGAACCTTAGGCCTTGTTTTGAAGCATTGCAATACCGTTTGGGCTCACTTTTATCATTAGTTACCTTGCTGTTTTTATATTTTCAGATTACAAAAACCTATATCTACCATCCATATTGCACTTGTATCACCATCTCTTCGCAGAACTAGTGCACCTATACAATTTACCATTGTATTAGGTGTGTTAGGGACACAAGAGACTCTTTGCTATTTGGTTGCAGGGTTGTTTGAGAGAGACCATCTTCATACTACGCCTCCCACGGATTGATAAACCTTAGGTCATCCACTTGAGGGAAATTTGCTACTGTCTTGCAAACCTCTGCACTTAGAGGCCCAACAACGTCTACAAGAAGAAGGTTGTGTAGTAGACATCAGTTCACCACCTCCATTGGTGCCTCTCCGATGATGCATGAGTAGTTCTCTGTAGACCTTCGGGTCCGTAGTTAGTAGCTAGATGGCTTCATCTCTCTCTCTCTCTCTGAATCCATATGATGTAACTCTTTTGCGTTGTGTTTGTTGGGATCGATGAACTTTGAGTTTATGATCAGATCTATCTTTTTATATCCATGAAAATATTTGAGTTTCTTTTATCTCTTTTATGCATGATCTCTTATAGCCTCATATTTCTTCTTCGATATTTGGTTTTGTTTGGCCAACTTAATCTATTTATCTTGCAATGGGAAAAGGTGCTTTGTAGTGGGTTCGATCTTACGGTGCTTGATCTGAGTGACAGAAAGGGAACCGACACGTATGTATCGTTGCTACTAAGGATAAAATGATGGGATATATCTCTACATAGATAGATCTTTTCTACATCATCTCATCGTTCTTATTGCATTACTCCATTTTTCCATGAACTTAATACACTAGATGCATGCTAGATGGCGGTCGATGTATGGAGTAATAGTTGTAGATGCAGGCAGGAGTTGGTCTACAAATATTGGACATGATGCCTATATAATGATCATTGCCTGGATATCGTTAGGAGTATTTGATGTTCTATCAATTGCCCAACAGTAATTTGTTCACCCACCGTTTGCTATTTTTCTCGAGAGAAGCCACTAGTGAAACCTACGGCCCCCCGGGGCTCTTTCTCATATATTTGCCTTTGCGATCTACTTTTTCCTTGCATTTATTTTCAGATCTATTAAAAAATACAAAAATACCTTGCTGCAATTTATTCTTATTTATTTTATTTGGTGTTCGATCTATCAATTTACTACAAATTTATCTCACGTCCGTTTGCCTGTCTTGAGGTGCCGTACCCCGGAAGGGATTGACAACCCCTTTAACACGTCGGGTTGCGAGGATTTGTTATCTGTGTGCAGGGGCTGTTTACGTTGTGTTGCTTGGTTTCCTACTAGTTTGATAACCTTGGTTTCATATCTGAGGGAAATACCTACCGCCGCTATGCTGCATCATCCCTTCCTCTTTGGGGAAATACCGACGTAGCTTCAAGCGACATCAAAAGAAATTTCTGGCGCCGTTGCCGGGGAGGATCTTCAACATATACCAGGTTCCTAATCACAAATCTCATCTCCTTGCAATTTACATTATTTGCCATTTGCCTCTCGTTTTCCTCTCCCCCACTTAACAAAAACTTGCCGTTTTATTCGCCTCTCTTTTACATTTGTCGTTTTCTTGCCGGATCTGTTTTTGAGTGCAATATTGTTGTGTAGTCATCATGACTCAAGAGAACACCAAGCTATGTGATTTCTCAAATACCAACAACAATGATTTTATTGGCACTCTGATTGCTCCTCCCGCCACTAGTGCGGAGTCTTGTGATATTAATACTGCTTTGCTGAATCTTGTTATGAAAGATCAATTTTCCGGTACTCCTAATGAGGATGCCACGTCCCATCTTAATACCTTCGTGGAATTATGCGATATGCAAAAGAAAAAAGATGTGGACAATGATTTGGTGAAGATGACATTATTTCCGTCTTCTGTCTGTGATTCTGCAAAAATTTGGTTCTCTTCTTTGCCTCGCAATAGTATCGATTCTTGGAATAAGTGCAAAGATGCTTTTATCACTAAGTATTTTCCTCCCGCAAAAATTATTTCCCATGGAACCCAGATCATGAATTTCAAGCAATTTGAACATGAGCATGTTGCACAATCTTGGGAAAGGATGAAAATGATGCTAAGGAATTGCCCAACTCATGGGTCAAATCTTTGGATGATCATACAAAATTTTATGCGGTTTGAATTTTGTTTCTCGTAATCTTTTAGATTCCGCTTGGTGGTACTTTTATGGAAATTACTTTGGGTGAATCCACCAAATTGCTTGATAATATTATGGCAATTATTCACAATGGCATGCCGAAAGAGCTCCTACTAGTAAAAAAGTTAATTCGGTTGAAGAAATTTCTTCTTTGAGTGAAAAAGTTGATGCTATTATGAAATTGGTTGCTAGTAAAAGTGCTCCTATTGAGTTTAATGATATGCCTTTGTCTACTTCGATTGAGCAAAATTGTGATCCCATAGATGTGAATTTTATCTCTCAAAATAATTTCAATAACAATGCTTATAGAGGTAATTTTAATCCTAGGCCTTTTCCTAGTAATTCCTCTAATAATTATGGTAATTCCTATGGAAATCAATCTTATAATAATAATAGAAACACCTATGATCTTGAGAATAATATTAAAGAATTTATCAACACACAAAAAAAATTCAACACTTCCATAGAAGAAAGTTGAGTAAGATTGATGATTTTTCTAGAAGTGTTGATAGAATGGTCATGACGTGGAAAATCTCAATATGAAATTTTTTGTGCCTAAAGTAGATGAATCAATCAAATTTATTTATGTTTCTATGGATGAAAGTAAGAAATGAACCGCTATGCTTAGAGCTAAAAGAGAATTTTTAGAAAAACCATTTTCTAGTGATTTCTTTCGCAGAAGTGATTAAGATCTTAAAATGATTGGTGTTTCTGTCGGATGTGGGGTTCCGACAAACCCTTAAGGTCCGAACACTGGGGTGCGCGCAAAGTCTTTCCCTCCTACCAATCTACACCCTAGCTCGCTAAGATCTTGCGGACAAAGTCGACGAACTCGTGACACAGAAAGACACGAGATTTATACTGGTTCGGGCCACCGTTGTGGTGTAATACCCTACTCCAGTGTGGTAGTGGTGGATTGCCTCTTGGGCTGGTGAAGAACAGTACAAAGGGAAGAACAGCCTCCTGAGGTCGAGGTGTTCTTATGGCTAGGTAGGCTCTCGATCAGATTGGATCAAGCTAAGATGAGATGTCCCTACTGTGGTGGCTAGCTCTACTTATATAGGCCCTGGTCCTCTCCCCAAATATTGAGCGGGAAGGGAGCCAACAACGGCGGGCGAATTTGAAGGGAGACAGCTAGTACAAGCTATCCTGACAAAAGTGGTCTTCGCCTGCGAAAAGCTCTGGTGGTGACGCCATCTTGGGCTCCACGATGACCTCCGTCTTGCCGTCCTTCTGGTCTTGGTCTCGTTGCACCGATATGGCAAACTTTCCTGACGCATCGGTACTCTTCGCCTGCGCTGGCTTCCTTAGCACCAAAGAGGAAACAAGGACGCTGCACGCACTAGCACCCGTCTGGCGCCCGCCTGGCGCCGGTCGTCATGGCTCACGTCACGAGAGCCTCGTGAGGTTTGCCCCGCCTTGATATCTCCACTCCTCGTGAGCCTGCCTGACTAGGCCACTCCTGAGGAGGTCTTGCGTCGTCCGCCTTGCGAGGCTTGGCCCCTCGCGAGGGTCTTGGATGCCTTGTCGATGAAGATGGGCTGTACAGCCTGCTAGCTTAACCACGCCGCGGGCTGCAGGCAGGCAAGTCTGGGGACCCCCATTCCCAGAACACCGACGGTAGCCCCCGGGCCCAAGGTGCGCTCGGGCTTGGCTTCGCGGCGAAGCCAAGTGAGGGAGTCCCGTACTAGGGGGTGTCCGGATAGCCGAACTATCGTCACGGCAGGACTCCAAGACTATGAAGATACAAGATTGAAGACTTCGTTCCGTGTCCGGATGGGACTTTCCTTGGCGTGGAAGGCAAGCTTGGCGATACGGATATGTAGATCTCCTACCATTGTAACCGACTACTGTAACCCAGCCTATCCGGTGTCTATATAAACGGAGGGTTTTAGTCCGTGGGGCGAACAACAATCATACCATAGGCTAGCTTCTAGGGTTTAGCCTCCTTGATCTCGTGGTAGATCTACTCTTGTACTACCCATATCATCAATATTAATCAAGCAGGAATAGGGTATTACCTCCATCGAGAGGGCCGAACCTGGGTAAAAACATTGTGTCCCTTGTCTCCTGTTACCATCCGCCTAGACGCACGATTCAGGACCCCTACCCGAGATCCGCCGGTTTTGACACCGACATTGGTGCTTTCATTGAGAGTTCCTCTGTCGTCACCGATAGGCCCGATGGCTCCTTCGATCATCAACAACGACGCGGTCCAGGTGAGACTTTTCTCCCGGACAGATCTTGAGTTCGGCGGCTTTGCAGACGCGCAATTAAGCAGCCATCCGGAGCGATCGAAAGCTACGCCCCTGGCCATCGTGTCAGATTTGGAAGTTTGAACTATACGGCCGATATCCGCGGAGACTTGATCTTCGACGGATTCGAGCCGCAATGCCAAGCGTGCCGCCTTGTCTCGATGGGCATGATCTAGCTCTGCACCGAGGATTGCCGGAGGCCGCACCAAAGATCCGCTCCGACCCTTAATCCGGAGCCGGATTCCGATCGAGGACGAGTGGTTGGACAGCCTCGGGGGCTACAATCTCTATAGCGATTGAGCGGACTCCATCCCTGTCGCTGCGAAGACCTCGACTCCGGTGCGGACTCCTCTCCGGGACTCGAACCCTCCGCTACCGCCAATCGAATCCAATTGGGCGCCCGTTATGGAGTTGACGGCCGCGGACATCTTTCAGCACTCGCCCTTCAGCGACATTCTAAATTCGCTAAAGTCTCTCTCTTTATCCGGAGAGCCCTGGCCGGACTGCGGACAGGAAGGTTGGGATACGGACGACGAACGCCCACCCACCACCCACTTTGTAGCCACTCTCGATGATTTAACCGACATGCTCGACTTCGACTCCGAAGACGTCGACGGTATGGACGATGATGCCGGAGACGACCAAGACCCAGTGCCTACAGGGCACTGGAGGGCCACCTCGTCATATGACATATACATGGTGGACATCCCAAAAGATGGGAACGGCGATGGAACAACGGAGGATGACCCCTCCAAGAAATAGCCGTTGCCGGCGCTGGCCGGGCGCCGCTCTAAATCCCGCCACAATAAAAGCGGTGATTCTGCACGGGAGATAATAACACCCCGGACGGTGCGAAGAGAACCCTCCGGCAGGACTCGGCAGGAGGAGGGAGAAGCAAGTCCGCACGACGGGCGGCAAAAGAGAGGTCGAGGACGATAATTATGCGCCTCCCTCCAAAGATGAGGCAAGCCTCGACGATTTATTTAATTTGTCGTGCACGAGGATCCCGCCAACAGAGCTGCTTTCAAGCGCAGGCTTATAGCCACGACAAGCAGCCTCAAGAAAAGCAAAGAACTTAGAGCTGATCAAGACCTGCTAGGCGGCGGATGGTGAAGTCCTTGCGGTAAGTGTATGAACTCGAACGCCCCTCCAAAAGCTACCCCAAACGCAGGCCGTTGCCTCGATTAGAGGAGGAAGCACCCAAGTCACCAGCGCACAACGTGGCAGACCGGCCACCCCGTGGCCGTGACAGAGAGGCCTCTAGACCCTCCGCTCAAGCCACACCCCGACGCCACTCAAAAAGTACCAAGGCACGGGAAAACGCGCCGGACTTGCGAGATATATTGGAGGATAAGGCAAAACATACAAGATCGATCTACGGATCGCGTGGGCGCCCAACGACGCGGGATGATTACCGTTGTGCCGGATACAGCAAAACCGGCCGGGCCGAACACAGTAGACAAAGCTCATATGAGCTACGTCGTGATATAGCCCAATACAGAGGCGCCTCATACCCACTATGCTTCACAGATGAAGTAATGGATCATCAAATCCCCGAGGGCTTCAAACCCGTAAACATCGAATCATACGATGTTACCACAGATCCTTGATGCGGATAGAGGACTATCTCCTCCATATCCACATGGCCCTTGGTGATGATCTACATGCCATCAAATACCTCCCACTCAAGCTTAAAGGACCAGCTCGGCATTGGCTCAACAGCTTGCCGCCAGAATCAATTGGTTGTTGGGAGGACACGGAAGCCGCATTCCTTGATAACTTCCAGGGCACATATGTGCGACCACCAGACGCCGATGACCTTAGCCACATAATTCAGCAGCCAGAAGAATCGGCCAGACAATTCTGGACACGGTTCCTAACAAAGAAAAATCAAATCATTGACTGTCCGGATACAGAGGCCCTTGCAGCCTTCAAACATAACATCCGCGACGAGTGGCTTGCCGGGCACCTAGGACAGGAAAAGCCAAAATCCATGGCAGCCCTCACAACACTCATGACTCGCTTTTGTGCGGGAGAGGACAGCTGGCTAGCTCGAAGCAACAACTTGGCCAAACATCCTGATAGTTCGGATACCAAGGACAGCAACGGCAGGTCGCATCACAACAAGAACAAGCGCCGCATTAACAGCGATAATACTGAAGATACGGCCGTCAATGCCGGATTCAGAGGCTCTAAACACGGTCAGCGGAAGAAGCCATTCAAAAGAAATACCCAGGGCCCGTCCAACTTGGACCGAATACTCGATCGCTTGTGCCAGATACATGGCACCCCGAAAATCAGCCAATCACACCAACAGGGATTGTTGGGTGTTCAAGCAAGCAGGCAAGTTAAGTGCCGAACTCAATGACAAGGGGCTGCATAGCGATGACGAGGAAGAGCCCCGGCCGCCGAACAATAGAGGATAGAAGGGTTTTCCTACACAAGTGCGGACGGTGAACATGATATACGCAACCCACATACCCAAAAGGGAGCGGAAGCGTGCACTAAGGGACGTATATGCGATGGAGCGATCGCCCAAGTTCAACCCATGGTCTTCCTGCCCGATCACCTTCGATCGAAGGACCACCCACTAGCATCCGTCACGGCGGCTTTGCCGCATTGGTTCTCGACCCAATTATCGACGGATTTCACCTCACCAGTCCCGATGGGCGGCGGTAGCAGCTGAACCTGCTTTATCGAGGATACGGCGCAAAAATGGGCATAGACCCCTCAAGGATTAAACCTACAAAGACGACCTTTAAAGGCGTCATACCGGGTGTAGAGGCCAGTTGTACGGGCTCAGTTACACTCAAAGTGGTCTTCGGATCCCCGGATAACTTCCGAAGCGAAGAGTTAATCTTCGACATCGTCCCATTCCGCAGCGGCTATCATGCACTGCTCGGACGAACCGCATTTGCAAAGTTCAATGCGGTGCCGCATTACGCATACCTCAAGCTCAAGATGCGGGCCCACGAGGAGTAATCACGGTCAACGGAAACACCGAACGCCTCTCTACGAACGGAGGAGCACACGGCTGACCCTCGCGGCGGAGGTACAAAGCAGCCTCTCACAGCAATTCTCGAGTCCGGCCACTAAGCGTCCGGACACCGCTAAGCGCGCCGAGTAACCTACAACAAGACCGCTGGCACGATTCAAGCATCGCCAGAGCAACCTGGCCCCAACCCCGCCTCGCGAAGTGCGAAGCTAGTATTACGCGTACATAATTACGCCCGGAGATACCATGGGCATATGGGGAGGGAAAGACCACGACACGCCAAGAATGCGGCTCGACCGCACTGTGGGCTCCCGATTGTGTCATTCTTTTTCTTTTTTCCTTTTTTCTTCCTTTTTCTTAGTTTCAGGACTCCGTCTTTGAGAAGTCCTGTCCGGCACTTGAATCGCCGAACTCACGATGCAACAGCCAGGAAAGTGGAAAGGCACGTCGACTGTTCAGGTGGTCTCTATTACGAGCATTATACCTGTTTTACATACCATCCCGCAGCTTACCCCTGGAGGGGGACATGTTAGATAGTCCCATTCCTTGCTTATCGCACTATTTGTATCGTTCTGCTTTCATTACAGTACCTTTTTGAATAAACAATACATAGCTCTTGCTTGTTATTGCACTACTTCCTTTACCTATACATATGTTCATTTCATGATATGTTGCAACCGTACACTTTGGTACGTCCAATACACCAGGGGCTTAAGTATTCCAAAATTGTGGTGTGATAAGTCCGAACACTTTCACAAGTGCGGCACCCCGAACTTGTAGCATTATATGAATCGGCTCCGAATCATGTCTTGGGTCAATAGTAGGGTTTGCCCGGCTCCCGTGTTTTGGTACCTTACGTTCCGTTATATCGGCTAAGGTAGCACCGGGAGAACCACTGCGATTGTGCCCCAGTTATGCTGGGTCGAGAACCTCAGTGGAGAAAGCTAAAACTGACCGTCATGATAGGGCAAGAGCCAGTCGCTGTTCGAGAGGTTTTTTCCGGTCCCTAAATACTTATGCCGCTTAGAGCGAGGAACCGGAATTGTCCGGCCAGGGCGTGGATGGCGCCCCGAACTCGGTCTTCCGAACACTAGGGGCTTCGCCGAAATTTGAAATTATAGAATTGTATGGCTAAGTGAGAGTGTTCAAGCATTATAAGTCCGGTTGCCTTGTTCGTTGTGTTGAGCGCCTCCCTAGATGGACCCAATAATGGGAACAAGAGTGCTCAAGTTTATCCCGAACACCCCAGCACTCGTGGCATGGGGGCTGAAGCCAACGACTTGCCATCTCTCAAATTTGATAAACGGCCGCAGAGAAGGTAATATTTTAAATTAACAAGCGTTGCTTAGCGCATATGAACAAGTTTTCAGCCAGACAGGATAACAAATGCGAGTCTATTCAAAATTACATCTTTGGAGCACTCATCCGCTATTCAAGGGAACCCTTCAGAGGCCCTCATAGTACATTTCGGGCGATGCGATGCTCCTTGCCCTTCGGTGGCCCGTCCGTCACAAGCTTCTCCAGATCCAGCTTGCCCCAAAGTGCACTTTAGCACGGGCAAGGGCCCGACGGACACCTTTAATGCAGACGGAGCGCTTCATGACTTCAATCCGTGGACAGGCGTCCACTAGCCGCTGCACTAAGCCGAAGTAGCTCCCAGGCATGGCTTCTAATGGCCACTGCCGAGCTATAAGGCCCTTCAGGGCCTGTTCGGCGACCTTGTGGAGCTCGACCAGCTGCTTCAGCTGGTCGCTCAGGGGCACCGGATGTCCGGCCTCATCATACTGAGACCAGAACACCTTTCCGCCGAAGCTCCCTCCTTGGCGCGGTAGAACGCAGCAAAGATCGTGACACACTATGGGGCAATTCTATGAATGCTCCTGGAGAGCTCCGAATCCGGGTAAGTAAAAGGTAATTCACTTTCACATGCTTGCTTTGCATAAAGAATGCCTTACCCGCCGGACTCAATTTCTTGGAGGGCTTTTTGGGCCTCGGCCTTAGCAGCTTTGGCACTCTCAAGAGCCGAGGCGAGCTCGGACTCTCGAGTCTTCGAGTCACGCTCCAAACTCTCGTGTTTTCCACGAGAGCTTGGAGCTCTTGCCGCACCTTGGCCAGCGCCTCCCCTTCTCTCGCTCGGTGCATTCCGCAGCCGCTTTCTTTTCGGCCACGGACAACGCTTCCTTCAGGGTCGCCACCTCGTTCGTGGCCCCTGCAGTACCCATGTTATTCCTGTTATTTTTTGCAACCGAAACCTTTTCATCAGGTATTTCTTTAATAAGGTACTACTTACCTTCCTTGTCCTCGAGCTGCTTCTTGGCTTGGCCGAGCTCGTTCTCGGACCGCTCGAGGTTCTGCTTCAATGCATTGACCTCCATGATCGGTCTGGCAGAGAGTCAGCAGCGCATCCTGCATACCCATATTGACATACTTATGTTAGACTCCTGCATATATCTTTTTAGATCCTTAGTCTGGCTTTTCTTTCCGAACGCCGAACTAAGCATCAGGGGCTACTGTCTATGCGGTAATATTTTTACATATTCTAAACTTACCTCAAAGCTTTGTTAGAAGGCTGATACAGCTTGATCGATCCGCTCTTGGCGGACAGAACTGTCGGATCACCGCACTCATAACAAGGCGGCGCTCCTCCTCGATGGAAGCGGCATTAAGCGCCCAAGAACTATCCGATGCCTCCGGTTGGACGGAGGACACCGGCGTCTTACCCTTCTTACGAACGGACTGCTTGCCGGACTCCGGAACCGCTGAAGGTTCCGGCATGGATTCCGGACAAGGGTCGGGCTTAGAGCCCCTGGGGGTCTTGCCCCCCATGCGCCTGGAGTCCGGGAGGTTGCCTTGTGGCTTCTCCCGCGCCACCTCCTCTTGACTTGGCCCCCCTTGGGTCGCCACCTCGGCGTCGTCCATAGCATGGGGTGAGGAGGCGGTCGGAAGCGAAGTACTCTCCATTTCCGACGAACCCAGGGACCCGCTCGTCAAGCTGCTAGCTTCGCTCTGGGCGGCTGCATGATTGTTCGACATTAGAGAACAGTATGCAATAATTAAAAAGTTATGGGTATCCGGACACTTACGATCTCGCCAGAGGCTTGGCCCTTGTTGGCCAATCCTCCTCGTCGCTGTCGACGTTGGTGGAGAAGTCCGGAGGAAGGGTTCTTCCCTTCTTGGACCCTCCGGCCTCCCAGTTAGGCGGCCTTCCTTTTCTTCTCCTCCACTGGGGAGGAGCTTCTTCTTCTTGCTCCTCGTCCTCCGGAGAAGATTCTCAGATCGGGACCGACAAAGACTGGCGTCGGAGCTCTTCGAGTTCCGTGGCCTCCTTCTTGGCCTTCTTCTCCGGCACCACATGGGGTGCCGGAGACAGCAGCCTCGTCTAATCAAGGCCCATCGGGTCTTCCGGCAAAGGAGCGGACAGTTAATCTGTCCGGGCGTCTTGACGATCTGTCAGAGATTAGGGAGTTTTATATCCCACATAGAGTGAATCTATGAAAAAGAGTCCCGTAAAGGTAAAATAACTTACCTCGCGGCTTGACGCCACGAGCTGTATCCACGATCTTTGTTAGCGGATCTTTGGGGCTTGGCGCCTTTTGAATAGCACCTTCCAGGCGTCTTCGTACGTAGTGTCGAAGAGCCGGCTCAAGGTTCGGTGCTGTGCCGGATCGAACTCCCACAAATTGAAGGCCTGTTGTTGGCATGGGAGAATCCGGCGGATGAGCATCACCTGGATTACGTCGACAAGCTTGAGATTCTTGTCCATCAGGTTTCGGACGCATGTTTGGAGTCCGGATGTCTCGTCCGAATTCCCCCACGTTAGGCCCGTCTCTTTCCATGACGAGAGCCGTGTGGGGAAGCCAGATCTGAATTCGGGGGCCGCCACCCATTCGGGTCGCGGGCTCGATGATGTAGAACCACCCCGATTGCCACCCCTTTATTGTCTCCACAAAGGCGCCCTCGAGCCATGGGACTTTGGCCATCTTGCCAACCATGGCGCCTCAAGACTGCTGACGGCCGCCCACTACCTTCGCCGGACGTTGAAGATCTTCAGCCATAAGTCAAGTGGGGCTGGATGCAGAGGAAGGCCTCGCACACGATTTATAAACGCCGAGATGTTGAGGATGAAATTCGGGCCAGGTCGTGGAAGTCCGTGCCGTAGTAGAACATGAGCCCCTGGACAAATGGGTGAAGTGGAAAACCTAGTCCATGGAGGAAGTGGGGAGAAACACCACCCTCTCATGGGGCCCGGGGTTGGAATGAGCTGCCCGCATCGGGCAGCTCAGGCGCGATGTCGCCGGGACAAGTATCCGGCCTCCGTAGTCTTGTGATGTGCCCCTCCGTGATGAGGAGGCCATCCACCTACCTCCCGCTCGACATGGTCGGAGAAAGGTTGAGGTGGGAGGTGTGGACTTGGTATTTGGAGCTCGAGTCTTGTGAAATGGATAAGCAAAGGAGGAAGAAGGCGTAGGTGAAAAGGTGGATCCTTATCCCCTTATATGGATGGACGAAGCTATGGGTCCCCCACCGGCCTGGTAAAACTCGCTTATCTCCCAAGCGCCGTAATCGATGGCGCGGATGGGTTACCCACGTCCGTATTGATGAGAATCCCGGAATAAGGGGCACGATCTATGCTTTGATAAGACGTGCCAAGGAAACCGCCTCGCTAAACGCGCTAAGGTGGAACGGTAAAAAAACGATTCATGTAATGGCCTAGCCGTGGTGTGATGTCACGCCGCGGAATACGTCAGCAGATCTGTGCAAAGGTTATTCTCTCTACGGTGGTATGCGGAACTTGTTTTGCAGAGCCGGACACTATCCTTGTGTTCAAAACCTTCTGTGGAGTATTTGGAGGAGGAACCCGCCTCGCAATGCCGAAGACAATCAACGCGCCGGACTCGTCGTCATTGAAGCCTGGTTCAGGGGCTACTAAGGGAGTCCCGGACTAGGGGGTGTCCGGATAGCCGGACTATCGTCACGGCCGGACTCCAAGACTATGAAGATACAAGATTGAAGACTTCGCCCGTGTCCGGATGGGACTTTCCTTGGCGTGGAAGGCAAGCTTGGCGATACGGATATGTAGATCTCCTACCATTGTAACCGACTGTGTAACCCTAACCTATCTCGGTGTCTATATAAACCGAAGGGTTTTAGTCCGTAGGACGAACAACAATCATACCATAGGCTAGCTTCTAGGGTTTAGCCTCCTTGATCTCGTGGTAGATCTACTCTTGTACTACCCATATCATCAATATTAATCAAGCAGGAGTAGGGTATTACCTCCATCAAGAGGGCCCGAACCTGGGTAAAAACATTGTGTCCCTTGTCTCGTGTTAGCATCCGCCTAGACGCACAGTTCGGGACCCCCTACCCGAGATCCGCCGGTTTTGACACCGACACCAAGGGTCAAGTACAGAGCACCGCGGGCCCCAAAAGCTTGCGGCCTCAGTTGACGCGTGGCGGTTGATTGGACATGGGCGTATCCGCTTCCCCATGATGCCTTTGAATTCGCCTAGCTATGCGGCCCCTGCAGCCTACACAGTTATTCCTCCTTCGCCCACGCCTGGCTCCTCCAATCTCCCTGCTTTCTCGAGGCCCTGCTTTGCTTGTTTCTTCCAATCGACTTTGCGCTCTTCGCTTCATCGCCATGGCACCGAAACAGGCCGAAAAGGGGAAGAAACCCCTATGTTTGCCAACCGCGCCTCCATCCTTCGAGCTTGCGCTTGGCCGGCCTTGGGTGCTCAACGACGAGGCCATGGAAAAGGTGCGCCCCATGCTTGCCTCCAGTTTCAACGAGTGGGGGAGACGGTGGCTTGGCCCGCGTCTCGCACTCGCATGGCTAGGACAGCCACTGAGGTCCCGATCTTCATAGATGCTCTCTGGGCTGGCCTGATTCCTCCCTTGTCCGCCTTCTTCAACGCGGTGCTCGAGCATTATCAGATCCACATGCTTCATCTCGACCCTCAATCTGTGACCCTTCTTGCCGTATTTGCCTTCTTGTGCGAGGCCATGGTGGGCGTCGCTCCTTCCGTGGCCCTCCTCCGCCATTTCTTCTCATTGCATCTGACCAATCCCCGGCAGAGCTCGGGGTATGTGGGGTTCCAAGCCGTGGCCGTGACAGCGGGTGCGGGGATTGACGTCGAGCTTCCTTCATCCACGAGCGAGTTCTGTATATGTTGGGTGTTTGTTGACGCGGCGGTTTCAGCCTCTCTGCTTCCAAGTTCTCGGGGCCTACTGTTCCAAACTCTGGGGCCATCAAGCTCACGAGCCTCGCCTTTGCCCCTGCCCGGGCCAGCCGAGGTGGTTGAAGGACCTCGGCGTGATCGCGCCCATGGTGGTGAAGGAGTTCGTCAAGCGTCGAGTCGCTCCACTTCAGCGCCACTCCCGCCCGATGTGGGACTTGCTCCGCAGTCAGGACCACATGAGGTTTCAGGAGAAGGGGATTCCACTTGCGACGCAGAAAACGGTGCTCATGGTCCTATCAGGTGTCCCTCTGCCGGATGAGATGCCCAGAAATAGCTACCTGTTGTACCGCTGCGAGAACAAAGCCGCATTTGCCGTGGGCATGCCTTCCTTTGATGAGTGGGGGCTGCGCCAAATCATCCTGGTGGGGTCCTGCGAGAACCCCGTCGTCGTGGTTCCCTTCTTTGTCGCTGGTGCCGAGCTCGCCCCAGGTGAAGGTGCAGGAGGGCGAGCTCCGAAGGGGGCCGGTAGCTTGAGTGTTGAGGAGCACACACCGGGTGGTGATCCTGGGGCATTGTCCTCGGGGGCATGTGGCCCCCCTCCTGAGGCGTCGGTCACTGAGGAGATGCGGTGTGCGGCTCCCGAGGCCAAGGCGCCAAGAGCCTTGGGAAGTTGTGGTGAGACGGCGCTCGGCTGTTCGCTGCAGCCGGGCACCCCTGATGCTGTCCTTCCAAGTTCTTCTTCGGCCTCGCCTCGCACCAGTCGTCACGTCTAGCGCTTCAGTCGTCTTTGTGTGGACTTCGAGGAGCTTCGCAAGAGGAAAGGATCCCCTAGCGGCAGCAATATCTTCGGGCCTTTGAAGCCATGAAAGTACATCGCCATTGATGCATAAGTATCTTACTGTTATGGCTTCTTGCGTGCTGTTTTCTTCCTGACGTTGGTCCTTCAGGGCTCCTTCCATCAAGGCTGCCGCGTCTCCTGATAAGCAGCCTCTTCCTTCCTCGATTCCCCCATCAACCTCGAGCATCCCGGGTCCGCTCGTCGCCTCTGGAGCGGGGTCAGTTGAAGGTGCGCTCCTGCCTTCGTGGCGCGCTGAGCCTGCGGCTTCGTCGCCCCTCCCCCACGGTCTGGCGTGGAGCTTGGCGGGCGTGCCCAAGACTCCTCCGTTGCTCACGGACAGTAGCTGGTTGGCTTCGATATTCGGACCCTCTTCAAGCAGCGAGCCCCGATTCGCTCGGGCTCCTCGCGAGGACTGGCTGACGTCAGGTGCGGAGCCAGCCCCCAGCCCCCTGTCGGGAGGTGGTGTGCCACTTGGCGCCCCGCCCGCAGCCCTTGAGGTGGAGGACGAGGTGGACCGAGCATTCGAGCTCGAACGCGGGCGGAGCGTAGTTCGTCACGAGCTCTTCCAGGAGGCAATGGGCGCGATGAGTCGGCTTGGTGAAGAGCTCGCGGGTGTCGACTCGCGCCTTGAGGCTGAAGGTCTCCGGCTGGTGGAGGAGCGGCGCGAGCTGAGGGTGGCCATCAACCTCGGTCGCTATCAGTGTGACCTTGAGAACACGAACGCCGAGGCGTCCCTCAAGGTTTCCCATGAAGACCGCTCGCGAGCCTTGGAAGAGGCTCGCGAGGCTGACCGCCGTCGTGAGGCCGCGGAGAAGCACGCGTGGGAGCTCCAGGCCTGGAGCGCGTCCCTTGAGCAGCAGGTGGAGGCGCGCAGGGCTGCTCTTGCATCGCTGAGGGGGACGCCCGCGGAGGAAGAGGAGGTCCGGAAACGCGAGGAGGCGCTGGCCCTGGAAGCCGTGGAGCACAGCCTCGAGCTCGAGCAACTGGAGACGAGGGAGTGTCAAGTTGCTCAAGAAGAAGATGTTGTCGGGGCTCGCGAGGCCAGAGTTGAGGAGGAGGTCGACCGCTGGGTGGCCAAGGTTCGCGTAGACCTGGAGGGTAGGTATGAATTGAAGCTGAAGCTCGCGGGTGCGGAGGATGCGGGCAGGGCCGCTGCCCTCAGGCCCAGGCTGGATGAGGCCGAGAGACGTGCGGAGGCCACGGCCGCCGCCCTGGTTACGGCGCAGGCGGACTTGGCCTACGCCCGCGCCGAGCTGCTTTCTCTTCGGAGGCGGGTTGATGACGCTGAGGCCGTCGCGCGGCAAAACAGGGAGGAAGTGTTCCAACGACGAACGCTGGAGCGCGAGCATGCCCCCATGCTTCAGGATCTTCGGAACAGGCTCAATACCGCCCTCAACCATATTTGCGACGAGGATGCACCGGCCCCTCACTCGAACGACTATGCCAACCACCTGACCTTCTTCACCGAGGTGGTGACACGCCTGGAGGCCCGATCTGACAGAGCTCGCCAGCTTGTGGAGGAAAGGGGTCGTGACCTACTTGGGCGCGCTTTCTTCAGTGTCTTCAGCCACCTTCGGAATGCCGACCCCAACTTTGATTTTGACGCCGCCATCGCCCCCTTACCCATGGCTGTCCGGGGCGACCTGGCGCGTTGGGTTGGGGACAATGTGGACGCGTTGGTCAGGGCCTTCACTTCGGAGGACGACGCGGTGATGGTCGTCGCAGACGAAGGCGACGTGGTTGACGACGATGATGGGGGCGTCGCCGACGGCGGCGACGGTGCCGACGAAGATGACGACGTGAGTGACGCGTCCGAGGGTGATGTAGCGAGTGATACCTCTGGCTGATCCCATGTTCTCCTGTCGTTTCACCCTGTACACAAAACTCGGGCGTGGCCCTTGGAAAACTTGTAAGAGCATTTTGAGAGGGGGAGCCCCTCATGTAAGCAAATTGCAGTTCTTACTTTCCTATGCGATGCGAGTATGTGTCCTCGTGAACTCGTGAATCCAGGGGCGAGTTTTCCGTCGTGGTTTACCTTAGTCGGCCCGACTTCGTCTTTGAGTCGGTCACGGCGAGTTCGAGAGTCCTCAAGGAGCTTGTCGCCTGCTAGAGGGGGCCCCATAAGAGGTGAGCACCAGCCGCTGCGCTGGCGCGCGCTTGGCGAGCGTGCGCTTTGTGCAGTCCCGCTCACGAGGAGTCCGTGAGGGGAAGGCGATGGACATGAGTCCCAGACAAAACGAGATCCAGAAAGCAAGAAATTGCTCGAACGAGAAAAGGCACCCCCCCCCCCCCCCCCGCGCATCATAAAAATTCGGCTTCAACTTAAATCCAGATCCAAAAAGCAAAGCTATAGAAAGAGAAATCCAAAGCAAAAGGCCGTGTCCGGCACCTAGTCTATTCTTTTGGTCTTCAAGTCTTCTCACCAGCGCAGAGCTAAGTGCTGCCACTAGGCGTGGGAGGGAGCCCCAGGGCCTCAGGCCGGCGCTCCTAAGACTCCGGGGCGTGTACAGCCCCAACTCATTATTACATGAGAGTGTCACGGGTGGCGAGCTTCACAGGCACTGGGCCTTCTTCACAGGTACCGGCCTTGCTTCATATCGCCAGACGAGGGCCCCGCCTTGCGCCACCCTTGACCTCCTTTGAGCCGACCGGTTACCAGGACGACACAAAAGAGGGAAAGGGGACGCCAGCGGTGCCCTCGGCGACCACAGGTCCTCTGCCGGGGGAAGGGTCGTCGAAGCCTCCCCGGCAGAGGGCCTACCTCCGGGTGTCCCCTGCCTTCGTGAGCAGTGGGGTGGGGCCTGACTCCCGACCCCTCTCCTGCATCTCCCAACGCGATCCTCCCGCCGGCAGGGAGGCCGCCGAGCTGGGGCCGCCGGCCGTTGTGGTGATCTGTTCCTCCTGCAACTCATGGTTAGCGTAAGCTTGCTCCTGAGGGATTAGGGGTACCCGGTAGTGATCGTTGCACATGCGGCCGTGGTGGTTCCCGGCTGCTCCTTGAAGGCTTCGACTCCTATCGCCCCTTCTTCCCAATCTTCTCCAACGAACGAGCCGGGGTCGTCCTCCGGTGTGTACTCCTGGTCCGTCATGCAGGGCACGTAGGCTTCCGGGGCTGTTACCCCGAACACCTCGCCGTAGTGCCCCACACTCCATGTTGCCCGGCCCAGCGTGTCGTCCTGAGGATAGTAGCGTGGCATCTCGTCGGGACCATGGGGGCGACGCTTGTGCCCGTGCTTGTTGCGGGCGGTATGGGGGCGGCGGAGCCTCCGGCGCCGCTGGCCGCGCTGGTGTTGACGAAGCCCCCATGCACGCCCGTCGGCGCGTGGTTACAGCGAGGCCCGCCATGAGTCCCCATAACGGCCTGAGGAGGGAGTCTGTAGCAGAAAGGCGGCGCTCCCGAGGCCGCAGCGTCCAGCAGCTCAGCAACGCTGCTCCAAAGAGCGCTGCCCTGCTCGCTCTCCATCACCGCAAGACCGCGGCAGCTCTGTTACGCAGTTAGTGCCGCCTGCATATTTTCTCGCTCTCGCCATGAAAAGTGCGTACCGTTGCCGCGGCATGGCTTGCTGCCCTTCCAGCGGCTCGTACCTGTCGTGGAGTGGGGGTGGACGCCGCCTGGCCACGCCGCCCGCGCCCCGCAGCATTGGACGACGCCCGCGCCGCCTGGAGCGTGGGGTCGAGGTCTTCGTGAGCGGGTGTCGCCGCCCGGGCCGGCCAGGCTGCCCAGCGGTCGGAGTCAGCTCTTGGGTCACCGGACTCTTGACCGTGGAGCGTCGGCAAGTCGATCGTCGATGAAGAAGCTTCGGCACACCCCTACCTGGCGCGCCAAATGTCGTATGTGGGGTTCCGGCAAACCCTTAAGGTTCGAACACTAGGGTGCAAGCGAAGTCTTTCCCTCCTACCGATCTACGCCCTAGCTCGCTAAAATCTTGCGGACGAACTCGACGAACTCGCGACACAGAAAGACACGAGATTTATACTGGTTTGGGCCACCGTTGTGGTGTATTACCCTACTCCGGTGTGGTGGTGGTGGATTGCCTCTTGGGCTGGTGAAGAACAGTACAAAGGGAAGAACAGCCTCCTGAGGTCGAGGTGTTCTTGTGGCTAGGTAGGCTCTCGATCAGATTGGATCAAGCTAAGATGAGATGTCCCTACTGTGGTGGCTAGATCTACTTATATAGGCCCTGGTCCTCTCCCCAAATATTGAGCGGGAAGGGAGCCAACAACGGCGGGCGAATTTGAAGGGAGACAGCTAGTACAAGCTATCCTGACAAAAGTGGTCTTCGCCTGCGAAAAGCTTTGGTGGTGACGCCGCCTTGGGCTCCACGATGACCTCCGTCTTGCCTTCCTTCTGGACCTTGTCTCTTTGCACCGATATGGCAACCTTTGCCTGATGCCTCGGTACTCTTAGCCTGCGCTGGCCTCCTTAGCACCAAAGAGGAAACAAGGACGATGCGCGTGCTAGCACCCGTCTGGCGCCCGCCTGGCGCCGGTCGTCATGGCTCACGTCATGAGAGCCTCGTGAGGTTTGCCCCGCCTTGATATCACCGCTCCTCGTGAGCCTGCCTGACTAGGCCACTCCTGAGGAGGTCTTGCGTCATCTGCCTCGCGAGGCTTGGCCCCTCGCGAGGGTCTTGGATGCCTTGTCGATGAAGATGGGCCGTACGACCTGCTGGCTTAACCACGCCGCGGGCCGCAGGCAGGCAAGTCTGGAGACCCCCATTCACAGAACGCCGACAGTTTCTTATATTGATTCCTTGTTTAGTAAATTTAAGATTGATGAAAAAGGGACTGGAGAAGATACAACTTTAGGTAGAAGGCGTCCTAATATTTCGGAGGGTGAAAGTCTTGTTGAGAAAATTGATAAAAGTGGGTTTGAAGAGGTCAAAACTTTAGCTAGTGATGTGCCCACTCTTTTGGATTACAAAGACTTTAATTATGATAGTTGCTCTTTGATTGATTGTATTTCTTTGTTGCAATCCATGATAAATTCACCCCATGCTTATGAACAAAATAAAGCTTTTACTAAACATATTGTTGATGCTATGATGAAAGCTTTTGAAGAAAATTGGAATTAGAAGTATCAATTCCTAGAAAATTGCATGATGAGTGGGAACCTACTATCAAAGTCAAGATTAAAAATTATGAATGTTTTGCTTTGTGTGACTTGGGTTCTATTGTTTCTACAATTCCGAAATCTTTATGTGATGTGCTTGGTTTTACCAATCTTGAAGATTGTTCTTTAAATTTGCACTTGGAGGATTCTACTATTAAAAAGCCTATGGGAAGAATTAATGATGTTCTTATTCTTGCAAATAGGAATTATGTGCCCACAGATTTTATTGTTCTTGATATTGATTGCAATCCGTCTTGTCCAATTATTCTTGGTAGACCGTTTTTACGCAATATCGGTGCCATGATTGATATGAAATAAGGCAATATTGAGTTCCAATTTCCTTCGAGGAAGGGTATGGAACACTTTCCTAGAAAAAGAATTAGTCCACCATATGAATCAATCATGAGGGCATCTTATGGATCTCGAACCAAAGATGACAAAACTTAGATCCTTGCTTTATGCCTAGCTAAGGGCGTAAAACTATAGCGCTTGTTGGGAGGCAACCCAATGAATAAATTTTATTTTTGCTTTTTGCTTTCTATTCTTGAGTGTTTGCACAATTATGATATTGTTATGATTGTGTTTTTTGTGTTTTAATTAGTTTTTGTGCCAAGTAAAGCCTTTAGGATCTTCTTGGGTGATAGTTGTTTGATCTTGCTGAAAAAACAGAAATTTTTGCGCTCACGAAAACAATTCTCATTTTTTGATAAAATACCAATTATACTTGCAGAAGCTTAATATACAAATTTCTCAGGTCATCCTAATTTTTCAGAATTTTTGGAGTTCCAGAAGTTTTCAAAATAGTCAGATTGCTATAGACTGTTCTGTTTTGACAGATTCTATTCTCTTTGCGTTGTGGGCTTATTTTAATGGCTCTATGGTTTTTTTAATGATTTTTTTAAAAGCTGGAATACAGTAGATATAATGCAAAAACAAAATATGAATTGGTTTGGTACAGTACTTATAGTAGTTATTTGCTTTCTTTTACTAACGGATCTCACGAAGGTTTTGTTGCGTTTTGTGTGATTGAAGTTTTCAAGTTTTGGGTTATCTTACGATGGATGAAGGAATAAAGGATAGAAGAGCCTAAGCTTGGGGATGCCCCGGCATCCCAAGATATTATCCAAAAATGAGCAACCAACTAAGCTTGGGGAGGCCCCCGAGTGGCATCCCCTCTTTCTTCTAACGACCATCGATATTTTACTCGAAGCTATATTTTTATCCGTCACAAACTATGTGTTTTGCTTGGAGCATCTTGTATGATATTGTTGGGGAACGTAGTAATTTCAAAAAAAATCCTACGCACACGCAAGATCCATCTAGGTGATGCATAGCAACGAGCGGGGAGAGTGTGTCTACATACCCTCGTAGACCGAAAGCAAAAGCATTTAGTAATGCGGTTGATGTAGTCGAACGTCTTCGCGATCGAATCGATCCAAGTACCGAATGCATGGCACCTCCGCGATCTGCACACGTTCAGCTCGATGACGTCCGTCGTACTCTTGATCCAGCTGAGGCCGAGGGAGAGTTTCGTCAGCACGACGGCATGGTGACGGTGTTGATGAAGTTACCGACGCAGGGCTTCGCCTAAGCTCTACAACGATATGACCGAGGTGGAAATCTGTGGAGGGGGGCACCGCACACAGCTAAGACAACTGTCAACTTGTGTGCTCTAGGGTGCCCCCTGGCCCTGTATATAAAGGAGCAAGGGGGAGGCCGGACGGCCCTCATGGGGTGCGCCCCCAAGTAGGATTCCTACTAGGAATCCTATTCCTAGTAGGTTTCCAACAAGGGAAGAGAGAGGGGGAAGGAAGGAGAGGGAGAGAGGGAGGGAAAGCGGGGGCGGCGCCCCCCCCCTCCTTTTCCAATTCGGATTCCTCAAGGGAGGGCGGCCAGCCCTAAGGCCCCCTCCTCTCTCTCACAAGTCCCATGTTGGCCCATTAGTTCCCCCGGGGGTTCCGATAACCCCCCGGCACTCAGATATTTATCTGGTGACCCCCGGAACTCATCCGGAGTCCGAATAACATCGTCCAATATATCAATCTTTATGTATCGACCATTTCGAGACTCCTCGTCATGTCTGTGATCTCATCTGAGACACCGAACTACCTTCGGTGTTGGGGAGGCTGATCTGGCCCACGAACACCTATGGGACCGGCGGACCGAGCCCCTTTCGGTTCGGCGGGGGGACGGAGGTCGCACGAAGAGCAGATCGAGGCGAAGCACACGAGCAGTTTACCCAGCTTCGGAGCTCTCCGGAGAGATAACACTCCTACTGCTGCATGTCCGGAGTGTATTGAGTTCTTGCTCAGAGCGCTGAGTGCTACCGTACACACAAGCTGCTAACGAGACCCGGCGTGAGTGTTCTTCCGCTTCAACCTCTCCTTTTTCCCTCTTACGCTATGCATGGGCCTCCTTTTTATATGCTAAAGGGTCTCCGACAGTGGCAACGTAGACAAGGGTAAAAATGGAAAAGGAGTGGTTGGTACAGCTACTTGTACAAAGGTATCATACCTAACCCCGACGGCAGGGGACAAAGGCATTAAATGCCCATTCACGCCGCCCTAACAAAGGCGTAAAGGGATCGTTAGGGCGCCACCGCTGCCACGATGGCAATCTTGTCACGCTGCCACATCGCTCACCGTCAAGACGGCCTCTTGCCACGCGCTACCGAAAGGTCCTGTGGTGACACGTTAGTGGATGTGCCGGAGCGCAGTACAGAGTGGTGGTCTGCCGTGGCAAGCGCCTTTGCCGGTTGTTGTCTTGTCGCGTCCGAGGAAGCTTGTCGCCACGGGCCTTCCTGCAAGCTCCTCTTGCTAGGGCCTTGTCTCCTAGGTGCCTTGGGTGGCCTTCCCGGCAAGCTCCTCTTGTCGGGGCCTTGTCTCCTTGGCTTGAATACTTTGTTCTTGAATGGCTCCAAAGGGACCACGGAGGACCTTGGCGGTCACCCGGTAAGCCTTGCCGCGGAGGGCTGCAACTGCCCGTGCACAAGTTCGGGATACTAGGGTACCCCTACTCTAGTACAATCGGTCAGAGCCCCGGCTGGGCCACACACGGTGCCGAAGCTGTTGGGTCGGGCCCAAAACAGGCACGCAGCACGCGGCCTGGGTTACGCCGTAACTCACCCCCGACCCACCACGCCCTCCACGAACGGCACGCGTCGAATGCGGCGTCGTGTGAGAGATCGTGGGTGAGATCGTGGGTCTCGTGGATGTTGCTGCAGCCATCGGCTGTGAGTCAAGCGAATGGGATGGAGGATCTTGGATATTCCTCCGATGAGCACCTCCGACCCAGCGCCAAGCTCAGCTTGTTCTTCAAGGGCGTGGGACGTCCCTCCGGCGACTCGGAAGAAATCCCAAAGCAGCTGGCCGAGGAGTCGCGCCAGATCTGCGCGGGAGCTCTTCAAAAGGTCTTGATGAAGGTGGCCTTCCGCAACCCAGGCCTCAACCTCACCAACGCCCTCAAGTCCTTGCCGCCGGATGTCGATGTGGAAGCGCTCAAGACCCTTTGTCGCACCCATCGTGGACAGGGTGAGCGGGATCAAGAGGGTTGAGGGCGATCACAGAGATTAGGCCGCCCGCTTTCTTTTTCTTGCCGCTGCTGGTCATGTTATAGAACAATCTATTAGAGCTGCGACAAGCTATCTTGTAATATAACTCTATTTCGGGTACCAATTGCTATGTTATTTCCTTTACTTGGTTCCTTCCTTTGTATGTTTTTGCCCTACGCTTTTAGCGAACTTGTCAACAAGAAAATGGGTCACAGCGCCGAAAAGTGGACGTCAAGAGCTTCTTTGGCGGTGCTGCTACCGACAAGAAACCTTGTCGCAACTAGTCGCAGCTCACTTAAGTTGTTGAGCGGACTCGAAATAAAAGTAAGGGCTTAACTAGCTACGAGTTGGTTCCTCCGCATACAGGTGTTTTCCATACAAAGTACGGTCGTTCGAGGAAGATAACTTAAAAATTTTAAAACTGATTGCTCAAACTTTAGCAACTTAGCTTTTCTGTCGTTTGCTTCCCGGTAAGGCTAGACTTCCTTGAGCGACGCTTGGTCCACACCATTATCTTGAGCGACGCTTGGTCCACACCATTATCTTCTCCTTTCCCCCCGGCAAACTTGTGGGCTTAGGGAACCTTCCTTTCTTTGAGAAAGAGAAAGAAGAGAAAACAAAGATATGGAGCCTTATGGCTCGTTATTGCTATCGGGGTAGGTGCTGCACAAAGTGTCGGATAACGCATGCAAAATAGAAGTAGAAAGCATGAAATTGACAAGATGTGCGGCACATTAGCTTTACCTATGCACGGGTCTGCGCTACCGGCTTTGTACAAAGGATTACATGCAACATCGGCAAGACTTGTATAAAGGTGGTTGCTTAAGAGGTTCCGCAACCGCGCCTCACGGGTAAAACTTACGAAGATGCTCAATGTTCCAGGAGTTGCTCACCGGAATGCCATCTTCGGTCTCAAATGACAGACGCCAGCCTAGTGACTAGTTTCACCCGGTAAGGGCCTTCCCACTTCAGCGTCAACTTGTTGGAATTCTTGGCGATCGAACGCGCCTAAAGAACAAGGTCGCCTTCCTCGAGACTTCCGGCATTAACTTTGCGGCTATGGTAGCGGCGCAAAGAAAGCTTGTCGGTATCGAGCAAACAGACAAAGCAATTTCGAAGACGATCCTCCTCAAGGAGCAAAGACGTCATGTTGTCGCAATCGCTCTTGCTCAAGCTCATCATAAGCGAGCACTCGAGGTGATCCATATACGAGTTCCGTGGGGAGAACTGCCTCGCTCCATAGACTAGAGCGAAAGGTGTCCGGCGAAGGCTCGATTTGGCGTCGTCCCGATCGACCAAAGAACCACCGCAGCTCCTCAATCCAGCTTCTTTCGCACTTGTGCAGCCTCTCGAAAGTTCTGGTCTTGAGCCGCAGCACTTCAAAGATTCGCCCTCTCCGCTGACCGTTACTTCTCGGATGAGCAATGAAGCGAAGCAGACCTTGGCGCCAAGATCTTGGACGATCTTGCATGAAGGTGCGGCTCGTGAATTGCGTGCCGTTGTCGGTGATGATCCTGTTAGGGATTCCAAACGGCAAACAATCGACCTAAAGAACTTGACCGGCTGATCGCTGTCACCTTCCTCATCGCTTCCACTTCCGGCCACTTTGTGAACTTGTCGATTGCAACGCATAAGTACTCAAAGCCCCGGCTGTACCGGGAAAGGGGCCGAGGATGTCGAGCCCCTGCACCGAAAATGGCCGTGATAAAGGGATCGCCTGGAGAGCTTGAGCTGGCTGGTGTATCTACTTGGAATGGAATCGCACGCTTCACACTTGGTTACTTGTGCGATTGCATCACGGAGGGCTGTCGACCAAAGAAACCTTCTTGGGAACGCTTTGCCGGCAAAGTGCTCTGGCGCCAATGTGGTGACCACATATGCCTCCATGTATCTTCGCCAACAGCTTTTGTCCGTCTTCCGGTGAATACAATTCAATTTCACACCGTTGAGTCTTCTTCGCATGCAGTGTGTTGTCGACAAACCGGTACATACTTGACTGCTGGGCTACTCTTTTCCGCTTCTTCTTGCTCTTCGGAAGTTCTCCGTCTCAAGGAAACGGACAATCTGTTGTGCCCATGCCGGAGCTTGCGGCTCGACAACAAGGACTAAAGGCACATCTGCTGCTGCGGGAACATCTCGCTTCCACGGCGAGAACTCGCGGCTCACCGAGCTTGATCGCCTCAAAGCTTGCCGGAGCAAAACTTGTCGGGAGCGTCGCTTCAACGGAACAAACCCTAAGGCTTGCCGGAGCATCGCTTCCTCAAGACCCTTTGGTGTTGATCTTGAGGACCTTCTTGACGGCGACTTCGGGAAGCTCTGCCGGAAAATAGTCACCAGAGATCAACTTCCTCTTCTTGCTCTGTCCGGTTGATGGCGTTACAGACGGTTGAGTCGGCTTGAGCACAAAAATCCCTGGTTCCATTGTGTAACTTAAGTGCAGCAAGACTTCGACGTGCCATCGGCAATGTCGTTTCCGAGCTCTTGGAACATGTTCCATTTGTAGGCCGTCAAAGTGCTCTTCTAGCTTTCTCACTTCATCAACATAAGCTTCCATCAACGGACTCGATAACTCTTGTTCACTTGGCGGATGACAAGTCGTGAGTCACCCCCGATAATGAGCTTCTTGATCCCAAGGTTCATCTGCGATCCCGAGACCGCAAGCAAACCTTCATACTCTACAAGATTGTTTGTTGGAGCCGTCCCCGCTTGTCGACGCATCGCCACAACTGGCAGTTGGTGCAGCTGCAACCTCCTTGCCGGAGCTACCAGCTTTGGCTTTCTTGGCGCCACCTCCGCTGCGGACTGCTCAACAACTAGCACATCTTTGCCTTTCTTCTTCCTGTTATTCCGCCGCCGGTTTTTCTTTGCCGGGCGGTCTCCTCACTATCGAGATCCTCCCGCTTCAAAGATTCTCTCCGGAGTCTCCTCCCTTCCTCAAAGACGCGTGCACACTTGTCGGCCAGGGCATATAGCTCAATCGACGCCTCTCGATCTTGCACATCGCCATCTCCTCCCGCATCCTCGCGGTTTCACACGCTCGATGGAACGCGGCGATTACCATGGGCGGTGGTGGACATCTGGGATGTTGTGCCAGACGCTGGGCTGAATCTCCGAATGTACTTGCGAGGGCTCTCCTTCCTTACGGGTGAGCAGATGAAGGTCGCTTTCTTAGCCATGGGGCTTGTGGCGCTGTAAAAGGCGCCGACAAACCGATGGCATAGATCTGCCCAAGAGGATATGGAGTTGTCCGGCAAGTGCGTGAGCCAGATCGACATTGGGCTTGAGCACCAGCGGGAAGTAGTTGGCCAGATCTTGTCGTCTCGCTTCGGCAGCTTGCACCGCGATGGTGTAGATGCTGAGGAACTCCGACGGATGCGCCCCGCCGCCGTACTTCTGCAATGCGTATGGCTTGAAATTCTTCTTCTTTGAGCCCTTTGGACTTGCCGCTGCTCACGAGTGAACGCAGGGCAACCTATCGCGTCACAGACAAGTCGCCGGTTCCCTCGGGCGCATGCATGTCGATAGAGGGCCCAGCGCGCTGGTCGGATTGACGCCGCGCTTCTCTTCGGCGCTCGATGCGAGTTCGAGCGTCTTCTTGCTGTAGTTCGCGAAGAACTTGGCGCTGATCGTGACGAGCTCGTGGATCCGATGATGCGGTGGAGTCGCTGTCGAGGTGGATCCGGTGAGTCGGCGATCTTGGCCTTCGGGGCGGAGAGTGCATGGTGGTTGCACCCCACGGTTCCGTCGCCACCGGCTTGTGTTTGGCAGTCTGCCGGCGGCGATGCACTCGGCTGCCGCGGAGCGCCGCCGTTGGCAAAGCCGATGAGACTCTGAATGGTGGCCCTCCATTCATCGACCTTGTCGGTTGTTGGAGGGTAATCCAGGAGCAGTTGAGCTCTCGCCAAAGCTTCTGCTGGAGTGGTGGGTGGCAGTGGCGAACGGCGCGAGGAGCGGGATATGCTCGGACTTCTAACTATGTTAGAAGGAGCAGATCTCCGCCCAGCGTGCGTGTTTCGCCGCGCCAAAGCATGTTGGCGTGCATGCTGGTCTTGAGCATCCCGAGATCCACCAGCTCGATCTTGGTCCAACGAGCGTATGGCGTAGGAATACCATGACGTTGTCGGTCCCGCGCCTCTGAGACGGGCGCGGTGCATGTCTGAACGCCGAGGTTTGCGCAGCCTTGTCCTTGGACTTGGCAGCACCGTGGCTCCTCCGTCGACGTCCATTCTTCCGCTGGCGTCTACCCCACCACCCGTTTGCTCCGGTGGTGGTGGGTTCGACGCGGACGGAACATCTGCCGCCGAAGCCTTCTTCTTCGGTGGCATGTCGATGAAGATGATGAAGATCTAGCTCGTGTGGACGCCGGATCAGGTTCACACAATCTCGACGCCCCCTACCTGGCGCGCCAAAGATGTCCGAGAGGCTGATCTGGCCCACGAACACCTGTGGACCGGCGGACCGAGCCCCTTTCGGTTCGGCGAGGGGCGGAGGTCGCACGAAGAGCAGATCGAGGCAAAGCACACGAGCAGTTTACCCAGCTTCGGAGCTCTCCAGAGAGATAACACTCCTACTGCTGCATGTCTGAGTGTATTGAGTTCTTGCTCAGGAGCGCTGAGTGCTACCGTACACACAAGCTGCTAACGAGACCGAGCGTGAGTGTTCTCTGGCTTCGAACCTCTCCTTTTTCCCTCTTACGTTGCGCATGGGCCTCCTTTTATATGCTAAAGGGCTCTCCGACAGGTGGCAACGTAGACAAGGGTAAAAATGGAAAAGGAGTGGTTGGTACAGCTACTTGTACAGTGTATCATACCTAACCCTGACGGCAGGGGAAAAAGGCATTAAATGCCCGCTCACGCCGCCCTAATAAAGTGCGTAAAGGGACCGTCAGGGCGCCACCACTTGCCACGATGGCAATCTTGTCGCGCCGCTTGCCACCGCGCTCCGTTGGCCAGACGGCCTCTTGCCACGCTGCTACCGGAAAGGTCGTGGCGACACGTTAGTGGATGTCTTTGGAGCACAGTCTGAGTGGTGATGCCGCGGCAAGCGCCTTGCCGCGGTTGTTGTCTTGTCGCGTCCGGAAGCTTGTCGCTCACCAGGCCTTCCCGGCAAGCTCCTCTTGCCGGGGCCTTGTCTCCTAGGTGCCTTGGGTGGCCTTCCCGGCAAGCTCCTCTTGCCGGGGCCTTGTCTCCTTGGCTTGAATACTTTGTTCTTGAATGACTCCAAAGGAACCACGGAGGACCTTGGCGGTCACCCGGTAAGCCTTGCCGCGGAGGGCTGCAACTGCCCGTGCACAAGTTCGGGATACTAGGGTACCCCTACTCTAGTACACCGACATTCGGTACATCAAAACACATAAACTCATAATACCGATCGTCATCGAACGTTAAGCGTGGGACCCTACGTGTTCAGGAACTATGTAGACATGACCGAGACTCCTCTCCGGCCAATAACCAATAACGGAACCTGTATGCTCATATTGGTTCCTACATATTCTACGAAGATCTTTATCGGTCAAACCGCATAACAACATACGTTGTTCCCTTTGTCATCGGTATGTTACTTGCCCGAGATTCGATCGTCGGTATCTCAATACCTAGTTCAATATCGTAATGCATCATTCCGTAACTAACTCATTAGTCACATTGCTTGCAAGGCTTATAGTGATGTGTGTTACCGAGAGGGCCCCGAGATACCTCTCCGACAATCGAAGTGACAAATCCTAATCTCGATCTATGCCAACTCAACAAACACCTTCGGAGACACCTGTAGAGCATCTTTATAATCACCCAGCTACGTTGTGACGTTTGATAGCACACAAGGTGTTCCTCCGGTATTCGGGAGTTGCATAATCTCATAGTCATAGGAACATGTATAAGTTGTGAAGAAAGCAATAGCAATAAACTAAACGATCATAGTGCTAAGCTAACGGATGGGTCAAGTCAATCACTGATTATGTTCATCAAATGACAACTCTTTGTCCATGGCTAGGAAACTTAACCATCTTTGATTAATGAGCTAGTCAAGTAGAGGCATACTAGTGACACTCTGTTTGTCTATGTATTAACAGATGTACTAGGTTTCCGATTAATACAATTCTAGCATGAATAATAAACATTTATCATGATATAAGGAATATAAATAACAACTTTATTATTGCCTCTAGGGCATATTTCCTTCAGATATGAGTCTTTGCTTGTTTTATTTTGTGCTTTAAGTCTCGATCCCTTGCTAGACACACCTATTTGGGAGAGCCAAAATCATGTCATGACTTGTTAGAATTGCTCTCTATGCTTCACTTAAATTTTTATGAGCAATGGACTTGCTCTAGTGCTTCACTTATATCTTTTTGAGCATGGCGTGCTTTAGTATTTTTGAAGAAATGCTCTCTTGCTTCACTTAGATTTATTTGAGAGTTAGTAAAATTTTCAA
This sequence comes from Aegilops bicornis, assembly GCA_021605145.1. Taxonomy (NCBI): domain Eukaryota; kingdom Viridiplantae; phylum Streptophyta; class Magnoliopsida; order Poales; family Poaceae; genus Aegilops; species Aegilops bicornis. Next base: position 167,664,090 of record CM038672.1, read on the forward strand.
GAAATTCTCTCTTGCTTCACTTAAGTTATTTTGAGAGAAAGAAAATATTATGCTCATGATCTTCACTTATATTTGTTGGAGCTTATGAAAAGCAACACATCAAAATTAGTCCCAACGTGATAGATATCCAAGAAGGATATAATAAGAACTTTCATGAAGATCACTGGACCAAATAAACTTGATTCTTAGTAATAGTTTTGAGATATGATAATGTGATATGTGAGTTATGTTGATGAGTAATTATGCTTTAGTAAGAATATTGGTGTTAAGGTTTGTGATTCCTGATACGTCCATTTTGCATCATGCTTTTATATCGATATTTATCGCATTATGGGCTGTTATTTCACGTTATGTCACAATACTTATGGCTATTCTCTCTTATTTTACAAGGTTTACATGAAGAGGGAGAATGCCGCAATGGAATTCTGGGCTGGAAAAGGAGCAAATATTGGAGACCTATTCTGTGCAACTCCAAAAGTCCTGAAACTCCACGGAATGTCTTAAAATAAATAAATAAAAATCATCGCCAAAGATGAAGGCCAGGGGGCCCACACCCTGCTCACGAGGGTGGGGGGCGCGCCCCCTACCTCGTGGGCCCCCTGGTGGCTCTCCGATGCCCATCTTCTCCTATATGAAGTCTTTCGATGAGAAAAAAATCAGAAGCAACCTTACGGGACGAGGCTCCGCCGCCACGAGGCGGAACCAATCTAGGGCTCAGGCGGAGCTGTTCTGTCGGGGACACTTCCCTCCAGGAGGGGGAAATCATCGCCATCATCATCACCAAAGCTCCTCTCATTGGGAGAGGGCAATCTCCATCAACATCTTCACCAGCACCATCTCATCTCCAAACCCTAGTTCATCTCTTGTATCCAATTCTTGTCTCCAAGTCCGGAATTGGTGCTAGTAGGTTGCTACACTACTAGGAAAAGGGCTATAGATATGATTGACACTAATGGCGCACCAGAGAAGTAGTGCGCCACTACTATATACTAATGGCGCACCTGTTGGTGATGCGCCATTAGTGTGGAAGACACTAATGGCGCACCACACAAAAGGTGCGCCACTAGTTATAATTTTTTCATTTTACATACATACTAATGACGACGCATGAAGTCCGCCATTACTAGTTCTAACTAGTAATGGCGCACTGCATGTGAGTGCGCCAAGATCTGAATTTTTTTATTCTTTTTTTTTTGCAAAACTACTAATGGCGCACTTGTTGGGTGCGCCATTAGTAAGCTCCCCCCACTCCACCTATTCCTCCCTCCCAACCAGACACCGCTGGCCGCACGCCCATCCGTCCCCTCCGTCCCCTACCGCCGCCTCGCCCGCCGAATCCACCGCCGCTTCGCCCACCACCGCAGCCTCAAGGCCGCCCGCCCCCACGCCCCACCACTGCAGCTCCCCACGCCGCCCCCACACCCCAAGGCCCGAGCCGGAGGAGGAGGACCAGGAGGAGGACGAGGACGAGGAGGAGCCTGCTTCCAGTGCCGCCGAGCAGGACGCCGTCTCGCTGGTGCGCCGTGTCGCCCGGGCCCTCAATCGCCGGATCTCCGACCTCGTCGCCCTCCTCTTCCGCCACAAGGTAAGCGCGCCCGCCCGCTCGCCGGGCTCCCCTCCCCCTCTGCCCGCCCCGCCCGCCCGTCCAACCCTAACCCTAGCTGGCTCACTTGGCAGAGCGCGGGGTCCTTCGGCGCCGTCGCGGGCTTCGCCATCGCCTTCGTCTTCGCGTGGAAGTTCCTGCGCTCCTCCTCGACGCCCCGACCCTCGCCCTCCGCGCCTGCCCCCGTGCTGCTTATCTAGGGGTTCTGGTAGCTGCGAGGTTAGTGAGACCGTTTAGATTGCTCATCATCTCAGTTAGTAGGTAGTACAAGAATCTGAAAACATACAAGGCTACTGGGGAGCACTTTCAAGTCATGGGTAGATTGATAGTAGATTGATTGCTTGTAATGGTTGGTTGCTGGCACCTGTGTTTGTTGGTTCCATTCTAGTAGTTCAATATCAGAGGATTCGTTGCCAGATAGATTCGGTTCGGGATTTGTCGCAAGATAGTGTGTCGATCGTGTCTTCTATTTTTTTCTTAGGTTTTGTTGTACAGCCGTAGATTGGATGTGGGGATACGCAATAGTTTCCCAAGATTTTGGCTGCCCGGGGGTGTCAATTAGGTTAATCCTATGTATGTATGCGAGTTTGTGGTTTGTTGTCAAGAAATCAGGATGCGCCGAGGCTTGAAAGGGCGGGCGTGGCGCTGAGTTGCATGGGGTTTCCTGCTATTTGGCGTGGCTGTGACTTGTGCTGGTTTATATTTGTTGTTCAGATATTGGGATCTGTTGCTCTGATCATAGTTTTGGAGTCATGCACGTGGTTGCTTACTTTTGGTAGAAATTAGTTGCATGGGTTTTAGCACGCTGTCGTCGGAAATTGGTATGTCTTGCCCTGGTGTAGTTTTGGAACATTGGATATAGCACATAGTTTTGGTGAAAATTAGCTTGTGCGTGTTTTGACCTGCCGATTAAGGTGTCGGCAAGGCTATGCGCACCATAATATTTTTGCTGTTATGCCATAATTAATTTTTGTGTCCACAACGTAAACATATGACATATTATAAACAATGTATTCTAGACAATGTTACCAAAAAAGTTTGGTGCTTAAATCATTATGATAGTGTGTCTGTGTCCAAATGTTATGTATAATGAAAGTAATTGGAATTTACTTGTTTATAATAGGTCATCTTAGTCCTCTGATATTTTTTAGATAGTTACTTGGAAACTGGGGTGAGGGGGTGGGCATGAAAGCTGTTAGGATACATTGTCTAGAATGTGCATATGTGTTTTACTTGGAAACTGGGGTGAGGGGGTGGGCATGAAAGTTGTGAATCATTTTACATGCCAAGGGTTGGTGGTAGCCAGTGTCCAAAATGAAACAAATTGTTCAGACTTCAGACTTAGGGGGTGTGTTCTTCTGATTTGTGATGCTGATGATTTTGCTAGTTTGCTCGGTTTTGTCTCCGACCATCGTGTCGTGATGATTGTGCAGGTACCCCGAGAGGCCCTTGAGTTTGCCGAAATGTCGATTAACTTCCGTTCCGACAAATTCGGGTACTCCATATGTCCTATTTTCAGCAAAGGTCATGCTGAAATTTTCCGTGAATTTTAGCATGACTTTGCTAAAAATAGGACATATGGGGTACTTGCGACTAATGCCTGTTATCATGCATGTTTTATGATCTGTTGTAAGGGTACTAATTGGTCTCTTCTGTTGCTTATCAGAGATGGCGGGAAGCAGCCACCGCCGCTCTGCGACACCGCAGTACGAGTTGGATGCTTCCGAGTTCTTCACTATCATACTTGAGACTTCAGTATCATCCATGACGCAGGTATATAAAACGAGAGATCTCCCCTTCACCCATCTCATTATGATATATGTTGTTTGCTACATCACTCATTGTCCCAAACTGCATATGCTGCCCGACAGCTTTATGAACATGCCGATGGGTGAAGATCCGCCAAATAATGTGAAGTCGCTGACAGCGGGCAAGTGGGTTTCGCAGCGGTGGGATGTGGAGTTGGTGATCAAGGAGGGACACATGTACTTGTCTCGTGGGTGGGAGAAGTTCTACCGTACCTACGACTGCGGCTGGGGTACTTCCTTCTCTTCAGTGCACGACGACAGCGCCACCATGCTCATCGTGAAGGTGTTCAACACGACTATGTGTCACATGCGCTATCTTGGCGATGATGATGCCGATACGCTCGCCTCTTCTTATTCCTCTACATTTGGCTTTGTCTCACATCGATTGTTAACGGTCATTGTTGCATTTTGGACAGGTAATGGGAGCAAAGAAGAATGACACCGGCAAAGCAGCGATTCTCGGGTCAGAAGCGAAGCAGCAGGGATTCTGGTCAGAAGCGAAGCAAAGAATGATTCTCGCAGCAAGATAGACAACAAGAAGGATGATACTGACTGGAGTGCGGGATAAGAGGAGCTGAGTGGGGATGAGGAGCTACTGGGATGACGATGGGCATCAGCCGAGGAAGACCTAGCGCAGGTGGTGGCTGACCAAGGGCAAGAGATGGTGGTGGCTGACCATGGGCAAGAGATGGAGGTGGCTGACCATGGGCAAGAGAAGGAGGTGGCTGAGGATGAACTAGCGATGGTCGTGCCTGAAGGTGGCCTCGCGATGGTGGTGGTGCCTGACAATGACCACGCACCGGTGGTGGCGCCGGCGATCCCACAGCTGGGCGACATGACCACACCAATTGTGGTAGAAAACTACATCCCACTGCCTCCACTTCCTCCACCGCCTCGCCGCTCTTGGCGCATCAGGCTGAGGAAGGAGAAGGAGAAGAACAATGCATGAGAACTGAACTTTGTCAGGTATGTCAGATCTACAAAATGATATATATACTTAGAGTGTATATGCTTAGTTTCCTATAGGTTAGCTCCAAAATTACTTATGTTAGCACAAAATGATCAAGTTTACATAATAAGCTTATAGTCTTCTTCTTATTCTTATTCTTTTCGAAAATTCTTATTATTCTTCTTCTAGTGTTCTTCTTCTTCTAGTATTCTTCTAGTCTTCTTCTTCTTCTTCTTCTTCTTCTTCTTCTAACTTTTGTAATATGTAACGATGGAACTATGTGTTGGCTATGTATGTATATATGATGGAACTTGTGTGTTGGCTATGATTGTTATATGGATGCTTGTTGTATATATATGTGTTGGATATCTCATATGTGAAATAGTGACCTGAGATTAAGAAAAAAAAATTAAAAAATTGTTACTAATGGCGCACTACCATGTGGTGCGCCATTAGTATAGCAGACTCTTGTGGCGCACTGTGGGCAAAACTAATGGTGCACTGCGTGGTGCGCCATTAGTAAAAAATACTAGTGGCGTGCTACTAATGGCGCACCGGTAGTGCGCCATTAGTAGGCAAAACCGGTGCACCATTAGTAGGCCTTTTCCTAGTAGTGCTAGTGATTACTCCTTGTAGTTGATGCTAGTTAGTTTATTTGGTGGAAGATCATATGATCAGATCCTTTATGCATATTATTACCCCTCTGATTATGAACATGAATATGCTTTGTGAGTAGTTACGTTTGTACCTGAGGACACGGGAGAAGTCTTGTTATTAGTAGTCATGTGAATTTGGTATTCGTTCGATATTTTGATGAGATGTATGTTGTCTAGTCTCTAGTGGTGTTATGTGAACGTCGACTACATAACACTTCACCATTATTTGGGCCTATAGGAAGGCATTGGGAAGTAATAAGTAGATGATGGGTTGCTAGAGTGACAGAACCTTAAACCCTAGTTTATGCGTTGCTTCGTAAGGGGCTGTTTTGGATCCATATGTTTCATGCTATGGTTAGGTTTACCTTAATACTTTTGTTGTAGTTGTGGATGCTTGCAATAGAGGTTAATCATAAGTGGGATGTTTGTTCAAGTAAGAACAGCACCCAAGCACTGGTCCACCCACATATCAAATTATCAAAGTACCGAACGCGAATCATATGAACGTGATGAAAACTAGCTTGACGATAATCCCATGTGTCCTCGGGAGCGCTTTTCCTATTATAAGAGTTTGTCCAGGCTTGTCCTTTGCTACAAAAAAGGATTGGGCCACCTTGCTGCACTTTATTTACTCTTGTTACTTGTTGCTCGTTACAGTTTATCTTATCACAAAACTATCTGTTACCACTTATTTCAGTACTTGCAGAGAATACCTTGCTGAAAACCGCTTATCATTTCCTTCTGCTCCTCATTGGGTTCGACACTCTTACTTATCGAAAGGACTACGATAGATCCCCAATACTTGTGGGTCATCAATTCCCTATGCAAGTATGAAAGTTAATAGTCATGCAATGAAATTATATCCTACTTGTGGTGCATTATTCAGTGTTATTTGTGCCTAATGCTTGCTTATGAGATTATTCGTTTCTTGGTTGGTCTCTTCTCAATCTTTTGCTAGCCTTGTTTTTTCACTAAGTACGACCTCTACTTGTGCATCCAAAAACCTTCAAACCAGTTTTGCCACATGAGTCCACTATATCTACCTATTTGCGGTATTCTTTTGCCGTTCTAAGCAAATTTGCATGTGACATCTCTAATTTTCAAATAAACTTCTCTTTAGTGTGTTTGTTTCGCTCGCAAAGCGGTGAGGGATGGCTAATATTTTCCATGCTAGATGTGTTATTCTCAAGATGAGTGTTTATTCATGATGTCTACTACACAACCTTCTTCTTGTAGACATTGTTGGGCCTCCAAGTACAGAGGTTTGTAGTACAGTAGCAATTTTCCCTCAAGTGGATGACCTAAGGTTTATCAATCCATGGAAGGCGTAGGATGAAGATGGTCTCTCTCAAACAACCCTGCAACCAAATAACAAAGAGTCTCTTGTGTCCCCAACACACCCAATACAACGGTAAATTGTATAGGTGCACTAGTTCGGCGAAGAGATGGCGATACAAGTGCAATATGGATGGTAGATATATGTTTTTGTAATCTGAAAATATAAAAACAGCAAGGTAACTAATGATAAAAGTGAGCTCAAACGGTATTGCAATGCTTCAAAACAAGGACTAGGGTTCATACTTTCACTAGTGCAAGTTCTCTCAACAAGGATAACATAATTAGATCATATAACAATCCCTCAACATGCAACAAAGAGTCATTCCAAAGTCACAAATGGCGGAGAACAAACGAAGAGATTATTGTAGGGTACGAAACCACCTCAAAGTTATTCTTTCCGATCAATCCATTGGGCTATTCCTATAAGTGTCACAAACAGCCCTAGAGTTCGTAGTAAAATAACACCTTAAGACACACATCAACCAAAACCCTAATGTCACCTAGATACTCCAATGTCACCTCAAGTATCCTTGGTATGATTATACGATATGCATCACACAATCTCAGATTTATCTATTCAACCAACAAAAAGAACTTCAAAGAGTGCCCCAAAGTTTCTACCAGAGAGTCAAGACAAAAACGTGTGCCAACCCCTATGCATAGATTCCCAAGGTCACGGAACCTGCAAGTTGATCACCAAAACATACATCAAGTGAATCAATAGAATACCCCATTGTCACCACGGGTATCCCATGCAAGACATACATCAAGTGTTCTCAAATCCTTAAAGACTCAATCCGATAAGATAACTTCAAAGGGAAAACTCAATCCATTACAAGAAGGTAGAGGGGGAGAAACATCATAAGATCCAACTATAGTAGCAAAGCTCGCGGTACATCAAGATCGTGCCAAATCAAGAACACGAGAGAGAGAGAGAGATCAAACACATAGCTACTGGTACATACCCTCATCCCCGAGAGTGAACTACTCCCTCCTCGTCATGGAGAGCGCCAGGATGATGAAGAAGGGCATCGGTGATGGATCCCGCCTCCGGCAGGGTGCCAGAACAGGGCCCCGATTGGTTTTTGGTGGCTACACAGGCTTGCGGTGGCGGTACTCCCGATCTAGGTTTCTTTTCGGGGGTTTCTGTATTTATAGGAATATTTTGCGTCGAGAACAAGTCAGGGGGGTCTCCGAGTCATCCACGAGGCAGGGGTGCGCCCTCCACCCTTGTGGATGGCTCGGGACTCTTCTGGCCCAACTCTTTTACTTCGGGGGCTTCTTTTGGGCCATAAAAATTTCACAAAATTTGGCAAGTCAATTGGACTCCGTTTGGTATTCCTTTTCTGCAAAACTCAAAAACAAGAAAAAAAACAGAAACTGGCACTGGGCTCTAGGTTAATAGGTTAGTCCCAAAAATCATAAGAATAGCATATAAATGCATATAAAACATCCAGGATGGATAATATAATAGCATGGAACAATAAAAAAATTATAGATACGTTGGAGACGTATCAAGCATCCCCAAGCTTAATTCCTGCTCGTCCTCGAGTAGGTAATGATAAAAACAGATTTTTTGATGTGGAATGCTACCTAAAATATTTATAAATGTAATCTTCCCTATTGTGGCAAGAATATTCAGATCTATAAGATTCAAAACAAAAGCTTAATATTGACATAAAAACAATCATACTTCAAGCATACTAACAAAGCAATTATGTCTTCTCAAAATAACATGGCCAAAGAAAGCTATCCCTACAAAATCATATAGTCTGGCTATGCTCTATCTTCATCACGCAAAATATTTAAATCATGCACAACCCCGGTTTCAGCCAAGCAATTGTTTCATACTTTAGTATTCTCAAACTTTTTCAACTTTCACGAAATACATGAGCGTGAGCCATGGACATAGCACTATAGGTGGAATAGAATATGGTGGTTGTGGAGAAGACAAAAAGGAGGAAGATAGTCTCACATCAACTAGGCGTATCAACGGGCTATGGAGATGCCCATCAATAGATATCAATGTGAGTGAGTAGGGATTGCCATGCAACGGATGCACTAGAGCTATAAGTGTATCAAAGCTTAAAAGGAAACTAAGTGGGTGTGCATCCAACTTGCTTGCTCACGGAGACCTAGGGCACTTTGAGGAAGCCCATCATTGGAATATACAAGCCAAGTTCTATAATGAAAAAATCCCACTAGTATATGAAAGTGACAAAATAGGAGACTCTCTATCATGAAGATCATGGTGATACTTTGAAGCACAAGTGTGGAAAAAGGATAGTAGCATTTCCCCTTCTCTCTTTTTCTCTCATTTTTTATTTTTTATTTGGGCCTTTTCTCTTTTTTATGGCCTCTTTTTTTCTTTTCTTTTCTTTTTTATTTTTCATCCGGAGTCTCATCCCGACTTGTGGGGGAATCATAGTCTCCATCATCCTTTCCTCACTAGGACAATGCTCTAATAATGAAGATCATCACACTTTTATTTACTTACAACTCAAGAATTACAACTCGATACTTAGAACAAAATATGACTATGTGAATGCCTCCGGCGGTGTACCGAGATGTGCAATGAATCAAGAGTGACATGTATGAAAGAATTGTGAAAGGTGGCTTTGCCACAAATACGAAGTCAACTACATGATCATGCAAAGAAATATGACAATGATGAAGCATGTCATAATGAACGGAACAGTGAAAAGTTGCATGGCAATATATCTCGGAATGGCTATGGAAATGCCATAATAGGTAGGTATGGTGGCTGTTTTGAGGAAGGTATGGTACCGGCAAAAGTTGTGCGGCACAAGAGAGGCTAGAAATGGTGGAAGGGTGAGAGTGCGTATAATCCATGGACTCAACATTAGTCATAAAGAACTCACATACTTATTGCAAAAATCTACAAGTTATCAAAACAAAGTACTACACGCATGCTTCTAGGGGAAGGGTTGGTAGGAGTTAACCATCGCGCGATCCCGACCTCCACTCATAAGGAAGACAATCAATAAATAGATCATGCTCCAACTTCATCACATAACGGTTCACCATACGTGCATGCTACGGGAATCACAACCTTTAACACAAGTATCTCTCAAATTCACAACTACTCACTAGCATGACTCTAATATCACCATCTTCATATCTCAAAACAATCATAAGGAATTAAACTTCTCTTAGTATTCAATGCACTTTATATGAAAGTTTTTTTTATTATATCCCTCTTGGATGCCCATCATATTAGGACTAAATTCATAACCAAAGCAAATAACCATGTTGTTCTAAAATACTCTCAAAATAATATAAGTGAAGCATGATAGTTCATCAATTTCTTCAAAATAAAACCACCGATGTGCTCTAAAAGATATAAGTGAAGCACTAGAGCAAATGAAAAACTACTCCAAAAGATATAAGTGAATATCTATGAGTAGTTGAATAATTATGTAACTATGTGAAGACTCTCTAACCTGACGCTCCAAGCAAAGCACATATCATGTGGTGAATAAAAATATAGCTCCAAGTAAAGTTACCGATGAACGAAGACGAAAGAGGGGATACCTTCCGGGGCATCCCCAAGCTTACGATCTTGGTTGTACTTGAATATTACCTTGGGGTGCCTTGGGCATCCCCAAGCTTAGGCTCTTTCCACTCCTTATTCCATAGTCCATCGAATCTTTACCCAAAACTTGAAAACTTCACAACACAAAACTCAACAGAAAACTCATAAGCTCCGTTTGTATAAGAAAATAAATCACCACTTAGGTACTGTTGTGAACTCATTATAAATTAATATTGGTGTTATATCTACTGTATTCCAACTTATGTATGGTTCATACCCTCCGATACTACTCATAGATTCATCAAAAATAACCAAACAACACAATGAAAACAGAATCTATCAAAAACAGAATAGTCTGTAGTAATATGTAACTCTCGAATACTTCTGTTACTCCAAAAATTCTGAAATATATTGGTGGTCCTGAGTAATTTATCTATTAATCTTATTCAAAAATAATCAACTTAAAATCACTCTTATGTAAAAAATGACAGCTAATCTCGTGAGCGCAAAGTTTCTGTTTTTTACAGCAAGGTCGCATTAACTTTTACCTAAGTCTTCCCAAAGGTTCTACTTGGCACTTTATTGAAACAAATCTATAAAACATGATTACTACAGTATATTAATCATGTGGACACACAAAAACAGTAAGGGTAAATATTGGGTTGTCTCCCAACAAGCGCTTTTCTTTAATGCCTTTTTAGCTAGACATAATGATTTCAATGATGCTCACATAAAAGATAAGAATTGAAACATAACGGGAGCATCATGAAGAATATGACTAACACATTTAATCCTAACCCACTTCCTATGCATAGGGATTTTTTGAGAAAATAATTCATGGGAGCAAGAATCAACTAGCATAGGAAGGGAAAACAAGCAAAACTTCAAGATTTTAAGCACATAGAGAGGAAACTTGATATTATTGCAATTCCTACAAGCATATATTCCTCCCTCATAATAATTTTTAGTAGCATAATGAATGAATTCAACAATATAACCATCACATAAAGCATTATTTTCATGATCTCCAAGCATAGAAAATTTACTACTCTCCACATAAGCAAGATTCTTCTCATTCGGAATAGTGGGAGTATCATAAGAAACTCGAATACTATAAATTGTTTCCACATTAAAAGAGTAAGAGTAATGTTCAGAAAAAGGGTTATCATAATCATGACAATTTTTGTAAATATAATTGTCACTACTTTTTATAACATAAGTATCATCACAATAATCATCATAATCAATTGAAACCTCTTCCAAGATAGTGGAATCATTACTAAATAAAGTCATGACCTCTCCAAATACACTTTTATAATTATCAAAACAAGATTCAACATCCTCCAAAATAGTGGGATCATTACTTCCAAAAGTTGACACTCTTCCAAACCCACTTTCATCAATATATTCATCATAAATAGGAGGCATGCTATCATCATAATAAATTTGCTGATCAAAACTTGGGAGACTAAAAATATCATCTTCATTAAACATAGCATCCCCAAGCTTGGGACAAACATTAATTGCAGCAAATAAATTCTCAAACATGTCATTCTCATCAAACATAGCATCTCCAAGCTTGGGCCTTTTCATATCATAAGCATAATCACTCTCATCATTAATAGTATGGATAGCACCAATAGTATAGCAATTATCATCATCACAATGAGTAATAGGAGCAACATCATTTGGGAGGGATACCTTTTTACCTTTGCTTCTCCGTCTTTTCTTTTTCTTCTTCACATTAAGTATGGGTTTAATCCTCTTTTCGGAGCTCCTTGGTTGAATAGAAGGCTCCTCCTCATTACCTGATTCATCATAAGAAAGAATAGGAGGATATAGGGAAATCTCTTCCCTTTCATTAGTATTATCTTCACCTTCTATTTGTTTTCTTGTCTTTATGTAATTGGCAATATAAGGATTTTTAATGCAATTCACCGCACAATACATATAAATTTCCTCTAGATCAAAATCAAGAACTTTATCAAGGACAAATTCTGGAATATCCTTAGTCATACATTTTATTTCTTCATAACCAAAAAGCAAACTAAGTTCATTATGATGCATAAGGGAAATCAAGTCATCACAATTTTTGGACACGATTCGATCATGAAACAATTTGCATTGGAGATTTAAATGATCACGTTCATTGCAAAGTTCACAAGGATGGCAAAGAAATTTTAAATTTTCAGAACAAACATCTAGCCTCTCTTCAAACTATTTAGTTTCTAAATACTTAGGCCTCTTGCAAAATTTATCTTCCCTATTTGGTGTGTACTTGCAAACTCTATGCACTCCACAAAAATTGACATGCTTATAAGAGACATTTTCATCATGACTAGTGCAATCATCATTAGTACTATGGATATTCAAAGAGTTCATACTAACAACATTGCAATCATGCTCATCATTCAATGATTTAGTGACAAACATTTTAATGCATTCTTCTTCTAGTACTTGGGCACAATTTTCCTTTCCATCATATTCACGAAAGGCATTAAAAAGATGAAGCATATGAGGCACCCTCAATTCCATTTTTTTTTGTAGTTTTCTTTTATAAACTAAACTAGTGATAAAACAAGAAACTAAAAGATTCGATTGCAAGATCTAAAGATATACCTTCAAGCACTCACCTCCCCGGCAATGGCGCCAGAAAAGAGCTTGAAGTCTACTACACAACCTTCTACTTGTAGACATTGTTGGGCCCAAGTGCAGAGGTTTGTAGGACAGTAGCAATTTTCCCTCAAGTGGATGACCTAAGGTTTATCAATCCGTGGGAGGCGCAGGATGAAGATGGCCTCTCTCAAACAACCCTGCAACCAAATAACAAAGAATCTCTTGTGTCCCCAACACACCCAATACAATGGTAAATTGTATAGGTGCACTAGTTAAGCGAAGAGATGGTGATACAAGTGCAATATGGATGGTAGATATAGATTTTTGTAATCTGAAAATACAAAAGCAGCAAGGTAACTAATGATAAAAGTGAGCACAAACGGTATTGCAATGCTTCGAAACAAGGCCTAGGGTTCGTACTTTCACTAGTGCAAGTTCTCTCAACAAGGATAACATAATTAGATCATATAACAATCCCTCAACATGCAACAAAGAGTCACTACAAAGTCACTAATAGCGGAGAACAAACAAAGAGATTATTGTAGGGTACGAAACCACCTCAAATTTATTCTTTCCGATCAATCCATTGGGCTACTCCTATAAGTGTCACAAACAACCCTAGAGTTCGTAGTAAAATAACACCTTAAGACACACATCAACCAAAACCCTAATGTCACCTAGATACTCCAACGCAACCTCAAGTATACGCGGGTATGATTATATGCATCACACAATCCCAGATTCATCTATTCAACCCACACAAAGAACTTCAAAGAGTGCACCGAAGTTTCTACCGGAGAGTCAAGACGAAAACGTGTGCCAACCCCTATGCATAGATTCCCAAGGTCACGGAATCCGCAAGTTGATCACCAAATCATACATTAAGTGAATCAATAGAATACCCCATTGTCACCACGGGTATCCCATGCAAGGCATACATCAAGTGTTCTAAAATCCTTAAAGACTCAATCCGATAAGATAACTTCAAAGGGAAAACTCAATCCATTACAAGAAGGTAGAGGGGGAGAAACATCATAAGATCCAACTATAGTAGCAAAGCTCGCGGTACATCAAGATCGTGCCAAATCAAGAACACGAGAGAGAGAGAGAGAGAGAGAGAGAGAGAGAGAGAGAGAGATCAAACACATAGCTACTGGTACATACCCTCAGCCCCGAGGGTGAACTACTCCCTCATCGTCATGGAGAGCGCCAAGATGATGAAGATGGACACCGGTGATGGATCCCCCCTCTGGCAGGGTACCGGAATAGGGTCTCAATTGGTTTTTGGTGGCTACAGAGGCTTGCGGCGGAGGAACTCCCGATCTAGGTTTCTTTTCGGGGGTTTCTGTATTTATAGGAATTTTTGGCGTCGGGAACAAGTCAGGGGGGTCTCCGAGTCATCCACGAGGCAGGGGGGTGCGCCCAGGGGGTAGGGCACACCCTCCACCCTCGTGGATGGCTCGAGACTCTTCTGGCCCAACTCTTTTACTTCGGGGCTTCTTTTGGTCCATAAAAAATCCACAAAAATTGGCAGGTCAATTGGACTCCGTTTGGTATTCTTTTTCTGTAAAACTCAAAAACAAGAAAAAAAACATAAACTGGCGCTCGGCTCTAGGTTAATAGGTTAGTCCCAAAAATCATACAAAATAGCATATAAATGCATATAAAACATCCAAGATGTATCATGTAATAGCATGGAACAATAAAAAATTATAGATACATTGGAGACGTATCAATTCACTTGTCATTGCACGAGAGTAAGGCAAAGGTATTAGGGATGCCTAGTCCCGAAATGAAAAATGAATTTACTTTATGTTGTCAAATAATAAATTCCTTAGAAAGTGTTGGTATATGATGACCCACAAGTATAGGGGATCTATCGTAGTCCTTCCGATAAGTAAGAGTGTCGAACCCAACGAGGAGCAGAAGGAAATGATAAGCGGTTTTCAGCAAGGTATTCTCTGCAGAAATCTTGAAACAAGTGGTAACAGATAGTTTTGTGATAAGATAATTTGTAACGAGCAACAAGTAACAAAAGTAAATAAAGTGCAGCAAGGTGGCCCAATCCTTTTTGTAGCAAAGGACAAGCCTGGACAAACTCTTATGTAAGGAAAAGCGCCCGAGGACACATGGGAATATCGTCAAGCTAGTTTTCATCACGTTCATATGATTCGCGTTTCGGTACTTTGATAATTTGATATGTGGGTGGACCGGTGCTTGGGCGATGTTCTTACTTGAACAAGCATCCCACTTATGATTAACCTCTATTGCAAGCATCCGCAACTACAACAAAAGTATTAAGGTAAACCTAACCATAGCATGAAACATATGGATCCAAATCAGCCCTTACGAAGCAACGCATAAACTAGGGTTTAAGCTTCATCACTCTAGCAACCCATCATCTACTTATTACTTCCCAATGCCTTCCTCTAGGCCCAAATAATGGTGAAGTGTTATGTAGTCGACGTTCGCATAACACCACTAGAGGCTAGACAACATACATCTCATCAAAATATCGAACGAATACCAAATTCACATGACTACTAATAGCAAGACTTCTCCCATTTCCTCAGGAACAAACGTAACTACTCACAAAGCATATTCATGTTCATAATCAGAGGGGTATTAATATGCATGAAGGATCTGAACATATGATCTCCCATCAAATAAGACAACTAGCATCAACTACAAGGGGTAATCAACACTACTAGTACCAATCCCGGAATTGGAGACAAGAACTGGATACAAGAGATGAACTAGGGTTTTGAGAGGAGATGGTGCTGGTGAAGATGTTGATGGAGATTTCCCTCTCCCGATGAGAGGAGCGTTGCTGATGACATTGGCAATGATTTCCCCCTCCCAAGGGAAGTGTCCCCGGCAGAACAGCTCTGCCGGAGCCCTAGATTGGTTCCGCCAAGGTTCCGCCTCGTGGCGGTGGAGTTTCGTCCCGAAAGGTTGCTTATGATTTTTTTCTCGACGAAAGACCTCATATAGCAGAAGATGGCCATCGGAGAGCCAACAGGGGGCCCACGAGGTAGGGGGCGCGCCCTGGGGGGTAGGCGCGCCCCCCACCCTCGTGGGACAGTGTGGGCCCCTCCGTGAACTTCTTCCGCTCAATAGTTTTATTTTTTCCAAAAATTAATTTCGTGGGGTTTCAGGACTTTTGGAGTTGTGCAGAATAGGTCTCTAATATTTGCTCCTTTTCCAAATGTAATTCCAAATTTAGGCATTCTACCTCCTTATGTAAACCTTGTAAAATAAGAGAGAATAGGCATAAGTATTGTAACATAACGTGTAATAATATCCCATAATGCAATAAATATCGATATAAAAGCATGATGCAAAATGGACGTATCAACTCCCCCAAGCTTAGACCTCGCTTGTCCTCAAGCGAAAGCCGATAACGATAAATATGTCCCCATGTTTAGAGGTAGAGGTGTCAATAAAAAATAAAATACGGACATGAAGGCATCATGATTATTCTTATAACAACAACATATATAGGTATTTTCATATGATTTCTTATGCTCAAGCAATAATCCATTCACAATGCAGAGTACGAATCATAAACTTTATTGAGAACCAACAAACTATAATCTCAGTCATTGAAGCAATTGCAATTTATCATAACATCAGAAAGAGTCTATGTCAGAGCTTAATAGCAAGTCCACATACTCAACTATCATTTAGTCTTTCATAATTGCTAACACTCACGCAATACTTGTGGTTACGGAGTTTTAATCGGACACAGAGAAAGATAGGGGCTTATAGTTTCGCCTCCCAACCTTTTACCTCAAGGGTAATGTCAACAATAATAACTCATGCCCCCTACATCCAATTAGATATATCAATCAGGATCTTTCCAACACACTGTGCTTGCCAAAGCATAAAATGTAAAAAGGAAAGGTGAAGATCACCATGACTCTTGCATAAGGTAGAAGATAATAATAAAAGATAGGCCCTTCGCAGAGGGAAGCAGAGGTTGCCATGCGCTTTAGGGTTGGATGCACAAAAGCTTAATGCGAAAGAACGTCACTTTATATTGCCCCTTGTGATATGAACCTTTATTATGCAGTCCGTCGCTTTTATTTCTTCCACATCACAAGATCGTATAAAGCTTATTTCCCCCACACGAATCAATCATACACATTTGGAGAGCAATTTTTATTCCTTTGCACCGATGACAACTTACTTGAAGGATCTTACTCAATCCATAGGTAGATATAGTGGACTCTCGTGGCAAAACTGGTTTAAGGGTTTTTGGAAGCACAAGTAGTATCTCTACTTGGTGCTGAGAATTTGGCTAGCATGAGGGGGAAAGGCAAGCTCAACATGTTGGATGATCCATGACAATATACTTTATCTCAGATATAAGAAAACATAACCCATTACGTTGTCTTCCTTGTCCAACGTCAACTCTTTAGCATGTCATATTTTAATGAGTGCTCCCAATCATAAAGATGTCAATAATAGTACATTTATATATGAACCTCTCTTTCTTTATTACTTCCTATTAATTGCAGCAATGACCAAAGCTATGTTTGCCAACTCCCAATAACTTTTAATCATCATACTCTTTCTATGTGAAGTCATCACTCTCAATAAGATCAATATGAACACTTTGTTTCTTTTATTCTTTTTCTTCTTTTCTTTTATTCACTCAAGATCATGGCAAAACAATCAAGCCCTTGACTCGACACTAATCTTTATTATATATATAGCTCACGGACTTGATTACATAGAGAGATCATAAAGCAAAAACTCAAAAGGATCGAACTAAGAAAAACGGTAAAGACAGGAGATGTGATGGTGATACGATACCGGGGCACCTCCCCCAAGCTTGGCAGTTGCCAAGGGGAGTGCCCATACCCATGTGATCATGTCTCCTTTGCTGGTGAAGAAGGTGGTGGTGATGGATAGTCACACATCGAGCGTAAGAGGTCCTCCAATTTGCGAATAATGCCCTTGAGTGCAATGATATGCTCCTTCAATAAAATATTTTCACTTGTGAGATACTTGTTTTGAATACGAGCTAACTCAATCATATTGAAAGCTTCGATCTCAGTTGGGGTAAGAAGATTGTGATCAAGTTGAAGGATGTCTTCTGCTGCTGGAGCTTGGTTCTCCGTGGCCTTCTTGATCCCTTCATCCTTGTTAATCTCCATGGGTTCCTCCCTCTTCAGCTCTATCTTCATTAGCCAAGCATCTTTGTCACCATTGTTGGAGGAGGGGGACGACATCATGCCTGGCCTTGGCAACCCTGACAGAGAACAGCTCGAAACAAGAACAAAGGAAATTTGCGTGATACAGGAGTCAAAACCTCCGGGAGAATATATAATGAATTTTTACCGACCAAAATACGCATCGTGCAAGAAAACGGAGTCCGGAAGGCACACGAGGTGCCCACGAGGTAGGGGGGCGTGCCCAGGGGGTAGGGCGCGCCCTCCACCCTCGTGGGGCCCTCGTGTCCTTCCCGAACTGCTACTTATTTTTCTATTTTTCTAAATATTCCAAACGGAGAAATATTGCCTTAAAAATTGTTTTGGAGTCGGTTTACTTACCGTACCACATACCTATTACTTTTCGGAGTCTGAAACATTCCGGAAAGTGTCCCTTATGTATTCCTCCGGGGTTACAGTTTCAATTATATTAGTTTCAACATTTATGGGATGACCTGAGATATAGTGTTTGATTCTTTGACCGTTTACCACCTTCGGATTCGTGCCTTCGAAGTTGTTGATTTTTATGGCACCGGAACGATAGACCTCCTCGATAACGTAGGGGCCTTCCCATTTAGAGAGAAGTTTTCCTGCATCTTAAACGAGAGTTGTATAGCAATACATAATCACCTACATTAAACTCACGCTTTTGTATCCTTTTGTCATGCCATCTTTTAACTTTTCTTTAAACAACTTGGCATTTTCATAAGCTTGGGTTCTCCATTCATGAAGTGAGATAATATCAAATAACCTCTTCTCACAAGCAAGTTTGAAATCATAATTGAGCTCTTT
Organism: Aegilops bicornis; assembly: GCA_021605145.1. NCBI lineage: Eukaryota > Viridiplantae > Streptophyta > Magnoliopsida > Poales > Poaceae > Aegilops > Aegilops bicornis. The sequence continues at coordinate 167,682,627 of CM038672.1, forward strand.
AATAGCCCAATAAGCCTTATGTTCTAGTTCGAGAGGTAAGTGACATGATTTTCCATAAACCATTTTATTCGGAGACATACCCATAGGATTTTTATATGCAGTTCTATAGGCCCATAATGCATCATCAAGTTTCTTGGACCAATTCTTTCTAGACCTATTGACAGTCTTTTGCAAAATTAATTTGAGCTCCCTATTACTCAATTCTACTTGACCACTAGGCTGAGGGTGATATGGAGATGCAATTCTATGATTAACATCATACTTAGCAAGCATTTTTTGGAAAGCACCATGAATAAAATGTGAACCACCATCAGTCATTAAATATCTAGGGACTCCAAACCTCGGAAAAATGACTTCTTTAAGCATTTCAATAGAAGTGTTATGATCAGCACTACTAGTTGGAATAGCTTCCACCCACTTAGTAACGTAATCAACAGCAACTAAAATATGTGTATGCCCATTAGAGGCAGGAAAAGGTCCCATATAATCAAAGCCCCAAACATCAAATGGTTCAATAACAAGCGAATAATTCATAGGCATTTCTTGACGTCTACTAATATTACCAATTCTTTGACATTCATCACAAGATAAAACAAACTTATGGGCATCCTTGGAGAGAGTAGGCCAATAAAAACCGGATTGCAATACCCTATGTGCAGTTCTATCTCCAGCGTGGTGTCCTCCATAAGCTTCAGAGTGACACTTGCGTAGGATATGTTCTTGTTCATGCTCAGGTACACAACGTCTAATAACACCATCTACTCCTTCTTTGTAAAGATGTGGGTCATCCCAAAAGTAATGTCTCAAATCATAGAAAAACTTTTTCTTTTGTTGGTATGTGAAACTAGGTGGTATAAATTTAGCAACAATGTAATTGGCATAATCAGCATACCACGGAGTACTACGAGAAGCATTTATGACATTTAATTGCTCATCAGGAAAGCTATCATCAATAGGTAGTGGGTCATCAAGAACATTTTCTAACCTAGACAAGTTATGCGCAACGGGGTTCTCAGCTCCCTTTCTATCAACAATATGCAAATCAAATTCTTGTAGCAAGAGAACCCATCTAATAAGTCTAGGTTTAGCATCTTTCTTTTCCATCGAATTTAATAGCAGCATGATCAGTGTGAATAGTTACTTTAGAATCAACAATATAAGGTCTAAACTTATCACAAGCAAATACAACTGCTAAGAATTCTTTTTCAGTAGTAGCATAATTTCTTTGAGCATTGTCTAAAGTTTTATTAGCATAATGGATAACATTTAATTTCTTATCAACTCTTTGCCCTAGAACAGCACATACAGCATAATCACTAGCATCACACATAATTTCAAAGGGTAAATTCCAATCAGGTGGCTGAACAATAGGTGCAGAGATCAGTGCTTTCTTAAGTATTTCAAATGCTTCTACACAATCATCATCAAAGACAAATGGTATATCTTTTTGTAATAAATTAGTCAGAGGCCGAGAAATTTTTGAGAAGTCCTTAATGAACCTCCTATAAAATCCGGTGTAACCAAGGAAACTTCTTATACCTTTGATGTCCTTGGGACATGGCATATTTTCAATAGCATCAACCTTGGCTTTATCAACTTCGATACCTTTTTCAGAAACTTTATGCCCCAAGACAATACCTTCATTAACCATAAAGTGGCACTTTTCCCAATTCAAGACAAGATTAGTTTCTTCACATCTCTGCAAAACTCGATCAAGATTGCTCAAGTAATCATCAAAAGAGGATCCATAGACGGAAAATTCCTCCATGAAAACCTCACAAATCTTTTCACAGAAGTCAGAGAATATAACCATCATGCATCGTTGAAAGGTAGCAGGTGCATTACATAAACCAAAAGGCATACGTCTATAAGCAAAAGTACCAAAAGGGCATGTAAAAGTAGTCTTTGATTGATCCTTAGCCGACATAGGTATTTGAGAGAAACCAGAATAACCATCTAGAAAGCAATAGTGTGTGCGTTTGCAAAGTCTTTCTAGCATTTGATCAATAAAAGGAAAGGGGTAATGATCTTTCTTAGTGGCCTTATTTAATTTACGGAAATCAAATACCATCCTATAACCTGTAATAATTCTTTGTGGAATCAATTCATCTTTATCATTAGGAACAACAGTAACACCTCCCTTCTTAGGGACACAATGGACAGGACTTGCCCATTGACTATCAGCAACGGGATAAATTATACCTGCCTCCAGAAGCTTTAGTATTTCTTTTTTACCACTTCCTTCATCTTAGGATTCAGCCGTCGTTGATGATCACGAACCGGTTTGGCATCTTCTTCCAAATTTATTTTATGTTGACATAGAGTGGGACTAATGCCCTTAAGATCATCTAGGGTATATCCAATAGCAGCACGGTGCTTCTTCAGAGTTTTCAATAATCTCTCTTCTTCATGCTCAGAAAGGTTAGCACTAATAATAACAGGATATATCTTCTTTCATCAAGGTAAGCATATTTAAGATTATCAGGCAACGGTTTAAGCTCAAACACGGGATCACCCTTGGGTGGAGGAGGATCCCCTAGGATTTCAACAGGTAAATTGTGTTTCAGAATGGGTTCCTGATTAAAGAATACTTCATCTATTTCCCTTCTTTCATTCATAAACATATCATTTTCATGGTCTAGCAAATATTGTTCTAAAGGATCATTAGGAGGTACGGCAATAGAAGCAAGACCAATAATTTCATCCTTGCTAGGCAATTCTTATTCCCGGTGTTGTCCACTAAATTTAGAGAATTTAAACTCATGAGTCATATCACCCAAGCCAATAGTAACAACATTCTTTTCGAAGTCTATCTTAGCATAAACAGTGTTCAAGAAGGGTCTACCAAATATAATGGGACAAAAGCTATCTTGTGGGGAACCAAGAACAAGAAAATCAGCAGGATATTTAGTTTTCCCACACAAGACTTCAACATCTCTAACAATTCCCATTGTTGATATAGTATCTCTATTGGCAAGTTTAATTGTAACATCAATACCTTCTAACTCAGCAGGTGCAATTTCATGCTTAATTTCTTCGTATAAAGTATGAGGTATAACACTAGCACTAGCACCCATATCACATAAGCCATGATAACAATGATCTCCTATCTTAACAGAAATAACAGGCACGCCTACCACAGGTCTATGTTTATCTTTAGCGAGGTTTAGCAATTCTAGCAGTTTCGCCGCAGAATTGAATAACATGCCCATCAATATTATCAGCTAAAAGATCTTTAACAATAGCAACATTAGGTTCAACTTTAACTTGCTCCGGAGGTGTATAAGTTCTAATATTACTTTTACGAACAACAGTTGAAGCTTTAGCATGATCCTTTATTCTAACAGGGAAAGGTGGTTTCTCAACATAAGAAGTAGGAACAACAGGATCATTATAAGTGACAATCTTTTCTTCAACTTCAATAGGTGCAGCTACTTTTACTTCTATGGGAGAATGATATTTAAACCACTTGTCTTTGGGGAGATCAACATAAGTAGCAAAAGATTCACAGAAAGAAGCTACTATCTCAGAGTCAAGTCCATATTTAGTGCTAAACTTACGGAAAACATTGGTGTCCATAAAAGACTTAACACAATCAAACTTAGGTGCCATACCCGACTCCTTACCTTCGTCGAGATCCCAATCTTCAGAGTTGAGTTTAATTCTATCCAATAAATTCCATCTGAATTCAATAGTCTTCATCATAAAAGAGCCAGCACAAGAAGTATCGAGCATGCTGCGATTGTTTTCAGAAAGCTGAGCATAAAGATTTTGAAGAATTATTTCTCTTGAGAGCTCATGATTGGGGCATGAATATAACATTGATTTAAGCCTCCCCCAAGCTTGAACGATGCTTTCTCCTTCGCGAGGCCAAAAATTATATTAATTGCGATCACGATGAACAAGATGCATAGGGTAATACTTTTGATGAAATTCCAATTTCACTCGTTTATAGTTCCATGATCCCGTGTCATCACATAGCCTATACCATGTCGATGCATCTCCCTTCAAAGATAAAGGGAAGACCTTCTTCTTAACAACATCATCGGGTATACCTGCAAGCTTAAATAATCCACAAACTTCATCCCCATAGAGTAGATGTTCATCAAGATGCTTTGTTCCATCTCCTGTAAAAGTATTAGCTAGCAGTTTTTCCATCATACCCGAAGGAACTTCAAAGGGAATATTTTCATGTTCAGTAGGTTCAGTAGGTTGAGGAGCAACTTTTTGCTCTCTTGGTCGGGGTGAAGATACCTTAACAAGCCCCTCAGAGGATTACTTTCCATAGTAACAAGTGACGATGAAATTTCAGCACACTATATAAATTTTTCCTTACCAAATTCCACCTACCAAAGGCGCTTCACTCCCGGCTACGGCGCTTTAAAAGAGTCTTGATGACCCACAAGTATAGGGGATCTATCGTAGTCCTTTCGATAAGTAAGAGTGTCGAACCCAACGAGGAGCAGAAGGAAATGATAAGCGGTTTTCAGCAAGGTATTCTCTGCAAGTACTGAAACAAGTGGTAACGGATAGTTTTGTGATAAGATAATTTGTAACAAGCAACAGGTAACAAAAGTAAATAAAGTGCAGCAAGGTGGCCCAATCCTTTTTGTAGCAAAGGACAAGCCTGGACAAACTCTTATGTAAGGAAAACCGCTCCCGAGGACACATGGGAATATCGTCAAGCTAGTTTTCATCACGTTCATATGATTCGTGTTCGGTACTTTGATAATTTGATATGTGGGTGGACCGGTGCTTGGGTGCTGTTCTTACTTGAACAAGCATCCCACTTATGATTAACCTCTATTGCAAGCATCCGCAACTACAACAAAAGTATTAAGGTAAACCTAACCATAGCATGAAACATATGGATCCAAATCAGCCCCTTACGAAGCAATGCATAAACTAGGGTTTAAGATTACATCACTCTAGCAACCCATCATCTACTTATTACTTCCCAATGCCTTCCTCTAGGCCCAAATAATGGTGAAGTGTTATGTAGTGGACGTTCACATAACACCACTAGAGGCTAGACAACATACATCTCATCAAAATATCGAACGAATACCAAATTCACATGACTACTAATAGCAAGACTTCTCCCATGTCCTCAGGAACAAACGTAACTACTCACAAAGCATATTCATGTTCATAATCAGAGGGGTATTAATATGTATGAAGGATCTGAACATATGATCTTCCACCAAATAAACCAACTAGCATCAACTACAAGGAGTAATCAACACTACTAGCAACCTACTAGTACCAATCCCAGACTTGAAGACAAGAACTGGATACAAGAGATGAACTAGGGTTTTGAGAGGAGACGGTGCTGGTGAATATGTTGATGGAGATTACCCTCTCCCGATGAGAGGAGCGTTGGTGATGACGTTGGCGATGATTGCCCCCTCCCAGAGGGAAGTGTCCCCGGCAGAACAGCTCTGCCGGAGCCCTAGATTGGTTCCGCCAAGGTTCTGCCTCGTGGCGGCGGAGTTTCGTCCCGAAAGGTTGCTTATGATTTTTTCCTCGACCAAAGACCTCATATAGCAGAAGATGGCCATCGGAGAGCCAACAAGGGGCCCACGAGGTAGGGGGCGCGCCCCCCACCCTCGTGGACAGGTGGGCCCCCCTCTAGTGAACTTCTTCCGCTCGATATTTTTTATTATTTCCAAAAATGACTTTCGTGGAGTCTCAGGACTTTTGGAGTTGTGCAGAATAGGTCTTCAATATTTGCTCCTTTTCCAGCCCAGAATTCCAGTTGCCGACATTCTCCCTCCTTATGTAAACCTTGTAAAATAAGAGAGAATAGGCATAAGTATTGTAACATAATGTGTAATGATAGCCCATAATGCAATAAATATCGATATAAAAGCATGATGCAAAATGGACATATCAGTATAGAGGGCAACCGTGGATACGGCTAGCCATGGAAAGTGAAAGTATGGTTGAAAAAGAAATAAACTTTATTTTCTGTTTGAGAACTGCCTATGATATATCTAGCATGGAAAGTGTTGGGAACTCTAAGTCATTTTCGTTGGTGGGATGGATACACCTCCCAAAATGTTTTTATCTCTAAGTTTTTCGTTTTGAGCTCTGGCACCTCTACAAATCCCTACTTCCCTCTGCGAAGGGCCTTTCTTTTACTTTATGCTATTTTTATATTTGGGTCTCCATCTTCTCTTACAAAAGCACCAACTAGGAGGCAATATGATCGTACTTAAGTATTGGGTGTAACTAATATGCGAGTGTGTTTCATGAATGGATCAATGGTTGAGCATGATGGTCTAGGGATAACTTATTTTAGCGTTGATACTTTGAAAGACATGGTTGCTTGTTGATATGCTTGAGTATTTAAATTATCATGTCAAAACTAGACTATTGCTTTGAACAATATAGAAGTCCAAATGCCCATGCTATAAAGAAAAGAAATATGATATGACATGATAGGTAGCATTCCACATCAAAAATTCTGTTTTTATATCACTTCCCTGCTCGAGGACGAGTAGGAGTTAAGCTTGGGGATGCTGATACGACTCCAACGTATCTATAATTTTTGCTTGTTCCGTGTTGTTATATTATCAATCTTGGATGTTTTATAATCATTTTATAGTCATTTTATATCATTTTTTGGTACTAACCTATTGACATAGTGTCAAGTGCCAGTTGTTGTTTTCAATATCAGACGGAGACCAAACACAATGAAACTTTAGGAGATTTTTTTGGACCAGAAGGAACGTAATGGGCCCTGGCTACGCCTGCGGGGTGCCTCGAGGAGGGCACAATCCACCAGGGCGCGCCAGGAGGCCCAGGTGCGCCCTGGTGGGTTGTGCCCACCTTAGGTGCCCCCCGGACCACCTCTTTGCTCTATAAATACCCCAATATTCCAGGAACCCTAAAGGCATCGACAAAATATTCATCCAGCCGCCGCAGAGTCCAGAACCACCAGATCCAATCTAGACACCATCTCGGATGGGGTTCACCACCTCCATTGGTGCCTCTCCGATGATGCGTGAGTAGTTCATTGTAGACCTTCCGTCCGTAGTTAGTACCTAGATGGCTTCATCTCTCTCTGAATTCTCAATACAATGGTCTCTTGGAGATCCATATGATGTAACTCTTTTGCGGTATGTTTGTTGGGATCGATGAACTTTGAGTTTATGATCAGATCTATCTCTCTATATCCATGAAAGTATTTGAGTTTCTTCGATCTCTTTTATGCATGATCTCTTATAGCCTCATATTTCTTCTCCGGTATTTGGGTTTTGTTTGGCCAACTTGATCTATTTATCTTGCAATGGGAAGAGGTGCTTTGTAGTGGGTTCGATCTTACGGTGCTTGATCCTAGTGACAGAAAGGGAACCGACATTTATGTATCGTTGCTACTAAGGATAAAACGATGTGGGTCTATCTCTACATAGATAGATCTTGTCTACATCATGTCATCGTTCTTATTACATTGCTCCATTTTTCCATGAACTTAATACACTAGATGCATGCTGGATAGCGGTCGATGTGTGGAGTAATGGTAGTAGATCCAGGCAGGAGTCGGTCTACTAATCTTGGACGCGATGCCTATATAATGATCATTGCCTGGATATCATCATGAGTATTTGAAGTTCTATCAATTACCCAACAGTAATTTGTTCACCCACCGTTTGCTATTTTTCTCGAGAGAAGCCACTAGTGAAACCTACGGCCCTCGGGTCTCTTTCTCATATATTTGCCTTTACGATCTACTTTTTACTTGCATTTATTTTCAGATCTATTAAACAAAAAATACAAAAATACCTTGCTACAATTTATTCTTATTTATTTTATTTGGCGTTTGATCTATCAATTTACTACAAATTTATCTCACGTCTGTTTGCCTATATCGAGGCGCCGTACCCTGGAAGGGATTGACAACCCCTTTAACACGTCGGGTTGCAAGGATTTGTTATCTGTGTGCAGGGGCCGTTTACGTTGTGTTGCTTGGTTCTCCTACTGGTACGATAACCTTGGTTTCATATCTGAGGGAAACACCTACCGCCGCTGTGCTGCATCATCCCTTCCTCTTTGGGGAAATACGGACGTAGCTTCAAGTGACATCAATAAGATTGATAGTTCTAAGATTGTGGATCATATGAAGAAACTCATCAGGGGTAGGATGCAAGGGGTCAACAAGGGGTGGACACGGACTAGCAATGTACTTGTTCAAATGATATTTATTGAAAATCTCAAGCATCTCATTTTTCCAATCATTAAAGAACTCCCCATCAAGCATAGGCACTCTACGTCTAAAACTCCCCATCGTAGACTCATACATCTTCCTCCAATGGCGATTAAACCAAAGCAATGGAGACCAAAGCTTTGATACCAATTGAAAGGATCGAGAAGAGGTGTCTAGAGGGGGTGATTAGACCCTCAACAAAGAAAAGTAGCGGTTTTTTAAGTTCTTCAAGTTAAGGTGGAGTTTTAGCACAAGTTTAAACATTCACAATACATTTCAAGCAAGCATGGCAAGAGTATATGAGCAGTGGAAAGTAAAGCATAAAAGTTGCAAGAAAGTAAAGGGATGGGATTGGAGTGTGCAAACGCAATTAGAGACACAGAGATTTTTGGCGTGGTTTCGATAGGTGGTGCTATCGTACATCCACGTTGGTGGAGACTTCAACCCACGAAGGGTAACGGTTGTGCGAGTCCATGGAGGGCTCCACCCACGAAGGGTCCACAAAGAAGCAACCTTTTCTATCCCACCATGGCCATCGCCCACGAAGGACTTGCCTCACTTGGGTAGATCTTCATGAAGTAGGCGATCTCCTTGCCGTTACAAACTCCTTGGTTCAACTCCACAATCTTGACGGAGGCTCCCAAGTGACACCTAACAAATCTACGAGACACCACTCTCCAAAAGGTAATAGATGGTGTGTTGATGATGAACTCCTTGCTCTTGTGCTTCAAAAGATAGTCTCCCCAACACTCAACTCTCTCTCACTGATTTGGCTATGGTGGAAAGATGATTTGAGTGGAAAGCAACTTGGGGAAGGCTAGAGATCAAGATTCTTGTGGTTGGATTGGAATGTCTTGGTCTCAACACATGAGTAGGTGGTTCTCTCTCAGAAAATGAGTAGTGTAAGTGTAGGCACGTACTGATCGCTCTCTCACAAATGGAGAGGAGGGTGGAGGGATATATATAGCCTCCACACAAAATCTAATCGTTACACACAATTTACCAAACTCGGTGGGACCAAATAGTGAAACTCGGTGAGACCGACTTGGTTCAAAATGTGAACATTAGAGATTTCGATGGGACCGACATGATCAACTTGGTGGGACTGATGTGCTAGGGTTAGGGTAAAACCTCAACTCGGTTTGACCGATTACACATGCTCAGTGTGACCGATTTTGGTAATGACCAAACAAAGAGTTGGTCAAGCAAACTCGGTGGGACCGACTGCATATCTCGGTAAGACCAAAATAATTGCAACAGGCAATGGAGATTTTGCAAGCCCATCTCGGTGAGACCAAGATCCCATCGGTGAGACCAAACTGATTAGGGTTTCTGGCAGTGGCTATCTCAAGTGAACTCGGTGGCTCCAGATAGATCAAATCGGTGGGGCCGAGTTTGACTTTAGGTTTAGGACATATGTGGAAATGAGGAAGTGGTTGAGGGCTTCGGAGCATATCACTAAGCGATTTCAGCAAGCAAGCCATTAAGCAATACCTCATCCCCTTTTAATAGTATTGGCTTTTCCTATGGACTCAATGTGATCTTGGATCACTGAAATAGAAATGAAGAGTCTTGAGCTTTTGCCAATATGTGTCCTTAGCATCTTGAAGGGGTTCCACATCCTCCTGTCCTTCCACTCCACTGTTGAACTCATCTGAAATATACTAGATAAAAATATTAGCCCAGCAAGAGATATGTTGACATTAATTACCAAAATCATCCAGGGAGCACTTATGCTTTCAATAGCACGCTCCAAAAGAAAATAATAATAATTTAAACAGTGTCAGGGCCAGCGAGGCACTGCAGCCCATCGAATCCAACCAGAAAATCGGTCCATGGCCCGTTTCCATACCTGAACCAGTACGCGCGAGGGGGTCAAGTCCTAGAGAGCAACTAATTGAGGAGTGCTCCTTCGGGAGCCTCCCGAAGGGTCACTTGGGATGGGCTGTGAGCGTGCCACCGCCACGTGTTGTGCTTTGGGCGCTCCCTCTGGATTTTTGTCTAATTTTTTCGCATGCATTTCCCACTTTTTAAATGTTTTTTCGGGTTTTTTTGGCTTTTTAGTTTTCCGTCGGTCTTTCTTAGCTTTTTGACAAAAAAATTCGAAACTTTTTTGCGCGTGAAAGAACATAGTTTCTTTCCTTCCGTGGGAGGCACAACCATGCCTCTTGGAAATAAAAAAGACGCATTTTCTTTTCTTTTTTTCATTCCGTGATAGGCACGGTTTTGCCTAGGCGAGAGGCACATATTTACATCCACAAGAGGCACGGCCGTGACAAAAAAGTGCGTCTATCCGTGCCTCTCGAAAAGGAAAAAAACATGCTCCCGGTGTGGTTTTTTTGTCCCTTTTTGTGACAAAAAAATTCATTAAAACCAATCAACATGAGATCTAGTTTGAAAATCTTGATGCGAGGAATCCAATGATAAAAACAGTTTGAGATTTGGACAAATGGTTTAAGAGATAAAACATTTTGAATATATAAAAAATATGTATGCCATTTGTCGCAACCTGGGAAGGTGTGAGTGACCTTTCTGATGAGTAATTAATGATTTCGCAAGTCCTAACGTTAGCCCGTCCTATTTAGCGCTTTAGGCGCTCCGCTTCCTATTTAGCGCTTCAGGCGTCCAGTATAGGTAATTTTGCAAACGGACGCCCGAAGCTGCTGCGAGCTGGGCCGGCCTATGTATATCTTTTCTTTATCTTTTTTAGAACTCAAAGAAGTATGCCCACAGGAGTTCAAACTCGCGATCAGCTGCATCGGCGCCAACGACACTAACCACCAGGCCATCGAACAAGTAGTGCTTCGTAACCTGTTTTTTTAGTTTTTGTTTGTGTCTTTATCAGTCGCGGAAATCCTTTGGTTTTAGGGACCTTTCTGAAGCTTCCCGAACCCTTTTTTTCCTGGTTCGCTGGTACGTTCCGGGACGGTTTTATTCGAGTTTTCTTATTAATTTTCTTTGTTCTTTCAAAAAATGCATGTTCTTATTTCATCGAATTTGTTCTTTTTATTTTTATAAATATTGAATTGTTTTCAAAATTTTAAACTTTTTTAAAATGCGATAAACTTTTTCTAAATTTGTCAACAAATTTAATGAACTTTTTCAAATTCGATGTACTTTTTTCTAGTTTTATAAACTTTTTTCTAATGTGATAACTTTTTAAAAAAAATTGATGAACTTTTTTGCAAATTTGATGAACTTTTTTAAGATATGATGAATTTTTTTTCAAATTTGTGAACTTTTTTGAAAATTTCATGGACATTTTCAAATTGACAATTTTTTTCAATTTTTTTCTTTTTTTTCTCTTTTTTTGTAAGTCAATTGTTGACTGGTCAACCGTGACCAGTCAGCAGCAAGCGAACGATCAAACAATGTCACCAGCCAGCCAGCGAACGCGTCCCCATTTTGGGTCGGTCCCAAGAACACGGCTGCATGGGCGCCGGAACCCCTAGTGCCGAAGGCGCTGACTAGGAGCTCCGCCCTATAATTTGTCCGTCTTAGGAATGATCAACGGCCAACGCCACCCGAGCTGCGCAACAACTAACACGTGCGCCGACCTTGACGTCTTTTTTCTATCTTTCTTTTTTAACACAGTACAAACACATATACATATACATTTTTCTAAAAAGGCATACATGCATACCTTACTTCTATGAGCATCTTCGAGAGACTGAATCGACATATCATGTCGAGATTGACGAAGTGCGACAAACGTCGACAGACGTCTTCATAGTTGACGGGAACATCCCCTCCCACAAAACGCACATGCCCAAAGGACTGAAATAAATCCGAAAAATGTGAGCATCAATATTAAATTTAAAACTTGAACTTTGATTAAAAGGGATACCACTATCATCTTAACCGTCCAACCATAAATTGATTCGTGGCCTCGTCTTGAAGAACCTGCCCAAAACCGCCAGTGCACGACCGGCACGTCCTGACCAAAATTATCCTATGGTAACAAGTGGAATACATGTGCTGTGTCACTTATCGCTGCCGAAGTAATTTGGAAATAACCTTTGCAAAGGCTAGTGATTTCCAAATAAACAATCAACAACTCAATTTTCAGGTTGACAATACACAAGTACTATTACGTTTCCCTCTTAGAAAAAAAAACCGCAATCAACAGCCCCATCAAAATGAAAAATACGTTTCTCCCTACTTAGGGCATTTCGAAGGCGGATCCATAAACCTCCTGCAACTGTCCGGACTGCGCTATCGGATCATGGAAACCATCCAACGCCGACTTGTATCTGTCCGCAGAGCGGTCTGGACGCAATTTCTTTCGCAAACCGGAGACAACCGCGGGGAGGTTTGCATGAGTCCGAACCGATCTCAAGCCCGTTTTCTGACCACCCTGTCGCACCAAAAACCCCTTCCCCCTCCCGCGCGCGCTCTCGTCCGACGCCAGCTGCCTGCTTTCATGCACTGTAGAGCACGCCGCTCAACATTGAAGACGGCTCAGGGCGGACATGACCTCTTCGCCATTGAAGCGGCGTGCCGGCCGAGGGCGCCGCCCGCGACGCGCCTCCGATGTCCGCACATGTTCAATGCCGGAGACGCGTGACTGGACGGGAAGGGCAGATATCTACCATGCCCTTTCAATGTTGTTGTCCGCCCGTCTGCTGCCATTAAGCAGGCTCGCCGGTCGAGAAACCTACTCCGGCGCAGCGCATTGACACACACGGACGCCTGGTGTCACCGGAATTCGCTATATAAAGACGGCTACACCCGGCTAACTCCACACCACAACACCAACCCCTCCACATCCTCCTCCCTTGCACTGCATCCGCCATGACCGCCGGCGAGAAAGCACTGTGGGATAGTCTGTCGTCGGAGATGAAGCACGTGGTGGCCGCCCTTGCTGCCGCCTGACATAGCCGTCGTGCCAGGAGGATCGAGGCCGGCTTGCCGGCCAGCTCGTCCGATTCTCCAACGACGAGGACGACACCACAATGGAGACAGGCTCCAACGACTCCGCCCCCGCTCCCGCGCCTCCTGTGCAAGCCGGCTTCACCATGGAGCAGGCGCAGGCGCAGTTAAACGCCGCCATGGCGGATGTGTATCCTGCACCGGTGCCTTTGTCGTTGTTCCAGGAGGCGCAGGAGGAACAACGGTACAATCTGTTCCTCCTGGTGTAGCACCGGCTGGCGGAGAGCCAGATCTACGGCGAGCGAGGAGGCCGTGGTGGCCATGGCCGTGGTGAACCCAAATTTTGTCGCGAAGCAGCGTGCCATCTGCGATGCCGTCCGCGCTCAAGCTGCCGCTCGGCAGGAAGCGGAAGCTACGGAGGCGCACCTGCACGCGTTCACGGAGGAGAACATAGCCAACTGCGCCTCCTATGCATCGTCGACGAACCATCAACCGGCCCGGTGGGACGACGACAGCCAAGGCGCCACCATTTTCCTCGTGGACCTCAAGTCCATCGGCGACGAACAAAGCACGGTCTCCTCCGAGGATAAGTAGGCCACGGGAGGTAGCGGGGCCTAGTGTTCCATGTGGGCTGGTCCATCTCCCATGTTCTACTCTTTCTCGCCGGAGACCGCACCTTCACTTCATCGGTCCTATTACTGATGCTCGTGGAGACGACGGAAGAAGGACGACACGGGCTTGGACGCCGTGCACCGCCGCCGTATGATAGGTTTAGGGGCAGGTCTTTTTTGTTCTAAATGTCCGAAATGCAGTTAAATCCGCCGTGTTTGTATGAAATCTGTCATGTTTGTACGAAATCCGACCATGTTTGCATGAATTTTATCCGGTTTGTTGAAAAATAGTTTGAAATGTATGCGGCTAGCGTTGGAAGGATGGCAATGGATAGGGTATGGGACGGGTAGAGCAATATCATACTCATACCCGTGAAGTCAATGGGTACAAAGTCCCACCCATACCCGTACCCATGGGTCTGAAACTTTACTCGTACCCATACCCGACAGGTACCCATACCTATTGGGTACCGAACGGGTAGATCAAACACTACACAAGTTATTCATAATTTTACATTCATCCATAGCACATTTGACAAAAATACATTTATCTCAACTTAATAACAAATAAATGAGTACAAGACAATTATCTTAATTCAAATTGATAATTAATGACAACTTTAACATAAGTTCGAAAGCTTGCAACACATTTCATCAAATACCATCTGACAAATATGTAACATGACAGTATAAAATGGATAGGGTATGAGTATATCCACGGGTACAAAGCTATACCAGTGCCCTATCCACGAATTAAAGGGTAGAGTATAGGTACTACCCGTGGGTACAGGATTGTGCCCATACCCTGCCCATGCGGATATGATAGCCGCGGGTACCCGTACTCATGAGTAAAATTGTCATTCTTAGTCGACTTTCTGCATTCATGTTTATGAACTGATCCCCTTTAACTCCGGACGAAATGCTGGAGGTTTTTTATAGGTTGCGGCTCGAGATGTCCTAGAAAGCAAAATCCCCTATGGACGCGGTGATGATCAACAGCGATGCAAATTACATCAGCGAGTCCAGGACAGGAGGATGGGGATGTATTGGCTAGGATGCAGATGGTGAAGTCATATTTGCAGCAGCGGATAATTTATCAGGCATTTCTGAAGCATTATCGAAAAAGGCTTTTACTCCTTTTTATATAAAACTATAAAGCAACAATCAACAACAAACCAATATAAACACACGTCGTCACAACAACATGCAAACCCAAGACAGGATACATAGGCGTTGAACGCAACAACAGCATACCTAGCACTACAAAGCAACCAGAAGATTCAACCATGAACACGCCACCGTGAAGAGATGAAATCGCATACGACGAACTGTGGGCTACAAGGCGACGCCTTCAGAAAGGTTACTACACCGGGGCGCCGCCACCGCCCGATCCGAGAATTAGAGTAGCCCCTGGAGCAACACGACAGACAATGAGAGTCATGACGACGCCTTGAAGAAGGGGATGAGCTTCGCAGCCGCCGGTCCGTCCGAAAATAGAACAGGTTTCACCCTGGCCAACACTCACCGCCACCAAACGCCACACCCCCTTACCACGCCGCTCACACGGCCATGGCCACCGGGCAACACCGAGCCACGGGCTCTGCCCCATGAGCACTGTGCTGCCACCACCAGGGCCGCTGCCCCGGCATTCAAGACTCTGACACCACCTCATCCGAGACCTGTCGCTACCCCAATCTAAGAGACGAGCGGAAAGGCCCCGGGTTTCGCACCCCTGGGCGGCCCTATGCACTGAGACCCAAAAGGCCAGCAAAACCGGCCTCCATCGACCCGTCCTGCTGTCGGGTGTGAGACGAGCTCAGTTCTGCAACACCAGGAGCGAGACGAGCGATGGACCACAGCTGAGAGAGGGCCAACCCTGCAATGAAAGTAGCGCCCGGACGACAAAAAGAGGGAACGAAGGATGACACAAGCCGCCTAGGGACGAGCCGACGTCGGAACATGCCAGTCGCTGCGGCAGCCGGCCTGCCAAGCTGCCATGGAGCCACGTCCAGAGCAGCAGCCCACCGAGCCACTGCCCAACCTGCGCCGCCCGGCGAGCTCCAAGCGTCGGAGACGCCGGGCACGCACCCACGCGGCCAACCGCCGTTGCCTACCCTCAGGACAGAGGAAGGGGAGGGACGCCGTCGACGCCGCAAAACCTGGCCGATCCAGATCGAGGAAGGAGAGGCCCGAACTCCCCACAACCACCAGCCATCACGGGGCCACCACCACGCCGCGCCTGCACCAGATCCGCGGCACAGGCCCACGCAGCCGCCGCGCGTCCACCAGCCATCCCCGCCTCTGCGCCACCACCACCACGAGCGCGCGTCGCCAAGCCCGTGCAAACTTGGCGCCCTTGCCCGATCCAGCCGCCCCGCTCCGGTCGTCCGCGCACGAGGGGGAGAGATGCACCACCGCCAGCCACCGCGAGGGGCTTTGCCCCGGCGGCTCCGGCCGGCGGCGATAGCGGGGGAGAGAGAGGACGGAGGAGGCACCGCCGCCCGCGGGGTCGACGCGGGGGCTAGGGTTGTTTTGAGAGGTTTCATCAGCGGTGCTCTATCTCCGAAGCATTTCAAGTGGAGGCAGAGAGTTTTGGGATGAGCCGTGTTATTTTCATTTCTGATTGCCCGCCACTCATGCACGCTATGTGCTCGAACAATGCTGATCGTGCAAAACTTGGCACCCTCTTCCGTGAGATAAAATTCCTACTCCAACTGCATCAAGGTTGAGTTCAATCCCCGTGAATGTAATGTGCCTGCACATTTATTAGCTAGGCATGGTGCGAGGATTGAGTCAAACGTTTTGGCTCACTGATTTGCCCTCTGATGTAATTGGTGCAAAGGTCGGCGAGTTAGCCGCGTCCACTAGTTGAATGGAATGCACCGTGTTCCTTGTCAAAATAAATAAATAAATTAAATAAATCAGAGGACAAAACTGGTAAATAGAAGGGAGGATAACTCCAGCCTTTGCATCGATTGATGCAGCTAGGCAACTGATGAGTATACAATCAAATCCATTGCCACGAAATTCCAGCTTTGATCCAAACATGTCGCTAGATTATCATGCATGCTCAATTCATACTAGGAAACATGTAACAAACTACATCTCTGAGGCCGGTATACATCCGTGATCCATCCACCCCCAACTCAGCTCAACGTTTGTTCAACTCAAACATGTTCATTATTAATTCTACGACCCGATGGACCCTTGCAATTCAGAAACATCTTATCACGTTCTTCCATCAGATGAATAACACAAAGCGACCGAAGAGCACCGGCGCAAAATATCACGTGCAGCTGCTCGATCTCACACATGTCCTGGCGATCCGTTCATTCCCATGATCTTTTCCTGTGGAAAGTCCACTCGGATGGGTTGATGGTCGATTTGCCGCTGGAGGCGACAAGGTCGTAGGGCGAGTCCTCCCCGAACTCGGTCAGCATCGCCTTCCAGTGTAGGCATGGATCCCATTCCGCCTCCTTGAGGATCCTCAGGATCTCTTCCACAACTATATTGCTCCCCTCTTCCGACAAATGCAACCCATCCCTACAAATTCAGAGTCATTGCTTACTTTATTCTTCTCTTCAGATAATTGTAAACAAGAGAGAAGGAACAAGCTAGAAAAATGGATTCCAAACTCACGTAAAGCATGCTGTGGCCCAGTCCTCTCGTTTCTGCATGGCGTTCCAAAGATCGACCACCTTGATGTCCATCTCTTTCGATACAGATATACATGCTTCAGAGTAGAGACGGCAGGTTTCGTTGGTCCGCACAATCTCGCTGAGTGCAGTGCTGGTTGATTTTTTGAGCAGCTCCTCGTTGAGCGGCGGGCAGCTCAGAAAGATCACACGAGTCTTGTTGGACAGGCTCTTGAGGTGCTCTCCTATCTTCCTCATGTTGTCCATGTACTCCTCAAGTGGCACATGAGGTCCAAGCCCGGAAGGGTGCGGAGCAATCGAATCATTGCCACCAAAGTAAACTACAACCAAGCTAGGCTGCACTGCTGAATCCTAATTAAAACAAACAAGAGTTGCAGCCAATCAACAGTTATGTTATATCAGAAAAAAAAAGAGTACTCCTCAAGTTAGAATTATCTAGTCAGCAGAGATGATATAAAATGGCTGTGTGCATCATATGATGGAGAGGCCAGGGTTATCGCCTTTTCCAACAAAGAGAGCAGAGATGATATAAAAAAATGTAGGATTAACTAGCTGGTTTGAAGAGAGCATCGGACCTTGGGGAAAATTTTGGTAATGACTTGAAGTGCTCGCCTTGAGTTCCATGCAATATATCCTCTGAGAACAATATCAGCCTGAACGAGTTGAATACACACACACATCAGTCAACCGGATTGTTGTTAGCATTGGTTCATGATAGTGTCCAAATTAAAGAGCTGATATACTTTGATTTGGTCTATGATCCTGCTTCTGCTCTGTTTTCACAAGTGTTCCTTAAAAATGCCTTATTGACATGAGTATTTGATTTTCCGTCAAAAGAGTACAAGTAGTATTTAATTATCATATATTTCTTGCATTTTCTCTAATCTAAGTGTTATACATATTTGACAATACTAAGACACAATCTGTAAAAATAGCCCGAAGTGTTTTGCAAAACATTGGAACAGTCTATTTTTCTTGGATGTCGATTCAGCGCGAGCTTTCGCGCCTTGTCATGGAGGCGCAACGCATTCAGGGCCATCAGTCGATCCAAGCATGCAGACCGTCGCGTGTCTGCACCCAGCCTATTGTCGGATCTGACGGCCAGCTGCATGTTGCGCCCGGGAAAAATTCACTGTCATTCGCTCTATACATTTCCCATTTTTATTTTGCGTCAGTTTCATATACATTCTAAATGTTCTGATTAACGGGTTTGCTGAACAAGAAAAATAAAATGTAGGTTAAAATTGTAGGCCTACAGCAAGTCACAACAACAAAAATATAGTAGGGATACTGTATTCCAGTGGTGCGCACTTTTAAAACGATGTCATAACCTACCTTAAAAGAACTGTGTGCATAAGTGTGTTGTGTAAAAAGGAACGATGGAAATATTCTATTGAAAAGAGACAAAGCAAACATATCACATAGGCAGGTGCACAAGATAGGAGTACTTGCTTGGTCTATCCAAAATTATATGCATTTTGGACGCTGTCACTAGTTATATTGTTTGTTAGTATAAATTTGCGAAATATAATCAATCTACATATCCATGAATAACAAGTGACATTCAAGGAACACATTAATCAAGAAATCCTGTAAATCTCACATTAATCGAGAGGGGAAAAAAAGATCAACAAGAACAACAGATATCCGCGCAAACGGTAGGAGTACACTACTGTGGTGAACCGAAAATTAAAAGTTTTGGTTGTCAAGAGTTAAGGGAATTCTTTTTTTTACTGGCAGTGCGTGATTAATAAAGTTAAATTGGACGGAAGGATGTAGTTGCAGATGCATATGACGAGTGACCTGATAATCATGCATCTAGGTTAGGTCGATCGGTAGTGAATGACTGAGTGTGAGTGTGATGTGAGGTGAGCCGCAATCTTTGACACCCGGAGCCGGAATCACATCACACGGCAACAGGACAGGAGGGTAAAGAGAAAATTAAGGGGAGGGGAGGGGAGGGCGGGGCGGTGGTACCTTGCGGGCGTAGACGTCGGCGAGGGTGGCTCCCCATCCGCCGTTGCTGAAGCTGTACTGCACGATGGAGGAGCCGAAGAGCACGAACACCGGGCGACCCATCATCTTGTCCGGCGGCCGGCGCGCGGCTGTTGATTCGATCGATCTGCCCTAGCTTTGTCGCTGCCGGCACTGGACGGCCGGGAAGAAACAATGAGAGGGGTCGTCGAGGCCTCCCGCCCTGTCCCTCTCGCAGTCTCGCCCTATCTCCTGTCTTTTGGCCACCGCCCTCACTCGTGGTGTTGGTGGTGGTAGTGGAGCACACTTCTAGTAGTGCCGGTGGAGTATTAGTACGGTCCTATTAAAGGGAGAAAGGAAAGGAGCAGCAGCGTGCTGAGATTTGTAGGTGGATTGTACCAAACTCACGGCCCACCATGCCTGAACCAAAAACTGCGGATTGGTGTCCTCCCTAATAATCCCGTCCCATAAAGACTCTGAGTCTCTGACCACTGCAGTGCGTGCATAACTCCTGCTAGTACTAACACACCTCTCTAACGTGATGGCCATGCGTGCTTTCGATCAGTTGCCGCGGAGAAAGATAGAAAGAAAAAATAACTGCACGTACGTGGGCAGACCATTCAATTCGTCGCCTCCATCTCTCCAACCACTTTGCTCCTAGCTCTGGCTGTGGCCGTGGCCGTGGCCAAGCATCTATGTCAGGTCATACCGGCCCGTCGCTTCGTCACCATTCAATTGCGAAACACACGAGCAGTTGCAGCTGCAAGATCATTTACTTGCCTGCCTCCTCCCACCATCCTCTGCATGCTCACTCTCTCGTAATTCATTGATTCCATCATTTATGGCGCCTATCAGAGGATGCATCCGCATCTGACGACTACAGCTTTGAGTGTTTGCTACAGCATCGCGATTTAGTATTACTAGAAATGGCACCGTACACGTAGAAAAAAGGCCGAGTTCGTTGGCGGTTGTACAAATACCTACTTTCTCACTCTGGGTTTATTTATCGGCCCCTCTGGTATTTTGGGTTACACATTGACCATTTGTATAACTAACAACAAATGTTTTGTAAAATGTATGTTAGAGATGATTTATACTGTAGTCTTGCCCAGTGGCACCTTTCCTCCATCTTGCGTTTATTAGCCCGTACATGAATCACACGACCCCAAAAAAAAATCTCAATCACAGGTCGTTTATTAGCCCGTACATGAAGAAAGATGAACCCGAAAAGGGAAAAAAGAGCAACACCTCCTCCCTGAGAAAAGCTTAGGCTTCATTTGCCTCCCGCCGCCGGCGCCAGTCCGCCTCGTTTTCACTGGCCTTAGGACCACGGCGGCGCGGTGGATCCCGACTCTTGCCAGCGGGAGGGCTCCGTTTTTAGATGTTTCTTCAACTTTTGTTAGGGTTTGTGTTCTGCTCAAAAAGACGAGACGACGGCGGCTCTCTGTAGATAGAATAAGTTTCTCCCCGCCAAGCCCCCGTTTCGATAGTGTGTCTAGCATCGCCGGTGGGCGTGTGGAGGTGTGTCTCCGGCGGATCTATCCTTGATGGATTTGCTCGGATCTGGTCGTAGTCCGTCTACCTTTGTGTTTCTTCAGGTCGGATCCTTTGATCTATGCTACTCTTCACCGGCGGCGGCTGCTGTTCTACTGTGCTGGTCTTATGGGACCTTAGCACGACGACTTCCCGACTGTCTACTACAATAATTTTGCCCGGCTCTAGCGAGGGAGGGGCGATGACGGCGGCGCGCCTTCGGCTCGCTTCGGTGCTTGTGGTCGTCGCTAGGTGGTCTAAGTATCTGGATGTAATTTTTGTTATTTCTGGTGTTCGTTGTATTGCCATGATTGAAGATGAATAGATTGAAAGTTTTATCAAAAAGAAAGAAAGAAAGATGAACACGGGTCGAACTTGTTTTTGCGTAGAACAATTCACAAATTGATGCACTTCTCAGACGTTTCTCGGAGTGTGAATCATCTGATCGACCTCAAATTTTGAGGAGTTGCTGACACGACAAATTCCACACAATCTAAACGGTTGGATCTTCGAAAGGATGTCAGAGTTAGCCACTGGACTCCTGATGACCTACAAGTATAAAGGATCGATCGTAGTCCTTTTGATAAGTAAGAGTGTTAAACCCAACGAGGAGCAGAAGAAAAAGACAAGAGATTTTCAGGAAGGTATTCTCTACAAGTACTGAAAGTGGTGGTAACCGATAGTTTTGTAGCAAGGTAGTTCACAATGAGTAACAAATAGCGATAGTAACAAAGGTGCAGCAAGGTGGCCCAATCCTTTTTATAGCAAAGGGCAAGCCGAAAAGTTCTCGTATATATAAAGCAAAGCGTTTTTGAGGACATATGTGAATTCTCATCTAGTCACGGTCATCATATTTAGTTGATTCGTGTTCATTACTTTAATAATTTGATTTGTAGGAGGACCGATGCTAGGGTGTTATTCTTACTTGAACAAGCAACCATCTTATGATTACCGCCTCTCGCAAGTATCCACAACTACGAAAGAAGAATTAAGATAAATCTAACCATAGCTTTAAACATATGGATCCAAATCAGCCCCTTACAAAATAACTCATAAACTAGGTTTAAGCTTCTATCACTCGCGCAACCCATCATCTACTTACTACATGCCAATACCTTCTGCTAAGCCCAAACATGGTGAAGTATCATGCAGTGGACGTTCACACGGCACCTGTAAGTGCATCTAGTGCCCCTTAGTGATTTTGATGTATTGAAGACTTATAGGTTAAGGGACTAATGTGTTTATGAGTGTACACAGGTCTATAAGTCTATGAGGAGTTTGATATTTACGGAGAAAGTCGACCCTAAAAATGAAGTTCTTCGTTGAAGACTTTGATATTCGAAGACTTTACGAAGACTTTGAAAGTGAAGAAATTGGTGTGACCTTGAAGACTTGGTATTCATTTGAGGAACATGAAGCGTGAAGACTTACATTTTTCGTAGTTTCGTTTTCTCTTTCTTGAGTCATAGGAAACACCGTACTGTTAAAGGGGGTCGAGGAAATACTAAGGAAAAATTTCCATGTGATGCTCAACTCAAAATCCTACATCTACCAATCCCTTCGAGTGAAGCCTTTGGAAATCTCATACAGTTTAGTCAATTTCTTGATGTAGACGAAGTTCTTCCGTCACCGAGGAGTTTGTTCTGACCGAGGAGTTAGGAATTCGCAGTCGGATTGCCTACGATGAGGAACATGATAGCCCCGAGGAATTTGAAAGTCAAATTTCGACCGATTCTTGTGCTACGCGCCAGCTGTCCCAAAATATCCTATCCACCTAACGGTCATATCATTGAAGGGCATTTATGTCTTATCATGTCGGGCTGCTCCCTAGGCTAAAATAGCCGCCCCCTACAACCACTAGCTGGTTGGCTGCTCCGAGAGAACTTGACACTTGTCATTTGAGAGTAACCCATCCTCTGAGGACTTTTGAGCGAAAATCATCGAGTGAGGAAAAACCCAAAAACCAAACCCCTACAAACCCAAAGTGATTGAGCATCACTGAAGAGATTGATCCTGCGTGGATCTGACACTTGTTACCTTTGAAGACTGTGCTTCTTCCAGACGGTTAGGCGTCATGGTCTAGAGCATCCAAGAGGAATTGTGGATCGCCGAGTGACCAAGTCTGTGAAGGTTTGGAAGTCGCTCAAGACTTACCACGAGTGATTGGACGAGGTCCGTGTGACCTTAGTTCAAGGAGAATCTGGTGAGGACTTGGTGTCCCGAAATGCGTGCTTTCAGCGACTGGGTGTCCGGGACTGTGTGTCCTCGAGTTTAAATACGCAGCCGCTCAACCAGACGCATAACCGAGACAGGAGTTGGAACTGGTCTACCAAATCATTGTCTTCACCAACCTAACTGGTTCTATTTCCTCAACTCTTTCATTTCCTCACTACTGTGTTGAGTGTTCGTTCATATCTGTGTTTGAAGACTTTGACTGAAGACTTTCTCAATTTCCTCAGTTCAATTTCTTCAGTCTGTTTGTCTTCATCTTGTGTTTTCCTGTGATTACGCTTTGTGTACTCTGTGATTGTCTTCATTTCATCATGATGACCATGCCCGCATTCGCTTATGCTTACTTCTGAGTACTTATTCCGCTGCAAGTAGTTCTTCGCTTAGGAATTTCCTCACCACCAAATTCCTCAGTGAAGATTTCATAAAAATCGCCTATTCACCCCCCCTCTAGTCGATATAACACACTTTCAATTGGTATCAGAGCAAGGTACTCCCTTGTTCTGTGTGATTTTGGTTTAACCACCTGAAGTTTTAGTTATGTCGACCGCAGGTATGATCAAGGTCTCGGTGGGTGTCCTACCTTTGATGGGACAGACTACCCCTCTTTGGAAGAACAAGATGCGAATGCATCTTGAGGCAATTGACAACGATCTACGGTATGTTGTGGAAAATGGTGTTCCCTCACCACACCTTCTCCGAATCTTTGCCGATGTGAAGAGATTCAAGCAACTCGATTCTCAAGCGAAGAATATCATATGTGGCCATCTGAGCAAAGGACAATATGGAAGAGTGAGTGCTTTGGAATCTGCTAAGCTCATCTGGGACAGGCTGTCCAAAGTAAATGAAGGAGTCTCAACTTAGCGTGACTCTCGAGTTGATGTTCTTCGCAATCTCTTCAACCGCTTCAAAAGACTCGACAACGAAAATGTTCAACAAACCTTCGATCGCCTCACTGACATCTCGAATGAGCTTCAAGCGCTTGGTGCCACTGACATCACCGACCATGAGGTGGTGAAGAAATTGTTGAGATCGCTGATTCCTCATTTGATACTCCGCACCGATGATACAAGAGCGTGCGACTACAAGTCACTTGATCCAGCTAATATCCTCGAGAGGCTAAATACTCATGAGTTCGACTTCGAAAAGAGATCTCTATGGTTCTAGCTATGGAAAATCACGTGCCACGAAGGCCAAGGCTGTGTGCGAATCTGATTGTGAAGACTACTGGTAGTAGCCTTGGAGATCTGAAGAATTGAGCCAGGAGTAGCCTTTGCATTCGTGAAGAAATTCCAAGTTCTCAAGACGTGGTCGTTTGGAAAATCCTCAAGGAGCGGTGATTCCTCATCCGGTGACTACAAGAGAAGGCTATGCCACAAATGCAAGAAACCTGGTCACTACATTCAAGATTGTACTCAGTGGGAAAAGGAATTAAAGAAGAAGAAATACAAGGATTATAGTTCTGATGACGCTAAGAAGAAGAAGAAATCGTCAAAATCTTCATCATCAAAATCCTCAAAGCCTTCTTCTCACAAGAAGAGCAGCTCCAATAAGGCTCGGGCATTCATTGGCAAGGAAATGGACTCTGAAGCTAAATCTGAGGAATATGAGGAAGAGGAGGCATCAAAAGAATCCGAGTCTGGTGTGGCAAGTCTGCTCGCCATCGCCTCTTCGTCAAGAAGTCCATCTTCAACTCTGAAGAAAATGACCTCACCAACAAAGCTGATGAAGATAGTGATGACTACGCTCCACCTATTGCTTCATGGCAAAGGGTGCCAAGGTACTCAAATATACCTCCTCTTAATCTAGTGAAAATGAATCGATGAAGATCTAAAGCCCAGCTACTCAAAACTTGCTAAGATTGCTTGTAAAACAACAAAGGGCTTTTGAAAAGGTTCAAAACATGCTAGATAAAAGTGATGATATGTTAGGTGAAGAAATGGATCGCACTAAAGCCCCGATCGATAATCTTCAGAGACTTGATCTAGGCTTGACAACCTTCAAGGTCATCATAACACTCTCTTGTTTGATCATGAGAAACTTTCTTATGAATTTCTTCAAAGAAAGCAAGATCTTGAGAAGCTAAGAGTGAGTTATGAAGATCTTCGAAGGAGCGATTCATTACTTGCTCAACAAATCAACGCTTCTCGGGAAGAATTTGTTCCTCCATGCTTAAAGTGCATTGAACGTGAATCGCTAATTCTTCACCTGAATGTTCAAATGCTTCAACTGTTACAAATTCTTCACCTGCCTCTGCTATCACTAATTCCTCATCCGAGGACATTGCTAGTATCCTTGACGATGCAATTTGAAGGAATTGTACATGTGAACGCATTACAAAAGCCTCAAAGGGCATCGAGACTCTTTGTGATGTGCTTAAAAAGCAGATCCTCAATAGGAACCCTAGGAAAGAGGGTATTGCCTTTGAGAGGAAACTCAATGTTGATGGAACATATTGGAAGCCTGAGCAGTACCCCAAAACCTCATGGGTTGCTGCAAAGGGACCTCCAGTTGATCCATCTAACTTATCTGGCTTTACATGTGAATCTCCTCATTCTTCTGATGAGTCATTTGACTCCAACTATAAACTGTTCAAAAATCAGAATGGTGAAGTATTTGCTAGATATGTTGGCACTAACTGCAGGAACGGTTCTCCTATGAAGAAAATCTGGGTTCCCAAGAAGTGCCTTGAAAGTCTTCACGTGAATGTCCTCATGACACCACACTGTGAAGAAAAGGAACCCCAGATCAAACTCTTCATATGGACCAAATTCTTCATATGGATCCAAGTCCTCATCTGGACCAAATTCCTCACGTGGATCAAATTCCTCAAAAGGATCAAAGTCCTCATATGATTCTCGTCGTGCTAACAACTCTGTTTACATGAGGGTAGAGCTAAGGGCTATGAATATGTGCATTATTCTTCAAACCAATATGTTCATAAGTCCTCGAAGAATTTCTGCTTATTCATATGCTTACCCTAACCCCTCTTATGTGAAACGAAATGGATTGGCCTCTATGCCACCATTCTCATATGGAGCTTCAGAGTGATGAAATCTTTGCCACCCCTTGAGATGTGGGTGGTGAAGAAAAAGAACTAATCTCTTCTGCAGGTCAGGTCTCGGGCGTGCTTTAACGTCGATGAATTTGCCGGGGACACGACAAAAATGCACGAAAGGGCCTTGAGCTAATCATGAAGAAATGAACTTTCATTTCACACGTCCTCATCTTGCTTATACATTATCTTTGCTCGATGAAATTCATCCGATGAAATTGATATCATATTCTTCATCGATGAAGTATATGAGATCGTAAGTTGCACTAATTCATCTGCAGGATGATCAACCCAAAGCAAATGAGTGGGTCCTCGATAGTGGATGTACAAATCACATGATTTGGTGACAAGAATCATTGATGGATACTCCCTTATCACCGTCACATCCGAAGCATATCATCTTCTTGACAAAGGCAAAAGTCGGGTATTGGGTCTTGGTAAGGTTGCGATCTCTAAGGACATACACATGGACAAAGTCATGCTTGTTGAGTCCTTAGGATACAACCTCATGTCGATCTCAATGCTTTGTGATCTTGATATGGTTGTTGTCTTTGGCAAGTATCGTTGTGTTGTGATCATGGAAGTCGACAATTCCAAAGTCTTGAAGGCTTTAGGAGAGGAGACTTGTATATTGTTGATTTCTCTGAGGACCACAACCAGCCGTGTGTCTACTTGCAAAAGCTTCGTAAGGCTGGCTATGGCATCGGCGACTTGGTCACGCAGGCATGAGGAATTTGCACTGCGCTTGCGAAGAAGAAGCATGGCATTGGCATTGAAAATGTCAAATTCCTCAAGGATCACTTGTGCGAACTGTGAAGCTGGAAAAATGACCAAGGCCAAGCATCCAAAGAAAGACTATCATGACCACTACTCGTCCATTGAATTGCTTCACATGGACCTCTTTGGTCCTAATCATTACTCAGCAGTCACTAATGATGCATCTCTATATGGCTTTGTTTTTGTTGATGATTACTCTCGTTACACATGGGTACACATTGTTACTTACAAAAATGAAGTGCAGAAGTCTTCAAACGATTTTCCTCGAGGGCTTCAACCAACTTTGGCGTGAAGATCAGGCACATCAGAGTGACAATGGAACTGAGTTCAAGAATTCCGGTCTTGATGACTATCTTGATGAACTTGGTATTACTCATGAGTTATCTGCTCCCTATACTCCTCAGCAAAATGGCGTCGTGGAGCGCAAGAACAGAACTCTTGTTGAGATGGCTCGCACTATGCTTGATGAATACAAAACGCCTCGTCGTTTTTGGATTGATGCAATTGATACTGCGTGCCACATCATCAACTGAGTATATCTCCACAAATTCTTCAAGAAGACTGCCTATGAACTCCTCACTGACAAGAAACCCAATGTGAGTTATTTCAAAGTCTTCGGTGCTAAATGCTGGATTAGCGATCCTCATCACAATTCTAAATTTGCACCGAAAGCACATGAAGGTTTTATGCTTGGTTACGGAAAGGACTCGCACACCTCTGAGTCTTCAACATCGTTCTTCACAAGATTGTTGATCTTGTAGATGTGCGGTTCGATGAAACTAATGGCTCGCAAAGAGAGCACCTACCTTCTGTGTTAGATGAACCAGACCGAGTAATCTATCAAGTTCAAGGCAACCGAGGATGTAATTCCTCTTGAAGAATCTGCCAAGAATTCATTCCTCAGACGTGAAGAACGTCGAGCTGATGCACCTGACGATAATGTTGAAGGAAATGGTACTGAAGAAAATGCTGATCAAATTCCTCGACGACAACCAGCTCATCCTCGCGTTGCAAAAGAAGTGCAAGTTGACAAGATCATCAATGACATTGAAGCGCCAGGTCCTCTCACACACTCAAAAGCTTCACATTTATCTAAATTTTGTGGGCACTATGATTTTGTCTCTATCACAGAGCCCACTAAGGTAGATGAAGCATTTCTAGAGCCTGAGTGGATTCAGGCAATGCAAGAAGAATTACATCAGTTCGAGCTCAACAATGTCTGGGAACTGGTCAAACGTCCAGATCCTCGCAAGCATAATATCATTGGCACAAGATCTACCGCAACAAGCAAGATGAAAATGTCCTTGTGGTAAGGAATAAGGCACGACTTGTAGCTCAAGGCTACACACAGGTTGAAGGAATTGATTTTGATGAAACTTTTGCACCTGTTGCTAGACTTGAGGTTATTCGCATACTACTTGCTTATGCTAACCATCATAATATCACCTTATATCAAATGGATGTGAAAAGTGCATTCCTCAATGGTAAGCTTGAGGAAGAAGTATATGTTGCTCAACCCCTAGGTTTTGAAGATCCAAAGAATCCCGACAAAGTCTTCAGACTCAACAAGGCCCTCTATGGTCTCAAACAGGCCCCACGGGTGTGGTATGATACATTGAAGGAATTCTTCGTGAAGAATGGCTTCACACCAGTTCTACGACCCTACTCTCTTTACTAAATCATATGATGGTGAACTGTTTGTGTGCCAAATATATGTTGATGATATTATCTTTGGCTGTACTGACCAACATTATAGTGATGAATTTGCCTATATGATGAGTGAAGAATATCAAATGTCTATGATGGGAGATTGAAATTCTTTTTAGGTCTTCAAATTCGTCAACAACACAATGGCATATTCATATCTCCGGAGAAATACCTCAAAGATGTCCTGAAGAAATTCGGCATGCAAGATTGCAAAGGCATCAAGATTCCTATGCCCACAAATGGCCATCTATGCACTGATGAAAATGGTATTGACTTCGATCACAAGGTATACCGCTCCATGATTGGTTCTCTATTGTACTTATGTGCATCTAGGCGGATATAATGCTTAGTGTTTGCATGTGTGCCTGATTTCAAGCTACACCGAAGGAATCACACCATAAGGTCATGAAGCATATTCTTCGATATCTAGCTCACACACCAACACTAGGATTATGGTACCCCAAGGGCTCTACTTTTGATCTCATTGGATATTTTGACTCGACTATCTTTGGTGATCGTGTGGACCGTAAGTCAACATCTGGTACTTGTCATTTCCTCGGATGATCTTTGGTCCGTTGGTCCTCGAAGAAAGCAGAACTGCGTATCATCTCTGCGGAAGCTGAATACATTGATCTTTGGCTCTTGTTGTGCTCAATTGTTGTGGATGAAGCAAACTCTCAAGGACTACGGCATCAACGTGAAGAATGTGCCTCTCTCTTTGTGACAATGAGAGTGCCATCCAGATTGCTCACAACCCAGTTCAGCACTCGAAGACAAAGCACATTCAAATTCTTCATCATTTTCTTCGTGATCATGTGTTGAAGGGCGACATCTCCATCGATCATGTGAAGACTGAAGAACAGCTAGCCGATATCGTCACAAAGCCCTTAGATGAGAAGAGATTTAGCAAGTTGCGGTGTGAGCTAAATATCTTAGAATCTTCAAATGTTCTTTGAAAAGGACACACATCCTGACACTTATGCAAAATTGATGACTTAGATGTGCAACACATGAAGAAACGTTTTTCTTCAATCAATGAAGAATAACACTCTAAGTGTGAAGAAATTTATGAAGAATTTGATTCTCAGAACCCTATGACAATTGTACGCGGTGTCTGAAATCTTCATTCTTATACGGTGGGTCACGCCACCACCAAAGTTGAAAATCTTCAATTTGAGTTCTTCTTCAGTTTTGAAATTCTTCAGTTTTTCAAATTCTTCAACTTTGCAAAATCTTCACTGTTTCCATCGTTCTTCTTCATTGGCTATATATATATATATATATATATATATATATATATGTGGGTTTATGTCCTCTACAACATTCACTTATGGCTATTTCTTCAAGATGCTTTTTCTGCTAAGTGAATGTGATCGGACCCTTCCCCCTCTATGCTTTACTCAACCCAATCTATTCACAAATTCTTCATGTGCGTTCTATTTGAAACTCGTTCAAAATCTTCACTGTGTCCTTGTCAGCTGAAGAAATTGCGAACGGAACTGTTAACTTATCTTATCCAAAATTTTCGGTTTTACCGCTCAAACCGTTCCGCATCCCACGATAAACTTATCTATTCACCCACGATCTAACACAATCTCCACTTTTCAGTACGTGGGTGACACATGTCAAGCGAATGAGAAGGGTCAGGGGCACGTTCGTCCCAAATCTTTGGGCGAATAGTTTTTCACCGTGGCTATATATACCCCCTCTCCCCTTCCTCACTTCCTTTACTCCGCTCGACCGCTCTCTCTCTCGCTCGAGATTCTCAAACCCTAGCGCCGCCGCTACTCCATCGTCGCCGGTGAGGAAGAGCTTCCTTGCCCTCGACCTCGCCGTCGTACTTTCGCACCGATCATGGAAATCTTCACTCCATTTGCCGTAGCTGTCTTCCTTCGCCGAGTTAGGGTGTGGGAGATCTAACCTGACGAACTTCCCATCTGTTCTTCTCAGTTCGTCGTGTTCTTCACTTCGGGTAATTAAAAGTTACTTTTATTACTCGCTTTGATTCTCAAACCTTCCTGAAAATCTTCAAAGGTGTTTATTCTTCAAATCTTCACACATATGAACACCTCAAACAAAATATGCTCTTGATTCGTTTACGTAAGCAATGATTTTTCTCGCAAGATTCCTCAATTGTGTGGATCCTCGATCTATACAACTCGGAACCTAAGACAAAGATCGCTTAGTGAAATTCTTCAAGGCTCATCTGGTCAAATTCCTCAAACTAGTTCTTTTTGAAAAACCTTCTGAGAACGCATATGACCTATCCAAATTCCTCGCAACTATACTCTGTTCACAGGCACTCATGTCCGCTGCTGAATCACTAGGTTCTCATCAACTTAACTCATTTGCAGCGTTCCTCGAAGAAAAGTTGCATACCTCTGCAGAGAATTCGATTGTTCAAATTCCTCAGCTGAAGAATATGGCAGAAGGAAAGAAGCCACAGAAAGGAGGAAAGAGGCCTGAGGTCATGACTGCGTTTGAGATTCCTGAGGACATTTATGCTGATTATTGCACACCTGATGAAGCCGAGTTCGGAAAAGAAAACAAAAATCAGCGCAAGGTGCGCATTCAAAGGATTGAAAGGAGATGGGCAAGGGAATGGAGGGAGTACAGATACGTTACTCCAAAGTACATGAAGAAATTCGCTCTCAATCCTCTATGCCCAAGAGCTCCATTGGCACCTGGTCAAGAAGCTGATCCCACCAGCATCAAGCGTGGTGAGGACTTTCCTGAAGAATGGGCCAAGTGCCAAGCCAAATTGGCAAGACAAGCCAACGAGGCAGTGAGGAAATTTAATGAGGACTTTGCTACTGCTGCTGCCACTGAGGCCTCTGTCAAGCCAAGAAAATCTATGGCAAAGAAGCCCGCACACAAGCCAAGTGCTTCACCAACAATGCCCTCATGGCCAAGTTCCTCAGCTGTGCCCTCACGTCCAATTCCTCATGCTGCTCCTGCTCCTCCCAAGTCCTCAGCAGCTCCTACAAAGTCCTCTGCAGTTTCGACAAAGTCCTCAAAGACTGTGCATCCGGCCCACGTGCCAAAGGACTGCAGGCATCTCCATTGCCTCTGGTGTCTCACCAAGTTCCTCAGTGCACCAAATTCTTCATCCGGCCCAACTTCTGCGAAGACTAAGGCCACAGTGGACGAGGTCCTCGGCCAAGTCCCAAGAAGAAACAGTCGCCTTCCAAGAGCCACTGAAGATGATGAGGCTGATGATGATGAACTTGCGGAAATCATCGAGACCGACAAGAAAGGGCCGCTAGAGCCAAAGGCACACTGCAAGCATCATTGTTGGATCCAAGAGCGATCCTAGACTACATTGATCTCTCGCACAAGGACCCAAACACTCCTATGCTCGACTTCAAGTTGACACACGCCAAAGTCACATCTTGACTCATTTCATCCAAGAGGAGAAATGGAAATTTGATCTGACGGAGAGATCAAGAAATCGTGATGTAAAAGAGAAACTGCTGAAGAAAAATGTTGTCAAGATGACAAATCAAGAACTTATCAAGATGCGGTGACATCAAAGCCCTCAGCGACAAATTTGACTCATATTATGCTGATTGGCAAGGAGCCAAAGTTAGATTTGTCAATCTGACAAAGAAGTTCTCAAATGTTGCAGCCCCAACGCAACAAGAAATTCCTCAGGCCGGAGCCTCTGCTCAGCCGACTGAAGAACATGCCAAAGATCACTGATGAAGTTCAGGATCTTTGAAGACAATGCTAGTTCCAGGCTGATGATTCCATTCCAGCCCGAAGAAATTGCGAGGCATCCACTAGTGGTGCGCTGAAGAAATCGAAGGAATCGTGGCAAGCTGCATCGATTGCGCTGAGGAAATTCAACCAGATTCCTCGGCTCCTCCTGCGCCTACACCAACTCCAATCCTTCCATCTGCATCGATGTGAAGAAGACCAAGGTTGCGAACGAGCTGCAGTGAAGAAAAGGAAAGCATCTGCTGCTTCAAATTCTTCAAATTTCAAGAAGATGAAGACAATGACCAGCTCATTCGAAAATCCCATTGATGCTTGTTCCAATTTCCTCCATGCCATCAAAGGACCTTGTTCCTTTTGGTGAATATTATGAGATCCCAAGCGGATCGATGAAGAAAATCATTCTCACGCTTCGCCGTAACAGATTGATGAAGAAATTGAAGTGGAAGCTATCCCTTCAACCCCAATCATTTCCTCGCCTATGCCTCGGTTCACGGTGGAGAGGCTGGTGTTGAGGAAATTGAAGAAGATGTGGATATTGGAAGCACCACGCCCGTTGATGAACGATGACTTTTGGGAAAGTCAGCATCCAAATTCTCCACTCTTCACCCCAATCCAACAGATTCCTCGGTCCCTGCTCCTACAGTTCAAATGGGCTCAAGAAACTCATCCCACTTCATCTCAGACATGAAGAAATTCCAGCCACTAGCGCCGATGAATCTGGCTTCTTGATCCTCCGATTGCACATGTAGAGGAACCAGAAATTCCTCACCAAGAACCTGAGATTGCGATTCCAGAGGTCGTGATGCAACTCATCGACACTCCGGTGCCAAAGCCAAAGAATCCATTCTCAACGAAGCAAAAGTTCAAGGCTGAAGACTTCTTTGGCGAGCATGTTTTCTTCACGGATTACAACCCATACGAGTCTGCTCGCATAAGGAAGAGGCGTTTCTGGACTGCTAGTCAAGCCAACTTCTATTCCTCCGTGCTCTTCAACAAAGACAAAGTCTTCGATCATGCACATATTCCTCATGTGGACATGGAATCTCTGCCAGGCTTCGAGCCAATCCTCAGTGTTCTTCACGATGCAGGACTTACAATTTCTGACCGACATCTCGTGATTGGAATGAAGAACTCATTCTTCAATTCTATGCGACGCTGCACATCACCGGAGACGCCAAGATGTGAACTCATGGGTGTTGGACTGGATGTATGAAAATACTCACTACAAGGCACCAAAGAATCGAATTGCTTCGCGTGCCCTCCCACTCGATCCTCCCCTTGATGGTGCTCGTTGCATCTACAACGAACTCCGAGCTTTCAAATCACTACATGCAAGTCTTGATGAAGCCTTTGAAGCCGTGACAGCACCTTCAACCAAATTCCTCGTCAAGGAATTACTATATGTGCCTCGGATCGTCTATCGATTCTCGACGAAGACAATGAGTCCTATCAAAGGCCACGACTCAAATGATGAAGAAGTCGTTGGCATCATGAAGAATATGCTTTTCAATATCATTCATATGCGTTCCTGGCCAACTTCCATGATTTCTTCATGAGGACTCGCAAACATTGCTATGTCACCTTTTGAGTTGAAGCCTTATGAACCATGGATTATGAGGTTCATCAGGACAAGGTCTTCACTCAATTACAAGGTCGACACTCAATCATCGCAGCTACTTGCCCCGATTGAAGTCCTCAAATGTACATTTTGCTCACCGATGACAAGGGCAAGGCAACTGCTGTGATAGATGAAGGCATTCGTCCATTGGATGGTCAATTTCGCAAAGCTGCATCCTACTCCACCAATGATGACTCGCCACACATGACTCTACCGCCAATACCTCGACCAAGCAAAATCCTCAAGCCACAAAGACCTGTGGTGATGACCGATCGTGAGTTACTCCTCGGTCTTCATCGGAAGGTTGATCGCAATCATAAATGGGTCAAGCGTCGGTTTGGTTCAATTCTTCACAACATGACCTCTACACACAATGCGTTGAAGAAAAACCAATACTACCTCCATGAAACCTTCAACCGCACTGGGCTGTTCTTTCTAATGTCTACATCATGGAAGAATCAAGACAATGGGTCTCAAGGAAGAATTTGACCGGTACGCACCTCCACCAAGAAATACAAGAAGGTCAAAGTTCCTTCCTTGGTGGCTAACTCCTATTCTTCATCGCGAGACACCGATGAAAATGAAGACTTGACGACAACTGCGGCAGGCCCTACTACGACAACCGACCCCAACAACGCCGGGCGCTCCTTCATCAACTTGAAATTCTTAGGCGTTAGTCCTCGGTTTGATCCTTTTGGTCATTCGATGACAAAGGGGAGAAATGTGAGTTAGTCTTCAAGCCGGTCGATTATATGGGCATTTTTTGCTAAGTTACAACTCTCGTTCTTACGAAACTTTTATTGGATCGAGTTGTAATCTTGAACCCGATGGTGCTCGATACTTTTGATGTGTTACTCTGCATGCTTATTCCTCATTATATGTTAATACACGCATGTCGAACTACATCACCACCATATTTCATCATGCATTTCAAATTCTTCATATTATATGTCAAATGTGTGTATGAATTACAAGATATAGGGGAGATCTCCATGATTCAACTCTTCAAATGTGCATTGCCTCAAAAGCAAATTCCTCACTATGCACATCTTCAGGGGGAGTTCTTCCATATCTTGCAATCAAATTCCTCAATATCAGTATTTACACTTCATATGTTTATCCCCGTTGAAAACTTAACCTATATTGTCATCAATCACCAAAAAGGGGGAGATTGTAAGTGCATCTAGTGCCCGTTAGTGATTTTGGTGTATTAAAGACTTATAGGTTAAGGGACTGATGTGTTTATGAGTGTACATGGTCTATAAGTCTATGAGGAGTTTGATATTTACAGAGAAAGTCGACCCTAAAAATGAAGTTCTTCGATCAAGACTTTGATATTCAAGACTTTCGAAGACTTTGAAAGTGAAGAAATTGGTGTGACCTTGAAGACTTGGTATTCCTTTGAGGAACATGAAGCGTGAAGACTTACATTTTTTCGTGAGATTCGTTTTCTCTTTCTTGAGTCATAGGAAACGCCAGCACTGTTAAAGGGGGTCGAGGAAATACTAAGGAAAAATTTCCATGTGATGCTCAACTCAAAATCCTACATCTACCAATCCTTCGAGTGAAGCCTTTGGAAATCTCATACAGTTTAGTCAATTTCTTGATGTAGACGAAGTTCTTCCGTCACCGAGGAATTTGTTCGACCGAGGAGTTAGGAATTCGCCAAAGGCGGATTACCTACACAGTGAGGAACATGATAGCCCCGAGGAATTTGAAAGTCAAATTTTCGGCCGTTCTTTGTCTTCTTGGCGCGGCCTGTCCCAAAATATCTTATCCACCTAACGGTCATATCATTGAAGGGCATTTATGTCTTATCATGTCGGGCTGCTCCCTAGGCTATAAATAGCCGCCCCTACAACCACTAGCTGGTTGGCTGCTCCGAGAGAACTTGACACTTGTCATTTGAGAGCAACCCATCCTCCGAGGACTTTGAGTGAAAATCATCGAGTGAGGAAAAACCCAAAAACCAAACCCCTACAAACCCAAAGTGATTGAGCATCACTGAAGAGATTGATCCTGCGTGGATCCGGCACTTGTTACCTTTGAAGACCGTGCTTCTTCCAGACGGTTAGGCGTCATGGTATAGATTATCCAAGAGGAATTGTGGATCGCCGAGTGACCAAGTCTGTGAAGGTTTGGAAGTCGCCTGAAGACTTACCACAAGTGATTGGACGAGGTCTGTGTGACCTTAGTTCAAGGAGAATACGGTGAGGACTTGGTGTCCGGAGCTGCGTGCTCAGCCGACCGGGTGTCCGGACTGTGTGTCCTTGAGTTTAAATACTCAGCCGCCCAACCAGACGCATAACCGAGACAACAGTTGGAACTGGTCTACCATATCATTGTCTTCACCAACCTAACTGGTTCTATTTCCTCAACTCTTTCATTTCCTCACTACTGTGTTGAGTGTTCGTTCATATCTGTGTTTGAAGACTTTGATTGAAGACTTTCTCAATTTCCTCAGTTCAATTTCTTCAGTCTGTTTGTCTTCATATTGTGTTATCCTGTGATTACGC
The DNA here is from genome assembly GCA_021605145.1 of Aegilops bicornis. Taxonomy (NCBI): domain Eukaryota; kingdom Viridiplantae; phylum Streptophyta; class Magnoliopsida; order Poales; family Poaceae; genus Aegilops; species Aegilops bicornis. The sequence goes on from CM038672.1 coordinate 167,719,104, forward strand.
TTTGTGTACTCTGTGATTGTCTTCATTTCATCATGATGACCATGCCCGCATTCGCTTATGCTTACTTATGAGTACTTATTCCGCTGCAAGTAGTTTTTCGCTTAGGAATTTCCTCACCAGCAAATTCCTCAGTGAATATTTCATAAAATCGCCTATTCACCCCCCCTCGAGTCGATATAACGCACTTTCAACACCACTAGAGGAAGAACAACATACGTATCATAAAAATATTGAACGAATACCAACTTCACATGATTACTTATAACATGACTTCTTCCATGTCCTCAAGAACAAAAGTAACTACTCACAAATCATATTCATGTTCGAGATCAGAGGGGTATTGTATATGAGTAAGGATCTGAACATATAATCTTCCACCAAATAAACCAACTAGCATCAACTACAAGATAAAATCAACACTACTAGCAACCCACATGTACCAATCTGAGGTTTTGGCACAAAATTGAATATAGGAGATGAACTAGGGTTTGAGAGGAGATGGTGTTGGTGAAGATGTTGATGAAGATCAATCCTCCCATGATGAGAGGATAGTTGGTGATGTCGATGGATTCGATTCTCCCCTCTCAGAGGGAAGTATCCCTGGCAGAATCGCTCCGCCGGAGAGTTAAAGTGCCCCTGCCTAGGTTCCGCCTCGAGACACCGGTGCTTCCTCCCGAAAGTCTTCTTCCAATTTTTTCTAGGGCACCGTATAGCAGAAGGGGGTACCGCAAGCTTGCTGGGTGGCGCCCCACAAGCTCAGACGATGCGCCCTAGGAGGCGCTAATGTCTACTACGCAACCTTCTTCTTGTAGACTCGTGTTGGGCCTCCAAGCGCAGAGTTTTGTAGGATAGTAGCAAATTTCCCTCAAGTGGATGACCTAAGGTTTATCAATCCATGGGAGGCGTAGGATGAAGATGGTCTCTCTCAAACAACACTGCAACCAAATAACAAAGAGCCTCTTGTGTCCCCAACACACCCAATACAATGGTAAATTGTATAGGTGCACTAGTTCGGCGAAGAGATGGTGATACAAGCGTAATATGGATGGTAGATAAAGGTTTTGTAATCTAAAAATATAAAAGCATCAAGGTAACTAGTAAAGAAAGTGAGCGAAAACAGTATTGCAATGCTTGGAAACAAGGCCTAGGGTTCATACTTTCACTAGTGCAAGTTCTCTCAACAATGATAACATAATTAGTTCATATAACAATCCCTCAACATGCAACAAAGAGTCACTCCAAAGTCACTAATAGCGGAGAACAAACGAAGAGATTATTGTAGGGTATGAAACCACCTCAAAGTTATTCTTTCTGATCGATCTATTGGGCTATTCCTATAAGTGTCACAAACAGCCCTAGAGTTCGTACTAAAATAACACCTTAAGATACACATCAACCAAAACCCTAATGTCACCTAGATACTCCAATGTCACCACAAGTATCCGCGGGTTTGATTATACGATATGCATCACACAATCTCAGACTCATCTATTCAAACCAACACAAAGAACTTCAAAGAGTGCCCCAAAGTTTCTACCGGAGAGTCAAGACGAAAATGTGTGCCAACCCCTATGCATACGTTCACAAGGTCACAGAACCCGCAATTTGATCACCAAAACATACATCAAGTGTATCAAGTCAATATCTCACCGTCACCACAGATAAGCACATGCAAGACATACATCAAGTGTTATCAAATCCTTAAAGACTTAATCCAATAAGATAACTTCAAAGAGAAAAATCAATCCATTACAAGAAGGTAGAGGGGGAGAAACATCATAAGATCCAGCTACAATAGCAAAGCTCGCGATACATCAAGATCGTACCAAATTAAGAACACGAGAGAGAGAGAGAGAGAGAGAGAGAGAGAGAGAGATCAAACACATAGCTATTGGTACATACCCTCAGCCCCAAGGGTGAACTACTCCCTCCTCATCACGGAGAGCGCCGGGATGATGAAGATGCCCATCGGTGATGATTTCCCCCTTCGGCAGGGTGCCGGAATGGGCTCCTGATTGGCTTTTAGTGGCTACAGAGGCTTGCGGCGGCGGAACTCCCGACCTAGGTTTATTTCTGGGGGTTTCTATATTTATAGGAATTTTTGGCGTTGAGAACAAGTCAGGAAGGGTCCACGAGGAGCCCACAAGGCTGGAGGGCGCCCCTAGGGGGTAGGGCGCGCCCTCCACCCTTGTGGAGGCCTCATGGCTCTTTTGGCCCAACTCTTTTGCTTCGGGGGCTTCTTATGGTCCTTAAAAATCACCGTATTTTCAGCTCAATTGGACTCCGTTTGATATTCCTTTTCTGCCAAACTCAAAAACAAGGAAAAAAATAGAAACTGGCACTGGCCTCTAGGTTAGTCCCAAAAATCATATAAAATAGCATATAAATGCATATAAAACATCCAATATATAAAATATAATAGCATGGAACAATCAAATAGATACGTTGGAGACGTATCAATCATCCCCAAGCTTAATTCCTGCTCGTCCTCGTGTAGGTAAATGATAAAAACAGAATTTTTGATGTGGAATGCTACCTAACATATTTATCCATGTAATTTTTCTTTATTGTGGCATGAATATTCAGATCCATAAGGTTCAAAACAAAAGTTTAATATTGACATAAAAACGATAATACTTCAAGCATACTAATAAAGCAATTATGTCTTCTCAAAATAACATGTCCAAAAAAAGTTATCCCTACAAAATCATATAGTCTGGCTATGCTCAATCTTCATCACACAAAATATTCAAATCATGCACAACCCCGATGACAAGCCAAGCAATTGTTTCATACTTTTTATGTTCTCAAACTTTTTCAACTTTCACGCAATACATGAGCGTGAGCCATGGACATAGCACTATAGGTGGAATAGAATATGGTGGTTATGGAGAAGACAAAAAGAAGGAGATAGTCTCACATAAACTAGGCGTATCAACGGGTTATGGAGATACCCATCAATAGATATCAATGTGAGTGAGTAGGGATTGCCATGCAACAAATGCACTAGAGCTATAAGTTTATGATAGCTCAAAAAGAAACTAAGTGGGTGTGCATCCAACTCGCTTGCTCACGAAGACCTAGGGAAATTTGAGGAAGCCCATCATTGGAATATAGAAGACAAGTTCTATAATGAAAAATTCCCACTAGTATATGAAAGTGACAACATAGGAGACTCTTTATCATGAAGATCATGGTGCTACTTTGAAGCACAAGTGTGGTAAAAGGATAGTAGCATTGCCCCTTCTCTCTTTTCTCTCATTTTTTGTTTTTTGTTTTTTGGGCCTTCTCTCTTTTTTTGGCCTCTTTTTTTTCATCCAGAGTCTCATCCCGACTTGTGGGGGAATCATAATCTCCATCATCCTTTCCTCACATGGGACAATGCTCTAATAATGAAGATCATCACACTTTTATTTACTTACAACTGAAGAATTACAACTCGATACTTAGAACAAAATATGACTCTATATGAATGCCTCCGACGGTGTACCAGGATGTGCAATGAATCAAGAGTGACATGTATGAAAGAGTTATGAATGGTGGCTTTGCCACAAATACGATGTCAACTACATGATCATGCAAAGCAACAGGATAATGATGAAGCGTGTCATAATAAACGGAATGGTGGAAAGTTGCATGGCAATACATCTCAGAATGGCTATGGAAATGCCATAATAGGTAGGCATGGTGGCTGTTTTGAGGAAGGTATATGGTGGGTGTATGGTACCGGCGAAAGTTGCGTGGTACTAGAGAGGCTATCAATGGTGGAAGGGTGAGAGTGCGTATAATCCGTGGACTCAACATTAGTCATAAAGAACGCACATACTTATTGCAAAAATCTATTAGTCATCGAAACAAAGTACTACATGCATGCTCCTAGGGGGATAGATTGGTAGGAAAAGACCATTGCTCGTCCCCGACCGCCACGCATAAGGAAGACAATCAATAAATAAATCATGCTCCGACTTCATCACATAACGGTTCACCATACGTGCATGCTACGGGAATCACAAACTTTAACACAAGTATTTCTACAATCCACAGTTACTCACTAGCATGACTCTAATATCACCATCTTTATATCTCAAAACAATCATAAGGAATCAAACTTCTCATAGTATTCAATGCACTTTATATGAAAGTTTTTATTATACCCCTCTTGGATGCCTATCATATTAGGACTAACTTCATAATCAAAGCAAATTACCACGTTGTTTAGAGAGACTTTCAAAATAATATAAGTGAAGCATGAGAGTTCAAAATTTTCTTCAAGATAAAACTACCGATGTGCTCTAAAAAGATATAGGTGAAGCACTAGAACAAATGACAAACTACTCCAAGAGATATAATTGAAGATCAATGAGTAGTTGAATAATTATATAACTATGCGAATACTGTCGGGGAGGCTGATCGGACCCACGAACACCTATGGGACCGGCGGACCGAGTCCCTTTTGGTTCGGAGGGGGGCGGAGATCGCACGAAGAGCGGATCGAGGCGGCTAACACGAGCAGTTTACCCAGCTTCGGAGCTCTCCGGAGAGATAATACTCCTACTGCTGCTTGTCTGATTGTATTGTGTTCTTGCTAGGGAGCGCTGAGAGCTACAGTATACTCCAGCTGCTAACGAGACCTAGCGCGAGAGTGTTCCCTGGTCTCGAATGAGTCGAACGGCCCGAACCCTCTCTACGTTGCGCATGGGCCTCCTTTTATATGCTCAAGGGGTCTCCGACAGGTGGCAACGTAGATGAGGGTACAAATGGAAAAATAGTAGTTGGTACACCTACTTGTACAAAGGTATAGTGTACTCTACCTAACCCCGACGGCAAGGGACAAAAGCATTAAATGCCCGTCCCTGTCGCCGCCTAAACAAAGGCAACAGGACCGTCAGAGCGCCACCGCTCGCCACGATGGCAAGCTTGTCGGCCGTCGCTTATCGCTGCTCCCCGCTGGCTGCACAGCCTTCTTGACACGCACATGGAATGGTCCCATGGCGACACGTTGGTGGATGAGCTGGAGCGGAGATGAAGAGAGGTTACTGCCGCGGCAAGTGCCTTGCCGCGGCTGAATCCTTGTCGCGTCCGGAGGCTTGTCGCCTCTCGAGCCTTCCCGCAAGCTCCTCTTGCCGGGTCTTGTCTCCGCGTGCCTTGAGTGGCCTTCCGGCAAGCTCCTCTTGCCGGGCCTTGTCTTATTGGTTAAATACTTTGTTCTTGAATGGCTCCAAAGGAACCACGGAGGATCTTGGCGGTGACCAGCAAGCCTTGCCGCTGGGTGTCAGAATCGCCTGCACGAAGTTCGGGATACTAGGGTACCCCTACTCTAGTACACCGACAGAGCCCCGGCCTGGGCCACACACGGTGCCGAGCGCTGTTGGGCCAGGCCCAAAACAGTCTGCAGTCACACGCGCCTTGATCACGCGTAACTTGCTCGACCCACCACGCCCCACACGAACAAAGACGCGCCGAACGTGGCGTCGTGGGAGAGATCGTGGGGGTTTCTTTATTAGGAAAAGCGGAACGTCCGCCCCCTCTCCCTCCTTATAAACAGGGGAAACAGGGGCAGGTCGCCCACCTCGCCATTGCTGTCTCGTCTCGAAAACCACCGCCGCTTCCCCCTTCTTCTCTAGTGCGAAGAGAGCAGCGCTCCACCCCCTTTCGCCACAGCGCCATCGACGCCGTCGGTTTCCTCCACCGCCTCCGCCATGGCTCCGAAAGCCGACAAGGGGAAGGGCGTGAAGTCGGCCGAGGCGCAGCGGCTCATGGCGCCGCGAAAGGAGCGGGCCATCTTCTCCCCCATTTCGGCCTTAAAGGAGCTGAGGGAGGGCTACTACCTCTTCCGTCGACGGAGACGCGTGCGCATCCGCGCACGAAGGTACTCCCGCCACCGCTTCGAACTAGCCCCAACTAGGTACCCTTTCTTTGCGCTTTTCTTCTATTATGGCTCGCCCGCCTTTTTCTCAATTCTTCTGCGATATCATGAACACCTCACGGGCTTCGCCTCCTTGATTTCACCCCCAATGCTGTCCTGACCATGGCAGTTTTCGCACACCTTTGCGAAAACTTTGTCGGGTTCCACCCAAACGTAGCCCTCTTCCGCCACTTCTTCATGCCCCGCGTTGAGAGAGGGGAGCCGTGCCGGAGGGATTGCTTGGATCTCCAGGATCGGCAAGAAAGAAGCTTATCTGGAAGGAGAGCTCCGCAGCAAATGGGAGGAGTGGAGAGCCAATTGGTGTTGGGTCGTTGAGGAGAACCCGCAGCCCTTCACTGCCCCGCGCCAAACCCCAATAGTGCGCGGCAACGATTGGAGCAACTTGGCGCGGAAGATGCTAGGTTGAAGATTGCTGTGACCGGATCTTGCGCCTCGGGCTTGCCGGACTCACCGTAAGGCGATTGGCGCGGATTTCCTTCGCCGCAGACGCTCCCTTGCAGGAGAGGAGGAGACCTGCTTGGGAGTTCCAAAACGGAGCGGACATCATGAGGCTGCGCTCGGGCCTCAACTGGAATTTCACTGTCTTGGAGTTGGATGCGATGCTGCTAGAGCTGTTCAAGCATGACCCCGATCACCCCGAGTGGTTTAGGTTGCCGAGGGGGGGTCGTCCCATTATGCATTAATTTTGCGCTCGACCCCATCCGTGCCATGATGCCGTTGTGCGATTCTCATGGGATCGTTCCAACCTGGCAAGAGCCTGCGGACGACGTCGTGCGGCAATTCTTCGACAGCTTCGAAGAAATGCCGATCCGCCCGACGAAGCGAAGAAGCTCACCCGCGACACCACCGACGCATTTAGAGATGCCAGCGTATTGCCACCAGTCGAGGAGGCGGCAGCAGCCATCGCTACCGGGCGTCTTCGGGTACACCGTGGAGGAGGCAGATGCAGCAGAGGCGGCAAGCCTTGCCGAGCGAAGGAGTTCGCCCGGTGAGGAAGAGCTTGCGAATCCGAGGCCGAGACGAGCGAACCAGCCGAGGGCGCTTCTTCCCCACCATCCAGCAGCTTGCCGCGAACGGAGCCCGGCTCGCTAAAGAGGCGTCTCCGCAAGGCGAAGACGAGACGGGCGGCAGACGGGCCAACAGCCAGAAGGCCACATGACGCGCTCTATCATGACAAGCAATGTTGCCGAGGAGCACCCCACACCGCTGCGACAACTAGGGCGGGATCCTCCTGTGCCACCGCCGACACCTCCGCTAAGCGGTCAAGAGAGCCCACTCCTCCGCCTCGTCAGACCTTTGGAGGCGAGCCGAGTTTGATCTCTCCGCCAGCTCCGACGAGGAAGAAGAAGAGTAAGCTTCAATATTGTGCTTGTATTTCTTCAATTTTGTTGCTTCATCTTGAATCTGATTTGCTTGCTCTGAACTCTTTCCTTTTCGTGACGCTGGCCCAGAGCGTCAAAGAGAGCCAAGACCACGGTGGTCGTCATTGAGGACAATCCACCCGTGGCAACAGGAGGCGCGTCTGAGACCCCCTTGCCGGACCCGGCAATCCCTTCTCAGCAAATTTCAAAGACAGCCCCCTGCAGAGTAAGTATGCGGTTTTCTCCTTCTTGTTAGGTGTGCATGGGTGCTCCTTCTTCATTGATATATGATTTGTTGGTTTGTGTAGGAGCAGACCAGCCTCATCGAGGGCAGGAAGCCGCCCGAAATTCTATCTGCTTCGACCACGCCGCCAAGGGAGGATTCTCCGGCAAGGGAGCGTTCTCCGCAAGGAGACTACTCCGCAAGGGACGGCACAGTGATCCTCCAAAGTGGTCGAGACCATGGCTGCAGATCCCATTGCAGGTAATCCTCTTGCGAAAAATTTCCCTTGGGCTCGCTTTTCTGTTTCTCTTTTCGAACATTTGCTTGACTGTTCTTTCTTTTTCTGATCGTCAGATCCATCTGCCGCAGAGCCGATGGAGACTGAGGTCGCCGGCGAGGAGGACGCGCGCGGCAACACTGACGACGTCGCCACCATGGAGGAAGAGGCTGGTGCCGATGGATCCGCCGGCGAAGAGGCCGCCAAGGCTGCCGCCGCAAAGGCTGGCGAGGGGTCTGGCGATCGCACTGACGACCCTGAGGCCGCAGGAGCGCCAGGCGCTACACCGACCGCCGATCCCTCCGCCACTGGTGCAGCGTCAGGCTCCGAAGAGCCCCAGCCCGGCGCCTATCTGAAGGCCGGCGACGGCGTCTTCATCAAGCTCCCCTGGGTCTCGAGCTCCAGGGCGCCGGCCGAAGGTGAGACCTTCGACGTAGAGCTGCTCGCCTCCATTGGCCGACGCTGGTGGACGCGCCAAGCAGCAGCGGCGAGTCTGAGGAGCAGCTGCTGAAGAAGCTGCTGTCGCTCTACCGCGCCCGACAAGCCAAGTTGGAGTCCCGGGAAGCACTTGTCGCGAGGGCGGGAGCAGACATGGAGAAGCGCGCAGAAGAGCTCCGGGGCGCCAACCAAGAAACTCTCCGGAACGTAGCAGAAGAGCGGGAGCGACTTGCTGAAGAGCGCACAACCTTCATCCTTGAGAAGGCTGAGGTCGAGGAGCAAAGAAAGGCTTGCTGCCGAGAAGCTATCTCAAGAAGAAGGCGAGTTGGCGCAGCGGAAGATCAATCTTGACAGCTATGAGGAAGAGCTTGTCGCATGAGGAGTCACTTGGCGGGGCTCTTAAGGAAGCGAAGGATGCTGCCGCAGCCGAGGCCGCCAAGAAAGAGTTGGAGACGAAGGTGACGCAGCCGGAGGCCAGCCTCGTAAGAGCGGCGAGGAGCTTGCTGCGCTCAAGCACGAGCGAGAAGGACGCCTACACTCTTGGCGAGCTGCGCAGGCCGTCTCGCCGATAGGGAGCAAGGAGCTCGACGCCGCCAAGGATTCCAAGGCAGATCTTGAGCTGAAGCTGACCACTCGATGCAGACGCCGGACGGCACCAAGGAGGCGGGAGGTGGGCCTGTTGGAGAAGATCAAGGCCAACGAGGAGGCTGGGCGAATGCTGTTGCCACCAGGCGCCTTTGAGGGAGAGTGTGGAGCATCGGACCAAGGTCTCGTGGATCTCGCCGCCGCCATCCACAAATGAAGTTGATGGAGCTGGGATGGTGGATCTTGGATACTCCTCCGACGAGCACCTCCAACCCAGCGCCAAGCTTAGCTTATTCTTCAAGGGCGTGGTGACGGCTCTCCAGCGACTCTGGGAAGAGATCCCAAAGCAGCTGGCCGAGGAATCACGCCAGATCTGGCAGGAGCCCTCGAAGGTGTTGATGAAGGTGGCCTTCCGCAATCCAGGCCTCAACCTCAACGGCGTCCTCAGATCCTTGCCGCCAGATGCCGATGTGGAGGCGCTCAAGGCCCTTGTCGCACCCATTGTGAACAAGGTGGGCAAGATCAAGCGGGTTGATGGCGACCGCGTAGACTAGGCCGCCAATTTTATCTTTCCCTTGTCGTTGTTGATCATGTTTAGAACAATTTATTAGATCTGCGACAAGCTATTTTGTAATATAACTCTATCTTAGGTGATGATTGCAATGTTATTTCCTTTACTTGATTCCTTCCTTTGTATGTTTTTTCCCTACGCTTTTAGGGAACTTGTCGGTGCAGGCACCTTTGTCATGAAGGCCGAAAGTGCTTGAACGTCAAGCAACTGGCCGGGCGGTGCCGCCTCCGACAAGCAACCTTGTCGCGACTAGCTGCAGCTCACTTAAGTTGTTGAGCGGACTCGAAACAAAGTAAGGCGCGACTAGTCATGAAGTTGGTTCCTCCGCCGCAGTGTTTTCCATACAAAGTACTATCGTTCGAGGAAGATAACTTAAAAATTTAAGAACTGATTGCTCAAATTTGGGCAACTTAGCTTTTTCGTCGCTTGGTTCCCGATAAGGCGAAACTTCCTCGAGCAACACTTGGTCCATAGTATTATCTTCTCCTTCCCCCCTGGTTAACTTGTGCGCGAGGGAACCTTCCTTTCTTTGAGAAAAGAGAAAGAAGAGAAAATAAAGTTATGGAGACCAGCGGCTCGATATTGCTTACCGGGTGTGGGTGCTGCACAAAGTGTTAGCCAAAATATGCAATAAAATGATGAAAGCATGAATTTGACAAGTTGTGCGCAACACATGAGCTTTACTTATGCACGGGATCTGCGCCCGCTTTGTACAAAGGATTACATGCAACATCGGCAAGACTTGTACAAAAGGTGGTTGCGGAACAGGTTCCGCAACCGCGCTTCTACGGGTAAAACTTACGAAGATGCTCAATGTTCCAGGAGTTGCTCACCGAATGCCATCTTCGGTCTCAAGGCGGACAGCCTTGAGCCTAGTGACTCGTTTCACCCGATAAGGGCCTTCCCACTTCAAGGCCAACTTGTTTGAATTCTTGGCGGACTGAACGCCCAAGAACAAGGTCGCCTTTCCTCGAGGCTTACGGCACTAACTTTGCGGCTATGGTAGCGACGCAAAAGCTTGTCGGTAACGAGCAGCTCGTACAATGGCCTGAAGATGGTCCCCTCAAGGAGCGGTAGCGTCATCTTGTCGCAGCTGCTCTTGCTCAAGCTCATCATAAGCGAGTACTCGAGGTGACCCGTATACGAAGTTCCGTGGGGAGAACTGCCTCGCTCCATAGACTAGAGCAAAAGGTGTCCGCCGTGGCTCGATTTGGCGTCGTCTGATCGACCAAAGAACCACCGGCAGCTCCTCAATCCAGCTTTCTTCCGCACTTCAGAGTTCCGAAAGTTCTGGTCTTGAGCCCGCGAAGACTTCAAAGATTTGCCCTCTCTCGCTGACCGTTGCTTCTCGGATGAGCAATGAAGCAAAGCGCACCTTGGCGCCAAGATCTTGGATGTCTTGCATGAAGGTGCGACCAGAATTGTGTGCCGTTGTCGGTGATGATCCTGTTGGGGATTCAAACGGCAAACAATCGACTGAAGAACTTGATGACCGGTGTCACCTTCCTCGCTGCTTCCACTTCCGGCCACTTTGTGAACTTGTCGATGGCAACGCATAAGTACTCAAAGCCCCGACAACTTCGAGGAAAGGGGCCGAGAATGTCGAGCCCTGCACCGAAAAATGGCCAGGATAAAGGGATCGTCTGGAGAGCTTGAGCTGGTGGTGTATCTCGCTTGGAATGGAACCGCACGCTTCACACTTGGTTACTTGTGCGGTTGCATCCTCGAGGGCTGTGGGCGGAAGAAACCTTCTTGGGAACGCTTTGCGGCAAGTGCTCTGGCGCCAATGTGGTGACCACATATGCCTCCATGTATCTTCGCCAACAGCTTTTGCCCGTCTTCCCGATGAATACACTTCAATTTCACCCGTTGAGTCTTCTTACATACGGTGTCTTTGTCGACAAACTGGTACATACTTGACTGCCGGGCTACTCTTTCCGCTTCCTCTTGCTCTTCGGGAAGTTCTCCTGTCTGAAGGAAATGGACAATCTAATGTGCCCATGCTGGAGCTTATGGCTCGACAACAAGGACTAAAGGCACATCTGCTGCTGCGGGAACATCAGCTTCCACGGCAAGAACCTGCGGTTCGGCCGAAGCTTGATGTTCCACGGCAAGCTTGCCGGAGCAATGCTTGTCGGGAGCGCTCGCTTCAACGAAGCAAACCACAGGGCTTGTCGGAGCAGCATCGCCTCAGCTCTGTTGGTGTCGATCTTGGGGACCTTCGTGGCGGCGGCTTCGGAAGCTCTCCGGAAAGTAGTCACCGTAAATCAACCTCCTCTTCTTGCTCTGTCTGTTGGTGGTGTTACGGACGGTTGAGTTAGCTCGAGCACAAAAATCCCTGGTTCCATTGTAACTTAAGCGCGGCACTTTGACAAGCCATCGGCAATATCATTCGAGCTCTTGGAACATGTTCCATTTGTAGGCCGTCAAAGTGTTCTTCTAGCTTTCTCACTTCATCAACGTAGGCTTCCATCAATGGACTCTGATAATCTTTGTTCACTTGGCGGACGACAAGCTGCGAATCACCCCTGACAATAAGCTTCTTAATCCCAAGGTCCACTGCGATCCTGAGACCGGCAGGCAAACCTTCATACTCTGCTGTATTGTTTGTTGCTTGCTCCTTGGGAAAATGCATTTGGACTATGTACTTGAGGTGCTCTCCGGTGGGTGCGACAAGTAGCACGCCGGCACCGGCGCCTTGCAGCGAGAAGGCACCATCAAAGTACATCAGCCACTCTTTGCTCACTTCCTTGACAGGGATGCTCGTCTCTGGAATTTCTTCATCTGGTGTCGGCGTCCATTCAGCTATGAATTCTGCCAATGCTCTGCTTTGGATAGTCGAAGTGCTTTCAAACTTGAGGCCAAAGCTTGACAGTTCCAGTGCCCACTCGACAATCCTTCCTGTCGCCTCTGGATTCTGTAGTATCCTCTTCAGCGGAAAGCGAGTGACAACTGTGATCTCATGTGCCTGAAAGTAATGGCGCAGCTTTCTCGAGGCCATGAGAAGGCCGAAAGCAATTTACGCACACCGAGTACCTTGACCTAGCCCCCGCAGAAGGGAACCGACAAAGTAAACTGGGCGCTGCACCATCCTTTTCGCATCTGCCGCATGCTCGCAGATCCGTCCTTGTCGGGACCAGAGCTTGTCGGTGAAGTGCCTTCTTTGTCATTGGATGTATCTGCCATGGTTGTCGGCTCATCGTCCGCCTCCCTCTCCGCTACTAACGCAGCACTAACCACTTGATTGGTTGCCGCTATATATAGCAGCAACTTCTCTTGTGGCTTAGGTGCGACAAGTATTGGAGTGGAGGACAGTACCTCTTTAAGTCTGCAGCGCAGCCTCCGCTTCGAGTCCATTTCATTGGACCTGCCTTTTTCAAGATTTTGAAAAATGGCGAGGCGCTCAGCCAGAACCTAGAGATAAACCTGCCGAGAGCAGCCACGCAACCGGCAAGTCTTCGTGACATCCTTGACGCGCTTTGGTGCTTCAATCTGCTCAATGGCCTTGATCTTGTCGGGATTGGCTTCAATTCCCGGCCGAGACACGAAGAACCCGAGAAGCTTGCGGAATGGACTCGAACACGCACTTCTCGGGGTTGAGCTTGAGGTTGATCTTGCGCAGATTTGCAAAGGTCTCATCCAAATCTTGAACCAGAGTTGCTTTGTCCTTGCTCTTGACCACTATGTCATCCATGTAGGCTTCTACATTTCTGTGCATTTGCGGCTCAAAAGCGTCATGGACTACTCTTGCAAACGTTGAACCAGCATTCTTCAAACCGAAAGGCATCCGTATGAAACAAAGATGTGCCACATGGAGTAATGAATGCGGTTTTCTCCTCATCCTCTTCTGCCATGAAGATCTGATGATATCCTGAGTATGCATCAAGAAATGAAAGCAAAAATCACATCCAGCCGTGGAGTCAACAATCTGGTCGATGCGCGACAAGGGAAACGGGTCTTTGGGACAAGCTTTATTAACATCCGTGAGGTCAATACAAAGTCTCCATTTCCCATTTGCCTTGCGCACAACTACAGGATTGGCCAACAACGTAGGATGGAGCACTCCTCTGACAAGGCCTGCTGCTTCCAATTTCTTGATCTCTTCTGCGATGAATACTTGGCCCACCGCTCGCTTCGACTTTCTGCTTAACAGGTCGTGCATGAGGACAGACAGCTAAGTGATGCTCAATTACTTTCCTGGGAACACCGGGGATGTCAGACGGTTGCCATGCAAACACGTCCACGTTCGCCCGCAGGAAAGCAACGAGCGCGCCTTCCTATTTAGGGTCGAGAGTGGCACTGATGGTGAAGGTACCACCAGTGCCGTACTCCTTGGCGGACACCTTCTTGGTCTTTGGCGGAGCTGCCATCGTCTTCTTGCACTTGCCGGTGGAGCTCGATGGTGCGTCCTCGACGGTAGCGCAGCACTCCTAAGAGGTGCTCTTGCCGGAGTGGGCATCAGAACTCTTGCCGAGGAAGTTTCGCCTTATCGGGAAGCAAACGACAGAAAAGCTAAGTTGCCCAAATTTGAGCAATCAGTTCTTAAATTTTTAAGTTATCTTCCTCGAACGATAGTACTTTGTATGGAAAACCTGCGCGGAGGAACCAACTCATGGCTAGTCGCGCCCTTACTTTGTTTCGAGTCCGCTCAACAACTTAAGTGAGCTGCAGCTAGTCGCGACAAGGTTGCTTGTCGGAGGCGGCACCGCCAAAGAAGTTGACGTTGCACTTCGGCGCCATGGCAAAGGTGCCTGCACCGACAAGTTCCCTAAAATCGTAGGGCAAAAACGTACAAAGGAAGGAATCAAGTAAAGGAAATAACATTGCAATCATCGCCTAAGATAGAGTTACATTACAAAATAGCTTGTCGCAGATCTAATAAATTGTTCTAAACATGATCAAGGCGACAAGGGAAAGATAAAATTGGCGGCCTAGTCTACGCGGTCGCCATCAACCCGCTTGATCTTGCCCACCTTGTCCACAATGGGTGCGACAAGGGCTTCGAGCGCCTCCACATCGGCATCTGGCGGCAAGGATCTGAGGACGCCGTTGAGGTTGAGGCCTGGATTGCGGAAGGCCATCTTCATCAACACCTTCCGGAGGGCTCCTCGCAGATCTGGGCGCGATTCCTCGGCCATTGCTTTGGGATCTCTTCCTGTAGTCGCCGGAGAGCCGCCACCACGCCCTTGAAGAATAAGCTAAGCTTGGCGCTGGGTTGGAGGTGCTCGTCGGAGGAGTATCCAAGATCCACCATCCCAGCTCCATCAACTCGGCTGTGGAGGCGGCGGCGGTATCCACGAGACCTTCGGGTCGGTGCTCCACACTCTCCTCAAGGCGCCTGCAGGTGGCAACAAGATTCGCCCGGCTCCTCGTTGGCCTTGATCTTCTCCAACAGGCCCACCTCCCGCTCCTTGGTGCCGCCCAATCCGTCTGCATCGAGTGGTCAGCTTCACTCAAGATCTGCCTTGGAATCCTTGGCAGCGTCGAGCTCCTTGCTCCTATCGGCGAGACGGCCCCTGCAGCTCGCCAAGAGTGTAGCGTCCTTCTCGGCGCTTCGTGCTTGAGCGCAGCAAGCTCCTCGCCGCTCTTACGGAGATCGGCCTCCAGTGCGTCACCTTCGTCTCCAACTCTTTCTTGGCGGCCTCGTGGCTGCGGCAGCATCCTTCGCTTCCTTAAGAGCCCTGCCAAGTGACTCCTCGCGCGCGACAAGCTCTTCCTCATAGCTGTCAAGATTGATCTTCCGCTGCACCAACTCGCCTTCTTGCGCAGATAGCTTCTCGGCAGCAAGCCTTTGCTGCTCCTCGACCTCAGCCTTCTCAAGGATGAAGGCTGTGCGCTCTTCAGCAAGTCGCTCCCGCTCTTCTGCTACGTTAGGAGAGTTTCTTGGTTGGCGCCCGGAGCTCTTCTGCGCTTCTCCATGTCTGCTCCCGCCCTCGCGACAAGTGCTTCCGGGACTCCAACTTGGCTTGTCGGCGCGGTAGAGCCACAACAGCTTCTTGCTGCTCCTCCTCGAACTTCGCCGCTTGCTGCTTGGCGCGTCCACCAGCGTCGGCCAATGGAGGCGAGCAGCTCTCCGTCGAAGGTCTCTCCTCGACCGGCGCGCCTGAGCTCGGCGCCTGTGGGAGCTTGATGAAGACGCCGTCGCCCGGCCTTGAGATAGGCGTCGGGCTGGGGCTCTTGAGCCCGGCCGCACCAGCCGGCGGAGGGATCGGTGGTTGGCGTAGCGCCTGGCGCTCCTGCGGCCTCAGGGTCGTCAGTGCGATTGCCTGACCCCTCGCCAGCCTTTGCGGCGGCAGCCTTGACGGCCTCTTCGCCGGCGGATCCATCGGCGCCAGCCTCTTCCTCCATGGTGGCGACGTCGTAAGTATTGTTGCGCGCGTCCTCCTCGCCGGCGACCTCAGTCTCCATTGGCTCTGCGACAGATGGATCTGACGATCAGACAAAGAAAGAACAGTCAAGCAAATGTTCAAAAAGAAAAACAGAAGAAAACGAGCCCAAGGGAAATTTTCGCGCAAGAGGATTACCTGCAATGGGATCTGCAGCCATGGTCTCGACCACTGGAGGATCACTGGTGCTGTACCTTGCCGGAGTAGTCTCCCTTGCCGGAGAACGCTCCCTTGCCGGAGAATCCTCCCTTGGCGGTGTAGTCAAAGCAGATAGAATTTCGGGGGCGGCTTCCGGACCCTCCTGATGAGGCTGCTCTGCTCCTACACAAGCCAACAGTCAGATATCAATGAAGAAGGAGCACCCATGCACACCTAACGAAGGAGAAAACCGCATACTTACTGCAGGGGCTGTCTTTGGGGGCTGCTTTGAGGAAGGGTTGCCGGGTCCGGCAAGGGGTGTCAGACGCGCCTCCTGTTGCCACGGGTGGATCGTCCTCAATAGCGACCACCGGGGTCTTGGCTCTCTTCGACGCTCTGGGCCAGCGTCACGAAAAGGAAAGAGTTGAAGCAAGCAAATCAGATTCAAGATGAAGCAACAAAATTGAAGAAATACAAGCACAATATTGAAGCTTACTCTTCTTCTTCCTCGTCGGAGCTGGCGGAGAGATCAAACTCGGCTCGCCTCCGGTCTGACGAGGCGGAGGAGTGGGCTCTCTTGACCGCTTGGCGGAGGTGTCGGTGGTGGCTCGGGAGGATCCGCCCCGATTGTCGCCCTTGATGTGGGGTGCTCCAGCAACATTGCTTGTCATGGCAGAAGGCGTCATGGCGCTTCTGCTGATGGCCCGTCTGCCGCCCCGTCTCGTCTCCGGCCAAGCGGAGACGCCTCGGACGCGGAGCCGGGGGCTCCAGTTGCGGCAAGCCGCTGGCTGGTGGGGAAGAAGCGCCCTCGGCGGGTTCGCTCGACTCGGCCTCGGGTTCGCAAGCTCTTCCTCACCGGCGAACTCCTTCGCTCGGCAAGGCTTGCCGCCTCTGCTGCATCTGCCTCCTCCACGGTGTACCCGAAGATGCCAGTGGCGGCAATCTGCCGCCTCCTCCACCGGTGTATACGCTGCATCTCGCCGTCGGTGGTGTCGCGGGTGAGCTTCTTACGCTTTCGTCGGGCGGATCGGCATTTCTTCCAAGCTGTTGAAGAATTGCCGCACGACATCGTCCGCGAGCTCTTGCCAGTTGGAACGATCCCATGAGAATCGCTGCGCGGCATCATGGCACGGATGCGGTCGAGCCTTGAATTGTTGCACAATGGGACGACCCCCCTCGGCAACCTAAACCACTCGGGGTGATCGGGGTCATGCTTGAACAACTCTAGCAGTATCGCATCCAACTCCAAGACAGTGAAATTCCAGTTCAGGCCCGGGCGCAGCCTCATGATGTCCACTACGTTTTGGAACTCCCAAGCAGGTCTCCTCCTCTCCTGCAAGGGAAGCGGCGCGGCGAAGGAAATCTGCGCCAATCGCGCTTACAAAGATGAGTCCGGCAAGCCCGAGGCGCAAGATCCGGTCACAACAATTTTCAACCTAGCATCTTAGGCGCCAAGTTGCTCTAATCGTTGCCGCGCACTATTGGGGTTTGGCGCGAGGCGGTGAAAGAACTGCGGGTTCTCCTCAACGATCCAACACCAATTGGCTCTCCACTCCTCCCATTTGCTGCGGAGCTCTCCTTCCGAGATAAGCTTCTTTCTTGCCGATCCGGAGATCCAAGCAATCCCTTGACAGCGGCTCCCCTCTCTCAATGCGGGGCATGAAGAAGTGGCGGACGAGGGCTACGGTTGGGGGGATCCCGACAAAGTTTTCGCACAGGTGTGCGAAAACTGCCAGGGTCAGGACAACATTGGGGGTGAAATCAAGGAGGCGAAGCCCGTAGGTGTTCATGATATCGCAGAAGAATTCAGAAAAGGGCGGGCAGAGCCCGCAATAGAAGAAAAGCACAAAGAAAGGGTACCCAGTTGGGGCTACTTCCGAAGCGGTGGCGGGGAGTACCTTCGTGCGCGGGTGCGCACGCGTCTCCGTCGACCAGAAGAGGTAGTAACCCTTCCTCAGCTCCTTTGCGTTGAGCTGGGGGGAGAAGATGGCCCGCTCCTTTCGCAACGCCGCGAGCCGCTGCGCCTCGGCCGACTTCATGCCCTTCCCCTTGTCGGCTTTCGGAGCCATGGCGGAGGCGGTGGAGGAGACCGACGGCGTTGATGGCGCTGTGGCGAAAGGGGGCGGAGCACTGTTCTCTTCGCACTAGAGAAGAAGGGAGGAGCGGCGGTGGTTTTCGAGACGAGACAGCAATGGCGAGGTGTTCGACCTGCCCCTGTTTCCCCTGTTTATAAGGAGGGAGAGGAGGCGGACGTTCCGCTTTTCCTAATAAAGAACCCCCCCACGATCTCTCCCACGACGCCACGTTCGACGCGTGCCGTTCGTGGGGGACGTGGTGGGTCCAGAGCAAGTTACGGCGTGATCAGGGCCGCGTGTGACCGTGCACAGTTTTGGGCCTGGCCCATAGGTGTTCGTGGGTCCGATCAGCCTCCCCGACATCTTTGGCGCGCCTATGGGACCGGCGGACCGAGCCCCTTTCGGTTCGGAGGGGGGCGGAGATCGCACGAAGAGCGGATCGAGGCGAAGCACACGAGCAGTTTACCCAGCTTCGGAGCTCTCCGGAGAGATAATACTCCTACTGCTGCTTGTATGATTGTATTGTGTTCTTGCTAGGGAGCCGAGAGCTACAAGATACTCCACCTGCTAACGAGACCTAGCGAGAGTGTTCCCTGGTCTCGAATGAGTCGAACGGCCCGAACCCTCTCTACGTTGCGCATGGGCCTCCTTTTATATGCTCAAGGGGTCTCCGACAGGTGGCAACGTAGATGAGGGTACAAATGGGAAAATAGTAGTTGGTACACCTACTTGTACAGTGTACTCTACCTAAACCTGACGGCAAGGGACAAAAGCATTAAATGCCCGTCCACAGCCGCCTAAACAAAGGCAACAGGGGACCGTCAGAGCGCCACCGTTCGCCACGATGGCAAGCTTGTCGGCGCCGCTTATCGCTGGTCTCGCCGGCTGACAGCTCTTGACACGCGCGCATGGAATGGTCCCATGGCGACACGTTTGTGGATGAGCTGGAGCGGAGATGAAGAGAGGTTGCCTGCCGCGGCAAGTGCCTTGCCGCGGCTGAATCCTTGTTGTGTCCGGAGGGTTGTCGCTCTCCGAGCCTTCCCGGCAAGCTCCTCTTGCCGGGGTCTTGTCTTCTGCGTGCCTTGAGTGGCTTTCCCGGCAAGCTCCTCTTGTCGGGGCCTTATCTTCTTGGTTAAATACTTTGTTCTTGAATGGCTCCAAAGGAACCACGGAGGATCTTGGCGGTGACCAGGCAAGCCTTGCCGCGGGGTGCTGCAACTGCCCGTGCACGAGTTCGATATACTAGGGTGCCCCTACTCTAGTACACCGACAAAGACTCCTTCTCATAAATAAAATTTCAGATCTTAAGTACTTTTTTCAAACAACAAGCAAAACAAAATAAAATGACTTTGCAAGGATATCACATATCATGTGAAGAAGCAAAAACTTAGGTTCAACCAAAACTGACCAATAGTTGTTGAAGAAGAAAGGTGGGATGCCAACCGGGGCATCCCCAAGCTTAGATGTTCAAGACTTCTTGAAATATTGACTAGGTATGCCTTGGGCATCCCCTAGCTTGAGCTTTTGTGTCTCATTAATTCCTTTCATATCGCGGTTTCCCTAAATCTTAAAAACTTCATCCACACAAAACTCAACAAGAACTCGTGAGATAAGTTAGTATAAGTCAACGCATAAACTGTATCATTCTCTACTATAGCAAATCACTAAAATTATTATTTGACATTGCATACTAAATTCCTCTGCATATTTAATAGTCCTATCCTCAAATAGAATCATTAAACAAGCAAACATATGCAAACAATGCAAACATAACAGCAATCTGTCTAAACAGAAAAGTCTATAAAGAATGCAAGAGGAATCATACTTCCCTAACTCCAAAATTCGGAAAAATACCACACTGTAAAAAAATTGTTGTTACTCATTGTGTAAAAATTTCAAGATTTATCATGGTCTGACTATTCAAAAATATTCAAAACATAATAGCAAACTTTCTGTTTTTAAACAACAACATATAGACTTGAAAAATAAGCATGGTAAAGGCTATAGTTAACCTTTTTATTGAACTAAAAGATATAAAAAATTGCTCTAAATAACAGCAAGCAAATCCTAATAATAAAAATGATGCTCCAAGCAAAACACATATTATCTGGTGAATAAAAATATAGCTCCAGGTAAATTTACCGACGAATGAAGACGAAAGAGGGGATGCCATCCGGGGCATCCCCAAGCTTAGGCTCTTGGTTGTCCTTGAATATTACCTTGGGGTGCCTTTGGAATCCCCAAGCTTAGGCTCTTCCCACTCCTTATTCCGTACTCCATCAAAACTTCACCCAAAACTTGAAAACTTCACAACACAAAACTCAACAGAAAACTCATAAGCTCCGTTAGTATAATAAAACAAATATTCACTTTGGTACTGTCAATACAAGATTAATAATTTTTATCACATGATGCCTACTGTACCCTATCATTTCTACAATTTATATTAAGCAATATAAGCCATAGAAAGTAGAAAACAAGCAAACTATGCATCGAAAACAGAATCTGTCAAAAACAGAACAGTCTGTAAAGATCTGAGTTGAAATCATACTTCTGTAACTCCAAAAATTCTGAAAAATTAGGGAAATCTAGAAAATTTGTATATCAATATTGTGTAAAAAATCAGATGAAAAGCATATTCGAGTGAATTTTTCAAACTCCTAGTCTGGGAGCAAAAGTTTCTGTTTTTGCACAGAATCAAGTCAACTATCATCCATACTATCCCAAAGGCTTTACTTGGCATTTTATTGAAATAAAAGCTATGAAACATGATTACTACAATAGCTTAATCATGTGAACATGTAAAAACAATAGGGCTAAATATTGGGTTGTCTCCCAATAAGCGCTTTTCTTTAATGCCTTTCTAGCTAGACATGATGATTTCAATGATGCTTGCATAAAACTAAAGAACTGAAACGCAAAGAGAGCATCATGAAACATATGTGGCAAGCACATTTAAGTCTAACCCACTTCCTATGCATAGGGATTTTGTGAGCAAACAACTTATGGGAACAAGAATCAACTAGCATAGGAAGGCGAAACAAGCATGACTTCAAAACTTTCAACACATAGAGATGAAACTTGATATTATTGACATATGTAAAAGCATATGTTCCTCTCTAATAATAATTTTCAGTGGCATCATGAATGAATTCAACAATATAAATATCACATAAAGCACTATTTTCATGATGCACAAGCATAGAAATTTTACTACTCTCCACATAAGCAAAATTCTTCTCATTCGGAATACTGGGAGCAAACTCAAAAAAATAACTATAATGTGAGGCATAATCCAATTGAAAATTAAAATCATGATGACAAGTTTCATGGTTATCATTATTCTTTATAGCATACATGTCATCACAATAATCATCATAGATAGCAACTTTGTTCTCATAATCAAAACCTCTTCCAAAATAGTGGAATCATCACTAAATAAAGTCATGACCTCTCCAAATCCACTTTTATCAATATTATCATCATAAGTAGGAGGCATGCTATCATCGTAATAAATTGCACATCAAAACTTGGGGGACAAATCATCTTCATCAAACATAGCATCCCCAAGCTTGTGGCTTCGCATATCATTAGCATCATGGATATTCAGAGAATTCAAACTAACAACATTGCAATCATGCTCATCATTCAAAGATTTAGTGCCAAACATTTTATAGACTTCTTCTTCTACCACTTGAGCACAATTTTCCTTTCCATCATTTTCATGAAAGACGTTAAAACGATGAAGCATATGAGGCAACCTCAATTCCATTTTTTTCGTAGTTTTCTTTTACAGACTAAACTAGTGATAAAATAAGAAACTAAAAGATTCAATTGCAAGATCTAAAGAAATACCTTCGAGCACTATCCTCCCCGGCAACGGCGCCAGAAAAGAGCTTCATTGACGGGATGTGAGTGCTGCTTACCTAGCCTCCCTGGCAACGGCGCCAAAAAAGAGCTTGATGTCTACTACGCAACCTTCTTCTTGTAGACTCGTGTTGGGCCTCCAAGCGCAGAGTTTTGTAGGACTGTAGTAAATTTCCCTCAAGTGGATGACCTCAGGTTTATCAATCAGTGGGAGGCGTAGGATGAAGATGGTCTCTCTCAAACAACCCTGCAACCAAATAACAAAGAGTCTCTTGTGTCCGCAACAACCCTGCAACCAAATAACAAAGGCTTTTGTAATCTGAAAATAAAAAAATAGCAAGGTAACTAGTAAAAAAATGAGCGAAAACGGTATTGCAATGCTTGGAAACAAGGCCTAGGGTTCATACTTTCACTAGTGCAAGTTCTCTCAACAATGATAACATAATTAGATCATATAACAATCCCTCAACGTGCAACAAAGAGTCACTCCAAAGTCACCAATAGCGGAGAACAAACGAAGTGATTATTGTAGGGTACGAAACCACCTCAAAGTTATTCTTTCTGATCGATCTATTGGGCTATTCCTATAAGTGTCACAAACAGCCCTAGAGTTCGTACTAAAATAACACCTTAAGATACACATCAACCAAAACCCTAATGTCACCTAGAGACTCCAATGTCACCACAAGTATCCGCAGGTTTGATTATATGATATGCATCACACAATCTCAGATTCATCTATTCAAACCAACACAAATAACTTCAAAGAGTGCCCCAAAGTTTTACCGGAGAGTCAAGACGAAAATGTGTGCTAACCCCTATGCATAAGTTCACAAGGTCACAGAACCCGCAAGTTGATCACCAAAACATACATCAAGTGTATCACGTCAATATCCCATTGTCACCACAGATAAGCACATGCAAGACATACATCAAGTGTTCTCAAATCCTTAAAGACTCAATCTGATAAGATAACTTCAAAGGGAAAACTCAGTCCATTAAAAGAAGGTAGAGGGGGAGAAACATCATAAGATCCAACTATAATAGCAAAGCTCGCGGTACATCAAGATCGTGCCAAGTCAAGAACACGAGAGAGAGAGAGAGATCAAACACATAGCTACTGGTATATACCCTCAGCCCCGAGGGTGAACTACTCCCTCCTCGTCATGGAGAGCACCGGGATGATGAAGATGGCCACCAGTGATGATTTCCCCCTCCGGCAGGGTGCTAGAACGGGCTCCCGATTGGTTTTTCGTGGCTACAGAGGCTTGCGGCGGCGGAACTCCCGATCTAGGTTATTTCTGGGGGTTTCTATATTTATAGGAATGTTTGGTGTTGAGAACAAGTCAGGGGGGTCCACGAGGATCCCACAAGACCGGAGGCCGCCCCCAGGGGGTAGGGCGCTCCCTCCACCCTTCTGGAGGCCTCGTGGCTCTTCTGGCCCAACTCTTTTGCTTCGGGGGCTTCTTCTGATCCGTAAAAAATCACCATAAATTTTTAGCTTAATTGGACTCCGTTTGATATTCCTTTTCTGCGAAATTCAAAAACAAGGAAAAAACAGAAACTGGCACTGGGCTCTAGGTTAATAGGTTAGTCCCAAAAATCATATAAAATATCATATAAATGCATATAAAACATCCAACATAGATAATATAATAGCATGCACTACAAAAAAATGCACTTCCGTGATGATACATGTTTGTCACAGTAGGTCACGTTTTCCGTCATGCATGTACATCCATGATGAGTTTATGACAGAATCAAGATAGTCATACCTGTGCTGTCATTGAAGTGTTCCATGACATTACCAAAATTATCATCACGGAAGTGTCCACTTCCATGACGATAAATCACGCGTCATAGAATTGCTTTCGTCAAGGGTAACCGACACGTGGCATCCACCGTAACGGGTCGCGGTTAAGCTATCGGGTTCCGATTTCGATCCTATAACCCGTTAACAGCCCGGACCACTGGGGATTTTCCACGTGTAAAATTCTCAATGGCCAGAGGAACCACGTGTCGTCTCACCGTTGGGGCAGATGCCATCCACTCATTGGACCGAAGGCGCCTATGATACGTCAACACGTGGCACGGCCCAACAGAGGCCCATTCCAGTGAAAAGGCCGGCCCGTTTTACTTGGTCAAAAGGTAGCGGGTTGGCCCATGGAAAGCCTGTTAACGACCTGTTCGCATATAGCCCATTTGCAGCCCGCTAAGTCACGGCCCGTTACGGCTTATCCAAATTAGGCCCAGTAGCGTCATCTGGGCCGTCTAGTATGATTCCAGCCCGTTGTAACTTCCGGCCTATGTATGGCCCATGACGTCTTTCAGCCCATATGAGGCCCTTTGTAAATCTTGGCCCATTAACGACCCGTGGTGAAACTGGCCCGTAATGAACAGTGTATGGCTTTATACCCATTAACGTCCCATTAGTTCGTCCGCCGTTTCTAGCCCGTGTTAACTTTCGGCCTACTAAGGGCCCATTTATTCTTGGGCTCATTTCCAGAATTTGATTACTTACGATCCGTTACTGGCCTTTGTTCTGCTTGTGTGCCAAATTCAGCCCGTGGTTACAGTCGGCCTGTTTGTGGCCCGTTAACCCGTTGGGCTGTTTTCATAGCGCCATCAAGTACGGCCTATTAACGGCCCGTTATGGTCGGGCCATAAAACATACGATTTCCACTCTTGCCTGTTTACGGCCCATTTTGCGGTCCATTATTGGTCCACGAATAGTACGGCCCATGTTTGGCGAAACGATTATACGGCCCGTAGAAGGCCCATAGATGAGACGGCCCATAGAAGGCCCATGGATCATACGACCCGTAGAAGGCCCATGGATCCTACGACCTGTAGAAGGCCCATGGATCATACAGCCCGTGGAGGGCCACGGTCACTACAGGAGGTAGCAGGACCATGGTCACAACAGTCCGTGTGTTGCCATGGTTTTTGTGGCCTAGCTATAAAAATAGGTTATTGTGGCCACTAGAAAAACGCAGAAAAAGAACTACACTGACTACAAGCAAACAAATTAACAAGACAATAAGGAAATAAATAAGCAACCAACTAACGCTAGGATATTATGGCTATTACACATATTACATCCACTGGGCATCAAAGTTCGCCACCAGTGCAAATATAGGGAACAAAGCAGCATATTACATACACTGTCCATCTAAATTGGCCACCAGTGCAAATAAACGTGGCAGCAAAACAAGTCCATAACTAAAACAACTTCCGAAGAGCTCAAGAAACGTTATCCTGGGTATCCACCATGCTGGCTATAAACTTAGCAATCTTATTAGCTTTGTCATGTTTGGCGCTAAAATCCTCCAATGCTTGTTGTTGCACCAGAAAGTATGCATCTGAATGCTCCAGGGACTTCCATAGTCCTTCCGCTTCTTGTCACAGCATAGCTGATCGATGTCTTTCAGCTTGTAGTTGAGACTCAAGAAACCGAACTGATTCAGACAGTGAGTTTGAATAGCTTGTGCAAGCGGTAGTGGCCAGTAACTCAAACACTAAACCAAGACAGGACTTTGGGGTTGTCTCACTGTCTTCAAGATAGTTTCCTTAGCTATTTTATCAGCTTTGTTGGAGACCAACAAGGATGTCTCACTATCCTGAACCTTATCTGCATTACTTCCTTTACCATTGCTTAATAAGGCACTATTCCCCAATATTATGTCAGCATTTTAAAAGAAGAAACAAGCAGACACACAACAGGTTTACAATGTACTAGTATATGAAACTCATTTCGGTGAACCAGTTCATTAGTAAGGTGGATAGGATTAAGCTACCAAGTCTTCTATTGCCAAGTAGTACATAATAAAAGCATCAAACAAACATATATCTATGTTTTGTGGTCACTGCATTGTCTTGCCAAATCAAAATAGAGACACGATTCAAATCATATCAGTTGAAGACAAAGCATCACTGAAAGAATACAAAGCGTGGGAAACTACACGGCACAACGAGATTTCAGATGGGTACCATGGGTCTACATGTACAACAACACTATTGGTTCTGTTGTGATGCTAGTAATGTGCATGATATGAGAAGTCTAATGTATACACAATTGAAATTGAAATCAACAGAGCTATTTATAAGAGCAAACCTGTTAAAGAAACATGCGTAAACATACCTGTTGTGCCATTGGAGTTTCGATTGGATCCTTCAATTTAAAATAAGTTTGTATGAGTAAATATAGTGACATAGGAGCAAAGCAGTATGCACAATAGCAATGGAATCTTAAATGAGAACAATTGTTCTTCAGGTTTAAGCACTTGTTCTACATGAACAGAGTACATTAAGACGCAAGAATATAGTACTTAAAAATAGAAGATGAGCTCATAGACCTTACCACATTCTTGGTTCAGGACCAGTACAGAACAAGGCGTTCCTAGTCATCATCCAGTAAATGTGTCTCAGGAGAACGTAAGGGAATATGATGAGTTTCTTTGCCAGTGAAGTACGTTTTCTTCAGGTAATTCCGATATTGCCACCAAGAAATCTTGAAGATAGCAGAGGTATTAGCACAGGTTACCTCATCCTGAGTTTCCAAATCGGTCCTTCTCTATAGAGAAAAATGGGAAAATTTGTTGTATTATAACCATCATGGAGGTAGAATGTATGGGACAGAGCAAAGTAATTGCCATGAATAACATTACTTACACATAACTCCTGGACAAACATCTGCAACTGGCATTTTTCTTCATCTTCAGTATAATATTTCCATGATGAGAAGATACGCACATAGGATTTAACAACATCAAATGCGATAGATGCTAAACTACGACTGGCTGGTTGTGCTTCCTCCACGAGAATAGGTGTATTAACTGGTGGAGTTGGGGTTCGTCGTGGTAGTACTGGCGCTTTGGGCACTGGAGCTGCCTTACTAACTGCTCTTGTTTGGGAGCTCTATGGTGGAGATGGTGTTGTGTCTACAGGAACTGGGTTACTATCTGCTAGGGTTGGGGTTAGATTGGGTGAAGCCGGTTCTCTGTCCATCGCAGTAGGGGTACAATCTGCGAGGGTCTGGGTTATGTGTGGTAGGGCTGGTTCTCGTGCATGTACAACCGGGGTGCTATCTCCACCAAGAGGTAGCACTGTTTTATTTGAAGCTCGTGTTTTTACTCCGCTTGATACTGCCATCACCCGCTCCAATTCAAATGGCTGATAAACATGAAACATAGTTGAATGTACAGACATTGTATGAGAGACAGATGCAATAGATAGTGTGGAAAAAAGAGGGCATGAAATAGTTGACATGTATATTGTTTAACTAAAATGGATAGCATGACATAATTTCACATATATGATGTCTATCTAAACTGGATAGCATAGCATAAGATAATTCAAAGATATGATGACTAATTAAACATGATCGCATGACATAATTCACATACATGTTATCTAATTAATCAGGATCACATGATTTAATTCACATATGTGATTTATATGCTAAGCAGAGGGCATTCGCATATATGATGTCTGAACTAAGAACATGGTGTTGAATATTGTGTATATGATGTCTAAACTATGAAATGCAAGACACCATATGCATGATATGAGTAGTATAACCGTGCCAAGTTAGAGCATACACCTCGGTGGGGGAATAGGACTGGTCATCTATCTCTGAATCCATCTCTGAGGAGCTATCGGGACCCAGCAAGAGATCTGCTTCGACGGGTAGCACTATCTGCTCTGAAGGCCTTGTTTTCACTCCATTTTTCCATCACCCACTCAAATGGTTGATTCACGGGAAGAGTAGTTTAATGTACAAACATTGTCGACAAATGGAAATGTAATGAAGAAAAGGATGGGCAAGATATCATTCAAATATATGATGCCTGGTTAAACAAGATGTCATTGCACATTTCACATATATTATGGCTGGCTAAAATACATGAGACTGCATAATTACCATATATGATATAGAAACTAAACAAGTAGCAGTACAGAACATGTCTAAACTAAGAAGATGACATATATGATGTCGAAAGTAGGCACTGCAAGGCAAAATATGCATGATATGACTAACATCATCATGCCAAGTTAGAGCAAAGACCTTGGGGGATAAATAGGAGTGGTCAGCTACGTCTGAATCCGCCTCAGAACAGATATCTTCCTCCGGGTTACAATCTGGAGAGGGGGGGGGGAGGGTTTGCCATTGAACCCACCATGGAGCGATGTCTGCATGACATTGTATCACCGCGCAAAACTCTTCTCTTTTTCTCTACATGTTCAGCATGACTGTGTACGATATCTGAAATGCATACGAAAAAATAGTGAGATTATGTAAGGAGAGCATATAGAAATCTAGAGTGATGGTAACAACCAGTGGATGGATCAAAAAATAATGATAGCAGGCTGATGATTGCTTTAATTTATTAAAAAGATAGACGAGGATTGCTTTACTATTTTTCTCCCACCCAAGATGAACAACATAGGCATACCCTAGGTGAACCAGATATTAGACAGAGATACTATTCATTGTTGCCTCACTATGTGCCCCACAACTAATTTAGAACTCAAGTTTGAACATTAATTTGGACCTGACTTGGAGTCTAAGAGGTGAATAGGACGATAATGTAGCAGGTAATATTAAGCAATGCATAACATAAGAAGAAACAAAAGAGTGTGACCTCTCTTGTGGACCCATGTACTCCTCAGGTTCATCTGCCGAGTCGATGATGGTGATGCCATTGCGGTGGGTGCCGGCGGCAGGGAAGGAGATCTGAGGCGGTGAAATACGGTCAGGAGTCGTGATGTCTGGTTTGGTGGATGCCTTTGTCGAAGGAGCAGTGATACGTCTCCAACGTATCTATAATTTATGAAGCATTCATGCTATTTTATTATCTGTTTTGAATGTTTATGGGCTTTATTATACACTTTTATATCACTTTTGGGACTAACCTATTAACCGGAGGGCCAACCCATATTGCTGTTTTATTGCTTGTTTCAGTATTTCGAGGAAAAGGAATATCAAACGGAGTCCAAACGGAATGAAACCTTCGGCAGCGTGATTTTTTGGAAGAATATGATCCTAGAGACTTGGAGTTCACGTCAGAAGATCCTCGGGGAGGCCACGAGATAGGAGGGCGCCCCCCCCTACTGGGCGTGCTCCCCTGTCTCGTGGGCCCCTCGAGCACCTCCCGACCGACTTCTTTCGCCTATATAAGCCTACGTACCCTAAAAACATCGAATATCAAGATAGATCGGGAGTTCCGCCGCCGCAAGCCTCTGTAGCCACCAAAACCTCTCGGGAGCCCGTTCCGGCACCCTGCTGGAAGGGGATCCATCACCGGTGGCCATCTTCATCATCTCGGTGCTCTCCATGACGAGGAGGGAGTAGTTCACCCTCAGGGCTGAGGTTATATACCAGTAGCTATGTGTTTGATCTCTCTCTCTCTCGTGTTCTCTCTATGGCACTATCTTGATGTATCGCGAGCTTTGTTACTATAGTTGGATCTTATGATGTTTCTCCCCCTCTACTCTCTTGTGATGAATTGAGTTACCCTCTTGAAGTTATCTTATTGGATTGAGTCTTTATTTGAGAACACTTGATGTATGTCTTGCCGTGTTTATCTGTGGTGACAATGGGATATCACGTGCCACTTGATGTATGTTTTGGTGACCAACTTGCGGGTTCCGCCCATGAACCTATGCATAGGGGTTGGTACACGTTTTCTTGACTCTCTGGTAGAAACTTTGGGGCACTCTTTGAAGTACTTTTATGTTGGTTGGTCGAATCTGAGATTGTGTGATGCATATCGTATAATCATGCCCACAGATACTTGAGGTGACAATGGAGTATTTAGGTGACATTAGGGTTTTGGTTGATTTGTGTCTTAAGGTGTTATTCTAGTACGAACTCTTGAATAGATTGATCTGAAAGAATAACTTTGAGGTGGTTTCGTACCCTACCATTGTCGGTGTACTAAAGTAGGGGTACCCTAGTATCCCGAACTTGTGCACGGGCAGTTGCAGCCCTCCGCGGCAAGGCTTACCGGGTGACCGCCAAGGTCCTCCGTGGTTCCTTTGGAGACATTCAAGAACAAAGTATTCAAGCCAAGGAGACAAGGCCTCGGCAAGAGTAGCTTGCCAGGAAGGCCACCCAAGGCACCTACAAGACAAGGCCCCGGCAAGAGGAGCTTGCCGGGAAAGCCCGGTGAGCGACAAGCTTCCGGACGCGACAAGACAACAACCATGACAGGCGCTTGCATGCATACCACCACTGTACTGCGCTCCGGCATATCCACTAACGTGTCGCCTGGGACCTTTCGGTAGCGCGTGGCGAGAGGAGGTCAGCCAGCGGTCTTGTGATGTGGCAAGCGGCGCTGACAAGTTTGCCATCGTGGCGAGCGGTGGCGTCCCTGACGGTCCCTGTTTGCACTGTTAGGGCGACGTAGACGGGCATTTAATGCCTTTGTCCCCTGCCGTCAGGGTTAGGTATGATACACTGTACACTATACACTGTACAAGTAGCTATACCAACCACCCCTTTTCCATTTTTACCCCTGTCTACGTTGCCACTTGTCGGATACCCCTTGAGCATATAAAAGGAGGCCCATGCGCAACGTAGGGGGGGGGGGTTTCGAAGGGTTCGAGAGGTTCGAAGCCAGAGAACACTCACACTCAGTCTCGTAGCAGCTTGTGTGTACTATAGCACTCGGCGCTCCTGAGCAAGAACTCAATACACTCAGACATGCAGCAGTAGGAGTGTTATCTCTCCGGAGAGCTCCGAAGCTGGGTAAACCTCTCGTGTGCTTCGCCTCGATCTGCTCTTCGTGCGACCTCCGCTCCACGCCGAACCGAAAGGGGCTCGGTCCACCGGTCCCATAGGTGTTCGTGGGCCAGATCAGCCTGCCCCGACATCTTTGGCGCGCCAGGTAGGGGGCATCGAGATTGTGTGAACCTAATCCGGCGTCCACACGAGCTAGATCTTCATCATCTTCATCGACATGCCACCGAAGAAGAAGGCTTCGGCGGCAGATGCTCCGTCCGCGTCGAACCCACCACCACCGGAGCAAACGGGTGGTGGGGTAGACGCCGGCGGAAGAATGGACGTCGACGGGGGAGCCCACGGTGCTGCCAAGTCCAAGGACAAGGCTGCGCAGACCTCAGCGTCCGTACATGCACCGCGCCCGTCTCAGGAGGCACAGGACCGACAGCGTCATGGTATTCACAATACCATACGCTCGTTGGACCAAGATCGAGCTGGAGGATCTCGGGATGCTCAAGACCAACATGCACGCCAACATGCTGGCGCGAGCGAGGCACGGTCGCCTGGACGGGATACTGCTCCTTCTAACATAGTTAGAAGTCCGAGCATATCCCGCTCCTCGCGCCGTTCGCCCACTGCCACCCACCACTCTAGCAGAAGCTTTGGCGAGAGCTCAACTGCTCCTAGACTACCCTCCAACAGCCGACAAGGTCGATGAATGGAGGGCCACCATTCAGAGTCTCATCGGCTTTGCCAACGGCGACGCTCCGCGGCAGCCGAGTGCATCATTGCCGCGGCAGGACTGCCAAACACGAGCCGGTGGCGGCAAACCGGTGGGGGTGCAACCACCATGCACTCTCCGCCCGAAGGCCAAGATCGCCGACTCGCCGGATCCACCTCGACAGCGACTCCACCGCATCATCGGATCCACGAGCTCGTCGCAATCAGCGCCAAGTTCTTCACGAACGACAGCAAGAAGACGCTCGAACTCGCATCGAGCGCCGAAGAGAAGCGCGGCGTCAATCCGACAAGCGCGTTGGGCCCTCTGTCGACATGCATGCGCCAGGGGAACCAGGCGACTTGCCGTACGTGGTAGGTTGCCCTGCGTTCACTCGTGAGCTGCGGCAAGTCCAAAGGGCCCAAAGAAGAAGAATTTCAAACCAGGCGTACGAGAGAAGTACGAAGGCAAGACGCATCGCCGGAGTTCCTCGGCATCTACACCATCGCGGTGCAGGCTGCGGGGCGAGACGACAAGATCTTGGCCAACTACTTCGCCGGTGCTCAAGCCCAATGTCGATCCTGGCTCATGCACTTGCCGGACAACTCCATATCCTCTTGGGCAGATCTATGCCATCAGTTTGTCGGCGCCTTTACTGACCACAAGCCCCATGGCCAAGAAAGCGACCTTCATCTCGCCGCCCGGAAGGAAGGAGAGCCCTAGCAAGTACATTCAGAGATTCAGCCAGCGTCTGACACAACATCTCAGATGTCCACCGCCGCTGATGTCGGTAGCGTTCCATCGAGCGTCGCGAAACCGCAGGATGCGGAGGAGATGGCGATGTGCAAGATCGAGACATCGATGAGCTATATGCCTGGCCGGCTGTGTGTGCACGTCTTGAGGAAGGAGGAGACTCCGGAGAGAATCTTTGAAGCGGGAGGATCGATAGTGAGGAGACCGCCCGGCAAGGAAAAACCGGTGGCGGAACAATAGGAAGAAGAAAGGCAAAGATGTGCTAGTTGTTGAGCAGTCCGCAGCGGAGGTGGCGCCAAGAAAGCCAAAGCTGGTAGCTCGGCAAGGAAGTTACTCTTGGCACCAACTGCGCGGTTGTGGCGGCCGTCGACAAGCGGTGACGGATCCAACAAGCGATCTTGCAAGATCCACCGCACCAAGGGCCATGACCTCCGAGCTGCAAAAGGTCGAGCAGCTTGTCGAGCAGCGAAGGCTGAATCTGAGCAACGACGCGACAAGGAGAAGGCCCAGGAAGGTGCTGGAGGAGCTAGCAAGAAATGTCCCGGCCGAGGAGGACGCCGCAGCAAGGCCAAGCAGCGGCAAGGAGACAGACCTCCCCGCGGCCGCGACAAGGATGAAGAGGACGACGACGATGAAGACATGGATGATGACGAGACCGATGAGCAGGAGTTCCAGAAAGCCACAGAGGTCACTGGCGTTGACGGCGGTGCTTCTCTGCATACTTCACACCGCCAGCTCAAGCAGTGGATGCAGGAAGTCAATGCGGCAGAACCATCCGTCGAGTCACGCAGGCCTCTGAAATGGTCTAGCACACCTATCATCTTTGATATTGAGGACCACCACGATCGGCGTAGCTGCGGTCGGGTGCTTGCCGATGTTGGTTTCACCAACTATCCGCAACCTCAAGGTCACTAAGATGCTAGTTGACGGCGGGGCGGCTTGAACCTGATCTCCTCCGCGGTGCTCCGAAACTCCAGATCCACGATGGCGAAGCTCGAAGAGACCGGCACATTCAAGGAATCAATCCGGGAAGGAGCAAGCGAAGGGAAAGATCACGTTGCCGGTGACATTTGGCAGCGAAGTTGAACTTCAGGACCGAGAGGGTCACTTTTGGCGTTCTTGACTTTCCATTGCCTTACAATGGGATACTTGGCCGGCCCAAAGACTCGCCAAATTCATGGCAGCCTCTCACTATGCATACAACATGCTGAAGATGCCAGGCCCGATAAGTGTCATCTCTATCCCTAGCGACAAGAAGGATGCTCTTATCTGCGTCGACAAGATCTACCGGGAAGCAGCAGCTGCAACAGATTGCAAGCCACTTGCCGCTGAAGCTCCCGGGGCGAAGAAGAAGACCAAGTCCGGCAAGAGCTTTGATGCCCACTCCGGCAAGCGCACCTCTTCGGAGTGCTGCACTACCGTCGAGGACGCACCATCGAGCTCCACCGGCAAGTGTAAGAAGACGATGGCAGCTCCACCAGAGACCAAGAAGGTGTCCGCCAAGGAGGACGGTACTGGTGGTACCTTCACCATCAGTGCCACTCTCGACCCTAAATAGGAAGGCGCACTCATTGCTTTCCTGCGGGCGAACGTCGACGTGTTTGCGTGGCAACCGTCTGACATCCCCGGTGTTCCCAGGAAAGTAATTGAGCACCATCTTGCCGTTTGTCCTCATGCGCGGCCCGTCAAGCAGAAAGTCAGGAAGCAGGCAGTGGAGCGCCACATCTTGTCAATTTCATGCTTTTTACTTCTATTTTGCATGCGTTATCTGACACTTTGTGCAGCACCTACCCCCGGTAAGCAATAACGAGCCATAAGGCTCCATATCTTTGTTTTCTCTTCTTTCTCTTTCTCAAAGAAAGGAAGGTTCCCTCGCACACAAGTTTGCCGGGGGGAAAGGAGAAGATAATGGTGTGGACCAAGCATCGCTCAAGGAAGTCTAGCCTTACCGGGAAGCAAACGACAGAAAAGCTAAGTTGCTAAAGTTTGAGCAATCAGTTTTAAAAATTTTAAGTTATCTTCCTCGAACGACCGTACTTTGTATGGAAAACCTGTGCGCAGAGGAACCAATTCGTAGCTAGTTGCGCCCTTACTTCGTTTCGAGTCCGCTCAACAACTTAAGTGAGCTGCGACTAGTTGCGACAAGGTTACTTGTCGGAAGCGGCACCGCTTGAGCTTGACGGCGTCCACTTTTCGGCGCTCGCGGCCCAGGTGCCTGCGCCGACAAGTTCCCTAAAAGCGTAGGGCAAAAACATACAAAGGAAGGAATCAAGTAAAGGAAATAACATAGCAATTGCTACCCAAAATAGAGTTATATTACAAGATAACTTGTCGCAGCGCTAATAGATTGTTCTCCTAACATGACCAGCAGCGGCAAGAAAAAGAAAGCGGGCGGCCTAATCTACGCGATCGCCCTCAACCCTCTTGATCCCGCTCACCCTGTCCACGATGGGTGCGACAAGGGTCTTGAGCGCTTCCACATCAGCATCCGTGGCAAGGACTTGAGGACGCGTTGGTGAGGTTGAGGCCTGGATTGCGGAAGGCCACCTTCATCAAGACCTTTTGAAGAGCTCCCGCAGATCTGGCGTGACTCCTCGGCCAGCTGCTTTGGGACTTCTTCCGGAGTCAGCTGGAGGGCCGTCACCATGCCCTTGAAGAACAAGCTAAGCTTGGCGCTGGGTTGGAGGTGCTCATCGGAGGAATATCCAAGATCCACCATCCCGGCTGCGCCCGGCTCCTCGTCGATGGCTGCAGCAACATCCACGAGACCCTCGGTCCAAAGGTGCTCCACATTCTCCTTAAAGGTGTTACAGGCGGCGGCCTCGCCAAAGAATGCCTCGTCGGCCTTGATCTTCTCCTTCAAGGCCACCTCCTGCTCCCTGGCGCCGTCCAGCGTCTGAGTCAAAGTAGTTAGCTTCAACTCAAGATCTGGTTGGAGTCCTTGGCGGTGCTGAGCTCCTTGCTCCTCTCGGCGAGACGGCCCTGCAGCTCGCCAAGAGTGTAGGCGTCCTTCTCGCGCTCATGCTTGAATGCAGCAAGCTCCTCGCCGCTCTCCTTAAGATTGGCCTCCAGCTGCATCACCTTCATCTCCAGCTCCTTCTTGGCAGCCTCGGCAGCTGCGGCAGCATCCTTTGCTTCCTTGAGAGCCCCGCCAAATGTTTGCTCGCGCGTGGCTAGATCCTCCTCATGGCTGTCAAGATAAACCTTCCTCTGCACCAACTCGCCTTCTGCGAGATAGCTTCTCGGCGGCAAGTCAGCTGTTGCTCCTCAGCTTCAGCCTTCTCGAGGAGGAAGGCTTTGCGCTCCTCGGCAAGCCACTCCCGCTCCTCTGCCAAGGACCGGAGAGCTTCCTGGTTGAGGCCCCGGAGCTCCTCCACGCGCTTCTCGATGTCTGGTCCCGCTTTTGCGACAAGCGCTTCCCGGAATTCCAGCTTGGCTAGTCAGGCGCGGTAGAGCGACAACAGCTTCCGCAGTAGCTGTTCCTCCTCAGACTCGCCGCCGCTGCTGCTTGGCGCGTCGACCAGCGTCAGTCCAGCGGAGGCGAGCAGCTCTTCATCGAAAGTTTCTCCTTCGGCGGCATACAGAGCTCGGCGCCCATGGGAGCTTGATGAAGACGCCATCGTGGCCTTCAAATAGGCGCTGGCTGGGGCTCTTCGAGCCCGACGCTCTACTGGCGGAGGGATCGGCGGTCGGCGTGGCGCTGGCGCTCCTGCGGCCTCGGGGGCCGTCGGTCACGATCGCGGACCTCGCCCGGCTTCTGCGGCGGCAGCTTTGGCGGCCTCTTCGCCGGCGGGCTCATCAGCGCCAGCTTCTTCTTCGATGGTAGCGGCGTCATCAGTATTGCCGTGTGTGTCCTCCTCGCCGGCGACCTCGGTCTCCATTGGCTCTGTGGCGGATGAACGAAGAAAAGTCAAGCAAATATTCAAAAAGAAAATCAGAAGAAGAAGAACACAAGGGAAGTTTTCAAGCAAGAGGATTACCTGCTAGGGTCTGCGATCATGGTCTCCGCCGCCGAGAGATCGCTGGTGCTTGTCCCTTGCCGGAGAATTGCCCTTGCCGGAGAAGTCCCCTTGACGGAGAACGCTCCCTTGCCGGGGAATCCTCCCTTGGCGGTGTAGTCGAAGCAGAAGGCATGTCAGGAGCGGCTTCAGGGCACTCCCGGTCAGGCTGCTCTGCTCCTACACAAATCAGCAGTCAGATATCAGCAAAGAAAGAGCACCCATGCACGCCGAACAGCAAGAAGTAAACCATATACTTACGCTGGGGGCTGCGCTGGGGGCTGCTTTGAGGAAGAGTTGCCGCGTCCGGCAAGGTGGTCTCGGACGCGCCTCCTGCTGTCGCGGTGGGTTCGTCCTCGATGACAACCACCGGGGCCTTGGCTCTCTTCGACGCTCTCTGGGCCAGCGTCCTGAAAAGGAATGGGTTCAGAGTAAAGCAAATCAGATACAAGACAAAGCAACAAATCAAGAACTACAAATGCGCAAAGAATCTTACTCTTCTTCTTCCTCGTCGGAGCTGGCGCGGAGAGATCAAATTCTGGCCCGCCCAAAGACGACGAGGCGGAGGAGTGGTTTCCCTTGGCCGCTTGGCGGGAGCGGAACCGGTGGTCTGCGAGGGCCCCGCTCCAGTTGCCGCAGCGGCGTGAGGTGCTCCCGCGGCAACAATGCTTGCCGCGGTGGAGCGCGTCGCGCGGCGCTGCGGCTGTTGGCCCGTCTGCCGCCCCGCTACGTCTCCGGCCTTGCGAAGACGCCTTCTTGGTGGAGCTAGGGGCTCCGCTCGCGGCAAGCTGCTTGAAGGTGGGGAGGAGGCGCCCTCGGCGGCTCGCCGACTCAGCTTCGAGCTCGGCAAGCTCCTCGCCGGCAAACTCCCTTCGCTCGACAAGGCTTGCCGCCTCTGCTGCCTCTGCCTCCTCCACGATGAATCCGAACTCGCCCGCGGCAGCGGCTGCTGCCGCTTCTTCCAACCTGGTGGCGATGCGCTGCATCTCATCATCGGTGGTGTCGCGGGTGAGGCCCCTCTGTTCATCGGGGCGGACCGGCATTTCTACCAGATTGTCAAAGAACTGCCGCACGACGTCATCTGCAGGCTCTTGCCAAGTTGGGACAATTCCATGCGAGTCGCACAACGGCATCATTGCACGGATGCGGTCAAGCAAGGAATTGTTGCCCAGCGGAACGACGCCCCTCGGCAACCTGAACATTTAGGGATGATCAGGATCGGGCTTGAACAGCTCCAAGAGCATCGCGTCAAGTTCCAAGATGGTGAAGTTGAAGTTGAGGCATGGGCGAAGCCTCATGATATCTGTCGCGTTCTGAAACTCCCCGGCGGGTCTCCTCCTCTCCTGCAAGGGGGCGATGCGGCAGCGAAGAAAGTCTGCACCAACGGTGCCTACGGTGAGCCCGGCAAGTCTAAGGCGAAGGATTCGGGTGACTGCGATCTTCAACCTAGCATCTTCCGGGGCCACGTTGCTCCAATCGTTGCCGCGCACTATTGGGGTTTGGTATTTGGCGATGGCGGCTGCGAGTTCTCCTCGACAATCCAGCACCAATCTGCCCTCCATTCCTCCCATTTGCTACGGAGCTCTCCCTCCAGATAGGCTTCCTTCTTGCCTATCCTCGAGATCCAAGCGATTCCTCCGGCAAGAGGCTCCCCTCTCTCAACTCGAGGCATAAAGAAGTGGCGGAAAAGGGCTACGTTTGGATGGACTCCGACAAAGTTATCGCAGAGATGTGCGAAAACTGCCATGGTCAGAACAGCATTGGGTGAGAATTCAAGGAGGCGGAACCCGTAGGTGTTCATGATGTCACAGAAGAATTCAGAGAAAGGCGGGCAGAGCCCGCAGTAGAAGAAGAGAGCAAAGAAGGGATATCCGCTCGGAGCTAGTTCAAAAGCAGCAGCGGGAAGTACCTTCGTGCGCGGATGCGCTCGCGTCTCCGTCGACCAGAAGAGGTAGTAGTTCTCCCTCAGCTCCCTCGCGGCGAGTTGGGGGGGGGGGGAGATTGCCCGCTCCTTCCGCAGAACCGCAAGCCGCTGCGCCTCGACCGACTTCACGGCCTTCGCCTTGTCGGCTTTCGGAGCCATGGCAGAGGTGGTGAGGGAGATCGACGGCGTTGGTGATGCTGGTGGCGATGGGGGCGGGCTGCTCTCTTCAGCCTTGGGAAGAAGGGGAAGCAGCGGTGGTTTTTCGAGATTGGACAAAGCAATCGGCAAGGTGGGCGACCTGCCCTGTTTCCCCTTCTTATAAAGAGGGAGGGGGCGGCCGTTCCGCTTTTCCGAATAAAGAAACCCCCCACGATCTCGCCCACGATCTCTCACACGACGCCGCATTCGACGCGTGCCGTTCGTGGAGGGCGTGGTGGGTCCGGGGTGAGTTATGGTGTGATCCAGGCCGCGCGTCCCCGTGCCCTGTTTTGGGCCTGGCCCAACAGCGCTCGGCACCGTGTGTGGCCCAGGCCCGGGGGCTCCTGTCGTTGTACTAAAGTAGGGGTACCCTAGTATCCCGAACTTGTGCACGGGCAGTTGCAGCCCTCCGCGGCAAGGCTTATCGGGTGACCGCCAAGGTCCTCCGTGGTTCCTTTGGAGCCATTCAAGAACAAAGTATTCAAGCCAAGGAGACAAGGCCCGGCAAGAGGAGCTTGCGGGAAGGCCACCCAAGGCACCTACAAGACAAGGCCCGGCAAGAGGAGCTTGCCGGGAAGGCCCGTGAGCGACAAGCTTCCGGACGCGACAAGACAACAACCGCGGCAAGGCGCTTGCATGCGGACCACCACTGTACTGCGCTCCAGCATATCCACTAACGTGTCGCCTACAGGACCTTTCCAGCGGCGTGGCGAGAGGTGTGCAGCTGTGGTGCGTGGTGGCAAGCGGCGCCGACAAGTTTGCCATCGTGGCGGCGGTGGCGTCCCCCGACGGTCCCTGTTTGCACCGTTAGGGCGGCGTGACGGGCATTTAATGCCTTTGTCCCCTGCCGTCGAGGTTAGGTATGATACATTTGTAATCGTACCTTTGTACAAGTAGCTGTACCAACCACCCCTTTT
Organism: Aegilops bicornis; assembly: GCA_021605145.1. NCBI lineage: Eukaryota > Viridiplantae > Streptophyta > Magnoliopsida > Poales > Poaceae > Aegilops > Aegilops bicornis. The sequence goes on from CM038672.1 coordinate 167,758,184, forward strand.
CCATTTTTACCCCTGTCTACGTTGCCACCTGTCGGAGACCCCTTGAGCATATAAAAGGAGGCCCATGCGCAACGTAGGGGGGGGGGGGTTTCGAAGGGTTCGAGAGGTTCGAAGCCAGAGAAAACTCACGCTCGGTCTCGTTAGCAGCTTGTGTGTACTATAGCACTCAGCGCTCCTGAGCAAGAACTCAATACACTCAGACATGCAGCAGTAGGAGTGTTATCTCTCCGGAGAGCTCCGAAGCTGGGTAAACCTCTCGTGTGCTTCGCCTCGATCTGCTCTTCGTGCGACCTCCGCTCCCCGCCGAATCGAAAGGAGCTCGGTCCGCCGGTCCCATAGGTGTTCGTGGGCCAGATCAGCCTGCCCCGACAACCATAATCTCTACGTTTGTTCTCCGCTATTAGTGGCTTTGGAGTGACTCTTTGTTGCATGTTGTGGGATTGCTATATGATCTATCTATGTTATTATTGTTGAGAGAACTTGCACTAGTGAAAGTATGAACCCTAGGCCTTGTTTCCTACCATTGCAATACCGTTTACGCTCACTTTTATCATTAGTTACCTTGCTGTTTTTATTATTTCATATTACAAATACCTATATCTACTATCCATATTGCACTTGTATCACCATCTCTTCGCCGAACTAGTGCACCTATAATATTTACCATTGTATTGGTTGTGTTGGGGACACAGGAGACTCTTTGTTATTTGGTTGCAGGGTTGCTTGAGAGAGACCATCTTCATCCTACGCCTCCCACGGATTGATAAACCTTAGGTCATCCACTTGAGGGAAATTTTCTACTGTCCTACAAACCTGTGCACTTGCAGGCCCAACAACGTCTACAAGAAGAATGTTGCGTAGTAGACATCAAGCTCTTTTCTGGCGCCGTTGCCGGGGAGGTGAGTGCTTGAAGGTATATCTTTAGATCTTGCAATCGAATCTTTTTGTTTCTTGTTTTAGTACTAGTTTAGTTTATAAAAGAAAACTAAATAATGGAGTTAAGCTTGTCTCATACGCTTCGTCTTTTTAATATCTTTCGTGAATATGATGGAAAGGAAAATTGTGCTCAATTGCTAGAAGAAGAGTGCATTAAAATGCTTGGTACTGAATCTTTGAATGATGAGCATGATTGCAATGTTGTTAGTATAAACTCCTTGAATATCCATAGTACTAATTATGATTGCTCTAGTCATGATGAAAATATCTCTTATATGCATGTCAACTTTTGTGGAGTGCATGTTTGCATGAACACACCAAATAGAGAAGATATATATTGCAAGAGGCATAAGCATTTAGAAACTAAATGCTTGCAAGAAAGGCTAAATGTGAGTGCTGAAAATTTAAATTTCATTTGCCGTACTTGTGAACTTTGCAATGAACATGGTCATCTACATCTCCTATGCAAATTGTTTCATGATCAAATCGTGTCCAAAAATTGTGATGATTTGATCTCCCTTGCTCATTACAATGAACTTAGTTTGCTTTTGGGCTATGAAGAATTGAAACGTTTACTTAAGGACCTTCTAGAATTTGCCCAAAAGAAATTCCTTGATATTGATCTAGAGAAGATTTATTTGTATTGTGCGGTGAATTGCATTGAAAATCCTTATATTGCCAATTACCTAAAGAAAAGAAAGCAAATAGAAGATGAAGAGAATACCAATAAAAGGGAAGAGACTTCCCAATCTCCTCCTATTATTTCTTATGATGAATCAGGTAACGAGGAGGAGCTTTCTATTCAACCAATCTCGTCAATAAGGAGCTCAAAGAGGAAGGTTGAACCCACACATAATGTGAAAAAGAAAAGGAAAAGAAGGGGCAACAAAGGTAAAAAGGTATCCTTCCCAAATGATGTTGCTCCTACTACTCATTGTGATGATGATAATTGCTATACTATTGGTGCTATCCATACTATTAATGATGAGAGTGATTATGCTTATGATATGAAAGGGCCCAAGCTTGGGGAAGCTATGTTTGATGAGGATGAAATATTTGAGAATATATTTGCTGAAATTAATGTTTGTCCCAAGCTTGGGGATGCTATGTTTAGTGGAGATGATATTTTTAGCATCCCAAGTTTTGATATGCAAAGTTTTTATGATGATAGCATGCCTCCTACGTATGATGATTATATTGATGAAAGTGGGTTTGGAAGAGTGTCAACTTTATTTAGTGATTCCACTATCTTGGGAGAGGTTTCAATCGATTATGATGAGAACGAAGTTGCTACTTATGATGATTATTGTGATGAAACTTATGCTATAAAAATTAGTAATGATTATATTTACAAATCTTGTCATGATTATTATTACCCTTTTTCTTAACATTACACTTTTAATGTGGAAACAATTTTTAGTGTTCAAGTCTCTTATGATACTCCCACTATTCCGAATGAGAAGAATTTTGCTTATGTGGAGAGTAGTAAATTTTCTATGCTTGTAGATCATGAGAAGAATGCTTTAGGTGCTGGTTATATTGTTGAATTCATTCATGATGCTACTGAAAATTATTATGAGGGAGGAATATATGCTTGTAGGAATTGCAATAATGCCAAGTTTCCTCTCTATGTGCTTAAAATCTTGAAGTTATGCTTGTTTTGCCTTCCTATGCTTGTTGATTATTGTTCCCATAAGTTGTTTGCTCACAAATCCCTATGCATAGGAAGTGGGTTAGACTTAAATGTGCTAGTCATATTCTTCATGATGCTACCTTTATGTTTCAATTCTTATCTTTTATGTGAGCATCATTGAAATCATCATGCCTAGCTAGGGGCGTTAAACGTTAGCGCTTGTTGGGAGGCAACCCAATTTTATTTTAGTTTCTTGATTTTTGGTTCTGTTTAGGAATAAATAATCCATCTAGATTCTGTTTAGATGTGGTTTTATGTTTTAATTAGTGTTTGTGCCAAGTAGAACCTTTGGGAAGACTTGGGTGAAGCCTTTATGATCATGCTGTAAAAACAGAAACTTTAGCGCTCACGAGATTAGCTTCAACCTTTTACTGGAGAGTGCTATTTAGTTGATTCTTTTTGCAGATGATTACTAGACAAATTCCTAAGGTCCACCAATTTATTTTATAATTTTGGAGTTCCAGAAGTTTGCGTTAGTTACAGATTACTACAAACTATTCTGTTTTTGACAGATTCTGTTTTCTTTGTGTTCTTTGCTTATTTTGATGAATCTATGAGTAGTATCGGAGGGTATGAACCATAGATAAGTTATAATACAGTAGATATTACACCAATATAAATAAATAATGAGTTCATTACAGTACCTTGAAGTGGTGTTTTGTTTTCTTTCGCTAACGGAGCTTACGAGTTTTCTGTTGAGTTTCGTGTTGTGAAGTTTTCAAGTTTTGGGTAAAGATTCGATGGACTATGGAATAAGGAGTGGCAAGAGCCTAAGCTTGGGGATTCCCAAGGCACCCCAAGGAAATATTCAAGGACAACCAAGATCCTAAGCTTGGGGATGCCCTGGATGGCATCCCCTCCTTCGTCTTTGTTCATCGGTAACTTTACTTGGAGCTATATTTTTATTCACCACATGATGTCTGTTTTGCTTGGAGCGTCATTTTATTTTGTTAGTTTTTGCTTGCTGTTATTTAGAATAATGTTTTGCATGTTTAGTTTCAATAAAAAAAGTCAAGGATAGCCTTTGCCATGCTTATTTTGCTAGTATACATGTTGCTGTTTGAAAACAGAAAGTTTACCGCTGTTGCAAAAAATCCCTAGAAAAGTCAGAGAATGGTATAATGTTGAAATTTTTTGCATATTGAGCTATGATAAATCTAATATAGTGGTAATTTTATTTCATAGTTGTTGGAGTTAGGGAAGTATTGATACTCTTGCATTCTTCACAGACTGTACTGTTTTGGCAGATTGCTGTTATGTTTGCATTGTTTGCATATGTTTGCTTGTTTAATGGTTATATTTGAGGATAGGAGTATTAAATATGCAGAGGCAACTAGTATGCAATGTTGAATAATAATATTTGTGATTTTTTACAGTATAAAATGATAAGGTTTTGCATTGGTTTATACTAACCTATCTCACGAGTTCTTGTTGAGTTTGGTGTGGATGAAGCTTTTGAGAAATAGAGAAACCATGATATGAGAGGAATTAAGGAGACACAAAAGTTCAAGCTTGGGGATGCCCAAGGCACCCCAAGATAATATTTCAAGAAGTCTCAAGCATCTAAGCTTGGGTATGCCCCGGTAGGCATCCCACCTTTCTTCTTCAACAACTATCGGTTAGTATCGGTTGAGCCTAAGTTTTTGCTTCTTCACATGAGTTGTGCTATCCTTGCAATGTAATTTTGTTTTGTTTTGCTTCCTGTTTGAATACAATACCAAGATCTGAAATTCTTAAATGAGAGAGATTCTTCGCATAGTTACATAATTATTTATCTACTCATTGATCTTCACTTATATCTTTTTGGAGTAGTTTGTCATTTACTCGTGTGCTTCACTTATATCCTATGAGTAAATGGTTGAATGAGTTGATTGTCATAAATCTGAAATTATATATGCCTCATTTGCTTATCCCATGGGGAGTAATAATTTCACGTCTAAGAAGTAGAGGTTGTAAATTTATTGAAGGTTAGCAAGCGTTGTATTGGTCATTTGAACAATTCATGAAAGAATATTGAAGGAAGAGAGATTTAACATATAAATATACTATCCTAGACATCTTTTATAGTTGGTAGCACTCATTAAGTATGACATGCTAAAGAGTTAATGTTGGACAAGGAAGACAACGTAATGGGTTATGTTTTTCGACATCTTAGTTAAAGTATATTGTCATGGATCATTCAAACATGTTGAGCTTGCCTTTCCCCCTCATGCTAGCCAAAAATTCCTTGCACCAAGTAGAGATACTACTTGTGCTTCCAAATATCCTTAAACCCAGTTTTGCCATGAGAGTCCACCATACCTACCTATGGATTTAGTAAGATCCTTCAAGTAAGTTGTCATCGGTGCAAGCAATAAAAATTGCTCTCTAAATATGCATGACTTATTAGTGCGGAGAAAATAAGCTTTGTACGATCTTGTTATGGAAGCAATAAAAGCGAGGACTGCATAATAAAGGTCCATATACAAGGGGCAACATAAAGTGACATTCTTTCACATTAAGATTTTGTGCATCCAACCCTAAAAGCGCAAGACAACCTCTGCTTCCCTCTGCGAAGGCCCTATCTTTTACTTTATGTCTTTTACTTTATGCAAGAGTCAAGGTGATCTTCACCTTTCCCTTTTTCATTTTATCCTTTGGCAAGCTCCTCGTGTTGGGAAGATCCTGATATATATATATATATATCCAATTGGATGTAAGTTAGCATCAACTATTATTGTTGACATCACCCAAAGGTGAATACGTTGGGAGGAAACACTATAAGCCCCTATCTTTCTCAGTGTCCGATTGAAACTCCATAACCATTAGTATTGCATGAGTGTTAGCAATTGTAGAAGACTATATGATAGTTGAGTATGTGGAGTTTGATATTCCTGAAAATAAGATGAATTGCAATTGTTTGAATTACTGAGAATGAAGTTTGCTAGTTTTCAAGAAAGTTTATGGTCTATGCTTTGACATGTGAATTGCTTGTTACTTTATCGTGAGAAGTTTTATGACATGAACTACTGTTATGACATATTATCATGCTGGAAAAGGTGATTGAAATTATAATTGATCAAACTTGTGCACCTTCTAGCATTCACACTTCATAAATTCGTTCTTTTATCATTTACCTACTCGAGGACGAGTAGGAATTAAGCTTGGGGATGCTGATACGTCTCCAACGTTTCTATAATTTATGAAGCATTCATTCTATTTTATTATCTGTTTTGAATGTTTATGGGCTTTATTATACACTTTTATATCACTTTTGGGACTAACCTATTAACCGCAGGCCCAACCCATATTGTTGTTTTATTGCTCTTTCAGTATTTCGAGGAAAAGGAATATCAAACGGAGTCCAAACGGAATAAAACCTTCGGCAGCGTGATTTTTTGGAAGAATATGATCCTAGAGACTTGGAGTTCACGTCAGAAGATCCTCGGGGAGGCCACGAGATAGGGGCGCCCCCCCCTACTGGGTGCGCCCCCCTGTCTCATGGGACCCTCGAGCACCTCCCGACCGACTTATTTCGCCTATATAAGCCTACGTACCCTAAAAAATCAAAAATCAAGATAGATCGGGAGTTCCGCCGCCGCAAGCCTCTGTAGCCACCAAAAACGTCTCGGGAGCCCGTTAGGCATCCTGCCGAGGGGGGAACCCATCACCGTGGCCATCTTCATCATCCGGCGCTATCCATGACGAGGATGGAGTAGTTCACCCTCGGGGCTGAGGGTATGTACCAGTAGCTATGTGTTTGATCTCTCTCTCTCTCTCTCTCTCTCGTGTTCTCTCTATGGCACGATCTTGATGTATCGCGAGCTTTGTTACTATAGTTGGATCTTATGATGTTTCTCCCCCTCTACTCTCTTGTGATGAATTGAGTTTCCCTCTTGAAGTTATCTTATCGGATTGAGTCTTTATTTGAGAACACTTGATGTACGTCTTGCCATGTTTATCTGTGGTGACAATGGGATATCACATGCCACTTGATGTATGTTTTGGTGACCAACTTGCGGGTTCCGCCCATGAACCTATGCATAGGGGTTGGCACACGTTTTCTTGACTCTCCCGTAGAAACTTTGGGGCACTCTTTGAAGTACTTTTATGTTGGTTGGATGAATATGAGATTGTGTGATGCATATCATATAATCATGCCCACGGATACCTGAGGTGACAATGGAATATCTAGGTGACATTAGGGTTTTGGTTGATTTGTGTCTTAAGGTATTATTCTAGTACGAACTCTTGAATAGATTGATCCGAAAGAATAACTTTGAGGTGGTTTTGTACCCTACCATAATCTCTACGTTTGTTCTCTGCTATTAGTGACTTTGGAGTGACTCTTTGTTGCATGTTGATGGATTGTTATATGATCTATCTATGTTATTATTGTTGAGAGAACTTGCACTAGTGAAAGTATGAACCCTAGGCCTTGTTTCCTACCATTGCAATACCATTTACGCTCACTTTTATCATTAGTTACCTTGCTGTTTTTATTATTTCAGATTACAAATACCTATATCTATTATCCATATTGCACTTGTATCACCATCTATTCGCCGAACTAGTGCACCTATACAATTTACCATTGTATTGGATGTGTTGGGGACACAAGAGACTCTTTGTTATTTGGTTGCAGGGTTGCTTGAGAGAGACCATCTTCATCCTACGCCTCCCACGTATTGATAAACCATAGGTCATCCACTTGAGGGAAATTTGCTACTGTCCTACAAACCTGTGCATCTACAAGAAGAAGGTTGCGTAGTAGACATCAAGCAGCTCAGGTGAGGTGAACGACGTCGCGGTAGGAGCAGGACAAACCACACAAAGTTTTCTTCGACGCCTACCTGTAACTGAAGTAATTCTGTAAGGACTCCTTCGGCTTGCATGATTCTAAAAATGCAGGGATAGGAAAAACACTGGAATAGGATAGGAATGCACATGGGAAACATAACATTTGTAAACAAAGGATTTCTGTCAACTTGGTTGTTTGGCTCACAGGAATTGGAAGAGCAGAGGAATGCAAAGAAACATGGCCAAATTAAAGTGAAACCATATGAAAGTGTGTATAGTTAGAATGTTATTCTGCCACTAATGCACTTGGTCTTGTTTTCATGCATAAGGTTTTGAAAAGTAGGTCAAGGTGGATGTTTTGCTCCATTCCTTTCAAAAAAAATGCATGAATAATTGAATAGTAGAGTGCCAAAGGAAATTTCCTATTGGTATGTTTTTCCTTTGAACCAAAATAGCCCTAATGGATTGACATGAATGTAGAGTAATAAGTGATGCAACAAGTGTACAACCTCTTTGCCGTAGCCGTGTCGACCTTAGCATCATTGGGTTGAACGCTGAAGAAGTTGAGGCAGAGGAGGTGGCTGTTGGAGGTGTGGAGGAAGATCTGAGGAATCTGTAGACGACATCCAGGGCACTGCTCTGTTGTGATGGATGGTTTCGTCGTTGGAGCAGCTCCGGCGAGCCGTAAGACGTCGAGGCTGAAGCGTACAAGACATACATAGTTAATCTCAAGTGGGATTCTAATAGCATCTCCAATAGATGATGTAAAATACATTACACAAAAGTGATGGATGTAAAATTTACATCACCAAAAACCACCTGACTTCAAGAGATGAGGTAAAAACTATTGACTTTGAACTTAACTGTCAAAACTGAAATTTACTGTGGAATCTGAATGTTACTGTTGAAACTAAACGCAATGGTAGCAGAGAGGCACTTCACATGTAGTTTAGGGAGGGCATGCAGTTCATCTTCAACCTGCACCTGAAAGGATCGATATAGTTGACTAGAGGGGGGGGGGTGAATAGGCAACTAACAATTTTTAGCTTTTCTTTACCAATTTAAACTTTGCATCAAAGTAGGTTGTCTAGATATGCAACTAGGTGCGCAACCTATATGATGCAACAACAACAAGCACACAAGCAAGCAAAGGATATAACACAAATAAGCTTGCACAAGTAAAGGCACGAGATAACCAAGAGTGGAGCCGGTGAAGACGAGGATGTGTTATTGAAGTTCCTTCCTTTTGAGGGGAAGTACGTCTCCGTTGGAGCGGTGTGGAGGCACAATGCTCCCCAAGAAGCCACTAGGGCCACCGTATTCTCCTCACTCCCTCACACAATGCGAGATGCCGTGATTCCACTATTGGTGCCCTTGGAGGCGGCGACCGGACCTTTACAAACAAGGTTGGGGCAATCTCCACAACTTAATTGGAGGATCCCAACGACACCACAAAGCTTCACCACAATGGAATATGGCTCCGCGGTGACCTCAACCGTCTAGGGTGCTCAAACACCCAAGAGTAACAAGATCCGCAAGGGATTAGTGGGGGGGAATCAATTTTCTCTTGGTGGAAGTGAAGATCGGGGCCTTCTCAACCAATCCCTAGAAAATCAACAAGTTTGATTGGCTAGGGAGAGAGATCGGGCGAAAATGGAGCTTGGAGCAACAATGGAGCTTGGGGATAGAAGAGGTAGTCAACTCGGAGAAGAAGACACCCCTTATATAGTGGAAGAACAAATCCAACCGTTATCCACCAACTCAGCGTGCGAAGCATGGTACTACCGCACCGGGGACACGGTAGTACCGCAAGGGCACATGGTACTACCGCAAGGCACGGTGGTAGTACCACCCATGCAACAGCATCTAAACTAGCCCTGAAGCAAAGGGGCAGAGGGCGGTAGAACCGCTGGTGCGGTACTACCGCTCCCCCTTGCGGTACTACCGCAAGGCAGGGATAGACTAGATTTGGGAAGGCACGGACATACAAAAATACATCCGTGGCAACTTCCGCTGAGTTGGGATCTGTGCAAAAATCCGACACGGTAGTACCACAAACCCGCAGGGCGCGGATGTAAAAAATTACATTCGCCCCTACTACCGACCATGCTGCTGAGCCTGGCCAGAGCACACGGTACTACCGCGCCTATGGGGCGGTACTACTGCATAGGGTGCGGATGTAAAAAATTACATCCGCCCCTACTACCACCACGGGAAGTAGAGCCTGGCCTGAGGCCACGGTACTACCGCTCCCAAGGTGCAGTACTACCGCTCCCCAGGTGTGGTACTACCATGGGCACTTGCGGTACTACCGCGACAGAGGCTGGTACTACCGCAAGGGCCTGCGGTACTACCGCTCCTAGGAGCAGTACTATCGCATGCCCCAGTTCAGCAACATTAGGTATCCTTCATTTTGCAGAGACAAGGAAAAACGGAGGATGCTCCAAAGAGCCAAAGGAAAGGGGTGCAAAAAGGAATAGACGTGTACGTGATGATTCTACCCAAACCTTTCCAAAGCGGACCCCCTCTTAATAGTACGGCTTTCCTACGACTCAAATCCACCAAAAAGAAACGTAGAGAAACACCGTCTTCAATAGTCTTTGAGGGGCACTGAGGGAGTCCTGGATTAGGGGGTGTCCGGATAGCCGAACTATCACCATTAGTCGGACTCCTGGACTATGAAGATACAAGATTGAAGACTTCGTCCCGTGTCCGGATGGGACTTTCCTTGGCGTGGAAGGCAAGCTTGGCGATACGGATATGTAGATCTCCTACCATTGTAACCGACCCTGTGTAACCCTAACCCTATCCGGTGACGTTATAAACCGGAGGGTTTTAGTCCGTAGGACAAACAACAATCATACCATAGGCTAGCTTCTAGGGTTTAGCCTCTTTGATCTCGTGGTAGATCTACTCTTGTACTACCCATATCATCAATATTAATCAAGCGGGAGTAGGGTTTTACCTCCATCGAGAGGGCCCGAACCTGGGTAAAAACATCGTGTCCCTTGTCTCCTGTTACCATCCGCCTAGACGCACAGTTCGGGACCCCCTACCCGAGATCCACGGGTTTTGACACCGACATTGGTGCTTTTATTGAGAGTTCCTACGTATGCCGTCATCTTTAGGCCCGATGGCTCCTTCGATCATCAACAACGGCGTGGTCGGTGGTGAGAATTTTCTCCCGGACAGATCTTCAGATTCGGCGGCTTCGCCGCTGCGGGCAATTCACTTGGCCATCTGGAGCAGATCGAAAGCTACGCCCCTGGCCGTCAGGTCAGATTTGGAAGTTTGAACTACATGGCCGACATCCGCGGAGACTTGATCTTCGACGGATTCGAGCTACAGCCAAGCGCGCCGCACTGTCTCGATGGGCACGATCTAGCTCTGCTGCCGAATAGTGCCCTGGAGGCCGCACCAGCGTCCGCTCCGACCCTTAGCTCGGAGCCGACTCCGCCGATCGAGGACGAGTGGCTGGACACCGCCTCGGGGGCTACGACCTTTACGGCGATGGAGCCGAACACCATCCCTGTCCTTTGCGAATCCCGTGACTCCAAGGTGCCGGACTCCTCTCAGACTCCGAACCTCCAGCGCCCGCCAATCGAATCCGATTGGGCGCCGGTCATGGAGTTCACTGCCGCGGACATCTTTCAACACTCGCCCTTTGGCGACATCCTGAATTCACTAAAGTCTCTCTCTTTATCAGGAGAGCCCTGGCCGGACTACGGTCAGGAAGGTTGGGATGCGGACGACGATGAAATTCAACGCCCACCCACCGCCCACTTTTTTAGCCACTATCGAAAGCTTAAACGACGTGCTCGATTTCGACTCCGAAGACATCGACGGTATGGTCGACGATGTAGGAGACAACCATGAACCAGCACCTATAGGATACTGGAGAACCACCTCATCTCACGATGTATACATGGGGGACACACCTAAAGGAAGCTACGAAGAGGAACAACGGGACGCTACGAAGGATCGCTCCCACGAAAAGCAGTCAAAACGGCAACATAAACGCCACAACAAGTCCCGCCACGACAAAGAGGGCAGCCGCACAAACCCAGCCATAGAGCAGGGCAAACCGGTGGACGACGAACATGCTATCGAGCAACCGTCCGAACAGGACAACTTGGATAAACAACCCGTCCCCGGCGAAGATAACAGTCCGGACGATCTCACGCCGGACAAATTGTTGGAGCAAAAGAACCTCCACAAAAGGCTCGTCGCCACTGCGCGTAGCCTGAAAAAGCAGAAGCGGAAGCTCAAAACAGCGGAAGATGCACTCAGAATCAGATGGAGCAAAGTACTCAACACCGCAGACAAATACGGCGACAGCCACCGAACAAAGAGCTACCCAAAGAGAAAACTACTGCCCGAATTTGATGAGGAGGCCGTAGAGCCCCCACAATCAAAAAACAAGGAGGCCACCCGGTCGGATGGACGACCCCATGGAAAACAGAGTGCGGTAAACGGCGCCGCACACAAGCTGGCACGCGATCCGCATAAGGATTCGCATCAAAAGGATGGCCCAGTTAGGTCCATCTATGGGCCAAGAAAGCAAGCTCTTCCAAGCAATGCAACACGCCAAGTATCCGAACATCACGGCACACCCAAATATAGGGGTGCCGCACACCCACCGTGTTTCACCGATGAGGTGCTGGATCACGAATTCCCAGCGGGATTCAAACCTGTAAACATAGAGGCATACGACGGAACAACAGACCACGAGTGCGGATTGAGGATTACATCCTCCACATACACATGGCCAGAGGAGATGATCTCCACGCCATAAAATACTTACCCTCAAGCTCAAAGGGCCAGCCCGGCATTGGCTCAAAAGCCTCCTGAAAATACCATTGGAAGTTGGGAAGAGCTCGAGGATGCTTTTCGTGCAAATTTTCAAGGGACTTATGTCCGTCCTCCGTGATGCGCATTTATTAAAGTCATATAACTCAACAACCCGGAGAGTCAGCCCGCAAATTCTGGAACAGGTTCCTCACCAAAAGAACCAAATAGTCGATTGTCCGGACGTCGAAGCCTTAGCAGCTTTCAAACACAACGTCAGAGACAAATGGCTCGCTTGAGACACCTCGGCCAGAGAAGCCGAGAACAATGGCTGCATTAACAAGCCTCATGACCCGCTTATGCGGCGGAGAGGATAGTTGGCTAGCAAGATGCAGCACCAGCGACCCAAGTACATCCGAAGCCGAGGATGGAAGCGGAAAACCACGACGCAGCAAGGACCAGCGCGGACAAAGGGAAACAGCCGAAGAACGGCAGCGATCAACGCCGGATTCGAAGCTCCGGCAGAATCATAAAAAACTGCCCCTCAAGGACAACAACGACGAGCTATCCAACCTAAACAAAATCTTGGACAAAATATGCCAAATCCACATTACTCCCGGGAAGCCCGCAAACCATACCCACAGAGATTGTTGGGTCTTCAAGCAGTCCGGCAAACTCAATGCCGAACACAAGGGGCTCGACACACCAAGCGAGGACGATGATGAACCCCACCAGCAGAGCACCGGAAAACAAAAGAATTTCCCACAAAAAGTGAAAACAGTGAACTCACTTCAAGTGACAAAAGGGAAAAACAGAGCGGCGCCCATAGAAACACGCGCCGCACGGTCTATCCCAGAAGAGTCCCAACGATGGTTGTCAAAACCAATCACCTTCGATCATCAGGACTATTAGGAAGTATCCGGAACGCAGGATGGACTGCCTTGATATTAGATCCTATAATCGACAGACTCCAATTTACACAAGTCCTAATGGATGGAGGTAGCGATCTAAACCTGTTATATCAGGACACAATCCGCAAAATGGGGATAGACCCAACCAAAATCCGCCATAGCAACACCTCCTTCAAAGGGGTAATGCCAGGCCCATATGCCCATTACGGGCTCCCTACTGCTAGAAGTTATGTTCGGGTCATCCGACAACTTCCGCCGTGAAAAGTTAACCTTCCACATCGCCCCATTCGAAAGTAGCTATCAAGCACTACTAGGACGTGAAGCTTTCGCCCGCTTTAACACAATACCGCATTATGCATCTCTTAAACTTAAAATGCTCGGTCCACGCGGCATCATCTCATTAAAAGGGAGTACCAAGTGTTACTCAAGCATGGAAGAACGTGAGACTGCCTTGACAGCCCCACACTAATCCGGCTCCGGTAATCAAAGCACCTGAATAGGTCATTCAAACCCCGGACATGGCTAGACGAGTCCGACATAAACATATAAAGGCCTACTAGCGGCATACCCCCGTACAAGGGGCTGCACGCATGTACAACAAGAGAAAATAAAGCTCAATTTTGTTCACTTTTTCGAACCGTACTCTGTTTACTTAATATAAAGTACATTTTCCGCACGATCTTTTTTCTTTTCAACTAGGTTCTTCTCTTTTACAGATGAACAGCGTGCTACACCCGTCCAGGATACGGCACAACGGAGACACAAAGCAGACGCGTGCAAAGTATGGACCCGTTGCAGAGATTCTTTTCAGATTAAGACCTGCGTAAACCTTTTTCTTGTCTCTTGTTGATACACATCCCCCGGTTTCTTGCTATAACCGAGGAGGAGGCTGGCGTTTTGGCATCGGCCGTACCAGAATTTTTGCGCGTACCTGGACACCAGGGGCTTAGGGCATTATCCTGCCCGTTTTCGTAAAGACCGAATACCTTAGGGAGTGTTCGGCGTCTCGAGTTAGGCCTTATATGCATCAGCTCTGAATCATGTCTTTGGTCAAATGTTGGGTTTGCTCGGCTCCAATGTGTTGGTACCTTATGTTCCGTTATGTCGACTAAGGTAGCGCTGGGAGAACCACTGTGATTGTGCCCCGGTTGAGCTCGGTTGAGCACCTCAGTGGAGAAAGCTAAAACTGACTGTCATGATATAGCGTGAGACTGGTCAACCACTCGATGACCCACCGGAATGTTTAGAATGCCCCCGCATTAACGAAGGACGGTTTCCCGGTCAGGCACATACGCGCCCTGAATTTCGGGAGAGCGCGGTGCCCCTAGGGGCTATATAGTAGCCCCACGATCGAACTCCTATGGCTAAGTGAAAGTGATAAAGCATTATAGTCCGGTTGCCTAGTTTGCTACGCTATCACCTCCTTTACATGACCAAGACGTTGGATTAAGTGTGAAAATGCGCCTTTTTTGCAAACACCACGAAAATGCGCCTTTTTTGCAAACACCCCCGCACTATGTGCGTGGGGGCTGAAGCCGAAGACTGCCATCTTTCAGGTTATATACACATATACATCAACGACCGCACAGGAGGCGTTTTAATACTTGAACGCACAAGTATAAAAAGCTCTTATATTATGTTGAAACGTTGTTTTCACAAATCATACATGTCATTTAAACATAATATCCTTCGAGCACTACGTCTCTATTAAACGAGCGCCCTGTAGGACTTCCTCAAAATAGTGCTCGACAGGTACTCAGCTTCCGTCCGAATCTTGGGATGCAACATCGGTGGCTTCATCTCCGCCCAGTATGTCTTGACACAGGCAAGAGCCATCCGCGCCCCCTCTACGCATGCTGACCGCTTCATTGCGTCGATATGCGGCACCGCACCAAGGAACTGTCGCACCAAGCCAAAATAACTCTTCGGCTTGGGGCTTTTCGGCCACAAATGAGTCACGACAGCCTTCATGGCAAGTCCGGACAACCTATTCAGCTCAGCCCATTCGGCCAAACGATCGGTTAATGAAAATGGACGCTCCGGACTATGGAACTGTGACCAAAAAAGCTCTTCCATTCCGTGATCCTTTTGACCTCGGAAGTGTTCGGCCGCATCTGCGGCACTCGCCGCCAAGTCCAGATAAGCATCCTCCGCACCCCACAGCCGGTCCAATTGAGCGTGCTTAGGATCCGTGAATTTCCTCCGCAGCAGAAAGGGCTTTCCAGCCGCAATATCTTCGGCCTGATGTAGCTCCTCCTTCATAGCTCTCATCGTAGAGCGAGTATCCTTGGCCTCGGTGGTGGCCTTTTTCAGGTCCTCTTGTTTCGCTCGATCTTGTTTTTCAAGAAGCTCACAACGATCAGTAGCATTCTTCAATTTCACAGCCATCTCGGCCATTTCCTTCTTGCTTCGGCAGTGAGCAGCCTGTTCGGCTTCAAGCTCTGCGGCCGCCATTAAGGCAGCCGCATCACTTTTTCTGGCTTGCTCCTTCGCCCGGGCGAGCTCCGCCCGAAGGCTCTCCATAGCAGCGGCACCATCTGCATTAAGCATACATGTTGTAAGGCATGGGCGTCAAGTTCCCTTACCAGGTGTCCGCGGATAAGTAGCATACCTTGTGACTCGTCAAGCCGCTTCTAGACAAGCGTGATGTCCGCATCCGCCACGTCAAGTTGCCGCTTCAGTTCGGCAAATTCATCAGCCCGGCTAGCCACCGGACGCTTCGCCACCTACATAGGAAGAGCGCATATTATACCTGGGGTTATGATACTCGGCGCCGTCATTTTGACATCGCACCAAGTTTCAGGGCTACTATCTATCTGGCGCATTTTATATGCAAAACTGTCAGAAGGTACATCATTTTGCGTACCTCAAAACCCGTCAGTAAAATTAAGACGGCTTCATGCAATCCGCTCTCAGCGGATGAAATCCTTCCAATCACCGTACCCATTAACGTACGGTGATCTTCTGAGATAGATGCTCGCCCGAGCAGATCCTTCAGCTCCTCCGACCGTACACCCGTTGGTGTCGGACTCGTCCGGTGGCTGTTTTCAAAGGCCGGACACGGACGGCTTTGAGGGGACATACGGCTGCCTTACGGCCCGCGGATTCGGAGAAGCCCTCGCGACGACACCTCGTGGTCGCCCGCCTCGCATGACGGTACGGCAGGCGGAGGTGTTTCGCTCTCCATCATCTCCGGATCAAGATCCCCTGAAGACGAGCTCTGCTATGAAGGACTGAGATCCGAACTACAAGGTAAAACTTTCGGTTACCTTCAGAAATAAAACGGGGATGTCTCTCATTTAAGAAAAACGCCCCCCTTTACTTACGGCTCGCTGGAGGGTTGATCTCCTTGGGGAAGTAGTGCGGCCGGGGCATCTCCCGCCGCAGGACCCTCTGGCGAAGATTTCTTCCCCCGCTTCGAGGCTTTGGCCTCCGGATCTTCAGAAGCGGTCCTCTTCTCCCCTTGGAGGGAGGGATTCTCGATCCCCCTTTCTTGATAGCCTCCTTCACAGAGGTAGTAGTTCCCTTGTTCCCCCCTTCACCTTCTTCAAAAGGCACAACCTCTAGCATCTTGGTTAATACCGGATCCGGCGTGGTCTCAGGGAGGGGGGCCGGACACCTGATCTGTTTTGCTTTTGCTATCCACTCCTGTTTAAAAGATAGCTCTTTTAAGGGCAAGTATATGACAAATATGCGGATAGCATGTCCGGGTACAGGACTACTTACTTGAGTATCCGGGCGATTGCAGCTCAGACCTGCGTCCTCGGTTAAGTCCGGACACATTTCTTGTGATCCGAAGAACAGTTGGTACATCTCCACGGGCGTTACGCCCATGAAATGTTGGAGAGTTCATGGTCCCTCTGGATTAAACTCCCACAGGCAGAGGGGCGACGTTTGCAGGGCAAGGTGCGACGAATCAGCATGACCTGCGCTACTACGACCAGATTGATCTCTCTTTCTTGGAGATCTCGAATACGGCCCTGCAACAGAGGTACGTCCTTGGACGGTCCCTAGTCGAGCCCTTTATTGACCCATGACACCCGCCGCAATGGAGGACCCGAGCGGAAGGCAGGTGGCGCCGCCCATTTGGTGCCCCTGGGAGCGGTGATATAGAACCACTCCTGTTGCCATAAATTGAGCTCCTCTTGAACAGAGCCCTCGGGCCATGGGCGTCCGCATTCTTGCTTATAACAGCCCCTCCGCTTTTCTGCCTGATGACCCTTGATCATCTTCGGCTCCACTTTGAAGGTCTTGAGCCACAATCCGAAGTGAGGGGTAATGCGGAGGAAGGCTTCACATACGACAATGAACGACGAGATGTGGAGGATCGACTCCGGATCCAAGTCATGGAATTCCAGCCGATAATAAAACATGAGCCCCCTCACAAAGGGGTCCGTCAGGAAGCCTAAACCCCGAAGGAGGTGAGACACGAATACCACGCTCTCACCGGGCTCGGGAGTGGGAACAACCTTCCCTTGAGCAGGCAGCCTTTGCGAAATTTCGCCGGTTAGATACCTGGCATCTCTCAGCTTTAGCACATCTTCTTCCGTGATGGAGGAAGACATCCACCGGCCGTGCAGGTCGGAGCCGGACATCATTGAAGGTCCGAAGCGCCTAATTATGGAGCTTTGGGTGTTGGAACTCGAGGCGAGGGGCGGATTCGATTGAGATTGAAAGAAAGGAGCGGGCCTTGGTCTCGTTATAAAGAGGTTGAATACCAAGAGCCCACCCCGTGACCGTTCGGGACTCGCCTTCGATCGAGGAGACGTGCCAACGGGCATGAGTGGGTTACCCACGCCCGTATTGATGAGAATCCCGGAATAAGGGGGCACGATCTCCGTTTTGATAAGACGTGCCAAGGAAACCGCCTCGCTAAACGCGCTGAGGTGAAACAGTAAAAACGATTCGTATAAAGGCCTGGCCATGGTGTGATGTCACGCCGCTGAATACATCAGCAGATCTGTGCAAAAGCTATTCTCTCTACGGTGGTATGTGGAAGTTGTTTTGCAGAGCCGGACACTATCCTTGTGTTCAAAATCTTCTATGAAGTATTCGGAAGAGGAACCCGCCTTGCAATGCCGAAGACAATATGCGCGCCGGACTCGTCGTCATTGAAGCATGGTTCAGGGGCTACTGAGGGAGTCCTGGATTAGGGGGTGTCCGGATAGCCGAGCTATCACCATTGGCCGGACTCCTGGACTATGAAGATACAAGATTGAAGACTTCGTCCCGTGTCCGGATGGGACTTTCCTTGGCGTGGAAGGCAAGCTTGGCGATAGAGATATGTAGATCTCCTACCATTGTAACCGACTCTGTGTAACCCTAACCCTATCCGGTGTCTATATAAATCGGAGGGTTTTAGTCCGTAGGACGAACAACAATCATACCATAGGCTAGCTTCTAGGGTTTAGCCTCTTTGATCTCGTGGTAGATCTACTCTTGTACTACCCATATCATCAATATTAATCAAGCAGGAGTAGGGTTTTACCTCCATCGAGAGGGCCCGAACCTGGGTAAAAACATCGTGTCCCTTGTCTCCTGTTACCATCCGCCTAGACGCACAGTTCGGGACCCCCTACCCGAGATCCGCCAGTTTTGACACCGACAGGCACCAAATCGTCTTGTGCCTAGTCATGATATGTCTGAAAAACTTAATGCACACGATTAGTCCACAAAAGCATTGTCATAAATCCGCAAAAAACTAAGGGATAAATATGCCCTTACAATCTCCCCCTTTTTGGTGGACTGATGACAATAAGGGATTTATGTCTACTATGCAACCTTCTCCTTGTAGACGTTGTTGGGCCTCCAAGTGCAGAGGTTTGTAGGACAGTAGCAAATTTCCCTCAAGTGGATGACCTAAGGTTTATCAATCAATGGGAGGTGTAGGATGAAGATGGTCTCTCTCAAACAACCCTGCAACCAAATAACAAAGAGTCTCTTGTGTCCCCAACACACCCAATACAATGGTAAATTGTATAGGTGTACTAGTTCCGCGAAGAGATGGTGATACAAGTGCAATATGGATGGTAGATATAGGTTTTTGTAATCTGAAAATATTAAAACAGCAAGGTAAATAAGGATAAAAGTGAGCGTAAACGGTATTGCAATGCTAGGAAACAAGGCCTAGGGTTCATACTTTCACTAGTGCAAGTTCTCTCAACAATAATAACATAATTGGATCACATAACTATCCCTCAACATGCAACAAAGAGTCACTACAAAGTCACTAGTAGCGGAGAACAAACGAAGAGATTATGGTAGGGTAAGAAACCACCTCAAAGTTATCCTTTCTAATCGATCTATTCAAGAGTCCGTAGTAAAATAACATGAAGCTATTCTTTCTGTTTGATCTATCATAGAGTTCGTACTAGAATAACACCTTAAGACACAAATCAACCAAAACCCTAATGTCACCTAGAAACTCCAATGTCACCTCAAGTATCCGTGGGTATGATTATACGATATGCATCACACAATCTCAGATTCATCTATTCAACCAACACAAAATACTTCAAAATGTGCCCCAAAGTTTCTACCGGAGAGTCAAGACGAAAATGTGTGCCAACCCCTATGCATAAGTTCACGAGCGGAACCCGCAAGTTGATCACCAAAACATACATCAAGTGGATCACGTGAATATCCCATTATCACTACAGATAAGCACGACAAGACATACATCAAGTGTTCTCAAATCCTTAAAGACTCAATCCGATAAGATAACTTCAAAGGGAAAACTCAATCCACTACAAGAGAGTATTGGGGGAGAAACATCATAAGATCCAACTATAATAGCAAAGATCACGATACATCAAGATTGTGCCAAATCAAGAACACGAGAGAGAGAGAGAGATCAAACACATAGCTACTGGTACATACCCTCAGCCCCGAGGGTGAACTACTCCCTCCTCGTCATGGAGAGCGCCGGTTGATGAAGATGGCCACCGGTGAGGGATCCCCCCTCCGGCAGGGTGTTGGAACAGGGTCCCGATTGGTTTTTGGTGGCTATAGAGGCTTGCGGCGGCGGAACACCCAATCTATTCTATTCCCCGATGTTTTAGGGTATATGGACATATATAGGCGAAAGAAGTCGGTAAGGGGAGCCACGAGGGGCCCACGAGGGTGGGGGGCGCGCCCAGGGGGGCAGGCGCGCCTCCCTGCCTCGTGGCCACCTCGTTGCTTCCTGACGATACTCCAAGTCTCTGGATTGCTTCCGTTCCAAAAATAACTCTTAGAAGGTTTCATTACATTTGATATTCCTTTTCTTGAAACATCTTTGAAACAAGGGAAAAAACAGGAACTGGCACTGGGCTCTGGGTTAATAGGTTAGTCCCAAAAATAATATAAAAGTGTAAAATACAGCCCATAAACATCCAAAACAGATAATATAATAGCATGGAACAATAAAAAATTATAGATACGTTGGAGACGTATCAACATCCCCAAGCTAAATTCCTGCTCGTCCTCGAGTAGGTAAATGATAAAAAACAGATTTTTTGATGTGGAATGCTACCTAACATAATTCTCAATGTAATTTTCTTTATTGTGGCAAGAATATTCAGATCCGAAAGATTCAAGATAAAAGTTTAATATTGACATGAAAATAATAATACTTCAAGCATACTAATAAAGTAATCATGTCTTCCCAAAATAACATGGCCAAAGAAAGCTATCCGTACAAAATCATATAGTCTGGCTATGCTCTATCTTCATCACACAAAATATTTAAATCATGCACAACCCCGATGACAAGCCAAGCAATTGTTTCATACTTTTGATGTTCTGAAACTTTTTCAACTTTTACGCAATACATGAGCGTGAGCCATGGATATAGCACTATAGGTGGAATAGAATGGTGGTTGTGGAGAAGACAAAAAGGAGAAGATAGTCTCACATCAACTAGGCATATCAACAGGCTATGGAGATGCCCATCAATAGATATCAATGTGAGTGAGTAGGGATTCCCATGCAACGGATGCACTAGAGCTATAAGTGTATGAAAGCTCAATAAAAGAAACAAAGTGGGTGTGCATCCAACTCGCTTGCTCATGAAGACCTAGGGCATTTTGAGGAAGCCCATCATTGGAATATACAAGCCAAGTTCTATAATGAAAAATTCCCACTAGTATATGAAAGTGACAAATCAAGAGACTCTCTATCATAAATATCATGGTGCTACTTTGAAGCACAAGTGTGGAAAAAGGATAGTAGCATTGTCCCTTCTCTCTTTTCTCTAATTTTTTTTATTTTTGTTTTTGTTTTTTTTGTTTGGGCCTTTTCTCTCCTTTTTTTATGGCCTCTTTTTTTAGTCCGGAGTCTCATCCCGACTTGTGGGGGAATCATAGTCTCCATCATCCTTTCCTCACTGGGACAATGCTCTAATAATGATGATCATCACACTTTTATTTACTTACAACTCAAGAATTACAACTCGATACTTAGAACAAAATATTACTCTATATGAATGCCTTCGACGGTGTACCGGGATGTGCAATGACTCATGAGTGACATGTATGAAAGAATTATGAACGGTGGCTTTGCCACAAATACAATGCCAACTACATGATCATGCAAAGAAATATGACAATGATGGAGCGTGTCATAATAAACGGAACGGTGGAAAGTTGCATGGCAATATATCTCGGAATGGCTTGGAAATGCCATGATAGGTAGGTATGGTGGCTGTTTTGAGGAAGGTATATGGTGGGTGTATGATACCGGCAAAAGGTGCGCGGTATTAGAGAGGCTAGCAATGGTGGAAGGGTGAGAGTGCGTACAATCCATGGACTCAACCTTAGTCATAAGGAACTCACATAGTTATTGCAAAAATATATTAGTTATCGAAACAAAGTACTACACGCATGCTCCTAGGGGGATATATTGGTAGGAAAAGACCATCGCTCATCCCCGACCGCCACTCATAAGGAAGACAATCAATAAATAAATCATGCTCCGACTTCATCACATAAAGGTTCACCATACGTGCATGCTACGGGAATCACAAACTTTAACACAAGTATTTCTCAAATTCACAGCTACTCACTAGCATAACTCTAATATCACCATCTTCATACCTCAAAACAATCATAAGGAATCAAACTTCACATAGTATTCAATGCACTTTATATGAAAGCTTTTATTATACCCATCTTGGATGCCCATCATATTAGGACTAAATTCATAACCAAAGCAAATTACCATGCTGTTTAGGACTCTCAAAATAATATAAGTGAAGCACGAGATTTCATCTATTTCTTCAAAATAAAACCACCATTGTGCTCTAAAAGATATAAGTGAAACACTAGAGCAAACGACAAACTACTCCGAAAGATATAAGTGAAGATCAATGAGTAGTTTGATAATTATGTAACTATGTGAAGACTCTCTAACATTTAAGAATTTCAGATCTTGGTATTTTATTCAAACAGAAAGCAAAAAAAAAATGATGCTCCAAGCAAAACACATATCATGTGGTGAATAAAAAGATAGCTCCAAGTAAAGTTACCGATGAGCGAAGACGAAGGAGGGGATGCCTTCCGGGGCATCCCCAAGCTTAGGCTCTTGGTTGTCCTTGACTATTACCTTGGGTGTGCCTTGGTCATCCCCAAGCTTAGGCTATTGCCACTCCTTATTCCATAGTCCATCGAATCTTTACCCAAGACTTGAAAACTTCACAACACAAAACTTAACAGAAGGTCTCGTGAGCTCCGTTAGCGAAAGAAAACAAAACACCACTTCAAGGTACTGCAATGAACTCTTTCTTTATTTGTATTGGTGTTAAATCTACTGTATTCCAACTTCTATATGGTTTATAAACTATTTTACTAGCCATAGATTCATCAAAATAAGCAAACAACACACGAAAAACAGAGTCTGTAAAAAACAGAACAGTCTGTAGTAATCTGTAACTAACGCAAACTTCTGGAACTCAAAATATTCTACCAAAATAGGAAGACCTAGATAATTTGATTATTGATCTGCTGCAACTGTAATCAGTATTTTATCATGTTCTGGTGATTTTAAACAATTGTTTTCATGAACAGTAAGTTTCTGAATTTTCAGCAAGATCAAATAACTATCATCCAAGAAGATCCTATAGGTCTTACTTGGCACAAACACTAATTAAAACATAAAACCACATCTAACAAAGGCTAGAGGATTTATTTATTTCTAAACAGGAACAAAAAGCAAGGAACAAAAACAAAATTGGGTTGCCTCCCAACAAGCGCTAATGTTTAACGCCCCTAGCTAGGCATGATGATTTCAATGATGCTCACATAAAAGATATGAATTGAAACATAAAGAGAGAATCATGAAGAATATGACTAGCATATTTAAGTCTAACCCAATTCCTATGCATAGGGATTTTGTGATCAAACAACTTATGGGAACAATAATCAACTAGCATAGGAAGGCAAAACAAGCATAACTTCAAAACTTTAAGCACATAGAGAGGAAACTTGATATTATTGCAATTCCTACAAGCATATGTCCTCCCTCATAATAATTTTCAGTAGCATCATGAATAAATTCAACCATATAACCAGCACATAAATCATTCTTTTCATGATCTGCTTGCATAGAAATTTTACTACTCTCCACATGAGCAAATTTGTTCTCATGAATAGTAGTGGGAGCAAACTCAACAAAATAACTATCATGTGAAGCATAATCCAATTGAAAATTAAAATCATGATGACAAGTTCTATAAATATAATCATCACTAATTTTTATAGCATAAGTGTCATCACAATAATCATCATAAGTAGCAACTTTGTTCTCATAATAATCAATTGAAACCTCTTCCGAAATAGTGGATTCATCACTAAATAAAGTCATGACCTCTCCAAATCCACTTTCATAAATAATATAAGATTCAACACCCTCCAAAATAGTGGGATCATTACTTCCTAAAGTTGACACTCTTACAAACCCACTTTCATCAATATAGTCATCATAAGTAGGAGGCATGCTATCATCATAACAAATTTGCATATCAAAACTTGGGAGGCTAGAAACATCATATTCATTAAACATAGCATCCCCAAGCTAGGGAAAAACATTAATTTCAGCAAATATATTCTCAAATATGTCATTCTTATCAAACATAGCTTCCCCAAGCTTGGGCCTTTTCATATCATAAGCATAATCACTCTCATCATTAATAGTATGGTTAACACCAATAGTATAGCAATTATCATCATTATGATGAGTAATAGGAGCAACATCATTTGGGAGGGATACCTTTCTACCTTTTCTTCTCCGTCTTTTCTTTTTCTTCTTCACATCATGTGTGGGTTTAACTCTGCCTTTTGAGCTCCTTATTGATGAGATTGGTTGAATAGAAGGCTCCTCCTCGTTACCTGATTCATCATAAGAAATAATAGGAGGATATTGGGAAGCCTCTTCCCTTTCATTAGTATTCTCTTCATCTTCTATTTGTTTTCTTGTCTTTATGTAATTGGAAATATAAGGATTTTCAATGCAATTCACCGCACAATACATATAAATTTCCTCTAGATCAAATTCAAGAAGTTTATCACGGGCAAATACTGGAAGATAGTTAGTTATACGTTTCATTTCTTCATAACCCATAAGCAAACTAAGTTCATTATGATGTGCAAGGGAAATCAAGTCATCACAATTTTTTGGAAACGATTAGATCATGAAACAATTTGCATCAGATAGTTAAATGACCACGTTCATTGCAAAGTTCACAAGTACAGCTAAGAAAATTTAAATTTTCAGCACAAACATCTAGCCTTTCTTGCAACCATTTAGTTTCCAAATACTTATGCCTCTTGCAAAATCTATCTTCCCTGTTTGGTATGTACTTGCAAACTCTATGCACTCCACAAAATTCGACATGCTTATAAGAGATATTTTCATCATGACTAGTGTCTAGTGCAATCATCATTAGTACCATGGATATTCAAGGAGTTCATACTAACAACATTGCAATCATGCTCATCATTCAAAGATTTAGTGCCAAACATTTTAATGCATTCTTCTTCTAACACTTTGGCACAATTTTCCTTTCCATCATACTCACGAAAGATACTAAAAAGATGAAGTGTATGAGGCAAACTCAGTTCCATTTTTTGTAGTTTTCTTGTATAAACTATACTAGTGATAAAACAAGAAACTAAAAGATTCGATTGCAAGATCTAAAGATATACCTTCAAGCACTCACCTCCCCGGCAACGGTGCTAGAAAAGAGCTTGATGTCTACTACGCAACCTTCTTACACGTTGTTGGGCCTCCAAGTGCAGAGGTTTGTAGGACAATAGCAAATTTCCCTCAAGTGGATGACCTTAGGTTTATAAATTCGTGGGAGGTGTAGGATGAAGACGGTCTCTCTCAAACAACCCTGCAACCAAATAACAAAGAGTCTCTTGTGTCCCCAACACACCCAATACAATGGTAAATTGTATAGGTGTACTAGTTAAGCTAAGTGATGGTGATACAAGTGCAATATGGATGGTAGATATAGGTTTTTGTAATCTGAAAATATAAAAACAGCAAGGTAACTAAGGATAAAAGTGAGCGTAAACGGTATTGCAATGCTAGGAAACAAGGCCTAGGGTTCATACTTTCACTAGTGCAAGTTCTCTCAACAATAATAACATAATTGGATCACATAATTATCCCTCAACATGCAACAAAGAGTCACTCCAAAGTCACTAATAGCGGAGAACAAACAAAGAGATTATGCTAGGGTACGAAACCAACTCAAACTTATCCTTTCTGATCGATCTATTCAAGAGTCCGTAGTAAAATACCATGAAGCTATTCTTTCCATTCGATCTATCATAGAGTTCGTACTAGAATAACACCTTAAGACACAAATCAACCAAAACCCTAATGTCACCTAGATAATCCAATGTCACCTCAAGTATCCGTGGGTATGATTATACGATATGCATCACACAATCTCAGATTCATCTATTCAACCAACACAAAGTACTTCAAAGAGTGCCCCAAAGTTTCTACTGGAGAGTCAAGACGAAAACGTGTGCCAACCCCTATGCATAAGTTCACGAGCGGAACCCGCAAGTTGATCACCAAAACATACATCAAGTGGATCACGTGAATATCCCATTGTCACCATAGATAAGCACGACAAGACATACATCAATTGTTCTCAAATCCTTAAAGACTCAATCCGATAAGATAACTTCAAAGGGAAAACTCAATCCATTACAAGAGAGTAGAGGGGGAGAAACATCATAAGATCCAACTATAATAGCAAAGCTCGCGATACATCAAGGTCGTGCCAAATCAAGAACACGAGAGAGATCAAACACATAGCTCTTTGGTACAGACCCTCAGCCCTGAGGGTGAACTACTCCATCCTCGTCATGGAGAGCGCCGGGATGATGAAGATGGCCACCGGTGAGGGATCCCCCTCCGGCAGGGTGCCGAAACAGGGTCCCGATTGGTTTTTGGTGGCTACAGAGGCTTGCGGCGGCGGAACTCCCGATCTATTCTGTTCCCCGATGTTTTTAAGGTATATGGACATATATAGGCGAGAGAAGTCGGTCAGGGGAGCCACGAGGGGCCCACGAGGGTGGGGGTGCGCCCAGGGGGCAGGCGCACCTCCCTGCCTCGTGGCCACCTCGTTGCTTCCCTGACGTACACTCCAAGTCTCCTGGATTGCTTCCGTTCCAAAAATAACTCTCCCGAAGGTTTCATTCCGTTTGGACTCCGTTTGATATTCCTTTTCTTTGAAACTTGAAACAAGGAAAAATCAGGAATCGGCCTTTGGGCTCTGGGTTAATAGGTTAGTCCCAGAAATAATATAAAAGTGTAAAATAAAGCCCATAAACATCCAAAACAGATAATATAATAGCATGGAACAATAAAAAATTATAGATACGTTGGAGACGTATCAGGGATTTGCACAAAGGGAGATAACATAGAACATGAGCAAACCCCACATCTCTAAAATATTGACGGGCTCCCCCTAGATGTGTGCTATCTAGATAAGTGCTTTGGACTACACGGCACACATACTAGGATCAACACTCCCCCTATATTTTATAGACAAGGCATATCTTGTAACAATAAGGATAACACTAAGCAAGATAATAACTAAGAGCATAATGTAAAGATCACAAGATAGCATAGGCTCAATAAGGTACGCTAGAGTGCATATGTCTCACACCATATGAAAGAAGGTCTCACAAGCACAAACCAAACCAAAGCAAACAAAGTTCAACAGAACGAAAGCAAAGCAACAAGACGAAACACAACACATGACTCGCAAATCCTACACTCTCTCCCCCTTTTGCATCGAGACACCAAAAAGGCAGAGAGGACACCTACGACACAAGTGGTGGCTCAAGCAGAAGCAATCACTCGTCACGATCCTCGTCAGGTTCGGCAGCAGGGACGGTCTCCTCCTTGCCCTCCTTAGAATCAGTCCACTTGTAGCCCTGCTTTGCCATCCATTCTGCCTCTGGCGTGATGTGCTTCTCAGACCCGCTGGACACCTCCTCGCCAAACGTCCTCAAGATCCGCTTGTCGCGACGGAGACTCTTCTTCTGAGCAACATGAGACATGCACTTCCCCTTGGCCTGCATGCAGAACAGAGCCTTCATCTTGTTCTTCAGCTTCTTAGCCCAAGAGGGCTCAGAAGATGAAGGCGAGTAGCCAACAGAGCCGTCCTCATCAGCATCCTCCTCCTCAATCTCATCCTCATCCACATCCATCTGAGCAGCTGCTGCCTCGGCACGGGTAGTAGTGTTGGCCCACTAGGTCTTGACACGGAGCTTGATGGGCTCATGACGGGTCCAGTCAGGAGCAAGAAACTCATCATGGGGATACAGCTTCTCCCAAGTCTTCGAGATCAACAGAAACAGGTAAGGGCCATAGATGGGTACCTTACGGTTGAACACCGCAAACTGAAGCTCGCACCACATGATATGTGAGACATCAAGTGGTTGCGACTGAGAATGGCGCGCCTCCTCACAAATGAGCATCATATCCACAAGATAAGCATGCCCCTTGTCCTTGTCACCAATGCGTGGAAAGAGGGAGTTGCGGAAGATGCGATACATGATGTCAAGGAAGGAGTTCAGCACCCACGCCTTCTTGCCACTGGGAATCAACTTCTCAACATAGTAGGGCTGAAGCTTGTTCTTGTTGGCTGACTCGGAATTGGCATGAGGGCGAACACCAACGGGTGTGTTGAGCCCCTCATCAGGAACCTGAAGCAAATCCATGAAGTCCTTCCATGTAGCAGACATCCGCTGTCCATTGGTCATCCAGGTCATCTTCGTTCCTCATCAGTATGAAAGTGGACCGAGGCAAAGAACTGGGCCACAATCTCAGGATCAAAGTCCAGGTGGAAAGAGATCACATCCTCAATGCCAAACTGCTCCACCAGATCCAAAGCCTCACCAAAGTAGGCACGATGCTTATCCTGCCGCATATGGTTCATGTCAATTCAGTGCACATCCACATAGATGTTTTGCTTGGCCTTGATCACATCCAGATAAATGAGATTCTGCTGCTTGGTCCAGAACATGTCATTCCCTCTGAAGTTAGCACGAGGATTCACATAGTGGTTCATCTTCCTTCGAGTGACAAACTCAACAAGGGGTATCTCATCCATGCCCATGGAGGGCTCCTTGTTCTTGGTGGCGGTGGTTGCTACCTCTTGAGCATTGCGTTGGTTTTCCCTTGAAGAGGAAAGGGTGATGCAGTAAAGTAGCGTAAGTATTTGCCTCAGTTTTTGAGAACCAAGGTATCAATCCAGTAGGAGACCATGCGCGAGTCCCACACACCTACACAAACATATAAGAACCTCGCAACCAACGCGATAAAGGGGTTGTCAATCCCTTCACGGTCACTTACGAAAGTGAGATCCGATAGATATGATAAGATAATATTTTTGGTATTTTTATGATAAAGACTAAAAGTAAAGAAAGAAAAATAAACGGCGACAGAAATAGCTAGTTGACGAAAGATTAATATGATGGAAAATAGACCAGGGGGCCATAGGTTTCACTAATGGCTTCTCTCAAGAGCATAAGTATTACGGTGGGTGAACAAATTACTGTCGAACAATTGATAAAATTGAGCATAGTTATGAGAATATCTAGGTATGATCATGTATATAGGCATCACGTCCGTGACAAGTAGACCGAAACGATTCTGCATCTACTACTATTACTCCACACATCGACCGCTATCCAGCATGCATCTAGACTATTAAGTTCATAAGAACAGAGTAATGCTTTAAGTAAGATGACATGATGTAGAGGGATAAACTCATGCAATATGATATAAACCCCATCTTTTTATCCTCGATGGCAACAATACAACATGTGCCTTGTTGCTCCTGCTGTCACTGGGAAAGGACACCGCAAGATTGAACCCAAAGCTAAGGACTTCTCCCATTGCAAGAAAGATCAATCTAGTAGGCCAAACCAAACTGATAATTCAAAGACTTGCAAAGATAACCAATCATACATACAAGAATTCAGAGGAGATTCAAATATTGTTCATAGATAATCTTGATCATAAATCCACAATTCATCGGATCTCGACACCGCAAAATAAGATTACATCGAATAGATCTCCAAGAAGATCAAGGAGAACTTTGTATTGAGATCCAAAGAGAGAGAAGAAGCCATCTAGCTAATAACTATGGACCCGAAGGTCTGAGGTAAACTACTCACACATCATTGGAGAGGCTATGGTGTTGATGTAGAAGCCCTCCGTGATCAATGCCCCCTCCGGCGGAGCGCCGGAAAAGGCCCCAAGATGGGATCTCATGGGTACAAAAGGTTGCGGCGGCGGAAATAGGGTTTTGGCTCCGTTTGATATCTTTTTCCTTCGAAACACTGAAACAGGCAAAAAAACAGCAATTTGGGCTGGGCCTCTGGTTAATAGGTTAGTCCCAAAAATAATATAAAAGTGTATAATAAAGCACATTAAACATCCAAAACAGAATATAATATAGCATGGAACAATAAAAAATTACAGATACGTTGGAGACGTATCAAGCATCCCCAAGCTTAATTCCTGCTCGTCCTCGAGTAGGTAAATGATGAAAACAGAATTTTTGATATGGAATGCTACTTAGCATAATTTTCAATGTAATTCTCTTATTTGTAGTATGAATATTCAGAAACGAAAGATTCATGACAAAAGTTTAATATTGGCATAAAAATAATAATACTTCAAGCATACTAACTAAGCAATTATGTCTTCTCAAAATAACATGGCCAAAGAAAGTCATACCTGCAATCATATAGTCTGGCTATGCTCTATCTTCCCCACATAAAATATTTAAATCATGCACAACCCCGATGACAAGCCAAGCAGTTGCTTCATACTTTTGGTGTTCTCAAACTTTTCAATCTTCACGCAATACATGAGCGTGAGCCATGGACATGGCACTATATGTGGAATAGAATGGTGGTTGTGGAGATGACAAAAAGGAGAAGATAGTCTCACATCAACTAGGCGTATCAACGAGCTATGGAGATGCCCATTAACAGAAATCAATGTGAGTGAGTAGGGATTGCCATGCAACAGATGCACTAGAGCTATAAGTGTATGAAATCTCATCAAAAGAAACTAAGTGGGTGTGCATCCAACTCGCTTGCTCACGAAGACCTAAGGCATTTTGAGGAAGCCCATCATTGGATTATACAAGCCAAGTTATATAATGAAAAATTCCCACTAGTATATGAAAGTGATATCATAGGAGACTCTCTATCATGAAGATCATGGTGCTACTTTGAAGCACAAGTGTGGTAAAAGGATAGTAGCATTGTCCCTTCTCTCTTTTCTCTCATTTTTTTCTTTTTTTTTCTTTGGGCCTTTTCTCTTTTTTATGGCCTCTTTTATTTATTTATTCCGGAGTCTCATCCCGACTTGTGGGGGAATCAAAGTCTCCATCATCCTGTCCTCACTTGGGACAATGCTCTAATAATGATGATCATCACACTTTTATTTACTTAACAACTCAAGAATTACAACTCAAAACTTAGAACATAATATGACTCTATGTGAATGCCTCCGGCGGTGTACCGGGATATGCAATGAATCAAGAGTGACATGTATGAAATAATCATGAACGGTGGCTTTGCCACAAATACGATGTCAACTACATGATCACGCAAAGCAATATGACAATGACGAAGCGTGTGATAGTAAACGAAATGGTGGTAAGTTGCATGGCAATATATCTCGGAATGGCTATGGAAATGCCATGATAAGTAGGTATGGTGGCTGTTTTGAGGAAGGTATATGGTGGGTGTATGATATCGGTGAAAAGTGCGCGGTATTAGAGTCTAGCAATGGTGGAAGGATGAGAGTGTGTATAATCCATGGACTCAACATTAGTCAGAAAGAACTCATATACTTGTTGCAAAAATCTACAAGTTATCAAAGCAAAGTATTATGTGCATGCTCCTAGTGGGATAGATTGGTAGGAAAAGACCATCGCTCGTCCCCGACCGCCACTCATAAGGAAGACAATCAATAAATAAATCATGCTCCCACTTCATCACATAACGGTTCACCATACGTGCATGCTACGGGAATCACAAACTTTAACACAAGTATTTCTAAAATTCATAACCACTCAACTAGCATGACTCTAATATCACCATATTCATATCTCAAAACAATTATCAAGCATCAAACTTCTCGTAGTATTCAACACACTTATAAGAATTTTTTTACTAATCTTGGATGCTTATCACTTTAGGACTAATTTTTATGATTGAAGCAAATTACCATGCTGTTTTGTAGGACTCTAAAAATAATATAAGTGAAGCATGAGAGAACAAAAGTTTCTATAAAACAAATCCACTACCATGCTCTAAAAGATATAAGTGAAGCACTAGAGCAAAAACTATATAGCTCAAAAGATGTAAGTGAAGCACATAGAGTATTCTAATAAATCCCGAATCATGTGTGTCTCTCTCAAAAGGTGTTTACAACAAGGATGATTGTGGTAAACTAAAAAGCAAAGACTCAAATCATACAAGACACTCCAAGCAAAACACATATCATGTGGTGAATAAAAATATAGCTCCAAGTAAAGTTACTGGATGGGCGAAGGCGAAAGAGGGGATGCCTTCCGGGGCATCCCCAAGATTTGGATTTTTGGTGTCCTTAGATTACCTTGGGGTGCCATGGGCATCCCCAAGCTTAGTCTCTTGCCACTCCTTGTTCCATAATCCATCAAATCTTTACCCAAAAGTTGAAAACTTCACAACACAAAACTCAACAGAAAATCTCATGAGCTCCGTTAGCGAAAGAAAACAAAACACCACTTCAAGGTACTGTAATGAACTCATTCTTGATTTATATTGTTGTTAAACCTAATATATTCCAACTTCTCTATGGTTTATAAACTCTTTTACTAGCCATAAATTCATCAGAATAAGCAAACAACTCACGAAAAAACAGAATCTGTCAAAAACAGAACAGTCTGTAGTAATCTGTAACTAACGCAAACTTCTGGAACTCAGAAAAATCTACCGAAATAGGAAGACCTAGAAAATTTGTTTATTGATCTACTTCAGTTGGAATCATTATTTTTCACGTCTGTTGATTTTTAACAATTGTTTTCGTGAACAGAAAGTTTCTGGAATTTTCAGCAAGATCAAATAACTATAATCCAAGAAGATCCTATAGGTTTAACTTGGCACAAACACTAATTAAAACACAAAAAAATCTAACCAGAGGCTAGATAAAATATTTATTCCTAAGCAAAAGCAAAAATCAAAAAACTTAAATAAAATTGGGTTGCCTCCCAACAAGCGCTATCGTTTAAAGCCTTTTACCTAGGCATAGATAATTTTAATGATGCTCACAAGAAAGACAAGAATTGAAGCGCAAAAAGAGCATCATAAAACATGTGAAAATAACATCCAAGTCTAACATACTTCCTATGAATAGGCATTTTATAGGAAAACAAATTAGCAAGACAAGCAAGATCTAGCATATGCAAGGAAGAAGAAAGAAACAATAGCAATCTCAACATAACGAGAGGCAATTTAGTGACATGAAAATTTCTACAACCATATTTTCCTCTCTCATAATAATTACATGTAGGATCATAATAAAATTCAACAATATAGCTATCACATAACATATTCTCAACACGATCCACATGCATGCAAAGTTGATACTCTTCCAAAATAGTGGGATTATCATTAACTAAAGTCATGACCTCTCCAAACCCACTTTTATCAAAAATACCATAAGATTGAACATTCTCCAAATATGTGGGGTCTAAAGTTGACACTCTTCCAAACCCACTTTCAATATTATTGCAAACACTATTATCAATCTCATATTCATCACGGGGCTTAAATAAATTTTCAAGATCATAAGAAGAATCACCCCAATCATGATCATTGCAACAAGTAGTAGACATAGCAAACCTAGCACCCCCAAGCTTAGGGTTTTGCATATTATTAGCACAATTGACATCAAGAGAATTCATAGTAAAATCATTGCAATCATGCTTTTTATTCAAAGATCTACCATGAATCACTTCATAAAGTACTTCATCACAATTTTCAGATTCACAGATTTCAAGCAAAACCTCATAAAGATAATCTAGTGCACACAACTCACTAGCAATTGGTTCATCATAATTGGATCTCTTAAAAAGATTAGCAAGTGGATGAGGATCCATAAAGTTTTAGCAAGCGAAGATGCAAGCAAAAAGAAGGCACATGGTAACACAAGATCGAACGGAAGGAGGGAGAAGAAAAGGCAAAGGTGAAGTGGGGGAGAGGAAAACGAGAGGCAAATGGCAAATAATGTAATGCGAGGGATAAGAGTTTGTGATGGGTACTTGGTATGTCTTGACTTGTGCGTAGACTCCCCGACAACGGCGCCAGAAATGGCTCGTTGCTGGGAGTCAAATCTTGACTTGACTTGGCGCGAATCTCCCCGGCAACAGCGCCAGAAATCCTTCTTGCTACCCCTTGAGCACTGCGTTGGTTTTCTCGTGAAGAGGAAAGGGTGATGCAGTAAAGTAGCGTAAGTATTTCCCTCAGTTTTTGAGAACCAAGGTATCAATCCAGTAGGAGACCACGCGCGAGTCCCACACACCTACACAAACAAATAAGAACCTCGCAACCAACGCGATAAAGGGGTTGTCAATCCCTTCACGGTCACTTACGAGAGTGAGATCTGATAGCTATGATAAGATAATATTTTGGTATTTTATGATAAAGGCTAAAAGTAAAGAAAGCCAAATAAATAGCGACAGAAATAGCTAGTTGACGGAAGACTAATATGATGGAAAACAGACCCCGGGGCCATAGGTTTCACCAGTGGCTTATCTCAAGAGCATAAGTATTACGGTGGGTGAACAAATTACTGTCGAGCAATTGATAGAATTGAGCATAGTTATGAGAATATCTAGGTATGATCATGTATATAGGCATCACGTCCGCGACAAGTAGACCGAAACGATTCTTCATCTACTACTATTACTCCACACATCGACCGCTATCCAGCATGCATCTAGAGTATTAAGTTCATAAGAACAGAGTAATGCTTTAAGTAAGATGACATGATGTAGAGGGATAAACTCATGCAATATGATATAAACCCCATCTTTTTATCCTTGATGGCAACAATACAATACGTGCCTTGCTGCCCTAACATCCTTTGGGAAAGGACACCGCAAGATTGAACCCAAAGCTAAGCACTTCCCCATTGCAAGAAAGATCAATCTAGTAGGCCAAACCAAACTGATAATTCGAAGAGACTTGCAAAAATAACCAATCATACATAAAAGAATTCAGAGGAGATTCAAATATTGTTCATAGATAATCTTGATCATAAACCCACGATTCATCGGATCTCGACAAACACACCGCAAAAGAAGATTAAATCGAATAGATCTCCAAGAAGATCGAGGAGAACTTTGTATTGAGATCCAAAGAGAGAGAAGAAGCCATCTAGCTAATAACTATGGACCCGAAGGTCTGAGGTAAACTACTCACACATCATCGGAGAGGCTATGGTGTTGATGTAGAAGACCTCCGTGATCAATGCCCCCTCCGGCGGAGCGCCGAAAAAGGCCCCAAGATGGGATCTCACGTTTACAGAAGGTTACGGCGGTGGAAATAGGGTTTTGGCTCCGTTTGATATCTTTTCCTTCGAAACACTAAAATAGGCAAAAAAACAGCAATTTGGGTCGGGCCTCCGGTTAATAGGTTAGTCCCAAAAATAATATAAAAGTGTATAATAAAGCCCATTAAACATCCAAAACAGAATATAATATAGCATGGAACAATAAAAAATTATAGATACGTTGGAGACGTATCAGTGGTCTTGGTCCAGCATTGAGGGGCATTGGAGCCCTCTGGAGCTTCATCTTGGTTGCGCAAACGCTTGGAGCCCGTGTCACGGCTGGGATTGGAACGGCGTGCATGGGCACCGGAGCCACCACCTATGACATAAAACACAAAAACATGCAAGAGAAGCAAGAAGGATCAATGCAAAGACCATAGAAAAACAGGTGAAACAAGTAGAACTCGCCCTTGGTAATTGCCACTTGGGAGATTTGACAACAACGGTAGTACCGCATGGGTGCGCGGTACTAAAATTTTAGTGTTGCTCCTAGCCACGGTAGTACGGTGACAGGGTGGCACGGTAGTACCGTGTCTTGGAGCGGGAGTAAAATTTTAGTGCCACGCCTCGCGCGGTAGTACCGCAACGGAGATGCGGTAGTACCGCACGGTGTCAGATCCGAATCATCAACTGGATCTGAGCAGAACTGTGACAACGAAGCGGTACTACGGTTGATCAAATCTACCACGGGGCAACATATCAAGTACAATCTCTACGCATTACTACTCTCCTACATCCCACTCTTGCAAAGATTTGGCCTAAAATGTCAAGAACAACACGCATCTCCACAAAAACCTAGAAGCAAAAGAACGAACCAAAGAGAGAGGGATTTGGGGAGAAACCTTGTTCCATGGTAAGAGGAAGTGGTGGGGAACGATCCCACCGGTCAGAATCCAAGGAGAGCGGCCGAAGACGGAGATCCGGCGAGGGTCTCCGGCGCCGTTCTTGGGCAGGAGAGAGAGAGAGACGACGTGGGGAAAAAGAGTTGAATGGGTATGGGGGAGTTGGAATTCCCCCTGCCCGCTCTTAACCCCCACGTGCTCTCGACTGTGCGATAGTACCGCGTGTCATTGTGGTAGTACCGCCTGGGCGGAAGTACCGCACCGAGGGTGGTAGTACCGCTCCCCGGTGACGATAAAAATTACTACCGTCTTTGGGTGCAGTAACCTTGTCTTGCAGCTCCTGCAGTAGTACCAAGAAAATGCACATTTCGAAAATAGAGAAGAAAAAGGCCTTTGCAAAGCAACCTTCCAGCGGACGGACACACCAAAGAGCTAACCCACGATACAACACTTAAGCTAGTCATGAAGAAAGGGAGACAAGAGACAACAAGGACTAAACACGCAACACAACCTCTCCAAAGAGAGGGCGGTGGCCGGAGCCACCTATGTTTGAGTCAATTGGTATGGCACCGTGAAGAATTATCCTTGGGCCCATGACCAAAACTTGTCTTTGAAGCACAAGTAACATCAACAATGGCTAATGTGGAAGAGTTGATCCGGAACAGGCCCCAAGATGGGATCTCGTGGATACAGAAAGTTGCGGCGGTGGAACTAGGTTTTTGGCTCCGTATCTGATCTATTGGGGTACGTAGGTATATATAGGAGGAAGGAGTACGTCGGTGGAGCTTCGGGGGGCCCACGAGGCAGGGGGCGCACCTTCATCACAATTACAATCATACCATCATAGGCTAGCTCTTAGGGTTTAGCCTCTACGATCTCGTGGTAGATCTACTCTTGTACTACTCATATCGTCAATATTAATCAAGTAGGAAGTAGGGTTTTTCCTCCATCGAGAGGGCCCGAACACAGGTAAACATTGTGTCCCTTGCTTCCTGTTACCATCAGCCTAGGCATACGGATCGGGACCCCCTACCCGAGATCTGCCGGTTTTGACACCGACATTGGTGCTTTCATTGAGAGTTCCTCTGCGTCGTCATTTGTCGAGCTCGATGGCTCCTTCAATCATCATCAACGACGCTGTCGGTATGCGAGACTTTCCTCCCAGACAGATCTTACGTGTTCGGCGGCTTCGCTGCGGGCCAACTTCGCTTAGCCATCTGGAAGCAGATCGGCAGCTCGCCCACAGCCACCAGATCAGGTTCGGAAACCTGAACTACACGGCGGACATCCGCGGAGACTTGATATTCGATGGATTGGGGCCTATGCCAGGAGCACCGGACAGTCACGACGAGCACGACTTAGACCTGCCGTCGGACGAAGCTCAGGGTACCACCCCAGTAGTATCCCTGGACCTAGATCCGGAGCAGGCTGCGCTGCCTAAGGACGAAGGGATGGACCCCTCCCTGCATGTCGCACACTCATCGGTGGTGGAGCCGAACACGGGTCTTACCTCTGCGGTGGCCTGTGACTCCGAACCCCCGGATTCGTATCCGAACGTTGGTTCCAGTCCGCGCACTCCCGAGCCCGTCGAGCCAGGATGGGCTCCAGTATTGGAGTTCACCACTGCGGATATCTTCCAGCACTCGCCCTTTGGCGACATGCTGGACTCATTAAAGTCTCTCTCTTTGTCAGGAGGCTCTTCGCCGAACTATGTCCGGCTCGAGTGGGAGGCAGGCGACGAAGGAATTCGTTGCCCACCCACCACCCACTTCATTGCCACGGTCGATGATTTAACCGAGGTACTGAACTTCAACTCCGAAGACATCGACGGTATAGACGATGATGCAGGAGAAGAACATGAACCACCGCTCACTAGGCGGTGGACAGCCACCTCTTCTTATGATATATATATATATATACATATATATATATATATATATACATGGTGGACACTCTGATGGAAACAAATGGCGATGAGGCAACGGAGGATAAAACCTCAGGGAAAAAACAAAGAATGGGCGTCATCGGCGCCACTCCAAGCCCCGCCACAGCAATACCTGCCCAGGAGACGAAAACAATCCGAATGGTGCCGAAGAAGAATACAACCCCGATCATCCCGCCTTCGAGCAGGCCGAACAGGAGGATGAGCAGGTCAGCCCAGAAGAACAGGCGACGGACGAATACCCGGAGGAGGACAACTACATGCCCACCTCCGAAGACGAGATTAGCCTCGGCTGACAGCAATTCGGGCGTGCTGAGGATCCCGTGAGAGCAGAGCGCTTGCCGTCGGCTTATAGCCACTGCGAGGAGCCTGAAAAAGAAGTAGCAACAACTCCAAGCTGATCAAGACCTGCTCACAGACAGATGGACTGAAGTCCTGGCAGCCGAGGAATACGGACTCGAGCACCATACGGCTGACCGCCACCTCGTGGCCTGGATAAAACGACATACTAGTCCGCCTACCAGCCAACACTCCCACACCAACATACTATGGCCCGGGGCAATAAAACTGGACAGCCAAGATCGATCTACGGATCGCGGGGGCGCGCCTCGGCACGCGACGACGACCGTCATGCCGGATACACCTTCAACAAGTCCGGCCGGGCCGAATATAGCCACCCAGAGCAATTCGACCTGCGTAGCCACATATCCCGGCACAGAGGCGCCGCACACCCCCTCTGCTTCACTGACGAAGTAATGGATCATGAATTCCCAGAAGGGTTCAAACCCGTAAACATCGAATCATACGATGGCACAACAAACCCCGCAGTATGGATCGAAGATTTTCTTCTCCACATTCACATGGCCCGCAGAGACGATCTACACGCCATCAAGTACCTTCCCCTTAAGCTCAAAGGACCAGCCCGGCACTAGCTAAACAGCCTGCCAGCAAATTCCATTGGCAGTTGGGAAAACCTGGAAGACGCATTCCTCGACAACTTCTAGGGCACATATGTGCGATCACCTGACGCCGATGAGTTGAGCCACATTACTCAAC
Organism: Aegilops bicornis; assembly: GCA_021605145.1. Lineage (NCBI taxonomy): Eukaryota > Viridiplantae > Streptophyta > Magnoliopsida > Poales > Poaceae > Aegilops > Aegilops bicornis. The sequence continues at coordinate 167,797,259 of CM038672.1, forward strand.
AGCCCGGTGAGTCAGCCAGGAAATTCTGGACTCGGTTCCTAACTAAAAAGAACCAAATAGTTGACTGTCCGGACGCTGAAGCCCTGGCGGCTTTTAAGCATAATATCCGTGACGAGTGGCTCGCTCGACACCTCGGCCAGGAAAAACCCAAGTCCATGGCAGCTCTCACAACACTAATGACCCGCTTTTGCGCGGGCGAGGACAGTTGGTTGGCTCGCAGCAGCACTACGCCACATTCTGGCAATTTGGATGGCCGCGACAATAACGGCAAGCCACGGCGTAACAGACATAAGCGACGGAACAATGCGACAGCACTGAAGACACGGCAGTCAACGCCAGATTCAGCGGATCCAAGCCCGGTCAGCGGAAGAAGCCGTTCAAAAGAAATAATCAGGGACCGTCCAGTCTGGACCGCATACTGGAGCGCTCGTGCCAAATCCATGGCACCCGGACATAAGCCAGCCAACCACACCAATAGAGATTGCTTTGGGTGTTCAAACAGGCCGGCAAGATAAATGTCAAGACAAGGACAAGGGGCTGCACAACGACAATGACGAGGAGCCCCGACGTCCAACACGGGGAGGAGGGGAGAAGAAATCCCCGGTGAAAACGGTCAACATGATCTACGCCACGCACATCCCCAAGCGGGAACAGAAGCGGGCACTAAAGGACGTCTACGCGATGGAGCCAGTCGCCCCAAATTCAACCCATGGTCAGCTTGTCCGATCACCTTTGATCGTAGGGATCATCCTACTAGCATCCGTCTTGGCGGCTCAGCCGCATTGGTCTTAGACCCAATCATCGACGGATTCCACCTCACGCGAGTCCTTATGGACGGCGGCGGCAACTGAACACCGCTTTATCGAGGACACAATCGCAAAATGGGCATTGACCCTTGAAGGATCAAGCCCACTAAAACCACCTTTAAGGGTGTAATTCACGGAGTAGAGGCCCGCCAGACGGGCTCTATAACACCGAAGTGGTCTTCGGATCCCCGGACAACTTCCGAGCAAAGAGTTAATCTTCGACATCGTCCCTTTCCGCATGATGGTTACCATGCCTGCCGGACGAACCGCATTCGCTAGATTCAATGCGGTACCACATTATGCATACCTCAAGCTCAAGATGCGGGACCGCGCGAGGTCATCATCATCAGCGGAAATATGGACCGCTCCTTGAGCGGAAGAGCATACGGCAGCCCTCACGGCGAGAAGTACAATGCGGCCTACTCCGACAAACCAATCCGGCGACAACCGAGCACGATCAAGCGAGTCTGGAGCACCCCGCAACAGGATCATCAGGAACGCCAAGAGCGTGATTAGCAGTCCGGCTCCGCTCAAGCCCCTCCAAAGCAGCATTCGCGCCACGCGCACACAATTACGCACTCAAAATACCATGGGCATAGGCGGAGGCACATCAACGACTCAGTCAATAGTGCGGGTAACCGCCAAATACCTTCATACTCTTTCCCTCTTACATTTCAGGACACCGCGTTGGGGCAGCATCCTCAAAAGAGCCGAATTGCCGGACTTATAGGGGAGAGACATCCAAGGAGGCAACATACGTTGTGCACAGAAGGAAATACCCAGGTGGAATCTATTTACGATCATTATACCTGCTTTATCTATCTGAACACAGCCTGCCCCCGGATAGGACATGTTAAATAGTCCTATTTTATCTCTGCTTAACGCATCCATTGTAAACGTACGCTTAAATGTATTTTTAGTCAATGGGAGGTTATATAAAGCGTCAGCTCATTATTCTTATTTGAGCATTTTTTCTCTTATAAATGTTCATTTGATATTGCATCCATACACCTTGGTGCGGTCAGTTTGCCAAGGGCTTCTCATGGCGCCCTGTAATATGGCAAATAAAGTATGAACACTTTCAATAGTGCGGCACCCCGAACTTATAGCACTATATGCATCAGCTCCGAATCATGTCTTGGGTCTACAGTTGGGATAGCCCGGCTCCCTTGTTTTGGTGCCTTACGTTCCGTTATATCGGCTAAGGTAGCGTAGGGAGAACTACTGCGACTGTGTCCCGGTTCTTCCGGACGAGCACCTCAGTAGAGAAAGCCGAAAACTGACCGGCATGATGTGGCGAGAGCTGGTCGCTGTTCGAGAGGTTTTAAAATCCTTAGAGATTTTCTGCTTTGGGCGATAAATCGGCTTCGTCTGATCTAGGCATGTATAGCGCCCCGATTCGGCCTTCCGGATTCTAGGGGCTTCGCCGAAATTTAAAATTGTAGACTTCTATGGCTAAGTGAAAGTTATAAAGCCGCATAGTCCGATTGCCTTGTTCGTTGCGCCAGACACCTCATTAAGGGACCAAACATTTGGATGAAGAGTGTCCGGGTTTTCCACGAACACCCCAGTACTAGTTACGTGGGGGAGGAAGCCAACGACTGGCCTACTTTCAGAATTTTATAAACAGCCGCACAGAAGGTAATATTTTAAATAACAAAAGCACTACATAGCGCAAGTAACTTCGTCTTTAATTACAAACATGACAGAAGTGAATTCATTCCAAAATGGCGTCCTTGGTACACTCATCGGTGACGAGACGAGCACCCTTCATCATGCCATCGTAGTACATTTCGGGATGGTGATGCGCCTTGCCCTCCGGCGGCCCGTCCTTGACCAGCTTCTCCGCATCCAGCTTGCCCCAATGCACCTTGACGCAGGCAAAGGCTCGGCGGGCACCTTCGATGCAAACAGATCGCTTGATCAATTCAAGCCGCGGGCAGGCATCCACCATCCGCTTGATCAGGCCAAAGTAGCTACTGGGCAGGAGCTCGCCAGGCCACATCCTGACTATGAAGTCCTTCATAGCTAGTTCGGCCGCCCTGTGGAGTTTGATCAACTGCTTGGTTGGTCGCTCGAGGCATCGGATGATCGGCCCCTGACATCTTTGGGACCGAACAACTTCTCCATTGATCTCCCCTCCTGGGCACGGTAGAACTCCACAGCGTCTGAGACGCTGCATGGCAGATCTGCAAATGCCCCTGGAGAGCTCTGAATTTGAGTAAGTAAAAGAAACGCCTCCTCCACATGTTTGCTTTGCATAAAGAATTTCTTACCCGCTGCTATCTTTTTGGCCTCCTGGATCTCCTGTTGTGCTTTCTCGGCTTCGGCCTTGGCACCTTTCAAATTTACAAGGGCCTTCGCAAGCTCGGCCTCCTTCATCTTCAGATCATGCTCCACGGACTTGCACTTCTTGCCGAGGTCCTGGAGCTCTTGCCGTACCTCGCCAACTCTAGCACTTTGCTTTTCGCGCTCCTTGCATTCCAAGGCCGCTTTGTTTCCGGCCTCGGACAATGTTTTTTTCAGGGACGCCACTTCGGCGATGGCCCTGTTACGATCCACGACGCTTTGGCGTTAGGCCGACCAATTTTGCCTATCTTTAAATACATACGAACGGGGAATCGCTTACCTTTATTCTCCTCGAGCTGCCTCTTCGTGAGGCCGAGCTCTCCCTGCGCCTGCTCTAGATCCCGTTCAGTTCGGCAACTTCGGTAGTATGGGTAGCAGCAGCAAGCGGCACAGCCTGCTTATGCACACAATATTTATTGTTTGACCCTTGCGGATTATAATTGACCCTCCGTTTGGTTTTTCTTTCCGAACACCAAATAGCGTATCAGGGGCTACTACCTATCGGGTGGTAATTTTAGACATATTTATTACTTACCTCAAAAGCTGTCAAGAGGCTGGTGCAAGCTTCAGTTAGTCCGCTCTTGGCGGACGAAACCTTCCGAATCACCGAACTCATAAGAGTACGGTGCTCCTCATCTATGGAAGCGCCAAGCGCCTTCCAGAACAATCCGGCGCCTCGGGCTCACCGGAAGTCCTCGATGCAGACGGCTTGCTCTCCCTGACGAGGGGCTGTCCGCCTGAGTTCGGAACCATTGAAGGTTCCGGGACAGTGTTCGGTTGAGAGGCCGGCCTATTGTGGCTCTCATCGACACGATCCGCAGGGACCTTGAACCCCGCGTGTCCGACGTCTGGGACCCCGCCTTGGGGCGTCTCCAGAGTCACCTCCCCGCTCGGGAGCCTTTGGGACAACACCTCTGTGTCATCCAGCGGGTTGAGGAGTAGTGGCTGTCGAGCGAATTGATCTCGAATCACTCGAGGATCCGGAGGAAGACACTTTAGGGTAAGCCATGGCGGACTGCACATATGTCCGGCGTTAAACAAAAGCTATAGAATGAAGTTATGATGGAGTGCGGACACTTACGATCGCCTGGGGCTTCCCACAGGCAGCCACCCTTCCTCACTATGAGCGACCGTGGTGAAGTAGTCGGAAGGGTACCTTCCCTTCTTGGGCGCCTGACCTCCCCTCAGGCGGCTTTTCTCTTCTTATCCCCCAGTGCGGGAGGTGGAATTTCTTCTTGATTCCCCGCCTCCGGAAGGAATCTGTCTCGTCGTCATCGGACGACAGGGGTATAATGGCCTTGCACCGAGGGCCATTTCCGGCCCCCTGGCCCGCCTCACCAGGCCCCTCATCCTTTCCGGATGGGGCGTCTTCTTCTTCTTCCTCCTCCCCTTTGTGGGAGGAGTCTGCCTCGTCATCTTCGGACGAGGCTTACAGCCTAACCTTACGCCGGAGACCCTTTCGGATCCAGGGGCCTTCTTCTCGGCCTTCTTCTCCGGCACCTTGTACGGTGCCGGGACCAGCATCTCCGTCAGGAGAGTGTCAGCTAGGCCCCCTGGCAGCGGAGCCGGACAGTAAACCTGCTCCGCTGTCTCCACATAATCCTGAGGCGAATATGTATAACTACTTAAGGATCTCCCTTGAACATATTGGGAAAACCGAGTCCAGCGGTAGTCTGAGAACTCACCTGACTAGGAGCCCGCGCGGCGTGAAGCCCGCGGTCCTCGGATGTGGGAGGAGGCACTTCAGAGGCCTTGAACAACACCTTCCATGCGCCTTGGCGCGTCATGTCATAGAGCTTAGGGCGTGCGGTGTTGGCCGAGGCGAACTCCCATAGATTGCCCGCCTTTGACAGGGCAGGATCCGGCGAACAAGCATGACCTGGATCACATTGACAAGCTTGATGTTCTTGTCCTTCATGCTTTTGATGCATGTCTGGAGTCCGGTCAGCTACGTGGAATCGCCCCAGGACAGGCCCTTCCTTTCCCAGGAGGTGAGCCGCATGGGGGCTCCAGACCTGAATTCGAGGGCCGCCGCCCAGTTGGCGCCGCATGGTTCGGTGATGTAGAACCACCCCGATTGCCATCCTTTCACGGTCTCCGCAAAGGAGCCGTCCAGCCAGGTGACATTAGGCATCTTGCCCACCATGGCTCCTCCGCACTCTGCTTGCGGGCCGCTTACAATCTTCGGCTTCACGTAGAAGGTTTGCATCCATAGGACGAAATGAGGTCGGATGCGGAGGAAGGCCTCACATACGACGATGAACGCCGAGATGTTGAGGACGAAATTTGGGGCTAGATCATGGAAATCTAGTCCGTAGTAGAACATGAGCCCGCGGACGAAGGGATGGAGAGGAAATCCCAGTCCACGGACGAAGCGGGCAACGAATACGACCCTCTCGTGGGGTCCTTGGGTCGGAATGACCTGCCCAGCGTCTGGTAGCCGGTGCGCTATGTCCGCGGCCAAGTATCCTGCCGCCCGAAGGTTTGTGATGTGCTTCTCCTTGACGGTGGAAGCCACCCACTGGCCTCCTGCTCCGGACATGTTTAGCTGTGCGGTGGAGACGAGGGCTTGGGCGCTGGAGCTCGAGGGGGCAAGAGTGGGCGAAGGAGGAGGAAGGCGTGGGTAAAAATGAGGAAATCTTATCCCTTTATAGAGGTGCCGAAAGCGGTACGCCTCCCCACTTGCCCGTTGGGAATCGCTTGCTTCCCAAGCACCACGCTTGATGGCGTGGTGGGATTACCCATACCCGTATTGATAAGAATCCCGTGATAAGGGGACGCGATCTCTGCTTCGACAAGACGTGTCAAGGAAGCCGCCTCGTAATATGCGCTGTAGCTGGTTGTGAGAAAATGGTTCAAATAACGATCCGACCATAATAACAAGTCGCGTCATCGGAAAAAGTTGTCAACAGATTGCATTTGTGAAATATCATTCTCCCTACGGTGGCATATGAAGATCATCTCGCAGATCCGGGCACGGTCTAAGTGTTCGATGATTACTTTGGAGTATCCGAAGAAGGAACCCGCCTTGCAATGCCGAAGACAATACTGCGCGCCGGACTCATCGTCATTGAAGCCTGGTTCAGGGGCTACTGAGGGAGTCCTGGATTAGGGGGTATCCGGACAGCCGGACTGTGTACAACGTCCGGACTATTGAAGCGTGAAGATACAAGACTCAAGACTTCGCCCATGTCCGGATGGGACTCTCCTTTGCGTGGAAGGCAAGCTTGGCGATCCGGATATTGTGTTTCCTTTCTTGTAACCGACTCCATGTAAACCCTAGCCCTCTCCGGTGTCTATATAAACTGGAGATGTTGGTCCTTAGAAGGCCGATCACAATCACAATCATACCATCATAGGCTAGCTCTTAGGGTTTAGCCTCTACGATCTCGTGGTAGATCTACTCTTGTACTACTCATATCGTCAATATTAATCAAGCAGGAAGTAGGGTTTTACCTCCGTCGAGAGGGCCTGAACCTGGGTAAACATTGTGTCCCTTGCTTCCTGTTACCATCAGCCTAGACGCACAGATCGGGACCCCCTACCCGAGATCCGCCGGTTTTGACACCGACAGCCGCCTCGTAGCTTTCTTGACGGAGGGTCCAAGTCTCCTGGGTCTAATCCGATGAGAAAATGACGTTCCCGAAGATTTCATTCCGTTTGGACTCCATTTGATATTCCGTTTCTTCGAAACACTGAAATAGGCAAAAAAAAACAGCAATTCTGGGCTGGGCCTCCGGTTAATAGGTTAGTCCCAAAAATAATATAAAAGTGGAAAATAAAGCCCAATATAGTCCAAAACAATAGATAATATAGCATGGAGCGATAAAAAATTATAGATACGTTGGAGATGTATCAGGCATCCCCAAGCTTAATTCACCTTTCGTCCTCGAGTAGGTAAATGATAAAAGAGAATTTTTGATGCAGAGTGCTACTTGGCATAACTTCAATGTAACTCTTCTTAATTGTGGTATGAATATTCAGATCTGAAAGATTCAAGACAAAAGTTCATATTGACATAAAAATAATAATACTTCAAGCATACTAACTAAGCAATTATGTCTTCTCAAAATAACATGGCCAAAGAAAGTTCATCCCTACAAAATCATATTGTTTAGTCATGCTCCATTTTCGTCACACATGAATGCTCTCATCATGCACTACCCCGATGAAAATCCAAGCAATTGTTTCATACTTTAGTAATCTGAAACCTATAAACTTTCACGCAATATATGAGCGCGAGCCATCGACATAACACTATAGGTGGAATAGAATATAATGATGGGGGTTATGTGGAGGAGACAAAAAAGGAGAAGGTCTCACATCAGCGAGGCTAATCAACGGGTTATGGAGATGCCCATCAATTGATGTTAATGCAAGGAGTAGGGATTGCCATGCAACGGATGCACTAGAGCTATAAATGTATGAAAGCTCAACAAAAGAAACTAAGTGGGTGTGCATCCAACTTGCTTGCTCACGAAGAACTAGGGCATTTGAGGAAGCCCATCGTTGGAATATACAAGCCAAGTTCTATAATGAAAAATTCCCACTAGTATATGAAAGTGACAACATATGAAACTCTCTATATGAAAAACATGGTGCTACTTTGAAGCACAATATATGAGGCTCGCTATATGAAGAACATGGTGCTACTTTGAAGCACAAGTGTGGAAAAGGATAGTAGCATTGTCCCTTCTCTATTTTTCTCTCATTTTTTTGGGCCTTCTCTTTTTATGGCCTTTCTATCTCTTTTTTTATTTTTTTATTCCTCACTTGGGACAATGCTTTAGAAAATGATGACCATCACACTTCTATTTATTTACAACTCAATGATTACAACTTGATACTAGAACAAAGTATGACTCTATATGAATGCCTCCCGTGTACAGGATATGCAATGAATCAAGAGTGGCATGTATGTAAGAATTATGAGCGGTGGCTTTGCCACAAATACTATGTCAACTACATGATCATGCTAAGCAATATGACAATGATGAATGTGTCATGAAGAACGGTATGGTGGAAAGTTGCATGGCAATATATCTCGGAATGGCTATGGAAATGCCATAATAGGTAGGTATGGTGGCTGTTTTGAGGAAGATATAAGGAGGTTTATGTGTGAAAGAGCGTATCATATCACGGGTTTTGGATGCACCTCAAGTTTGCACCAACTCTCAATGTGAGAAAGGGCAATGCACGCATCAAGAGGCTAGCAATGATGGAAAGGTGAGAGTGCGTATAATCCATGGACTCAACATTAGTCATAAAGAACTCACATACTTATTGCAAAAATCTACAAGCCATCAAAAACCAAAGCACTCTGGCGCATGCTCCTAGGGGATAGATTGGTAGGAAAAGACCATCGCTCGTCCCCGACCGCCACTCATAAGGAAGACAATCAAATAACACCTCATGTTTCAAATTTGTTACATAATGTTTACCATACATGCATGCTACGGGACTTGCAAACTTCAACACATGCATTTCTCAAATTCACAACTACTCAACTAGCACGACTTTGATATTATCACCTCCATATCTCAAAAAAATTATCAAGCATCAAACTTTTCTTAGTATTCAACACACTCATAAGAAAGTTTTTATTATTTTTATATACCTAGCATATTATTATTTTAAGAAAATTACCATGCTATTTAAGACTCTCAAAATAATCTAAGTGAAGCATGAGAGATCAATAGTTTCTTTAAAACAAATCCACCACCGTGCTCTAAAAGATATAAGTGAAGTACTAGAGAAAAACTATGAAGCTCAAAAGATATAAGTGAAGCACATAGAGCAAAACTATCAAGCTCAAAAGATATAAGTGAAGCACATAGAGCAAAACTATCAAGCTCGAAATATATAAGTTAAGCACATAGAGTATTCTAACAAATTCCAATTCATGTATGGCTCTCTCAAAAGGTGCGTACAGAAAGGATAATTGTAGTAAACTAACAAGCAAAGACGCAAATAATATAAGATGCTCCAAGCAAAACATATATCATGTGGTGAATAAAAATATAGCTCCAAGTAAAGTTACCGATGGAAGTGGACGAAAGAGAGGATGCCTTCCGGGGCATCCCCAAGCTTTGAATTTTTGGTGTCCTTGGATTATCTTGGGGGTTCCATGGGCATCCCCAAGCTTAGGCTATTGCCACTCCTTGTTCCATAATCCATCAAAAAAAATTCACCCAAAGCTTGAAAACTTCACAACACAGAACTCAACAGAAATCTCGTGAGCTCCGTTAGCGAAAGAAAACAAAAGATCGCCTCAAGGTACTGTAATGAACTCATTCTTTATTTATATTGGTGTTAAACCTACTGTATTCCAACTTATCTATGGATCATAAACTATTTTACTAGCCATAGATTCATCAAAATAAGCAAATAACACACGAAAAACAGAATCTGTCAAAAACAGAACAGCCTGTAGTAATCTGTAACTAACGCAAACTTCTGGAACTCCAAAAATTCAGGAAAAATAGGACGTCCTAGGAAATTTGTTTATTGATCATCAGCAATTGGAGTCACTATTGTATCACGTTCTGGCGATTTTTAAAAATTGTTTTCGTGAACCGAAAGTTTCTGGAAATTACAGCAAGATCAAATAACTATTATCCAAGAAGATCCTATAGGTTAAACTTGGCACAAACACTAATTAAAACATAACACCACATCTAAACAGATGGTAGATGTATTATTTATTCCTAAACAGAAACAAAAACAAAAAACTAAAAATAAAATTGGTTGCCTCCCAACAAACGCTATCGTTTAACGCCCCTAGCTAGGCATAAAAACAAGGATAGATCTAGGTATTGCCATCTTTGGTGGGCAATCCATAGGTGGCTCTCATAATAGATTCATATGGTAATTTTATCTTCTTCCTAGGGAAGTGTTCCATGCCTTTATTTAATGGTAACTGGAATCTAATATTCCCTTCCTTCACATCAATAATTGCACCAATCGTTCTAAGGAAATGTCTACCAAGAATAATAGGACATAAAGGATTGCAATCTATATCAAGAACGATAAAGTCTATGGGCACATAATTCCTATTTGCAACAATAAGAACATCATTAATTCTTCCCATAGGTTTCTTAATAGTGGAATCCGCAAGGTGCAAGTATAGAGAGCATTCATCAAAATCACGGAAATCTTGCAAATCACACAAAGTTTTGGGAATAATGGAAACACTAGCACCCAAATCACATAAAGCATAGAATTCATGATCCTTAATCTTAATTTTAATAGTTGGTTCCCACTCATCATAAAGTTTTCTAGGGATGGAGACTTCCAACTCAAGTTTTTCCACATAAGATTGCATCAAGGCATCAATGATATGTTTAGTAAACGCTTTATTTTGACTATAAGCATGCGGAGAATTTAGCACGGATTGTAACAAGGAAATACAATCAATTAAAGAGAAAATTTCATAATTAAATTCCTTGAAATCCAAAATAGTGGGTTTAGCAACATCTAAGGTTTTACTTTCTTCAATCCCACTTTTATCAATTTTAGCATCATACTCTAAAAGCTCCGAGTTCTTAGAACGCCTTCTAGGTAAAGGTGACTCATATTCAATCTCATCACTATCAAGATTCATATTGCAAAACAAAGATTTAATGGGAGACACATCAATAACTTTTAGATCTTCATCTTGATTTTCATGGAAATAGGAAGAACACGCTTTAATAAAGGCATCTTTCATAGCACGCATCCTAGCGGTTCTTTCTTTGCACTCATCAATGGAAGTTCTCATGGCTTTGAGAGACTCATTGATATCATGCTTAGGAGGAATAGATCTAAGCTTTAAAGAATCAACATCAAGAGAAATTCTATCAACGTTCCTAGCCAATTCATCAACTTTAAGTAATTTCTCTTCAAGCAAAGCATTAAAATTCTTTTGTGAATTCATAAACTCTTTAACACTATTCTCAAATTCAGAGAGCATCTTATTAAAATTTCCATAAGAGTTGTTGTAGGAATTTCCATAATTATTAGAAGGATTACTAGGATAGGGCCTAGGATTAAAATTCCCTCTATATGCATTGTTACCAAAATAATTCCTACCAACAAAATTCACATCCATAGATTCATTATTATTCTCAATCAAATTAGACAAAGGCATATCATTAGGATCAGAAGAAACACTCTTAGTAGGAAATAATTTCATAAGTTCATCCATCTTTCCACTCAAAACATTAATTTCTTCTATCGCATGCACTTTTTTATTAGTAGATCTTTCAGTGTGCCATTGAGAATAATTAACCATAATATTATCTAGAAGTTTAGTAGCATCTCCTAAAGTGATTTCCATAAAAGTGCCTCCCGCGGATGAATTTATAAGATTTCTAGAAGCAAAATTCAATCCGGCATAATTTTTTTGTATAATCATCCACAAATTTAAACGATGAGTAGGGCAATTACGTATCATTAATTTCATTCTCTCCCAAGCTTGTGCAACATGTTCATGATCAAGTTGCTTAAAATTCATAATATCCTTCCTAAGAGAGATGATCTTAGCAGGAGGAAAATACTTAGAGATAAAAGCATCTTTGCACTTGTTCCAAGAATCAATACTATTTTTAGGCAAAGACGAAAACCAAGCTTTAGCACGATCTCTAAGCGAAAAAGGAAATAGCTTCAATTTAACAACATCATTGTCAACATCTTTCTTCTTCTGCATATCACACAATTCCACGAAGCTATTTAAATGAGTAGCGGCATCTTCACTAGGAAGCCCAGCGAATTGATCTTTCATAACAAGATTCAGTAAAGCAGCATTAATTTCACACGATTCAGTATTGGCAAGAGGAGCAATCGGAGTGCTAAGGAAATCATTATTGTTGGTATTGGTAAAGTCACACAATTTGGTATTATCTTGAGCCATAGTGACAAGAAAGCAATCCAACACACGAGCAAACAGAAAAAGGCAAGCGAAAAGAGAGGAGGAGATTGGGAAAGGGAGGGCGAATAAAACGGCAAGGGTGAAGTGGGGGAGAGGAAAAAGAGAGGCAAATGGCAAATAATGTAATGTGAGAGATAAGGGATTGTGATGGGTACTTGGTATGTTGACTTTTACGTAGACTCCCCGGTAACGGCGCCAAAAATCCTTCTTGCTATGTCTTGAGCTTGCGTTGGTTTTCCCCGAAGAGGAGAGGATGATGCAGCAGAGTATTGTAAGTATTTCCCTCAGTTTTTGAGAACCAAGGTATCAATCCAAAGAGGAGGCCACGCGCAAGTCCCTCGTACCTACACAAAACAAATAGCTCCTCGCAACCAACGCGAATAGGGGTTGTCAATCCCTTCACGATCACTTACGAGAGTGAGATCTGATAGATACTATTTTTGGTATTTTTTTGGTATAAAGATGCAAAGTAAAATAAAAAGGCAAAGTAAAGAGCAAAGCAATAATAAAGCATAGGAAGATTAATATGATGAAAATAGACCCGTGGGTCATAGATTTCACTAGTGGCTTCTCTCACGAGCATAGGTATTTTATGGTGGGTGAACGAATTACTGTTGAGCAATTGATAGAATGGAGCATAGTTATAAGAATATCTAGGTATGATCATGTATATAGGCATCACGTCCGAGACAAGTAGACCGACTCCTGCCTGCATCTACTACTATTACTCCACTCATCGACCGCTATCCAGCATGCATCTAGAATATTAAGTTAATGAAAACAGAGTAACGCCTTAAGCAAGATGACATGATGTAGAGGAATAAATTCATGCAATATGATAAATACCCCATCTTGTTATCCTCGATGGCAACAATACAATACGTTCCTTGCAACCCTTTCTGTCACTGGGTAAGGACACCGCAAGATTGAACCCAAAGCTAAACACTTCTCCCATTGCAAGAACTACCAATCTAGTTGGCCAAACCAAACGGATAATTCGAAGAGACTTGCAAAGATAACCAATCATACATAAAAGAATTTAGAAAAGATTCAAATATTGCTCATAGATAATCTTGATCATAAACCCACAATTCATCGGTCTCAACAAACACACTGCAAAAAGAAGATTACATCGAATAGATCTCCATGAGAGAGGGGGTGAACATTGTATTTAGATCCAAAAAGAGAGAAGAAGCCATCTAGCTACTAACTATGGACCCGAAGGTCTGAGGTAAACTACTCACACTTCATCGGAGAGGCTATGATGATGATGTAGAAGCCCTCTGTGGTGGAATCCCCTTCCGGCGGAGCTCCGGAACAGGCCCCAAGATGGGATCTCGTGGATACAGAAAGTTGCGGCGGTGGAATTAGGTTTTTGGCTCCGTGATTCGATCTATTGGGGTAATGAGGTATATATAGGAGGAAGGAGTACGTCGGTGGAGCTTCGGGGGGCCCACGAGGCAGGGGGCGCACCCTAGGGGGGCGCCCTCCACCCTCGTGGCCGCCTGGTAGATTTCCTGACGGAGGGTCCAAGTCTCCTGGGTCTTATTCGATGAGAAAATCACGTTCCCGAAGATTTCATTCCGTTTGGACTCCGTTTGATATTCCGTTTCTTCGAAACACTAAAATAGGCAAAAAACAGCAATGCAGGCTGGGCCTCCAGTTAATAGGTTAGTCCCAAAAGTAATATAAAAGTGGAAAATAAAGCCCAATATAGTCCAAAATAATAGATAATATAGCATGGAGCAATCAAAAATTATAGATACGTTGGAGACGTATAATTGTACATCCTCGCAGGTTAACGCCTGGCGTTTCTCAATCGCCCTCCTCCTCGGGAGACCTTCCTCCGGAGATGATGGAGAGTGACACGCCTTCTCCGGCCTCCTCGCCCAACAGGGCGGATGATCTTGAGGTATCGTCCCGGAGGGCTCCTTCCGATCGACAAGTAGTGCAGGAAACGAAGAAGGTGTTACCCGAAGGTGGTGCCTCTGTCTCTCAGGGTTCGGGAATCAAGAATGACGGCCCCGAACTATCCAGTTTACAACCGGAGACGATTTTGGAGGCGAGTAAGCGGATTACTTCAAAGGAATGTCGTACTCCAGCGGCGGTTTCCAAAGAGCCCACAGCGCCGGAAATGCTGACGGACATGCTGCGACAAGCGTCCATTTAAGAGGAGCACTGTGCCTTGATGGTTACGGTGGTCAAAAAGGTTCTATCCGCGAAGAGCATATTGAACGAGGCCTTCACGAGCCTTCTAAGAGGTTTTGAGGTTTGTGATGTAATTTTACCAATTGGATAATATTGACAGAATGCACTTGTTGTATATGTTGTAGCCCCTGGGACTCGGATTGCCTTCCGAAAGGAAGCGACCGGAGGATCGAAAAGATATGCTCAGGTGCTAATCTTGATTTAACTTGGAATACAGGCTGCCTCCCCTCCTACGGCTACCCAAAATACGGAGGTGGCCGAACTGCAGCGAAAGCTGGATTGCGGGGGACGACATTGCATTGATCAACAAGCGTCTTGACGACTCGCAAGGTATATATTTCGAGCATTCCTTACACCAATGTGCTTGTAATTTAGGCCTGATGCCAAAAAGAGTTTTATATGAAATGTGCATGAGTGCAGTTGGTGCTGCCGCCTTTGAAGCTCTTCGGGCAAAGCTAGCCCGGGCGAAGGAGCAGGCCCGGTGTAGTGATGCAGTTGCCGAGAAGGCATCGGCTGATCTAAGAGCCGAACAAGCAGCTCGGCACCAAAATGAGGAGAAAATATCCGCATTGGCAATTGAATTGAAGAATACTGCTAGCTGCTGTGAATACCTTAAGAAGGAGAATAAAGACAAAATGGTTGAACTTGATAAGGCCGTACGAGAGGCGAGTGAAGCTCGGTCTGAATCTAGGGAAGCTCAAGAAGAGATTCGGCAGGCTAAGGAGATAACGGCCAGTAAGCCCTTTTTGCTTCAGACTAAGTTTGGCGATCCGGACTATGCTCAGTTGAACCAGGTCTGGAGTTCTCCGGCTGAATTTTTGGACTTGCCGAAGAGTTCTTCCGATGCGGCGCAATTTTGCCAAGCACAAGAGGGGTATGCAACGGAGAAGCTTTTCTGGTCACAATTTGGCAAATCAAAGCGCCCTCTGTTGCTGAATGAATAGATGTCCCAATGGGCCGAGCTTCATAGGATATCCAGCGACATCATGAAGAACGTCATAATCTGGTTTTGGCCGAATGAGCCTGTTCCAAAGAGCTACTTTGGCTTGGTGCGGCGTCTTGTTGATGCGGTGCCGCGTATTGACGCTGTGAAGCGGTCGGCGTGCATTGAAGGTGCACGGATGGCCTTTGCCCGAGTCAAGACGTTCTGGGGGAAGATGAAGGCCGTCGATGTTGCGGCGGAGAGTCTGCCCAAGGGCAAGGACCATAGTGAGCCGGAGCATTATTTTGAAGATGTCCTGGAAGCCGCCCGCCTGATAGAGGGTCAATGCTCGAAGAACATAATGTTCGAGTGAGGTGTATTAGAATTGTAAAAGACAATTTTATAATTGATCTATTTTTATATTTTGCTCAAAAGCTTGAATTCCTCCTGTGCGGCCGTTTTAATATAATCTGAAAGTTTTCCAGTCGTCGGCTTCAGCCCCCTCGTAGGAAGTACGGGGGTGTTCGGAAAAGCATTTAATCACTCTTTATCCAACGTCTTGGTCCGTGAAGGAGGTGATAATGCAGCGAACCAGGCAATCGGACTATAAGGCGTTAACACTTTCACTTAGCCATAGGAGTCTTATGGTGGGACTACGACATAGCCCCTAGTATGTATGCGGCGTATGGTGCCTTAAATATTTGATCTGAAAAAGATCCCTTGTGTGACACGGAGAATCGCTAAGGATTCCAAGAAGTCGTCAAGTGGTTGATCAGCTCTCGCCGCATCATGACAGTCAGTTTTTGGCTTTCTCTACTGAGGTGCTCATCCGGTTTAGACCAGGGCACAATCGCAGTAGTTCTCCATTTACTACCCTAGTCGATAGAGCGGAACGTAGGGTAGCAAGCACAGGAGCCGGGCAACCCAACTATTGACCCAAGACAATGATTCGGAGCTGATGCATATAAGGCCAAACTTGCGGCGCCGAAGTATGCTATAGAGCTGTTCGGACTTTTACTGGCAACTCATTCATTCCCATACCGAGCCCCTGGCAGGGTATGCCGAGGTGCATTTGTAAAGCAGCTGTTGAGGCCGTACTCATTGTTGAAAGATTAGTTCGGATGAGGCTTACTGGGAGCGGAGCAATATGCCAATGATAAATTTATGTATATAAAAAAGGAAACCACAAACCCGGCTATTTGACATGCTCGGGGTCGGGAACGGAGGAAAAAGGGCATAATACAGGCTCGGAATAAAGAGTGCGGTCTACAAAAAGTTATTTTGGACCTCCAGTCGCACGTCTGCACCGCCCGTCCTCGGGAAGGGGAATCCTTAACTGAAGTAGCCCCTTAGGTGAGTGTACGGATCCAAACTCCGATAGAGTCCGTTGTAGATGATGTCCTGTTGGTCACCTGTTCTTAAGGAGATGATACAGAAAAATAAGGAAAACAGATAAAAAACGTTACGGGAATGCTTGCAGGGTTGTCCGTATTGTGCTTCCGCCGATGCCCATGGTATCTTGAGTGCGTAGTGATGTACGGGTGGTGTAAATCTTGCCAGTATAGTAGGTGGGTGGCGGAAACCGAGCTGCTATTTCTGTTCCGGGAGTGGTCGAACTTCAGAGGGAAACTATTTCTGGCCCCTGGTGTTCGGCTGGCGAGCCGCTCCATCACCTTTATTGCCTGGTGGCCTCCTCCCCTTGTGATCGGCGTTAAGCTTGCCTGCTTGCTTGAGGGCCCAACAATTTATGTTGGTATGATTAGCTGGCTTGTCAGGGTGACCGTGAATCTGACAAGGTCGGTCTAATATCCTGTCAAGGTGGATGGTCCATCCTGGTTTTCCTTTAGTGGCTTCTTTCGTTGATCGGGTTTCGGATTGTGAAATCCGGCGTTGACCGCTACGTCGCGTAATCTTTCAGTATTATTGCGACTGTTGTGTTTGGTTCGTCGTGGCTTACCGTTGCCGTCTCGGATTTCGGAAGTGGCCTGGTCGCTAGCGTTGTTGCTTTTACGAGCGAGCCAGTTGTCTTCTCCCGCACAAAAGCAAGTCATTAGAGCGGTAAGGACTGTCATGGATTTGGGTCCTTCCTGGCCGAGGTGATGCGCTAGCCATTCATCCCGGACGCTATGTTTGAAGGCCGCGAGGGCTTCTGCGTCCGGACAGTCGACAATTTGGTTTTTTTTTGACTAAGAACCTAGTCCAGAGCTCCCTGGCTGACTCGCCGGGCTCCTGGACAATATGACTCAAGTTATAGGCATCTATTGGCCGGACATATGTTTGTTGGAAGTTTTCTCGAAAGGCGTCTTCCAAATCTTCCAAAACTGTTTAGCCAGTACCGAGCTGCCCCTTTGAGCTTGAGAGGTAGGTATTTGATGGCATGAAGGTCGTCTCCGCGAGCCATGTGAATATGGAGGAGGTAATCCTCAATCCATACCGCGGGATCTGTTGTTCCATCGTATGATTCGATGTTAATGGGTTTAAACCCGTCTAGAAATTCATGCTCCATTACCTCGTCAGTGAAGCCGAGATGGTGTGCGGCTCCTCTATGTTGGGCCACACTATGAAGCACCTCCGGCGGACTCCGTTTACGGTGTTCGGACCGGGCGTGGTCGGCTCCGTTGTGTCCAAATAGGTAACCATCATCACCGGTCGGGGCATGTCCCTGCGATCTGTATATCGATTTTGTGTGTCCTGTTCTACCCTCCAGGTCTTGTTGGATGTGGCGAGTATTCCCCTGAGCTGTTTTGTTCTCGTTTTGACGGCCGGATGGGTTGGTATGGTGCTCTGCTTGGGGTGCTGCTTTATCTAGACCAAACTGTGGTCGGCCTACCGCATTATTCGATGGTGGTGTGGGCTCCAATGCCCTGCCATCATATTGAGGGAGCCACCTACTCTTGGGGTGGCTTTTGTCTAGGCCGCTAAGGCCGTATTCTTCGGCGGCCAAGACCTCGGTCCATCTATCATTGAGAAAATCTTGGCTCGCTTGAAGCCGCATCTGCTTCTTCCTTAGGCTCCTTGCAGTGGCTATGAGCCGGCGTTTAATGCGCTCCTGCTCGAGAGGTTCCTTAGGCACGATAAAATCCTCATTGCCGAGGATCTCCTCTTCCTCGGAGAGTGGGAGATAATTGCTATCCTCCGAGTCTTCATATGTGGCCTGTTCATCAGGGCTGTCTTGCCCGCCTTCCTGTTCCTCCTGTTCGGATCCTACCTCAACAGGGTCTTCATTGTCCGGAGTGTTATCTTCTCTGGTGCTAGTACTGTTTTCTCTTGAGCGACGTGACTTAGAGCGGCATTGGGCGCGCCGGTGTACGGACTGTGTACCAGGAGGTTTATCCTCAACTGGATCCTCCTTGTCATCGTCGAGAGCGTTGTTGGGTATGTCTACCATACACACGTCGTACCATGAAAGTGGCCATCCCGCGTCTAGCGGGTAGTGAGTTCTGGCCTTGCCCCTTATCATCGTCCATACCGTCGATATCTTCGGAGTCGGGGTCAAGCATGTTGGTTGAGTCTTCGACAGTGGCTATGAAGTGGGTGGCAGGTGGGAAGCAAAATTCTCCATCATCCGCCGCAAGTTTGAACCGAACATAGGTCGGCGGCGACTCGCCTGCCATGGATAGGTTTTTTAGTGAGTTTAGTACGTCGCCCATGGGCGAGTGTTGGAAGACGTCTGCGGTGCTGAACTTGAAGATCGATAACCGATTGAGTTCGGTATCCGCGGACTCGCCGGGTCCGGAACTTGTCGCCGGAGACGAGTCGGGGTTCCGTTGATGCAGATATCATATGAAGTAGAATCTATGTGCGGCTCCAGCGCCGCGGAATCGGTGGCCTCTGTGAAGGGGTTGAGCTTCCCATCTTCGGATGACTCGATCGGCATCTAAGGCCAGAGTTGTTACAGGATCTATCTCCTGGATGTGGCCTGCTGGCAGGTTTAAGCCGTGCTCATCGAGGCGAAGGGGAACGGTCGCCGCGGTCTCAAATCCGTCGAAGATCAAGTCTCCCCGGATGTCCGCAACGTAGTTCAAGCTCCCGAATCTGACCTGACGGCCAGGGGCGTAGCTGTCGATCTGCTCCAGATGGCCAAGTGAGTTGGCCCGCAGTATGAAGCCGCCGAATACGAAGATCTGTCCGGGGAGTAAGGTTTCTCCTTGGACCTCGTCAGTATAGACGATCGAAGGGGCCATCGGACCCTTTGCTGACGGCACAGTGGAACTCTCAATGAAAGCACCAATTTCGGTGTCAAAATCGGCGGATCTCGGGTAGGGGGTCCCGAACTGTGCGTCTAGGATCGATGGTAACAGGAGACGGGGGAAATGATGTTTACCCAGGTTCGGGCCCTCTCTATGGAGGGAATACCCTACTTCCTGCTTGATTGATCTTGATGAATATGAGTGTTACAAGAGTTGATCTACCACGAGATCGCAATGGCTAAACCCTAGAAGTCTAGCCTGTATGACTATGGTAATCCGAACTAAGCTCTCCGGTTTATATAGACACCGGAGAGATCTAGGGTTACATGGAGTCGGTTACATCAGAGGGAGTCTACATAGTCGGTTGCCAAGCTTGCCTTCCATGCCAAGTAGAGTCCAATCCGGACACGGGTATAGTCTTCGGCCTTCATGTCTTCACAGCCCATCAGTCCGGCCCAATGGATAACAGGCCGGACGCCCGAGGACCCCTTAGTCCAGGACTCCCTCAGCCTCGCCTCCCCAAAACCACTCCCCACCGCCAGTCCGCAGCTGCCCCGGCCCGCCCTCTAGCCCCCCCCCCCCCCCGCCGAGCCTTTTCTAGGGCGATCCCCACGCCACCGCCCCTCCACCATGCCCCCCACCGCCCCCGCCCTGAACCCTAAGGTAGATAGTGGGGTACCTCTACGGCGAGCCCCCTACCCGCTGTGGGTGGTTCTTCCTTTACTCCGGTGAGCTCCCGCCCCTTGAAAATAGATTGACCCAAAAGTCGATTCACTTGACTGAAGTGTAGCTAAATCAGAGCAGAGTAGAAGCACGAGCAAGGGGGAGAGCAGCAACAGTAGTGCGAGCAAGTGAGCGAGAGCCGGAGCACCAGCAGCAGATCCGGTTGGTATGGACGCCACCGATGAAGGGGCCTCGCACTGGGGGAGAGCCGTCGTGGAGATGTCACCCGTGGCGCCGGCTTCGAGGTAGCCGCACCATGGGGGTGTTGGATGGAGCACCACCGGTGCCAGGAGGTCGAGTTAAGGAGAAGGTGCGATGCGATGCGTGTACAACCTCTTTGGTGGCACCGAGTAGGCCTTGGCTTCGTTCGAGGAGTCGGTGAGGATGTTGCGGTTCCAGTGGAGCAGGTTAAGGTGGCGTTGTGGGGATGGAGTAGCCGCGATAGACAAGGAAATCGTCGGAGCAGCTCCTTGGAGGTGGAGGACAGGGCGGCTGAACCGGCGAGACAACGAGATGGACGACGGATCCTCATCCGGGGAGGTGGATGAGGGACGTTGAGCTGTTGCGGTGGACGACGTCGTCGGGGAAGAGGCTCTGGCTGGGCAGCAGTGAGGTGGTGGATGGAGGAGAGTGGGGTTTCGCGGCTGGAGCAGAGAGGTTATGGCGGCCTGGGATTTCGAATGGTGAAAAGGAGGCGATGGGAGGGGGGAACCATGACTTAGGGATGCGCTTGTCCAAAATGTAGGGTGTGTTACAAAAGTACCCCCACCGATTTGAACTAGCGGCCCTTTCGGCTCAGGGTTAGAAGGGGGATTTCGCGTGTCAGGATTTGGCAGCTGGAGGGAGTTTTCGCGCATGTTGTAATTTCGGGATAGCAAGGCACAGGTTGTGAAGGCGCGAGTTTTGGGAGCACGATATATGAATTTTCGGGATATAACAAGGCGCGGGTTGAATTTTAGGGACAAGCCTGACGTGTAATATTGTACTTGTACGTACCAAATCAATTGGCACTTCCCTCAGCAAGAAAAACGAAAAAAATAAAACTATTCACACCATACAAAGAGAGAGTCTTGTCCCGTTTTACTATACAAATGCTATTCAAAGGTATGAAACCATTTTATGTCCAATTAATTTTTTCGCTGGTTGTATAATGCATGTAACCTACTCATACCAACATTTTAGTGCATTCCAAATGTCTACCAATGCAATTCGAACTAAATTTGAATAAGAATCTACAATCATGATTGTTGCCAACTTCAACCATCATCCGTGCATTACCTTAACAACACACCACATGATTACTATAGAGATAGATATGAACTATGTGTACTATATGAACTCGAATTCAATTTTTTGAATACACTTGATGTTGATGCCAAATAATAGTACATTTAATGTACTAACTAGATATTCATAATCTAAACCATGTTCCATACGTACACCGTGTTTATCACACAAAGTATAGTGCCCCGCCCCCTACATTATGACAAGTATTTAGCCCTGAGCTGCAAAAGCCACACATTATCCCAAATTATAATCAATGTTCTACATTATAATATCTTCTTCAAATATCTGTATCCACTTTTTTTATAATGAATTATGATCTCTGTTCATATTTTACACCTTCACGACCCTCTTCTCTTTGTAGCAAGCTAGCGCTAATTTTCTATCGTGCATGCACACGCCCGCCCCCCTCTCACCCTCCCTCAGCGTCCCCTCCATCGCGCACATTTGTTATTTCTCTTTAGGTCGTTCACCCACGGTGTGTGTAGCCCCCCGACTCCTTCTTTCCAGCGCACATCGGTCGATATACCTCTCTAGTCAAGTGTGCCAACCACAAACACACACTTCCCGTCTTCTCTTCTCACCGTCCATGCCCCCCTATGTCCAATACGGTTCCACGCAGGTGCACACTCCCGCCCCTGTTTTCATCGATCTCATACTCGCACACTCCTCCCCCCTTGACATAGTAGGCCTCTCGCACCACCTCCTAGCGGCACCCCTCTCCCCCTATCCGTCTCTCCGGACCTTATTTGGTTCCACATGCATGCATGTATACATACCGATCTCCCTACATATAGCTAGGTCGACTATAATTCTTTTTCCCCACGCACTGATAGACTTACCTCACTAGTTATGTCTCTCCCTTTCTCAGACACACGACGGTTGATCTTCCTATGTAGTTACGTCTACTTACCACAACCATATCGCCCCCCCCCCCTCATCATCCTTGCATACCTCCCGACTCGTCTCTCACATGCACGTGCATAGACAGGCAGACATCCCCGGCTCTCTCTTATTGGTATTGCACTCGTACCCTCCGTTTGTCTAGCAGGCCTCTCCCACCATTTTGAGAAGCAACTCCACCACCAACCCTCCGACACTCTACCTTTGTCTTTCTCCCAACCTTATTCCTCTGCTACACATATGCATGGATGCCGACCGATCTCCCTCCATACATAGCTAGGTCTCTCTCCTTCTCCACACATATACTAGTCGATCTACCCCTCTATAGTTAGGTCTCTACCCCCTCCCCCCCCCCCCCAACACACCGATAGTCCAATTTTGTAGGTAGGTATCCATGCCATAGAGAAAAACTGCACCTCTAACCTTTCAAATTCCAGTAGGCCAGCCGCCCTGTATCTTTGACGTGGGCAAACACAAATTCGATGGCACTCTTTATCGATCGCGTAGCCACACACTTCTCCCTGTTTTCGATTCTATATCGCACGCCGATGATACCTCCACTCTCTTCTCATGGATCACTCCCTCTATATATGATATATCCATGACTCTGTTTCACACACATTGCATATGTTACATTTTTTTGTTTGAGATATCCTCGACACATTGCCTCTGTTTCGCACAAACCATCTCTCTCACACCCACCCACGTACATACCTGCACCTAAAGAAGAGGTGCACGCACGACGCACGTACTCATGTCTCATTCTCGGCCGCACCCGCACCCGCACGGGTACACGGCGGAGTTCATTTCTGTACGAAAAGGCAGCCCACGTGACAATTTAATGCGTGTAGCAGTTGTTTACTTGAAGGAGGGTCGTGTACCACGCGTAGATGGAACAAAGTTCGACTTGACGTGTTAGTATTAAATAAAGTTATATTCCTCAATGGCACGTACAGAATATAGAATGATTGTCGTCGGGAAAAAAAGAAAAATCCGCTCCACTATATACAATGGAGCCTACCTGCCGGGGTTTGTCTCTCGTCACACCATCTCACACAAGGCGGCGGTGGCCTCTCTCTCACCGTTGGTCACTGATCCGGCCGCATCTCGTCCGCCGGCAGAAAGGGAAGATGTGCATCATTTCTCCGTTCGACGGCGTTGAGGTAGCACGTCCCAATCTACGGTACCCGCCGTTCTCTCTGACCAATCTCCGGCGCGGTAGGGCCTTTGCCACTTGCTCGCTGCCGCACTATGGGCTAATCCTGGCCGCCGGCGCCCTTCTAGTTACATCCCGGTGACCCTCAGATACAGTTTCCTCCGGCCTTGCTCCACTGCCGATCTTCCCACGTTGCTGCATGTGGAAAATCTTGCATGTGGATTTTCTTTAGTTGTTTGCTTAAAACGTATCTCGGATGGCGTACTTTCCATCTTGCATTCTCGTCCTCAAACCATTTTTGATAAACCACCATGCTGCTATCTTTCCCTTATTACATGGAATATGCTTCTTTTTTCTCGGCGTATGTGTCTTCAACTCGTGTTATTGGGCAATAATTGTTTCTTTTCTACCTCGTTTTGCAAACAGGGCTATCCATTGCACGTCGTTGCTATTGCGACCTTTTGGTGAACTGCACAAATCACTTCTTTTTTTCTTAAGAGTGTTTTGTGCAGTTCCGCCAAAGTGTCACACGGGCAACATTTTTACATTTCTGTGGGACTGCAAAAATGGAGATTGGTTTTGCTATCCTCCTCATCCAACTCCGTTGGGGATATTACTACTAGGCGTAAACCGGCCAGGAGAGGCCGGATTATCCCTATAATGAGTTATTATATTTGAAGCCCATGAAGATAAACATGATGACGCTTTATGAAGGCCCAGGCCCAAAAGGCGGATTAAGGCCTGTAGTCATAAACTGACCTTGATATGTATGCTTGTATTGTAAGGCAGAGATAGTAGAGACCGGGCCGGACATGTTTATGAGCCGGCCTCGAAACCCTGTAAACTGACGGGCGTCAACCCATTTATATAAGGGGACGACCCGGCGACGGTTCAAGGACAACAGGCAGCAATTCGAGACTCGGGCAAAGCGTATTCGCTCCCTGGTCATCGAAACCCTAGCAATTCCACAACAACTGGATTAGGCCTTTACCTTCACCACAAGGGGCCGAACCAGTATAAACTCTCTGTCTCCCTTGTACGCTTTAACCCCTTTAAGCTAACTCGTTGCGATGGCTCCACGACTAAGTCCCTTCACGAGGACATCTGCCATGACAAAACCACGACAGTTGGCGCCCACCATGGGGCTATCGCACGATGGTTTCGAGTTCTTAGAGGGCAGCTTCGAAGGACTCAAGGGCTACGATGTGGGCCGGATGACCAAGAGTCGTCACGGCAAGCTCTACATCGACGACGCAGGCTGGGGCCCCGAGGCCGGCTCAATCGAGTACGGGTACCGGGTCCCCTTCGGCGGCATACACGTTTTCATTGGCAAGATCGGCGAACCGGGCCCTGAGCCGGACATCTGCCCCGACATCGTCGAAACGGCTCAGCGTGCGAGATTTGCCCGGGTTAAGCCTGTCATGAAGCATGCCTTCGTGGGAGTCATCCACGGAGTGGAATCTGAGGATAGATCGGAATCTGGTGGTGAAACCATCGTTTATTCCGGCGACGAGTCATCGACCGGAGAGACCAAGTCACTGTACCAGTTGCAAGATGGCCGGATCGGGGGCTGTCCCGATGGCGAAAGTATTCCGGACCCCTTTGATCTGCCACACTAGGTCGCGATCTTCATGGCCGATACACAACCAGCGCTCCACTCTTCGACAGCAGCGGCCATGATTTCCGGATCGATGGCAAGACAATGGGCGAGAGGCCACTGTGTGACCGCCAGCTCAGGTTTTATCTGATTTGTTCGATGCTTTGGCAACATTGACGACGGAGGTTAACCCGGCCAATCGGGATGAGCATAATGCGGAAATTGCAAAGGTGAAAGATCAAATAACTCTGGCCAAGGCCGACCTGGCAGCTGAGGATGCCAGGATGACTGCGGAACGAGCCGCATTTGATGCACAGGCTTACCGGCTTATGTTGGATCAGAGTGCGTCAAATGATGTCATGAGGAGAAGATACCGGTCTCACTTGCCGCCAGTTTATGAGGCCAGGAACCTCTTTAATACCCCAGGAGCGGGAACCAGTAATCCGCCGGCGGTAAACCAGGCAGAGACACCTTAAACGGGATCGCCGGTTCAGCCGCGTCCAACAGATCCGCCCGTCAGAACAATGTTCCGTCGCAGCATGTCCCAACACCGCGGGTAACTATTCTAACCCGATGGATAACATTGTCGCTGCCGCTTCACGACTGGAGGCTCTCCCGATCGAAGGAGAGTCCCCAGTAGCGGTCGAGACGCGACGGGCTAGGGAGCTCCTTCAGACAGCTTTAACTCAGCAGCAGGCTTATTCATATAGTCGCAAAAGGATCCATTCTACTCCCCGCCCAAGCCGGAGTTACAGCAGGCGTATTGATGAACCGACCGTATCAAGCAGTGCACGAAACCGTGATCCGCCCCGTGGCCATAACCCGTCGGGTGGCGGTGGTGATGCTCAGGATGTGGTGGATCACGCTAGGGCATGTCGAGAGGCCGAGTTAGCGGCGCAGCATGAGGCCCGCCAACTTACTCCGATTCGTCCAACCACGTCGGTGGAACCAGGGGTTACTTCCAGATCTTTGGAAGTGCCGTGTCTCGTCCCAGCGCTGCGCAACGTGCGTCTGCCCAAGGATTTCAAAGGCCCACGTAAAGTGCCCAATTACACCGCCGATTTATCCCCCGAGTCATGGGTTGAAAGCTATGAGATGGCAATGGAGATGCTCGATGTGGACGATGCGGCGTGCGCTAAATACTTTACCATGATGTTGGAAGGAACGGCTCGCACTTGGTTGAAAAACTTGCCAGCTAACTCTATTGGGTCATGGGCCGAATTGAGGGCCCGGTTTATTGAGAATTTCAAAGACCCGTGCAAGCAGCCCATGTCGATTGTGGACTTGGCTGCTTGTGTTCAGGAGGAAGGAGAATCAACAACCCATTGGGTGCGTCGGGTTTCACAAATCTTGCATTCATCAGACTGCATCAACGCTGACACAACAGTTTTGATGTTGGAAGGCAATTGCTGGTTTACACCTCTGAAGTTGAAATTGGGATGACTCAAACGTCACTGCAATGACATGGGGCTCTTATGGCTGCTCTGATGAAGTATGCCGACTCTGATAGTACCAAGGATCCCGAGTCTGACGATGACAAGACAGTGAAGGGAAAGAAGAGCGGCAATACCAAGGTGCAGCAGCATAACCCAGCGGGTCATGGAAACAACGGTAAGCGTAAAGCGGATAACAGTTTGGATTTTGTGGCTAATACCAACGCGCAGGACAAGGGCCAGCGGCATAAGGGTAAACCGACCCGGCGTAGTGGAGGACCAAGTCCTAACCCGGAGCACCTGCCTTATCTGTTAAACCAGCCTTGCCCAAAGCACGGGTTGCAGGACAAACCTGCCACGCACCTCTGGAAGGATTGTTATATCATGCAGGAGTTCAAAAATTCCAATTTTTTCAGTATGATCATGGACCGGGTGGCGGTTCAGGCCCCGGATCTCATGGGCTGGGTTATGGTGGAGGCAGTTCTGGTTTAGGTTTTCATGGTAATCAGAATGGGCGAGGAAATCAAGGCAATCAGGGCAACCAAGGTGGTTATAATCATCAAGGAAATCAGCAGCAGCAGCAGTCAGGTTACCAGAGCAATCTGAAGCAGTTGAATAGCGGGCAGTATCATTGTCGGTGTCAAAACCGGTGGATCTCGGGTAGGGGGTCCCGAACTGTGCGTCTAAGGCGGATGGTAACAGGAGGCAGGGGACACGATGTTTACCCAGGTTCGGGCCCTCTCGATGGAGGTAATACCCTACTTCCTGCTTGATTGATCTTAATGATATGAGTATTACAAGAGTTGATCTACCATGAGATCGTAGAGGCCAAACCCTAGAAGCTAGCCTATGGTATGATTATTGTTGTCCTACGGACTAAACCCTCTGGTTTATATAGACATCGGAGGGGGCTAGGGTTACACAGAGTCGGTTACAAGGGAGGAGATCTACATATCTGTATTGCCAAGCTTGCCTTCCACGCCAAGGAGAGTCCCATCCGGACACGGGACGAAGTCTTGAGTCTTGTATCTTCATAGTCCAACAGTCCGGCTAAAGTATATAGTCCGGTTGTCTGAGGACCCTCTAATCCAGGACTCCCTCAGTAGCCCCCGAACCAGGCTTCAATTGCGATGAGTCCGGCGCACAGATTGTCTTCGGCATTGCAAGGCGGGTTCTTCTCCAAATTCTGAGTACCTGTAGAGTAGTGTCCGGCTTCCCATAAATGTTGCACTCCTTGGCTTCCGCGCCTAATAATGGCTATCTTCCACTTGTCGAGCGAATGCGAGAAGCCAGGGCTTTTTTTACATTTGCCACCCTAGCCACGCGAGTAAATCGTCTATTAAAGAGACGGGGATTCTCAGATCTAGATCACACCATCCTCCCACAGCGAGTATCCATCAGAGCGCGCCCGGAAAAAATCCATTCCAACATGGACGGCCATCGCCGCTCCTCCTCTCGCTCCCGTAGCCCTAAGCCCGGCAATTGGAAGAAGTGTTCCGTCTCCCACAGCCAATTAGTAGAGTTGCAGACCCAGGGACTTCTCCCTCCAGTGTATATGGTCCCCGTTCGAGCCGGGCTCGCCACCTACAACGGCGGGGAGCAAGCGGAGAGCTTTCCAACCCATCCATGGGGGAGCAGGTATGCCTTGTCCCTTACTTATTAAGGGGGCTTGGATTCCCAATTCATCCGTTCCTCCGCGGGCTCCTGGAGTTCTATGGCCTCCAGCTGCATAATCTTACTCCCGCCTCCATATTACACATCGCCGGCTATGTCGCCCTTTGCGAGCTGTTTCTGGGCTGCGAAGCTCATTTCGAGCTATGGAAGAGGCTATTCGCCTGCACTTCGCATACGTGAGGGGTCAATATACCAAGTGGGCGGAGCTAAAATATGGCGCATCGCCGGGACCGGATATATGTCCGGTACTCCGAAGAAGACATCCGAGGACTAGCCTTCGGAGTGGTTTTATATGGAGGACGTCCCCCTTCCGGACCGTATTCGGATGGGCCTTCCTGAGTTCGACAACGCTCCCTTGAAGAAACGCCGTAGCTGGCGCCCTCGGAGCCCCCAGGAGGAAGATAACGGAGAAGTCCTTTACCTGATGGGCCGGATAAAAACGTTGTCTCAATCAGGACTGACAATAATCGAGGTTATGTCAATATGTATAATGCGGGGGGTGCAACCACTTCAATATCGGGGACAACCCATGTGGCACTTCAACGGAGAAGACGATGCCACCCGTTGCGGTCGTAAGGGACCAGACTCAGTCGCTGCGCTAGCAAAAATCCTGTCCGATTTGTACAAAGGAGACGAAGAGGAGTTCATCCGCATTAAGCCACGGGATGGATTCTCCATGTACAACCCTCCAAGCTGGGTGAGCTGCCACTTTTTACTCCAGACCTTCCCACTTTCTTTGTCATAAATATTTACCTTGCTGTTTCATAGCAGGAGCTGCGAAAAGTTGTAAGGGAGGTCCACAGCCCGCCTCCACAACCAGAGGACCCTGACCGGGCCCTCGATCCCGGATTCGAAGAGGATCCAGACATATTTGTGGAACTGATTGACATGACGTTCTATCAATTGAGCAGCGATGATGCCATGGTGGCCATCATAGCCGATTATCCTGGACTACTCCCTGCATCGCATGTAAGTAAAACCGGAGTCCCAACTTCCGAGAAGGATCCCCTTTTTTGCACTTCACCTACTGCACACATATGGTGTCTTACAGGGAAGGCCCTCGGGATGCCATGCTGAACCCGCAGTGATTCACCAACAAGGGGCACCGAAGCCGGGTAGGCTTAAAAGGAAGGCGGTCAGGACTGAGACACCGTCGCAGAGGTATGATACAGGACCCCGCTCCATGGTTGTCATCTTTTAAAATATAATAGTGTCCATGTTTCCTAGTAGGAAAAATGCTCGCCGGACTATATCCAGAGAGGTTGCCGGTCACGCCTCCACCAGTCGGGCTCCAGAGCCGGACATAGAGGCGGACACTAACATGGGGCGAACGCCGGATGTTCCTCCTACAGAGGATGCGGATAAGCTATCCGCTACACATTCCAAAGTGGAGAGCGCTATGAATCACAGGCGTCGCCGGGCCGTACTCTGTGACGCTTGTTTCTCCCAAGAGGCGTTCGATGCCTTCAACTCAGGAGACACGTACATCCGTGCTGGTCAAAATGGTCTTGCCAGAGCCACAGACCAGTATGTAAAGGATATACGGGTAAGAAAATTTGATGATTATGTATATCAGTAGCCCCTGAGACTTGAAACAATTGACACAACTGATTTAAGGATCATTATATGTGCAGGTTCTTATGGAGAAGAATACCCAATTGTCTCAAGAGTTGGAAGAGGGCAAAGGCCAACTACGGGCCGCAGTTGCCGCAATGAAGGAGTCCGAGAAGGCCCCCTCTGGTAACACTTATCTCTTTCAAAAAGAATGACATGTACCGGTTAGTATGCGGCATGCATGCAAATCTAACAATAGATTCTACAGATGATCCCAGGGTTAATTCGGAGGTAGTGCAAGGGGATGAGCAACATGCTCAACGACAGTTAAAGGTCAAGAAGCGTGCTTAAGGTGTTAGGCGGTGAGAAAAACGATCTCCAAGATGCCAATATCCGGCTGAGTGTTGAACTGAAAGATGTTCGGGCCCAACTTGCTGACTCCATAAAGGAGAATAAGAGGCTTCGACGTGGCATTTTTAGTAAGTGCTTGAACGAACTTTTTATGGAGTTCGGTGAAGAAACCGGCTAACAGAGTTATATCTGTAGGTATGCTGACGGGTCGTCCCGCAGAGGAAATGCCCGGGACTGCAGGTGTTCTTCTGCTAGAGCTCTCACAACTGCACGAACAAGTTCGGTAGGTGATGCAGGGCATTGCCCAAGCCTTGTGGCCATCCGCCTCCCTGCCAGGAGGCATGGGGGAGCTCATAGAGAAGCTCAAGGGAGCGCGGCGGCGCTTCCGATTATGGAAGATATCAGCCTGCCAATAAGGTGCAAGGGAAGCCTGGGCCATGGTGAAGACGCGATATACCAAGGCTGACCCGAACCACATGGCCGAGGTCGGACCTGTGGGGCCCGATGGGAAAGAGATCCCTGTCAGTTTGGTGTATGACCAAGTAGAATTAGCCGCAAAGTATTCCCAACAGGATTGTAGGCTAGACCGTCTGTTGGATGGTATGGAAGAAGAATTTAGTCGCCTAAGTATTTGTGTACTTCAAGTGACATGTATTGTCCCTAGCCGGATTGTAAATCATTTGTCATGGCGGACCTTTTCGCTTCGACCTCTGGACCCGACAGTCCGGAGTGTATCTGAATACCCGCTCAGTTATGCAAAAACCGGGGTACGTGTGGAAACCAGGCGTAGGGGTCATAAGTGCTTGAACACACAAGTACCCAACTAGCTATGTTATATTACATGGATAGTAAGAAACATCTTCCAGGGAGAATAGTTCCGTTAAGGGTTCCTTTCCCTGGGTACACATGCCCTAATGTGCATGTCCGAACTGTGAAAAGAGACGCAGGATATAAACATCTGGGGGCATGTATTACAATAAATAAAAGTCATGTTTTGTTCACCGACCGAGTATTCCCTTAAGAACGCTAGCTTTCGGCTTCACCCAGTCTGAAGTACACATCCGGTGACCCAAAGAAGAATAATCGCAGAGGTGCTCCCCTTATGCCCTAGCCGAATTAACGGGAACGTAGAGCATAAACACAAGAGCTAGGCAACCCAGCTTGGCCAGAACTTAAGTCATATCGATGCATATAATGGCGAAAAAAAGTACATGTGGAAGAATAACACATGTCTGGGGAATAGAGCCCGGAAAATAGTTATATTAAGCTTCTGTATAAGAAGCCCCCAGGTATAATGAGCGCGGTTAGCGCATCAAGATTGTGTTGTCAAGACACAATTTAGCCTTTTAAGGCCTTGAAGAAAAAGGAAAAAAAGAAAGAAATAAAAGACAGATAATGGATATGTAAAAAATTGACGGAGGTAAGGAGACGAACATAGAGTCCGACAGTAGGCGTAGAACCTTTGGAGTCTGGCTGCATTCCATAGGTTTGGCTCGAGTCGATTGTCCGATGCATCCCGCAGACGGTACACTCCACCGGTCAGAACTTGGTCAATAATGAAGGGACCTTCCCATTTGGGCTTGAGCTTGTTCTTTTTCTTCTCCGGTAGGCATAGAACGAGTTCGCCAACGTTATAAGTTTTGGCCCGTACTTATCTGCTTTGATACCTTCGAGCCTGTTGCTGATAGAATGCGGAACGAGCTTTGGCCACGTCACGCTCCTCCTCCGTATGCCCAAACTGTCCTGCCTATCAAGCTCGGCTTCTTTCTCTTCATACATGCGCACTCGAGGTGAGTCATGAATTATGTCGCAGGGCAGTACCGCCTCTGCGCCGTACACCATAAAAAACGGTGTGTATCCTGTAGTCCGATTCGGCATGGTCCGCAACCCCCATAGTACGGAGTCGAGCTCCTCTACCCAGTGCGTTTCTGATTCCTTTAAGGACCGCACTAATCTGGGTTTAATGCCGCTCGTGATAAGACCATTTGCTTGCTCGACTTGACCGTTAATTTGCGGGTGATAGACAGAAGCATAATCAAGCTTGATGCCTATGTTGCTGCACCAAAGTTTTACCTCATCGGCTGTAAAGTTCGAGCTGTTATCGGTGATGATGCTGTGGGGGACGCCATAACGGTGTACAACCCCGGATATGAAGTCTATCACTGGTCTGATTCGGCCGTTTTAACTGGTTTGGCTTCTATCCATTTGGTGAATTTATCCACCATGACCAATAAGTATTTTTTCTTATGGCTTCCCCCTTTGAAGGGTCCGAACATATCAAGCCCCCAGACCGAAAAGGGCCAAGTAATGGGGATTGTTTGGAGAGCGGTAGGCGGCATATGGCTTTGATTTGCAAAAAGCCGCAACCGACGCAACGTTGGACGAGGTCCTGTGCGTCTGCTCAGGCCGTCGGCCAGTAGAAACCTGTACGGAAGGCCATGCTTACAAGGGCCCGAGCTGCGGCGTGGTGGCCGCCAAGTCCAGCATGAATTTCTGCCAGAAGTTTCCGTCCTTCCTCTTCGGAGATGCACCTTTGAAGGACTCCGGTAGCGCTTTTCTTATAAAGCTCTCCCTCGTGGACCTTATAGGCTTTATACCGCCACGCATCCAGTTAATTTCTGGATTTGCTTAAGGTCTGTTGGGATAGCCAACTGTGACAGAGCTCGGATTTTAGCCGGATTTGCTTCAATTCCTCTACTAGAGACGACGAAGCCCAGGAGCTTTCCGGCGGGCACGCCGAAAACGCATTTTTCCGGATTGAGCATGATGTCGTATGTTCGGAGATAGTCGAACGTGAGCCTCAAGTCGTCTATTAAGGATTCGATGTGTCTAGTTTTAATGACCACATCGTCTACGTATGCCTCCACTGTTTTGTCGATCTATGTTTCCAGGCATGTCTGAATCATGCGTTGATAGGTAGCACCGACGTTCTTAAGCCCGAAAGGCATGGTGTTAAAACAGAAGGGGCCGTATGGGGTGATAAATGCCGTTGCGGCTTGATCGGACTCCGCCATCTTAATTTGATGGTATCCAGAGTATGCGTCGAGGAAACACAATGAGTCGTGTCCTGAAGTAGTGCTACGTCTTGAGCTTGCGTTGGTTTCCCCCGAAGAGGAGAGGATGATGCAGCAGAGTAGCATAAGTATTTCTTCAGTTTTTGAGAACCAAGGTATCAATCCAGTAGGAGGCCGCGCGCAAGTCCCTCGTACCTACACAAAACAAATAGCTCCTCGCAACCAACGCGAATAGGGGTTGTCAATCCCTTCACGGTCACTTACGAGAGTGAGATCTGATAGAGATGATAGATAATATTTTTGGTATTTTTGGTATAAAGATGCAAAGTAAAATAAAAAGGCAAAGTAAAAAAGCAAAGCAATAATAAAGCGTAGGAAGATTAATATGATGAAAATAGACCCGAGAGCCATAGATTTCACTAGTGGCTTCTCTCAAGAGCATAGGTATTTTACGGTGGGTGAACGAATTACTGTTGAGCAATTGACAGAATTGAGCATAGTTATGAGAGTATCTAGGTATGATCATGTATATAGGCATCACGCCCGAGACAAGTAGACCGACTCCTGCCTGCATCTACTACTATTACTCCACTCATCGATCGCTATCCAGCATGCATCTAGAGTATTAAGTTAATGAAAACAGAGTAACGCCTTAAGCAAGATGACATGATGTAGAGGAATAAATTCGTGCAATATGATAAATACCCCATCTTGTTATCCTCGATGGCAACAATACAATACGTGCCTTGCAACCCTTTACATCCTTTGGGTAAGGACACCGCAAGATTGAACCCAAAGCTAAACACTTCTCCCATTGCAAGAACTACCAATCTAGTTGGCCAAACCAAACGGATAATTCGAAGAGACTTGTAAAGATAACTCAATCATACATAAAAGAATTCAGAAAAGATTCAAATATTGCTCATAGGTAATCTTGATCATAAACCCACAATTCATCGGTCTCAACAAACACACCACAAAAAGAAGATTACATCGAATAGATCTCCACGAGAGAGGGGGAGAACATTGTATTGAGATCAAAAAAGAGAGAAGAAGCCATCTAGCTACTAACTATGGACCCGAATGTCTGAGTAAACTACTCACACTTCATCGGGGAGGCTATGATGTTGATGTAAAAGCCCTCCATGGTGGAATCCCCTTCCGGCGGAGCTCCAAAACGGGCCCCAAGATGGGATCTCGTGGATACAGAAAGTTGCGGCGGTGGAATTAGGTTTTTGGCTCCGTATCTGATCTGACGGGGGTACGTAGGTATATATAGGAGGAAGAAGTACGTCGGTGGAGCCTTGAGGGGCCCACGAGGCAGGGGGCGCGCCCTCCACCCTCGTGACCGCCTCGGAGCTGTTCTTGACGGAGGGTCCAAGTCTCGTGGGTCTCATCCGATGAGAAAATCACGTTCCCGAAGGTTCCATTCCGCTTGGACTCCGTTTGATATTCCGTTTCTTCGAAACACTGAAATAGGCAAAAAAACAGCAATTCTGGGTTGGGCCTCCGGTTAATAGGTTAGTCCCAAAAGTAATATAAAAGTGGAAACTAAAGCCCAATATGGTCCAAAACAGTAGATAATATAGCATGGAGCAATCAAAAATTATAGATACATTGGAGACGTATCAGGCATCCCCAAGCTTAATTCATGCTCGTCCTCGAGTAGGTAAATGATAAAAAGAGAATTTTTGATGCGGAGTGCTACTCGGCATAATTTCAATGTAAATCTTCTTAATTGTGGTATGAATATTTTCAGATCCGAAAGATTTAATACAAAAGTTCATATTGACATAAAAATAATAATACTTCAAGCATACTAACTAAGCAATTATGTCTTCTCAAAATAACCTGGCCAAAGAAAGTTATCGCTACAAAATCATATAGTCTGGCTATGCTCTATCTTCACCACACAAAATATTTAGATCATGCACAACCCCGATGACAAGCCAAGCAATTGTTTCATACTTTTGACATTTTCAAAACTTTTTCAATCTTCATGCAATACATGAGCGTGAGCCATGGATATAGAACTATATAATAGAATGGTGGTTGTGGAGAAGACAAAAAAGGAGAAGATAGTCTCACATCAACTAGGCGTATCAACGGGCTATGGAGATGCCCATCAATAGATATCAATGTGAGTGAGTAGGGATTGCCATGCAACGGATGCACTAGAGCTATAAGTATATGAAAGCTCAACAAAAGAAACTAAGTGGGTGTGCATCCAACTCGCTTGCTCACGAAGACCTACGGCAATTTGAGGAAGCCCATCATTGGAATATACAAGCCAAGTTCTATAATGAAATATTCCCACTAGCATATGAAAGTGACGAAACGAGAGACTCTCTATTATGAAGATCATGGTGCTACTTTGAAGCACAAGTGTGGTAAAAGGATAGTAACATTGTCCCTTCTCTCTTTTTCTCTCATTCATTTTTTTATTGGGCCTTTTTTCTTTTTTTTATGGCCTCTTTTTTTTCGCCCGGAGTCTCATCCCGACTTATGGGGGAATCATAGTCTCCATCATCCTTTCCTCACTTGGGACAATGCTCTAGAAATGATGATCATCACACTTTTAATTTTCTTACAACTCAACAATTACAACTCGATACTTAGAACATAATATGACTCTATGTGTATGCCTCCGGCGGTGTACCGGGATATGCAATGATTCATGAGTGACATGTACGAAAGAATTATGAACGGTGGATTTGCCACAAATACGATGTCAACTACATGATCATGCTAAGCAATATGACAATGATGGAGTGTGTCATAATAAACGGTATGGTGGAAAGTTGCATGGCAATATATCTAGGAATGGCTATGGGAATGCCATGATAGGTAGGTATGGTCGCTGTTTTGAGGAAGGTATATGGTGGGTATATGATACCGGCGAAAAGTGCGCGGTATTAGAAAGGCTAGCAATGGTGGAAGGGTGAGAAAAGTGCGTATAATCCATGGACTCAACATTAGTCACAGAGAACTCATATACTTATTGCAAAAATCTACAAGTTATCAAAGCAAAGTATTATGCGCATGCTCCTAGGGGGATAGATTGGTAGGAAAAGACCATCGCTCATCCCCGACCGCCACTCATAAGGAAGACAATCAATAAATAAATCATGCTCCGACTTCATCACATAACAGTTCACCATACGTGCATGCTACGGGAATCACAAACTTTAACACAAGTATTCCTCAAATTCAAAACTACTCAACTAGCATGACTCTAATATTACTACCTCCATATCTCAAAACAATTATCAAGCATCAAACTTTTCTTAGTATTCAATGCACTCAAAAGAAAGTTTTACAAATCTTGAATACCAAGCATATTATTATTAAGCAAATTACCATGCTATTTAAGACTCTCAAAATAATCTAAGTGAAGCATGAGAGATCAATAGTTTCTTTAAAACAAATCCACCACCGTGCTCTAAAATATATAAGTGAAGTACTAGAGCAAAACTATCAAGCTCAAAAGATATAAGTGAATCACACAGAGCAAAACTATCAAGCTCAAAAGATATAAGTTAAGCACATAGAGTATTCTAACAAATTCCAATTCATGTGTGGCTCTCTCAAAAGGTGTGTACAGCAAGGATAATTGTGGTAAACTAACAAGCAAAGACGCAAATAATATAAGATGCTCCAAGCAAAACACATATCATGTGGTGAATAAAAATATAGCTCCAAGTAAAGTTACCGATGGAACTGGACGAAAGAGGGGATGCCTTCCGGGGCATCCCCAAGCTTATACTTTTTGGTGTCCTTAGATTATCATGGGGGTGCCATGGGCATCCCCAAGCTTAGGATCTTGCCACTCCTTGTTCCATAATCCATCAAAAAAATTTCACCTAAAACTTGAAAACTTCACAACACAAAACTCAACAGAAATCTCGTGAGCTCCGTTAGCGAAAGAAAACAAAAGACCACTTCAAGGTACTGTAATGAACTAATTCTTTATTTATATTGGTGTTGAACCTACTGTATTACAACTTCTCTATGGATCATAAACTACTTTACTAGCCATAGATTCATCAAAATAAGCAAACAACACACGAAAACAGAATCTGTCAAAAACAGAACAGTCTGTAGTAATATGTAACTAATGCAAACTTCTGGAACACCAAAAATTCATACAAAATAGGAAGACCTATGAAATTTGTTTATTGATCAGCACGAATTAGAATCACTATTTTATCACGTTCTGGTGATTTTTAACAATTTTTTTCATGAACCGAAAGTTTCTGGAAATTACAGCAAGATCAAATAACTATTATCCAAGAAGATCCTATAGGTTTAACTTGGCACAAACACTAATTAAAATATAAAACCACATCTAAACAGAAGGTAGATGGATTATTTATTCCTAAACAGAAACAAAAACAAAAACTAAATATAAAATTGGGTTGCCTCCCAACAAGCGCTATCGTTTAACGCCCCTAGCTAGGCATAAAAGCAAGGATAGATCTAGGTATTGCCATCTTAGGTAGGCAATCCATAAGTGGCTCTCATGATAGATTCATATGGTAATTTTATTTTATTTCTAGGGAAGTGTTCCATGCCTTTCTTTAATTGAAATTGGAATCTAATATTCCCTTTCTTCACATCAATAATTGCACCAATCGTTCTAAGGAAAGGTCTACCAAGAATAATAGGACATGAAGGATTGCAATCTATATCAAGAACGATAAAGTCTACAGGCACATAATTCCTACTTGCAACAATAAGAACATAATTAATTCTTCCCATAGGCTTCTTAATAGTGGAATCCGCAAGGTGCAAGTTTAGAGAGCATTCATCAAAATCACGGAAATCTAGCAAATCACACAAAGTTTTGGGAATAGTGGAAATACTAGCACCCAAATCACATAAGCATAGAATTCATGATCCTTAATATTAGTTGTAACAGTTGGTTCCCACTCATCATAAAGTTTTCTAGGTATAGAGACTTCCAACTCAAGTTTTTCCTCATAAGATTGCATTAAGGCATCAACGATATGTTTAGTAAATGCTTTATTTTGACTATAAGCATGCGGAGAATTTAGCACAGATTGCAACAAGGAAATACAATCAATTAAAGATCAACTTTCATAATTAAATTCCTTGAAATCCAAAATAGTGGGTTTAGCAACATCTTAGGTTTTACTTTCTTCAATCCCACTTCTATCAATTTTAGCATCATAATCTAAAAGCTCCGAATTTTTAGAACGCCTTCTAGGTAAAGGTGACTCATATTCAATCTCATCATTATCAAGATTCATATTGCAAGACAAGGATTTAATGGGAGACACATCAAAACTTTTAGATCTTCATCTTGATTTTCATGAAAGTTGGAAGAACACGCTTTAATAAAGGCATCTTTCATAGCACCCATCCTAGCGGTTCTTTCCTTGCACTCATCAATGGAAATTCTCATGGCTTTGAGAGACTCATTGATATCATGCTTAGGGGGAATAGATCTTAGTTTTAAAGAATCAACATCAAGAGAAATTCTATCAATGTTCCTAGCCAATTCATCAACTTTAAGTAATTTATCTTCAAGAAAAGCATTAAAATTCTTTTGTGAATTCATAAACTCTTTAACACTACTCTCAAATTCAGAGGGCATCTTATTAAAATTTCCATAAGAGTTGTTGTAGGAATTTCC
The DNA here is from genome assembly GCA_021605145.1 of Aegilops bicornis. NCBI lineage: Eukaryota > Viridiplantae > Streptophyta > Magnoliopsida > Poales > Poaceae > Aegilops > Aegilops bicornis. The sequence continues at coordinate 167,835,990 of CM038672.1, forward strand.
ATAATTATTAGAAGGATTACTAGGATAAGGCCTAGGATTAAAATTCTCTCTATACGCGTTGTTACCAAAATTATTCCTACCAACAAAATTCACATCCATAGATTCATTATTATTCTCAATCAAAGTAGACAAAGGCATATCATTAGGATCAGAAGAAACACTCTTAGTAGCAAATAATTTCATAAGTTCATCCATCTTTCCACTCAAAACATTGATTTCTTCTATCGCATGCACTTTTTATTAGTAGATCTTTCAGTATGCCATTAAGAATAATTAACCATAATATTATCTAGGAGTTTAGTAGCATCTCCTAAAGTGATTTCCATAAAAGTGCCTCCCGCGGCCGAATCTAAAAGGTTTCTAGAAGCAAAATTCAATCCGGCTTTGTATAATCATCCACAAGTTTAAATCATGAGTAGGGCAATTACGTATCATTAATTTCATTCTCTCCCAAGCTTGAGCAACATGTACATGATCAAGTTGCTTAAAATTCATAATATTGTTCCTAAGAGAGATGATCTTAGCGGGTGGAAAATAATTAGAGATAAAAGCATCTTTGCACTTGTTCCAAGAATCAATACTATTTTTAGGCAAAGACGAAAACCAAGCTTTAGCACGATCTCTAAGCGAAAAAGGGAATAGCTTCAATTTAACAACATCATTGTCAACATCTTTCTTCTTGTGCATATCACACAAATCCACGAAGCTATTTAGATGAGTAGCGGCATCTTCACTAGGAAGGCCGTAATTGATCTTTCATAACGAGATTCAACAAAGCGGTATTGATTTCACACGATTCAGTATTGGCAAGAGGAGCAATCGAGTGCTAAAGAAATCATTATTGTTGGTATTGGTAAAGTCACACAATTTGGTATTATCTTGAGCCATAGTGACAAGCAAGCAATCCAACACACGAGCAAATGTAAAAGGCAAGCTTAAAAGAGAGGAGGAGATTGGGAAAGGAGGGCGAATAAAACGGCAAGGGTGAAGTGGGGGAGAGGAAAAAGAGAGGCAAATGGCAAATAATGTAATGTGAGAGATAAGGGATTGTGATGGGTACTTGGTATGTTGACTTTTACGTAGACTCCCCGGCAACGGCGCCAAAAATCCTTCTTGCTATGTCTTGAGCTTGCGTTGGTTTTCTCCGAAGAGGAGAGGATGATGCAGCAGAGTAGTGTAAGTATTTCCCTCAGTTTTTGAGAACCAAGGTATCAATCCAGTAGGAGGCCACGCGCAAGTCCCTCGTACCTACACAAAACAAATAGCTCCTCGCAACCAACGCGAATAGGGGTTGTCAATCCCTTCACGGTCACTTACTAGAGTGAGATATGATAGATACTATTTTGGTATTTTTGGTATAAAGATGCAAAGTAAATAAAAAGGCAAAGTAAAGAGCAAAGCAATAATAAAGCATAGGAAGATTAATATGATGAAAATAGACCCGGGGGCCATAGATTTCACTAGTGGCTTCTCTCAAGAGCATAGGTATTTTATGGTGGGTGAACGAATTACTGTTGAGCAATTGACAGAATTGAGCATAGTTATGATAATATCTAGGTATGATCATGTATATAGGCATCACGTTCGAGACAAGTAGACCGACTCCTGCCTGCATCTACTACTATTACTCCACTCATCGACCGCTATCCAACATGCATCTAGAGTATTAAGTTAATGAAAACAGAGTAACGCCTTAAGCAAGATGACATGGTGTAGTGGAATAAATTCATGCAATATGATAAATACCCCATCTTGTTATCCTCGATGGCAACAATACAATACGTGCATTGCAACCCTTTCTGTCACTGGGTAAGGACACCCTAAGATTGAACCCAAAGTTAAACACTTCTCCCATTGCAAGAACTACCAATCTAGTTAGCCAAACCAAACGGATAATTCGAAGAGACTTGTAAAGATAACTCAATCATACATAAAAGAATTCATAAAAGATTCAAATATTGCTCATAGATAATCTTTATCATAAACCCACAATTCATCGGTCTCAACAAACACACCGCAAAAAGAAGATTACATCGAATAGATCTCCACGAGAGAGGGGGAGAACATTGTATTGAGATCCAAAAGAGAGAAGAAGCCATCTAGCTACTAACTATGGACCCGAAGGTCTAAGGTAAACTACTCACACTTCATCGGAGAGGCTATGATGTTGATGTAAAAGCCCTCCGTGGTGGAATCCCCTTCCGGCAGAGCTCTAGAACAGGCCCCAAGATGGGATCTCGTGGATACAGAAAGTTGTGGTGGTGGAATTAGGTTTTTGGCTCCATATCTGATCTGACGGGGGTACGTAGGTATATATAGGAGGAAGAAGTACATCGGTGGAGCCTCGAGGGGCCCACGAGGCAGGGGGCATGCCCTCCACCCTCGTGACCGCCTCAGAGCTTTCTTGACGGAGGGTCCAAGTCTCCTGGGTCTTATCCGATGAGAAAATCATGTTCCCGAAGGTTTCATTCCGCTTGGACTCCGTTTGATATTCCGTTTCTTCGAAACACTGAAATAGGCAAAAAACAACAATTCTGGGCTAAGCCTCCGGTTAATAGGTTAGTCCCAAAAGTAATATAAAAGTGGAAAATAAAGCCCAATATAGTCCAAAACAATAGATAATATAGCATGGAGCAATCAAAAATTATAGATACTTTGGAGACGTATCAAGTACCGTTGATAATTTGATCGATGCGGGGGAGGGGGAAGGGATCCTTGGGGCAAGCCTTGTTGAGGTCCTTGAAATCGACACATAGGCGCCAGGATTTATCCTTCTTTGGTACCATCACTAGGTTTGCTAGCCAGTACGGATGTTTTATTTCTCTAATGAATCCGGCCTCAAGTAACTTGGCTAGCTCCTCTCCCATGGCTTGTCGCTTAGGTTAAGAGAAACGCCGAAGAGTCTGCTTGACTGGCTAGAACCCCTTTAGAATGTTAAGGCTATGCTCGGCCAGCCTGCGTGGGATTCCTGGCATGTCTGAAGGATGCCAGGCGAATATGTCCCAATTCTCGCGCAAGCACTCCCGTAGTGCGGCGTCTACTGTGGGGTTTAACTGTGCCCCGATGGATGCTGTTTTTGTAGGGTCCGTTGGGTGGACTTGGAATTTGACTATTTCATCCACTGGTTTAAAAGAGGTGGACTTGGATCTTTTGTCAAGTATCACATCGTCCATGTCCACTGTGGAGCACAACGCAGTTAATTCCTTGGCCGTGAGGGCTTCAGATAACGCCTCGAGGGCCAGTGCGGCTATTTTATTTTCAGCGCGGAGTGCTATGTCCGGGTTAGAGTGATGATTCCATTGGGCCCGGGCATTTTGAGCTTCGTGTACCCGTAATGGGGTATAGCTTGGAAGATCGTGAATGCCTCCCGCCCTAGAAGGGCGTGGTATCCGCTATTGAACGGGGCCACTTGGAATGTGATTTCTTCGGACCTATAATTCTCCGCGTGCCGAATACCACATCTAGTATGATTTTCCCAGCACATCGTGCCTCCCGACTAGGGATGATTCCTCTGAAGGTCGTGTTGCTTTGCTCAATGCGGCTTCTGTCTATTTCCATTTTTTGAAGAGTCTCCTCATAGATGAGCTTTAATCCGCTGCCGCCGTCCATGAGCACTTTAGTAAGTCGGAAGCCATCCACAATTGGACTAAGGATGAAGGTGGCTGGTGCTCGGGCTGTTCGGAATTTAGGTTCGTCACTGGCATTGAAGGTGATAGCCGTATCGCTCCATGGATTTATTACTGCTACATGGCAGACTTTGGCAAGGCTGCGGAGTGCTCGCTTACGCCTATTATTTGAGGCGAAGGTCTCGAAGACTGTCAATACTGTATCTTTGTTCTCCACGGGATGGTGCTCTGCAGTATTGTTGATGAGGAGATCCTCACCGCTCTTGACCACCTGCCGGAGTACCCAACATGCTCTAAGGATGTGTGTTGGCATGGTATCTGCTGTACTGTGAATTTTGCATGGCCCATTAAGCCATCCCTCCAATACGGTTCCCTGCCCTATAGTGGGCTTTTGCCTCTTTGTAATTGGGTCGGGCGACTTACAAGAGTGCACCCTTTTAGTTCAGAATGGGGGTTTTGTCAGAGCCGGAGGATCCCAAAATTTTGTTTGGGTTTTCCAGGCGCTTTCCATCGCACAATACTTCCATACTATGGCCGCCAAGTAAGCAAAGTGTGCTATGTCACGACGACTTATGGCGTTGAGGATTCCCTTGTCCATGCAATTATTGCAAAAGAATGGAATTGCGTCTTCCTCGCGACAGTCCTTGACCTTGTTCATTACAAGGAGGAATCTGGCCCAATAGTGGTGTACTGTCTCCTGGGGCTCTTGTCTAATGTGGGAAAGATCGCTTATATCTTGGTGGGTGGGTGGATTTAAGTCCGAACCTTGACCCGGTCTGACACCCAGGGGCGGAGGAGTTTCTGATCTTGGAAGTTCGGGCTCCGGGATGTTGCCCAATAGGTCTGGCCCGCTGCCTGATTCTAGGTTCAAGGTTTGGGCCATGTCCTCCCGTAGACGGGTATCCGGCTTGGAGAGCTCAATCCGGACATAGTTTTTCCTCAAGATAGAGGAATAATCACCGCATTGCTCCTCCACCACCGCTATCTGATGGGTGACCTGCGGGGAGTTGATCTCCCTTTGGTCGTGCTTAAGCCCGACCTGATCATAGTCCATAGCGACTCCCAAGGCGGCGATGCAATCCAAGAGCTCGTTCAAGGAAGAGAGCTCTATTGGATCCAACTGCTCAGCGAGTTCCGAGCTGACGTGGAGGCTGTTTTCCATGACCCGAGAAGTCATCGTCGGCGCGGCGGCCGAACAGGCGGTCATGACGAAACCGCCTACTCGGAGAGTTTGGCCTACAGCCAGGGCTCCCCCAGAGGTGATGTTGTCCTTGACAATGAGGCGAGCCATCCAGCCATATGATGACGTCACACTGGAACTCTCAATGAAAGCACCAATGTCGGTGTCAAAACCGGCGGATCTCGGGTAGGGGGTCCCAAACTGTGCGTCTAAGGCGGATGGTAACAGGAGGCAGGGGACACGATGTTTACCCAGGTTCGAGCCCTCTCGATGGAGGTAATACCCTACTTCCTGCTTGATTGATCTTAATGATATGAGTATTACAAGAGTTGATCTACCACGAGATCGTAGAGGCTAAACCCTAGAAGCTAGCCTATGGTATGATTATTGTTGTCCTATGGACTAAACCCTCCGGCTTATATAGACACCGGAGGGGGCTAGGGTTACACAAGGTCGGTCACAAGGGAGGAGATGTACATATCCATATTGTCAAGCTTGCCTTCCACGCCAAGGAGAGTCCCATCCGGACACGAGACGAAGTCTTGAGTCTTGTATCTTCATAGTCCAACAGTTCGGCTAAAGCATATAGCCTGGCTGTCCGAGGACCCCCTAATCCAGGACTCCCTCAATCATGTCTTCACCACTAGCCTGGACAAGTGCAATCAGAAGCTTCATAAAAGGGCAGTGAATTCCGTTGAACCGGTGGTGCCCCGTTATTTACGCTGGTCTGAACAACCCATTGTGTGGAGTCGAGAGGATCATCCACCCCGGGTAGATAATCCGGGTCATCTGGCATTGGTGGTGGCACCTCAGGTGGGAGGTTATAAGTTCACCAAAGTACTCATGGATGGGGGGAGTAGTATCAACATCCTCTACTATGAAACTTTCCGTCGCATGGGGTTAACAGTTAAAAATCTTAAACCATCCAACACAGTCTTCCATGGTGTGGTGCCTGGTAAATCGGCATACCCGGTTGGTAAGATAGCTCTGGAAGTTGCCTTTGGAGATGAGCATGATTCAAGATCAGAGACATTAACTTTTGAAGTGGTAAAGATCAAAAGCCCGTATCATGCCCTTTTTGGACGGCCGACTTATGCTAAGTTCATGGCAAGGCCCTGTTATGTCTATCTGCAGCTCAAGATGCCGGGTCACAAGGGAACTATAACAGTGCACGGGAGCCGCAAGATTGCTTTGGAATGTGAAAATGGTGATGCGGCTTATGCTGAGTCGGTTTGTGCAACAAAAGAGTTGAAGTTTTACAAGGATAATGTTGATCCGGCAGATATGACTTCATTGAAGAAACCAACTACAGAGCATGATCCGGCCTTGAAGTTTAAATCGGCTGATGAGACTAAGCTTGTTGATTTCGTTCCTAGCGATTCATCCAAGTAGTTTAGCATCAGCACTAACCTGGATCCGAAATAGGAAAGCGCGCTCATCGAGTTCATCCGTGAGAATCTGGACATCTTTGCGTGGAAGCCTTCTGACATGCCAGGTGTACCGAGAGAACTCGCTGAGCACACTCTCAATGTCGATCCCAAGTATAAACCGGTCAAGCAATTTCTTCGCCTGTTCAATGAAGAAAGACGCAAGGCTATTGGTGAGGAAGTAGCCAGGCTCTTGGCGGCTAGGTTTATCATCAAAGTGTTTCATCCTGAGTGGTTGGCTAATCCGATGCTGGTACTTAAGAAGAACGGCACTTGGCGTATGGGTGTAGACTATACAGATCTCAACAAGGCTTGTCCAGCAGATCCTTTTGCCCTCTCGCGTATTGATCAAATCATTGATGCTACGGCGGGTTGCGAGCGTTTGAGCTTTCTGGATGCATATTCTGGTTAGCATCAGATCAAAATGGCAGTTAAGGACCAGGAGATGACAACCTTAATAACTCCCTTTGGAGCCTTCTGCTATGTGTCTATGCCCTTCAGGCTCAAGAGTGCCCAGGCGACTTATCAACAATGTGTGCAGAATTGTCTTCATGATCAGATCTGCCGCAATGTTCATGCCTATGTGGATGATATTGTGGTGAAATCCAGAAAGGAGGAGACATTGATTGATGACTTGAAGGAGACCTTTGATAACCTCCGGGTTTATAAAATGATGCTTAATCCGACCAAGTGTGTTTTGGTGTACCGGCAGGCAAGCTCTTGGGCTTTCTGGTATCTAACAGAGGCATCGAAGCTAATCCGGAGAAAATCAAGGCTATAACTTCTTTGGCTAAACCAAAGTGTATCAATGATGTTCAGCGCCTGGCAGGCCGGATTGCCGCGTTGAGCCAGTTTATCAGTTGCCTTGGTGAGAAAGCCATTCCTTTATATCAGATGCTGAAGAAAACGGATAACTTCGTCTGGAGTAACGCCGCCAATGAAGCATTTGAGGACTTAAAGCGGCAGCTTGCTAATCCGCCGGTTCTTGCTGCTCCTGTTGACAAGGAGCCATTGTTGCTATATGTGGTAGCTAACGCCCGGGCTGTTAGCGTGGCTATTGTGGTGGAGCGCAAGGAGGCCGGAAAGGAGTATCCGGTTCAACGGCCAGTTTATTATATCAGTGAGGTACTTATTGAGTCCAAGCAAAGGTACCCGCATTGGCGGAAGCTGGTGTATGGAGTTTTCATGGCAAGCCGGAAGCTTAAGTAATATTTCCAAGGTCATCCCATCACGGTGGTCAGCTCTGCTCCTTTGGGGAATATAATCCAGAACAAGGAAGCGACTGGCCGGATTGCTAAGTGGGCTATTGAGCTTGGGCCTCACGGATTAAAATATATGCCCCGGACGGCGATCAAATCTCAAGCACTTGTGGATTTCATCAATGATTGGACAGAATTGTAGGCGCTAGAAGAGAAGCCGGATCATACTTATTGGACTATTCATTTTGATGGGTCCAGACAATTGGAGGGCTCGGGGGCTGGAGTCGTATTAACTTCCCCACGAGGTGATAAGTTTTGTTATGTTCTCCGTTTAATGTTCCCTTGCACTAACAATGTAGTTGAATATGAGGCTTTACTCCATGGTCTTCGGATGGCTAAAGAGATGAATCTAAGCCGAGTTAAATGCTTTGGTGACTCGGACCTGGTGGCTCAACTAGTGTCCGGTACCTGGGATTCCAAGGACTCACTCATGGCGGCGTATCATCGAGAGGTGGATTTTGTTGCAGGTCACTTTAAAGGTTATCAGGTCGATCATGTGGATCGGCGGAAGAATGAAGCAGCAGACGCTTTAAGCCATTTGGGTTCCCAACGTAAACCGGTTCCACCCAATGTCTTCCTGGATGTGCTGCATAATCCGTCCGTCAAGCTCCCTGGTGAAGAGGATTTGGCTGTTCCTGATCCGGAGGCTCAGTTGTTGGCGGCTCTTCATGTTATCTCGGATTTGACAGTTCCATATTTGGCATATATGAACCGGGGCGAGTTACCAGAAGATGAAACTTCGTCCAGGTAGATAATCCGGCGGTCCAAGTCCATGACTATCATCAATGGAGAGTTATATCATTGCAGTGTGACAGGGGCGATTCAACGCTGCATATCTCCTGAAGAAGGCCGTGAATTTTGTGTGAAATCCACGAAGGAGACTGTGGTCACCACGCCAGTTCAAATCTCTGGTAGCCAAGGCGTTTCATCATGGTTTCTATTGATTGACGGCTCATGTTGATGCCGAGGACTTGGTCAAAAGGTGTGATGGGTGTCAAAAATTCTCACGACGCGCTCATGTACCGGCTCAAGAATTGAGGATGATTCCAATCGCTTGGCCGTTAGCAGCCTGGGGGCTGGATATGGTTGGTCCCTTTAAAAGATCCAAGGACAAGAAGACCCACCTTTTGGTGGCAGTTGATAAGTTCACTAAGTGGGTGGAGGCAGAACCAGTCAGTAAGTGTGATGCGGCTACGGCGGTTCAATTCCTCAAGAAGGTGATTTTCCGGTTTGGCTTTCCACACATCATTATAACTGATAATGGTACAAATCTATCCAAAGGAGCTATGAAGGAGTTCTCATTAACGTGAGCACATCCGGCTTGACGTATCATCAGTGGCTCACCCCCAGTCTAATGGTCAAGCGGAGAGAGCCAATCAAGAGATCTTGAGAGGCATCAAGCCCCGGCTTATGGTTCCCTTGAAATGGACACCGGGTTGTTGGGTGGAGGAGTTACCTTCTGTGTTATGGAGCATCAATACCACGCCCAACAGGTCCACGGGTTACACACCTTTTTTCATGGTTTACGGAGCGGAGGCGGTTCTCCCTAGTGACATCCGTCATGACTCGCCCCATGTGGCGGCGTATGTCGAAGCTGATAATGAGAAGGCATGCCAGGAAGCACTCGACCTGTTAGATGAGGAGCGTGACATTGCAGTAGCTCGTTCGGCGATTTACCAGTAGGATCTGCGTCGTTATCACAGCCGCCAGGTTAGAACCAGAACTTTGCAGGAAGGCGATATGTTGCTCTGACTCATACTGGATCAGACTGATATGCACAAGTTATCCCCCCTTGGGAAGGACCCTTTGTGGTCAGCAAGAATATGCACAACGGGTCATACTACCTAATCGATGTTCGAGAGCACAAAGACTCACGTAAATCGGAGGAGGAGACCCACCGGCCGTGGAATATCGCTTATCTTCGGTCCTACTATACTTGAGCCATAGGCTCTGCTTATGTACATAGTTATGACAGTGTATATATTATGATCAATATAATAAACCGGAGCCTCAGCTAAAGCGGGGTATCTATTGTTTTTCTTATATCATGTGTGGTTACATGGGGGCTTCTTTTCATAAAGCAGCGTCCGGTTTACCCCTTGATTCAGCTTATCAAAGCTTTATATAAAAATCACTTGGGGGCTTTGTTGTACTTGAACCATAGCTACACCTATTGATCGGTGCAAGGCCACCAGAAAAGTCTCTTGGGGGCTTGGTCGTATTCGAACCATAGTCATACCTCTTGATCGGCTCAAAGCCAAACTACTTCGGGGCCAAAGAGAGTGTTGCAAAAGAACAACTCAAACATAGGCACCCACTGAGCATAGCTCAAAATGTTACTTGGGGATTCTTTACTGTCGCAATGAACAAAGAATCTACACTTGTAATAGGCTATCAAGCCACGGCTTGGAAGCCTGGTGTATACACCTAAAACCCCGGGTTAGCCTGCCTTTTTAAGTAAGTCACTCCGCCCAGGTAAACCTCGTATGACCCGTCAAACTTTGACATGTTACTCTGATAAGACCCTGAACTTGTCAAGTTAAAACGACGATTGGTTAAGGATTGAGGATCATCTTAAGAGGCTTTGTAAAATGGTTTAACTCAGTGGCCTGGCAGCCCATGAAAAGCCTCGAATTTGGGGCCTGGCAGCCCATGAAAAGCCTTGACTACAAGTATTTCATTTGCCTTTAGTTGCTAAGGTTTTTCTCGTTTGATGAGATTTATAATATTTTTGATAGACCGGCGTTCATTAACCCGGCCTAACTTTCAACTACAAGTTGTTAGTATATGATAAATCATAATCCGGGGACTATTATCCCGGTCTGGTTTCGACTATGAGTTGCCAGCAATGAATATGGATAAACCGGTGTTTATCACAAACCGGAACGGTTTTATCATAAACCGGCACAGTATGAAAGGAGTTATTATTACTCAAGATTAGGGTTATCACCCTCACTAGAAAGTTGGTCAGCCAACCTTATGACTCAAGGTCACAGGTATCAATTATTTTCATATTTGAGTATCTTTTTACGGTCTTGGTTATAAACCTTTGCTATATATCTGGGCATCATGACCCGTCCGGCGGTAAACCGCCAGGGCACTTTTGACTTTTTGTCTGCAGGGATAGCTTGAATAAATTGCTATGGATTATGAACATCATATGTCTTAAGCATGGCGGATTAGCAAAGTGTCAGGCATAGATAAATATGCACGATGGCATAGTAGACCAAGTGTTTTAACTAGCCTATTAAAAGGCATTTCAGTGCCCAAAAAGGATAACTGTTTTCTCGACAAGCATTGCAGCACGTGGAAGTTTAAACTGGCCTCTAGATCATGATTCACCACCAGCTTGACCTGACAGTTGCGTATCATCTTGCACCGGTTCATCCTCTTCGTCTCTACCCAGCGGCTGGAAGTCAACAGTGGCCCAGTCGATCTCAGTTAGGGCTTGGAACACAGCTTCGTCGCTTATAAGGGTGGACGGTTCAATGTCAGGGGCATAAGTGTGCTTATGAATTGGCGGGATAAGATTTTGAACCTCAGGAGTTGGTGCGGCAACCCGTTTGTTGTTGACATCATAACTTGCCTGATAATGTGAAAGATCAGCTTCTTCAGCTAATTGGAAAGCCAGTGGACATACTTCCTAGTTTATGGCTCGGAGGTCCTCATTGCCAAATTCTGACCCGTCTTATTTTAAGCTCGGATAACCTTTGCTGACATCTTCCGGATCAAGATCGGGCACCCATGCTTTTGCCCGGGTTAGCGCGGTCAAAGCACCGGCTCTTGCAGCAGACCTCTTTAACTCTTCTACCCGGGAGGCAGCATGGACAACCTTTCTAAGGTCTCCTTGATTAAAGTTGGGGGTGGCTTGTTGTGAGAAGCGGTGCAGATAATCCGTTGCGTGCCGGTATATAACTGCTCTATAAGAGTATAGGCAGCCTTCAACTTCTTTTGTACATCAGAGCCCAGATGACTAATGCGAGTTCCTGCATCATTACAAACGTCAGTGAACCGGCAATGTATGGGATGATATGTTGAAAGCTTAAAGCAAGGATGTTTACCAAACACAGCAGCCGTCATGGCATGTATCTGCCGCTTTATGCCCATCAGCTCATCTACTACCGGTTTAAGAGCTGCTTCCGCGTCCTCGGCTCTTTTTTGCAAAGTGGATTTTTCTGTGTCCCAATACGCCCCCTCCTTGTTGAAACTCTCTTTTAGCTTTTCCATAGCAGCTAAAGTGCTAGTCAGCTCATCCTTTGCCTTGGAGGTTTCGGCTTGCTGCGACTTGATGTTTTCTTGCAGATCGGCGGTTTGCGATTCCTTTTTGCTCAGCTTAGCCTATAAGAAACAGACATATCATGAGTTGACGGTACATATTTGAAGTACCAAGCGCATAACAACTTATGCACTTGGTAGTTGGGGGCTAATGCATATTTGCTTGTTCTCGGAAATTTATACAAGTCCCAAGCACAATACAAGTATTACTCTTGGCCCTTGGGGGCTAATGTATGTTTGCTCAAAGTGCTGATGTGAGAAGTCTTTTAAAAGTCCCGGTTCATCTTTATAAAGTTAAACCGGCCCTTGGGGGCTACACCAGTGAAAGATACAGTATTGCAATTCTACAATACCAGTTCATCTTAAAGAGATAACCCGGTCCATGGATGCTAAGAATGGAAAGTTAAATTATTACTAAGTCCCAGTTTGGATTGATATCATAAACCGTCATTTGGGGGCTACTGGAGTTGATATTTGGAATTAAAAAGAGAAACAGATATGCAGAGTTGAGCATTAGTTACCTCGTATCGCTCTTTCATCAAGTTTACCAAACCGGCTTCATAGTCGCGGCTGGTGTACAAACGGTTCAAGAAGACAGAGTGAATGTCTTGGGCATTGAGATGGGTGTAGCTTGACAAATCAGGAGTCCATTTGCCTTTGCCGATAGCTGAAAGTTCATCCTTGGCAGTATGCTTTGATAAAGCAACAACATTGCCAGGAGTGGTGTGGCCAATACCAGTAATCATCATATCATCTTCTTCACCATCAGCGACCTTCACAGGAGTCAATGGTTTGTTAGTGGCTTCAACTGGATTTGCTGGTTTATTAGTGTTGCGGGCTGGATTAGCCGGTTCATCGGACTGACCCATTGGATCGATTTCCACTTGATCAGCAACAAAGTCATGATCCTGCGGTGGTGGATCATCAAGTATGGCGTCAGCGTTTTCCAGGTCTAGAGTCTTCTCCGGTTCAACAACGGTATTGTCGTCATCCGGTTTAGTTAACCGGGCCTTCTTACTGGGTCTAGGTTTAGCACTGAGAAGAACATATATAAAATATGTGTACAATATGCAAGTATAACACATCAAGGATAAAATCAAGTGCATAGCTCACCCAGGAACTGTCTTGAGGGTTGGAAGTTGGGTGGCTGTTGACTCGCCAGAAGATGAGTGAGGTGTTCCCTGATAATTTGAATCAAATGGATTAAGAGGCTGTCGGAAACAACCCGCCTTGGGGCAAGAAGTGTCAAGAGTATAAGAGACCTCTGATCGGCGTTTCTGAACCAGAGTGTTCGGTAAACCGGCGGAGGTAACTACCTGGCCGCTGTGCCGGGTTGTGCGGTGAGCTTCGTGTTGTTGTGTCTTCAAAAGATAGTTTGGGTCCAAGTAAGCAAGCGGGTGAGAAAATTTTACTTTTCGGTTTGCTCGACGGATTTTCGATGTTGGCAGAGGATCTGAATCGGAGGAAAGAATGATTACCTCTATGTCATCAGCTTGACTGCTTTCAGCTTCGTCCTGATAATAGTCATTGTCAATGAGGTGTATGAAAAATGAACCAAGGGAGTCAAGTTCTACCTCTGAGTCCGGATTAGCCACATCGGCATCAACATTTGGCTCGGAAGATGCAGTGGTCCTTTTCTTGGCAGGTTTTTTAACAACCTTGGTCTTCGGGCGAAGTGGCTTGGCCGGTTTATCTTGCGGTTTTGCCGGTTTATCTTGTGGTTTTTTCTTCCAGAACGGATCATCGCCCTGTCAAAGATGGACAAGATTTTCAAAGAATATTTTGAAAGAAGCAGGTTAAAGTAAAAAAGGTATATGATCCTTACGGTTGGCGGTTTGTTGGAAACACATAAAGTACTTAATCTGGTCTGGCTACAGACAGCCTCCGGTTTATTCAGCATCTTCTTCACAGCCTCAGTAACTTCAGCATTTGTAAGCTGAATATCAATGTGTCGTTGGGGGTCCTTCAAACTCCCGGTGTATTCACACATTAAACCGGGGCGTCGGCTAAAGGGCAATATGCTCCAAGTTATCCAACAATGAGCAAAGTCAACACCTGTTAAACCGTTTGCCATAAAGGCTCTAAGCTTTGACAGTTGTGGGGCATAGTTGGCCCTTTCCTTTGCAGTTAACCTCTGAGGAAAAGGATGTGTATTGCTAAGACGGTGAGGGCGGTAACCCGGCAAAGGGTTTTCATCCGTTGGAGATGTGTCTTTGCAGTAAAACCAAGAGTTCAGTATTCGGTCCATCTGTGAACTCGGTGCGACGGTTTAAGTGGAAGAAATCTCTAAACAATTCAAGTGTGGGTTCTTCTTGAAGACAAGCCTCACAAAAGACTTGGAAATGGCAGATGTTGGATACAGAGTTGGACCGATGTCCTGAGGGTGAAGCTGAAAACTGGCAAGCACGTCTCGGAAGAATTTTGAACCGGGAGGGATAAAGCCTCGACCCAGATGGTCAAATAAAACGACTACTTCTCCGTCTTTGGGTTCATGAGGATTTTCCGGACCAGGGGCCCTCCAGTGGATGGCCTCTTTCTTAGCTAAAGCGCCAGTTGTGACACATCTGTTTAACTGATCTTCAGTGACCCGGGAAGGAGCCCAGTTACATTCATATACTTGTTTGGCCATCTCAATGGAAGCTGAAAAATAGTTATTGCCAGTTTAAGATTTATAATGAGCAAGTATAAGGTGATGCAAGTTAAAGCAGAGGTGTACGCATATTGTTAAACCGGAATATGACATTGCTAAACCGGAGTTTGATATTGTAAGCCGGAATCTTGCGATGGAGAAACTGCAAAGATAAATGCATCGGCGGTTTAAGAGGGGACTAATGGTATCTACCGGATTATCATTTTTTCAAAGCTAAACTGCCTATATTGGTATAAAAGGTACATATCTAAGGTACCTAAGTGAAGGGAAAACAAGTTTCGCAGATTGATGTTATAAATTTCAGATCTGCGGTGTGACAGAAAACTAGAAAGTATTCAGACCTAATTTCAAGTGCTTGAACAAGTTCATCAAGTTCAGATGAGTTTTTATATAAAGGAGATACTCCAGTAAAGAAAAAGGGGATTATGGCTACGACCGCATAAGAAGTATCAGATCCAAGCTAGTCGTTTGTCCTGATAAGAAGAACCGGGGCCCCAATAAGCTCCGATGAACACTGAAACCCTAATGGTGGATCTAGAGCGATGAGAAGAAGAAATTACTGATGCTGAGGGAACAGCGGAGGAGCACCGCGGCTTTCTGGTACAATCAGGTTGATGCAGTAGCCGTTGTTGAGGCAGATGCGAAGGTCGACGACGGCGGCAGAGCTCGAAGGTTCAGTCGGCGTGAGGAAGAAGACGATGCGAAGAGGCACGAGGGGAAAAATGGAAAAGACCCCCTGGCCCTATTTATAAAGGCAAAGGGATAAGTGACAGGCGCGAAAATCGAGGAGCCCAAAATTTGGATATGAGGCGGAGCTATCGCCTCGATTGTCGGAGGCTCATTAATAAAGGTGAGCTTTATGCAATTTTTAATAACAGATGACGTCATGGAGGTTTATCATGATCCTGGAAGATGACGTCATGGCAGATTACAAGACTTATGTGAAGGTTCCGAAGAAGAAATTTTCTCAAGTATTCGAGATTGACATGAACCAGTTCAAATCAATCTGGGGCCTAATGTTGGGGATATTACTACTGGGCGTAAACTGGCCAGGAGAGGCCAGATTATCCATATAATGAGTTATTATATTTGAAGCCCATGAACATAAAGATGATGACACTTTATGAAGGCCCAGGGCCCAAAAGGCGGATTAAGGCCTGTAATCATAAACCGACCTTGATATGTATGCTTGTATTGTAAGGCAGAGATAGTAGAGACCGGGCCGAACACGTTTATGAGCCGTCCTCGGAACCCTGTAAACCAACGGGCGTCAACCCATGTATATAAGGGGACGACCCGACGACGGTTCAAGGACAACAGACAACAACTCGAGACTCAGGCAAAGCGTATTCTCTCCCTGGTCATCGAAACCCTAGCAATTCCACAACAACTGGATTAGGCCTTTACCTTCACCGCAAGGGGCCGAACCAGTATAAACTCTCTGCTCCCTTGTCCGCTTTAACCCCTTTAAGCTAACCCGTTGTGATGGCTCCACGACTAAGTCCCTTCACGAGGACATCTGCCGTGACAAAACCACGACAAACTCCGTGCCTAATCTTCTCCAACATGTAGTTAGTACTAAATAGAGATCGCAGAGGTGATTGACTTCTATTTGTGCGTGTTATGTTTCATCATCTAGTTAAACTATTATTGTAATCACACTGACTCGATATCTTTGCAAATAGGGATGGTCAACTCGATTTTAGTGGAGCTGCACAAAATGATCGGATTGTGATGTCCTCCATACACCTCTTTTTTGGCTATAGAGCTGGGTGAAACTAGCTGCCAACCAATGAACACTGTGCCCATGAAATGGAGCCATGCCTACGAAAAGCATCGATCAATTATGTATTTTTATTTATTTGTACACCTTCTCACAACTTTGTCTTCGGGCCAGTGATGTGAATATTACGCTGATCTCAGGAACCATTGAGATGCATTAGCACCCAGGGTAGTTTCATTTGTATTTGATGGGATGTTGTAACGAGACAATCTTGAGGCAAGAGGACACATGAATCCTAAGTTGAAACCTTTTTTTCCTGTGGGAACCAAAGTTGAAACCTTCATAGCATCACAGTACAATTTCATTAAAATTATGCATACATATAACCACATACCGAAGGATTGATAGCAATGCTAGAAACAATTCAACTTCGTTTCACCTACATGTGGGACATCCTTCATCTGGCTCCATGTGCCATGCAGCAATATTGAGTGCCCAACTGCAGGGAAAGATTCACCCCGGTCATTGCACCGCAGTAGTAATGACTAGTGAGCAGTCAAATCATAGAGCCCACCTTCGCCACAGTAAGTTGCTCGGCGGAAGTAACCATCATTTCTCTGTTCGTTGAATCCGCTGGTACTCCCATATTCCCAGAGTAATAAGTTGCTCGGGCGAAGCAACCATCACTCACCTTTCCCACAGTAAGTACTACCTCCTTTTTTTATTCTAAAAACAACCACACGCGAATATTGGACGGTAGCAAAGACAACAACCTAATCAAAAATCGAAACCAACCAATGAACTACTACTAATGGTGATTGTTTGCTAGTATCATGTAATTCATTCATTCATGTATATAGGGCTTAATGCGTTTTCCAAGACTAACTTTGGCCCTGTTTGGATCCATGGGTTAGAGTTAGTTTGAGCTAGTTAGGGCTCAAATAGCCCTAAAGTATCCAAACATTAGGGTTAAATTGGAGCAAGTTGCACCAAACCCACCAAAAAAAACTATTCCACCCAATAGGTGCTAATTGGAGACAATTCTCATTGGGCCCACTGAAAAATCACTTTTCTCTCTCTATCCCACCAGCCAAGTGGTGCTAATTGGACCTAGTTATCGTGGGGCCCACTGGAAAATCACTTTTCTCTCTCCATCAAGTGCATTTATTGTCAATCTAACCCTATCATCCAAACACCTCTTTGGCTATAGTTAGTTCAGGGTTAGTCACTAGTTAGTCTAACCTCTAGCTAAGTTAGAGTATCCAAACAGGAGCAGTATAGGACATGCAAGTTGCTCAAAGAATACCGTAAAATTCGTACGTGAAAGGATCTTTTTTTGAAACAGAACGTGAAAGGATCTTCGAATGATATAATTTTCAAATTATATAAAATCTTATCAATAGTCAAAGGCAACCTCGAAGAATACATTAGGCCCTATATAAAATCTTATCAATAGTCAAAATCAAGTGTTACTACTACACCAAACAAGTTCAAACGAGAACTGGACCCACTACCAAGACGGCACGCCTGTCTCGTTTGGTCCGTCGGTCAAAGTGCTTCCTCTTCTTGGCATAACAATAGAGTACAATAATTTTTTTAGAATGCTCTTGGCATGTCGATAACATGTGATGAGTTAATCGACCTCAATAGACAGCAAAACGCCAGCCCGCCGCACTTTGAGAGAGACGAGGAGCGAGAAGCAATACGGGCTGGTGGATTACTAGAGCTAGGTGTCGCACGGAGGCCAAAATATATGGTGATAGCGTGGGTTGGCCATTTATGATGTAACTACACTGGACTGCCGTGTTTCATACTCTTCCGGTCTACTATGGAGATGATTGGTTGATTTTATATCGTTGAATAATATAAAACATTATAAATGTAGACGCTCCACCACGAGGTTCCTTGCTCCTTCTCGGTCGTCGAGAATCTATGTTCTTCCACTTTTTTTGACGTGAGCTTTGTTCATCCTTTTGCCAACACGCGTGAGATCTAGCATCAAGGTGCACGTGTCATGCAAGAAAATGGAGATGAGCAGTGCGTAAGTGAGTCGTGCACTATGATGGCACCTAGTACTATGCAATATTTTTTCTCCTCGATGGCACGTGAATAGTGCACGTACTCAATGACAGAGCATGGGATGGTAGCCATGGACATGGTCGGCCCCTTTTGGAGAGAGTACTAAATACATATTAACTTTGATGTGTCCCGTCAACTCGCATAACGACAAGAAGCACAAACTGAATGACGGAGCACAGGATGGTAGCCATGGACATGGTCAACCCTTTTTGGAGACTAATGCACTACTTTTGATGTGTCCGGTCTACTCGCAAACAAGGAGAAACTTTGCTTACTACTATTAGGACCTCTCCCTTGCTCACGCGCGCGCGGTGGCTCGCATGACGAGGAGAAGCCTTTGCATTACGATAGGGTGCTTAATACAGGCGGTGGATGTGCAATAGTTCATTCGGTGTCAGATTGCCAGAAGTCTCTATACTATAGTACCATCATCATTGTTCAACTTTCGGAAGAGGCGAAGAGCCAAGCGCACGGTCACCTACTCACAGTATAACCGGCCGTGTTTGCACGAATTTTTTAACGTAGTAAATCTGAGTGGATTGCTCCAGTGGTGATCACACGTGAGCCAATTGATTCGCACCCTTCCGCGCTCCATTTTGTCTTATGCTCCTTCCTCCGGCCCAAAGACGCCGACAAGTGGGCCCCATGCTCATGTATGCCAACGTGGTAGTCAATTGTTTTGCCAGAGTCAGTTATCACATCCTTTCGATGCCACGTCAATGTACCCACTAGAAACAAGTTAGACTTGTTCGCTTCAATTGCCTCCCTATGTGTTTGGAGAGGAATTGGCCAGCACGAGGCGGTTCTATAGATGGGCAGGCGGCAAAAAACAGGGGAAAACGCGCGAACCAGCTAGACGAGGAGGGAAGCTTCTACATTCGCGGGGGACGTGGCATTGGCCATTGGGCGCCAACACGCAGTCATCCAGGTACGCAATAAAGGATGCGAAGAGGCTTCCTATATCAGCAAGGACCAACTTCCCCACCAATAGCTCATCTAACAGAACTCCCAAGTTAACTGCGCTGAGGCTGGTGTAGTCATGAGATGGGTGACCGGATGGGAAGTGGAATCGATGTTAACTAGAGGGATGGGTTACTGGAAAGGTTTATTATAAACCTTTGTAGTGACCCATCCGTCTAGTTAATATCGAGGTTTTTGTTTTGTAATTTTTGACATTTTTTGTTTATTGAACACAAGTTAAAGGTCTATCGCGTTACTTTTTAATAATTTTTATTTTTTGAACATATGCTAATTGACTTGAAAGAAGGTCTACCGCGTTACTTTACGACATGTTCCCAAAAATGGTGATATGACCTCTGTCAACTTATAAGTCATGTCTGTCAAATTAACCTCGAGGTACTTGTTCTCAAATTAACCTCTGGGCCTTGCCGGAGTGCTGCAATGTGTCGGCATCAATTGCAAGATGAGCCACCAAGCTAGTAGTGGAGTTGCCAACATGCTCAAAGTGCACGCAACATTGAGTAGAAAGAAGCATGCATAGGAAATTAATGCGTGCTTAGGGAGGTCCTGTGCTCAAAGAGCAAGTATTCTTTTGGTTACACTATAAGACTAGCCACAGCGGGAGTAACTTCAGCAGTAACATCGAGTCCAACTCAGAAAATTTGCTTATGTGGCAATGAGTTAATGAGGAGAGAGGTAGTTTGAGTAACTTAGCTAGTTACTGTAACATCAGATGTCCCAGTGCAATATGAGTCTATAACCTAATAAATGAACATTTGCATGTTACCACACTTATGTTACTACCCACTATGCGAAGAGGCTTCCTATATAAGCAAGCACCAGCTTCACTACCGATTGCTCATCCAATAGAACTCCCAAGTTAACTGTGCTGAGGATGGAGTAGTCATCAGATGGGTGACCGAATGGGAAGTGGACTCGATGTTAAACTAATGGGATGGGTTACTATAAATGTTTAATTGGCTTAAATGCATATAGTGCTTCGTCCTATCAGTTGAACCTTGAGGTCTTTGTTTTGTAATTTTTGACATTTTTTGTTTTTTGAACACATGTTAATCGAAGGTCTATCTCGTTACTTTTTGATAATTTTTGTTTTTTGAAAACATGTTAATTGGCTTGAAAGAAGGTCTATCGTGTTACTTCATGACATCTTTAAAAAAAGTCATATGACTTTTGTCAACCTATAAGGAATGTCTGTCAAATTAACCTCGAGGTACTTGTTCTTAAATTAACCTCTAGGTCTTGCAGGAGTACTTGTTTTTTCAACACATGTTAATCGAAGGTCTATCATGTTACTTTTTGATAATTTTTGTTTTTTGAACACATGTTAATTGTCTTGAAAGAAGGTCTATCGTGTTACTTCACGCCATCTTTCCAAAAAAAGTGATATGACTTCTGTCAACCTATAAGGCATGTCTGTCAAATTAACCTCGAGGTACTTGTTCTCAAATTAACCTCTGGGTCTTGCAGGAGTACTTATTTTTTGAACACAGGTTAATCAAAGGTCTATCGCGTTACTTTTTGATAATTTTTGTTTTTTGAACACATGTTAATTGGCTTGAAAGAAGGTCCATCGTGTTACTTCACGACATCTTTCCAAAAAAAGTGATATGACTTCTGTCAACCTATAAGGCATGTCTGTCAAGTTAACCTCGAGGTACTTGTTCTGAAGTTAACCTCTGGGCCTTGCAAGAGTGATGCAATGTGTTAGCTTCAATTGCAAGATGAGCCAGCAAGCTAGCAGTGAAGTTGCCAACATGCTCAAAGTGCACGCAACATTCAGTAGAAAGAAGCATGCCCAGGAAATTAATGTGTGCTTAGGGAGGCCTTTGCTCAAAGAGCAAGTGTATATAAGGTACAGTCGGCAGGCTATATGGACGAGGAGCGAGAAGCAATACGAGCTGCTGGATATACTATAACTAGGTGTCCCACACAGGTAACATTCAAAGTTATTCTCACACTATAGAATGGTATAGGAATGTGGAGAGATTTGTTGATTTTATATCGCTGAATAATATTAAATATTATGAGTGCATACGCTCCACCGCGAGGTTCCTTGCTCCTTCTCGGTCGTCGGGAATCTACGTTCTTCCACTCCTTTTTTTACGTGATCTTTGTTCATCCTTTTGCCAACACGCGAGACATCTAGCATCAAGGTGCACGTGTCATGCAAGAAAATGGAGATAATCAGATAAGCAGTGCGTAAGTGAGTCATGCACTTCGATGGCACCTACTACGCCATATTTTTTCTCCTCGATGGCACGTGAATAGTGCATGTACTCAACGACGGAGCACGGGATGGTAGCCATGGCATGGTCAACCCTTTATTGGAGATAGTACTAAATAACTTTGATGTGTCCCGTCAACTCGTAGAACAACGAGAAGCTTGCTTACTACGCCTTCTCCCTCGCCAACGCGTGCGTGGTGGCTCGCAACACGAGGAGAAAATTTTGCTTAGCGGTTGACGTGCAGCAGTTCGTTTGGTGTCAGATTGCCAGAAGTACTATTGTAGTACCATCATTATTGTTCGACTTCCGGAAGAGGCGAAGAGCCAAGTGCAAGGTCACCTACTAACCTAGTACAGTATACTATAGCCAAAGCTGGTCCACCTTTTTAGAGCATGGTTAATTAATATAGGCGGCTCTTGCAGTAGCACATCATTTAGAGCAAGTAATACTCTCTTCGTAGGAACTAAAACAGAGGAATAGGAAAATAATGGATTGGAGTGGCATGTCCACTTGAATCCCATAGCATTAACACGGTGTTCCCCTAAAAAACAGAGTGTTTGACACAGGAAAAACAAAGGAAGTGAAAAGAAAGTTGGAATGGATGCTAGATTGCCAATTAACACATGATTACATAGGAAAAAAATCCTATAGCATTCTATCCTATGAATCAAACGACCAATGTAGGGAGCACGGTGCTGCCTCTCATCGACCTCCTCTATAGGAGTTTTCTTCTAGTAGAGGCACAGCTTAGGCCAAGGACACATTTGATTTTCAAGTATGGCTCGATTAACTCAACTGTGTCTCCTAGCTAGCAGCGCCCACCTGCAAATGAGTGCCACCATGAGATGTGCGACAATGATAGAGGCTCTAGGAGGACCAGAGGCAGGCGGGCAACGAGGTAGCGCAACGACCCCTTGAGCTTGAAAGGCACCCTCATGATCTCCTCTCCTCGTAGGGAAGGTCGGGGTCCATTGGGTACATCTCCGATGACATCCGCGGCTTCCCATGGCATCGTTGCCATTTCATTAGTGTAAATAATTAGTCAACTCCTAGTCAACAATTAAAACCGCCTAAAATATAACAGGCGAACACTAAAACCGCTCAAGGGCGAGGAGGGAGTAGTATACTGTACTACGTTAGTAGGTGACCCTGCGCTTGGCTCTTCGCCTCTTCCGGAAGTCGAACAATAATGATGGTACTACCGTAGTACTTCTGGCAATCTGACACCAAATGAACTGCTGCATGTCCACCGCTTGTAAGAAAAAGTTTCTCCTCGTGCTGCGAGCCAGAGCACACGCGTTAGTGAGGAAGAAGGCATAGTAAGCAAAATTCTCGTCGTTCTACGAGTTGACGGGACACATCAAAATTATTTAGTACGTACTCTCTCCAAAAAAGAGCTGACCATGTCATGGCTACCATCCTGTGCTCCGTCGTTGAATACATGCACTATTCACGTGCCATCGAGGAGAAAAAATATTGCGTAGTAGGTGCCGTCGAAGTGCACGACTCACTTACGCACTGCTTATCTGATTATCTCCATTTTCTTGCATGACACATGCACCTTTATGCTAGATGTCTCGCGTGTTGGCAAAAGGATGAACAAAGCTCACGTAAAAAGAGTGGAAGAACATAGATTCCCGACGTCCGAGAAGGAGCAAGGAACCTCGCGGTGGAGAGTCTGCAAGGAACATCGCGTGTTTTCCCCTATTTTTTCCGCCTGCCCACCTATAGAACCGCCTCGCGCTGGCCAATTCCTCTCCAAAAACCTAGGGAGGTGGTTGAACCGGACAAGTCTATCTTCGTAGGAACTTCAAACGCAGGAATAGGAAAATGAGATAAATACACCGGCGGTCACTGAAGTTGAGGCCGAAGCACATTACGGTCATTGGACTTCAGATACGCTCAATACGGTCACTGAATACGAGTTGTGATGATTGTATGGTCATTGGTTCATCGTATAGATTGGTATCATATCTGTATGGCACTTGTTGACTGGTCAAACAGTCTATGTGGCGCCTAGTACAACATGTCCTCTCTCTGCCTTGTGGTTCCACATGTCAGTTAGTGGAATAAACAAATAAAAGAACATGAACTGTTCGCTAACCACTAGAGGCGATACATCAGGATGCTAAGTTGAAGATATTTTATATTGATAACCACGCAAGCAGCCACGCATGGACACACGCCAACGCACTAACTCATGCATATACGCGCACAACATAAAGCACACAACACATGTACACAACACATGCATGCACACACTCGGCCGCAGAATGCACGTGAATAACACATGCATGCGCACACACTCGGCTGCATGGAGGCTTGCGCCATCTGCGGCGACATCCGGTTCATCATGCTACGGCGAAGCTCGCACACAACGGTGCCTACACATCTCTCGCAACACCTCTTTGTCGTCGTTGCTCAACGACTAGCCGGAGACGAAGGCAACCACAACCTCGGCCTTAGAGCTAGCACCGATGGAAAAGCACGTACGGAGTGCCCACAACATGGTGCGTCCCCAGCCGCCTCTACTCCTTCTGCGCACGTTGTCTATGAAGGCGGCTGCATTCCTAATGATGATGTGGGTGAGATCTTCTAGTACTCAGATGATGACGATACGGACTAGACGGCCGGATGGCAGGAGGCACAAGATGCAGAGCAGGAGCTAGGGTCGTGGACCCATGGTGGCAAGGCGATGTGGTTCTCCGGGGGGCTGGTCCGACATGGTGATTGTTCGAAGGTAGAGAGGGATTTAATGGAATAGTTGATTGTGCTTGAGCCTCGTGGGCATATATATAGGAGTACATGGTCATCTTGGAGTACACGGAAAGTCAGAATATTTCCTAGTCTATCCTATATTTCTAATCTAACAATGACACTCAACAGTGATCAAGAGTGGTTCACGTGTGAGCAAGACTCCATGCAGGAGCGCATTGACGCCAAGCATGTCATGCAGGAGCACGTCGGCCGTAGCAGATAACGAGCACAAGAAAAACATGAGCATGTCAAGGGAGAGGAAGGGGTTGGCCGGTGCTCCAATGTCTGTATGTCCTCGTGTGTGCGTGTGCATTCCGCCGGTGCTCTAAGGCCAAAGCCATCGCTGCCTTGCCTTCGTCTCAATTTGGTCATCGAGCAACGATGACAAAGAGGTGCTGCAAGAGATGTCACAACAGGGGGCTTTTTGGATAAGCTTGTCTGTAGCACGATGAACCGGACAGTGAAGGCCATGATGGTGGATGCCTGCCTTCTCGTGCGATTAGCTGCTGCTGCAGCGGCGCACGGAGAGGTCTCCTCGCTTGCTGGCTACTACTACTGTGTGTGGTGGCCGTGGTGGTGCTGGACGATGGGTCAAGCAGAGCAGAGCATGCGGCCGGCTATGTGTGGGTGCGGCCGTCCGGCATGCATACGCAACCTCCTTCCACCTAGCCGCAGATGGCGCACGAGAAGGCAGGCACGGGTATCCATGTGTTGTGTGCGGACGTGGTGTGCACCGTGTGTGCATGCATGGGTATTATTTAAAAATAAAAGATCTATACATTAGCATTCAAGTGTATTGATTCAAATAGTTAGCCTACTACGTGATCAGCAAGCCAGAGATTCCGGATTCTGCGCGCATAGTCCTTGTTTTTTTACATGTTTTTTATTTCATCAGTTGGCAGGTGGGACCCATGATACAGGTAGGACGTAGTAATGACAATGCAATAGTAGGTTCCACATATACAAATTTGACCAGTCAACTGGACAAAATACGGAGCTCTATGGTGAGACATTGACCGTATAATTACTGTAACTCGTATTCAATGATTGCATTGAGCGTATTCTGAAGTCCAATGACCGTATCGTGCTTTGACCTGAACTTCAGTGACCATCAATGTATTTATCTCTAGGAAAATTATGAGGGGGGTGTCTCCAACAGTGTTCCTCGGCTCGCACCTAGCATTACGGTGGTCGAACTTGGAGTCATTCATCTGGTACACGTGGCATCTCAGATCTTTACACAAGGTGACGTACACCGTCAAGGTCCACGGAGAAGGGGGTGAGGGCGGATGCCACCTCTCACTGTGTCCGCCATTTGAAACGGCGTGCCGGCCCAGGGTGCCGCTCGCTGCACTCCCATCTGTACCCGCCTCCTCGCCGCATTCAAAAACCTACATTTAAACCCGCGTGGAATGCGAGAAACCAATTCCGGCCACACACGTCCGTTCAGGAGCAGGACACCAGCCAAGATCCTCCTTCCACCATTTTGTCCGCTCTTTTAGCGGCATCCGACGAGCAGGAAGGGCAGTTCTCTGACATAAAAGCCGTCTGGATGGCCCGCCAAGCCTAGCTGTTACGAGCGAGGCAGATCGCTGCTCCACCTACCTCGCCTAGCCCGTCGGAGGCAGTTGCCGCGCTAAGCCAGCGCGTGGCTCTGCAGCTGGCCTCTCCAATACAGCTTGAGGAACAGTGCCAACTTGCTCCATGCCGTCTTGTCTGGGAGCACGGCGGCACGGGCATCCTCACTGCCCTCGATGCCACCATATCGTACAGTGCCTCCAGTGTCTGCGATTGTGCCATCCGCCGTTGATGCGCGCGTAGCCGCGACATGCAGGCAGAGAAAGAAGCCGCCGCGGATGTCAACGAGGTGACACGGCTACAAGGATGTCGACGAGGTGACGACCATCACATCCCCGCCCGCCGCCATCATCGAGGAGAAGTAGAACACGGGAGGCCGCCACCGATTGTATCCCATGAAGGCCACCACCGAGGCGACGCCGGCGAATAAACCGGTGTCTTGCACGATTCTTGTTCTGCTGGATGCTGGAGGAGGACAAAGAGATCGAGCGGCGACCATTTAGATTAGGTATATTTGTCGGCGTTCTGGGAATGGGGGTCCCCAGACTTGCCTGCCTGTGGCCCACGGCGTGGCTAAGTCAGCAGGCCGTATGGCCCATCTTCATCAACAAGGCATCCAAGCCTCGCGAGGCGGGCGATGCAAGACCTCCTTAGGAGTGGCCTAGTCAAGCAGGCTCATGAGGAGCGGAGATATCAAGGCGGGGCAAACCTCACGAGGCTCTCATGACGTGAGCCATGACGATTCAAGACCAAAGTGAGCGCCAAGGCTGCAGCGTCCTTGTTTCCTCTTTGGTGCTAAGGAGGCCAGGGCAGGCAAGGAGTACCGAGGCATCAGGCAAAGGTTGCTATATCGGTGCAACGAGACCAAGACCAGGAGTACGGCAAGGCGGAGGTCATCGTGGAGCCCAAGACGGCGTCACCACCAGAGCCTTTCGCAGGGGAAGACCATTTTTGTTAGAATAGCTTGTACTAGTTGTCCCCCTTTAAATTTGCCCGCCGTTGTTGGCTCCCTTTCCACTCAATATTTGGGAACAGGACCAGGGCCTATATAAGTAGAGCTAGCCACCACAGTAGGGGCATCGAGCAGTTCATCTAGCTCTCACCCGCTAAGTCACCAAGCACAAGAACACCTCAACCTCAGGAGGCTGTTCTTTCCCTTGTACTGTTCTTCATCAGCCCAAGAGGCAATCCACCACCACTACACTGGAGTAGGGTATTACACCAAAACGGTGGCCCGAACCAGTATAAATCCCGTGTCTTTCTGTGTTGCGAGTTCGTCGAGTTTGTCCGCGAGATCTTAGCGAGCTAGGGAGTAGATCGTTAGGAGGGAAAGACTTCACGCGCACCCCAGTGTTCGAACATTAAGGGTTTGCCAGAATTCCACATCCGACATTTGGCGCGCCAGGTAGGGGTGCGCCGTAGCTTCCCTTCCATTAGTTCGTCGCTCCGTCGTCTCCATTATGGACGCTCGCCGTGCTCGAGCTGAGCGTCGGGCTGCCCTCGCTGCCCGCGTTGCTCAGACGGCTCCCATCGGCGGGCCACCTCGTCGTTCTCTGTCTCCCGCCGCCAACGCTGCCACTGGCCCGGCGGGGAACGAGCAGCAGGCGTCCTCGCTGCATCCTTCGGTGTGGCAGGACGGCCGCCCCGCCACTCCATCGCTGACCCCGGCCAGTTCCTCGTCTCATGCACGCCGCGCTCCCATGGAGGCGCGGGCCGCACTCCTCACCGCAAACGAACTCCTGCGCTACTGCCCCGTCGACGACCTCTACGAGGAGTGGCTCGACCGCATTGCCGAGCTCGTCCGCGCCGCAGGGGGCTCCCCGGTGCCGTCCCTCTCTCTACCTCACCCTCAACTAGCCACAGGCGATGAGGCTCATGGCGCGCCTCCACCACCTCTGCCCCAAGACGGTGCCTTGGCACCAAGGCGCACGGCCCCACGACGTGATCCACCACGCCCGGTGCCCACGCGCGAAGGGAGAAGCTGCCAAGAAATCCCGCGGCCGCGAGAAGCTGCACCTGCGCTCCCCGCGCCGCCTCGTCAAGACAGCGCACCACCAGCGGCGGCGTCGCGCGGACCTTGTCAAGACCAAGCTCCTCCTCCAAAGCGGCCCCCAGCAACCACGGCTGGGTGCCGCGCCTTCACCCCCGAGCTGCGTAGCGTCGCTTGGCCAGGCAAGTTCAAGCCTGATCTGCCTCCTCGCTACGACGGCACCGCCGACCCCGCGGTGTTCCTACAGCTCTACCAGCTGAGCATCGAAGCAGCCAATGGCGATGAGAAAGTCATGGCGATTTGGTTTCCCATGGCTCTCAAGGATGGAGCCCGCTCCTGGCTCCTGAACCACAGCACGGCTCGATCTCCTCCTGGGACGAGATGCACGACCGCTTCGTCGCCAACTTCTAGGGCACTCGTGACCGCCTTCCGGCCGCGGGTGACCTGCGCCGCATCAAGCAACAACCAGGAGAGACCCTCCAGAAGTACATCCAGCGCTTTAACAACACCCACCTCAAGATTCCCAAGGTCACGGACGAGGCCATCATCTCCGCGTTCTCCGAAGGCGTCCGCGATGTCAAGATGAAGGAAGAGCTCGCCATCCACGAGGAGATCTGCACATCTCAGGAGCTGTTCAACCTGGCGACCAAGTGCGCAAGAGCTGAGGAGGGGCACCTCTCTCTCCTTGAGCTGCCAGCCGCGGGCGCAGAGGATAAGAAAGCCAAGGCGAAGGACGTGAAGCGCAAGGAAGCAGCAGTGCTAGCAGCAGAGCCCGGCACCAAGCGGGGCAGGGATCAGCCCGAGTCCTCCCAGAACAGCCGACCGTTCTGCGCCTTCCATAACCTGAACACCCACAACACCAGCAACTGCCAAGAGCTCAGAGCCATACAAGAAGGACACTTCGATCGACGCCCCGAGTGCAGTGACCGGGGCTACGGCCGTGGAGGAGGACGTGGAGGCGGACGATGGGACGACCGTGGCCCGCACCAGGAGTGGCGCGACATGCCTCGTGAAGACCGTCGGCAGGACCATCCTCGCGAGGGGGCCTGGAGGGACCAGCCTCATGAGGATCGCCCCCAAGGCAACACCGGTCTTCCCCGCTATCGCCACCAAGGAGGAACGACGACCACCATCAGGACGAGGGGGCTGGGGGATTCTAGGAGCCGCGCGCAATAGCCTGAATCTTGGGCAGCGCCCAGGCCCCAGCCTCTCAGCGCATCTTCAAACAGTTTGCTCGCGAGGTGAACGCGGTGCTCCCCAAGCTCGAGGCCACGCGCCCGCTCAAGTGGTCCCAATGCGCCATCACTTTCAACTCGGCAGATCAGCTCAAGTGCGCGGCCACTGCCGGCGCCCTCCCGATGTTGTGTTCCCCAGTCATCAGCAATGTGCAGGTTACCAAGACCCTCATCGACGGCGGCGCAGGGCTCAACGTCCTGTCCGTCGACACGTTCGACAACCTCCAAGTGTCGTATGAGCAGCTCCAGCCTACCAAACCTTTCTCAGGAGTGACAGACGGTTCCACCACACTGATAGGGTAGGTCCGCCTGCCTGTCACTTTCGGAGAGCGCAAGAATTACCGCACCAAGCTCATCGACTTCGACGTCACAAGACATCCGCCATTGCATAACGCCATCCTCGGGTATCCGCCCGCCAAGTTCATGGCAGTCACCCACCACGGCTACAACGTTCTCAAGATGCCGGGAAGCGGAGGAATCATCACGGTCCCGTGTGAAGAGAGAGATGCGGTGTGCTCCCTTGAGCGCGCCTTCCAAGCTGCAGCAATCGACAACCCCGACAACAGAAGTGAGGGCCCTCCGGAGGCCATCCCCAAGAAGAAGCAGCTGCGCCGCGCAGGACCTTAGGAGGATGGCGTCGCGGCGGGAGCCTCATCAGGATCAGCGTCCGTCCCAGGGGCGCCTCCCTCCATCGCATAGGAAGGCGCGCCCGGCGCCCTCCTCGGGCAGGGCTCGGGGGCTCTCTTCTGGAGGGCCTCAGACCTTGCCAACCTCACGAGGGAGGCGTTTGGGCACCACTTGGAGGCGTGCTTCGCGGCAAGTGTCCCTCAGGAGAGCACAAGGCAAGGAGTGCCCACCACTCAGGAGTTCATCACCAAGACCACTCAGGAACTTCAAGACGCAAGAGCCATGCGCGGCGACAGCCGCTCACGAGGTGCTGCTCCCCATCCTGGCGAGGGTGCTGGGCTGCGAGTCTGCATCGACGTCCCCAAGCTCAACAGGGCCGCATCTCAGGAGCGCTTCTGGACATCACGTGTGGGCCGCTGGGAGGGCCGACCACACAACTACATTCGCATGCCCTTCGGCTTGCCGAGCGTGGCGTCAGCCTATCACCGCAACATGCGGCGTGTCCTGGCGGCTCAGGAGGCCAGGTACCACGCCGTCCTGGAGGAAATGGAGACGGTCCTCAGGGAACCTCCCGAGCCCCCAGAGCCTCCCGAGGCTCAGGGCTCCGGTGGCTCATGAGGAGTCACTCCTCCGACGCACGCCTTTAGCTGCACCAACTCTACTTCATCTACGTAACTGTGTGACATCTTCCAAGCTCGTTTAGCCGAGCGCCTCGGGCTGCATCATTCCCAGGCCGCGTGGGTCCGTCCCTGCGGGATGTATCCCTTTTGCTTATGTCTTTAGCTTACCTTGCTGGGGGCGCCCCTCGGGCTGCATCATCCCAAAGCCACTCGGCCTGGACCCAGTGGCATGTATCTTCCTGCATTTACCTAAGCTAATCTGCTTTCCGTGCTTAACCTGCTTACGGGTATCGCCTGCTCGATCACCGCCCACCACGGGTCTGTTCATCCTATGCAATTCGCTTGCGCGTTAAGAGGGGGGCTCCTGAGCATCGCGACTCAGAGCTTCCATCGGCTCTCCAGCCCTCACCTGGCCTTAACCACGGCATTGCGACTGGCATACCGGTGGCTGAGCTCGCCGAGGGCCGGGACACGAGGACGTAGAGTGCTTGCATCTAACCGCCTTGCAGGAACATACTGATCACCAAGACTCAAGACCAGCGCAACCCGCCTTGAGGTAGGGCCTCATGAGTCCTGCTACTGGCTCACGAGTGCCCAGATACACCTTGCAGCCCTGCCGTGTAAGCCACGTGTCAGGGCGAGGTTGTACACGCCCCTGGGGCTCCTCCCAGAGGGGGCCCCCATCCCACGCACAAGTAGAAGCACCATGCTCTGCGCTGGTCATCGACACTGCCGAGGAGCGACTATGCCCGTGCACAAGCGGAAGCACTATGCTCCGCGCTGGTGAAACAACTGAGGGCGGCCCCACGGTCGTACCAACCTCAGGGATCCCAGAGCTCAGCGTCTAGCCTCACCGCAACACCTCCCCTCGGGAGAGCCATGCAAGGGGGCACGGGGGCTGCGCACGGGTTACACCCGCTCGGGTCGCACCCAAGCGCACGCCACGCAACCAGGTCTACCAGACCTGGGCGTCGCGCGCCCCTCCCGAGGCCTCAGCGAGGGCAGGTACGGAAATTGTTTGCACGTCAAGGGGGACTCCTGAGCATCGCGACTCAGGAGCCTAACTGGTCACGTAGCCCCTCACTCCTTGGTCCGTCCTGGTCTTCGGTCGGCCCAATGGCGGTTGAGGTATGCGCGGGGCCGGGCTCTACCGACATAGAACATTAATCTATCCTCGCGAACTCTCCCTATAAGTTGTTTGCGCGTCAAGGGGGACTCCTGAGCATCATGACTCAGGAGCCTAACTGGTCATGTAGCCCCTCACTCCTTGGTCCATCCTGGTCTCCGGTTAGCCCAATGGCGGTTGAGGTATGCGCGGGGCCGGGCTCTGCCGATGCAGAACGCAAAGCAAATAGGAAGGAAATCGCAAAATCTCGAAGCAAATATTACAAACACATTGTTCTCACGGTACCAAATTAAAAGTCTAAACACCTCCGCGAGGCCTAATGCATGTTGTAGGAACAAAATAGGAGAATAGCCGTAGGTCAGCCCCGGACGCCGCCATCACCTGCGGAAGGCGCCACTTCGTGAGCAACGTTGTCTTCACCTTCACCACCAGCTGGAGGATCGGCAACATCGCCGGACAGAGGAGCGGAGAAAAAGCCGCGGAACTTCTTCAACAAAGCCTCCACCTGACCTTGCACGGCTGCGGCGGTGGCCTCATATTGATCTTCGGCCACAGGCTCCAGCAGCTCGTCAAGACAAGCGTTGGGGTCACGAAGGTGCAAGTGGCTGAAGACGCGGGTCAATGTAGCTGAAGACAGGACACGAGCTTCCGCCTCCGCCATGGGACGAATGCCATCAACGACTTCCTCGAGCGCCTCCACCAAGAGAGGAAGCAGCCGGGCGGGGCCGTCCTCATCGGTGGCCAGCGACTTCTCCAGGCCGTGCTCGTACAACGTCTTCAGTGCCTCGCGAGATCTCTTCTCGAGGTCGGCAAAAGCCGCGCGGTCTTCGGTCAGGACTCGTGCCTTGGCGTCGAGATCGGCCTCCCTCGTCTCCGCCTTCCGCACCAACTCTTCCAACCGGTTGCGCTCAGCGGCCTGCGCCCTCCCCAACTCCACCAGCTCAGCATCACGGTTCTTGACGGCGTCCTCCCGGGCCTTCATCTCCTCCTCCTTCGCTTGGTGGCAGCGTGCTTCTTCGGTGCGCTTGTCGCGAAGGCTCTGCAACTCGTCCTCCAGCGCCCGGCAGTGGTCACGGGCGGCCTTGGCGTCTTTCAGCGCCATCTCACGATCGGCTGCGGCGTTGGTGGCACTTTGCTTCTCCTTCTCAGAAGCCGCAGCGGCCTAGCCCAGCGTTGCGCGAACCGCCAAGTTAGAGTGGATCCAGCCTGAGGCCAGCTCCAGGTGCCCGGCCACAAGGCGTGGGTCCGTGCTCAGGAGATCCGCCTGCAGCTGGGTCATCTCCGAAAGAGCATGTTCCAGAGCAACCAGCGGCAGGCTGACAGCTGTAACGGCAAACCATGTTTATGCTTGTGCCTGTTCACAGGGATCCCATGGGAAGGATAGCAGGCGGCACCACGAGTCTCTTTTCCTCTCGTGCAATTCGCTTGCGCATTAAAAGGGGGGCTCCTGAGCATCGCGACTCAGGAGCTCTTATTTGCTCTCTAGCCCTCACCCCCTGGCCTTGATCATGGCATCGTGACCTGACATACCGGGCGGTGAGCTCGCCGAGGGCTGTGGACCTCGTGGACGAGAGCACTAAGGAGAGCACGGGGGGGAGGGAAACTCGTATGGGCCGGCCTAGCTATGCCGCACAAGTAGGCACGCAGCCTTGGCGCAACGTCAGGATTCGCCACGAAATCAACAAGATAAGTCCCGCCCTCGGATCGGCTAAATGCTTGGGCTTAATGGTCACTCACACCTTGCCGCAACCCCGTTGCGGCCACGTCGACTCCCTTTCTCGCCTTACCATGGCTGCTTGAGCGCTAAGGGGGACCTCCTGAGCATCGCGCCTCAGGGGCTCTTCATCGACCTCGGGCCGCACACCTCTTGGCCTTGACCACGGCACGCGACCTGGCATACCAGCGACGGCTGTAGCCTGCCTGGGGACCGGGACCTGTCAGCGTAGAGCAACAAGCTATCGTGAGGAAAGAAAGGGGGGACCGAGCCTTAACGGGACATGCGTTCAACAAATTCTCATAACATGGAAGATAGGCACAAAAGACATTACAGACCCTTACATGCCCCCACAGGGTAATTCATGATTCTTCGCAGGGAACAAAAGCTAAAACTAAGGGGGATCCTATCTACACCCTCCCGTGGCAGACGCCATTATCAACAGTGGGCCACGGGAGGCCGACGCCAACCCCATCCAGATCAGCGGCGGCGATGGTCGGACGTTGTGGCTCTGCTCCGAGCGCGGCGAGAGCTCGGCGGCACGTAGGTGTCATCGCTCGTCTCCGGAGTCTCCTAGAGCTCAGGAGAGCTGCTAGACTCCCAAGGGCTGCTGCTGCTGGAGTGGCCGCGAGCGGAGCCTGCGTCAACTTGACGCTCCTCTCCGGAGCAGCACTCCAGGCGGCGGCCCTCGGCATCAAAGACCTTGATGAAGAGTGTGGGGACGTTGTCGAACTCAAAGTGGATCGCGAGGGCACCCCTCGCACAGCAGACCCGAGCGATCTCGCCCCAGCCGCGAGTCATGAAGATCTTGCCGGCAGGGACCGCCTCGATCTCTGCTCTGGTCGCCGGGGTGCTGCAGTCGGTGTGCTGCAACCAGAGCTCGAGAGGCCCCCTCGGCGGCATCACGTAGGAGAAGAACCGCGGGAAGCGGATCCAGGAGCTTGGAGGCATCGGCGCCCACAGCACCAGCTCATGCGACGAGTCTGTGGCATGGATTCTAGGGGCGATGGCGCGCGTCGCTGAGGCGCGGCAACCCCTGACACGGCATGGGTGGCGCTGCTCATCGCTCTATCCTACCGAGCCCTCGGCTCGGGCGTACAAGGGTAGGGGATACCCCAGAGGAGGCTGCTCGCACCAAGGCCTCGTCACCACCAGCACCGCCGCTTCATCACGACGGTGGACCGACCTCTTCTTCGGCAGAAGTGGCCCCTGGTCATCCCGGGGAGCCTTTCCCTTCTCTTCGGCAGAAAACCTTCTGTTAGGCGCCATTGTTGTTAGCCGTGGAGCAAGGAGGAAGAAGCAAGCAAGCGAGGAAGAGATGGGCGACGGGGGCTCCGCCCCCCTCCTCATTTATAGCAAGAGAAGGCCAACCGGCTCCTCCCACGATCACAGGTAATGATGGTCTTCCTTGCATGTCGCAGGGACTTGTCAAGTCGTGCAGTTGCCGAGGCAGCGTGGGGAAGCGGAGACGCCCATGTCGAATCAACTGCCACGCGTCAACCGAGGACGCAGGCTTTTGGGGCCCGCGGTGTTCCGTACTTGACCCTTGGCTTCGCCGCGAAGCCAAGCCCGAGCGCACCTTGGGCCCGGGGGCTACTGTCGGTGTTCTGGGAACGGGGGTCCCCAGACTTGCCTGCCTACGGCCCACGGCGTGGCTAAGTCAGCATGCCGTACGGCCATCTTCATCAACAAGGCATCCAAGACCCTCGCGAGGGACCAAGCCTCGCGAGGCGGGCGACGTAAGACCTCCTCAGGAGTGGCCTAGTCAGGAAGGCTCACGAGGAGCGGAGATATCAAGGTGGGGCAAACCTCACGAGGCTCTCGTGACGTGAGCCATGACGATTGGCGCCAGGCGGGCGCCAGCGCGTGCAGGATCCTTGTTTCCTCTTTGGTGCTAAGGAGGCCAGCGCAGGCGATGAGTACCGAGGCATCAGGACAAGGTTGCTATATCGGTGCAACGAGACCAAGAACAGGAGGACCGCAAGGCGGAGGTCATCGTGGAGCCCAAGATGGTGTCACCACCAGAGCCTTTCGCAGGCGAAGACCACTTTTGTCAGGATAGCTTGTACTAGTTGTCCCCCTTCAAATTTGCCAGCCGTTGTTGGTTCCCTTCCTGCTCAATATTTGGTAAGAGGACCAGGGCCTATATAAGTAGAGCTAGCCACCACAGTAGGGACATCGAGCAGTTCATCCAGCTCTCACCCGCTAAGTCACCAAGCACAAGAACACCTCAACCTCAGGAGGTTGTTCTTTCCCTTGTACTGTTCTTGATCAGCCCAAGAGGCAATCCACCACCACGACACTGGAGTAGGGTATTACACCACAACAGTGGCCCGAACCAGTATAAATCCCGTGTCTTTCTGTGTTGCGAGTTTGTCGAGTTCGTCCGCGAGATCTTAGCGAGCTAGGGAGTAGATCGGTAGGAGGGAAAGACTTCGCGCGCACCCCAGTGTTCGAACCTTAAGGGTTTGCCGGAACCCCACATCCGACAATATTAATTCTACCAGGCTAGTTGTAATGGGAGTATCATAAGTAGTATCATGCATGCCAACTAGTAGGCAAATTTGATGAGGTGGTTGATAGGTCTCCAGCGTATCTATAATTTTTGATTGCTCCATGCTATATTAACTTCTGTTTTGGACATTATTGGGCTTTATTATTCACTTTTATATTATTTTTGGGACTAACCTATTAACCGGAGACCCAGCCCAGAATTGCTATTTTTTGCCTATTTCAGAGTTACGCAAGAAAATAATATCAAACGGAGTCCAAACGGAATGAAACCTTCGGGAACGTGATTTTCGAAACGAACATGATCCAGGAAACTTGGAGCCTACGTCAAGCAACCAACAGGGAAGCCATGAGGTAGGGGGGCACGCCTACCCCCCTTGGGCGTTCCCTCCACCCTCGTGGGCCCCCTGTTGCTCCACCGACGTACTTCTTCCTCCTATATATACCTACGTACCCCCAAACGATCAGATACGGAGCCAAAAACCTAACTCCACCGCCGCAACCTTCTGTACCCACGAGATCCCATCTTGGCGCCTGTTCTGGAGCTCTGCCGGAGGGGGCATCAATCACGGAGGGCTTCTACATCAACACCATAGGCTCTTCGATGAAGTGTGAGTAGTTTACCTCAGACCTTCAGGTCCATAGTTAGTAGCTAGATGGCTTCTTCTCTCGTTTTGGATCTCAATACAATGTTCTCCCCCTCTCTCGTGGAGATCTATTCGATATAATCTTCTTTTGCGATGTGTTTGTTGAGACCGATGAATTGTGGGTTTATGATCAAGTTTATCTATGAAAAATATTTGAATCGTCTGAATTATTTTATGTATGATTGGTTATCTTTGTAAGTCTCTTCGAATTATGAGTTTGGTTTGGCCTACTAGATTGATCTTTCTTGAAATGGGAGAACTGCTTAGCTTTGGGTTCAATCTTGCAATGTCCTTTCCCAATGATAGTAGGGGCAGCAAGGCACGTATTCTATTGTTGCCATCAAGGATAACAAGATGGGTTTTTATTTATCATATTTCATGAATTTATCCCTCTACATCATGTCATCTTGCTTAAGGCGTTACTCTGTTCTTATGAACTTAATACTCTAGATGTATGCTGGATAGCGGTCGATGTGTGGAGTAATAGTAGTCGATGCAGGCAGGAGTCGGTCTACATGTCTCGGACGTGATGCCTATATACATGATCATACTTAGATATTCTCATAACTATGCTCAATTCTGTCAATTGCGCAACGGTAATTTGTTCACCCACCGTAAAATACTTATGCTCTTGAGAGAAGCCACTAGTGAAACCTATGCCCCCCGGGTCTACCTCCATCATATTAATCTTCCACCACTTAGTTATTTCCATTGCTTTTTACATTGCTTTTATTTTACTTTGCATCTTTATCATAAAAATACCAAAAATATTATCCTATCATATCTATCAGATCACACTCTCGTAAGTGACCGTGTAGGGATTGACAACCCCTTACCGCGTTGGTTTCAAGGATTTATTTGTTTTGTGTAGGTGCGAGGGACTCGCGCGTAGCCTCCTACTGGATTTATACCTTGGTTCTCAAAAGCTGAGGGAAATACTTACGCTACTTTGCTGCATCACCCTTTCCTCTTCAAGGGAAAACCAACGCAGTGCTCAAGAGGTAGCAAGAAGGATTTCTAGCGCCGTTGCCGCGAAGGTCTATGCAAAAGTCAACATACCAAGTGCCCATCACAAACCCTTATCTCCCGCATTACATTATTTGCCATTTGCCTCTCGTTTTCCTCTCCCCACTTCACCCTTGCCGTTTTGTTCACCCTCTCTTTTCTGTTCGTCCTTTTGTATGCTCGTGTTGCCATGTGCCTTCTATATGCTTGCATCTTCGCTTGCTGAAAATCTATTGATATGGATCCACTTAAAGTGTTCTACTTGGATCATCTTCAATCCTTATCTTTCGTCTTTGAAACCCCAACTAGCCTAGTTGATGGG
This sequence comes from Aegilops bicornis, assembly GCA_021605145.1. Lineage (NCBI taxonomy): Eukaryota > Viridiplantae > Streptophyta > Magnoliopsida > Poales > Poaceae > Aegilops > Aegilops bicornis. The sequence continues at coordinate 167,873,547 of CM038672.1, forward strand.
AAATCTTTGGATGAGCATGCTCATTTTGTGCGTCATCATTTGTCTGAAAAAGGGAAGCTCTTATGGTATCATATAAATAGTTTGCTATGCTATGCTTGGAATCTTTGTGAAATTTGTGATTGTACTTGTTGCTCTAAGAACCCTAAAAAACACCTTCCCTACCTATTTGAGTTCAATGATAATGAAATCTTATCTTCTTATGCAAAGGGTGTTTATAGTTACTATGATATCGAACAAATTGAAGAATTTGTCATTTTTAAGGGTGCACATGAAGTTGCTTCTTTGATTGAAAAGTATGATTTTACTCTCAACAAATCTGAAAATTCCGTCATACTTAAATATTGCAATGAAAACTTTGCTCATAATGTGTATGTCCAAGAATTTATTGAAAGAATGACCGTTGCTTTGGAAGAAAATAATGATATGCATGAATCTATAAATAATAATGATTCCGATGATTTGGTTGAAATATCCCTTGATGAACATGATGCTTGCTATTCTTGTGGCCATGATGCCAATATTAATGAAGACGAATTTGCTATAGTTCCTTATGGTAAAAATGAGATTGTTGCTATTGCACCCATGCTTGATAGTTCCTTCGATGAAAAGCATGATTGAAATGATTTTACTATAAATTCTCTTGATGTCAATTGTGCTAATAATATGCAAAAACCTAAGCTTGGGGATGCTAGTTTTTCTATGTCCACTATTTGTTGCAATGATCATGATTGGGGTGATTTTTCTTATGATCTTGAAAATTTATTTAATCCCCATGATGAATATGAGATTGACAATATTGTTTGCAATAATATTGAAAGTGGGTTTGGAAGAGTGTCAACTTTAGATCCCACATATTTGGAGAATATTCAATCTTATGAAATTTTTGATAAAAGTGGGTTTGGAGAGGTCATGACTTTAGTTAATGTTAATCCCACTATTTCGGAAGAGTGTCAACTTTGCATGCATGTGGATCATGTTGAAAATATTTTATATGATAGCTATATTGTTAATTTTCTTATGATCCTACATGTAATTATTATGAGAGAGGAAAATATGGTTGTAGAAATTTTCATGTTACTAAATTACCTCTCGTCATGTTGAGACTGCTATCGTCTCTTTATTCTTCCTTCCATATTCTAGTTTTTGCTTGCCTTGATAATTTGTTTGCTTATAAAATGCCTATGCATAGGAAGTATGTTAGACTTAGATGTGTTTGTCACATGCTATTTGATGCTCTCTTTGTGCTTCAATTCTTGTCTCTCATGCGAGCATCATTAAAATTATCAATGCCTAGCTAGGGGCGTTAAACGATAGCGCTTGTTGGGAGGCAACCCAATTTTATTTTTAGTTTTTTTTTGCTTTTTGCTTATGTTTAGGAATAAATCTTTGATATAGACTCTGGTTAGATGTCTTTTTATGTTTTAATTAGTGTTTGTGCCAAGTTAAACCTATAGGATCTTCTTGGATGATAGTTATTTGATCTTGCTGAAAATTGCAGAAACTTTCTGTTCACAAAAATAGTTGTTAATAATCACCAGAACGTGATAAAATATTAATTCAAATTGCTGCTGATAAATAAAAAACTGTATAGGTCTTCCTATTTTTCCTGATTTTTGGGAGTTCCAGAAGTTTGCGTTAGTTACAGATTACTACAGACTGTTCTGATTTTTGACAGATTCTGTTTTTCGTGTGTTGTTTGCTTATTTTGATGAATCTATGGCTATTAAAAGAGTTTATAAACCATAGAGAAGTTGGAATACAGTAGGTTTAACACCAATATAAATAAATAATGAGTTCATTACAGTACCATGAAGTGGTCTTTTGTTTTCTTTCGCTAACGGAGCTCACGAGATTTTCTGCTAAGTTTTGTGTTGTGAAGTTTTCAAGTTTTGGGTGAAAGATTTGATGGATTATGGAACAAGGAGTGGAAAGAGCCTAAGCTTGGGGATGCCCATGGCACCCCAAGATAATCTAAGGACACCAAAAAGCCAAAGCTTGGGGATGCCGGAAGGCATCCCTCTTTAAATCTACTTCAACCGGTAACTTTACTTGGAGCTATATTTTTATTCACCACATGATATGTGTTTTGCTTGGAGCGTCTTGTATGATTTGAGTCTTTGATTTTTAGTTTACCACAATAATCCTTGCTGTACACACCTTTTGAGAGAGACACACATGATTCGGAAATTATTAGATTACTCTATGTGCTTCACTTATATCTTTTGAGTTATATAGTTTTTGCTCTAGTGCTTCACTTATATCTTTTAGAACACGGTGGTGATTTTGTTTTCTAGAAACTATTGTTCTCTCATGCTTCACTTAAATTATTTTGAGAGTCCTACTAAACAGCATGGTAGTTTTCTTTACCAATAATAAGCATACAAGATTAGTAAAAGAAAAATTCTTATGAGTGTGTTGAATACTATGAGAAGTTTGATGCTTGATAATTGTTTTGAGATATGAAGATGGTGATATTAGAGTCATGCTAGTTGAGTAGTTTTGAATTTGAGAAATACTTGTGTTAAAGTTTGTGATTCCCGTAGCATGCATGTATGGTGAACCGTTCTGTGATGAAGTCGGAGCATGATTTATTTATTGATTGTCTTCCTTATGAGTGGCGGTTGGGGACGAGCGATGGTCTTTTCCTACCAATCTATCCCCTAGGAGCATGCGCGTAATACTTTGCTTTGATAACTTGTAGATTTTTGCAATAAGTATATGAGTTCTTTATGACTAATGTTGAGTCCATGGATTATACGCACTTTTCCTCCTTCCACCATTGCTAGCCTCTCTAATACCGCACACTTTTCTCCGGTATCATACACCCACCATATACCTTCCTCAAAACAGCCACCATACCTACCTATCATGGCATTTCCATAGCCATTCCGAGATATATTGCCATGCAACATACCACCATTTCAATTATTATGCCATGCTTCATCATTGTCATATTGCTTTGCATGATCATGTAGTTGACATTGTATTTGTGGCAAAGCCACCGTTCATAATTCTTTCATACATGTCACTCTTGATTCATTACATATCCCGGTACACCACCAGAAGCATTCATATAGAGTTATATTCTGTTCTAAGTATTGAGTTGTAATTGTTGAGTTGTAAGAAAATAAAAGTGTGATGATCATCATTTTTAGAGCATTGTCCCAAGTGAGGAAAGGATGATGGAGACTGATTCCCCCACAAGTCGAGATGAGACTCCGGACGAAAAAAAAGAAAAAAAGAGGCCAAAAAAAAGAGAAAAAAAGGCCCAAAAAATGAGAGAAAAAGAGAGAAGGGACAATGTTACTATCCTTTTACCACACTTGTGCTTCAAAGTAGCACCATGATCTTCATGATAGAGAGTCTCCTATGATATCACTTTCATATACTAGTGGGAATTTTTCATTAAAGAACTTGGCTTGTATATTCCAATGACGGGCTTCCTCAAAATGCCCTAGGTCTTCGTGAGCAAGCGAGTTGGATGCACACCCACTTAGTTTTTTTGTTGAGCTTTCATATACTTATAGCTCTAGTGCATCCGTTGCATGGCAATCCCTACTCACTCACATTGATCTCTATTGATGGGCATCTCCATAGCCCGTTGATACGCCTAGTTGATGTGAGAATAACTTCTCCTTTTTGTCTTCTCCACAACCACCATTCTATTCCACATATAGTGCTATGTCCATGGCTCACGCTCATGTATTGCGTGAAGATTGAAAAAGTTTGAGAATGTCAAGAGTATGAAACAATTGCTTGGCTTGTCATCGGGGTTGTGCATGATTTAAATATTTTGTGTGGTGAAGATAGAGCATAGCCAGACTATATGATTTTGTAGGGATAACTTTCTTTGGCCATGTTATTTTGAGAAGACATAATTGCTTAGTTAGTATGCTTGAAGTATTATTATTTTATGTCAATATGAACTTTTGTCTTGAATCTTTCGGATCTGAATATTCATACCACAATTAAGAAGAATTACATTAGCATTATGCCAAGTAGCACTCCGCATCAAAAATTCTGTTTTTATCATTTACCTACTCGAGGACGAGCCAGAATTAAGCTTCGGGATGCTTGATACGTCTCCAACGTATCTATAATTTTTGATTGCTCCATGCTATATTATCTTCTGTTTTGGAAATTATTGGGCTTTATTATTCACTTTTATATTATTTTTGGGACTAACATATTAACTAGAGGCCCAGCCCATAATTGCTGTTTTTTGCCTATTTCAGAGTTTCGTAGAAAAAGAATATCAAACGGAGTCGAAATGGAATGAAACCTTCGGGAATGTGATTTTCGGAACGAACATGAGCCAGGAGACTTGGACCCTACGTCAAGCAACCAACAGGGAAGCCACGAGGTAGGGGGCGCGCCCTCCACCCTCGTGGGCCCCCTGTTGCTCCACCGACGTACTTCTTCCTCCTATATATACCTACGTACCCCCAAACGATCAGATACGGAGCCAAAAACCTAATTCCACCGCCGCAACCTTATGTACCCACGAGAACCCATCTTGGGGCCTGTTCTGGAGCTTCACCGGAGGGGGCATCGATCATGGAGGGCTTCTACATCAACACCATAGCCTCTCCGATGAAGTGTGAGTAGTTTACCTCAAACCTTTGGGTCCATAGTTAGTAGCTAGATGGCTTCTTCTCTCTTTTTGGATATCAATACAACGTTCTCCCCCTCTCTCGTGGAGATCTATTCGATGTAATCTTCTTTTACGGTGTGTTTGTTGAGACCGATGAATTGTGGGTTTATGATCAAATTTATCTATGAACAATATTTGAATCTTCTGAATTCTTTTATGTATGATTGGTTTTCTTTGCAAGTCTCTTCGAATTATCAGTTTGGTTTGGCCTACTAGATTGATCTTTCTTGCAATGGGAGAAGTGCTTAGCTTTGGGTTCAATCTTGCGGTGTCATTTCCCAAAGTGATGAGGGGCAGCAAGGCACGTATTGTATTGTTGCCATCGAGGATAACAAGATGGGTTTTTTACCATATTGCATGAATTTATCCCTCTACATCATGTCATCTTGCTTAAGGCGTTACTCTATTCTTATGTACTTAATACTCTAGATGCATGCTGGATAGCGGTCGATGTGTGGAGTAATAGTAGTAGATGCAGGCAGGAGTCGGTCTACTTGTCTCGGACGTGATGCCTACATGATCATACCTAGATATTCTCATAACTATGCTCAATTCTGTCAATTGCAAAACAGTAATTTGTTCACCCACCGTAAAATACTTATGCTCTTGAGAGAAGCCACTAGTGAAACCTATGGTCCCCGGGTCTATCTCCATCATATTCATCTTCCACCACTTAGTTATTTCCATTGCTTTTTTACTTTGCATCCTTATCATAAAAATACCAAAAATATTATCCTATCATATCTATCAGATCTCACTCTCGTAAGTGACCCTGTAGGGATTGACAACCCCTTATCGCGTTGGTTGCAAGGATTTATTTGTTTTGTGTAGGTGCGAGGGACTGCATACGTAGCCTCCTCTGGATTGATACCTTGGTTCTCAAAAACTGAGGGAAATACTTACGCTACTTTGCTGCATCACCCTTTCCTCTTCAAGGGAAAACCAATGCAGTGCTCAAGAGGTAGCAGTGGCGTAGAATTAAATGAAGAAAGAGAGGGTTGAGTATCATATTATGATACTGTATGGAATTAAGTTACTCCCACTGTGGTTAGTCTTGGGCCTTGTTTGGTTCAACCTCCTCCCAAGGGGTTTGGAGAGGAATGGATGGGAATTTGGCTTGTACATGATTTAACCCTCCACAATCCCTGTTAATCTATGTATATTGTGGGCATGTTATTTGACCCCTCATTTTGTCGGCCATTTACCAAAGGTGAGTGTCCGCTTGCATTACCCCATCCTCTAATTTGGTGGATGCCAAGCCGGCCCGAAAAGGAGCTATAACTTTTTCGAGTTGAAAATGTTACCGATGAGGAGCCATAATTGTCGGAGGCGTCTCTTATTTTCTTCGAATGGGCAATAAGTCGGAGAGCTGGAGAGTGTCTCTAATGGGCTGCCTCTAGTGTTAAGGCCCTCCAGTATGAAACACGGGCAGCCGACTGGGCCGATACAAAAGCCTATCCATCTTAAAGCCCATTTGTTTTTGTTTTTACGAGGAGAAGCCCATATTTCTTGAACAGGGGCGATCCCAGAAAAACCCTCCTTCCTCCTCGCTTCCACTTATACTGCAGCACGCTGGACTCTCCCGCTTCCGTCGGCCCCCAATCCCCCCCCCCCCCCCGCTCCCCATCGTCTTCACTCGTACAGAAAACCCCCGCTCACCTTCTTCCTCACTTGTACAGAAAATGCCTGCTCCTCTTCTTCCACTCCTACAGAAAACCCCAGCCCTCCTTCTTCCCCACTCGCACTGCCACTAGGCTCGTCTCTGGATACTCTTCTCAAACCCGTGAGCTCGGTGTGATGCCCGCAAGGAAAATGGAGTCGGCTGGCCCCAACACCAAGAAGATGAGGCTCCCGCCAGCAGCGAAGCCGGTTGTAGATCCCGCACCCGGCCGCGCGGGGAGAAGCGGCGAGCCCCCCCCCCACCCGAATCTGAAGAACCCGTAGAATCTTCGGTGGACTGCATCAGCGATCACCTGGACGACATCCTTGGGGAGATCATCTCGCTTCTCGCCACCAAGGATTGCTGCCGCATACAAGTCCTCTCAACTCGATGGCGCCCGATATAGCACACCGCGCCCTCAATCTCGACTGTCGTCAGATTTTTGTCCTTCCTGAATTTGATCTCCTTCGAGCCATCATCTCCTCTCACCAGTAGGGCCCCGTTCGACGCCTCTGCATCTCGACACGCTACCTGCTGTCCATACCCGGTAGGGTGGACGCTTGGCTGACATCCCCTGAATTCGAAAAACTCCAGCAGTTTGAGTTATACCATTACGACAAAAGTTTCATACCACAAACTGAAAACCAAGAATTTGTGCCCACACCACGGTTGTCCATCTCGTGGTTTTCCTCCTCTCTCCACACCACCACCTTCGCCAAGTGCCATCTACCAGACGATCTGGTACAAATGCTTCGACTCCCACTGCTAAAAAAACTTTTGCTTGTGGAGGTTTATCTGTCGGAGGCCTCACTGCACAGCATCATCCACTCGAGTTGCCCTGCCCTGGAGCGCTTGCTGATTATTTTGGGAGTAGAAATCCCTATCGGTTGTCTCCAAATAAAGTCGCCTCACCTTAAAATCATTGGAATTTGTTTTCAAGGACATCAGCTCGTCATCGAAAATGCCCCTTCACTTCAAAGGTTTCTCCTTCATTATTGTTATAAACCTTGGCGAATAACTGTCGTCTCTGCGCCCAAACTGGAGACCTTGGGTGTAATTCATGATCCGTTTAATGATCACAAGAAGTTGGTGTTTGGCTCCTCACCTTTTCAGGTACCGTATATTATCATCTACACATTTGTAATCATAAGCTGCATTTTTCATTTGTGTGCATAAGTTTTATATCATCTTTTAGTACACTTTGGGTACTAATATTATGTTATATGCTCAATGAAGAGTTCATCCATGGATAGCCTATCAATGCTGCTGGATTCTGTCAAGATCTTATATATCAGAATGTTTAGTTATGATCTGAACATAATTATTGGCTTGCTGTGATGCTTTCGATCTCTGGAGAATTTATATGTAAAGGTGATGATTTCATGCACATTGAAAGATCATATATATTGTACTAGAATTAACTTTTCATCTGTTGCTCTTTCGACATACTCTTTTTTTAGACCTTAACTGTTTTCAATCTTCATGTATACTTATGCACTAACATATGGAGAAAAACGTATAACCAATCCGTGGCGTAATAAGCACCAGGATTTTCTCAGTTCTCATGACATTCGTTTGAGGACAATAACGATGGAAGGATATGCATCCAACCAGGCAAACAAAAGCTTTGTCACATTCTTCCTGCTGAATGCGAGGTTACTATTGTCCATGAGGCTTAAGTTTTTCAGCAAGAGATTTCTCACGGACGGACATGTTGAACAGCAAAAAAAGAAGTTTCAGGTGGACAAATGGACTTCTGAACATGCTCGGCTTCTATTTACAACAAATTGTAGTCATCCTCCAATAATTTTTTTGCACATGATGTTGATTTTATGGATCATATCGATCCATTTGTTTGTGACTGCGAAAAAGAGTGGTTGGGTTAGATGTTATTGCCATGTTCAATCTGGGTATTGTCTAAATTTGATGAACAATTAATCCTTGGGCTTTTTGTAATGTTTGTAAGCTTGAGTAACATGTTGTTTCCCTCGTACTCCACTCCGCCTGCCACTACACTGCCGCACCTTCCACTGCTCCTGTTCGTTCCCGTCCGAGGCCTCGCCGTTGTTCTCCGCCTTGGTTCGCTCGATGTGCCCGCCGCCATCTGGCGTTGTCAACATGGTCAACAACCGAGAGGAATCAGGAGATGACTATACGTGGAGAGGCTGACAGTAGGGACCCACCAGGGTCACTGCATTACGCAAGCAAGTGCCTCGTTATTACAAGCCAAAAAATACTTCCTCCTAATTGTTTGACAACTAGGTCCCATGCCATTGTCAATGTATTCAATAGACGAGAAAATTACACAACAAGCGGATAACACCAGGGACGCAGCAGCTCACCCAATTGTTTTTTAGTTTTAGAGACGGAGCTCGACTACACGTTGTGCGGGGGCTGTGGCCCGTCTAGCCCACACTTACGCTTTTTATTTAAGCACATGACGAGCCCAGTTGATATCTTTTTTCTTTCTGAAAATGGCTAGCCCAGTTCTTTTTTTTGGAGAATCCCAACCGAGGCCTACTTGCTTTTCTCAGCCCTGTTGGGCTGCAAATCTTTCAAGACGAGGAGGGATATAAGTAGTAAGAAATGGGCTTCCCCAGAAAATGGGCTATAAGTTGTAACAAATTGGCTGTAAATTTTTAAACCAAAGCCAACCGGCAACTATATTAAAATATCGTTTTTTCGGATTTCTCTACTCTTATAAAAAGCAGAGTTGGTGATGATGGTGTGCCTGCCATCCTGCAATATAGGCCGTCCGACCTATATCTAATGGATAGGAAGGAAACTATGACAATTTACCCGCACTCCTCTCCACATTTGCAGATACGGCCTTCCCTCGTTCATCCTTTTCTCCCACAAGATAAACTACTCATACAAATGCATCTTCATGTTCCGTGCAACGTATAGGCATCTTGCTAGTAAATATTTTAAATTTCATTCATTCTTTTTGCAGAGAATTTTTTTGAATTTTATTTTGATATAATTTTTTAAAAATTATTTTTAACACGACTTGAAATTTCGTGATTGAAGGAGTTCGGACCCCACCAAAATATGCAAAATTTCGTTGAATTTTTAGCGATTACCTGAGAATATATGGTCTCGTAATGCTAATAAAAAGAATATGGGCTTCAAAATATCCTTAAGAATTAGCAAATGGGCTGTAAATTATTGGAAATAATGGCTAATGGGGTGTATGCTGTTTTCCACAGATTTGGAGGCTGACACCTGGACCTACTAGGTTGATGATGATGCTGTCCAAAATTTTTTTTGATGCGTACGCAAGGCTTTGTCAACTTAGTCAACACAGAGCAGTGACTGTTGGATGTCCATGCAACGACCATCGTGCTTTTTCAATCTCTGATCTTCCTGCTCCAGCTGCCCAAACCTACGCCGACAGGACTACCTGCCCCCTCCTCCCGTGGCCGGCTATGCTGCCGCCAGGCCATCCCTCTACCCACCCGCACATTCTGTTATTTTCCGGCGATGTCAGCCTCACCCTACTGCCGACCAGTCAGCGCTCGTACTCCCCTCAGCGTGGGCATCCACTGCCGCGTCTTCCCCGGCTCCATGTTGTCCCCTTCCTAGGCCTCACCGTCATCCACCGCCCTGGTGCTGTCGGAGCGACGTGGTCAATGTGGTCAACGAACGACATCCATTGGAAGTGGACTGTACATGGAGAGGCTGACAGCTGGGTCCATGGCTGCACACAAGGAAATGCCTCCTTATTTCGCGCAAAATAATGATTCCTCCACCTGACAGATGCGACCCACCGGAAGGGCCTCTATATTTCACGAAAAAAAATGTTCCCCCTGCTGACAGCACGGACCCACCAGCTATATCTTCGCACGCAAGGAAGTGCCTCCTTATTATGCACACAAAAATGAATACCCCCTGCTAGCTGGGACCCACCATAGTGGGAGGCTAACTTGTGGGCCTACTAAGTTGACACGGACGGAGGGCTTTGTCAACTTAGTCAATATGAACGATTCTAGCTCTAGTGACCGTAGTAGAGGTGCGCACATAGCATGTACACGTACTTATAGCCAGGGTGCAAGAAAGTAAAGACGGTCACGTACGTACATACGGGTGGGGTCTCAAACGCCTACTCGCGCATATGTATGGCCAGGGCTCGTGTACATGGCTTGGTCGGAACGGAGAAACTGCATCGTCGTGTTCATCAGGAGGCAACGGAATGCATCGTGTTTATTGGGAGCCAACCTGCTTGGACGGAACAGCCGATCGAAATGAGGCCTAGCGTACCGCAGAACAGAGGAAACAGCCGTGTGTTCGACCGCCTACGGTCGAAACGGGATCTTGTTCACCGGGACGGGTGAGGCGTACCGCAAAACAGAGGAAACGAACTTCTCTTCGACCTCCTACGGTCGAAACGGGGTCCTGTTGATCGGCAGGGGTGTGGCGTACCGCGAAATGGAGGAAACAGGCTTGTGTTGGAGCGCTACGGCCAAAATGGGGGTCAAAATGGGGGTCCTGTTCATCGAGAGGGGTGTGGTGTACCGCAAAACGGGACTCCACGGGCTACTGTTCATCTCCACCGTCGACCTCCTCCAGCCTGCACGGGCTACTGTTCATGCACCGTCGACCTCCTCCAGCCTCCACCTGCGACTGGTCATCCACGGGCTCCTGTTCATCCAGCCTCCACCGCTCCTCCACCGGCTACTGTTCAACCAACCCTCTCCGTGGGGTCCTATTCAACCACCCCTCCACGGGCTACTGTTCATCCATCCCTCCATCATCTACTGTTCAACCAGCCCTCCACGGGGTCGTCCTGTTCATCCAGCCCTCCACTGGGTCTTGTTCATCCATCCCCATTCGGCTCGATCGATCGGGGTCCTGCTCAGCAAGCGGCAACGACCTCTACTACCACGGGGTCCTGTTCATCCAACCCCCACCGGGAACTATTCATCCAACCCCCAACAACACTCACTGTTCATCAAGAGGCAGCAGGTTCGATCGGCTTCAGTTAGCAGCAGTAGCGAAGGAATCACTCAATCGGGTTTAGTTAACAGCCAGATCGATCAATCGCTGGGGTTCAGTAACACATAGCCTGTAGTGCAATCACTCGAGTTCAGTAGGAGAACGCCTCGCTCAGGTTCAGTCAGAGCCCAATGCCTCGCACCCATGCGCGTACGTGTATGAGAGAAACGCGCATCGCTCGGCCCCCGACCACCCACTGTAACCGGGAACTCCCCGATATTTTCCTCGCCCTCGCTTCTACCACGGTTTTTTCTGTCATGGACGGCCCAAAGAATGTCATGCAGCTGCGTCTTCGGCCTGCCCAGGACGAAAAACCCATTTTATGTCATGATTTTTTGTCACGGAAGTAGGAGCCCACCACAATCTATGATGATACCGGGTTTTGTCACAATTATCGTCATAGAAGTGTCATAAGCATGACAAAAAAAATCGTTTGGCCCAAAATGTCACGGATGTGTCTTTTTTTGTAGTGATGGAACAATTAAAAATTATAGAAACGTTGGAGACGTATCAAGTGCCACCTGAGCTTGTGGCCACCTGGGGGTCCCTTCCTGGTGATTCTTCTTCCAATATTTTTTTATTAATTCCAAAATAATTCTCTATAAATTTTCAGTTCATTTGGAGCTCCTAAGGATAGCTATCTCTGTTGTAGCTTTTTAGGTCTAGAATTCCAGGTGCCGTCAATTTCCCTCTTCATGTAAAACTTGCAAAATAAGAGAGAAAAGTCATTAGAATTGCCTCATGAAGCGAAATATTAACCCAAAACATTGTAAATAATAGTAGGAAAACATGATGCAAAATGGACGTCACAACTCCGCCAAGCTTAGGCCTCGCTTATTGATGACCCACAAGTATAGGGGATCAATCGTAGTCCTTTTGTAAGTAAGAGTGTCGAACCCAACCAGGAGCCGAAGGAAATGAAATCAATTTTCAACAAGGTGTTTCCTGCAAGCACTGAAATTATTGATAACGAGTAGTTTGATAGCAAGATAATTTGTAACAAGTGACAAGTAGCAATAGTAACTAAGGTGCAGAAAGGTAGCCCAATCCTTTTTGTTGTAAAGGGCAGGGCAGAACGGTCTCTTAGAATAAGCAAAGCTTTCTTGCGGACACACGGGAATTTCATCTAGTCACTTTCATCATGTCTGTTTGATCCGCGTTCGCTACTTTGATAATTTGATATGTGGGTGGACCAGTGCTTGGGTGTTGTTCTTACTTGAACAAGCCTCCCACTTATGATTAACCCCTCTCGCAAGCATCCACAACTACGAAAGAATAATTAAGATAAATCTAACCATATCATTAAACATATGGATCCAAATAAGCCCGTTGAGGAATAGCGCGTAAACTAGGGTCTAAGGTTCTGTCACTCTAGCAACCCATCATCTAATTACTACTCCACAAAGCATTCCCGTAGGCCCAAAGATGGTGAACTGTCATGTAGTCGATGTTCACATGACACCACTAAGAGAATCAACAACATACATATCATCAAAATATCGAACGAATACCAAATTCACATGATTACTTATGACAAGACTTCTCCCATGTCCTCAAGAACAAAAGTAACTACTCACACATCATAATCATGTCCAAGATCAGAGGGGTATTGAATAGCATATAATGAATCTGAACATATAATCTTCCACAAAATAAACCAACTAGCACAACCTACAAGATGTAACCAACACTACTAGCAACCCGCACGTACCAATCTAAGGTTTTGATACAAAGATTGAATACAAGAGATGAACTAGGGTTTGAGATGAGATGGTGCTGGTGAAGATGTTGATGAAGATAGGTCCTCCCACAATGAGAGGGTTTTTGGTGATGACAATGGCTTCGATTTCCCCCTCCAAGAGGGAAGTATCCCCGGCGGAATCGCTTCGTCGGAGAGCAGAAGTGCTTCTGCCCAAGTTTTACCTCGGGATGGCGGTGCTCCGTCCCTAAAGTTTTCTCCTTAATTTTCTAGGGAAAATGGGCTTATATACCAGAAGATGGGCATCGGAGGCTGACCATGGGCCCCAAAAGCCACCAAGGCGTGCCCAGGGGGTGGGCGTGCCCTGGTGCCTCGTGGGCACTTGGGTGGACCCCTCTAGTACTTCTTTTCTCCAATATTTCTTATTTATTCCAAAATAAATCTCCATCAAATTTCATCTCATTTGGAGATGTGCACAATAGGTATCTCTGACATAGCTTTTTTAGGTCCAGAATTCCAGTTGCCGGCAATCTCCCTCTTCGTATAAATCTTGCATATTAAGAGGGAAAATTCAATATAATTGCTCCACTAAGTTTTATATTGATTAAGAACACTATAAAAATAGTAGGAAAAGATGATGCAAAATGGAAGTATCAACTCCCCATGCTTAGACCTCGCTTGTCCTCAAGCGAAAGCCGATATCGATAATTGATATGTCTCCATTATATCTACTTTTCCAAACTCTATTTCCCTTGTTTTGGACCTAATTTGCATTATTTGAATGGAACTAACCCGAACTGACGCTGTTTTCAGCAAAATTGCCATAGTGTTATTTTCTTTTGCAGAAACATAAGTTCTCGGATTGGCCTGAAAATTTACGGAGAATATTTTTGGAATATATAAAAAATATTGGTGCAGGAATCGGCCAGAGGGGGGCCACCCAGAGGCCACAAGCCCTGGGGGCACGCCCACCACCTGCGGTGCACTTGCAGGCTTGTGGGGCCCCTGGAGCTCCTCCGACCCTAATTCCAACTCTATAAGTACCTATTCACGGAGAAAAAAATCAGAGAGAAGGATCCATCGCGTTTTTTGATACGGAGCCGCCGCCACCTCCTGTTCTTCATTGGGAGGGATGATCTGGAGCCCGCTCGAGGCTCCAGAGAGGGGGATTCGTCGCCATCATCATCACCAACCTTCCTCCGTCACCAATTTCATGATGCTCACCGCCAGGAGTGAGTAATTCCATTATAGGCTTGCTGGACAGTGATGGGCTGGATGAGATTTATCATGTAATCGAGTTAGTTTTGTTAGGGTTTGATCCCTAGTATCCACTATGTTCTGAGATTGATGTTGCTATGACTTTGCTATGCTTAATGCTTGTCACTAGGGCCCGAGTGCCATGATTTCAGATCTGAACCTATTATGTTTTCATGAATATATTTGTGTTCTTGATCCTATCTTGCAAGTTGTAGACACCTATTACGAGTTATGATCCGCATACCCCAAGGTGACAGTAATTGGGATTCTTTCCGGTGATTACCGTAGTTTGAGGAGTTCATGTATTCACTAAGTTCTAATGCTTTGGTCTAGTTCTCTATTAAAAGGAGGCCTTAATATCCCTTAGTTTCCATTAGGACCCCGCTGCCACGGGAGGGTAGGAAAAAAGATGTCATGCAAATTCTTTTCCATAAGCACATATGACTATATTCAGAATACATGCTTACATTATATTGATGAATTGGAGCTAGTTCTGTGTCACCCTAGGTTATAACTGTTGCATGATGAATGCCATCCGACATAATTATCCATTACTGATCCGTTGCCTACGAGCTTTTCACATATTGATCTTTGCTAAGTTACTTTGTCGTTGCTACTGTTACAATCACTACAAAACTGCTACTATTACTTTTGCCACTGTTACCGTTACTTCCATACTACTTTGCTACTAAAAAAATTGCTGCATATATTAAGTCTTTCAGGTGTGGTTAAATTGACAACTCAGTTGCTAATACTAAGGAATATTCTTTGGCTCCCCTTGTGTCGAACCAATAAATTTGGGTTGAATATTCTACCCTCAAAAACTGTTGCGATCCCCTATACTTGTGGGTTATCAAGACCTTTTTCTGGCGCCGTTGCCGGGGAGCATAGCTCTATTCTCTGAGACACTTGGGATTCACATCTGTTGATCACTATGAGGAATTTAAAGATAACAAAACCAAGATTTTTCCCTCTACTACGAGGGGAGGTAAGGAACTACCATCTAGCTCTGCACTTGATTCACCTTCTGTTTTGAGTTAGCTTGCGACACCTACACCTGCTATTAATTCTGATATGTCGCAAGTAATTGATGATGCTACTTCTTCTATGCATGATGCTTATGATGATACTTTGCTTGATAATACTGTACCACTGGGTGAATTTCTTGATGAACAAATTGCTAGAGTTAATGCTGAAACTAATGACATTTCTGAAACTGATGAAATTATTGAAACTTAAAACTTTGAGACACCTGCTAGACCTAGCTCTCCTAGATATGAGTTGCCTGATATACCTGAGGGTTATGTTATGGATGGAGAGGTAGCTAGGGACTGTCTTGTTTGTAAGTATAGAGATGATCTTAAGAAATTACTATGTAAGTGGAAAGAAAAATCTTTGAATGCTAGAATGCAATATGATCCTAAGTTTGCTACTTCACCTATCTTTGTTACTGATAAGGATTATGAATTCTCTATCGATCCTAAGTTAATTACTTTGGTTGAGTTTGATCCGTTCCATGGTTATGATTCTGAAACTGTTGTGGCACATCTTACGAAATTAAATGATATAGTCACCCTGTTTGCTCATGAGGAAATTTTTTGCTATTACTATATTCTTAAGTTGTTTACTTTCTCATTAAAGTGTGATTCTAATATATGGTCTAATTCTCTTGCTCCTGGTTGTGTGCATAGTCCCCAGGATATGATATATTACTTCTCTGAAAATATTTTCCTGCTCATAAGAAACAAGCTGCTTTATAGGAAATATTTAACTTTGTGCAAATAGAAGAAGAGAGTCTCTCACAAGCTTGGGGGATTCTCCAATTACTTAATGCTTTGCCTGATCATCCTCTCAAGAAAACAGAAATACTTGATATCTTTTATAATGGACTAACCAATGCTTTAGGGACCACCTAGACAGTTGTGCTGGTTGTGTTTTCAGGGAATGAACTATTGAACAAGCTGAAGTGCTATTGAATAATATATTGAGTAATTATAATGATTGGACTCTTCCTGAACCACCTCCTAAGCCAACTCCGAAGAAAAGAGGTATTCTATTTCTCAGTCCTAAAGATATGCAAGAGGCAAAGAAATCTATGAAAAAAAAGGTATTAGAGCTGAAGATGTTAAGAATTTACCACCTATTGAAGAAATACATGGTCTTGATAACCGACACAGGTAGTAAAGGTAAATTCTCTCTATAGATTTGATGAAGGTGATATTCCTTATAATAAGTCTGCTAGTCAATGCTTGGATGAATTTGATAACTTTAATGTTAAACAAGAAAATTTCAGTGCATATGTTAGTAGGCAATTGAAACATAATGCTTATATGCTTGACTGCTTGGGTGACTACATGTGTAGAACTGTTAATGATCTCAAAATTATTAGTAAACATGCTTCCATGGTAAAAACTCAAGTAGAACAAGTTCTCAAGGCACAAAATGATTTGCTTAATGAGATGAATAATAAGAACAATGATCATGCTGTTAGATTTATGACTAGAGGAGGTAAAATGACTCAGGAACCTTTGTATCCTGAGGGCCATCCTAAGAGGATTGAACAAGATTCTCAGATAATTAATATTGATGCACCTAGTCCTAGTAATAAAAAGAAAAAGAAAACTGATAGGACTTTGCATGCTTCTAGTGAACCTGTTGTAGACAGACCTGAGAATCCAAATGATATTTCTATTTCTGATGCTGAGACACAATCTGGTGATGAACATGAACCTAGTGATAATGTTAATGATGATGTTCATGTTTATGCTCAACCTAGCAATGATAATGATGTGAAGATTGAACCTGTTGTTGATCTTGATAACACACAACCTAAGAATAGAAGGTATGATAATAGGGACTTCATTGCTAGGAAACATGGTAAAGAAAGAGAGCCATGGATTCAGAAACCCATGCCCTTTCCTCCCAACCCATCCAAGAAAAAGGATGATGAGGATTTTGAGCGCTTTGTTGAAATGCTTAGACCCGTCTTTTTGCGTATGCGTTTGACTGATATTCTGAAAATGTCTCCTTATGCTAAGTATATGAAAGATATTGTTACAAATAAAAGAAAGATACCGGAAGCTCAAATTTCCACCATGCTTTCTATTATACATTTAAGGGTGGAATACCAAAGAAACTAGGAGTTCAAGGAAAACCAACTATACCATGCTCCATTGAAAGAAATTATGCTAAAACAACTTTATGTGATTTGGGAGCCGGTGTTAGTGTTATGCCTTTCTCTTTATATCATACACTTGATTTGAATAAGTTGACACCAATTAAAATCTCTTTGCAAATGAATGATAAATCAACTTCTATACCCATCGGTATTTGTGAGGATGTGCCTGTCGTAGTTGCAAATGTTACTATTTTAACGGACTTTGTTATTCTTGATATACTGGAGGACGACAGTATGTCGATCATCCTTGGTAGACCCTTTTTGACTACTGCAGGGGTTGTTATTGATTGCAATAAGGGCAATGTAACTTTCCATGTTAATGATAATGACATACGGTACACTTTCCGAAGAAACAACCTCAAGTTAATAGCATCAATTCTATTGGAAAAATTTCAACTATTGCTATTGGAGGTTTTGAATTCCCTATTCCCACTGTCAGAAAGAAATATGATATTCTTATTGTTGGGGACATGCATATCCCTGTTGAGGTAACCTAGTGTTATACGAAGATTCTCTGGTTTCATGTCACTCGAAAGAAGTTTGTTAATAAGACTTGATCAACCTTGTTAATTGATTCCTTTTGATGGGCATGAGATGGATGAATTTAGTAAACACAACTTTTTGCACCCACCTTTTACTTTCTGTTATTTTGAATAAATAAAGCAAAAATACTATTATTTGTCTGTTTTCTGAATTAACCGTGCAATAAAAAATGTCCCAAAAATAAAATTTCTCCAAATGCCCTAAAAATTTAGTATGATTTTTTATGGAATATTTAAGAATTTCTAGCACTAAAAACACACCGGGGGCAACACCAGTGGGCCACAAGCCCACATGGCGCGCCCACCCCCTGAGCGCGCCTACAGGGCTTGTGGATCCCACATGGGTCCCCCTCACTTATTCCAGCACCCATCCACTTGGTCTTCCTCCAGAAAAAATCCCACCATTTCTCATACCTGTGTTCTAGCTCATTTTGGTGCCTTTTTCGATCTCCTTGCTCAAAGCTCCATTCACAAAACTGTTTTGGGGGATTGTTGTTTGGTATGTGACTCCTCTAATGGTCCAATTAGTTTTTGTTCTAGTGCTTTATATATTGCAATTTTTGCTGTTGTGGTGACCTTGTTCTTGAGCTTGCAGGTCAAATTTATATGGTCCAAAGTAGTTTTGTTGCATGATATAGCCTCTAGACACTTGTGGGAGTAGTTGCTATCAATTTTGTTGAGTTTTGTTCACTTTTATTTTGAGTCACTAAAAATTTCAAAATATTTTCAGAGAAAAGGACAGAAATGATGAAGAGATGGTTCAGGGGTTCTTCAAGCCGGAATTCAAATGAAAATGAAAATGAGGAGAAGAAGAAGCCCAAGTACAACCTTCCGCGTATGGCGGATGTTCCGCCATGTGAATGGCCAAGCGATGCATTCTTTAGGGCGGCCAGAATTTATGATGATTTCTATTATTTGGCAGAGAATGCAGGCATCACCGACTTCCTCGAAGATAATGGGAGTCACAGGAGCTCGCTAAACAGTGGAATCCTCAGGACCCTCCGGAGTATCAAGGAGAGGGTTATTTCGAGCCATGGCCCTAGACCAACTTCGGCCAAAAGTCTAAGCTTGGGGGAGCACATATTTCTCACTGACATTACATTCATGTTCACACACTCATTTCAGTTGTCGGTGTTCATACTTTTTCATTGTATTATCCATGCTAGTTTATTTTCTTTTTCTCGCTTTCTTATTGTGTGTTTGAAAAACTTTGAGAAAACCCAAAAAAATAGTTCTAGCTTCTTTTTAGTTTTTCTTTCTAGTTTAATTTAGTTGTAGTATTAAAAGGAAACCAAAAATATTTCTTGTTCTTCTTTTGCTTGTTGGGAGCTTTCCCGTGTAAATAATTTTTCTCGTTCTTGTTTTACTTTCTTCAGAAAAACAAAAACTCCAAAAATATTTCAGTGTGTTTCTTTGAAATTCTTTTTATTTTCTTTGGGTCGTAAGGAAAAGACCACGATGAAAATGTTGAGTGGCTCTCATATGCATTATTGTTGATATAACAAAGAGCCCATATTACCTTGTCTACTCCCTTGAATAAATGTTTGCAGATTCCAGCTTAGTCCAATGCACGTGCACTCTTATTATTATTCACACCGTTCGGTTGTGCAAGTGAAAGGAAATAATGACGATATAAGATGAAATGATTGAGATGGAGAAAAGCTGGTACGAACTCGACCTATTTTATTTTTGTAGATCTGATTAGCTCATCGTTCTTGATTCAGCCCATTATGAATGAAACATGTTTGCATTGACAATTAGAGATTATAGTTAATCATGACATGCTTAATTAGGTAGGAGTGTATAATGGTTTGTCTTGGGTGCCAACATGAAAATTAAAATGGTTATGATGTAGTATGATAGGATGGTATCCTCCTTTGAATGATTCAAGTGGCTTGAGTTGGCACATGTTCACGCATGTAGTTGAAACAAAAACAATATAGCCTCCACAATATTTATGTTCATGGTGATTTATATCCTACTCGTGCTTGCACTCAATGTTGGTTAATCTCAATGCATGTTTATGACCATTGTCGCTCTCTAGTTGGTCGCTCGTCAATCTTTTGCTAGACTTCACTTGTACTAAGCGGGAATACTGCTTGTGCATCCACCTCATTAAACCCAAAGTTGTTCCATATGAGTCCACCATACCTACCTATATGCGGTATTTACCTGCCGTTCCAAGTAAATTTGCATGTGCCAAACTCTAAACCTTCAAATAATAATCTGTTTTGTACGCCCGAATCGCTCATGTAGTGACTGGGGGCTGTCATTATCTTCCATGCTAGGTGGGTTATTCTCACGATGAGTGTTTATTCACTTGTCATTCACAAGAAAGTGGCTGGTAATCGGGATGCCCAGTTCCATGCTCGAAGTCAAATCAAAATATAAATATCAAACAGAACTCCCCCAGGACTGTTGTTGGTACGGATGGTACCCGTGGATTCGGCTAGCTGTGGAGTGTGATTGTTGGTGGAGGGGGAGTAAAAACTTTACCATTCTGTTTGGGAACTGCCTATAATGTATCTAGCATGGAAGATACCGAGATCTCTTGGTTGTTATGTTGACAACGAAAGCATACCGCTCAAAATTATATTCATCTCTGTTTTAAAAGCTCGAGCTCTGGCCCCTCTACAAATCCCTGCTTCCCTCTACGAAGGGCCTATCTATTTACTTTTATTGCTGAGTCATAATCCTCTTATAAAAATCACCAGTTAGAGAGCACCACTGTCATTTGTATGCTTTGTTATCAATTGATATAGAGTATGAGTGTGACTGGATCTCTTTTGCCATGAATTATAATGTCTAGTCAGTCCTTGATCTTCAGGGGTGCTCTGCATTTATGTTTTGCAGTCTCAGAAAGGGCTAGCGAGATACCATTTTGTCATATCATATCATGATTGTTTAGAAAAAGTGTTGTCATCCAAGATTTATTATTATTGATCACTAGTTGATTATGCGATTGATATGAGTAAATGTGCGACCTAAATGTTAACGTGAACATGGTTAGTTTATAATCTTTGCTGAAAACATGAATATTGACTAGACATATTTGCAACAACAAGATCAAACAGAGTTTGTAAATGTTTTTCTTTGTCACTTTCAGTTTGTCAACTTAATTGCTTGAGGACAAGCAATGGGTTAAGCTTGAGGGAGTTGATACGTCTCCGTCGCTACTTTTCCAAACTTTTGCCCTTGTTTTGGACTCTAATTTGCATGATTTGGATGGAACTAACCCGGACTGACGCTGTTTTCAGCAGAATTGCCATGGTGTTATTTTTGTGCAGAAATAGAAGTTCTCGGATTGACCTAAAAATTTAAGGAGAATATTTTTGGAATATATAAATAATATTGGTGCAAGAATCAGCCAGAGGAGGCCACCCAGAGGCCACAAGCCCTGGGGGCGCGCCCTGCAGGCTTATGGGCCCCCTGGAGCTCCTCCAACCCTAATTCCAACTCTATAAGTACCTATTCGCGGAGGAAAAAATCAGAGAGAAGTATTCATCGCGTTTCACAATACGGAGCCACCGCCACCTCCTGTTCTTCATCAGGAGGGCTGATATGGAGTCCGTTCGGGGCTCCGGAGAGGGGGATTCATTGCCTCATCATCACCAACCTTCCTCCATCACCAATTTGATGATGCTCACCATCGGGAGTGATTAATTCCATCGTAGGCTTGCTGGGCGGTGATGGGTTGGATGAGATTTATCATGTAATCGAGTTAGTTTTGTTAGGGTTTGATCCCTAGTATCCACTATGTTCTGAGATTGGTGTTGCTATGACTTTGCTATGCTTAATGCTTGCCACTAGGGCCTGAGTGCCATGATTTCAGATATGAACATATTATGTTTTCATGAATATATTTGTGTTCTTGATCCTATCTTGCAAGTTGTAGACACCTATTATGAGTTATGATCCGCATACCCCAAGGTGAAAATAATTGGGATTCTTTCCGGTGATTACCATAGTTTGAGGAGTTCATGTATTCACTAAGTGCTAATGCCGTGGTCTGATTCTCTACTAAAAGGAGGCCTTAATATCCCTTAGTTTCCATTAGGACCCCACTACCACGGGAGGGTAGGACAAATGATGTCATGCGAGTTCTTTTCCATAAGCACGTATGACTATATTCGGAATACATGCCTACATTATATTGATGAATTGGAGCTAGTAGCTAGATGGCTTCTTCTCTCTTTATGATCTTCAATACCATGTTCTCCTCGATGTTCTTGGAGTTCTATCCGATGTAATATTCTTTTGCGGTGTGTTTGTCGAGAACCTATGAATTGTGGATTTATGATCAGATTATCTATGAATTATTTGAACCTTCTCTAAATTCGTATATGCATGATTTGATATCTTTGTATTTCTCTTCAAATTATCGGTTAGGTTTGGCCAACAAGATTGGTATTTCTTGCAATGGGAGAGGTGCTTCGTTTTGGGTTCAATCTTGCGGTGTCCTCACCCAGTGACAAAGTAGGGGTAGCAAGGCACGTATTGTATTGTTGCCATCAAGGATAAAAAGATGGGGTTTTCATCATATTGCTTGAATTTATCCCTCTACATCATGTCATCTTACTTAAGGCATTACTCCGTTCTTTATGAACTTAATACTCTAGATGCATGCTGGATAGCGGTCGATGTGTGAAGTAATAGTAGTAGACGCAAATCGTTTCGGTCTACTTGAAACAGACATGATGCCTATAAGAATATTCATTGCCTTGGATATCATCATAACTTTGTGCTTTTCTATCAATTGCTCGATAGTAATTTGTTCACGCACCATATTATTTGCCTTCAAGAGAGAAGCCTCTAGTGAAACCTATGGCCCCCGGGTCTATTTTCCATCCTATATTTTTAGATCTATAAACCAAAAAATACCAAAAATACCTTGCTGTAATTTATTTACTTTTATTTAGTTTTATGTTTTAGTAATCTTTTATATCTATCTCTATAAGATCTCACCTTTGCAATTGACCGTGAAGGGATGGACAACCCCTTTATCGCGTTGGGTGCAAGTGTTTGATTGTTTGTCCAGGTGCATAGATTGGAGACTTGCTTGTACCTCCTACTGGATTGATACCTTGGTTCTATAATTGAGGGAAATACTTATCTCTACTTTGCTGCATCACCCTTTCCTCTTCAAGGGAAAAACCAACGCAAGATCAAGAAGTAGCACAATGTTCTTGGTGATGTTTCCCATGAGGGTGCGATTTTTCTCTTTGAGCTTATTGATTTGATGCTTAAGGTCCATGATATCCTTGCAGAGCTTGCTTGTAACGGTTAGTGCACCATCAAGCCATGGATGAAATTTAGTTGTAGGAGATTGATAACCCACAGGTATAGGGGATCCCAACAGTTTTCGAGGGTAGAGTATTCAACCCAAATTTATAGATTCGATACAAGGGGAGCCAAAGAATATTTGCAAGTATTAGCAGTTGAGTTGTCAATTCAACCACACCTGGAGATTAATTATCTGCAGCAAAGTGATCAGTAGCAAAGTAATACGATAGTTTTGATAGTAGTGACAACAACAATGGTAACGGTAATAGTGATAGCAGTAGTTTTGTAGCAAGTGCAACAGTAATAGTAGCAGTAGTAACGTAGCAAGAACAATATAAGATAAATTTGTAGGCACTGGATCGGTAATTTGTTGGATGATATTCATCATGTGACAGTCATAACCTAGGGCGATACGGCACTAGCTCCAGTTCATAAATATAATGTAGGCATGTATTCTGTAAATAGTCATACGTGCTTATGGAAAGAACTTGCATGACATCTTTTGTCCTACCCTCCCGTGGTAGCAGGGTCCAATTGGAAACTAAGGGATATTAAAGCCTCCTTTTAATAGAGAACCGGAACAAAGCATTAACACAAGGTGAATACATGAACTCCTCAAACTACTGTCATCCCGGGAGTGGTCCCGACTATTGTCACTCCGGGGTTGCCGGATCATAAAACGTAGTAGGTGACTATAACTTGCAAGATCAGATCTAGAACATGGATATAATGGTGATAACATAAAAGGTTCAGATGGGAAATCATGGCACCCGGGCCCAAAGTGACAAGAATTAAGCATGGCAAAGTCATAGCAACATCAATCACAGAACATAGTGGATACTAGGGATCAGGTCCTAACAAAACTAACTAGATTACATGATGAATCTCATCCAAATCCTCATCGACCAGCGAGCCTACGAAGGAATTACTCACTCCCGGTGGGGAGCATCATGGAATTGGCGATGGAGAAGGGTTGGAAATGACGAAGAACGAAGAACCCCCCTCTCCGGACCCCCAAAAGGACTCAAGATCTGGCCTCCCGATGAAGAACAGGAGATGACGATGGCTCTATGTCGTGGATCACGATAATTCTTTCTCCCTGATTTTTTCTGGAAAAATAGGATTTTATAGCATTGGTTTCAGGGTCTGTGGTTGTCCCCACAGGCGCCTGGGAAGGGGCAGCGGCATACGGTGGGTTGTGCCCACCTGTGCCCCCTCGGTGACTCTTGGCTCCAGAAATTCTCTTTTATTGTATAAAAAATCCTCGCAAAGTTTCGTTCCATTCCGAGAACTTTTAGTTCTGCACAAAAACAACACCATGGTAGTTCTGCTGAAAACAACGTTAGTTTGGGGTTAGTTTCATTCAAATCATGCAAATTAGAGTCCAGAACAAGAGGAAAAGCGTTAGGAAAAGTAGATACGTTGGAGACGTATCAACTCCCCCGAGCTTAAACCTTTGCTTGTCCTCAAGCAATTCAGTTGATAAACTGAAAGTGAAAAAGGAAAAACTTTTACGAACTCTTTTGCTCTTGTTTGCATAAATAGGCTTAAACAACACCCAGGTTTTCAGCCAACATTATAACTAACCATGCCGACAATAACTCTTAAAAATTATATTAACTCATATCAATGACATAATCAGCTAAGGAGCAATAATAAGATATCTCAAACAACAACACATTATCAAAACAACCATGATATAATATGACAATAGTGGTATCTTGCTAGCCCTTTCTGAGACCACAAAACATAAATGCAAAGCACCTCCAAAGTTCAAGAAGCGACTAAACATTGTAATTCGTGGTAGAAAAGATCCAGTCAAGATGCACCCAACATTAGCTATACACAATGCATCAGCATGACAACAATGCTCTCAGGTTCTGGCGCTTATTTTAGAGGGTGATGACACAACATAAAAGTAAATAGATATTCCCTTCACAGAGGGAAGCAGTGATTTGCAGAGGTGCCAGAGCTCAAGTTTTTAAAACAGAGGTAAATGATATTTTGAGACATGCACCCTTCTCATTTACTTCACAACTATCAGTTATAAATATCTTCCATGCTAAGCACGCTAGTGTCGGTTCCCAAGCTATAAAAGTAAAGGTTTTGACACCATTGGGAGTTTTTGTTTGATTATTTGAGAGATCAATTCTTTTTGTAGTTTGGGACTGGGCATCCCTATTACTTCCCTTTTCTCGTGCGATGGCGAGTGAATAAACACTTGACTTGAGAATAACCCTCTTAGCATGGAAGAAACCGACCACCTCTTGTCGTTACATGAACAATCCGGGCGCACAAAAAGGATATTTGTGACGCCCCCGATTCAATCATACACTAATCATACATGCAAACGTGTACGATCAAGATCAGGGACTCACGGGAAGATATCACAACACAACTCTAAAAATAAAATAAGTCATACAAGCATCATATTACAAGCCAGGGGCCTCAAGTGCTAGAATATAAGAGCTCGATCATAGACGAGTCAGCGGAAGCAACAATATCTGAGTACAGACATAAAGCAAACAAGGTGCCATAAGATGGCTAGCACAAACTAGGATACAGATCGAAAGAGGCGCATGCCTCCTGCCTAGGATCCTCCTAAACTACTCCTGGTCATCGTCAGCGGCCTGCACGTAGTAGTAGGCACCTCTGGTGTAGTACGAGTCATCGTCGACGGTTGTGTCTGGCTCCTGGGCTCCAGCATCTGGTTGCGACAACCAGGAAGAATGAAAATGGGGAAAAGGGGGAGCAAAGCAACCGTGAGTACTCATCCAAAGTACTCGCAAACAATGATCTACACTACATATGCATGGGTATATGTGTAAAGGGGCAATATCGGTGGACTGAACTGCAGAATGTCAGAATAAGAGGGGGAAAGCTAATCCTATCGAAGACTATGCTTCTGGCATCCTCCATCTTGCAGCATGTAGAAGAGAGTAGATGGTAAGTTCACCAAGTAGCATCGTATAGCATAATCCTACCCGGCGATCCTCTCCTCGTCGCCTGTTAGAGAGCGATCACCGAGTTGTATCTGGCACTTGGAAGGGTGTGTTTTTATTAAGTATCCGGTTCTAGTTGTCATACGGTCAAGGTACAACTCCAAGTCGTCCTGTTACCGAAGATCATGGCTATTCGAATAGATTAACTTCCCTGCAGGGGTGCACCACATTACCCAACACGCTCGATCCCATTTGGCCGGGCACACTTTCCTGGGTCATGCCCGGCCCCGGAAGATCAACACGTCGCAGCCCCACCTAGGCCCAACAGAGAGGTCAACAAGCCGGTCTAAATCCTATGCGCGCAGGGGTCTGGGCCCATCGCCCATTGCACACCTGCACATTGCGTGGGCGGCCAGAAGCAGACCTAGCCTCCCTAATACAAGAGTAGGCGTTCCAGTCCAATCCGGCGCGCGCCGCTCGGTTGCTGACGTCACGAAGGCTTCGGCTGATACCACGATGCCTGTTGCCCATATCTTGTCCCACGTGGCGGTTAGTGCGTATAAGGTCAACAACCCAACTCAGATCAAATACCAAGATCTTGTTAAGCGTGTTATTATGAAGTAACCGCGGACACCGACCAGGGCCAGGCCCACCTCTCTCCTAGGTGGTCTCAACCTGCCCTGTCGCTCCGCCACAAAGGTTCACTCACAGGGCCATCGGGACAAACGTCCTTTCAGTCCCAATCCGTGAATCACTCGCGGGTACTCTACGATCCGACCCGACTTTAGTCACCACATGTAGCATATAATATGTATATAAGTATATACCCGTGATCACCTCCCGAGTGATCATGGCCCGATAGTATAGCATGGCAGACGGACAAGAATGTAGGGCCACAGATGGAATACTAGCATCCTATACTAAGCATGTAGGATTGCAGGTAAAGGTAACAACAGTAGTAGCAAGGAGAGGCCATGCATCAGGATAGGATTAATGGAAAGTAGTAACGTGCTACACTACTCTAATGCAAGTAGTAGAGAGAAGAATAGGTGATATTTGGTGGTCAGGGGGGGGGCTTGCCTGGAAGCTCAGCCGAGAAGGAGGGATCGTCAACACCATAGTCGTACTGGGTAGCAGCGACGTCTGTCTCGACGTCTAGCGAGAGAAGAGGGGGAAGAACCAATAAATATAATGCAAACATATGCATGCCGATGCATGACATGACAATGAGCGGTGCTAGGTGTGCCCTAGCACAGTAGTAGGTGATACTGGCAAAGGGGGGAAACATCCGGGAAAGTATCCCCGGTGTTTCAAGTTTTTGGACAGATGAATCGGAGGGGGAAAGTTGTGTGTTTGCTATGCTAGGGATGTGTGGTGGACGGATGGGCTACGTATCCGAATTCGTCGCATCGTTCTGAGCAACTTTCATGTAGAAAACATTTTTATCCGAGTTACAGATTATTTTCTATGGTTTTCTAAACTTTAAATCATTTTCTGGAATTATTTAAATTAACAGGAATTTCCAAAGGAAATATGACGTCTGCATGAGGTCATCACTGTGTCAGCAGTCAACAGTGCAGTTGACTAAGTCAAACTTGCAGGTGCGGCCCACCAGTCAGCCACAGTGGGTTTAACAGAGTTTAATTTAACTAACAAAGCTATTATAGAGAGTGGGCCCCATTAGTCAGTGACTATTTAGTTAACTAAATTAATTAATGAAATAATTAGCATTTTATTTATTTACAAAAATGTTTTAAACAACGCGGGCCCGCATGTCAGTGGCAGTAGCTGCCACGTTAGTGCAGTTGACTTTGGTCAACATGGCCAGTTGGGGCCCCTAGGCCTGTGCAAAGGACCTGGCGGGCCCCGCCTGTGCCAGTCGTGGGCGCCGGAGTTGCCCCGGCGAGCTCTCCCACGGCGTTTCTTCGCCGGCAAGGCTCGGGAACACGCGACGGTGGTACGTTCGCCGTGTTTTCGGTCGTGTTCGAAAGCTGGAGCTGGGCCGCACCAAGCGGGGGTGGTGGCGACGCCGGAGAAGCACCGGAGCAGCGACAGCGAGCACAGAGGCGGATGACATAGTCTGGCCGCGAGAGGGAACAATGATGCGGCGTGTTAACTAGTACCCAAAATGGCCAGGAGGCCTCTACGCATGCGTGCGAGCACAACGGGCACGAGCCCGGGACCAAAGGGTCATCGGCCGGCTGCCAGCGACGAGCGTGGGCGCTGACACGTTCTGGCGCTCAATGAGCTAGGGCATAAGGGCCATGGGGAAGCGCGTGCGTGGGTGCGTTGGGCTCCTGGAAGCGCCAGGAGCACGGTGACGGGCTCAGGCGAGCATGACGACGGCTGTGGCGACGGCCACAAGCTCGTCGGCAGTGGATAGAATACGAACGCGGTGGCAAGCTAGCTACGGCGCGCGAGGAAGCTAACGGAGAGGAGGCGGGGGCTCACCGAGTGGCACACACGGTGGCCCTTGGGGGTTTAGTAGCAGCAGAGGGCGTCGCCGGAGTTGGTGAAGAGCGGCGGCAAAGCTCGTCGGAGCAGAGGAGGAAGACGGCGGGTCGTGGGCTTTGTGGTGGCTCCGAACTCCAACGAGGTGCACCAGTCGAAGCAGCGGATGACGGCGGCCCATGGAGACACAGTGGGGCGGCGAGGTGGGCACGGTGGCCGTGGCTAGTCCGGAGCCATGGCGGCGGTGGTGCTCGGATGCGGTGGGGAAGGGGAAGCGGCGAGGTGGATCTGAGTGGAGGGGAGGCGCAGGGACCGAGAGGGAGAGCGGGGGTGAGTGGGAGAAGGAACCGAGGAGGCGGGGTCGTGGCGGCCTTATCACCTCCCGGCGTCGGTGCCGGCGAGGCGGTCGGGTGGGGACGCGCCCCTGTTCCATCCCTGGTCGGGGGAACAGGGAAGGGGAGAGAGTGATAATGGGAACGGGGGAGTGGGCTGGGTCGGCCGGATGGGCCAGGTGGGCCAACTTGGCCTGTGGGCTGGGCCGCCTGGTCGGCTGCCTTTTAATTTTTTTGTATTTGTTTGTTTCTGGTTTTAATCCTTTTCTTTATTTCATTTTCCTTTTATGTTTTAATTCAATTTAAAATATTTATGTAGTTTGTAAAAGTGTGTTTCCTTCACTTTAAATACCTAGGAATTATTTGGCACACTCCAAACATTTTAGTTTTGATGTTTGAAAACTTTTATCGTTTACCATATTTTGAATTTGACTTTTGAACCGGTTTTGAACTAACGAGAGATTAGCAACAGTAACGGAGGTGACGTGGCATCATTAGCAGAGTTTCACTGTAGCCTAATTATCCAAGCGTTACAATTCTCCTCTACTACAAGAAATCTCGTCCCGAGATTTAGGAGGTAGAAGGAAACAGTGCGGGGTATTCATCACGAACGCGATCCTCGCGTTACCAAGTGGCTTCATCTTCAGAATGGTGCGACCACTGGACCTTGAGGAACTTGATCGTCTTCTGACGTGTGCGGCATTCAGCTTGGTCGAGAATGCGGACCGGATGCTCTTTATACGAGAGGTCTTGTTGCAATTCGAGCACTTCATGATCCACTCCACGGATTGGGTCCTTGAAGCAGCAGCAGAGCTGTGACACGTGGAACACATCGTGAACCTGAGAAAGGTTGGAGGGAAGCTCCAGTTGATATGCCACTTTTCCACGCCTTTCGAGAATAGTGAATGGACCAATATAGCGAGGAGCTAGCTTGCCCTTGATCTCGAAGCGGTGAGCACCCTTCATTGGTATAACTCGAAGATAAGCCTTTTCGCCAGGTTGATAGACCATGTCTTTATGATGACGGTCATACTGACTCTTCTGACGCGATGGAGCAGTCTTGAGATTCTCGCGAATAATGGGACTTGTTCTTCGTCATGTTGGATAATATCCGGACCAAAGAGTGGACGTTCCCAGTTTGACCCGATTCGGAGGGGTTCGGCACTTTCGTCCATATAACACTTCGAAGGGTCCCATCTTCAGACTAGCTTGATAGCTATTATTATAAGACAACTCAGCATACGGGAGAGATTGCTCCCATTTCTTGCAGAAGGAAATAACACAAGATCGAAGCATGTCTTCGAGAACTTGGTTGACACGTTCAACTTGCCCTTGCGACTAAGGATGAAATGAAGTACTGAATGACAGATGAGTCCCCATAGCCTCTTGGAAACTTGCCCAGAATCTTGAAGTGAATAAGCTGCCACGGTCCGAACTAATAACCTGTGGAATACCCTGAAGTGAAATAATTCTGGACATGTAGAGAGTGGCAAGCTGACTAGCAGTGATTGTTTCTTTGACTGCCAGAAAATGTGCAACTTTAGAAAGCCGGTCAATGACGACAAGAATAGCAACATTACCTTTCTGTGATTTGGAAAATCCAGTGACGAAGTCCATTTCAACATGGTCCCATTTCCATTCAAGAATAGATATAGGTTGCATAGTTTGAGCAGGACTTTGATGTTCTGCTTTGATACGACGGCAAACGTCACACTCAGCAACATAACGAGCAATGTCTTGCTTCATATTAGACCAACAGAATCTCTGACGGATGTCTTGGTACATCTTTGTACTACCAGGATGGATAGACAGAGGCGTATCATGAGCTTCTTTCATAACTTTCTAAGTCATATCCAGGTTTTCCCTCTTACTCGGAACCACTAGGCAACCTTTGAAGAATAAAGTGCCATCATCAACAACAGTGAAGAATGAGGGCTTTCCTTCTGCTAGATAACGTTTAATCCTCTCCACTTCATCGTCACATTTCTGTATCTATTTGATGGTGTCCACAAGATCTGGTTTCGCAACCAGGGTATTGAGAGAACCCTCGGGAACAACATGGAGGTTCAGTTTGGGGAAATCTTCGGGAGGGGGAGCGAGTGCACCCGGAGGAACAATATGGAGGTTCAGCTTTCTGAATTCTTCAACAAGCGAGGGCTGAACTTTGTGAACCTGGAGGTGGTTGCAGTAAGACTTGCGGCTCAAGGCATCAGCCATTACATTAGCCTTGCCTGGTGTATAGGAAAATACCCAACTCAAAGTATGCAACAATCTCCATCCATCTCTGCTGACGGAGGTTCAGGTCTGGCTGAGTAAAGAGATACTTCAGACTTTGGTGGTCAGTGAAGATCTCGCAATGATTACCGAGAAGGTAATGTCGCCACTGCTTTAGTGCATGAATGACAACAGCAAGCTCGAGGTCGTGAACTAGGTAGTTCTCTTCGTGAGGGCACAATTGACGAGAGTGGCAATCACTTTGCGCTCTTGCATTAGGACACAGCCTAATCCTTGACGGGAAGCGTCGCTGTAAATGACGAAGTCCTTCTTAGTATCAGGTGGAGCTAGCACTAGGGCAGAAGTCAACTTGTCCTTGAGTGCCTGGAAACTTTCCTGACATTTGTCTGTCCATTGGAACTTGACGCCCTTATGCAACAGGTTAGTCAACGGCCTGGTGATCTTGGAGAAGTTCTCGACGAATCGACAACAATAGCTGGCGATACCGAGAAAACTTCTGACTTGCTTGACATTCTTCGGAGGAGTCCATTCAAGAATAGCATGGACTCGTTCAGGGTTCACGGCAATACCATCCTTAGAGATGACATGCCCAAGATAGGTTACTTCGGGTAGCCAGAATTCACATTTGGAGAACTTGGCATATAGTTGATGCTCTTGTAGCTTTTCTAGAACAAGACGAAGATGTTTAGCATGCTCTTCTTCGTTCTTGGAAAATACCAGGATATCATCCAGATAAACCACTAAGAACGTGTCGAGGTAATCCATGAATATATAGTTCATCAGACGAGAGAAGGTGGCTGGAGCATTGGTTAAGCCGAAAGACATGACGGTGTACTCGTATGAACCATTTCGAGCCACGAAGGCGGTCTTTGGGATATCCTCTTCACAAACACGGATCTGGTGGTAACCCAACCTCAAGTCGAGTTTAGAGAACACTGATGAACCAGCCAGTTGATCATATAGATCATTGATCCGAGGAAGAGGATATTTGTTCTGAATGGTAGCTTGGTTAATAGGACAGTAATCTTGGACCAATCGGTTTGTCCCATCCTTCTTCTTGACAAAGAGAGAAGGTGCTCCCCAAGGAGAGCAACTTGGGCGAATGAAACCTTTGCGAAGAGATTTGCCAATTTCCTCCTTAAGCTTAATGAGTTCATGCGGCGGCATCATGTAGGGTCGTTTGGCTATAGGAGTGGTGCCTGGTTTCAAGTCGATGATGAATTCGACAGCTCTAGCAGGGGGAATCCCTGGACATTCTTCAGGAAAGATGTCTTGGAATTCGTGAACGACAGGAATGTTTTCAATGCCCTCGAGGGGTGCAACGTCAATGCTTTCAAGGCATAAAGCCTTGCCTCGGCATTCTGAACCAGTCGAGCATTGTAGCTTATTATTTCATCAGAAGGGTGTAGCAGATGGACGGTCTTAGTGGCGCAAACGATTGAAGTAGTATGCGCTTTTAACCAATTCATTCCCAGAATGAGATCAATGCTACATGACTTCAGTATGATGGGAGAGACAAGGAATTCCAGTCCTTCAATTTCAAGGGGGACGTCGTTGCAAATCATGGAGGTCCGACATTGGACCGCAGGGGTGTGCACTAATAGCGAAGCGTTCATGTCCTCACATTTAATGTCGTGCAAGTATGCAAAATCTTCTGACATGAATGAATGCGATGCACCTGTATCAAATAAAACGGATGCTGGTACTGAATTTACGAGGAGTGTACCCATCACAGTAGCAGGCTGGTCTTGAGCTTCGTTGAGATCAACATGGTTGGCATGAATACGACCATAAGGCTTGGCATTGTTCTTGAGGGGCTGGTTGCTTCCACGGCCAGTTGCTGGAAGGGCGAGTTGATTCTGGTTCTGGTTCTGGTTGCATTCCCTAGCACGGTGTCCTGGTTGACCACACCTAAAGCATAGACCATTATTGGGAGTCGGAGCACGATCTCGGGGTGGTGGTGCTGGAAGCCTTGGCTGCCTAGATGGTGGAGGAGGCAGACGAGGTGCGGCATAGGTCTGCCTTGGGGCAGGTGCAGTTGGCTGGTACATGCTGTTGGGAATCCATATCTTACACTTCTGCGAGGGCGGGCCCGAAGATGAGCCCATGTCACAGTTGCACCTATGAGAGCTCTGTTGTTCCTGCAGACCAGTTTCGACATTGATGGCCTTGTTCACCAAGGTGGCGAAGTCGGCAAAGTCATGCACTAATAGTGCGAGCTTGATGTCAGCTTGTAGTCCATCACGGAACTTCTCCTGTTTGCGAGCATCAGTTGCAATGTCTTCTTCAGCATAGCGGGACAAGTCCAGAAACTCCCGCTGATAAGCTTCCACAGTTTTGTTTCCCTGGGTGAGGTTGCGGAACTCACGCTTCTTCCGGTCCATGACTCCCTGAGGAATGAAGCAGGCACGGAAAGCAGCTTGGAAGTCTGGCCAGGTGATGATTGTTCCAGCTGGCAGAGTACGCATGTGGCTGTCGCACCATTGAGCTGTAGGTCCCTTCAGGAAGAAGGAAGCGAAGGTGACATAGCTGGCAGGGGCTACATGCTACCTCTTGAGCACTGCGTTGGTTTTCCCTTGAAGAGGAAAGGGTGATGCAGTAAAGTAGCGTAAGCATTTCCCTCAGTTTTTGAGAACCAAGGTATCAATCCGGTAGGAGATCACCTTGTGAGTCCCACGCACCTACACAAACAAATAAGAACCTCGCAACCAACGCGATAAAGGGGTTGTCAATCCCTTCACGGTTACTTACAAGAGTGAGATCTGATAGATATGATAAGATAATATTTTTGGTATTTTTATGATAAAGACTAAAATTAAAGAAAGCAAAATAAACGGCGCCGGAAATAGCTTGTTGACGGGAGATTAATATGATGGAAGATAGACCTGGGGGCCATAGGTTTCACTAGTGGCTTCTCTCAAGAGCATAAGTATTACGGTGGGTGAACAAATTACTGTCGAGCAATTGATAGAATTGAGCATAGTTATGAGAATATCTAGGTATGATCATGTATATAGGCATCACGTCCGCGACAAGTAGACCGAAACGATTCTGCATCTACTACAATTCCACGCATCGACCGCTATCCAGCATGCATCTAGAGTATTAAGTTCATAAGAACAGAGTAATGCTTTAAGTAATATGACATGATGTAGAGGGATAAACTCATGCAATATGATATAAACCCCATCTTTTTATCCTCGATGGCAACAATACAATACGTGTCGTTTCCCTTTCTGTCAGTGGGATCGAGCACCGCAAGATTGAACCCAAAGCTTAGCACTTCTCCCATGGCAAGAAAGATCAATCTAGTAGGCCAAACCAAACTGATAACTCGAAGAGACTTGCAAAGATAACCAATCATACATAAAAGAATTCAGAGGAGATTCAAATATTGTTCATAGATAATCTTGATCATAAACCCACAGTTCATCAGATCTCGAAAAACACACCGCAAAATAAGATTACATCGAATAGATCTCCAAGAAGATTGAGGAGAACTTTGTATTGAGATCCTAAGAGAGAGAAGAAGCCATCTAGCTAATAATTATGGACCCGAAGGTCTGAGGTAAACTACTCACACATCATCGGAGAGGCTATGGTGTTGATGTAGAAGCCCTCCGTGATCAATGCCCCCTCCGGTGGAGCGCCGGAAAAGGCCCCAAGATGGGATCTCCCGGGTACAGAAGGTTGCGGCGGTGGAAATAGGGTTTTTGGCTACATATCTGGTGTTTCCAGGGTATATGGGTATATATAGGAGGAAGAAGTACGTCGGTGGAGCAACGAGAGCCCCATGAGGGTGGAGGGCGCGCCTGGGGGAGGTGGGCGCGCCCCCCTGCCTCGTGCTCTCCTTGTTGATTGCTTTACGTAGACTCCAAGTCCTCTGGATCACGTTTGTTCCGAAAATCACGTTCCCGAAGGTTTCATTCCATTTGGACTCCGTTTGATATCTTTTTCCTTCGAAACACTGAAATAGGAAAAAAAAACAGCAATTTGGGCTACGCCTCCGGTTAATAGGTTAGTCCCAAAAATATTATAAAAGTGTATAATAAAGCCCATTAAACATCCAAAACAGAATATAATATAGCATGGAACAATAAAAAATTATAGATACGTTGGAGACGTATCAAGCATCTAAGCTTAATTCACCTTTCGTCCTCGAGTAGGTAAATGATAAAACAGAATTTTTGATGTGGAATGCTACTTAGCAGAATTTTCAATGTAATTCTCTTATTTGTGGTATGAATATTCAGATCCGAAAGATTCAAGACAAAAGTTTAATATTGACATAAAAATAATAATACTTCAAGCATAGTAACTAAGCAATTATGTCTTCTCAAAATAACATGGCCAAAGAAAGTTATCCCTACAAAATCATATAGTCATGCTATGCTCTATCTTCTCCACACAAAATATTTAAATCATGCACAACCCCGATGACAAGCCAAGCAATTGTTTCATACTTTTGGTGTTCTCAAACTTTTCAATCTTCACGCAATACATGAGCGTGAGCCATGGACATAGCACTATATGTATAATAGAATGGTGGTTGTGGAGAAGACAAAAAAGGAGAAGATAGTCTCACATCAACTAGGCGTATCAACGGGCTATGGAGATGCCCATTAATAGATATCAATGTGAGTGAGTAGGGATTGCCATGCAACGGATGTACTAGAGCTATAAGTGTATGAAAGCTTATCAAAACAAACTAAGTGGGTGTGCATCCAACTCGCTTGCTCACCAAGACCTAGGGCAATTTGAGGAAGCCTATCATTGGAATATACAAGCCAAGTTATATAATGAAAAAATCCCACTAGTATATGAAAGTTATATCATAGGAGACTCTTTATCATGAAGATCATGGTGCTACTTTGAAGCACAAGTGTGGTAAAAGGATAGTAGCATTGTCCCTTCTCTCTTTTCTCTCATTTTTTCTTTTTTTCTTTGGGCCTTTTCTCTTCTTTTTTTTACGTCCTATTTTTTTATTTAGTCCGGAGTCTCATCCCTACTTGTGGGGGAATCATAGTCTCCATCATCCTTTCCTCACATGGGACAATGCTCTAATAATGATGATCATCACACTTTTATTTACTTTACAACTCAAGAATTACAACTCAAAACTTAGAACATAATATGACTATGTGAATGCCTCCGGTGATGTACCAGGATATGCAATGAATCAAGAGTGACATGTATGAAAGAATCATGAACGGCGGCTTCGCCACAAATACGACGTCAACTACATGATCACGCAAAGCAATATGACAATGATGAAGCGTGTCATAGTAAACGAAACAGTGGTAAGTTGCATGGCAATATATCTCAGAATGGCTATGGAAATGCCATGATAGGTAGGTATGGTGGCTGTTTTGAGGAAGGTATATGGTGGGTGTATGATACCGGCGAAAAGTGCGCGGTATTAGAGAGGCTAACAATGGTTGGAGGATGAAAGTATGTATAATCCATGGACTCAACATTAGTCATAAAGAACTCATATACTTGTTGTAAAAATATACAAGTTATCAAATAAAAGTATTACGCGCATGCTCCTAGGGGGATAGATTGGTAGGAAAAGACCATCGCTCGTCCCCGACCGCCACTCATAAGGAAGACAATCAATAAATAAATCATGCTCCGACTTCATCACATAACGGTTCACCATACGTGCATGCTACGGGAATCACAAACTTTAACACAAGTATTTCTCAAATTCATAACCACTCAACTAGCATGATTCTAATATCACCATCTTCATATCTCAAAACAATTATCAAGCATCAAACTTCTCATAGTATTCAACACACTCATAAGAATTTTTTTACTAATCTTGGATGCCTATCACTTTAGGACTAATTTTATGATTAAAGCAAATTACCATGCTGTTTTGTAGGACTCTCAAAATAATATAAGTGATGCATGAGAGAACAATAGTTTCTATAAAACAAATCCACCACCGTGCTCTAAAAGATATAAGTGAAGCACTAGAGCAAAAACTATATAGCTCAAAAGATATAAGTGAAGCACATAGAGTATTCTAATTAATTCCGAATCATGTGTGTCTCTCTCAAAAGGTGTGTACAGCAAGGATTATTGTGGTAAACTAAAAAGCAAATACTCAAATCATACAAGACGCTCCAAGCAAAACACATATCATGTGGTGAATAAAATATAGCTCCAAGTAAAGTTACCGATGGACGAAGACGAAAGAGGGGATGCCTTCCGGGGCATCCCCAAGCTTTGGATTTTTGGTGTCCTTAGATTACCTTGGGGTGCCATGGGCATCCCTATGATTAGGCTCTTGCCACTCCTTGTTCCATAATCAATCAAATCTTTATCCAAAACTTGAAAACTTCACAACACAAAACTCAACAGAAAATCTCATGAGCTCCGTTAGCGAAAGAAAACAAAACACCACTTCAAGGTACTGTAATGAACTCATTATTTATTTATATTGGTGTTAAACCTACTGTATTCCAACTTCTCTATGGTTTATAAACTCTTTTACTAGCCATAGATTCATCAAAATAAGCAAACAATACACGAAAAACAGAATCTGTCAAAAACAGAACAGCCTGTAGTAATCTGTAACTAACGCAAAAACTTGTAGAACTCAGAAAAATCTACCAAAATAGGACGACCTAGATAATTTGTTTATTGATCTACTACAGTTGGAATCAGTATTTTATCACGTTCTTGCGATTTTAAACAATTATTTTTGTGAACAGAAAGTTTCTGGAATTTTCAGCAAGATCAAATAACTATCATCCAAGAAGATCCTATAGGTTTTACTTGGCACAAACATTAATTAAAATACAAAAACAAATCTAACCAGAGGCTAGATCAAAGATTTATTCCTAAACAGGAGCAAAAAGCAAAAAAAACTAAAATAAAATTGGGTTGCCTCCCAACAAGCGCTATCATTTAACGCCCCTAGCTAGGCATTGATAATTTCAATGATGCTCGCATAAAAGATAAGAATTAAAGCGCAAGAAGAGCTTCATAGAACACGTAAAAAACACATCTAAGTATAACATAATTCCTATGCATAGGCATTTTATAAGCAAACAAATTATCATAGCAAGCAAAAATTAGCATATGCAAAGAAGAAGAAAGAGACGATAGCAATCTCAACATGACGAGAGGTAATTTAGTAAGATAGAAATTTCTACAACCATATTTTTCTCTCTCATAATAATTACATGTAGGATCATAGGAAAAATCAAAAAAATAGCTATCACATAACATACTCTCGACACGATCTACATGCATGCGAAGTTGACACTCTTCCAAAATAGTGGGATTATCATTAACTAAAGTCATGACCTCTCCAAACCCACTTTTATCAAAAACTTCATAAGATTGAACGTTGTCCAAATATGTGGGATCTAAAATTGACACTCTTATAAAACCACTTTCAATATTATTGCAAACATTATTATCAATCTCATATTCATCATGGGGCTTAAATAAATTTTCAAGATCATAAGAAGAATCACCCCAATCATGATCATTGCAACAAGTAGTGGACATAGCAAAACTAGCATCCCCAAGCTTAGGGTTTTGTATATTATTAGCACAATTGACATCAATAGAATTTATAGTAAAATCATTGCAATCATGCTTTTTATTCAAGGGGCTATCATGAATCACTTCAGAAATTTCTTCATCACAATTTTTCAGATTAATCAATTTCAAGCAAAACTTCATAAAGATAATTTAGTGCAAAAAACTCACTGGCAATTGGTTCATCACAATTGGATCTCTTAAAAAGATTAGCAAGCGGATGAGGATCCATAAACTTTTAGCAAGCGAAGATGCAAGCAAAAAGAAGGCACATGGTAACACAAGATCGAACAGAAGAGGGGCAAAGAAAAGGCAAAGGTGAAGTGGGGAGAGGAAAACGAGAGGAAAATGGCAAATAATGTAATGCAAGGGATAAGAGTTTGTGATGGGTACTTGGTATGTCTTTACTTGTGCGTAGACTCCCCGGCAACGGCGCCAGAAATCCTTCTTGCTACCTCTTGAGAACTGCGTTGGTTTTCCCTTTAAGAGGAAAGGGTGATGCAGTAAAGCAGCGTAAATATTTCCCTTAGTTTTTGAGAACCAAGGTATCAAATCCAGTAGGAGACCACGCGCGAGTCCCACGCACCTACACAAACAAATAAGAACCTCCCAACCAACGCGATAAAGGGGTTGTCAATCCCTTCACGGTCACTTACGAGAGTGAGATCTGATAGATATGATAAGATAATATGTTTGGTATTTTTATGATGAAGACTAAAAGTAAAGAAAGCAAAATAAACGGCGCCAGAAATAGCTTGTTGACGGGAGATTAATATGATGGAAGATAGACCCGAGGGCCATAGGTTTAACTAGTGGCTTCTCTCAAGAGCATAAGTATTACGGTGGGTGAACAAATTACTGTCGAGCAATTGATAGAATTGAGCATAGTTATGAGAATATCTAGGTATGATCATGTATATAGGCACCACGTCCGCAACAAGTAGACCGAAAGGATTCTGCATCGACTACAATTACTCCACACATCGACCGCTATCCAGCATGCATCTAGAGTATTAAGTTCATAAGAATAGAGTAATGCTTTAAGTAATATGACATGATGTAGAGGGATAAACTCATGCAATATGATATAAACCCCATCTTTTTATCCTCGATGGCAACAATACAATACGTGTCGTTTCCCATACTATCTCTGGGATCGAGCACCGCAAGATTGAACCCAAAGCTTAGCACTTCTCCCATGGCAAGAAAGATCAATCTAGTAGGCCAAACCAAACTGATAATTCGAAGAGACTTGCAAAGATAACCAATCATACATAAAAGAATTCATAGGAGATTCAAATATTGTTCATAGATAATCTGGATCATAAACCCACAATTCATCAGATCTCGACAAACACACCGCAAAAGAAGATTACATTGAATAGATCTCCAAGAAGATTGAGGCGCCCCCTTGCCTCGTGCTCTCCTCGTTGATTGCTTTACGTAGACTCCAAGTCCTCTGGATCATGTTTGTTCCGAAAATCACGTTCCCGACGGTTTCATTCCGTTTGGACTCCGTTTGATATCTTTTTCCGTCGAAACAATGAAATAGGCAAAAAACAACAATTTGGGCTAGGCCTCCGGTTAATAGGTTAGTCCCAAAAATATTATAAAAGTGTATAATAAAGCTCGCTAAACATCCAAAAAAGAATATAATATAGCATGGAACAATAAAAAATTATAGATACGTTGGAGACGTATCACTACATCAGCAGACTCCTTCTCATAGGTGATGTCATGGAGCGAGTCATCAGCATCCAGAGGCTGAGTTGAGCTACAGTACACAGTTGGGTTGAGGCGCATGAAATCCTGCAGAGTCACTTGGGCTGGTTGCTGGTTCATATTGGGGCGAGGGAACTGACCCATCATGTTCTCCATGAATTGGTGGTTCAGTTCGAACTATTGGATCATACCAGCCATGTACTCAGGCGGTGGTGGGGCATTTCCACCACGACCACGACCACCTGGTCTAACCATCCTGGTAATACATAACAGGGGTAGTTCAGCATTGAGGAATTTGCAAGGACAAGAATCATTCATGATGAAACATGCATAATGAAAGGAGCACGATAGATACTACATAGTAGTCAGCATATCTTACAAAAGGGATCATGCATAGAGTTCGGTACACAGACTAAAGACATCATAGGCGGCTCGCAGGCTCACGGCGAATGCATCTAATACTAATAAGCAAGACTACATCAGTCCCAAGAGGAACTGTGGAGGTAGGTGTAGCTTGAAAGCTGGTAGTGTCGCATGGGGAACTCCATGTTAGGAACCTGGAGTCCGCGGATACTCTGGTGCAGAACCCGACGCTCAGGTGGCAGAAGAGGACCAAGTGCGGGAGATTAGCCTCCCACATCTGGCCAACCGACACCGTGGGGCATCCCGGTCCTGGCTGGGTAGATCACAGAACGCAGAAGCTCTCTAGATCGGACAAAGGGGTGCAACAACGTCAAAGCACGGTAAAGGTGCTGACGGGTGGTGTACAACTCGTGGCGAAGAGCTCGGTTAGCTCTATCCATCCCATCAGCATGCAGAACCAGGTTCTGATGGTAGAAGGGCTCGCGGGTGACAGTGGAGTAGGCAGCAGTGTAGTATCCCTCCGCACCAACATCGGATGCGACAGCAATGTGCCTGAAAGGAGAAGTGTCCAACTCCTGATACTCTCCACGAAGACGTGTCAGAGCAGCATAGGCAGCATCACGGACTTCCATATCGATGGTCACTCCAACACCATGAGCAGCATGCAAAGACAATGAGTGGAGTCATACTCCGAGAGTAGAGGTGGACGATGGCACAAGATCGCTCTGGTTAAAATCCTGGTACTCCTTGTAGACGGTGTACTCAGGGTGCCAGCGATAACCCAGATAGGTCATCATCTCAGCTAGCGCAGCAGGTGATCCTGAGGCACCAATGGCCGTCGTGTGGCGCACGACCTACCCTCGTGGGTTCCATCTGAAAACAAAGATGTTTCAAAGGAGTCAAACGACAGTGTGGGCATTGTTCAAAATACTATTCTAAGGAATAACTATGGCTTATCAACCTTTGGGGTGAATGTGGTCACGGGATCCTAATGTTAGAGTTAGTAAATTCGTTTAACCCGAGTAGAGGAGAGTTCAGAGTCCCGGAGTAAAGATTAAGGAGTAAAAGACCCTAGTACC
Organism: Aegilops bicornis; assembly: GCA_021605145.1. Taxonomy (NCBI): domain Eukaryota; kingdom Viridiplantae; phylum Streptophyta; class Magnoliopsida; order Poales; family Poaceae; genus Aegilops; species Aegilops bicornis. The sequence goes on from CM038672.1 coordinate 167,915,502, forward strand.
ACCCAATGGCGACGTGGGCCCGTAAGACATACAACCATGTTAGGATTTTTTTGCAATGTCTAGACTCAACTTCGGCCGAGGAGTGTGGAAGGGGAATTCCTACAGGAAGTCAGCTCTGATACCAACTTGTGACGCCCCCGATTCAATCATACACTAATCATACACGCAAACGTGTACGATCAAGATCAGGGACTCACGAGAAGATATCACAACACAACTCTAGAAATAAAATAAGTCATACACGCATCATATTACAAGCCAGGGGCCTCGAGGGCTCGAATATAAGAGCTCGATCATAGACGAGTCAGCGGAAGCAACAATATCTGAGTACAGCCATAAAGCAAACAAGGTGCCATAAGATGGCTAGCACAAACTGGGATACAGATCGAAAGAGGCGCATGCCTCTGCACTGGATCCTCCTAAACTACTCACAGTGGTCGTCGGTGACATGCACGTAGTAGTAGGCACCTCAAGTGTAGTAGAATTAAGTAAATCGGCGACGGTGGCGTCTGGCTCCTGGGATCTAGCATCTGGTTGCGACAACCAGGAAGAAGGAAAAGGGGGAAAGGGGGAGCAAAGCAACTGTGAGTACTCATCCAAAGTACTCGCGAGCAAGGATCTACACTACATATGCATGGGTATATGTGTAAAGGGGCAATATCGGTGGAATGAACTGTATAATGTCAGAATAAGAGGGGGATAGCTAATCCTATCGAAGACTACGCTTCTGGCAGCCTCCATCTTACAACATGTAAAAGAGAGTAGATGGTAAGTTCACCAAGTAGCATCATATAGCATAATCCTACCCGGCGATCCTCTCCTCGTTGCCGTGTTAGAGAGCGATCACTGGGTTGTATCTGGCACTTGGAAGGGTGTGTTTTATTAAGTATCCGATTCTAGTTGTCATAAGGTCAAGGTACAACTCTAAGTCGTCCTGTTACCGAAGATCACGTCTATTCGAATAGATTAACTTCCCTGTAGGGGTGCACCACATTACCCAACACGCTCGATCCCATTTGGCCAGACACACTTTCCTGGGTCATGCCCGGCCTTGGAAGATCAACACGTCACAGCCCCACCTAGGCACAACAGAGAGGTCAGCATGCCGGTCTAAATCCTATGCGCGCAGGGGTCTGGGCCCAACGCCCATTGCACACCTGCATGTTCCGTGGGCGGCTGGAAGCAGACCTAGCCTCCCTAATACAAGAGCAGGCCTTCCAATCCAATCCGGCGCAAGCCGCTCAGTCGCTGACGTCCTGAAGGCTTTGGCTGATACCACAACGCCGGTTGCCCATATCTTGTCCCACGTGGCGGTTAGCGCGTATAAGGTCAACGACCCAACTTAGATCAAATACCAAGATCTCGTTAAGCGTGTTATTATGAAGTAAGTGCGGACAATGACCAGGTCCAGGCCCACCTGTTGGGTTCTACGGTAGGGTGCGTCGACTGCAAATTAAAATTTCCTACATGCAGAACATCCAGGAACATGCTACGGGAGATGGGTCACAGTTCGTTACCACTAGACGCGCCGTGCCGTGCAGCGGAAGAAGAGTTGGGGCAGCGTGTCCGCATGGATCGTCTCCTCCTCGCCCGATCTCCCTCGAACAGCCAGTTGTCGGATCCCTCGTATAGGTTCGCTGGAGCGGCGCAGGTGCACCGCCTCTAACGGTATCCGCGCGTGCAGGAGGAACACCGTGCGGCGGACTGCTAGGTCCGATCGCACAGTCGGCGGCGAGTGGAGGTGTCTATTAGCAACACATGCAAACCCTAGTGACAGTGCCAAGCGATCTACCGCATGACTCTGCTGCACCTCCACTTTATATAGGAGTCTGTCGCGGGCCCAACACTTGGGCCTCGCACAGACCCTAAAGCCCATAAGTCTACTCGGCCACAATCCGTATACAGCTCGGATCATATCCGACCAGAGTCCTCGGATCCGACCTCGTAGGTTCCATCCCTTAAGCGCGCGACCCCTTAGGTTCAAGCCGGCTTGGTCGCAGTTCGGATCACCTCCGAACTGCACGGTTGGTAGCGGCCTCTAGCAAGGCATGCCGAACACCAAAGAGACTATGAAGCTGGTTAGGCGAACCTGTACATCATACTTCTATTCCTTTTGCCACACGATATATGTTGTCGGGCTCATGGCTAGTCTATCATCCTTGTGCTAGCCCAACCTCTTTCTTGTTCCAGTGATGTCGTCCATAATCTGGATTATCTCATAATCCTTGTCCCGTGGCCATGCTTATCCTGGTCGGATCACACGAGGGGCCCAGAGTATATCTCTCTTGATCGGAGGGAAAATCCCATCTTGCTCGACCATGTCTCACAGCATGGGTCTGGACAAGCCCGAAACCCAACTTTGTAACTACCCAGTCACGGAGTAGCGATTGGTCGGCCGAAAGCATGTCTATCACCATCCCGAGTACATGTGCCAGCTCGGGTCTTTGGACATAGAACGTATGTTGTACTAGAGACTCACAGATGACATATCGCTGCGTCTCATAGTTGGGTCTGTCCGACTCGGACCTTATCTTGACTCGGATCCGACTACGTCGAATCCGACCAGATCCTTCCAAGTCCATATTATCCGGTTAGCATCCAATGCTCCATGGCTAGTGAGACCAAGCCATCGACCGTGTAATATGCTAGTCTAGTTGGCTGCGCGTCCACATAGCCCTTTCTACTAGGGACCTTTTAGGACAATCATCATACAATGCATAGTCCCACAAACAAGCCACGTACTTGCTGATACACATCATTGATAATGTCCAAGGACTATCTTTATTCATAAACACATAGGAAATATCATCATACATGATTGCCTCTAGGGCATATCTCCAACAGTCTCCCACTTGCACTAGAGTCAATCAAATAGACATCGAATGCCCATAGCTCTAACGTGCCCCTCATGCTTGGGCTGTGGAAGTGGCTTAGTCAGCGGAACTGCAAAATTTGCATCCGTGTGAATATTGCATAACTCTACATCACCATTCTTTACGATCTTCCGTATCAGGTGATATTTCCGATCTATGTGTTTGACCTTGTGGTGATTCCTTGGCTCCTTGGCTTGTGCGATGGCACCAGAATTATCACAATAAAGGTCCAACGGTTTTACCGAGGCTGGGAAAATACCAAGATCATCCAGAAAGTTCCGGATCCAAACACCTTCCTTTGCAGCTTCACAAGCCACAATGTATTTGGCTTCTGTGGTAGAATCGGCCACCGTATCTTGCTTGGAACTCATCCAGCTCACTGCTCCTCTGTTCATGACGTACACGAATCCGGACTGTGATCGACAATCATCTCTGTTGGTTTGGAAACTAGCATCGGTGTAACCCCTTACGACGAGCTCTTCCTCACCTCCATAAACTAGGAACATCTCTTTAGTCCTTTTCAGGTACTTCAAAATAGTCTTTACCGCTGCCAAGTGACTCTCACCTGGGATGGCTTGGTATCTGCTTGTCAGGCTTATTGCAAAAGCAACATGTGGCCTTGTACATATCATGGAATACATGATGGATCCGATTGCCGAGGCATACGGAATCCTACTCATCCTGCTTCGCTCATCAAATGTTGAAGGACTCTGAGTCTCGCTTAGCCTTATACCATGTGAGAGTGGCAAGAACCTTTTCTTCGCCTCACTCATGTTGAACCACTTCAACACTTTATCTATGTACGTGCTCTGGCTTAAGCCGAGCAGCCTCCTCGATCTATCACTATAGATCTTAATGCCTAAAATGTACATTGCCTCACCAGGGTCCTTCATCGAAAACTTGCCATTCAATGACTCCTTGACCGAGTTCATCATCGAAACATCATTTCCAATCAGTAGTATGTCATCCACATACAAGATCAAAAACACTATCGAGCTCCCACTTAACTTCTTGTATAAACAAGAGTCCTCTTCGCATTTGATGAAGCCGAAACCAGTGACGACCTCATCAAAACGAATGTTCCAAATACGAGATGCTTGCCTCAACCCATAAATGGATCTCTTGAGCTTGCATACCTTACTAGTGCTAGTCGGATCGACAAAACCCTCGGGCTGTATCATATACACGTCCTCGGTTAAATTTCCATGAAGGAAAGCCGTCTTGACATCCATCTGCCATATCTCATAATCTAAATATGCAGCTATAGCTAGTACGATCCTCACCGACTTCAACATCGCTACCGGCGAGTAAGTCTTGTCGTAGTCAATTCCTTGAACTTGTCCATAACCCTTAGCGACAAGCCGAGCTTTGTGGATCTAAACATTTCCATTGTCACATCCCTAGTTCTGGTAATGCTTAGTGCTAGCATCTGGTGTTGCATCATGTTTAAATTTCAGTTAAACTTGAAATGGGGATGTTGAAACCCTAGCACCAAATGAAATGCAACTAGGACCAAATTAAAAATATTTTCAATGAACCCAAAATGCCCTTTGAAAATGTTCATGGTTACTGATAAAGGTGAAAATCTCTGCCAAAAATGATGAACATATTTCTAGGTCATTCCTGGATTTTTGAATTAACTCTTAATGTATTTGGTTTGGAGCTATTAAATCCTATAAAATGTTTGGTAGCTCCAAATATTCTGAAACTTGGTGAGGGCCTCTGGTTTAAATCAGATAGTGCCCATAAAAGTTTGCAGAATTTTATAAAGTGATTTGGTATTTAAACTAAGTTAAAACATACTGCAAAAAAATAGAAAACAAAAAGATTTATAAAAGAGAAAGACAGAGAGAGAGATAGTACCTGGGCCTTACCTGGAGCCCAAGTGGCTGGCCCAGCCCACCTTCCCGGCTCCCTGCCATCTTCCTCTCCGCGCCAATAGGCAGCGCGCATGGCCGACGCACACCGGCATGCGCCTGGCCACCTCCTGCTTCCCGCCGCTGCCCCGACGCGTCTGGACGACGCCACGCACCCCGACCTCTCTTTCCCTCACCCGTGGCCTCTCCCCTCCCCTGGACCTCTTCCTCTCACCCACCCGAACGGGTCCGTCGCCACCGCACGCCATAGCCACGGACACCGGCCACCCCTTGATCCCTCTCCGTCTCCAGGATCTACACCATCGTCTCCTACGTCTCCCCGATGAAGGAAGCAAGCCCAGATGCCCGGAAGCGTCGCCATCGAGCTCGCCCCCGCCGCCTCTGCCCGGAGATCGCCGGCGTCGATCCGCCCCGTCCAAGCCGTCCCCGAGCCCACTGACCTACCCTACGGAATCACTGTGAGCCCCTGCGCCTCTTGCCGCTCTCCCGTCGATGCATTCGCCCCCTAGCTGCGACACCGACCTTGGCCGAAGCTCGCCGCCGCCATGGCTGTTGAGCCCCGCGCTCCCGAGCTTCCTCTACTTGCCCTCGTGGCACCATAGTGCTCCTAGCGCCTCCAGGGGGGCCGCCTAGCCACTCTGTTTGCCCGCCCGTGCACTGCAGCCCCGCGCCCGAACGCGCCCGTAGCTCCGGCCGCCGCGCTTGTCGCCGCTGCCATCGCTTCGCTCCACCTCCAGCCGCCTGGATGCCACCACCCGACGCGCCTCGTCGCGCTGCACCCGTAGAGACCAGCCACACACGCTCTCGTTGCCGGAGTCGCCCGGACGAGGAGCGCCGCCGCGTCCTTCTTAGCACCGGCGGCTAATCGCCGTTTAGGTGACGTGAGCATCATTAGTGGCTAATGTCCCACTAATTAAACCCTCCAGTGACACACATAGCTGGGCCCCACGCCTAACTAACACCGGGTTTATTTTCTGTTTTGTTTAGTTTATAACCCAGCGGGACCCACGCGTCGGAGTTGACTGTGCTGACGTGTCTGTTGACCGGACCCACCTGTCATTGACCCTAGGATGCATCGGGTCATGACCCGGTGGACCCCATCGGGTCAGAGTTTGACCCGGACCAGCCCTGTTGACTTGCTAACATCACCCTGACATCAGGCTGACGCAGTAATTACTTTCCGGAGTTCTGAAATAAATCGGAAATGATTTATTATTTTTAGAAAATACCGAAAACTTCTAAAAAGCATATAAAATCAACCGTAGCTCAGAATGAAATAATTTATATATGAAAAATGATTATAAAAATATGAAGAATTTGTTTATGCCATATCCATGCATGTTTGAGCAAGTTAACATCACTGTTTAGGAAAAACTGAGTGAATGGCATTTGAATTTTAACATATGGGGTTTGAATTTGAACCTAGGGTTCAAACCAACTTCATTTAATGTGGTTGCTAGTTGCATTAGTTCAGTCAACAGCATATTGCCATGCCATGAGCATGCATCATATTGTTGCATTGCATTGATTGTGTTTCTTCCTTGTTTGCCGGTATTGTCCCCTCTAAGTAAACGTGGTTCCGACGATGAGTTTGATGGTACCAATGAAGAGCTATTACTATCTTCAGAAGTGCCAGGCAAGCAAAACCCCCTTGTTCATTCTGATACAATCCCACTCTCTCGCTCCTGCTCTCTTTTACTACATTAGGACAACATCGATTCAACTGTTACATGTTGCGGTAGCTGAACCCCTTTTCCTCTGCATGACCTCTCATTGCCACAGTAAATAGATGAAACCCACTAGCATGAGTAGGAGTTGTTTGAGCCCTGATGTGCCTACTCATTCATGCTTGTTTGTCATGCCTACTACTGCCTAGAGTTGAGTTGGGTCTAATTCATCGGGAATGAATTGGAATGGTGATGAACATGTCCTACTGTGTGTGAGCTAAGTGTGTGAACACGATTTGGTAAAGGTAGCGGTGAGAGGCTATGTAGGAGTACATGGTGGGTTGTCTCAATGAAACCGTCCTCAGGAACCGAGTTCTATGTTTGTGATCCATGAACAACTACTACCACATGTTGGGCCCTGAATTATGACCCTGCTCGACTTATTAACCGCCCTTGTCCTCTGTGCAGGAGTTGCAACTAGTTTATGGTGTTTGTAGGATATGTGTTGGAGGCCGTGCGTAGCGCTGACCCTATGGGTGCGCTATGATGCGGTAGATACACCATGGCCCGGTGTACCGGGCACCCGTTTGGTGTCTCGGGAACCCTGCGCACATCGTTTGGGCCTATGAGCGAAACCCCGGCCGGATCTCCTCGCGGATGGAACCTGAATAGGCGATAAACCTGGACTAGAGACTTGTTTAGTTAGTTAGGTCGTGGTCTACACCCACATCGGCTTTCGCTTGAAGTCTTCCGAGCACATGTCGTGTGCAGACACTAAGTGCTGGAAACATGTGTGAAGAAGTACACCCCTGCAGGGTTATAAATGATCTATTCGAATAGCCGGTCCACGGTAAAGGACTTTTGGGTTGCCTGTACAGTTCATAGACAAGTGAAAGTGGATACTGTAAAATGCGCAAGATAAGCGTGAGTGCTATGGATGGCGTTCTCGTAGGAAGACAGGAGCGGATCCATAATGGTGTATTGATATGGTGAATATGTGGACTGCAGCGCCACCTCAAAAGAGCTACTTGCGACGTAGTTCAGGTTAGCCATCGAGTCAAAGCTGGCTTGCCGCAGCCAAACTCCACCACCCCTTTGTTGATCTTGATGCATATGTAGCTAGTTACGATGTAAGTCTTCTTTGGGTACATTTGTACTCACGCTTGCCTATTTTATGTTTTGCGAGGGACGTCGGTCTCGCTTAGTAGTTCCGTGTGGACTTGACGTTTAGCTTGATACCTCACTACGATCTTGTGCCCTCGGCAGATCTCAGTAGATAGCCGTGCTTCTCGGCCTTTTTCATTTGTAGATGTATGTACTCAGACATGTTAAGCTTCCGCATGTGCTTTGACTTGTATGCTCTGAATGTTAGGTCATGAGACCCATGTTTGTAATATCTCGCTCCTCGGAGCCTGATGTATAAATACTTTGAGTCGTAGAGTTTTGTTGTGATGCCATGTTGTATTTACACATATCGAGCATATTGTGTGTATGATTGAAATGCTTGGTATGTGTGGGATCCGACAACCTAGTTGTTTATCCTTGGTAGCCTCTCTTATGGGGAAATGTAGTCTTGTGCTTCCATGAGCCATAGTAGTCCGCTACAGCCCGGTTCACCGGAGTCCTGCTAGCCCAGCACTACTGCTCCGGAACACTTGACTGGCCGGCATGTGATTCACTTTGTTCATGTGTCTGTCCCTTCAGGGAAATGTCACGCGGTGACATCCGGAGTCCTGCCTAGCCTGCTACAGCCCAGTTCACCGGAGTCCTGTTAGCCCAGTGCTACAGCCCGGATTCGCACGCTGATGACCGACATGCTTGATGTTGATTCATGTATGTATGTCCCCGTAAGGTAGTGCCACTTTGGGTTCACGGCTAGTCATGTCGGCCCGGGTTCTCTGTCATATGGATGCTAGCGACACTATCATATACATGAGCCAAATGGCGCAAACGGTCCCGGGCCGTGGGAATACCGTGCGTGAGGCCGCAAAGTGATATGAGGTGTTACTAGCTAGATCGATGTGACTTGGAATCGGGGTCCTAACAGCTTTGGTATCAGAGCCTGACTGCCTGTAGGATTACCAAGCCAAACTGGTCGAAGTCGAGTCTAGAAATGATTTAGTTATATAAGGGAATTGATTGTGGGAGGGAACGTAAGGCTGTTTTTACTCCTTTACCTTATGCCTTCTGATCTGAGTCAACCTCTTTTTTTCTACAGGGATTAAGAACTAGGCCTTCTCATCTATCTGTTAGGATGACGAGTTACTATGTTAGAGACTTATAGGATTGTTGGTTCCAGGCCTCAATTCAGTTTCTACTACTTTTAGTATGTTGTCAGTTGAACCAGAACCTTGATATGATGTTGTTAAGTGGCTATGAAAATCCTTGTGAATATCTCAAATCTTTTTCTGAGCATTTGCAGCCGTTATGCTGTCCGAGTCATCCCAGGTTTCTAAACAGTCTGATGCATTTGCAAATCCCTTCCTCCCATTCCTGATGTCCTTTTGGGCCAGATTAAGCACACTAAACGGTCTGTTGAGATACTCTACTGCCTCGACATATAAGATGGAGCTATTATTATGACCCTAGGTGTTTTAGGGAGTCACCTAGTAATCTAGCCATATTTTGTGTTCCCAGCGTGATGATTCTGGCCACCATTCTTGAAAGCATCCCGTGATGCCATTTAGTTAGTAGGCATTCTATTCCTGGGTTCTTGAACCCAAGATTCACTCTACTTACCTCGTGTTGATAGTGTTGCTTGTACCTTTAGGATATTAGTAACCTTTATGATAGTCTTCGAGGCCCATGGTATATCATTCTTCCAAATACCACTAACCATTCTTGGCAGGAGTTCCTTTGAACCAAAACATCACAATAAGAGTGCTCTTGATGAGTTCTTCATTCTACCTTGTGAATCTGCCAGTTCTACCTTTCTGCATGGGTTATCGGAAGAAATGTTGAGCTTTGCTCGACATACTAATCTATGCATCCACAACTCGGAAAATCAGATGTTCTTTTGAGTTGTCCCTCTTTAGTTGTGTTATGATCTCCGTCTATCAAGTGATAGTCAGGAGTAATAGTACAGCCATGTTCATAGATGCCTATTATTCCTGTGGTCCCTCGGTCCCTTCTATTCCAGAATGACTAGGAGAAACAAGCTCCAGTACCTCATCCATTTCTAGGATTGGGTCAAAGCAGTTGTATTCCGCAGATCAAATGCAATCAAGCTTTTGGTCTGTTCTACCCTGAAGTATTACCCACTTTATGTCAGGAACGTCTTGAGAATTGCACCTTTTCTTATGAATTCTTGATGCAGTGATACTTCTCGCCATCATCATTCGCTCCTCGGTTCCGTGTTGTTGCAACCGGAATACCGACAAGTAAACCGTGATATGTGAAATCAATACTCCTAGCAACTAGTTTCTTGGTAGTAAATGGACAATATTCTCATTCTTAGCATGTTGGTTATTGAGTCATCATTCTAAGATAGATTGTGCTACCTAGTCCTTATTTCTGGTGCACTCTTCGATCAATGAGTTAGGATTATTCAATCCCTTGCTTATTTGATCATATCGTCTTGCTCTGAAAAGCAAGATTTTTCTCGAGCTTAGTAACATATCGGTGGTTCATGATGTTCCGAATATCTTCTCGGAAGTATTACCAGGTTGTCACCTGACTGCTATGCCGAGCTCGTGATCAAGTTGGTTTCTTATAAACCACCCGTTCTCCAAGAATCTGTGTTGGATACCCCTGAGCTACTTGATTAAGCTAAACAACAACTTGGAGAGTTGGAAGATAAAAAGCTTTGCCGAATTTGGTTCTTTCTGAAGGGATATCTTTGCGTTTGTGTGTTTGTTGTAGAAAGATGATTTCTTCATCGATTGCTCCTCGTGATCAGTTGTTGAACCTATCGTCTTGCCCAAACCTTGATATGAGTGTGGGCCAACGTCAAATCAAGTTAGGACCAACGATATTCGTAATGTTGTCTTGCTAGTGGTTGATCCCCCGAGCATACACCACTACATCTTTTGGTCTGATCAATGCTATCACCATGTTAACATAATGGTGGAAGTCCAGTGATATGGAAATTCCGATGAGTTGCTATTGAGCCCATCAACAGCATCTCGTCTCCTCCATGATTCATGTTGAACATTGAGGTAGTGTTGGAAACTTTGGAAGCATTTCCTTCATGTTCCGCTCATGAGGTATATGTTTGGGTGAAAGAAGTGACTTTCTCCAAGTTCACGTGCATAAGGTGTAAGTTGCCGCCATGAATTTGAGAAAGGTTTGTTTTGTTTCCCTGGAGTCATCCCAAATCAGTCATGCATATGTGCGAAGTATTCTATGGTTTGGTAGATTAATTACCTCCACTCCATTCGTATTCCCTAGCACACCAAGCCACTGATTGATTTGTTCAATGAGAAACTCTTTCTCGAGGAAAACCCTGTTCCGAGCAACAAACACTTTGTTCTCTTCCCGGTTGTAGAAGCTATATCCCAAGGTTTCCCTCGGATATCCCACGAATATGCATTTATCCGACTTGGATGTAAGCTTGTCTGACACAAGTCGTTTGACAAATGCTTCACAACCCCAAATCTTTAGAAAAGACAAACTGGGACTCTTCCCTGTCCACATCTCATGTGGTGTCTTATCTATGGATTTTGATGGTACCTTGTTAAGTGTGAAAGCTGCATTTTCTAGAGCATATCCCCAGAATGACAAGGGTAAATCCGATTTGCTCATCATAGACCGGACCATGTACAACAAGGTCCTGTTCCTCCGTTCCGACATGCCGTACCTTTGTGGCATACCCGGAGGTGTGAGCTGAGGTACTATACCTCGGCTTTTCAGATGATCATCAAACTCCTGGCTCATGTACTCACCTCCACGATCAGATCGAAGAAGCTTTATAGTCTTGCCGAGCTGATTCTCAACCTCGTTCTAAAACTCTTTGAACTTTTCAAAAGTTTCTGACTTGTGCCTCATCAAATAGATATATCCATAACTACTCAAGTCGTCGGTAGAAGTCATGAAGTGCTGATATCCACCATTGGAAGTTGTGCTCATTGGTCCACACACATCACTGTGTATCAGTTCCAACAGCTCGGACGCCCTCTTGCAACTCTTTGCGAAAGGAGACTTAGTCATCTTGCCGAGCAAGCATGATTCACATGTCTCGAACAACCCGAAGTCGGACGAAGTTAGGAGCCCATCATCATGGAGCTTCTTCATGCGTTTCAGACTAATGTGTCCAAGCCGGCAATGCCAGAAGTATGTCGGATTTATCTCATTAGGCTTATGCCTCTTAACATTCACGTTATAGACCGGTTCCTGTTCCAGATTTAATATAAATAACCCATCAACAATGGGTGCATAGCCGTGGAACATACCATTCAAATAAAACGAACAATCATTGTCCTTTAAATTGAATTCATAACCCTGACTCATCAAACATGAGGCAGAAATAATGTTCCAACTAAGTGCAGGAATGTAATAACAATTATCCAATTCCAAAATAAATCCAGAAGTAACCTGGAGCTGCATCGTGCCGACCTCCAACGCAGTAACTCTTGCTTTGTTGCCGACCCTGATGTCAATCTTCCCTTGTGCCACACACCTAGTTCTTACCAGCCCCTGCCTCGAGTTGCAAATATGAACAACCGATCCGGTATCAAATACCCAAGAGCTGCTAGGTATGTCAGCAAGGTAAAAGTCTATAACATATGCAACAAGTGTACCTTTTCCTGAAGCAGCATTCCCGGCCTTCTTTCCATGCTCTGCAAGACACTTGCTATAGTTCCTCTTCCAGTGACCAGTTTCCTTGCATTGATAGCAAATGGTCTTCGAGTCCGGTCCAGACTTCAGTGCAGCGCGGAGGTTACCGTCTCCGTGCCCTTTGCCTTAGCCTTTTTCTTGGACCAACTCTTCTTGAACTTAGCCGATTTCTGCACCATCAACACTTGATGCGTGCCTTTCTTAATATTCTGCTCTGCCACTTTGAGCATCCCATGTAATTTAGTGAGCTTCTTATCCATGCCATGCATATGATAGTTCAAGATGAACGTCCCATAGTCAAGGGCGTAAGAGAACCCAGAATCGCATCAAGAGTCAGCTCATCCAAGAGCGGGAAGCCCAACCGATCCAAAACTTGCACATATCCGATCATCTTGATCACATGTGGGCTCGATGGATCACCTTCCTTGATTTGCAATCCATCAGGGATCGCCAGACGTTGAACCTTTCGGTCCTAGCATGTGTCTGAAACATGCTCTTGAGACTCTCGATCATATCGTAAGCCTCAACATTTTTGAAATGCTATTGCAAATCGGGCTCCATACAAGCCAACATCAGACAGCTGGTCTCCGTTGATTCATCAACGAAGTTTACGTAGGCATTCTTAGCTCGCACTAGCATTATCGGCAGGTTCCTCCGGAAGTGGATCCTCTAGAACATGTTCCTTTTATCATGCTTGAGAACTATTCTCAGATTTCTATACCAGGTGGTAAAGTTTGTTCCATTCAGTTTATCCTTTTCCAGAATTGATTTCAATGCAAAGTTGGGTTGAGTAGGTGGTGCCATTGATCTACAATAGAAAATATGCAATCACTAAGCAATGTGTTTATGTAGAGTAATTCAAGCCTAAACATAAATACTCCCACTGAAGTCAGCATCCCTCCGCAAACTCTTAGTGATTCAGGATCCGACTAGCACATGTGACTAGTGAGCTTTAGCATCACTGTTAGACAACATGCCTATCCGGTAAGCAACTCCTTGCTAATCATATCTCTATACGACTCCTGTCGGTTGGGAAGGTATATCATACCCCGGCCCCCAACCTTCTTTGCCACAAGGCCCAAAACCGTTTTGATAGCCTTGTCAAGTTAACATGATGCAGTGCATGTCCGTGTCCGACACGAACCCTTCAGTTCAAGGACACCTAGAAGCACCCCAATTTTATGAGCCTGCTACTAGACGTACTTGACGTGCGAAGGTGCAACATCGGGGATGGCAATTCGCTTGATATTAATGAGGGATCTTTCTACCATTCTAACATGCATAGAAACAAAGAAGCATAACAATCAGAAATAAACATATATTGTGAAATAGTATGGCTCCTTCACGGACGTTCGTCCAGGCCGGCTCCGACTCTGATGACCATCTAGGAACTCCATCTTGTTTGTCACACCGGGACGCCAAGCCGCCAACCTTATCTCTATTATCCAACTACTACAACTAGTAATGAATTTTACATAGAGTCACAAGTCGACACACAGGTCGTTATACAATATAATGACAGCACTTTGGCTCCTGTCGGCTGACAAACATGACATGCAGGCCATGTATAAATCACACACATGCATCACATACACATGAGCCATACTACTCACATCAAACCTGCAAAACAAAGTTACGCATAGAATCGCATTCTACCGGTTTGTGTGATCGTGTACGAAATCCACGGTGCTACGCACATGGCGGTTAGTGGGCTGGGTTCGAAGGGGCAGCGCCCCTCGCGGGTGCGGGCAGCGCCTGACATTTCGAAAATCACAGATCACATCTGAACTCCGATCATGCCGAATTTTCCGATCTGACCGATCTTATCGATCATCGCGAGTCCGATTCGGATTTACGTTTCACTGTTAACCCCGATGGCGGATACCGACCGATAGGGGTAGGTTGTGTCACAACCTCATCTACTCTGATCATCAGAAAACATAGGCACATCGATCCCCATGTGCAGTTGATCTCATCAACCGTGCACACAGCCGAACTCGTCAACGACAATAGATCTCATCTGCCGCCTCCACATATCTAATATGCATACGATCTGAATCTAAATCCTATAGGAAAGGCTCTGATACCACTGTTGGGTTCTATGGTAGGGTGCGTTGACTGCAAATTAAAATTTCCTACATGCAGAACATCCAGGAACATGCTACGGGAGATGGATCACAGTTCGTTACCACTAGACGCGCAGTGCCGTGTAGCGGAAGAATAGTTGGGGCAGCACGTCCGCGTGGATCATTTCCTCCTTGTCCGATCTCCCTCGAACAGCCAGTTGTTGGATCCCTCGTAAGGTTCACCGGAGCGGCGCAGGTGCACCGCCTCTAACGGTATCCACGCGTGCAGGAGGAACACCGCGGCGCGGATCGTTAGGTCCGATCGCGACAAGCGGCGAGTGGAGGTGTCTATTCGCAACACATGCAAATCCTAGTGACAGCGCCAAGCGATCAACCGCATGAGTGTGCTGCACCTCCACTTTATATAGGCGTCTGTTGCGGGCTTAACACTTGGGCCTCACACGGACCCTAAAGCCCATAAGTCTACTCGGACATAATCCGTATACAGCTCGGATCATATCCGACCAGTGTCCTCGGATCCGACCTTGTAGGTTCTATCCCTTAAGCGCGCGACCCCTTAGGTTCAAGCCGGCTTGGTCGCAGTTTGGATCACCTTCGAACTGCACGGTTGGTAGCGGCCTCTAGCAAGGCATGCTGAACACCAAACATACTATGAAGCTGGTTAGGCGAACCTGTACATCATACTTCTATTCCTTTTGCCACACGATATATGTTGTCGGGCTCATGGCTAGTCTGTCATCCTTGTGCTAGCCCGACCTCTTTCTCGTTCCAGTGATGTCGTCCATAATCTGGATTATCTCATAATCCTTGTCCCGTGGCCATGCTTATCCTGGTCGGATCACACGAGGGGCCCAGAGTATATCTCTCTTGATCGGAGGGAAAATCCCATCTTGCTCGACCATGTCTCACAGCATGGGTCTGGACAAGCCCGAAACCCACCTTTGTAACTACCCAGTCACGGAGTAGCGATTGGTCGGCCGAAAGCATGTCTATCACCATCCCGAGTACATGTGCCAGCTCAGGTCTTTGGACATAGAACGTATGTTGTACTAGAGACTCACAGATGACATATCGCTGCGTCTCATAGTTGGGTCTGTCCGACTCGGACCTTATCTTGACTCGGATCCGACTACGTCGATTCCGACCAGATCCTTCCAAGTCCATATTATCCGGTTAGCATCCAATGCTCCATGGCTAGTGAGACCAAGCCATCGACCGTGTAATATGCTAGTCTAGTTGGCTGCGCGTCCACATAGCCCTTTCTACTAGGGACCTTTTAGGACAGTCATCATACAATGCATAGTCCCACAAACAAGTCACGTACTTGCTGATACACATTATTAATAATGTCCAAGGACTATCTTTATTCATAAACACATAGGAAATATCATCATACATGATTGCCTCTAGGACATATCTCCAACACCACCTCTCTCCTAGGTGGTCTCAACCTGCCCTGTCGCTCCGCCACAAAGGTTCACTCAGAAGGCGTCGGGACAAATGTCCTTTCGGTCCCAATCCGTGAATCACTCGCGGGTACTCTATGAGTCGACCCGACTTTAGTCACCACACGTAGCATATAATATGTATATAAGTATATACCCGTGACCACCTCCCGAGTGATCACGACCCGCTAGTATAGCATGACAGACAGACAAGAATGTAGGGCCATAGATGGAATACTAGCATCCTATACTAAGCATGTAGGATTGCAGGTAAAGGTAACAACAGTAGTAGCAACGACAGGCCATGCATCAGGATAGGATTAACGGAAAGTAGTAACATGCTACACTACTCTAATGCAAGCAGTAGAGAGAAGAATAGGCGATATCTGGTGGTCAACGGGGGGGGGGGGGGGGGCTTGCCTGGAAGCTCAGCCGAGAAGGAGGGATCGTCAACACCGTAGTCGTAACTGGTAGCAGCAGCGTCTGTCTCGGCGTCTAGCGAGAGAAGAGGGGGAAGAAACAATAAATATAATGCAAACATATGCATGCCGATGCATGAGATGACAAGGAGCGGTGCTAGGTGTGCCCTAACGCGGTAGTAGGTGATACCGGCGAAGGGGGGAAACATCCGGGAAAGTATCCCCGGTGTTTCACGTTTTCGGACTTATGAACCGGAGGGGGAAGTTGCGTGTTCGCTATGCTAGGGATGTGTGGAGGACGAACAGGCTACGTATCCGGATTCGTCTTGTCGTTCTGAGCAACTTTCATGTAGAAAACATTTTCATCCGACTTACGGATTATTTTCTATGGTTTTCTAAACTTTAAATCATTTTCTGGAATTATTTAAATTAACAGGAATTTCCAAAAAAGGAAATATGACGTCTGCATGAGGTCATCACTGTGTCAGCAGTCAACAGCACAGTTGACTATGTCAAACTGGCAGGTGCGGCCCACCAGTCAGCCATAGTGAGTTTAACAGGGTTTAATTTGAACTAATAGAGCTAATATAGAGAGTGGGCCCCATTAGTCCGTGACTATTTAGTTAATTAAATTAATTAATGAAATAATTAGCAATATATTTATTTACAAAAAAAATTAAATGACGCGGGCCCGCATGTCGGGCAGAGTCGCCACATCGTCATAGCTTGATTCGATCAACGTGGCGATTGGGGACCCCTAGGCCCACGTGCAAGGACCTGTGGTGGGCCCCGCCCAGCAAAGTCGGCCGGGCGCCGGAGTTGCCCCGGCGAGCTCTCCCGCGGCGGTTCTTTGCCAGTGAGGCTCGGGAACACGCGACGGTGGTCCGTTCGCCGTGTTTTCAGTCGTGTTCGAAAGCTGGAGCTGGGCTGCACCAAGCGGGGGTGGTGGCGACGCCGGAGAAGCACCGGAGCGGCGACAGCGAGCACAGAGGCGGACGACGGAGTCAAGTCGCGAGAGGGAACAGCGATGCGGCGGGTTAACTAGTACCAAAATGGCCAGGAGGCCTCTACGTGTGCGTGCGAGCACAACGAACACGAGCCCATGACCAAAGAGTCACCGGACGGCTGCCGGCGACGAGCGCGGGCGGCGACGCATTCGGGCGCTCAACGTGCTAGGGCATAGGGGCCATGGGGAAGCACGTGCGCGGGTGCGTTGGCTTCTTGGAAGCGCTAGGAGCACAGTGACGGGCTCAGGCGAGCATGACGACGGCTGTGGCGACGGCCACAAGCTCGTCGGCGGCGGACAGAATACAGGCGTGGTGGCAAGCTAGCTACGGCGCGCGAGGAAGCTAACGGAGAGGAGGCGGGGGCTCAGCGAGCGACACACACGGTGGCCCTTGGGGGTTTAGTAGCAGCAGAGGGCGTCGCCGGAGTTGGTGAAGAGCGGCGGCGAAGCTCGTTGGAGCAAAGGAGGAAGACGGCAGCGTCGTGGGCGTTGCGGTGGCTCCGAACTCCAACGAGGTGCACCAGTCGAAGCAGCGGACGACGACGGCCCTTGGAGACACAGTGGGGCGGCGAGGTGGGCACGGTGGCCGTGGCTAGGTCAGAGCCATGGCGGCGGTGGCGCTCGGATGCGGTGGGGAAGGGGAAGCAGCGAGGTGGATCTGAGTGGAGGGGAGGCGCATGGACCAAGAGGGATAGCAGAGGTGAGTGGGAGAAGGAACCGAGGAGCCGGGGTCGTGGCGGCCTTATCCCCTCCCGGCATCGGTGCCGGCGAGGCGGTCGGGCGGGGACTCGCCCCTGTTCCGACCCTGGTCGGGGGAAGAGGGAAGGGGAGAGAGCGACCGGGGGAACGGGGAAGTGGGCTGGTTCGGCCAGATGGGCCGGGTGGGCTGGCCTGGCCTGTAAGCTGGGCCGCCTGGTCCAGTGGAGGGGGGGTTGGCTGCCTTTTTTGTATTTGTTTGTTTCTGTTTTTAATCCTTTTCTTTATTTCATTTTCCTTTTCTGTTTTAATTCAATTTAAAATATTTATGCAGTCTGTAAAAGTGTGTTTCCTTCACCTTAAATACCTAGGCATTATTTGGCACACTCTGAACATTTTAGTTTTGATGTTTGGAAACTTTTATCGTTTGCCATATTTTGAATTTGACTTTTGAACCAGTTTTGAACTAACGAGAGATTAGCAACAGTAACGGAGGTGACATGGCATCATTAGCAGAGTTTCACTGTAGCTTAATTATCCGGGCGTTACAATATTTATTTGAAGTTTTTAGAGGTGGCACATGCAAATTTACTTAGGACGGCAGGGTAATACCGCATATAGGTAGGTATGGTGGACTCATCTGGAATAACTTGGGTTCAAGGTTTTTGTTGTACAAGCAGAATTCCCACTTAGTACAGGCGAAGGCTAGCAAATAGGTTGAGAACCAGCCAGCTAGAGAGAAACAACGGTGATGAACATGCATTATGCATAATTAACATTGGACACTAGCATGAGTAGGATATGAACACCGTGAACATAAATATCATAGAGGCTATGTTGGTTTTGATTCAACTACATGCATGAACATGTGCCAAGTCAAGCCACTCGAACATTCAGAGGAGGATACCATCTCATCATACTACATCACAATCATTTTAATGCAATGTTGATATCCAAGATAAATCATTATCCACTCCTAGCTAGTTATGCATGGCATGAGAAACTATAATCTCTAATTGTCATTGCAAGCATGTTTATTCATAATGGATTGAATCATGGATACTAGGTTAAACATATTTACAAAAGCAAAACAAGTCGAGTTCAAACCCATTTCTCTCTGCCACGACCAGTTCATCGAATATCGTCAATATTTCCTTTCACTTGCACGACCGAACGATAAGAAAATAACAATAGTGCAAGAATATCGTGGACTAAGCTGGGGTCTGCAAACATTTTATTTAACAGGAGAAGACAGGGTAAAATGGGCTTTTTGTTAGATCAACAATTATGCAAATGAGAGCCACTCAACATTTTCATCGTGGTCTTCTCCTCGGTACGAATCGAATAAAAAGAAAAGAAATTCAGAGAAAAACACTGAAATATTTTTGGTGTTTTTGGTTTTCTTGAACAAGCAAAATAAAAAGGGAAAACAAAAAAATGAGAAAAACTATTTACACGGGAAAGCTCCCAACAAGCAAAAGAAGAACAAGGAAATCTTTTTGGGTTTTCTTTTAAGTATTACAACTAAGCATGCATAGAAAGTAAACTAACTACATATATTTTTTTTTGTTTTTCTAAGGTTTTTCAAACACACAATAAGAAAGGAAGAAAATAAATTTAACATGGATAATACAATGAAAAAGTGTGGACACCGACAACTGGAATGAAATGTGTGAACATGAATGTAATGTCAGTGAGAAACACGTACTCCCCCAAGCTTAGGCTTTTGGCCTAACTTGGTAGTCGATCAGTAGCCTGGATAGTAGTCGGGGTGCTAAGGAGCGGGCATCCATGGATCCCACTACTGAGGCTCCTCCTCTGCTGCAACCTGGTTGTTCTGGTAGGCGATGATATCTGCAGGCATGAGCCTATATCCGCCCCTTGCAACAGGATCAAACAAAGCACGGTGTCGGCAATGGGATAATATCACGAGTGCTCACACTGAAAACCAAGTTATACGGAATAGGAATGTTAGGGAAATCTCGTGCAATAAAATGGTGGTGTTCCATAGCTGCGCGATCTAGGTAGACCTTGGTCAAAGGATAATCATGAAGGCGTATCTCAATATTAAAGTGAGCCGCCAAGCGAGTAGCGAAAATACCACCATGTATTTTACCCTTTGACTTATTAATGTGGAGGTGACGTGCCACAATAGCTCCCAAGCTATAAGTGTTGTCGCCCTCTACTGCACGACATAAAACAGCAAGGTCTGGTGAACTCAGTGCACCCACCTTCTCTCTAGCAAGCAAGCATTTTGAAAAGAGCAAAATAATGAACAGCAGGAAAATGCAAGCCAGCGGTAGTTATATTCGACACCCCTCTCTCATCACCCACTGTCAGAGTACGATAAAAGCTTTCAAACTTTGCGGGTCTTGACTCTATCAAACTACCATTATAAGGAAGCAAGCATATTTCACAAAACTCAGTGAGCGGTATCTGATGGAACTCAGCATATAAATTAAACTGCACCTCAGGAGGGTTATTCCTAGGAAGGAAATTAAAACTTTGAACAAAGGTGTTTGTGAGGAGATGATACTGTTCACATTCAGCTGCAATGAAGTCGCTGAGGCCGGCATTAGCAGCATATTGTGTAAACTCTTGAAGGATTCCAGTCTCTTGCATGAACGGGGTATGCAGCCAATCGCACGGCCGCACTTCCGCCAAGCTCCGGTTATGGAGATCACTGTCAGAAGACTCCCCAATAACTCCCTTGGAGTTCTTCTTGGAAGCAAATTTCCTAAAGATATTCATCCTTTTCCTATGAACAAAAATTCTAAATTTTTTAGTCCACAAATTTTTATCAACAAAACTTCACAAGATTGATAGCAACTACTCATAGGAATGCATAGAGGCCATAGAAAGCATTCAAACTACTTAGAACTCTAAGAATTCAACATGCAAGCTCATCTACAATAGCACCAAGAGTAGCAAATTATTCTAAATATAAACCACTAAACAAAAACTAATTGGACAAACGGTGGAGTCACATACCAAGCAACAATCCCCCGAAATAGTTTCAGAAACGGAGCTTCGATCAAAGAGATCGAAATTCGCAGGTTTGAGAACAAGAACACGAGAGAGAGAGAGAGAGAGAGAGAGAGAGAGATGGTGAATTTTTTCTGGAGGTAGGTGATGATGTGGTGTAAAGGGATAAGTGAGGGGGCCCATGTGGGGACCACAACCCACCAGGGCACGCCTGGGGGTCCTGGCGCGCCCAGGTGTGTTGTACCCACCTGGTGCACCTCCCTCTGATATTATTTGCACCAGAAATTCTTAAATATTCAGAACAAAGTGGTATTAAATTTTCAGAGCATTCTAAGAACTTCTATTTTTGGATCATTTTTTATTGCACGAGAAATTCAGAAAACAGACAAAACATGGCATTTTATTTTATTTAACTAATAAAACAGTAAACAAAAGGTAGGCACAGAAGGTAGTGCTTACTAATTTCATCAACTTCATACCTCTCAAAAATGATCCATTAATAAGGTTGATCAAGTCTTATTAACAACCACTTTCGATTAGCATGGAACCGAAGAACTTCCATAAATTACTAAGTTACCTCAACGGGGATATGAATGTCCCCAACAATAAGCATTTCATATTTCTTTTTAATAGTAGGTAGAGGTAGTTGGAAACTTCCAATAGTGATTGTCGGAGATTTTTCAATAACATTAATACCATTCACTTGGAATTGTTTCTTCGGAAAGTGCACCGTATGCTCATTACCATTGATATGAAAAGTGATCTTGCTTTTATTGCAATCAATAACAGCCCCTGCAGAATTCAAGAAGGGTCTACCAAGGATAATCGACATGTTGTCATCCTCGGGCATCTCAAGTATAACAAAGTAAGTCAAAATAGTAACATTAGCAACAACAACGGGCACATCCTCACAAATACCGATAGGTATGGTAGTCGATTTGTCAGCCATTTGCAAAGATATTTCAGTAGGTGTGAGTTTACTCAAATCAAGTCTTTTATATAAATAGAAATGCATAACACTAACACCAGCTCCCAAATCACATAAAGAAGTTTTCACATAATTTCTTTTGATGGAGCAAGGTATAGTTGGTATTTGCGGATCTCCAAGTTTTTTAGGTACTCCATCTTTAAAAGTATAATTAGATAGCATGGTGGAGATTTCAGCTTCCGGTATTTTTCTCTTATTGGTGATGATGTCTTTCATGTACTTTGCATAAGGAGGCATTTTCAAGATATCAGTCAAGCGAGTACGCAAAAAGACTGGCCTCAGCATTTCAGCAAAGCGTTCAAATTCTTCATCATCTTTCTTTTTAGTTGACTTGGGTGGAAAAGGCATAGGTTTTTGAGCCCACTGTTCTCTTTCTTTATCGTGTTTTCTAGCAATAAAGTCTCTTTTGTCATATTGTGTATTCTTGGGTTGTGGGTTATCAAGATCAACTGCAGGTTCTATCTCAACATCATTATCTGGTTCTTTTTCATTATTTGGTTGAGTATCTTCATGAACATCAACATTATCTTTTTCATTATCACTAAGTGAATGTTCATTACCAGATTGACTTTTAGCATCAAAGATAGAGACATCATTTTCATTATCAGGAGTTTTTTCTACTTCAGGTTCATTAGAAGCATGCAGTCCTATCATTTTTATTTTTGTTCTTCTTTTTAGAAGGACTAGGTGTAGTGATGTTGTTCCTTTGTGAAGCCTATTCAATTCTTTTTGGGTGTCCCTCATGATAAAGTGGTTCCTGAGTCATTTTACCTCCTCTAGTTGCAACTCTAACATAAAGGTCATGTATGTTGTTATTCATTTCATCAAGCAATTCTCTTTGTGATTTAGCAACTTATTGTAACTGAGTTTGAACCATAGAAGCATGCTTTCCCACACCTCTAACATCATTTGAGACTCTAAATAACAAGTCACTCAAGCGAGCAATCATGGCAGAATTGTACTTCAATTGTTTCATAACATTTGCATTGAAGTGATCTTGTTTTCTAATATAGTTTTCAAACTCATAAAGGCATTGGCTAGGGTGCATATTGTGAGGATTGTCATTATCATCAAATTTCATTAGAGAATTTACCTCTACCACCTTAGGTAGTGGTGGTGTATTAAGCCCATGTATTGCATCAATAGGAGGTAGTTTTTTAACATTCTCAGTTTTAATACCTTTTTCCTTCATAGATTTCTTTGACTATTGCATATCTTCAGGACTGAGATATAATATACCCCTCTTCTTCGGAGTGGGTTTAGGTGGTGGTTCAGGAAGAGTCCAATCATCATAATTTTTCAATATACTATTCAATAATTCTTCATCTTGTCCAACAGTTCGTTCCCTGAAAACACAACCAGCACAACTATCTAGGAAGTCCCTAGAAGCATCAGTTAGTCCATTATAGAAGATATCAAGTATTTCATTTTTCTTAAGAGGATGATCAGATAAAGCATTAAGTAATTGGCAAAGCCCCCCCCCCAAGCTTGTGGGAGACTCTCTTCTTTAATTTGCACAAAGTTAAATATTT
Source organism: Aegilops bicornis (assembly GCA_021605145.1). NCBI lineage: Eukaryota > Viridiplantae > Streptophyta > Magnoliopsida > Poales > Poaceae > Aegilops > Aegilops bicornis. The sequence goes on from CM038672.1 coordinate 167,938,852, forward strand.
CATGTAAAGCTGCTTGTTTCTTATGAGCAGGGAAATATTTTTCAGAGAAGTAATAAATCATATCCTGGAGACTACGCACACAACCAGGAGTAAGAGTATTGTACCAACCTTTAGGATCACCCATTAATGAGAATGGAAATAATTTGAGAATATAGTAATAGCGAGTTTTCTCATCATGAGTAAAAAGGGTGGCTATGTCATTCAACTTAGTAAGATGTGCCACAATAGTTTCAATTTCATAATCATGGAAAGGATAAGATTCAACCAAAGTAATTAACTCTGGGTCGACAGAGAATTCATAATCCTTATCATCAATAAAGATAGGTGAGGTAGAAAACATATGATCATATTGCATTCTAGCATTCAGAGATTTTTATTTATACTTGCATAGTAGTTTCTCTAAATCATCTGTCCTTACAAGCAAGAATATCTCTAGTTGTCTCCTCATTCATAACATAACCTTCCGTTACCTTAGGCCATTCATATCTAGGAAGGCTAGTTCTAGCAGGTGTTTCAGAGTTTCAGTTTCAAGCTCATCATCAGATTCAACAACATCATGTTGTCTTACTGTAGCAATTTGTTCATCAAGAAAGTCACCAAGTGACACATCATCCTAATCAAGCAAGGTACTAGCATCATCATAAGTATCATTCATAGCAGAAGTAGCATCATCAACAACTTGCGACATATCAGGATTAATAGCATGTGGTGGTGTCGCAAGTTTACTTAGAACAGAAGGTGAATCTAAAGCAGAACTGGATGTCAGTTCCTTACCTCGCCTCATCTTAGAGGGATAAATCTTAGTCTTGGCATCCTTCAGATTCTTCATAGTGATAAATTGATAATAATCCCAAGTGACTCAACAAACATAGCTATGCTCCCCAGCAACGGCACCAGAAAAATGTCTTGATAACCCACAAGTATAGGGGATCGCAACATTTTTCGAGGGTAGAGTATTCAACCCAAATTTATAGATTCGACACAAGGGGAGCCAAAGAATATTTGCAAGTATTAGCAGCTGAGTTGTCAATTCAACCACACCTGGAGATTAATTATCTACAGCGAAGTGATCAGTAGAAAAGTAATATGATAGTTTTGATAATAGTGACAGCAACAATGGTAACGGTAACAGTGATAGCAGTAGTTTTCTGCAAGTGCAACAGTAACAATAGCAGTAGTAACTTAGCAAGAAAAACATAAGATAAATTCGTAGGCATTGGATCGGCAATTTGTTGGTTTATATTCATCATGTGACAGCCATAACCTAGGGCAAATACGGCACTATCTCTAATTCATAAATATAATGTAGGCATGTATTCCGTAAATAGTCATACGTGCTTATTGAAAGAACTTGCATGACATCTTTTGGCCTACCCTCCCGTGGCAGCGGGGTCCAATTGGAAACTAAGGGTTATTAAGGCCTCCTTTTAATAGAGAACCGGAACAAAGCATTAACACACGGTGAATACATGAAATCTTCAAACTACGGTCATCACCGGGAGTGGTCCCGACTATTGTCACTCCGGGGTTGCCGGATCATAACACGTAGTAGGTGACTATAACTTGCAAGATCGGATCTAGAACATGGATATAATGGTGATAACATAAATGGTTCAGATCTGAAATCATGGCACCCGTGCCCAAAGTGACAAGCATTAAGCATGGCAAAGTCATAGCAACATCAATCTCAGAACATAGTGGATACTAGGGATCAGGCCCTAACAAAACTAACTAGATTACATGATGAATGTCATCCAACTCCTCACTGACCAGTGATCCTACGGAGGAATTACTCACTCCCGGTGGGGAGCATCATGGAATTGGCGATGGAGAAGGGTTGGTGATGATGAAGAACGAAGATCCCCCTCTCCAGAGCCCCAAACAGACTCCAGATCTGGCCTCCCAATGAAGAACAGCAGGTGACGGCGGCTCCATCTCATGGATCGCGAAAATTCTTTCTCCCTGATTTTTATGGAAAAATAGGATTTTATAGCATCGGTTTCAAGGTCTGTGTGACCACCAGGAGGGGACAACCCACAGGCGCGCTGGGGGGGCAGGCACGCATACAGTGGGTTGTGCCCACCCAGGTGCCCCCTCAGGTGACTCTTGGCTCCAGAAATTCTCTTTTATTGTATTAGAAATCCTCGCAAAGTTTCATTCCATTCCGAGAACTTTTATTTCTGCACAGAAACTACACCATGGTAGTTCTGGTGACAACAGTGTCAGTCTGGGTTAGTTTCATTCAAATCATGCAAATTAGAGTCCAAAACAAGAGTAAAAGCATTAGGAAAAGTAGATACGTTGGAGACGTATCAGAGATGAGACAACGTCCGCCTGCATATGACGATAAGGGGTAAATCGTGTATTAGAAGGTTTAACCATGTCCAACAGGCTTGACTTCTTAAAATCCACATGCATATCTCCTGCTTGAGGTAAGAGAGTTTCTTCTTCTTTCACACTCGAAGAGTCCATCCTTCTCAAATGGGAATCCATCTCCTCGTCCGTCGGCCACCCATGGGGGTCAACCTCGCCGTAAACCATCGGGTTTGCAGTGATGTGAGAAACGTAGCTCTCCCCATCTTATTCTTGAGATGACATGATGACCTGGATCTGTTAGAAAAATATCCTGAAACAAGAACAAAGGAGAAACTTGCGATATAGAGGTCAAAATAGTGAAACATATATATAATGATTTTTCCCTTGCAGGAAAGTCTTCGGGAGGAATACGGAGTCGGGAAGGTCCACGAGGGCCACACAAGCTTTGGTGGCACGCTCCATGGGGAGCTACCTAAGCTTGTGGCCTCCTCGTGCACTTTCCTGCACTGGTGCGCGTCGGTCCTAAACAAATGGTTTTTAACCCCTTTCTGCGACGGCCTTCGGAACCGTCGCCAAGTGAGTGTGTGCGATAGGGGGTCCTTCCCACACGACCCATAAACTGTCGGGGATATGGACCAGTGATCCAGAGGCCTTCCAAAATGTAATCGTGTGCGATGCAGCACACACTAAATTCTTTCGCACATGTGGTATCGGTGATTAAGTGTTTCTAATGACGCAGTGAAACCATGCGGTCTGTCGTAACGAACCGTTTGGGAAACAGAATGTAAGGCACACGGGCCAACATATGAACTGTGTGCGATTTGTGCCCTATCGCACATGAGTTTTCTGCGTAACCCGTCTGCCATGCTAGACTCCATCGCACATGTTTTCCAACAATTACCGTCTGCAATAATGTTCTATCACAAACGGTTCAGGAGCCCCTTAGCACACATACAAGTGTTGCAGACCGTTTGTGATTTGTTAGGTATCACCAACGGTTGCCGCAAGAATGACATGTGCTTTTCATTTGGGATCCCACACGTTGCCTGAAAAAATACGACTAGGATTGTATTTTGCGTTGGGCACGGTTTACTCCTAGTTCTCGTCTGCGATAATGCAATATCACAAACGGTTCCGGAGAACCTACACACACGTAGTAGTGCTGCATATCATTTGCGATCTTCTGTGTATCACCGACGGTTCCGCTATGATTGACGTATGCTTTCCGATGTGGATCGCACACACTCATTTAGTTGAACCGTGTGCGGAGCAATTTCCAGGTTAAAACAAAAATATCCCATTTTGAATCGGCACGTGCTACCTCTTGAGCACTGCGTTGGTTTTCCTTTGAAGAGGAAAGGGTGATGCAGTAAAGCAGCGTAAGTATTTCCCTCAGTTTTTGAGAACCAAGGTATCAATCCAGTAGGAGGCCACGCATGAGTCCCTCGCACCTATACAAACAAATAAAATCCTCGCAACCAACGCAATAAAGGGGTTGTCAATCCCTTCACGGTCACTTACGAAAGTGAGATCTGATAGATATGATAGGATAATATTTTTGGTATTTTTATGATAAAGATGCAAAGTAAAATAAAAGGCAACAAAAATAGCTAAGTGTTGGAAGATTAATATGATGGAAAATAGACCCGGGGGCCATAGGTTTCACTAGTGGCTTCTCTCGAGAGCATAAGTATTACGGTGGATAAACAAATTACTGTTGAGAAATTGACAGAATTGGGCATAGTTATGAGAATATCTAGGTATGATCATGTATATAGGCATCACATCCGCGACAAGTAGACCGACTTCTGCCTGCATCTACTACTATTACTCCACACATCGACCGCTATCCAGTATGCATCTAGAGTATTAAGTTCAAAAGAACAGAGTAACGCTTTAAGTAAGATGACATGATGTAGAGGGGTAAACTCATGCAATATGATATAAACCCCATCTTGTTATCCTCGATGGCAACAATGCAATACGTGCCTTGCTGCCCCTACTGTCACTGGGAAAGGACACCGCAATATTGAACCCAAAGCTAAGCACTTCTCCCATTGCAAGAAAGAACAATCTAGTAGGCCAAACCAAACTGATAATTTGAAGAGACTTGCAAAGATAACCAATCATACATAAAAGAATTCAGAGAAGATTCAAATATTGTTCATAGATAAACTTGATCATAAACCCACAATCCATCGGTCTCAACAAACACACTGCAAAAGAAGATTACATCGAATAGATCTCCACAAGAGAGGGGGAGAACATTGTATTGACATCCAAAGAGAGAGAAGAAGCGATCTAGCTAATAACTATGGACCCGAAGGTCTAAATGTAAACTACTCACACATCATCGGAGAGGCTATGGTGTTGACGTAGAAGCCCTCCGTGATCGATGCCCCCTCCGACGGAGCTCCGGAAAAGGCCCCAAGATGGGATCTCACGGGTACAGAAGGTTGCGGCGGTGGAATTAAGTTTTTGGCTCCGTATCTGATAGTTTGGGGGTACGTAGGTATATATAGGAGGAAGAAGTACGTCGGTGGAGCAAGGTGGGCCCCATGAGGGTGGAGGGCGCGCCTGGGGGGGGGGGGGGTAGGTGCGCCCCCCTACCTCGTGCCGTCCTGGTTGCTTTCTTGACGTAGGGTCCAAGTCCTCTGGATCACGTTCGTTCCAAAAATCACGTTCCCGAAGGTTTCATTCTGTTTGGACTCCGTTTGATATTCTTTTTCTGTGAAACTCTGAAATAAGCAAAAAACAGCAATTCTGGGCTGGGCCTCCGGTTAATAGGTTAGTCCCAAAAATAATATAAAAGTGTATAATAAAGCCCAATAATGTCCAAAACAGAATATAATATAGCATGGAACAATTAAAAATTATAGATACGTTGGAGACGTACCAAGCATCCCCAAGCTTAATTCCTGCTCGTCCTCGAGTAGGTAAATGATGAAAACAGAATTTTTGATGTGGAATGCTACTTAGCATAATTTCAATGTAATTCTTCTTATTGTGGCACGAATGTTCAGATTTAATATGATTCAAGATAAAAGTTTAATATTGACATAAAAACAATAATACTTCAAGCATGCTAACCAAGCAATTATGTCTTATCAAAATAACATAGCCAAAGCTAGTTATCCCTACAAAATCATACAGTCTGGCTATGCTCCATATTTCCCATGCAAAATATTCATATCATGTACAACCCCGGTTTTAGCCAAGCAATTGGTTCATACTTTTAACAGCGCTCGGCCGTTTTCAACTCTTACGCAATACATGAGCGCAAGCCATGGATATAGCACTATGGTGGAATAAGGTATAATGGTAGGGGTTATGTGGGAAGACAAAAGAGGAGAAAGTCTCACATCAACGAGGCTAATCAACGGGCTATGGAGATGCCCATCAATTGATGTCAATGCAAGGAGTAGGGATTGCCATGCAACGGATGCACTAGAGCTATAAGTGTATGAAAGCTCAAACAAAAGAAACTAAGTGGGTGTGCATCCAACTTGCTTGCTCACGAAGACCTCGGGCATTTTGAGGAAGCCCATCATTGGAACATACAAGCCAAGTTCTATAATGAAATTTCCCACTAGTATATGAAAGCGACAAAATGAGAGACTCTCTATCATGAAGATCACGGTGCTACTTTGAAGCACAAGTGTGGTAAAACGATAGTAACATTGCCCCTTCTCTCTTTTTCTCTCATTTTTTTAATTTGGGCCTTTTCTCTTCTTCTTTTTTATGGCCTCTTTTTTTAGTCCGGAGTCTCATCCCGACTTGTGGGGGAATCATAGTCTCCATCATCCTTTTCGCACTTGGGACAATGCTCTAATAATGGAGATCATCACACTTTTATTTACTTACAACTCAATACTTAGAACAAAATATGACTCTATGTGAATGCCTCCAGCGGTGTACCGGGATATGCAATGAATCAAGAGCGACATGTATGAAATAATCATGAAAGGTGGCTTTGCCACAAATACAATGTCAACTACATGATCATGCAAGGCAATATGACAATGATGGAGCGTGTCATGATAAATGAAATGATGGAAAGTTGCATGGCAATATATCTCGGAATGGCAATGGAAATGCCATAATAGGTAGGTATGGTGGCTGTTTTGAGGAAGATATAAGGAGGTTTATGTGTGATAGAGCGAATCATATCACGGGGTTTGGATGCACCGGCGAACTTTGCACCAACTCTCAAGGTGAGAAAGGGCAATGCACGGTACCGAAGAGGCTAGAAAATTGCGGAAAGGTAAGTGTGCGTATAATCCATGGACTCACATTAGTCATAAAGAACTCATATACTTATTGCAAGAATTTATTATCCCTCGAAGCAAAGTACTATTACGCATGCTCCTAGGGGAAGGGTTGGTAGGAGTTAACCATCGCGCGACCCCGACCGCCACACAAAGGATGAAAATCAATAAATACCTCATGCTCCGACTTCGTTACATAACGGTTCACCATACGTGCATTCTACGGTAATCACAAACTCCAACACAAGTATTTTTCAATTCCACGGTTACTCAACTAGCACAACTATGATATTACCACCTTTATATATCAAAACAATTATCTAGTATCAATTTTCTCATGATATTATAATTAAAGAAAATTGCCATGCTATTTTAAGACTCTCAAAATAATATAAGTGAAGCATGAGAGCTCAATAATTTCTATAAAACAAATCCACCACCGTGCTCTAAAAGATATAAGTGAAGCACTAGAGCAAAACTATATAGCTCAAAAAATATAAGTGAAGCACATAGAGTATTCTAATAATTTATGAATCATGTGTGTGTCTCTCAAAAGGTGTGTACAGCAAGGATGATTGTGGTAAACTAAAAAACAAATACTCAAATAATACAAGACGCTCCAAGCAGAACACATATCATGTGGTCAATAAAAATATAGCTCCAAGTAAAGTTACTGATGGAAGTAGATGAAAGAGGGGATGCCTTCCGGGGCATCCCCAAGCTTTGGCTTTTAGGTGTCCTTAGATTATCTTGGGGTGCCATGGGCATCCCCAAGCTTAGGCTCTTGCCACTCCTTGTTCCATAATCCATCAAATCTTTCACCCAAAACTTGAAAACTTCACAACACATAACTTAACAAAAAATCTCGCGAGCTCCGTTAGCGAAAGAAAAGAAAACACCACTTCAAGGTACTGTAATGAACTCATTATTTATTTATATTGGTGTTAAACCTACTGTATTCCAACTTCTATATGGTTTATAAACTATTTTATTAGCCATAGATTCATCAAAATAAGCAAACAACACACGAAAAACAGAATCTGACAAAAACAGAACAGTATGTAGTAATCTGTAACTAACACAAACTTCTGGAACTCCAAAAATTCATCAAAAATAGGAAGACCTAGACATTTTGTTTATTGATCAGCAGAAATTGGAATCAATATTTTATCACGTTCTGGTGATTTTTAACAATTGTTTTCGTGAACAGAAAGTTTTTGGAATTTTCAGCAAGATCAAATAACTATCATCCAAGAAGATCCTATAGGTTAAACTTGGCACAAACACTAAATAAAACATAAAAACATATCTAACCAAAGGCTAGATCAAATATTTATTCCTAAACAGAATCAAAAAGCAAAAAACTAAAAAATAAAATTGGGTTGCCTCCCAACAAGCGTTATCGTTTAACGCCGCTAGCTAGGCATAATAGAAAGGATAGATCTAGGTATTGCCATCTTTGGTAGGCAATCCATAAGTGGATCTCATAATAGATTCATAAGGTAACTTTATTTTCTTTCTAGGGAAGTGTTCCATGCCTTTCCTTAATGGAAATTGGAATCTAATATTCCCTTCCTTCATATCAATAATTGCACCAATCGTTCTAAGGAAAGGTCTACCAAGAATAATAGGACATGAAGGATTGCAATCTATATCAAGAACAATAAAATCTACGGGCACATAATTTCTATTTGCAACAATAAGAACATCATTAATTCTTCCCATAGGTTTCTTAATGGTGGAATCCGCAAGGTGCAAGTTTAAAGAGCAATCACCAAAATCACGGAAACCTAGCAAATCACACAAAGTTTTTGGGATCATGGAAACACTAGGACCCAAATCACACAAAGCATAGCATTCATGATTTTTAATTTTAATTTAAATAGTAGTTTCCCACTCATCATAAAGTTTTCTAGGGATAGAAACTTGAAACTCAAGTTTTTCTTCATAAGATTGCATCAAGGCATCAACAATATGTTTAGTAAAGGCTTTATTTTGACTATAAGCATGTGGAGAATTTAGCATGGATTGCAAAAAGGAAATACAATCTATCAAAGAGCAATTATCATAATTAAATTCCTTGAAATTCAAAATAGTGGGTTCATTAATATCTAGAGTTTTGATCTCTTCAATCCCACTTTTACCAATTTTTGCATCAAGATCTAAAAACTCCAAATTTTTGGAACGCCTTCTAGGTAAAGGTGGATCATATTCAGTCCCATCATTATCAAGATTCATATTGCAATACAAAGATTTAATAGGGGACACATCAATAACTTTTAGATCTTCATCTTTATTTTCCCAAAACTTTTCCGGCTTAGTGGCCATCTTTTTAACTAAGGTGGCCTGCTTACCCGAAACTTCAGCTATTAACTTCTCAAGATGAGCAATATGAGATTTCAAACCATGAAATTCTTTAGACATATCATCGAGCTCTTTATTCATATAACCCATAAAGCTTTTTTTGTTCCTTAAGCTTGTTTCTAGAGAAATTATTATGCTTAAATTGTAAGACCATAAAACTCCTAACGTTGTTTTCGATCTCTTCTAACCTTTTAAGGTGAGGATCACAAAATCTCGGTAGAGCCATCGAGACAAGCAAGCAATCCAACACACGAGCAAACAAGAAGCACGCGAAAAAGAGGCGAACAGAAAAGAGAGGGCTAATAAAACGGCAAGGGTGAAGTCGGGAAGAGGAAAACGAGAGGCAAATGGCAAATAATGTAATGCGGGAGATAAGGGTTTGTGATGGGTACTTGGTATGTTGACTTTTGCGTAGACTCCCCGGCAACGGCGCCGGAAATCCTTCTTGCTACCTCTTGAGCACTGCGTTGGTTTTCCCTTGAAGAGGAAAGGGTGATGTAGTAAAGCAGCGTAAGTATTTCCCTCAGTTTTTGAGAACCAAGGTATCAATCCAGTAGGAGGCCACGCACGAGTCCCTTGCACCTACACAAACAAATAAAATCCTTGCAACCAACGCAATAAAGGGGTTGTCAATCCCTTCACGAACGAAAGTGAGATCTGATACATATGATAGGATAATATTTTTGGTATTTTTATGATAAAGATGCAAAGTAAAATAAAAGACAATAAAAATAGCTAAGTGTTGGAAGATTAATATGATGGAAAATAGACCCGGGGCCATAGGTTTCACTAGTGGCTTCTCTCGAGAGCATAAGTATTATTTGGGTAAACAAATTCTTGTTGAGCAATTGATAAAATTGAGCATAATTATGAGAATATCTAGGTATGATCATGTATATAGGCATCACGTCCGCGACAAGTAGACCGACTCCTGCCTGCATCTACTACTATTACTCCACACATCGACCGCTATCCAGCATGCATCTAGAGTATTAAGTTTAAAAGAACAGAGTAACGCTTTAAGTAAGATGACATGATGTAGAGGGATAAACTCATGCAATATGATATAAACCCCATCTTGTTATCCTCGATGGAAACAATACAATACGTGCCTTGCTGCCCGTACTGTCATTGGGAAAGGACACCGCAAGATTGAACCCAAAGCTAAGCACTTCTCCCATTGCAAGAAAGATCAATCTAGTAGGCCAAACCAAACTGATAATTCGAAGAGACTTGCAAAGATAACCAATCATACATAAAAGAATTCAGAGAAGATTCAAATATTGTTCATAGATAAACTTGATCATAAACCCACAATTCATTGGTCTCAACAAACACACCACAAAAGAAGATTACATCGAATATATCTCCACAAGAGAGGGGGAGAACATTGTATTGAGATCAAAAGAGAGAGAAGAAGCCATCTAGCTAATAACTATGGACCCGAAGGTCTGAGGTAAACTACTCACACATCATCGGAGAGGCTATGGTGTTGATGTAGAAGCCCTCCGTGATCGATGCCCCCTCTGGCGGAGCTCCAGAAAAGGCCCCAAGATGGGATATCACGGGTACAGAAGGTTGCATCGGTGGAATTAGGTTTTTGGCTCTGTATCTGGTAGTTTGGGGGTACGTAGTATATATAGGAGGAAAAAGTATGTCGGTGGAGCAACATGGGCCCCACGAGGGTGGAGGCGCGCAGGGGGGGTAGGCGCACCCTACCTCGTGCCTTCCTGGTTGCTTTCTTGACGTAGGGTCCAAGTCCTCTGGATCACGTTCGTCCCAAAAATCACGTTCCTGAAGGTTTCATTCCATTTGGACTCCGTTTGATATTCTTTTTTTGCCAAACTCTGAAATAGGCAAAAAACAACAACTCTGGGCTGGGCCTCTGGTTAATAGGTTAGTCCCAAAAATATTATATAAAAGTGTATAATAAAGCCCAATAATATCCAAAACAGAATATAATATAGCATGGAACAATCAAAAATTATAGATACGTTGGAGACGTATCAGCACGCAAAAAGCAAATTCGCTACAATATTCAATTGAACAAATAAAAAAATCCCATTTTGAATCGGCACGCGAAAAGCAAATTCGCCACAATATTCAATTAAACAAATAGTGTCCACGGGAAGAACATTCATCAGATTTCACAACAATTGCAATCGAACATATGGTAGCTAAATTGCAATGATTTGTCCACACATATATGCATTATATAATTAATCATAGTGTACGAAATACGAAGACCTCATCAGATGGAAAACAATGGGTCCATGCGTTATATGTTTAGCGGCTAACTCTTACTCAATGTTTCAGGACAAACCATGCTGAAATATTCATCATCACCAGTGGGATTGATGTAGTGATCCAGGAAGAAGTAGCTGATAAATCACCGAACCATCAGCAATTCACCAGCCGGGAGCGGTTCAGGGGTCCTCGGTTTTAAGATGAGTTGCAGTATTTTTAAGATCAGAATGTGCAATGTGAGTGGAGTAGAAGATATTAATTAAGATAGACTTACTGGTACTAATTCACGAGGATCGTCACAACTATCAACAGATTTGCAGATGGAGATCGTGTGTCTGAAAACATAGTATCCACAAAGGTTGGTCCCTGCTTCTTGCTGAGGACACTGAATTTTTTTGTACAAAATTAGTCATGTATTTGTCCTGTTAGGAACAACCTAACCGGTGTTAGATGTATTATTTTTTCTTTGGACAAAATAGAAAGAGGTTTATTTAGAAGCTTGAACATTTGACTAGCGTAAGGAAAGGTATTTGCATACTGTTGGATAAATTTTCCGAAAATAATGGATTTCGATTGTGTTACGGAGAAAGCGATCTCGTCTTTGCAGAGGTAGTTTCCTCTTGAACAGGTTCCCTGTTTTAGTTTCCCACAATGCGAGTACACTGCAAATGATGATGAATTTTTACAACATCAATTATTGAACCAGATATGAATGCAAATTAATTTCAACCTCATAGAACTCAATACCTATCCAAGAATTGCTGAAGATGCGTCAGATCATGAGCGTTTGTTGACTCTCTGAGAGAATCGATGTAGTAAATTGTGTTCTTGTTTGGAACAATGAATACCAATATCCAGTGATTGCTACAAATTAAGAAAGCCATGAACTTACGAATGATGTTGAAATCTGAAAGACAATCAGTGTATGCGTGGTTGTTTACTTGACTTACCGTTCATGTTATGGCCAGAGAAATGATTCTGCATGGGACGTGTTTTCGTAGATATGGACGACTGTGTTAACAGCCCAGTCCCGTCGGTCCTTTTCATGTAATGTTGTGCCATTTGTTAATGCAGGATCTATGAAATACACACTCTCACTTTGTCTTCTCTACGCGTTCAATCCCCTGAGAAGAATAAAATGTAGTTAATTGTTTATCATTTACAGCCTTGTATGGAGAAGTTGATCAGAGTTTGGTAAGTACTTACCAAATCAGGCATCTAACGAGAGTGGCATCGAGCACGTTGAAGTTGAAGAAGAGATGTAATTCCTCAAAAATCACATTGATGGAACCAACATCGTGTCGAAAATGATCTCTATTGTAGTGGACTAGCAAAGCATGATGACCTGCTGACATTTGATCCATGCAATATTCATGTAACTCGCAGCAACTGGAGCTGCACTCATCAAAGTATTCGCCAACAAGAAATGGCTGGCCATGGACATAATAGTGTGCTTGAAGTACGCCTGCTTTACTTTTAGCAAGCAACAATTCTACCTCTTCATCATCCATGGCGTCAGAAATAATATTACTCCCCGATTCGAACAACCTGCTGTTAATTTGGTTCTGGGCGATGAGTGCTTTAAGTAAGAGGCAATCGTTCTCTTTCCTCTTCACTCTCCCGGTGCGCTTCCTCATGTTGTGGGTGTAGCCTTTTTGGCCACTTCCTTCTTGGTACTTGAAGCATTTCTGGCAGAACGTTTGGTTGCCTGCACGGTATATTGCCGAGCAGACGGTGAAGCTTGGACAGACTGCTTAGCAGACGGTTTATCTATGCCGAACCGCTGAGCTGGTAGTTCTGCTGTGACGGACTGCTGGGTTGTAGGAGCAGAGGCATCGGACTGCTGACCAGGCGTTGAAGCTATTTCGGGTTTCTGCGAAGGTGGTGCCAACTTGTTGGTGTGCTGAGGAGGCCGTGCCAACGCGTTGGTTTGCTAAGCAGGAAGTGCTGACGCATTGGTATGCTGATCACGCGCCTGCGGACCAACGGACTGATGAGCAGTCGGTTATGGACCTACAGACTACTTAGCAGGCGATTCCGAAGCATCAGACTGCTTAGCACTCTGTTGCACCAGGTTGGTCTGCTGAGCATGTGTTGGGTCTCCCCTGCCGCTTGGCCGCCGACATCTGAACCGGTGGTGCGTCATCAACAGTTGTAGGCCTTGCCACTGGCTACTTTGGGGCAGAGGATGACATGGCCTGTACGCCATAAAGTCGCTACTTTGGTCCGCGAGAGCTGCTCTGGCAAGGAGAGCGTCAACGGTTGAGGGGCGACAGTGGTTGCTCTTGGCGGGGCTTCAGGAATCTCATCGATGAACTGTATTTCCTTTCGTGGCCACTGGATGTGATGTAACAGTGTTTCTCCCAAGGTCCTTTGCTCATGGAAGTCTCTTAGGACATTCTTCAGGGCAAATTCATTGAATCCAGGCTTCACTTCAGTCATGTAGCACTTCACACAGCCCGGCTTCAATGGCACATTGTCCAAGAAGAGGCAATCTTCCAAGAAGGGTGGGAAAACCCAGGTTGTTGCACATTTTAATGTACCTTCACAATGTGTAAGAACGCCCTTCAGCCCGTCTTTCATTCCAGATAGATCAGATATAGCATCATCATGAGCAGCTGCAGTCTTAGTGTCGCTTGGGTCAGCTGATGCACAGCTACTCTTGTGCAGTGTTGTCGCGCAATAAGAAGCATCATCCATGCCCGCCTCCCCTCCCAACTGCTGGCTATCTGTCAGTGTTAGAGTCTTTTGCATCATCATTGACTCCTCAACATCCTTTCGAACAGCCGGATAAATCTCCTTCTTCAACTTTTCAAACAATGCATTCTGCTTCATTTCACTCCTCGCTTTTTCCATGCCGAGCCTCTCTTCTTTGCTGAGTGTGAAAGTCCTCTTGTGCGGGACATTAACACCTATACCCCTTGCACAGCCAGGGGGCTCTTTTGTGTCCAGAGCAAGGGACAGAATGTCACATGGCGCTGAGTTCCTGTAGAACCTTCCAGGGATCTTGGAAGCCTCTACCATCACTTCATACAGTTTGGCGTCACGTGCGTTTTCAAAGTAATAAGTTCCGTCATCATGCCTCTTTGCACGTGCCCGCAAGTAGTCTCTGGTGCGTTCGCCCTTGATTTCACTAAAGGTCGGATCCCCACCCGCCGCTATTGCTTCTTTGTCCTCCTGTTCCCATATCAGTTTCATGCCGTAGTATCCTGCCACACCCATACTGTGGGGATGTATGTTCTTCTTCTGAAGTTTCGATTGCTTGAAACTCTTCTCAGCAAACTCTGGAGTTGCCCTGACCCTTTTCAATTCTGCCCAGTCTACCTTTGTAATTTGGGGGTATGCGGGGATTGGGTCCTTGCCTTCACTCAAGTACTTCTTGTACAACACATGCTTCCAGTTTCTCCAAGCATCCCTAGCCTTCTTCAGTGCAGCGTGTTCCACCTGCATTCTCCTTTGCTGGAATGTTGAAGTGATCCATGATCTCCCGGACTATCCTTCGCCGTGTTTACGTGTCGACCTTCCAAAACCCGGCAGATTAATGTTGAGCCTTGCCACCTTAACAAATCCACACACACTCCTGAACCTCATGCGTGCTTTATCTGGTTTAGTTGGAGCCCAGGACTTTAAATCAATATCGGTTACTTCATATACACCTTTAGGCTGGTGTGTGGGCTTCCTTGGAGCGTTCCTCCATGTCCTGAACGGAAGGGTAATTGTTGCAGCTTTATCCCGTTCAAGATTACTTGATCCCTCACAATCTGCTGAAGACCTAGGGTTGTCTGAATCAGATGAAGATACATGGCCTGAATGAGTGCTGTCGCTGCTACTCGGCATCTACAGAGAACACATGTGAAACTCAGGAAAGGAGGATAAGCATAAAACTAACAACTTGGTATCAAGCTTTCTAAACATGCCATGCAATAATTTAGCGGCTAATTTGTTAAGTTTGTGTGACTCGGGCGCCCGCGATCTGTAAATAGGCAGTAACTTATTGGAACAAATACAGCTTATATGTAGTAAGGAAGGTAGATAATGAACATATATACGCTCTCCGTTATTTTATAGCCAATTTGGGAACATACGGAACGAAATTGGAAGAGTGATTGCGAGGAAATATGCCTCACCATGATGGAGAGCAGTAACTAACAGGCTTCTTAATTCAAACCCGGCCGGACCACAGGAGAGGCGAGGGTTACTGCATCGACATGCTCGAGGGTGGCAGGCGAGCAAACGAAGACGGCGAGGCGCGGGCCGCCGCGTGTTGGGAACGACAGTGGAGGTAGCATTGACGCCGAAGAGCGGGCACACGGCGGCGCCGGAGAGGGTTCTGCTGTGGATCTGGGGGAGGGGAGAGCTAGCCAAGGAGATTGGGTGGACTAGTTGAGTGAAACGCGGGCGGGCGATGTGGGGGGGGGGTGTTGGCGGCCTAGGTGAAAAGGATGAAAAATATCGATGCTTGGCCATGAAAGGCCTATGCAAACGGTTGCCTCTAAGCGCTTGTGTGCACAAACAGAATAATTTCGTTTGAAATGAAGACATACTAATTTTGAAATGAAGACGTGAGTTCATCGTTTTGCCTCTAAATTTTTCGCACGTAAACCAATCAGAATTTTACCACGGGTTTGATTTGCAGGCGCATTTCAGGTCTCGTGTGCTATATGTAAGACATTTTTTGGCATTTACCGTGCATGTTGGCATATAAATCAATTCCTAGCCAGACTGCATTTCCTGTCGAAAGGGATGAGGATTGCCGTTCGATCTGGGAGCATCCAAGGTGCAGACGTACGATCCGTGGGGTTTGGGTTCTGCCCAATCAGAACGCACGACTCAGATCCCACGCGCAACGAGGGGGCATCGGCCATGGTTTGGTAGGCACACGTCTTTCGTGTGTGAACCGTGTGCTATTTGAAAACATTTTTTTGGGAGGGGCTATTTGAAAACATGTACATGTGTTGTCAAAAGGGATGAGGATCGTTGTTCAATCAAGGAGAATCCAACGGTGCAGACGTACGATCCGTGTGGTTTGGGTTCTGGTCAATCAGAACGCACGACTCAGATCGCGCGCGTGGCATAGGGGTGGGGGTGGGGGGTGCTTCGGCCATGGTTTAGTGGACACACGGCTTTCATGAGTGAACCGTGTGCTCTTTGAAAACATTTACATTACCTAACATCATATTTTTTCCGAATGAAAACATGAGTTCATCGTTTCGCCTCCAATTTTTTTCCACGGTAAGAAATCATGAGTATAGTGGAGAGTGTCATATACTAGTATCATGAATATACAGTACATATGATACTACCTTTAATTAATTATAGCGCATAGTATAATACATAGAGTATAGTATCATATATAGATCATATTTATTGCCATGCATGACACAAATTAGCATCGCATTTAACATGATACGGTATCTACCTACTATATGTTACTCTAACCCTCTTTATATATATTTAATTCTTTGCCACATCAGCATACTTGCTATTTCTGAGTGCATGACATCGTCGGCTATGATACCACCACTATGGCCAGCCTTATATAGTGGGGAGTATCATATACTATATATATATACTATATATAGGGATTGACTATTCGTCACTCTCGGTGAGGAATAGTTATTCTTCACCCCCCCTCTATTTTACCATCAATGCATCGTAATTTTACGTTTCGTAAGTTTTATCTTATTTCTGATGTAAAAAGAGACCGTAAGAAAATATATAATCGTCGTAAAAAATATGTTATGTTATATAAAATTACAAACGCAAAAACATAGTGTAAAATACACATAAACTGCAAATTTTCTTGTCTTATGCCCTATATTTTTATTTTTTATGCCAAATTTTACGTAGTGAATAAATAAGAATGTAACTATTTGAATTCCAAACGTAATTTAATTATGAAATGATCGTAAGATTACCTCGCGTGAAGAATAACTTATTCTGCACATTGGGTGATGAATAGTAACACTATATATATAGTATCATGCATATGATACTAGTGTATGATACTACGTACGTACCTTCATAGTGCATATATAGTATCATAGAGTAGTACTAGCTCCCTCTGTAAACTAATATAAGAGCGTTTAGATTACTAAATAGTGACCTAAACGCTCTTATATTAATTCTGTGAGTATATATCATAGATGACCGTATTCATGAATTGAGCCCTATAAGGCTAGTTGTAATGGGGAGTATTATATATATATATATATATATATATATATATATATATATATATATATATATATATATATATATATACTAGTAGTATCATGCATGCATATATATGATAGTGTAGCTAGGATACTACTTCCGTAATGCATAGTATCATAAGTTAACATCTTAGGTTTCCTTACTAATTGTCATGCATCACACAAGTAGTAGTACAACATTTAATATGACATGGTATCATGATATGATACCACATCCTCTCTTGTGTGCCACATCATCCAGAAAGTCTAGTTGGCATGCATGATACCGCTTATGATAATACCATTACAACCAGCCTAAACCGGAAAGGAGGGAGTATGAGACTAGCCACAATGGAGATTAGTACACTAGTAACATACACATATCCCTAGACTATATATGTTACTACCTTCATAGTGGGTAGTAACATAAGTGTAGTGTCATGCAAAGCTTCATTTCTTAGGTTACAGACTCATATTGCATTGGGACATGTGATGCTACCGAACTAGCTAAGTTCTTGAAACTATCTCTCTCCTCATTAACTTATTGCCACATAAGCAAGTTTGTTGAGTTGGAGTCGGTGTTACTGCTGAAGTTACTCCCACTGTGGCTAGTCTGATACTAGCTGGTCGTCTATGATATACTAGCTACCTCAGTAAGAGAATAATACAACCAAGGGTCGGCTATAAGAAGTTGCCATGTCATATACAGCCAACCTCTTAGCAGGCATGTACAATAATAAGTTTTATATACGTACTAGTTTATCAATAATTGGCCCACCTTACATCCTCACAAAGTGTCTTGGGTCTTGTGTTGCAGCTGGCTCTACTAACCAAGAGCCCGCTTCTCTTCTCTTTCCTTCAACTAATAAGCACATATATATTATTCTATTCCTTATAGCCAGACTACCCACAGTGGGAGTAACATAGGTAGTAACATCACACATATCTAGAAAAAATAGATGATGTGGCAAGCAATAAAGTAAGAAATGGAGGAAAGTGGATATATGTGATGTTACTAGTACCTATGTTACTCCCACTGTGGGTATAGTCTTACTATAGTATGAGACTACCCACAATGGGAGTAACATAGGTAGTAACATCACACATAGCTAGTACTAGTAGTATGAGTAACATCACATGTACATATCAAGGCAAGATGTGTCTATAGCCTAATAAATGAAGTGTTGCATGTTACCACACATATATGTTAATCCCCACTATAGAGGTAGTAACATAGACTAGTAATACATGGGCATGTTACTAGTCTATGTTACTACCCATTGTGGCTAGTCTGAGTAACATCACACATCTCAAGGCAAGTTGAGTCTATAGCCTAATAAATGAAGTGTTGCATGTTACTACACATATGTT
Organism: Aegilops bicornis; assembly: GCA_021605145.1. Lineage (NCBI taxonomy): Eukaryota > Viridiplantae > Streptophyta > Magnoliopsida > Poales > Poaceae > Aegilops > Aegilops bicornis. The sequence goes on from CM038672.1 coordinate 167,957,612, forward strand.
ACTGCCCACTATAGAGGTAGTAACATAGACTAGTAACATTCTATGTTATTACCCATTGTTGCTAGTCTTAATTATGTCACTCTATTGTGTACTTACTTGCTCTAATCATAGTATCATAGAGTAGCTAGTATCATATGTAGTACTTTATTTATATTGTCATGCATGACACATAGTAGCATAACATTTATTATGATACGGTTTCATGATATGATACTTAACCCTCTCTTTCTTCATTTAATTAATTCTATGAACTCATCAAAATTGCCTAGTTGGCATGCATGATACTAGCTATGATACCCCCTTACTATCAGCCTAGCAAAGGTGTACAGATAATTTGTGCGTCACTTTGTGAGTTTTCAATCGTTTGTTCGAGAAGCAGGGAGAAGTTTCAAACATTTCGGCCGCGAGGTGCGCCCACTGGCGTAGGCCTAGTTGGTATTTTAATTACAGAAAATTCAGATGGAGTTCGGACATCATCAAAATCGATGTGTGCCTGTGGCGTGCTCTCACGACCTCGTGGAAAAAAATTGGGAAAGTTTGGCACAAGTTTTGATGACCGCTCCTTCCAAACCGGAGCATCTCACATGAAGGATCATGGTTTTCCAAAAGGAGACGTGCCAATTCAAACTCATGTGGTCGGTGACTTCATCATTTGGTCTCATAAAAACTTCCACGGTACGCAATCACCATTATACCACGTGTTTGATTTTCTGGCGCATTTCAGGTATCGTTAGCTATATTTAAGACATTTTTGAGATTAACGTGCAATTTGTGCACAAAAATAAAATTACAACCGGAACTGCATGTGCTGTGGAAAGGGATGAGGATCGTCGTTCGATCTGGGAGCATCCAACGGTGCAGACGTACGATCCGTGGGGTTTGGGTTCTGGCCAGTCAGAAAACACAACTCAGATCGTGGGCGGGGTGGCAGGGTTTGGTCGGCACACGGATTTCATCAACGAACGTGTGCTATTCGCAAACCAGATTGCATATTTTTGTTCACACATACTGTAGTGAGATCGATTGAGTGTGCTACCTCTATGATATAATAATAATAATAATAATAATAATAATAATAATAATAAACAGTTCATATTCATTGCACGAAATGACAAAATATCAAGGTCAACATATTAATGGTTCTTACATCAACAGAAAACCGGGCATAACTCACAAATTCATTACACGTGACAGTTCTAAATTGAACGAATTAAGTTGCAGGGTAGGCATAAAGACTAGTCTTATGGCTTAACTCCCATGTACATGGGGGAACTGGGATCATTAAGTTGACCCAGAATGAACTTGGGGTTTTTGATGATTTTACGCTTCTCTGTTGCACTGATGCGCGATCCCATGGCTGGCAACTCATCAAATTCATCGTACTCGTCCTGATCGGCAACATCGTCGACACCCAGTACCCTTCTCTTCCCATGCATCGCTAAATGGCCGTTCTTATGCAAGGGGTCTTCCACAAAGAAAATCTGGGTAGCATTGCTGGCAAGAATGAATGGGTCCACGGGATATGCCATCGTTTTCCTGTTAACACAGGTCTTCCTGTACTCATCAATCTTTACCTGACCAAGAGGGATCCATCCGCACCTGAATAATGCCACCTTAACTTTCACATAGTCAAGCTCCCAAATCTCTTTGATGGTCCCATAGTATACCCTTTTATCACCTTCAGTTACAGTCATGCATTCTATTCGAACAAAGATGTTCTGATACGAGGTATTTTTATCACGTTCCTCAGTGTAGAACGTGTATCAATTTACGTCATATGCTTGATACGTCAACACCGTAGGTGATGGCTTTTGTGCCAACCACGTAGCAATGTCATTGATGGATCCTTGTGCCAAACGATTCTACAACCATTCGGCGTACTTCTTAGTGTGCTCCTTCATCTCCACTTCTGATGAAGGAACCATTGGTAAGAAGCTTTGGCGTATCTCCGCCAAGTGTTCTTCGGCATAAGCGATGAGAACTGGGCTGTTAAGCGATCGTCAAATGGGCTTTCTCTGCCAATTCTCCGGGTGCAGCCATTTGCGTGACAGTAAGGACCGACTTACCTTTCAGCCTTCCCTCGTGGCGAGAGAGGGGCAAACCTATAGGTCTTTGTTTCATGTATTCGGTGCAAAACTCAATCACCTCCTCCACGGTATAACCTTGTAGGATGCTTGCCTTTGGATGGTTTTGATTCCGACAAAAGCGCTTCAGTATTCCCATGAACCGCTCGAAGGGATACATGTTGCGAAGAAACACAAGACCACAATACTTTATCTCGTCGACAAGGTGCACAGTGAGATGGACCATGACATCAAAGAATGACGGTGGGAAAAACATCTCTAGGCTGGACAATATTCTTGCAATATCATCTTGCATATTATCCAACTCTTCAGGATCTACAACTTTTTGCCATAGTTTGTTGAAGAAATCACAGAGGTCAATGAGTGTGTTTCTTATATCTTTGTCCATCAGATTCCTGATGCCCACCGGGAGGATTTGTGCCAACATTACGTGGCAATCATGTGACTTCATGTGTCCCAACTTCATTTTACCTGAGCTCACATCGACGAGACTTCTGATGTTCGCGCAGTAGGAAGAAGGTGTCTTAACTGATAACAAATAGGTGAAGAATTGTTGCTTCTTTTGTACTGAAATTGTTACTCTGCTGAGCTTTGATGAATTTGTCATCATCTTCTGCTTCACTCTTGCGTTGTGATTGATCAGCAAGCATATCGAGCCGTGAACCGTCACCATCCTTTCTTTTACCTTTAATCTTGAGCAGACTACCAAGGATGCTTTCACATACGTTCTTCTCTACGTGCATGACATCGATGCAGTGACGTACACATAGAATCTCCCAGTAAGGTAATTTCCAGAACACCGATTTCTTCTTAAACACTTGATCCTTGGGTGTTAGTTTCATCGTCAAAGGGTGGTTCTTGCCAAGCACAACATTAATTTTTTTATCCATGTTGTGGACCACCTCCCCTTCATAGGGTCTTGGGGTCGCAGCTGCCTTTGTCGTACCATCAAATTCAGCTTTCATCTTTTGGTATGCGTGATTTTTCGTAAGATCCTACGATGACGCAAATACACTGTTTTGTGCGAGTTGGGAAGTCTTCTGCTAGCTGTCCTATCCATGCATGTGACACACCCTACATCTCCCCTTGTTTTCTGCCCCGATGTGTTGCCTAATGCCGGCATATCTTGAATGGTGTGCACCAGCATCGCATGTAGATCGAAAATCTCCTTTTTGTAAGCATCATAACATTTTACAGCAGGCGCATCTATCCACACTGTCAGCAGTTCTTCTACTAGTAGCTGAAAGTAAATGTCGATGTCATTTCCAGGTTGCTTCGGGCCTTGGATAATCATTGACATCATAATGTATTTTTCTTCATACACAACCAAGGAGCTAGGTTATATATGCACAGAAGCACCGGCCATGTGCTGTGATTGGTGCTCATATCACCAAAAGGATTCATCCAGTCAGTACACTCCCCAAGCCTTATACTTCTAGGATCCTTGGGAAATTTTTCAAACTTGTTGTCGATTAATTCCCACTGAGCTCCATCTTTCGGGTGCCTCATAAACCTATCCGCAATTCTCTCATCATGATGCCACCGCAACCTCTTTGCCTCTCTAGGGTTTGCAAACAAACGCCTCAACCTTGGAATTAAAGGCAAGTACCAAACAACCTTGAATTGGATTCCTGCCTTGATCTCGTTGTCCAATTTGTACTTGTCCTTTTCTCTCCTGCGCTTGTATCGTGCATGCTTGCATGTCGGACATGCACGAGAATCTTTGTACTCACCACGGCACAATATACAATTTTCATTCACACAAGTGTGTATCTTCTGTACTTCAAGTTCCAATGGGCAAACAATTTTCTTCGCTTCATTCGTGCTTCTGGGAGCACATTATCTTCCGGAAGAATATCTTTGAAAATACCTAAGATCTCTGTGAAGCCCTTGTCTGATAGACCGTTTGCTGCTTTAAATCTGAGAAGCGCCACGGTGGCACTCAACCTGGAATATTTCTTTTTGCAACCTGGATACAATTCTTTCTTGGAGTCCGCATCGTTGGTTGGCAGATCCTTGTACCCAATCATATCCTTTTTTGGGCCCTCGAAATCTGCAATCATAGCAGCAAAATCTGGCATATCAAGATCGTCGTCATCTGCGTGGACGTCTTGGTTTTCCAATGGGTGTTCGACTTTACGGTGTTCCATTGGCAACTTGACGCCTACGCTACGATGTTAGATTCAACATCCATGTGACACTGATCGGGGTTTGGCATATCGCTGCCCTGGGTATCTTCATCCATGACCTCCTCTTCACCGTGTCTGGTCCAACGTGTATATCCATCCATGAATCCCCTAGAGACTAAGTGCATCTGGACACCTACAACTTCATGTGACTCTATATTGGCACAATCAATACATGGACACATGATGTAATCCGCATCACCAATTCTCCTCTTTGTACTTTCAGCCAAATTCATGAACTCTGTCACGTCACTGATAAAATCTGTGGTTTTCCGATTCTTCATCCATCGAGATCGTTCCATCTGCAGCAGACGAATGGTAATTAAAAACAAAACAACAACATTAGTACACGGATTAACTGCTGCCCACAGATGCATGCATAAATCACAAGGTTTTATTTTAGTAATTACTGAGGGCGCTTCATGTTGTTATCCAGACGTGCAATGACAAAAATTAATGGCCAGTCAATTTACATGCAGAGTACTAGTACAACACTACACTTAGGAATTGAATACCTTAATTAAGCCACTCACGAAAAGAATACCTTAATTAATTAGCCGCGCGGCGACCTCCACCCAGCAGACAGACAAGCGCGATGCGACGGCACGCCGAGACAGCAGGGTCGAGGAACAAAGCTTAGTGCGGCTGCCGCCTGAAGTTCGGCCTCCACTATCCCGCCATTGACCGCGATGGATGTGCTCGAATCACGCCGCCATCGACCTCGATGGTTGAGCTCCTCCTATCTCCCGCTGCAGACCGAGGATTGACCTCCTATGACGCCGCCACCGCCCATCGACCGAGGACTGACCTCTTCTCCTGTAGCCGCTGCCTAGGCCGCCGCCGCCATCTCTATACGCAGAGCAGCTGTTTTTTTTACGGATATCCACGGAGCGGCTGTTTACACGGTATCTCACCGTAAGTCAATTATATGGACAGGGTAGTACATCACATACGGTTATGTAATGGCAACCGTGTCTAACCTACGTTGTCATCTCACACGGTTTGGTGCGGAAATCGTGTGTGACGTTGTAATACCCAACACAAACGACATGTACAAACAGTGTGTCGTATACAACATATATATAGTGCCATTAATAGTTCCCAACCGTTAGCTTATCTCCACAGTTTCCCCATTTCCCCCAAATCCCTACATACCCTCCAAATTCCCTCGTGTGGCACAGACATTGGGGGAATGCAGACAAGTGGTGCTGATGGTTTCGGTGCAGCTGCTCCTGCTCGTATCGCCACCGAGCACTTGCGTAAGGTCATCAGAAGGCAGGTGTACTATGGATCTGAATCATCCTTTCGGGTTCCAATCTATCCCGATCTTTTTTAGCTTGTCCAAAGTATAGATCCTTGCTGAATCCGTCCTGAATGACCCCCCCCCTAGGAAAGCGATCTGCCTCCAGATCCAGAGCTTGACTCCAGACTCCCGCAACACGAGTTCGACTCCGAGTTTTGCGCCACCGAGAAGTACCAAAAGCTGAGTTGTGTGCACGGGCACACTCCCGCTCGGCGATATGCGCGGAGGATTCGACATTGGCGGCGGTTTCTCGATTGCCCTTCGAGGTTAGTGCTAATTAAGTTCATCATTTTACTTGATTAATGCCACCGCTCATCGAATACTATTTAACATTGGCGGGGATATGATGCTTGTGCCTTTGTTAGCGGCTGGATGAAGAATGGCATGGCAGGGCTCGAGTGTTATCACCAAGCTCGTAGAAGATAACGTAAAAGTGAAGAAGAAAGCGGCTGATCCGGAATGTACAATCGATGCGATGAAGCAAGAAAGAATCAATCACGAACAGAGATGAAAGCAAGAGACAAGAAGGAACTAGCACGTGTAGTTGTGGTTGTCGTATTAGCCTTGTTCTATGCGCTGTTTGCAATGATGATTAGGGGTTTTGTTTGACAGTATTGCTAAAGCACATCTAGATGTGCTCTAAGTAATGCACATCTAGGTCATATGCCATTGATGTTACGCGAAGATTCGTGCATATATTTTTCTTTTCCTTTCTAGTTTGATTATTACTGGCTTTATCAATAAGAAGAGCTCAATGTATTGCTTGCCAACTGTCCTACTCCGTTCGTACCGATACCGTGCATAATCCCAAAAATCGTTCCTTGTTTTTGTCCTGAAAAAGGAAACCAGCCAAATAGCCAATAGGATTCCTGCGCAACCCCGAGAATTTGGAGCGACCGGGTACAAATAATTGCGGTTGATTATATTAGCGGTTAGATAATACGTCAACCCCCGCTTCAATCCCCGCTTCAATTGGCAGTTCCTCTTCTCTGCATACCCCGCTTAAGTGTCCACCATCTTCATCGTCCCCGGCAGGCCATGTTACACACTGGCACACACTCAACAGCCATGTCGAGCGATAGCAAGGATGACAGTTCGGCCAGCAGTCTGGTGCCCGATGATAGGACAACATTGGAATCATCCCGCTCATCTTCCATGAGTCCAGCGTCGAGCCCAGACCTCGATTATATCCGGTTTATGGAAGGGACGCCGTTTCTGGAGTCGTCAAAACACAACCATACGGACGAGGAGTCGTCGGAGGATGAAGAAGAGGACGGCAATGATGATGATGAGGAATGGTCGAATGAGGAGGAGGAGGAGGATGACGACAGCAACGACGATGACGACAGCGGCTACGATGAAAAGCCAACGGTCAGCGGCAAGAAGCGTCCTCGCTGAGACGATGTCGCGGGGCCATCCAACAAGAACAACAAGAAGAAGAAGGACTAAATTAAGCAGACTATATATATCTCTGTTTATCCTGTCAATCTCATCGCAGATGGTTAGTAATATGTATTCGGTAGGGATCTTCTACATTATCGCCAACAGGTTGGTTTGTTGAACTGTGTGCCCTGACGAGCACACAATTCACAAAAAAAGACCGTATGGGCTGTCTATAATGATCGCACACAATTCTGATTACGGACCTGTTTGCCGGGTATCACACACATCTTGTTACGCCAAATTGTTTGTGTTCACCTCACTCATCGCAAACGGTTCATCGGAGTGAAGCGTATGCGTATATCGCATACACCTTGATCTGGCTGCCCGTTTACATTGTTACGTCTCATTGCAAACAGTTCGTACAGATCAACCGTATGCCCCTCATCGCACACGCAACTATAATCTGAATCGTGTTTGATGTATCATTCATCGCAAACGTTTTGCATCATTCCTGACGGTTTTCATATAGCATCGTTTGCGATTATTGCATCGCACATAGTTTCTCGAAGGGTCTCTGATCATAGTGTCGCGTTAGCGGCATCCTGCAATAGTGCTGGTTATTTCTAATTTTCCTAATTTTTTATATATTCTGAAACGATCAAATTTTTTTGTGGAGTTTTTGGAGTCTGTTTACTTACCGCATCACATACCTATTCATTTTTCAGGATTCTGGAGTGTTTCAGAAGGTTTCCTTTAGATGTTCCTCCAGTGTAATTGTTTGAATAATATTGGTTTCAATGTTAATGGGTGTACCTGCAATATAATGTTTATTTTTTTACCCATTAACCACCTTCGGGTTTTTCCCCTTAGCATTACTAATCTTGATAGCTCCGAAATGGTAAACTTCCTCGACGATGTATGGTCCTTCCCACTTAGGGAGAAGTTTTCCTGCAAAAAATCTAAAACGAGAATTGTACAATAGAACTTGGTCACCTACATTAAATTTCCGTTTGTGAATCCTTTTATCTTGCCATCTTTTAACCTTTTATTTAAATAACTTGTCATTCTCATAGGCTTGTGTTCTCCACTCATCTAAAGAACTAATATCAAATAACCTCTTTTCATCTGCAAGTTTGAAAAAATAATTGAGTTCTTTAAATGCCCAATAAGCTTTATGTTCTAACTCAAGAGGTAAGTGACATGCCTTTCCATAGACCATTTTATATGGACACATACCCATAGGAATTTTCTAAGTAGTTTCGTATGCCCACGGTGCATCATCAAGTTTCTTAGACCAATTCTTCCTAGATGCATTAACAATCTTTTTTAAATTAACTTTATTTCTCTATTGCTCAGTTCAACGTAACCACTACACTGAGGATGATAAGGTAATGCAATTCTATAGTTGACACCTTATTTATATAAGATTTTACAGAATATGCACCATGAATAAAATGTGAACCACCATCAGTCATTAAATATCTAGGTACTCTAATCCTTGGAAAGATAAATTCCTTAAGCATTTTAATACATGTGTTATGATCAACACTACTAGTTGGAATAGCTTCTACCCACTTAGTAACACAATCAACAACAACTAGAATGTGAGTGTATCCATTAGAGGAAGGAAGAGGTCCCATATAATTAAAACCTAAGACATCAAATGGTTCAATAACAAGTGAATAATTGATAGGCATTTCTTGACGTTTACCAATATTACAAATTCTTTGACATTCATCACAAGAAAGGACAAACTTACATGCATCTTTGAAGAGAGTAGGCCAATAAAACCAGATTGTTGTACCTTATGTGTAGTTCTGTTTCCCCCATGGTGCCCTCCGTATGTCTCATAATCCTTAGGATTTGTTCCTGCTCATGCTCAGGTACACAACATCTAATAACACCATCTACTCCTTCTTTATATAAGTGCGGGTCATCCAAAAATTAATGTCTCAAATAAAAGGACTTTTTCTTTTGTTGGTATGTGTAACTAGGTAGTATATACTTAGCAACAATGAAATTAGCATAATCTGCATACCAAGGATTATTGCGAGAGGTAGAAGCATTATGACAACTAATTGCTCATCAGGAAAACTATCATCAATAGGAAGTGGATCATCAAGAACATTTTCCATCCTAGACAAGTTATCTGCTACTGGATTTTTAGCTCCTTTTCTATCAACGATATACACATCAAACTCTTGCAATAGAAGAACCCACCTAATTAACCTAGGTTTAGCATCTTTCTTTTTGATAAGATATTTAATAGCAACATGATCAATGTGAATAGTAACTTTAGTATCAATAATATAATGTCTGAATTTATCACATGCAAACACAACTGCTAAAAATTCTTTCTCACTTGTAACATAATTTCTTTGAGCACTATCCAAGGTCTTACTAGCATAATAAATAACATTTAGTTTCTTAGCAACTCTTTGACCTAAGACATCACCAATAGGACAATCACTAGCATCACACATGATTTCATAGGGGAGGTTGCAATCGGGTGGTTGAAAAAGGAGTGCAATTATTAAAGGTTTCTTAAGTATTTGAAAGGCTTGTACACAATCATCATAACAAACAAATGGAACATATTTTTGTAAGAGATTAGTGAGAGGCCTAGAGATTTTAGAAAAGTCTTTACTGAGCCTCCTATAAAAACCACCATGAGCAAGAAAACTTCTTATACACTTAATATCTCTAGGACATGGCATTTTCTCAATTGCATCAACCTTAGCTTTATCTACTTCAATACCTCTTTTAGAAATTTTATGACCAAGGACTGTACCTTCATTCACCATAAAGTGGCACTTCTCCTAATTCAAGACGAGATTGGTCTCTTCACATCTCTGCAAAACTTGATCAAGGTTGCTTAAGCAAATATCAAAAGAGGTTCCATAAACGGAAAAATCATCCATGAATACCTCAAAAAATTTGTCATAGAAATAAGAGAATGTAGCAGTCATACATCTTTGAAAAGTAGCGGGTGCATTACACAAACGAAAAGGCTTACATCTATAAGCATAAGCTCCAAAAGGACAAGTAAAAGTAGTTCTCTTGATCTTCTTGTGATTCAGGTATTTGAGAAAAAACAAAATAACCATCTAGAAAGCAAAATTGTGTGTTCTTAGGAAAACTTTCTAACATTTGATCAATAAAAGGCAAAGGGTAATGATATTTTCTAGTAGCTTTGTTTAACTTTCTAAAATCAGTCACCATCCTATAACAGGTTACAATTCTTTGTGGGGTAACTTCATTTTTATCATTAGGAACGACAGTAATGCCTCCTTTCTTAGGAACATAATGAATTACATCTGCTATCAGCTATATGATAAATAATACATGCTTCCAGAAGATTCAATATTTCAGTTCTTACCACATCCTTCATTTTAGGATTCAAGCGGCGTTGATGATTGGTAGGAGGCACAACAATAGAAGCAAGACCAATGATTTCATCTTTACTAGGCAATTCTTTATCATGAGGTTTAGTTTTGTAAACCAAAAGCATTAATGATTGCCAAAGTATATGTCATGTAATCAGTCTATGGCTGCGTCCCAATTCATTGAGCCCGACCCTTCCATTTTATTGCATTACAAAACTAAGAAGGAAACATCATAAGTACTAAAAGTAAGACCATATGTAAGGGTTCAACCATAGCGCCACAAAAATATAATGTCCCTCAATTAAGAAACAAACACCAAACTAAAAACAAATATTGTTACACACACTGCCAGCTAGAACATGTGCCAAGCTATGCATCTATACTACACTTCATTGGCGTAGAGTTGCTTTGGGTAAAAATATATTCAAAATGGTGTCCAAAGTCTTATATAGAACATCGCTGGCATTCAACATATCAAGGTAAATCAAAATTAGCAGTTTGGCTTCCTCCAGCTACTACAACAACGATGGAATACAAAAAAGAAACACGATCCCTAAACGACGCTAACAACAAGAAACAAAATTTCCCAAAGTAACATTCCGAGGAACCCTCCCCATCCCTTGAGCCGTCGGCGAATAACTTTATTGCATCAATCTTCAATTCATCTTGTTGTCGGAGAGAAAGGGTAGGAGTAAACTATGGGAACACCTCCATTGGGATTAGAACCCCCGAAGCCATGTATGGGTTCAGTGATGGTGGCGCCGCCACCATAGGATCGGCTGGCACCATCGGAGCCACTACTGGCGCGAGAGTCGGTGGATCCACCAACATGGGGTCAGCTGCCGTTCGATCCAAGGCTAGCGGTGATGCTTCCAAAACATCACCTATACACACGCATACATAATGAACGTAGCATTTTTTATCTATGGTATAAAATAATGCTCATGCAAGCATGTAACCTAAAGTTTGTATGTATGTAACTAAGGAATCTTTAGCGGCCGTGCACGTATAATCACCTGGCTGCACAACTTGCTAGTCTGGCATGATGGGCTCTAGAGTGGTGGCGATGGCGACTCTGGTGATGATGACGCACTGGCATTTATCTGGAGTGCACATTAGGGATGGTGATGGTGGCTAGATCCTGAAGTGGGAATTCCCGAGACCAGTGTCATCTCATCCATGGAGCTAGCGACGACTTGCGTGCGTCAGCTCCATGGCAGCAAAGGTGATGGCAACCGCATGGCTCTCATCCTGAGCATGCAGCAAGGACGGCAGTTGTGGCTTGAGCTATCAGCACCATCGTTGGAGGCCATCTCTTGTTGGATAGAAACCAGGTTTGTGCAAGGCATGATTCAATTGGGAGTAGGTGATTTCTTTGACCCCTTGCTTCACTCGTCTACTTATACCATCCACATGTTGACATGGGTTGTTTCCCTAAGACCGAGGCCAACATGGGCCTTAGGTTTCGCTCATTTTTAGGGTTTATTTGTTGTGATAACACGATTTTAATTTAGTGTGAATCGGTTAACCTTAGCAATTCGCTCTATTTGGATGTAATAAAGATGGGATTTTTATAACCTTCACACACTTCAGTCTTCTATGCAGTTGTTATGTAACTACACCTTACCATATCAACTACATAGGAGAGTCAAGTATTTAAATGTTACAAAAATCCCATTCGTTTTACATCCAAATATAGTAGATCGCTAGGTTGAAAGATTCACAGTAAATTCAAAAATCATGTTTCTCACAACAAATAAACCCTAAGAATGAATGAAACCTAAGGCTCATGTTGACCTCGATATTAGGGAAATGCCCATGGCAACATGCGCATGGTATAAGTAGACGGGTAAAGGATGGGTCAAAGAACTCACCTACTCCGCCTTCAAGCACACGCACTACCATAGTTTCTATCCAACGAGAGATGGCTTCCAATGACGGTGCTGATAGCTCAAGCCGTGGTGGCCATCCTTACCACGTGCTCAGGACGAGAGCCATGTGGTCGCCTTCACCTTCACTATCACGGCACAGATGCACGCAGGTCATCGCTAGCTCCATGGATGAGACAACTGTGGCCTCGGGAATTCTCGCTGCAGGATCTGGCCACCATCATTGTCCTTATCGTGCGCTCCAGATAAAATCCAATGTGTCGTCATCACCATCATCGTCTCTACCTCCAGAGGCCAATGTACCCAAGTAGCAAGTCTACAACTAGGTAAGCATACATGCATGCCTGCTAATGACTCCTCTATTGCGTACGTACAAACTTTAGTTTACATGCATGCATGAACATTCTTTCGTACCATATATAAAAGTGCTAAGTTCGTTACGTATGAGTGTGTGAAGTTGAAGCTGTGGAAGTGACGCCACTAGCCTTGGCTCCGGTGGTGCCACCTGACCCTGTGGTGGTAGTGCCACCATCGCCGAACCCAGACATGGCTCTGGGGGTTCCAGTCCCCGTGGAGGCGTCCCCCTAGTTTGCTGCAGCCCTTCCTCTCCAGCGACAAGATGACTCGAATACCAATGGAATGAATTTTTCTGCTGACGACTGAAGAGATTGGGAGGGTTCCTAGTAATGTTACTTCAGCAAAATTTGTTTCATATTATGAGCTTCTTCTAGGGATTGTCTTTCTTTTTCAGTATTCCGTTGTTGTTGTAGGTACTAGAGGAGTCAAACAACTGCTTTTGATTTACCTTGGTATGTTGAATGCCAGCAATGTTCTATATAATACTTTCGAAGAAATTTCGAATAATTTTGTACCCAAAGCGACTCGTCACCGGCAAAGCATAGTATGAATGCATAGCATGGCACATGTTCAAGCTCGTAGTATGTGTAATGATGTATATTTTTAGTTTGATACTTGTTTCTTAATTTAAAGACATTATACCATCATGGTGATGTGGTTGCACCCTTGCATATGGTGAAAGGATCGAGAAGAGGTGTCTAGAGGGGGGTGAGTAGACCCTCAACAAAGAAAAGTATCAGTTTTTAGTTTCTTCACGTTAAGGTGGAGTTTTAGCACAAGTTTAAACATTCACAATACAATTCAAGCAAGCATGACAAGAGTATATGAGCAGTGGAAAGTAAAGCATGCAATTTGCAAGAATGTAAAGGGATGGTATTGGAGTGTGCAAACGCAATTGGAGACACAGAGATTTTTGGTGTGGTTCTGATAGGTGGTGCTATCGTACATCCAGTTGATGGAGACTTCAACCCACGAAGGGTAACGGCTGCGCGATTCCATAGAGGGCTCCACCCACGAAGGGTCCACGAAGAAGCAACCTTGTCTATCCTACTATGGCCGTCGCCCACGAAGGATTTGCCTCACTAGGGTAGATCTTCATGAAGTAGGCGATCTCCTTGCCCGTACAAACTCCTTGGTTCAAATCCACAATCTTGACGGACGCTCCCAAGTGACAGCTAACCAATCTAGGAGATACCACTCTCCAAAAGGTAATAGATGGTGTGTTGATGATGAACTCCTTGCTCTTGTGCTTCAAATGATAGTCTCCCCAACACTCAACTCTCTCTCACAGATTTGGATTTGGTGGAAAGATGATTTGAGTGGAAAGCAACTCGGGGAAGGCTAGAGATCAAGATTCTTGTGGTTGGAATGGAATATCTTGGTCTCAACACATGAGTAGGTGGTTCTCTCTAAGAAAATGTATGCTGGAAGTGTAGGCATGTTCTGATGGCTTTCTCCACAAATGAAGAGTGGGTGGAGGGGTATATATAGCCTCCACACAAAATCTAACCGTTACACACAATTCACCAAACTCGGTGGGACCGAATCATGAGATTCGGTCAGACCGATTCAGTTCAAAATGTGAACATTAGGCTTTTCGGTGGGACCGATATGATCAACTCGGTGGGACCGATGTGCAAGGGCTAGGGTAAAACCACAACTCGGTTTGACCAATTACATAAACTCGGTGGGACCGATTTTGGTAATAAGCTAAACAGAGAGTTGGTCAAGAAAACTCGGTGGGACCGATTGCACATCTCGGCGAGACCGAAATTATTGCAACAGGCACCAGAGAGTTTGCAATCCCATCTCGATAAGGCCGAGATCCCATCAGTGAGACCGAACTGATTAGGGTTTCTGGCAGTGTCTATGTCAAGTGAACTCGGTGGCGCCGGGTAGATCAAATCGGTGGGGCCGAGTTTGACTTTAGGTTTGGGACATATGTGGAAATGAGAAAGTGGTTGAGGGCTTTGGAGCATATCACTAAGCACTTTGAGCAACCAAGCCATTAAGCAACACCTCATCCCTTTTTAATAGTATTGGATTTCCTATGGACTCAATGTGATCTTGGATCACTAAAATGAAAATGTAGAGTCTTGGGCTTTTGAGCTTTTGCCAATATTTTGTCCTTACACTAGAAAAAAAAGACACATCCGTGACATTTTGGGCCGAACAATTTTTTTCTGTCATGCTTATGACACTTCTATGATGATAATTGTGACAAAACCCGGTATCATCACAAATGTGGTGGGCTCCTACTTCTATGACAAAAAATCATGACAGAAAATGGGCTTTTCGTCCTGGGCGGGCCGGAGACGCAGCTGCATGACATTCTTTGGGCCGTCCATGACGGAAAAACCATGGTAGAAGCAAGGGCGAGGAAAATATCGGGGAGTTCCCGGTTACGGTGGGTGGTCGGGGCCGAGCGATGCGCGTTTCTCTCGTACACGTACGCGCGTGGGTGCGAGGCGTTGGGTTCTAACTGAACCCGAGCGAGGCGTTCGCCTAAGTGAACCCAAGCGATTGCACTACAGTCTATGTGAGGGAGTCCCGGACTAGGGGGTGTCCGGATAGCCGGACTATCGTCACGGCCGGACTCAAAGACTATGAAGATATAAGATTGAAGACTTCGTCCCGTGTCCGGATGGGACTTCCCTTGGCGTGGAAGGCAAGCTTGGCGATACGGATATGTAGATCTCCTACCATTGTAACCGACTCTGTGTAACCCTAACCTATCCAGTGTCTATATAAACCGGATGGTTTTGGTCCCTAGGACGAACAACAATCATACCATAGGCTAGCTTCTAGGGTTTAGTCTCCTTGATCTCGTGGTAGATCTACTCTTGTACTACCCATATCATCAATATTAATCAAGCGTGAGTAGGGTATTACCTCCATCGAGAGGGCCCGAACCTGGGTAAAACATCGTGTCCCTTGTCTCCTGTTACCATCCGCCTAGACGCACGATTCGGGACCCCCTACCCGAGATCCGCCGGTTTGACACCGACATTGGTGCTTTCATTGAGAGTTCCTCGTGTCGTCACCGATAGGCCCGATGGCTCCTTCCGATCATCAACAATGACGCGGTCCAGGTGAGACTTTTCTCCCGGACAGATCTTCGTGTTGGCGGCTTTGCTTGCGGGCAATTCACTTGGCCATCTGGAGCAGATCGAAAGCTACGCCCTGGCCATCGTGTCAGATTTGGAAGTTTAAACTATACGGCCGATATCCGCGGAGACTTGATCTTCGACGGATTCGAGCCGCAGCCAAGCGCATCGCATTGTCTCGATGGGCATGATCTAGCTCTGCAGCCGAACAGTGCCCTGGAGGCCGCACCAGTATCCGCTCCGACCCTTAATCTGGAGCCGGATTCCCCGATCGAGGACGAGTGGTTGGACACCGCCTCGGGGGCTACAATCTCTACGGCGATTGAGCCGAACTCCATCCCTGTCCTTTGCGAAGACCTCGACTCAGTGGTGCCGGACTCCTCTCCGGACTCCGAACCCTCCGCGCCCTTGCCAATCGAATCGATTGGGCGCCCGTTATGGAGTTCACGGCCGCGGACATCTTTCAGCACTCGCCCTTTGGCGACATCCTGAATTCACTAAAATCTCTCTCTTTATCCGGAGAGCCCTGGCCGGACTACGGCCAGGAAGGTTGGGATGTGGACGATGAAGAAATTCAATGCCCACCCACCACCCACTTCATAGCCACTGTCAAAATCTTACACGACGTGCTCGATTTCGACTCCGAAGACATCGACGGTATGGACGACGATGTAGGAGACAACAATGAACCAGCACCTATAGGATGCTGGACAACCTCATCCCATGATGTATACATGGTGGATACACCTAAAGGAAATGAAGACGAGGAACAACAGGATGCTACGAAGGATAAATCCCTCGAAAAGCAGTCAAAACGGCAGCGTAAACGCCGAACAAAGTCCCGCCTCAACAAAGACCCAGCCATAGAGCAGGGCGAACCGGTGGACAACGAACAAGCTATCGAGCAATCGTCCAAACAAGACAACTTGGATAAACAATCTGTCCCCGGCGAAGACAACAGCCCGGACGATCTCACGCCGGACAAATCATTGGAGCAAAATGACCTCCAGAAAAGGCTCGTCGCCATCGCTGTAGCCTGAAAAAGCGAAGCGGAAGCTCAAAACAGCGGAAGATGCACTCAGGATCAGATGGAGCAAAGTATTCAGCACCCATGAGATAAGTGCGGCGACGATCGCCAAACAAAGAGCTACCGAAAAGAAAGCTACATGCGAATTCGACGAGGAGGCCTTAGAGCCCCCACAATTAAAAAGCAAGAAGGCCACCCGGTCGGATGGACGACCTCACGGAAAAAAGAGAGCAGCGAATGGTGCCGCACACAAGCCAATATGCGATCCACTTAAGGATTCACATCAAAAGGATGGCCCAGTTAGGTCCATCTATGGGCCAAGAAAGCATGCTCGTCAAAGCAATGCAATACGCCAAAATTCCAAAGATCACGGGGCACCCAAATATAGGGCGCGCGCACACCCCTATGTTTCACCGACGAGGTCTTGGATCATGAATTTCAGCAGGATTCAAACCCGTAAACATAGAGGCATCTGACGGAACAACAGACCTCGAGTCTCGGATTGAGGATTACATCCTCCACATACACATGGCTAGAGGAGATGATCTCCATGCCATAAAATACTTACCCTTAAACTCAAAGGCCAGCTCGGCATTGGCTTAAGAGCCTCCCGAAAATACCATTGGAAGCTGGGAAGTGCTCGAGGATGCATTTCGGGCAAATTTTGGGGACTTATGTCCGCCCTCCGGATGCTTGACGATCTAAATCACATAACTCAACAGCCCGGAGAGTCAGCCCGAAATTTCGAACAGGTTCCTTACTAAAAAGAACCAAATAGTCGACTGACCGGACGCCGAAGCCCTAGCAGCTTTCAAACACAACGTCCGAGACGAATGGCTCGCCAGACACCTCGGCCAAGAAAAGCCAAGAACAATGGCCGCATTAACAAGCCTCATGACCCGCTTTTGTGCGGGAGAGGATAGCTGGCTAGCAAGATGCAGCACCAGCGACCCAAATACATCCAAAATCAGGGATGGAAATGGGAAACCACGGCGCAACAAGGACCAGCGCCGGATTAAAAGGAACAGTCCGAAGAGCACGGCAGTCAACGCCGGATTCAAAAGCTCACGGAAGAACAACAAAAAACTGCCCCTTAAGGACAATAGCGATGAGCTATCCAACTTCAACAAAATCTTGGACAAGATATGTCAAATCCACAGTACTCCTGGGAGGCCTGCTAACCATACCCACAGAAATTGTTGGGTCTTCAAACGATCCGGCGGTGAGCGCCCGAACACAAGGGGCTCGACACACCAAGTGAAGATGACGACGAGCACCACAAGCAGAGCCCCAGAAAACAAAAAACTTTCCCACAGGAGGTCAAAATAGTAAACTCACTTCACGTGATCAAAGGGAAAAACAGAGCGGCGCCCACTAAAGGGCGCGCCGCACACTGGTTGTCAAAACCAATCACCTTCGACCATCAGGACTATTCCGAAAATATCCGGAACGCAGGTGTAACTCCCCGGATACAACTTTCCATATTCGTAACTCCAACTCTTGCCTTTTCCGGAGATGCGATATATTATTTCCTCCGTGGTTGGGTTTTTGTCTTTTGTTTTGCATTTTGTTCATGTCATGCATCTCATCTCATAGCATCATGCGCATTGTATCTACATGTTTTCATAAAACTCGTAGCCGTTCGTAGTTGCCCTTTCTCTCTTTGCCTCCGGTGTCATTTTGCCAGGCCCTTGCCCTCGTTGACCTCTCTCGCCAGTTCGCAGCACCCTCGTGTGCGTGTCCGAAACTTACCCGAGCCCGACCTGGGCTGTCGTTACCGATGGATCCGGATCAACCTCAAACATCTGCAAAACATCTCCGTTTTCTTATTTGGACTCCCTAGCCTATTTATTTGCGCCCGTTCGATTACGATCGGAGGGACGAGGTAACCCCTAACTTAATCCGTGATGTATATATTCATCCACCCCTACTCCATTTAGGCAAACCCTAAAAATCCTCTCCCTTGTCCCGTCGCGCCGCCGCCACTAACTCCACTTTGTCGCCTCCTTCCTCGGGATCCCACCCGATCCAAACCACCAGCCACACCCAAATCCGATCCATCCACTTGTCCGAGGAGACAGCAGCCGCATCGCTCGCGCCCGAGGCCTCATGCCTCCCCGACGCCCTCGCCCCCGCGCCGGCAAGTGGTCTCGTCGGAGTGCCCCGCCGGAGTAACAGCAACACCAGGACCGGCCTCGTCCCGCTCTTTTCCTTCCCTAGCTCTCTTTCTTCCTCCTTTCTCTTCGCTCACATCTCTCTCTCCTTGAACAGGACCGTGTCGTCGCCATGGCCTACAGCTCCTCGACGCCCAGCTCACCTCCGCCCTGTTCCCGGCCGGACCCGTCCGTTCCGTACCCCGCCGGACCTCGCCGGTGAGACCCCGCCGTCGCGCGTCCCCGTCTCTCTCTCTCTCTCTCTTGCCCTCTCTGACCTCCCCTGCTCTCCCCTTCCCTGTTGAACAGGTAAGAGCAGCATCGACCACATCCATGGCGCCCCTTGCCTCGTCCCGGTCCGATGGATCCGGCCCCCTCCGTCCAGATCCTCGTCTCCGCCTCCCTGCCATCGTCTCCGGCGAGCAGCCGTGCCGCCGCGGCTCTGCTTCCTGTCGTGCAGAGGACGCCCGCTCGTCCCTGTCGCGTTGACCGCGCCAATCGCCAAGGCCCAACGCCCAGCTCCAGTCGGCCCGACTCCCTCCACGGATCCAGCCGGCCCAGCTTGCTCTGCCCCAGCCCAGCACCGAGCCGGCCCAAGTGCCGTGGTGAGAAACCAAGCCCACTCGAGATTCAGCCCCTTGTGTTTTTTTCCTGTTCAGCGAATTTCTCCATTATCCAGTCATTTACAGATTTGCAGAAAACGCTCCATGTTCATGCATTAATAACTCACAAATGGTGCATCGGATTAAAATAACTTATATATGTAGAATGCTTAGAATTTCATCTAGTTTCATATTTGGCCACTTTCATCCATGTTTGAAATGTTTAAAATGCTGTTTGATTAAATTTGCTCAAATGCCATGTTAAAATGATTTATTTCATAACTAAATAACCGTAGCTCGGTTTTAAATAAACTTTATATGTAAATGAGGTAGAAAAATGCCTAGTTTAATGTGGTGGACTTTATTTTCCTGTTTAAGAACAATAAAATATGTTTTAGGGCAGAACAGTACCAAATTCTAAATATGCATATGGGGATTTTCCGGAATTGTTGTTTGTTGTTTCCGGCCTCATTTAAACTTGCCTAAATAGTTTGTTTACTTATGCTTCACCTCTTGCCATGTTTAACAACATTTAATATTGTTTGGTAGCTTAAACGAGTTTAAACTAAATATGTCAATGTGGTGTTTTGTCAATATGCAACTCGTTGCATATTGAGCTCCACTTAACTTGTACCATTGTTTGTTGCACTTTGCCATGCCATGCCTCATTAAACCGGACATGCATCTTACTTGACTATGCATCATGCCATGTTTATGCTTGTGCATTTATCATGTTGTTTGTTTCTTTCCGGTGTTGCTTCTTGGTTCCGGTAATGTTGCGATTGTGAGGATTCGTTCGACTACTCCCGTTCATCTTCTTCATGGACTCGTTCTTCTTCCTAGCGGGATTTCAGGCAAGATGACCGTCACCTTGGATCTCATTACTATCATTGCTATGCTAGTTTCTTTGTTCTATCACTATGCCGCGTTACCTATCACTTGCTGCTCAAGCCTCCCAAATTGCCATGAACTTCTAACCTTTGTCACCCTTCCTAGCAAACCGTTGTTTGGCTATGTTACCGCTTTTGCTCAGCCCCTCTTATAGCGTTGCTAGTTGCGGTGAAGATGAAGATTGCTCCATGTTGGATTATGTTTATGTTGGGATATCACAATATCTCTTATATTATTAATGCAACTATATACTTGGTAAAGGGTGGAAGGCTCGGCCTTATGCCTGGTGTTTTGTTCCACTCTTGCCGCCCTAGTTTCCGTCATAACGGTATTATGTTCCCGGATTTTGCGTCCCTAACGTGGTTGGGTGATTTATTGGACCCCCTTGACAGTTCGCTTTGAATAAAACTCCTCCAGCAAGGCCCAACCTTGGTTTTACCATTTGCCTCACCACCACCTATCCCCTTTCCCTTGGGTCGGCCAACCCGAGGGTCATCTTTATTTTAGCGCCCCCCCCGGCCAGTCCTTGTCTAAGTGTTGGTCCGAACTGAGGCACAAGGGCCACCACGGGAAACTCGAGGCTGGTGTTACTCGTAGCTTTGTCTCATCCGGTGTTGCCATGAGAACGAGATATGTGCAGCTCCTATCGGGATTGTCGGTAGCATCGGGCGGTCTTCTGGTCTTGTTTTACCATTGTCGAAATGTCTTGTAAACGGGATTCCGAGTCTGATCGGGTCTTTCGGGGAGAAGGAATATCCTTCGTTGATCGCGAGAGCTTATCATGGGCTAAGTTGGGACACCCCTGCAGGGTTTAAACTTTCGAGAGTCGTGCCCGCGGTTATGTGGCAGATGGGAATTTGTTAATGTCCGGTTGTAGTTAACTTGAAGTAAACTTTTCTAAAATACACCAACCGTGTGTGTAACCGTGTGTGTAACCGTGAGTGTCTCTTTTCGGGGTTGATCGAGAGGAGAACACGGTTTCTGGGTTATGTCTGACGTAAGTAGGAGTTCAGGATCACTTCTTGATCATTACTAGTTGACGACCGCTTGCTTTGCTTCTCTTCTCGCTCTTATTTGCGTAAGTTAGCCACCATACTTTGCTTAGCCGCTGCTGCAACCTCACCACTTTAACCCTTCCTCGCCCATTAAGCTTTGCTAGTCTTGATACCCATGGTAATGGGATTGCTGAGTCCTCGTGGCTCACAGATTACTACACCAACAGTTGCAGGTACAGGTTATGCGATGATCATCACGCGAGAGCGATGTTTACTTGTTTTGGAGTTCTTCTTCTGCTTCTTCGATCAGGGGATAGGTTCCAGGTCGGCAGCCTGGGCTAGCAGGTTGGATATTGTTTGAGCTTCTGTTTATGTTTCATCCGTAGTCGGATATTGATCTTGTATGATGTATTGTTGTATTCATGTGACATTGTATGTCTTGGTTGTATCCCCACTATTATGTAATGTTGATGTAATGATATCCACCTTGCAAAAGCGTCTTCAAGATGCGCTTCTATCCTTGGTGGGACCTTCGAGTTCCTTTAGGATAGGGCCGCATCTTGGGCGTGATAAGTTGGTATCAGAGCCTCGACCGACCATAGGAGCCCCCTTGTTTGTTGGCCGTTGTTGAGTCTAGAAGAAAAACTATTTTGAGTCTTAGGATTATATATATCGGAGAGTAGGATTCTTTTTACTCCTCAGTCCCTTCGTCGCTCTGGTGAGGCCTCCTGACGTAGATGTTTTGTCTTTCCTCTCCTCAAATTTCACTAATTTTTTTTAGGTTCACGCGGGTATATTGGGATCGTTCCGATTTTCTTGTGACGAGAACATTGTTCTTGGTGCCTCCTGACATTTAGGGGTTGTGGCAGTGTCCCGGGGAGTTGAGCTCCGAGGTGTTTTCGTCACAATTTTATCGTTGCAGTTCTGGAATACCTGAGTTTTGCCGACATTGAAAATCTCTTTAATGCAGTTGTTGGTGAGATAACCTCGATGCCACCCAGTACTGGGGAGTTCGGGAGTATTGCCATAGCTTGTATAACAGATGCTTTTCGAAGGTTGAGGTAAACGATTTCCGGAGTTTTCTTGGTTATGTGTTGACGGATGGATACAGCTGGATCTAGGTATTGTTAGTTTTGGTGATATATTTTGTGTCCCCTGTATCCCCAACACCAGATTGCATAACCAGAAAGTTTCGGGAGTTTATAGGTGGGAATTCAAGTAGCTCCTAGAATATCTTTCCGACAGATGCATGGATATGGGATTGGGTAAATCTCTATCATATGTATTTGTTCCGGCTTATTTCTGCAAGCCAATCCTTTGTTTTGTTTTATTTGTGGTATTCGAGTTGCTTCGAAGTCAAATGTTGAATCCATACCTTTCCTAAACGGTGTTCTCATATTTCTATGGGAATACTAATCCTTCTTGATCATCGAGGTCGTCATGTTAATTTTTTTCCAACCGGCGTGCTTCTCTTTAAGTGGATCCGATCATTTCAACATCCGCAAGATAAATTCTAAGTTTTTCTCAACGGTGTCCGTTTCATCCATCCCAAGTTGTCTTTGTTTTCCCGCCCTCCCACCCTTTTCTGCAAGGACTTATATATTTTAATCATGTATCCTTTTATTTGTGGGAAGTCTCTTCATTCTTTTCTTTCAATGTTCTTATCCGGTGATTTCCCATGAAGATGCTCAACAGTTTCAAGTTCATCATCCTTCGTTGTTGTTTCTTCTCTGGCGGATCCAATTTAAAGCTTTCGATATTCATCATATTCCTTTCCTCGTTTCTAATAATTTATCATGCCGATGCACCTCTCAATCATTCACTTCTCGCTATTCATTTGTCTGAGTCTTTGAAGATATCTCGGAAGGCTCGTCTTTTCATTCCAGATCCGTTCAAGTTATTTTGAGGTTGTTATCTCATTCAAGCCATTTAATTCTACCGGTGCAATCTTTTTTCAAGCAATCCTTCAACGATGTTTCTTTCGAGTGGGCCCTAACCCAGGTCTTTTCCAGGATCTTACCTGACTCTTCTAATTTTTCTGGAACTATTCTCAAATTCATTTCAAAGTTGGACGTAAGAATGAATTTTCATCAGTCACATGCCTTCTCCTAGGCCGCTTTCAAATTCTTTTCATCTCTGGCTCAACCTTTCCTCTTTTAATCCTTCCGGAGTTTCTCAACAATTTGGTGGTGTTTCTCCTCGACATTCTCAGCATGTGAAGACCGAAGAAGAGTTCCTCTTAAATCCTTACCCGTTCTTCCAAAGATGCGTAGTTCTAGCTTGATGCCATCCTCTCATAATTGTTTTCGATTGTGGGAATTCTTTTCACCCATCCGGAGCATTTCATGAGTTGTTTCCATTTCTTTCCTCCGAAGGCCATCATGTCATAATTCTTCATTCGTGTAGCTATCATTTTCCAAATCTTACCGGTGCATCGTTCTAATAACCTCTAATCAGTTCATGGCCTCTTCGTTCTCATGTATCTAAACCCCTTCAAGTATCCTCATTCGTTTAAAAATTCTTTCCGGTGAATTGTGCCCTTGCTACTCTCTTTTCCAATTTTTTACGGTGGTTCGTTCAAGATTTCACTTCCGTTGTTATCATACCAATTCATTCGCTCTTTCCAAATCCTACCGGTGAATCGTGGAAGACCTTCCCAAGTTGCGCTATTTCTCTCTTCAATCCTTCAAGAAGAATAAGTAGTATGCCAAATCCGTTGCTTGTCATCAATTTATATTGGTGAAGGATACACATAACATAATTCTTATTCTTTATTTCATCCAAGTGATTAATTCCTCTTCCGGAGTTCCAAGTTTTCCGCATTATCTCGTCACGAAGCTCCATCTAAATCATCGCAAGGCTTCACCCTGTGATTTCAACTTCTCTTTCCTTTTATCATCCTTTTTATTACCGGAGTTCTTCATGGAGGCTCTACATGGTGGTTCGTCAAGGAATCTTTTCGTTCTTCAATTGTTCTTCAAGATTTCTCTCGAAGTTATGATCCGCCAAGCTATACTCTAAAATAAACATGGTGTTCAACACATGTTTTGTTTTGAGGAGTTCAAGTAATCTTCATCTTGCATTTCAAAGTGCAATTCTTCCTACCTTATCTTTTGAGGTGGTGTTATGTCACTCTTGACAATTTCCTTCATGTTTCATGATTCATATTATTGTCAAGAATGAGGTATTTTAAATCCATCATTTTCTCTTTGTTCAAGAGATCTTTTCAACCAATCAATCTTTTGTTGAAGTTATATTGGGTTATATTTCACCTACAGCATTTCCTAAGGAACGTAGCTATTTGTGGTGCTTATCAATGATCCAATTTTCTCCTTCTCATCTCGGTGAAGAAGTTTTTCACCTCTTCGGTGCTCTCAATCAAATCAATGGTTTCCATTAGTGACCGGTTGTCACCTCATCATTTTGAGATGTTTGCCATAAGCCCACAACAAGCTTGTGTTTTCGTTGTTGGTTTTCCAACAACTCATAGTAACCTTCTTGGAAAGGTACTTTCCAAGCTCATTTGTGGCAGAAGTTGGCATTTTCTTCTCCATTCTTTTATTTCAATGATCTAACTTTTATTCTTTCGTTACAGAGGCATTGTGATGTTGTGCTCTTCACCCATCACCTCGTTTTGTGAGGATCGTGTTCTTTTCTTGCTTATCCATTTAACCGGAGTGTTGTATCATCTCGTCAATATCTTTTCATCTCATCAAGTTTTCTTCTCTTTTCTACGGAGTCTTGACCAAATTCTGTCATTCTTATTCCTTGGCTATCTCATTATACCGAGGTGGTCATATTCTTTTCGTCCGTGAAGCTCTTATTTCCATGTCTTTCAACCTTCAAGTTCTCGTAATACTCCTTGTTCCTCTTTTCTACGGATTGTTTGCAATCTCGTTCATCTCTGTTGTACTCTTTCTTTTAAATTGCTCAACCTCTCAAGGTTCGTGGTTTCACTCATTTGTCGAAGAAGCAACTTAGTTTTACCTCTTCTCTTCCTCTTTCTTTTCCCTCCGGTGCCATCCTAGATCTCGGGACGAGATCCTCTCGTAGTGGGGGAGTGTTGTAACGCCCCGGATACAACTTTCCATATTCGTAACTCCAACTCTTGCCTTTTCTGGAGATGCGATATATTATTTCCTCCGTGGTTGGGTTTTTGTCTTTTGTTTTGCATTTTGTTCATGTCATGCATCTCATCTCATAGCATCATGGGCATTGTATCTGCATGTTTTCATAAAACTCGTAGCCGTTCGCAGTTGCCCTTTCTCTCTTTGCCTCCGGTGTCATTTTGTCAGGCCCTTGCCCTTGTTGACCTCTCTCGCCAGCTCGCAGCACCCTCGTGTGCATGTCCGAAACTTACCCGAGCCCGACCCGGGCTGTCGTTACCGATGGATCCGGATCAACCTCAAACATCTGCAAAACATCTCCATTTCTTATTTGGACTCCCTAGCCTATTTATTTGCGTCCGTTCGATTACGATCGGAGGGACGAGGTAACCTCTAACTTAATCTGCGATGTATATATTCATCCATCCCTACTCCATTTAGGCAAACCCTAAAAATCCTCTCCCTTGTCCCGTCGCGCCGCCGCCACTAACTCCACTTTATCGCCTCCTTCCTCGGGATCCCACCCGATCCAAACCACCAGCCACACCCAAATCCGATCCATCCACTTGTCCGAGGAGACAGCAGCCGCATCGCTCGCGCCCGAGGCCTCATGCCTCCCCGACGCCCTCGCCCAGCGGCGTGTAAGTGGTCTCGCTTGAGTGCCCACGAGTAATAAGACAACACCAGGACCGGCCTCGTCCCGCTCTTTTCCTTCCCTAGCTCTCTTTCTTCCTCCTTTCTCTTCGCTCACATCTCTCTCTCCCTGAACAGGACCGTGTCATCGCCATGGCCTACAGCTCCTCGACGCCCAGCTCGCCTCCGCCCTGTTCCCGGACAGACCCGTTCGTTCCGTACCCCGCCGGACCTCGCCGGTGAGACCCCGCCATCGCGCGTCCCCGTCTCTCTCTCTTGCCCTCTTTGACCTCCCCTGCTCTCCCCTTCCTTGTTGAACAGGTAAGAGCAGCATCGACCACATCCATGGCGCCCCTTGCCTCGTCCCGGTCCGATGGATCCGGCCCCCTCCGTCCAGATCCGCCGTCTCTGCCTCCACGCCGCCGTCTCCGGCGAGCCGTGCCGCCAGCTGCTCTGCTTCCTGTCGTGCGAAGGGACGCCCGCTTCGTCCTGTCGCGTTGACCGCGCCAATCGCCAAGGCCCAACGCCCAGCTCGGTCGGCCCGACTCCTCCACGGATCCAGGCCGGCCCACTTGCTTTCTGACCTCAAAGACTTGAGCCGGCCCAAGTGTCGTGGTGAGAAACCAAGCCCACTCGAGATTCAGCCCCTTGTGTTTTTTTTCCTGTTCAAATAATTTCTCCATTATCCGATGATTCTGATTTGCAGAAAACCCTCCATATTCATGCATTAATAACTCACAAATGGTGCATCGGATTAAAATAATTTATATATGTAAAATGCTTAGAATTTCATCTAGTTTCATATTTGGCCCCTTTCATCCATGTTTGAAATGTTTAAAATGTTGTTTGATTAAATTTGCTCAAATGCCATGTTAAAATGATTTATTTCATAACTAAATAACCGTAGCTCGGTTTTAAATAAACTTTATATGTAAATGGGGTATAAAAATGCCTAGTTTAACATGGTGGACTTTATTTTCCTGTTTAACAACAATAAAATATGTTTTAGGGCAGAACAGTACCAAATTCTAAATATGCATATGGGGATTTTTCGGAATTGTTGTTTGTTGTTTCCGGCCTCATTTAAACTTGCCTAAATAGTTTTTTACTTATGCTTCACCTCTTGCCATGTTTAACAACATTTAATATTGTTTGGTAGCTTAAACGAGTTTAAACTAAATATGTCAATGTGGTGTTTTGTCAATATGCAACTCGTTGCATATTGAGCTCCACTTAACTTGTAGCATTGTTTGTTGCACTTTGCCATGCCATGCCTCATTAAACCGGACATGCATCTTACTTGACTGTGCATCATGCCATGTTTATGCTTGTGCATTTATCATGTTGTTTGTTTCTTTCCGGTGTTGCTTCTCGGTTCCGGTAATGTTGCGATTGTGAGGATTCGTTCGACTACTCCCGTTCATCTTCTTCATGGACTCGTTCTTCTTCCTAGCGGGATTTCAGGCAAGATGACCGTCACCTTGGATCTTATTACTATCATTGCTATGCTAGTTGCTTCGTTCTATCGCTATGCCGCGTTACCTATCACTTGCTGCTCAAGCCTCCCAAATTGCCATGAACCTCTAACCTTTGTCACCCTTCCTAGCAAACCGTTGTTTGGCTATGTTACCGCTTTTGCTCAGCCCTCTTATAGCGTTGCTAGTTGCGGTGAAGATGAAGATTGCTCCATGTTGGATTATGTTTATGTTGGGATATCACAATATCTCTTATATTATTAATGCATCTATATACTTGGTAAAGGGTGGAAGACTCGGCCTTATGCCTGGTGTTTTGTTCCACTCTTGCCGCCCTAGTTTTCGTCATATCGGTATTATGTTCTCGGATTTTGCGTGATTTATGGGACCCCCTTGACAGTTCGCTTCGAATAAAACTCCTCCAGCAAGGCCCAACCTTGGTTTTACCATTTGCCTCACCACCACCAATACCCTTTCCCTTGGGTCGGCCAACCCGAGGGTCATCTTTATTTTATCCCCCCCCCCTCGGGCCAATGCTTCTCTAAGTGTTGGCCCGAACCGAGCCGCCTGCGGGGCCACCACGGGGAAACTCGAGGCCTGGTTTTACTCGTAGTCTGTCTCATCCGGTGTTGCCCTGAGAACGAGATATGTGCAGCTCCTATCGGGATTGTCGGCGCATCAGGCGGTCTTGCTGGTCTTGTTTTACCATTGTCGAAATGTCTTGTAAACCGGGATTCCGAGACTGATCGGGTCTTCCCGGGAGAAGGAATATCCTTCGTTGATCGCGAGAGCTTATCATGGGCTAAGTTGGGACACCCTGCGGGGTTTAAACTTTCGAGAGCCGTGCCCGCGGTTATGTGGCGATGGGAATTTGTTAATGTCCGGTTGTAGTTAACTTGAAGTAAACTCTTCTAAAATACACCAACCGTAAATGCGTAACCGTGAGTGTCTCTTTTCGGGGTTGATCGAGAGGAGAACACGGTTTCGGGTTATGTCGGCGTAAGTAGGAGTTCAGGATCACTTCTTGATCATTACTAGTTGTGACCGCTTGCTTTGCTTCTCTTCTCGCTCTTATTTGCGTAAGTTAGCCACCATACTTTGCTTAGCCGCTGCTGCAACCTCACCACTTTAACCCTTCCTCGCCCATTAATCTTTGCTAGTCTTGATACCCATGGTAATGGGATTGCTGAGTCCTCGTGGCTCACAGATTACTACACCAACGATTGCAGGTACAGGTTATGCGATGATCATGGCCGAGAGCGATGTTTACTTGTTTTGGAGTTCTTCTTCTGCTTCTTCGATCAGGGGATAGGTTCCAGGTCGGCAGCCTGGGATAGCAGGGTGGATATTGTTTGAGATTCTGTTTATGTTTCATCCGTAGTCGGATATTGATCTTGTATGATGTATTGTTGTATTCATGTGACATTGTATGTCTTTGTTGTATCCCCACTATTATGTAATGTTGATGTAATGATATCCACCTTGCAAAAGCGTCTTCAAGATGCGCTTCTATCCTTGGTGGGACCTTCGAGTTCCTTTAGGATAGGGCCGCATCTTGGGCGTGACAGCAGGATGGACTGCCTTGATATCGGATCCTATAATCAACGGACTCCAATTTACACATGTCCTCATGGATGGCGGCAGTGACATAAACCTGATATATCAGGACACAATCCGCAGGATGGTGATAAACCCAAACAAAATTCGACGTAGCAACACCTCCTTTAAAGGAGTAATGCCAGGCCCATATGCCCTTTGCACGGGCTCCATACTGCTAGAAGTTGTGTTTGGTTCATCTGACAACTTCCGTCGCGAAAGGTTACTCTTACATATCGCCCCGTTTAAAAGTAGCCATCAAGCACTATTGGGACGCGAAGCTTTCGCCCGCTTTAACGCAATACCGCATTATGCATCTCTGACACTTAAAATGCCCGGTCCACGCGGCATCATCTCGTTAAAAGGAAGTATTATGTGTTACTCGAGCACGGAAGAAGGGGAGACTGCATTGACAGCTCCACAGCTATCCGGCTCTGCTAGGCAAAGAACCTGAAATTGGTCATTCAAACCCCGGACACGGCTAGACGAGTCCGGCGCCTACTAGCGGCATACCCCCATACGAGGGGCTGCATGCATGTATAACAAGAGATAATAGAGCTCAATTTTATTCAATTCTTCGAACTGTACTCTGTTTATTTAATATTAAGTACATCTGTCGCACGATCCTTTTTCTTTCAAACTAAGTTCCTCTCTTTTACATATGAACAACGTGCTACACCCGTCCAGGATACATCACAACAGAGACACAGGCGCAGACATGCAGTAGGGACCCATTGCAAGGATTCTTTTCAGATTAAGACCCTGCGTAAACCTTTTTTCACTGTCTCTTGTTGATATACATTCCCCCGGTTCCTTAATATAACCGAGGAGGAGGCTGGTGCTTTGGCATTGGCCGCACCAGAATTTTTGCGCGTACCTGGACACAAGGGGCTTAGGGCATTATTCTTCCCATTTTCATAAAAGACCGAATACCTTAGGGAGTATTCGGCGTCTCGAGTTAGGCCTTATATGCATCATCTCCGAATCATGTCTTTGGTCAAATGTTGGGTTGCCCGGCTCACATGTGTTTTGCTGTCTTACGTTCCAATTTTCACGGCTAACGCGGCACCGGAGAACTACTGCGATTGTGCCCGGTTCGGGCGAGCACCTCGAGAGAAAGCCGAAAACTGACTGTCATGATATAGCGAGAGACTGGTCAACCACTCGATGACTCACAGGGATTTTTAGGATTCCTCCGCATTAACAAAGGACCGGTTTTCGGTCAGGCACATACGCACCCCGAATTCGGGAGTGTGCGGTGCCCCTAGGGGCTATATAGTAGCCCCACCCTCGAACTCCTATGGCTAAGTGAAAGTGATAAAGCATTATAGTCCGGTTGCCTAGTTTGCTACGCCATCACCTCCTTAACAGGACCAAGACGTTGGATTAAGTGTGAAAAAGCGCTTTCTTTGCAAACACCCCCGCACTATGTGCGTGGGGGCTGAAGCCAAGGACTGCCATCTTTCAGGTTATATATACATATACATAAACAGCCGCATAGGGAGTAGTTTGCTACTTGAACGCACAAGTATAAAATGCTCTTATATTACATTGAAGCATTGTTTTCACAAATCACACATGTCATTTAAACATAATATCCTTCGAGCACTGTGTCTCTATTAAACGAGCGCCCGGCAGGACTTCTTCAAAGTAGTGCGCGGTAGTTACTCGGCTTCTGTCCGAATCTTGGGATGCAACGTCAGTGGCCTTCATCTCTGCCCAGTATGTCTTGACACGGGCAAGATCCATCTGCGCTCCCTCAATACACGCCGATCGCTTCATTGCGTCGATACGCGGTACCGCACCAAGAAACTGCTGCACTAAACCAAAATAGCTCTTCGGCTGGGGTCCGCCCGGCCACAAGTGAGTTAAGACATGCTTCATGGCGAATCCGGACAACCAATTCAGCTCGGCCCATTCGGCCAACCGATCGGTCAGCGGCAGAGGACGCTCCGGACTATGGAATTGCGACCAATATAGCTCTTCCCTTCAGGCCCCTTCCGCCCCGGAAGTGCTCAACAGCGTCGCTGGCGCTTCGCCGCCAAGTCCGGATAAGCATCCTCCGAACTCCACAACTTATCCAAGCGAGCATACTTTGGATCTGTATATTTCCTCCGCAGCAGAAACGGTTTTCCAGCCGCAATTGCCCCGGCCTGACTCAGCTCCTCCTTGGCAGCTCTCAAAGCCGATTGGGCATTCTTGGATTCGGCGGCGGCCTTCTTTAGGCCCTCTTGCTCCGCTTGACGTTCTTTTTCAAGAACCTCGCAGCGATCGGTAGTATTCCTTAACTTTTTGGCCATATGGGCCATCTCCTCTTTGCTTCGGCAGTGAGCAGCCCGTTCAGCTTCTAGTTCTTCGGCCGCCTTTAAAGCGGCCGCATTACTAATTCTGGCTTGCTCTTTCGCTCGAGCGAGTTCTGCCCGCACTTCCTCCACGACAGCGGCACCATCTGCATTAAGCATACGAATAGTAAGACATGGGCGTCAAGCTCCCTTACAAGGTGTCCGCATAGAGGTCGCATACCTTGTGACTCGTCAAACCGTTTATTGACCAGCGCGATGTCCGCATCCGCCTTGTCAAGTTGCCACTTTAGTTCGGCATATTCATCAGTCCGGCTGGCCTCCGGACGCCCCGCCACCTGTTTAGGAGCAGCGATATGTTATAACTGAGAATTTGATCCTAGGCACGTTGTCAATTTTGACAACATACCGAGTCTCAGGGGCTACTATCTATCTGTAGGCGCATTTATATGCATAAGCGTCGGAAAGGTACATCATTTTGCGTACCTCAAACCCCGTCGAAGCTTCGGCGGCTTCATGCAATCCACTCTCCGCGGATGCAATTCTTTCAATCACCATACCCATTAAATCACGGTGATCTTACGAAATAGCCGCCGCTTGAGCAGATCCTTCACTCCTCCGATCAAGACGCCACTTGGCGCCGGACCTTCCGGCCCCGCCGGACTTGGGGGAACCCTCCGCGACGACACCTCCGGGTCGTCCGCTTCACGTGAGGGTGCGATAGGTGGAGGCGTTTCGCTCTCCATCATCTCCGGAAGAAGATCCCCCGAAGACGAGCTCTGCTGAGAAGGGCTGAGATTCCCCTCTTTGAGGCCTTGACCTCCGGATCTTCCGAAGCGGTCCTCTTCTCTCCTCGGAAGGTGGGACTCTTAATCCCTCCTTCCTTGATAGCTTCCTTCGCGGAGGCAGTTGCTTCCCCGCTCCCCCTTCGCCTTCTTCAAAAGGCGCGACCTTCAACATCTTGGTCAGCATGGGATCCGGCGTGGTCTCTGGGGGGGAGCCGGACACCTTATTA
The DNA here is from genome assembly GCA_021605145.1 of Aegilops bicornis. NCBI lineage: Eukaryota > Viridiplantae > Streptophyta > Magnoliopsida > Poales > Poaceae > Aegilops > Aegilops bicornis. Next base: position 167,990,100 of record CM038672.1, read on the forward strand.
ACTTTGCCTTGGCTATCCACTCCTGTTCAAGAAACGGCTCCTTTAAAGGGCATATATATATATATAAAATAAATGAATGAACAGTTTGTCCGGTTACCGGACTACTTACTTGAGTGTCTGGGCGATTGCAGCTCAGTCCTGCGTCCTCGGTCAAGTCCGGACACTTCTCATGTGATCCGAAGAACAGTTTATACATCTCCACGGGTGTCGTGCCCATAAAATTTTGGAGAGCTCGTGGTCCCTCCGGATTGAATTCCCACAGGCGGAGGGGGCGACGCTTGAGGATGAAGGCGCGGATCACCATAACCTGCGCCATCGCGACTAGATTGATCCCTCTTTCCTGGAGGTCTCGAATACGGCCCTGCAGCAAGGGAACGTCCTTGGACGGCCCCCAGTCGAGCCCCTTGTTGACCCGTGATGCCAGCCGCTGTGGTGGACCCGAGCGGAAGGCAGGGAGCACCGCCCATTTGGTGCCCCTGGGAGCGGTGATATAAAACCACTCCCGTTGCCACAAACCAAGCTCCTCTTGGAAAGAGACCTCGGGCCACAGAGCATCAGCACATTTGCTTATGACCACCCCTCCGCACTCTGCTTGTTGCCCCTCGATCATCTTTGGCTCCACCTTGAAGGTCTTGAGCCACAATCCAAAGTGGGGGGTAATATGGAGGAAGGCCTCGCATACGACAATGAATGACGAGATATGGAGGATGGACTCCGGATTCAAGTCATGGAAATCAAGCCCATAATAAAACATGAGCCCCGCACAACGGGATCCGACGGGAAGCCTAAACCCCGAAGGAAGTGGGTCACGAACACCACGCTCTCGCCGGGCTCAGGAGTGGGAATGACCTGCCCTGGAGCAGGCAGCCTATGCGAGATCTCGTCGGTTAGATACCTGGCGTCAGCAGCTTTAGCACATCTTCTTACGTGACGGAGGAAGACATCCATCGGCCGTGCTGGTCGATTCGGACATCGTCGAAAGTCCGAGCGCTGAATCTGAAGCTTTGGGTGTTGGGACTCGAAGCGCGAGGCGAACTCGATGGAGGGTGTAAAAAGAAGAGGGCCTTGGTCTCATTATAAAGAGGTTGAATACCAAGAGCCCACCCCATGGTCGATTAGGACTCGCCTTTGATAGAGAAGGTAGGCCAACGGGCACGGTTGGGTTACCCACGTCTATATTGACGAGAATCCCGGAATAAGGGGGCACGATCTATGCTTTGATAAGACGTGCCAAGGAAACCGCATCGCTAAACACGCTGAGGTGGAACAACGATTCATATAAAGGCCTGGCCGTGGTATGATGTCACGCCACGGAATACGTCAGCAGATCTGTGCAAAAATTATTCTCTCTACGGTGTTATGTGGAACTTTTTGCGAGCGGACACTATCCTTGTGTTCAAAACCTTCTATAAAGTATTCGGAGGAGGAACCCGCCTCGCAATGCGAAGACAATCAACGCACCGGACTCATCGTCATTGAAGCCTGGTTCAGGGGCTACTGAGGGAGTCCCGGACTAGGGGGTGTCCGGATAGCGGGACTATCGTCACGGCCGGACTCCAAGACTATGAAGATACAAGATTGAAGACTTCGTCCCGTGTCCGGATGGGACTTTCCTTGGCGTGGAAGGCAAGCTTGGCGTCTGGATATGTAGATCTCCTACCATTGTAACCGACTATGTGTAACCCTAACCCTATCCGGTGTCTATATAAACCGGAGGGTTTTAGTCCATAGGACGAACAACACTCATACCATAGGCTAGCTTCTAGGGTTTAGCCTCCTTGATCTCGTGGTAGATCTACTCTTGTACTACCCATATCATCCATATTAAGCCAGCCGGAGTTGGGTATTACCTCCATCGAGAGGGCCCGAACCTGGGTAAAAACATCGTGTCCCTTGTCTCCTGTTACCATCCGCCTAGACGCACAGTTCGGGACCCCCTACCCGAGATCCGCCGGTTTTGACACCGACACTATGTGTTACCGAACCCGAGCAATCGATCGATGGCTGTTAACTGAACCTGATCTAGCGATTCCTTCGTTCGCTACTGCTGCTAACTGAAACCGATCCAACCTGCTGCCTCCTTCCATTGATGAACAATGGGTGTTGTTGTTGGGGGGTTGGATGAACAGTTCGGTGGGGGGTGGGCGAATAGGACCCTGTGGTGTTGCCGCTGGATGAACAAGACCCCGGCCGATCGAGTCGGTTGGGGGTGGATGAACAGGACCCCGTGGAGGGCTGGATGAACAGGACCCCGTGGAGGGAAGGTTGAACAGTAGCCGGTGGAGGGCTGGTTGATCAGTAGCCAGTGGAGGGCTGGATGAACAGTAGCCCGTGGAGGGGTGGTTGAACAGGACCCCGTGGAGAGGGCTGGTTGAACAGTAGCCGGTGGAGGCTGGATGAACAGGAGCCCGTGGATGAACAGTCGCAGGTGGAGGCTGTAGGAGGTCGACGGTGGATGAATAGTAGCCCGTGGAGGCTGGAGGAGGTCGACGGTGGAGATAAACAATATCCCGTGGAGTCCCGTTTTGCAGTACGCCACACCCCTCCCAATGAACAGGACCCCCGTTTTGACCGTAGCGCTCCAACACAAGTCCGTTTCCTCCGTTTTGCGGTACGCCACACCCCTCTCGATCAACAGGACCCCGTTTCAACTGTAGGAGGTCCGTTTCCTCCGTTTTGCGGTATGACAAACCCCTCTCGATGAATAGGTTCCCGTTTCGACCGTGGCCGGTTGAACACAAGGCTGTTTCCTCCGTTCTGTGGTACGCCAGGCCTAGTTTCCATCGGCTATTCCGTCCAAGCCGGTTGGCTCCCGATGAACAGCACGTGTTCCATTGCCTCCCGATGAACACGACGCATTCTGTTGCCTCCCCTTGAACATGGCGATGATGCAGTTTCTCCCTTCCGACCCAGCCATGTACACGAGCCCTGGCCGTACGTATGCGCGAGTAGGCGTTCGAAACCCCGCCCGTATGTACGTACGTGGCCGTATTTACTTTCTTGCACCCTGGCCGATGTACGTACGTGTACATGCTACGTGCGCGCCTCTACTACGACCCGTGCGCGCCTCTACTACGGCACGTGCCCTTCCTTACACGGCCACGGTTCATCGCTGTAGCCTGCAAACAAACCGATCGTATGTACATACACATTCGTGACCAAAATGACAACGCTACGTACGCTTCGACCAGGTGGGTCCCGACTGTCAGGCACTTCCTTGCGTGCAAAGATGTAGCTGGTGGGTCCCAACAGTCAGGGGGGTGAATCATTTTTTTGCTTGTAATATGGACGCACTTCCTTGCGTGCGAAGATGTAGCTGGTGGGTCCCAACAGTCAGGGGGGAAACGATTTTTTCGCGAAATACGGTGGCCTGTCCGGTGGGTCCCCGCTGTCAGGTGGAGGAATCATTATTTTGCACGTAATAAGGAGGCATTTCCTTGTGTGCGGCCGTGGACCCAGCTGTCCGCCTCTCCACATATAGTAATCTTCCGATGGAAGTCGGTCGTTGACCACATTGACCACGCCGCGCCGAGAGCACCAAGGCGGTGGATGACGGCGAAGCCTAGGAAGGGGATGACGCGGAGCCGGGGAAGACACGGAAGTGGATGCCCACGCGGAGAGGAGTACGAGGGTTCACAAGTTCGGCTGCAGTGTGAGGCTGCTGTTGCCGCAGGGCCTGGCCAGCGGTGGGAGTAGTAGGGGGTGGTGAGGCCTCCGCGGTAGCACAGCCGGCCACGGGAGGCAGGAGCAGGCGACACGACTAGCGCTGCTTTGGGCGGCTGGAGCAAGAAGACTAGAGGTTGAAGAAGCACTACGGCTGTTGGATGGACATCGTATGGTCACTGGAGCTAGAATCGTTCATATTGACTAAGTTGACAAAGCCCTCCATGCCCGTAAACTTAGTAGGCCTACAAGTCAGCCTCCCACTATGCTGGGTCCCAGCTCGCAGGGGGAGTATTCATTTTTTTTTGTGCGTAATAAGTTGGCACTTCCTTGCGTGCGAAGATATAACTAGTGGGTCCGAGCTGTCAGTGGCGGGAACATTTTTTCGTGAAATTAAGAGGCCCTTTTGGTGGGTCCCAGATGTCAGGTGGAGGAATCATTATTTTTCGCGTAATAAGGACGCATTTCCTTGCGTGCGACCGTGGACCCAGCTGCCAGCCTCTCCACGTACAGTCCACTTCAGATGCATGTCGGTCGTGGACCATGTTGACCACGCCACGCCGACAGCACCAGGGCGGTGGACGATGGCGAGGTCTAGGAAGGGAATGACACGGAGCCAGAGAAGACTCGGCAGTTGTTTCCCACGCAGAGGGGAGTACGAGGGTTTACTGGTTCGTCTGCCGTCGCCGGAGAATAACCGCATGTGTGGGTGAGTAGAGGGATGGCTAGCCCAACGATGGGAGTACGATGGGGCGGTGAGGCCTGCGCGGCAGCACAACCGGCCGCGGGAGGAGGGAGCAGGCAGTCCCGTCGGCGGTTGTTTGAGTGGCTGGAGCAGGAAGAGCAGAGATTGAAGAAGCACGATGGCCGTTGGATGGACATCCAACAGTCACTGCTTGTGCGTCAACCTTTTTTTAGGAAAGCCTCAAATCTGTGGAAAACAGCATACAACCCATCTGCCATTATTTCTAATAATTTACAGCCCATTTTCTAATTCTTAAGGTTTTTTTGGAGCCCATATTCTTTTTGTTAGCATTACAACCAATATTGTGGCCACGGTTAAAAAATTATACGAAATTTTGAATATTTCGGTGCGGTCCGAACTGTTTTTAATCCCGAAATTTCGAGTCACATTCAAACTGATTTTAAAAATAAATGTGTATCAATATAAAATCCAACAAATTGTCCACGCATAAAAATCAATGCAATTTAAAATCTCGAAATGAAAAAAAATTGAAACTAATTGCCGGTTTGATGTGTTTTAAAAATGTACAGCCCATTTCTCATTGCTGATAGGCCATTATCTCTGCCAGCCGAATGAAGCTCTCCTTGTCTTGAAAGATTTGCAGCCCAACAGGCCGCGACTTACTTGACAAATCACAAAAAACCTGCGATAGCCATTTTGAGAAAGAAAAAAAATTACTGGGTTGGTCTGTGGTAAACATAAAAGAAAAGGTTGTCTAGATAAGCCAGAGTGCCCCGCACAGCCCAATTGACACCCTGCTTCCGTCTCAGAAACAAATTAGATAAATGCCACTCCAATTATGACGATTCATAAATATGCCACTGCAATTTTTGCAAACTTTGAAAACGCCACTGGAATTTTTGCAAACTTTAAAAAACGCCACTCCAGTCTTCGAAAAATGCCACTGGAAATGGCATGAAATGGCATTTTTCAAAGTTTGGAAATTGCAGTGGCATTTCTTGGAATCACCAGATTTGGAGTGGCATTTATAAAATTAACCCAAATCAAAAATAACTGGGCGAGCTCCTAAGTCCCTGGTGTCAGCCGCTAGTTGTGCAATTCTCTCATTTATTGACTATATTGACAATGGCATGGGACCCAGATGTCAGAAATCCATTAGGAGAAGCCATTTTTTATTGGCTTGAAATAAGGAGGCACTTGCTTGCGTACTGCCATGACCTTGGTGGGTCCCTGCTGTCATCCTCTCCACGTACAATCATCTCCTGATTGTGTACGCGTCAACCTGGTAGGCCCACAAGTCAGCCTCTAAACCCGTGGCGGACAAATACAACCCATTTAAAAAAATAACAGCCCATTCCATACGTTCAAACGGAAAGTTCAACATTCAGAGCAAAGTAATGTGTTTGGTCACGATATAGAAATCTTGAACTTCCAAGTTGACAACCATCATAGCCAAGTTAACTATCTGCTCCCACTAATACTCTAGTAGTGTACAAGTACTAACTTACTCTTAGCTAACTAGACGATGATGTCCGCCATCTGCGGTACACGCTAAACACCGGCACCGGCGTCCTCCGCCTCGCCTCGGACTTGCCAGAGGTGCGATAGGGCGCGTTGCTCGCGCGTGTTGGCCCTTTCCATGCCAGAGTGGTCCACCGAAGCTTCAGCTTCTAAGCGGGAAACCCACTTGATGAGCTTGTAGTAAAATTCGGCGTCCAGAACGCGTGCGTGCCCGACAGCCTCCAAGGCTATTTGTCGGGCGCCTGCCTCCATGTAGTCGGCCCAGTTGCGGGCCCTCTGCTCGCGACTCAGAGCGTCGGTGCGCTGCTGCCCCATGTCCCGCTGGCGGCACAAATCGGCGATACGCTGCTCCTCCGCCAGGCGGTCGCACTCCAACAACTCCTCATACTCCGCATTGCCATCTAAAGACCGATAGAATGCCTCCTCCCTCCGCCTGCCTTCTGGTGAAAAACCGAACACTAGTTCCGATGGTGACCGCCTCTGGCGTCGCCTATCGCGGACAGGCGGGGGCATGGCGGGCATGGCGAGAGCGAGGATAAGTTGCGAGCGATGTCGGGCCGGTGGGGTCTTATGAGGACAGCGCGAGTTGGGTGATGGTGCCACCGGAGAAGGCCGGGAAACAGTAATTATAGGCGGAAGGTACGCGAACCAGCGTGTCATGGGAATAAGGATGGTCATTGCTGTCATCGGAATTTAATGCATAAGCAGGCAAGGCTTAGCGCGTCATCTTGCCGTGGAAAACTAGAAAAACTGAAATTATGACTGCGCCGTCCCGTCCCGTCAGTGGTGCATTACGTACGTGCTGGGTCGCATGCCGGCATGACGGTCAAACGAGTGCACTGTTACCTCTTGAGCACTGCGTTGGTTTTCCCTTGAAGAGGAAAGGGTGATGCAGTAAAGTAGCGTAAGTATTTCCGTCAGTTTTTGAGAACCAAGGTATCAATCCAGTAGGAGATCACGCAGTCCCACGCACCTACACAAACAAATAAGAACCTCGCAACCAACGCGATAAAGGGGTTGTCAATCCTTCACGGTCACTTACGAGAGTGAGATCTGATAGATATGATAAGATAATATTTTTGGTATTTTTATGATAAAGAGTAAATAAAGATGCAAACTAAAATAAACAGCAATAGAAATAACTAAGTGTTGGAAGATTAATATGATGGAAAATAGACCCAGGGGCCATAGGTTTCACTAGTGGCTCCTCTCAAGAGCATAAGTATTACCGTGGGTAAACGAATTACTGTCGAGCAATTGATAGAATTGAGCATAGTTATGAGAATATCTAGGTATGATCATGTATATAGGCATCACGTCCGTGACAAGTAGACCGAAACGATTCTGCGTCTACTACTATTACTCCACACATCGACCGCTATCCAGCATGCATCTAGAGTATTAAGTTCTCAAGAACAGAGTAATGCTTTAAGTAAGATGACATGACGTAGAGGGATAAACTCATGCAATATGATATAAACCCCATCTTTTTATGCTCGATGGCAACAATACAATCGTGCCTTGCTGCCCCCTCATCCTTTGGGAAAGGACACCACAAGATTGAACCCAAAGCTAAGCACTTCTCCCATTGCAAGAAAGATCAATCTAGTAGGCCAAACCAAACTGATAATTCGAAGAGACTTGGAAAGATAACCAATCATACATAAAAGAATTCAGAGGAGATTCAAATATTGTTCATAGATAAACTAGATCATAAACCCACAATTCATCGGATCTCGACAAACACACCGCAAAAGAAGATTACATCGAATAGATCTCCAAGAAGATCGAGGAGAACTTTGTATTGAGATCCAAAGAGAGAGAAGAATCTATCTAGCTAATAACTATGGACCCGAAGGTTTGAGGTAAACTACTCACACGTCATCGGAGAGGCTATGGTGTTGATGTAGAAGCCCTCCGTGATCAATGCCCCCTCCGGCGGAGCGCCGGAAAAGGCCCCAAGATGGGAACTCACGGGTACAGAAGGTTGCGACGGTGGAAATAGGGTTTTGGCTCCGTATTAGATGTTTCCAGGGTACGTAGGTATATATAGGAGGAAGAAGTATGTCGGTGGAGCAACAAGGGGCCCACGAGGGTGGAGGGCGCACCCCCCTGCCTCGTGCCTTCTTTGTTGATTGCTTTACGTAGACTCCAAGTCCTCTGGATCATGTTTGTTCCGAAAATCACGTTCCCGAAGGTTTCATTCCGTTTGAACTCCGTTTGATATTCCTTTTCTGCGAAACACTGGAATAGGCAAAAAAACAGCAATTTGGGCTGGGCCTCCGGTTAATAGGTTAGTCCCAAAAATAATATTAAAGTGTTTAATAAAGCCCATTAAACATCAAAAACAGAATATAATATAGCATGGAACAATAAAAAATTATAGATACGTTGGAGACATATCAAGCATCCCCAACCTTAATTCCTGCTCGTCCTCGAGTAGGTAAATGATAAAAACAGAATTTATGATGTGGAATGCTACTTAGCATAATTTTCAATGTAATTCTCTTATTTGTGGTATGAATATTCAGATCAAAAAGATTCAAGATAAAAGTCTAATATTGACATAAAATTAATAATACTTCAAGCATACTAACTAAGCAATTATGTCTTCTCAAAATAACATGGCCAAAGAAAGTTATCCCTACAAAATCATATAGTCTAGCTATGCTCTATCTTCACCACACAAAATATTTAAATCATGCACAACCCCGATGACAAGCCAAGCAATTGTTTCATACTTTTGGTGTTCTCAAACTTTTTCAATCTTCACGCAATACATGAGCGTGAGCCATGGACATAGCACTATATGTGGAATATAATGGTGATTGTGGAGAAGACAAAAAAGGAGAAGATAGTCTCACATCAACTAGGCGTATCAACAGGCTATGGAGATGCCCATCAATAGATATCAATGTGAGTGAGTAGGGATTGCCATGCAACGGATGCACTAGAGCTATAAGTATATGAAAGCTCAACAGAAGAAACTAAGTGGGTGTGCATCCAACTCGCTTGCTCATGAAGACCTAGGGCATTTTGAGGAAGCCCATCATTGGAATATACAAGCCAAGTTCTATAATGAAAAATTCCCACTAGTATATGAAAGTGATATCATAGGAGACTCTTAGTCATGAAGATCATGGTGCTACTTTGAAGCACAAGTGTGGAAAAAGGATAGTAGCATTGTCCCTTCTCTCTTTTTCTCTCATTTTTTCTTTGGGCCTTTTCTCCTTTTTTATGGCCATTTTTTCGTCCGAAGTCTCATTCCGACTTGTGGGGGAATCATAGTCTCCACCATCCTTTCCTCACTTGGGACAATGCTCTAATAATGATGATCTTCACACTTTTATTTACTTACAACTCAAGAATTACAACTCAATACTTAGAACAAAATATGACTCTATGTGGATGCCTCTGGCGGTGTACCGGGATATGCAATGAATCAAGAGTGACATGTATGAAAGAATTATGAACGGTGGCTTTGTGTCAGGACCAGATTTTCGGGATATTAATATCCAGAAAATGGCCCTTGTGCTCACCAGCCCCAGGATTACTGTTAGCTGATGAGGCACCAACTTGATACAGAAATTCCAAGCAAAATACAAAATATGTAGTACAAGACCATTCTGGCCTATGAGTACAACAAATGGTTTCTAGTGGTTGATGGCGGAAGCGGTTTGTGGATCATCAGCGTTATGGGACTCCATTTCCCGACAGGAACAGCTAACCAGGTTAACTCCTATCTTCGCGAGGCTGCTATCGCCGTTGCTTAGGTTCCGGGGCTGTCATCGCAACGCTCCTCTTCACGCAAGCAAATCTGGCCAAGACAATAGCCAGGGACAAGCCAGTGAGTACTTTTGAATGTACTCGCACACATTATGAACACGGGTATAATATAACAAACAATAATCCTACTCTAAAATATTCTATGCTCACAACGTCAGTCATAAAAATAATATCCCTGATACATGCAAGCAGGTTATTTATATAGTACATGAATATGCAATAACAGGGTAGTAATAAAATGCACCGATCGAATTATGCAAGCGGCGCCTCGAAAGGACAATAATGTGACACATGCCTCGATCCAGGCGTCTCAGCGACACCGCATAGATGGCTTATAGGGGAAATAAGCAACAAACATGCCACAGTCGGGCGTCTGTGCGACACCACATAAAGGGCTTATACGATAAATAAATAGCAAGCATGCCACAGTTGGACGTCTGAGCGACACCACATAAAGGGCTTATATGATAAATAAATAGCAAGCATGCCACAGTCGGGCGTCTCGGCGACACCTCATAAAGGGCTTATACAATAAATAAATAGCAAGCATGCCACAGTCGGGCGTCTCAGCGACGCCACATAAAGGGCTTATAAAGAAAAATGATCACAGTGAATATCCAGGAGGTAGAACCGTCCCAGGGATACTCAATAATTCAAATAATATAATGGGTTAGTCCATAATAAAAATAAACATAATCATCACAAGTCATCAGTCATGATCCAAGTTCTGGTTTAGTAGTTTCTCCTCCGAAGACCGACACTAAGACCGACACTTGACCCAACCCAGACTGTAGTCCTTAACCATGGACACGGCTATTCGAATAGATATAATCTCTGCAGAGGGTGTACTCTTTACCCACGAGTAACGGATTCCTTTAGTCCATCGGGACTAATTCCGTCTACGGTCTTTTAGTTGAAAACACACCTGACTTGCACACACCAGCTTAACTTACGATTATGCAGAATCGCCCACGACACTGTCAAGCAAAACTCAAAGTGGGAGGCTACAAGCTCGCGTAGCATGGGATCAAATTTATCAGCGCTCTAAGGGGTGCCCACCTCTCGGTCCCAACCGGAAACACCCATGCCCCGGACGGGTGGCATGCCTACCCGCTGCGATCGGTATCTTCCACCATGGCCTCTACATGCGGTGTGTGCTAGAAAGGGGTTGACAACTTACTGAACCGTACCCTACCTGCTGCAGGGACAAGTGGCAGTACGAAACAAGTATGGGGGTTATTGGAACAAGACTCGATCTACGGTCGACTCAGGAGGTTTAAAAATTTCCTGCATGAGATGTGTAACCAATATATATTTCAACCAACAAAATCACCACTCATTATACCTCACTATGCCGTACCGAACATAACCGTCCCGACGGAGACCGGAGACAAGCTCACGCCTACCCAAGGCAGAGGTTTTCCCGGGTTTCTTTCCGGCATGCATGCAAGGCATACGAGGACGATTACCATCACAAGCATATCCATTTATCAACAACAAGGAAATCTCCAATATGCATTCATGCAAATGATCGCGTCACCACATAAAATAACGAGTTCTCCATATTAAGGTTGTGTTTTAATCGTGTCAACCAACACACAAAAATATTATGCCAGGGTTCAGAATGCTTGCCTTCAAGAGTATGCATGTGGGGTGCGCCTTTTGAAAGTTGACTTCTTCTTCAAAAACCTAATTTTGAAATTATTCAAATTAACACATAGTTTCAAAACAGTGCAAAAAAGTTGTCTGAAAGTTTTTCAAATAAATCTTAAAATAAACTAGACAATATTTGAGAGAGGTAGGAAAAAGAATCAACTCATTTGGAGTTTTATTCTAAAAGATTTAGCCGGTCAAAGTTTTTGTCAAATTCTGTTTTTAAAATAAAACAGAAAAAAAGAAAAACGTTTTGAAAACGGAACACGTCGAAGGCGTACTTTGCTTTTACGCTTCCACTTAGCCAGCGTGGACCGGCTCGGGGTCGCTGACAGTGGGTCGAGGGGCCCACTGGTCAGGTTGACCGATCATCCCGCCTCCTTCCTCCTCTGGCCGCGCAGAGGCGGGGCTCCGGCGATCATCGCCGGCGATTGGCAGCTCCTCGCGGGCTCCCGAGGGCAGGGATGGATCCGCCAGCCTGGGGCAGTCCTCCCGGTGGTCTCTAGGGTGGTGGGGGCGAAGGGAGTCGCCGGTGGTGAGCTTCGGGTGAGTTTGGGGTTCTGGGCTGCGGTGGTTCCCGAGCGGGTTTGAGGTGTTGGGCGGCTCCGTAGGGTCATGGGGAGTCAAGCAGTGGCGCTGGAATGATGGGGGAGGGTCAGTTTGCGACGGGCGGGACCGGAAGGCGGTGGCGGCTGCACTGGCCGGAGATGGGGAAGAAGACCTTCCGTCGATTGGCCCTTTCTGAGGGTGCTAGGTGGTGTGATAGGAGGTTGCCTGAGGTTCGAACATGCTCGGGGGTTCCTTTTATAGCGCGGTTAGGTCGGTCCCGAGGCGGCCGGAGATAAGAACGACGGCGAACCGTCATTCTGTGCTGCAGGGCGACGTGGCGGCAACGTGAGCTAGAGGACGGGCTTGCGGATAGGATCGCGCTATCCCAGAGGGCAGCTGGCGCGCTGGGGTGGCTCGGGCGGCGCCGTCCGGGGTAGAAGCCCACTATGGCCGGCCACTAGCCGCCGTGGCCGACCTGACGGCAGCGCTGTGCGGCCCCAGGGACAAGCTGGCGTGTTCTGGTGAGTGGATGAGGTCGGGGTGTGGCGCTGCAGGCGAGCAAAGGCCAGGGCGGGCGGCGAGCTGGCGGCTCGGTGCCTGCGTGCAAAACGCAGCCTTCTGGCGGGCCGAGCACGCCCAGTGTGTTCGACGAAAAGCCAGGGCTTGCTAGGAGGCTAGGGTGGAGCTGGGGTTTAACAAGATTAGGTTAGGGTAGTCTAGAGGCTTAGTGGACAAGGTGGTTAGGCAAAGCAAGTAGGTCCAGTGTGCAAACTAAAACTCATGTCAAAACTGATCATGCCCATAAGGTGTTTGACAAAATGCCAAGGGCACTTAGGCATTTCTTGGGGTGGTCAAACTCTCCAGACTAGTGTCTCTTTAGATGCAAAAGAGGGTGGTAAGGATAGTTTGGCAAAAACAGAAACTTGCTAGTGCAAGTTTTGCAAATCTCCAGTTTTAGACAGAAAGAAAAAGGCATGATTGCATGCACTTAAAATCCTCCAGTGGGTCCACTCTCCTGGACTTAAGGGTTTTGCAGGGTGGTCTATAAGCGGGAAAAATAGTCATGGGTAAAGGAGCAAGTTATAATATGGCTGCAGTACAAATCATCAAGTTGGACCAGAATGAAAAAGAGGTTGATTCACTCAAAATTTTCAAAGGACATAACTTGGTTTTTGCATAAATATGAGTAATATACTCCTACTGACCTCCCCTAATGTTGGTGGAAGTTTTAAAGAAGTATTTAAATAGGTTGCAGTGCAAAAGTGAAATCTGACCAGATTTGAAAACTAGGGGTAAAGCTAAAAATCACCAAATGACCAAAGAATATTTTTGCATAAAAGTGATTTAGGGACATCATAGGTCATCCCGAAATTTTGATGGGATTTTTAAATGAATTTACCAAAGGGTTGCAGTTCAAATGAGACCCTAAAACTTATGAAAAACCCTTTTAGAGAAATAAAGCTCAGGGAAAAATAATTATATAAATAATCCCACTGATAAAAGAATTGTTTTATTTGAGAGGGTAAATAAGTCCAATAATAATTGAAAAGTTTTCACTTGGGGTAAAAACTCCATAATAATAAAGAAAAGAATGGTTCTGAAATCAAAAGGAAATCCAGAAAATAAAAGTTTAAGTTTCCTGGCAAAATTTTAATAAACAAAACATGGTTAAATTTTTGGGGTGTCACACTTTGCCACAAATACGATGTCAACTACATGATCATGCAAAGCAATTATGACAATGATGAAGCGTGTCATAGTAAACGAAACGGTGGTAAGTTGCATGGCAATATATCACGGAATGGCTATGGAAATGCCATGATAGGTAGGTCTGGTGGCTGTTTTTAGGAAGGTATACGGTGGGTGTATGATACCGGTGAAAAAGTGCACGGTACTTGAGAGGCTAGCAATGGTGGAGCGATGAAAGTGCATATAATCCATGGAATCAACATTAGTCATAAAGAACTCATATACTTGTTGCACAAATCTACAAGTTATCAAAGCAAAGTATTACGCGCATGCTCCTAGGGGGATAGATTGGTAGGAAAATACCATCGCTCGTCCCCGACCGCCACTCATAAGGAAGACAATCAATAAATAAATCATGCTCCGACTTCATCACATAACGGTTCACCATACGTGCATGCTACGGGAATCACAAACTTTAACACAAGTATTTCTCAAATTCACAACTACTCAGCTAGCATAACTCTAATATCACCATCTTCATATCTCAAAACAATTATCAAGCATCAACTTCTCATAGTATTCAACACACTCATAAGATTTTTTTTACTAATCTTGGATGCCTATCATAATTAAAGCAAATTACCATGCTGTTTTGTAGTACTCTCAAAATAATATAAGTGAATCATGAGAGAACAATAGTTTCTATAAAACAAATCCACCACCATGCTCTAAAAGATATAAGTGAAGCACGAGAACAAAAACTATATAGCTCAAAAGATATAAGTGAAGCACATAGAGTATTCTAATAAATTCCGAATCATGTGTGTCTCTCTCAAAAGGTGTGTAGAGCAAGGATGATTGTAGTAAACTAAAAATCAAAGACTCAAATCATGCAAGACGCTCCAAGCAAAACACATATCATGTGGTGAATAAAAGTATAGCTCCAAGTAAAGTTACCGATGGACGAAGACGAAAGAGGGGATGACTTCCGGGGCATCCCCAAGCTTCGGATTTTTGGTGTCCTTAGATTACCTTGGGGTGCCATGGGCATCCCCAAGCTTAGGCATTTGCCACTCCTTGTTCCATAACCCATCAAATCATAACCCAAAACTTGAAAACTTCACAACACAAAACTCAACAGAAAATCTCATGAGCTCCGTTAGCGAAAGAAAACAAAACACCACTTCAAGGTAATGTATTGAACTCATTATTTCTTTATATTGGTGTTAAACCTACTGTATTCCAACTTATCTATGGTTTGTGAACTATTTTACTCCCCATAAATTCATCAGAATAAGCAAACAACTCACGAAAAACAGAATCTGTCAAAAACAGAACAGTCTGTAGTAATATGTAACTAACGCAAACTTCTGGAGCTAAAACAATTCTACCAAAATAGGAAGACCTAGACAATTTGTTTATTGATCTAGTGCAATTGGAATCAGTATTTTATCACGTTTTGGTGATTTTTAACAATTATTTTCGTGAACAGAAAGTTTCTGGAATTTTCAGCAAGATCAAATAACTATCATCCAAGAAGATCCTATAGGTTTAACTTGGCACAAACACTAATTAAAACACAAAAACGAATCTAACCAGAGGCTAGATCAAATATTTATTCCTAAACAGAAGCAAAAAGCAAAAAAACTAAAATAAATTTGGTTTGCCTCCCAACAAGCGCTGTCGTTTAACGCCCTTAGCTAGGCATAAAAGCAAGGATAGATCTAGGTATTGCCATAATAATAGGATAATCACGAAAAATCATTTCATATTCTTTATGTTCAGCAGCAAGTTTTCTTTGAGGCAAGCAAAAGGAATCAAAATGGCTAAATTTAATGGGACTGAAGTCCCCAAGATCAATTTTGGGAGGTATAGGTTCCTCCTTCGGCCCTTCGTATTGCACTACCAATTCATCTTTATAAGCATTCTTCTGACAGAACTTCGTGAGCCTATACTCGAGAGAATATCCTAGCTCATTATTTAGAATAGCAAAATCATTATTAAGTTCAGAAATTCTATCAACTAGAACATTGGTAGGAACCCTTTTTCTAAGGTTTTCATTAAAAGAAACATAGTCTAGAGATTGAAAGCGCATTATTTCCTCTTGATCAAAGAGGATTGCCTATATGGGACGACGGCCAGCGTCCACCCTATAGTGCGCAAAGATTTCTTTGGCCTCTTTTATTATAAATCTGAACTCATGAGCCAAAAAGATAGTAGCGGCACGCTTAACAGAAAAATGCTCAATATTAGAAAATTCTAGGAAAATCCTTTGTATGCAAGGATGTATGTGCATAAATTGCCTTTCAAGTTCAACTACAAGCATTGCGATAGCGTCCGCAAGACTACTTGTTCTATGAAAAATAGAACTACCCATAGAAGGCAAAGCACCGGCACAAGTAAATAAATCTTGGATAACTCCTTCCCCAATAATATTACCACTACCGATTCGGAATTTTTTTGTATGTAAGATAGGAGGTTCTTCAGCAGGAGCATGAGAATTTTCCATGTTATTATTATTGTCCATATCGACAATAATTTCCCCAATTTTAGTCATAACGGCAGAAAGTGCGAGGAGCAAAAGAAAGAGGGAGGCGAACAGAAAAGAGAGGGTGAATAAAACGGCAAGGGTGAAGTGGGGGAGAGGAAAACGAGAGGCAAATGGCAAATAATGTAATGCGAGGGATAAGAGTTTCTGATGGGTACTTGGTATGTCTTGACTTGTGTAGATTCGGCAACGGCACAAAAAATGGCTTGTTGTTGGGAGTCAAATCTTGACTTGACTTGGCGTGAATCTCCCCGGCAACGGTGCCAGAAATCCTTCTTGCTACCTCTTGAGCACTACGTTGGTTTTCCCTTGAAGAGGAAAGGGTGATGCAGTAAAGTAGCGTAAGTATTTCCCTCAGTTTTTGAGAACCAAGGTATCAACCCAGTAGGAGATCACGCTCGAGTCCCACGCACCTACACAAACAAATAAGAACCTTGCAACCAACGCGATAAAGGGGTTGTCAATCCCTTCACGGTCACTTACGAGAGTGAGATCTGATAGATATGATAAGTTAATATTTTTGGTATTTTTATGATAAAGAGTAAATAAAGATGCAAAGTAAAATAAACGGCAATAGAAATAACTAAGTATTGGAAGATTAATATGATGGAAAATAGACCCGGGGGCCATAGGTTTCACTAGTGGCTTCTCTCAAGAGCATAAGTATTACGGTGGGTAAATGAATTACTATCGAGCAATTGATAGAATTGAGCATAGTTATGAGAATATCTAGGTATGATCATGTATATAGGCATCACGCCCGTGACAAGTAGACCGAAACGATTCTGCATCTACTACTATTACTCCACACATCGACCGCTATCCAGCATGCATCTAGAGTATTAAGTTCATAAGAACAGAGTAATGCTTTAAGTAAGATGACATGATGTAGAGGGATAAACTCATGCAATATGATATAAACCCCATCTTTTTATGCTCGATGGCAACAATACAATACGTGCCTTGCTACCCCTGCTGTCACTGGGAAAGGACACCACAAGATTGAACCCAAAGCTAAGCACTTCTCCCGTTGCAAGAAAGATCAATATAGTAGGCCAACCCAAACTGATAATTCGAAGAGACTTGCAAAGATAACCAATCATACATAAAAGAATTCAGAGGAGATTCAAATATTGTTCATAGATAAACTTGATCATAAACCCACAATTCATCGGATCTTGACAAACACACCGCAAAAAGAAGATTACATCAAATAGATCTCCAAGAAGATCGAGGAGAACTTTGTATTGAGATCCAAAGAGAGAAGAAGCCATCTAGCTAATAACTATGGACACGAAGGTGCGAGGTAAACTACTCACACATCATCGGAGAGGCTATGGTGATGTAGAAGCCCTCCGTGATCAATGCCCCCTCCGGCGGGCCGGAAAAAGGCCCCAAGATGGGATCTCACGAATGCAGAAGGTTGCGATTGGTGGAAATAGGGTTTTGGTTCCGTGTCGATGTTTCGTGCTACGTAGGTATATATAGGAGGAAGAAGTACGTCGGTGGAGCAACGAGGGGCCCACGAGGGTGGAGGGCGCGCCTGGGGGAGGTGGGCGCGCCCCCTGCCTCGTGCCTTCCTTGGTGATTGCTTTACGTAGACTCCAAGTCCTCTGGATCACGTTTGTTCTGAAAATCACGTTCCCAAAGGTTTCATTCCGTTTGGACTCCATTTGATATTCCTTTTCTGTGAAGCACTGAAATAAGCAAAAAAACAACAATTTGGGCTGCGCCTCCGGTTAATAGGTTAGTCCCAAAAATAATATAAAAGTGTATAATAAAGCCCATTAATCATCCAAAACATAATATAATATATCATGGAACAATAAAAAATTATAGATACGTTGGAGACGTATCATGCACTCGGATCATCCAGATGAGGTACTCCCTCCTTGTCAGAAATGATTCCACCACTCATCATCTACCTTGGTTGGTGAGATTTTTGAATTAAGCCCTGAAAACCGGAAAGGAGGCAGTATGTGCGTGATCCTCTATTTATTCGTGTAGGATCGAGTAGGTCATTTTTTGAATTGAGCCCTGCAAACTGGAAAGGAGGTAGTACGTGCGTGATCCGCTGTTTATCCGTGTAGGATCGAGTAGGTCGGATAGTGTACGTGTAGGATCGAGTAGGTCAGATGGTGTACATGTATGATCGCATTAGCTGATGAACGTTCGCTGGGAGATAAGGCAATTGCGAACGTTTTTGCTGGCAGTTTCTCAGACTCGCAGGGCATTTTCTTCAGAGCAGCTTCTCAGTTTCTTCAGAGGTAGGCATTTTTATTCAAAAAACTGCCACTTCGAATCTTGCGTCGCAACTAAAACAGCTAGGAGCACATTAGTAGGCTAGCTAGTAATCTATCAGTAACTTGTAAACACTGAGCGAACAGAAATAAGGAACTGTTTGTAACTTGTAAACACTGAGAACACATAAATAAGGATCATCTGTACTGTGATGAAGAGCCGATCCATTCGAAATGTTCACACCAGACTCACAGGCCTGGCATTGTAATATGTTCACATTAGTAGCCCAAATTCAAAAACCACTAGTACGATTGCCATACAGAAGATCAACATGTTTATGCATCTCAATGATTCACAGATCATATACAAATATGTAGCTCCAAAAGCAAAGATCTAGAAAGAACATCTGTTCTTCCTACTAACACGGATGCTTCTCTTGGCCAACATTCAGTATAGAGTGAAAGACAAATTTGTTTGTGAAGTCTACAATTCCTCTTGCAAACTAAGTGGTTTCACCAACAGCTGGAACCATGAGAATGAACCACACATGATGGAGGAACATGCACTGCAATATGATTTGGTCTTCTCTCGATCACACGGCGAGACTATTTTCTGAATACAAACTTTAACTTAGGCAAAATGATGCCCATTGTATAATCAAACCAAAGCATTGAAGCACCTAGTGTTGGCCAATAAATAGTACAATACTACTTTTCTGCAGTCCATGAAGTGACTATCCAATCTTTCTGTGTCTATTTTCAAATGGAACTGCATGCAGTGACTATACTATTCTCTTGTGCAGTTCAACCAAAATTGCGGTCACTTTGTTTGTTTACCAAATAGCAGCAGCGAGACATATACATGCGCACAAATATCAAGCAACTAGTAAACATATACCCCAACTTGTATTTTCGGTTTAAACACGTCTATTCCTCTTAGCATCTGTCATGTTTTTCACTTGACAATTTGATATAGTCATGTTTTGAACTGGACAATTTCATACTGAATTGATTTGCTTTGGTTCGGAAGCAGAAATATAGCGCTTTGTTCTTTATCGGACCAAGGATATCCATGTTCGCAGTGATGGAAGAGTTGAAATCAATACAACCGAAATTGAGCATCCAATCATTGAATCTTGTCCTGCACCTCCAATGTAGGTCCACCCTGGCAATAAATTCACATGCAAACCACTAGTATTACTATCTAATGACAGTACAAAAAGAGTAGCAAGATAGTAGCAAACCATGTACCTTCGTAATGAATATCTCATAGTGCCACCAATATAAAGGTTTGGAAGAAAACATGCTCCTAATGTTGAACCATTTGGACTTTTTGTGCAGTTCCACCAAAATCGAGCATCCATGTTTGCATAGATATTGAAAGTGTGATTACTATAGAAGCAGCACTAGTTGAAGAATAGACTCACAAATATAAGCATTCCAATTTCTTAATGGGAAAAGGTAGCAAGACTGTTTCAAACCACCTGTTTGAAGGAATAAATAAGGCAACAACGGCTTATGTCAGGAAGGCATACATAGTTTTTTCTGAAAAATTGAGCCATTCCTGACCTTTCCTCTTCTTTTAAGCATATTTTGTGCATTTCAACTAAAATAAAATGCCATCACCGCCTTAATAATTCAGTGACATTGTACAAAAGGAAATGACTTAACATTACATCATGATGTCAGGTATGTAGTCGATGTCAGGTATGTAGTCGACATGCATTAGAGACAAACATACAGACCTCCTCCGATAACATAATGAACATTAATTTTAACAAAGGTGTGACTAGCTTTACCGGGATAATTTGAGTGAACTCTACACCCTCTGTTCCTTAATATAAGACGTTTTCGCAGTTCAATTTAAAGTACCAAACGTCTAGTATTTAGAAAAAACAGGTAGTAGTTTTCTTGAGCACATATCTGGGAAAGCTTGCCACACTTTATATATGTCCATACGCTAATGCAACACCATTCGAACAGTAGAGTAGTTATTTTATTAGAGGGTACAGTACAATGGTTTTACTGAACAGATTTCCATAAGCTCTAGCACCGGAAGATTCCTATAAGAATTAACAATACAATATGTAAAGTAACAAGTTTCAGCATTGGTATACTAGCTGTGCAAGAGCTTTAAACCAAATACAAAAGTCTGAAGGTAACTAGCATTATTAACTAATGACAGCATAAAAAAATTGCAAACCATGTACCTTCAAGGTAAATATCATTTCGAACTCGAGGGGACCTAAAAATTGCAATCCCAATCTTGATAATCGATCAAACAACAAAACTTGATTGAACGAATCAAGAGAATAGCCGGAGGAGGAGGTGCCCACTCTTGACCTTTCCTCTTGGCACTGTACAGAAAAAATTGACTTATCTCATGAAAGTGAGGTATGTAATCTATAAGCATTAACAGTGCAAAAATCTGAAGGTAGTAGCAAGATTCATCATTGGTATACTGGCTGTGTAACAGCATTAGAATGTCGTAGCTGAAAAATCTTTAATACATCCACAATCAACAGCTAACCCTGAAATAATCCAGTGACATTAAATGGCATTTCTTAAATTTATCGGTGGCACTAGACTGAGTGCGACATTATTAAATGTGTCATCACTTTAGCAGTAGCATTGCTTGACTTGACCGCTGGCGTTATACTAACAGCAAAAGTGGCAATAAGAGCATGGGAGGCCCATTCGGACGATGGTAGCGCGATGATGCGATGTACCTCCACGGATGCATAGAGTGGTGAGGGAGGTATGGTTGCCCAGAGCAACACATACCCAGGCAGCATATGTGGATTACATCCCATTTTTGTTCTCTTTAGCCACCTTTTTCCTATGTGAGGACGGCAAACCGATCGACCTGGTCATTCTCTATTGCGTTGTCATGCCTTTCTACCCTTATTCAACCAAGAGACACGAGACTTGTTCCTTAGCTACTGATCCCCTTTTCAACCTAGATGCGGGTTCGATACCTACTCTCTTGGACATTATAGTCTCCCTTCCTTTCCTTATTCAACCCAGACATGGATTAGTCTGCGTCAAGTAGGGTTTCCTTTAATAGTGCAAATTAAGGTTTTCGTCTGCGTGACCAGCAGAGCAGAGATAGCAAATTGGGAAGATGGTGGAGTGGGAAAAGATCCACATGCAGCGACGTGGCAGATGGGGCAATAGAACAAGGGTATGGTTCGAAAAGAGGTAGCATACCTGAGGGTCAACGGAAAGTGGCTTTGCTCATGGCCATCATCCTCCGCACACACTATGGCAGTGAGCTTGGGGACGGAGGCCATCCCGCGCGGGCGCTAGGTCTGTGAGGACGGCCTTGTCGTCAGTGCGTGACCTTGCTCGCCGACGATGAGTGCGTCAACGCTACACGTCCTTTTCTTCCCCGGCGGATCTGTGACCACCGGTGAGGAGGGAGAGAGAGGCCGTCTTTTTAGATCTGGAGAGAGGGTGATAGTGTGAGAAGCAAGTGGGCAGCCCTTAGCAAGAAAGCGCTGAAGCTCCAGCCTATATATGTTTTTATACTACTAGTACTAGAGGTGGAGTAGTGGTAGAGTAGTTTATATTTTCTCTGCATACAGTACCAGTTAGTCATGCTTCAAAACTGAATTGCACGCCATTAAAATAAATAAATGTTGATAACTAATGCGGCACCTCGCGCCAACGCGGCCAGATCGCATTTTGCACGAGAAATTACACACCATGTTTCGTTGACATGTGGTCCCGTTCCCACATGTCAGTGAGATGACGGCGAGTCCTTTTGTACAATTTCCTAACGAATGTCTATGTAGGACGGGGCGCCTCTTCGTGTACTGTGGCAACAGTCCACCAACTCTTTGCCTTTCCCTCTTGATTTGGAACTGCTATCGCACGCTCTTCCTCCATCCTCCATTTGCCTTCACCCTTCCTTCTCCCATTGTTTGATCGTCTTCTCCATGGAGGGAACAGGCCGGAAATGACCCCCGTTATTCTTGCCCCTATCTGAATGATGACGCGGTGGAGGAACTCATTGATCGGTGCGACGTCATCACCTCGGCTAGCATCGTAGGTTCGTTCAAGACCATTCTCGACTCAACTAATAACATCATTACAAGGAACCCAAGGGTCCAGGAGCTGTTTGATCTCCCCTATCTTCTTCGCCGTGACCCTACTGACTGGCGCGCGGACGTCGGAGGCCTCGCCTTGTGAAAGTTGATGCCGCTTGGTAATGATATGTGTGATGTTAAGATGCCATCGCTTGAGGGTAAGTCTTGGGCAGGCGCAAATGGAGATTGGGTTGTTTATATTGGGTACAACTGCGAGTGGGAACTTGTGAATGTGTACACTCGTCAACGGGTTCGACTTCCAAAAATCTCAAACAGCCCAGATGTTGAGTACACCGGTATTCTACGTGAGTTCAAATAACATTATGGTGACAGTCGTCTACAGAAGATAGCAACTTGTCGAGTTCCCAACCGCTCTTGGGATTACACTAACTATGAAGTTGTTGCTATCTTCGACAAGCTTGTTTCCGTCCTTACTTCCACGCCTCGACGGATATTGCTCAAAAATCAATTTCTGTACACGGATGAGTACTGTGATGCAATTCAATACGAGGGTCTTGTGTTTGCTGCCACCACTCATGGCACTGTTTTTGCATGGAATCCTGATGCTTTCGATACGTTTGTCTTCCACGGTAATTATAATTGTTTCATCCACATGCATGCGAGTTAGCTAGTTTCCCTTTACTAATTAACCTTCTTGTGTTTCCAAGGTCCTGTGAACATTCCACCACCTATACTTGAAAAATTTTATAACCAAGGGGGAGATAGCGATCTTGATGATCATGAGCATGAGGACGAGCGGGACCCATATACTCGATGGCGCTGGCAACTTATTCCGATGGATCACCTCTTCTTGTCTGTATCTGATTACCTTTCTTGATGTTACTAAGGAGGCGGTGTTGTCTCGCATGGTCGCACTCTCCGGACCTATTCCAACATCCGTTGCGAGGTATTCGGGATGGATACTAGTGTACTAGTGCCAACACCTTCTCCCTGGTTCAGTATTGAAAGTCTTGGAGGAAACTCGCTCTTCCTTGGACAAAACTATCCAATGATGGTGAAAGGCGATCCAGCTGCTGTTGACACAACATTACTACCATTTAAGAGAAGCAACTGATCTATACCTCGGGCATTTCTATGCTTCCCTACCATCCCAATATGGGTGCTGACATAGGCCGCTTCAGCCTGGAAGATCAGCCCTGCGTTGGTCTCGAGATTGACAGTAGCCGGCCCTTCCCAGAGAATCACTTCTGGTTCAAAGCAAGCGTTTCCAACGCCGACAAGTGGTTGAGCTGAAGTTCATTTCATTGCTTGTTATTTGTTTTGTGATGAAAACTTTAGTATTTATAATCTATCCTCATTGTCGTTGTGGGTTGATGACTTGTTGTTTGTAGTAAAATGATATGCCTGTGATAAACTTACTAAATTTATGAATGGCTTTCGAGTCGCTTCTCCGAGTGGGTGCTGCGACGAGGCAAAAAAAATTTCAAATACATAATTGTACGTGCATTGCAACAGGTTATCAGATGAGTCCAATCAACAATAGTACTACTACTATTTGTACTAGCTTCACATGCTTCGTGCGTCGGGCGGGTGTTCTACCTCTAGCTGCGAATCCCACCCTCCTAGGTCCTCGGATAAGTCCAGTAGAAATTGCATTCTGATGTTTGGGTTCAAACTTTCAAAACTGCTGCACTATCTCTACGTCTACGTATACGTAATACAACAAGTTTAAACTTGAGACCAGCCACCCACCCTCACAAAGAACTCTTTTTAACCTAGCACAGACTCCAGGATATTCGGCCACAGTGTGAGGTGGGCCATATGTTAATGTGTTCGCTGTACGTAACCAGCACCTCGAATCCTCGATATATAGTAAGGTGGCATGTGCCAGAACAAGCATTCACATCCAGGAGTATGACACACGCCACCAACACGACTTCCATCTGACACCATATTTCTTGGAGTCCGTGCTACATCTATCTCTTCAACCTCATCATTTCTCTAACTCAGCCATCACGCGGCGGGCATGGTGGGGGTTTGCCAATAGTCGGTTTCCTCAACTGTGGTCCCACTTGTAAGGCCAACTCCAACCCACGACCCCAAACGGACCTCCGTTTTGCCCGGATTCTGTCTGTTTGGGTAGGGCAATGGGGTCGTGTCCAGGCCATTTCTCGGATGCGGTGGCCGTGCGCCCAACGCGCTGACGCATCCCGGCCGCGTACATTTGTCTTTGCAAACACATATCTTTTTTTCATCATTGATTTTTGGTACATGGAAATACATCACCAAAATTTGACTAGCAAAGCAAGACCAAAGAAAACAAGAACCGCAAGAATACATTTTAGAAGATATCCAACTTCCATAACTGCTCCTGTAAGTTGGATTAGTGCCTTATCGATGCATCCATTGTTGATCTGCGGAGGCTCGATCTTGCGTGCTTCTTTCTTCTTCGAGTGTAAAAAGTAGACGTTGCTTCCTCACACCTAGTCTCATGTCTAGCCTCTATTCTATAAACAGGTGCACTAGTCTCATCTCTAGCCTCTATGCTAGCTAAAAGTGCTAGAACATCTACTAAATTGTGCTCTATCGATATATCGATATACTCTTCTTCCCAATGCCAAAACTTGCATCCATTCTACACAATAAAATTTTAAGTTAGCGCAACTAGTCTAATCCGAGAGCACAACCGAAGCTAAAGTAGCACATACCCCATCGGTTGAGCACTTGATGAACACCCATCCGGGATGTTCGGCGTTATGACACGCGGCGCAAGACCTTCTTTGGGCAGTCATCGCACGTAATGAGTGGCAACGGTGCACCGACGAGCTTTTGGGCCAGCACCGAGCCCGGCCGACCGCCATTCATGTATCTGCCGGCGGACCGCCGACTGTGTAGATTCGAGCGGCCAGAGGAGGAGTCAGTACCTGCATGCGGCCTTGCGGCCTTACCGGGGCCTTCTGGCCCGGTGCCCGGCTAGTCCATGGCGTGGCACGGCCTCCCACAGCTAGGCGAGCTCAAGCCTGACCGGATTCGCTCCAAATCCTGTCGTCGGGTGCGCAAAAACACGTAGCCTTGGTTGGGTAGCTCCAGGGCGTCAAGAGAAAGGGGGCTGAGTGAGCGCACGTCCGAGATGCACGCACTGGAGTTGACCTAGCGGCGTGGCGGACCAATCGTGTGGGGGTGCGAAATGGCTTCGCTCGCGTGGGGGATGGAAGCCATCCCGCACGGGCGCTAGGGGTGACAGGATGGCCTTGTCGTCAGTGTGTGACCTCTGTGGCAACAGTCCGCTCCCCACTAGCCTCTTCGTTGACATGTGGTCCCATTCCAACATGTCAGTGAGACGACGGCGAGTCCTTTTGTACAATTTCCGAACGGACGTCTATGTAGGCCGGGGCACCTCTTCGTGTACCGTGGCAACCATCCACCGACTCTTCACCTTTCCCTCTCGATTTGGAACTGTTGTTGCACGATCTTCCTCCCTCCTCCATTTTCCTTCATCCTTCCTTCTGCCATTGTTCGATCGTCTTCTCCATGGAGGGAACAGGCCGGAATCGACCCCGTTATTCTTGCCCCGATCTGAATGATGACGTGGTGGAGGAACTCATTGATCGGTGCGACGTCATCACCTCGGCTAGCATGGCAGGTTCGTTCAAGACCATTCTCGACTCAACTAATAACATCATTACAAAGAACCCAAGGGTCCAGGAGCGGTTTGGTCTCCCTATCTTCTTCACCGTGACCCTGCTGACTGGCGCGCGGATGACGGAGGCCTCTCCTTGTGCAAGTTGGTGCCGCTTGATAATGATACGTGTGATGTTAAGATGCCATCGCTTGAGGGTAAGTCTTGGGCAGGCGCAAATGGAGATCGGGTTGTTTATATTGGGTACAACTGCGAATGGGAACTTGTGAATATGTACACTCGTCACCGGGTTGCACTTCCAAAAATCTCAGACTGCTCAAAGGTTGAGCACACCGGTTTTCTACATACGTTCAACTATGATCATGGTGACTGTCGTCTACAGAAGATAGCAATTTGCCAAGTTCCCGACCGCTCTTGGGATTTAATGGACTATGGAGTTGTTGCTATCTTCGACAAGCTTGTTACCTTCCTTCATAGTTCGACTGGATGGATATTGCTAAAAAAATCAGTTTCTATACACGGATGTGTACTGTGATGCAATTCAATACGAGGGTCTTGTGTTTGCTGCCACCACTCGTGGCACTATTTTTGCATGGAATACTTATGCTGTCGGTACATTTGTCTTCCACCGTAATTATAATTGTTTCATCCACATGCATGCGGGTGAGCTAGTTTCCCTTTACTAATTAACCTTCTTGTGTTTCCAAGGTCCTGTGAACATTCCACCACCTATACTTGAAAGTTTTTATAACCAAGGGGGAGATGACGATGATGATGGTCACGAGCATGAGGACCCATATACTCAGTGGTGCCTGGCAACATATTCCGATGGATCACCCCTTCTTGTCTGTATACAGGGCACCGCTGATGTTACTAACACTACTGTAGGATGGTCCAAACGCGACACTACGATCAAAGACCCTTTGACGAAACTGTGTGTGATGCCAGAATCACAAACGGCGGTGTAAAAAACCGTCAAAAAAGGTGCAAAACATTTGCGATGACGGATGCATCAAACACGGTTCAGATTTTAGTTGTGTGTGTGATGCAGGGCATACGGTTCAGCTCAATTAACTGTTTGGGATGAGGAGGAACAAAAGAAACGGGTAGCCAGATGAAGGCGTGTGCGATATACAGCATACGGTTCACTGGGATGAACTGTGTGTGATTAGGCAACACAACAGAAACGGTCCGTAATCTGAAATGTGTGCGAAGACCAATAATAACACAGACGATTGCTGCTAATAAGCCGTGTGAATTGCTCTGTCTACAGTAGAATAACGTGTATATATAACTGAAATAAACATCCAATTACATAAGTGACTATACAGATCATTCGCACACACCTCAATAAACAATTGCATGCATTCTAAAGTAGGAGAAACGATCGTTCAGTCATCTACTTCTTGTGACGCTCCCGCCATTACTATGTGGATCGATCCCTCGTCTTTGTCAGGAAGAAGACACTTCCTCATGTCAATGATCCGCCTGTACATCTCGTAGCTTGTGTACGCGTCCATGGCTGCATACTTGACATGTTGTTCATCCAGTAACTTATGCCACACATTGTGCCAGGCGTTCTTGTCCTTATTGCTCTCATTCTTTATCTTCGTGTAGCAGGGGTCGATGATGGCCGAGGCGAGGTCAACCAGGGAGTTCAATTTGTTTTTGTCGCTGCCCCAGACCTTGTAGTGGTGCTGGATGTTGACAAGATCCGGGCATTTCAAGTCCGAAACCTTGAGCGCTTTTAGATCGTTGGTGTTGTCCACCGTGAAAGCTGTAGTCGGGCTGTTGATAAACACGGAGAAAGCGCTCACAAGGCCTTGTGGCAAGGTGGAAGTGGTAGAGCGAGGACATCATGTCGCATACGCTGGCGGACGACGGCAACCTTCTGATCGTGCCCGGCACGACCAATGGTGTACTCGAGGTCGAAGCCGACCACTCGATACTTGTCCTCGGCAAGGAACTGCTCCATAGTTTGGATAGAGCTCTCCACCGAGACCGGGTCATTCGTGTACACCACCGAGAGGGCCTTCCCCTTCATGTCGGTGTCCACTACGTGATGCGTGCTGAACTTCCCGCCGCTGTCGTTGTCGGCCACTGGGAGCGCCATTGGAGCCACGGGGAGCGCCATTGGGACCGCTGGATATCCTCTCTGTATGTGTCCTCGTGGGTGTGCTTATTGTGTCCTGTGAGATGAGAGATGAAGGTAAATGGCCGCAGGAATAAAAGGGGGCCGGGCGGCGTGGATTCTCGGCACGTCCGCATGGCAGTTTTTGCAGCGGGTAACTGCGTCGTCGCGCCGCGCCCGGCGCAACCGCTTGCACACGGACGTGCGTGATCGTGCATCATCTCCAAACACTAGTAGCGCGCGTGGAGGGACGAGGGCAGAGCACCCGAGGGACGCAAGAGTGGAGCGCGCGCGGCGGGATGCGAGCAGAGCGCGGCGCGGCCGCCTGAACCGCAAGCAACCACACACATAGAGCAGTTGAACACGCAGGAAATGGTCGCCTACAAGCCGGCCGACAGTTGCATCACTGCGTAGAGAGTGGCCGTGTGGTACCACCTCGTTCTAGTCTATAGTCTCCTTTATATTCCGTGCCATACTTTGCCTTCAAATTTAACCAACAAAATGTTAATGCATGTTTTAAAAATTATATAATTGGAAACTATGTTCAAATACAAATCCAACTATATAATCTTTGGCGACATGCATTCATATTTTATTAGTTAAATCATACTTATAAACCAGGACGGTGGTATAGTAGGTAATTAAATCGCAAACGTTTTTATATTAACCGTATGTGTACGGGGCCTCTTGTCCTCCTCTCGCACGTCTTGTCACCCCGCTGCCGTAGATGGCTTACAGCGCAAGCTTGCGCAGCGCGCGGTGGCGTTCTTTTTGCCAAACGGTGGCGCCAATGAATCGTCGATGAGCCCATTCCCGTGCAACCTTGCAGGTTCCCACACAAGCTTCCCGCCCGACTCGGTGAAATCCCCCAAAATTGCAATGCTTACCGGCCTGCTATAAAAACCCTCACGGACGGCGAGTCCTGCGTCGCATTTTCCCCTCCATCCCTGTAGCTTATCTCGTTTGCTTCTCCCACAATCACCAATGGCACCGGTCCGTCGTCGTCGCTCAGCCACTCCGCCGTCATCAGAGGACAGCTCCAGCTGGGAGGCTACACCGCGGCGGCTGCAGTCCGGCGTAGTGTAGTGCGCGTGGCGCCCTGTTGGGTGTGCGCGGAACACCCACCACACGCTCCGCCGCCGGTGCCCATCGGCAGTTGTTGCCGGCCGCCATTGTTGCCACACCACCGTCGAAAGCCAGGGCCATCGCCCGCTCTGCCGCCGCGGCCCAAAGGTGGGAGGTGGCCGTCGTGGCCGCCACCCCACTGCCGGCCACTGTGGCCATCACCCGCTCCGCCACTGCAGCCCGAAGGCGGGAGGTGGTGCTCGTGGCCACCACCCCGTCGTCGGCCGCCATGGCCGCTAGCCCACCGTCGACCGCCGGGGTCTTCACCCGCTCCCGCTACAAAAAATACACTTCTGTGATGATACGTGTTTGTCACAATAGGTCACGTTTTTTTTCATGCATGTACATCCATGAAAATTTTATGACAGAATCAAGATAGTCATACTTGTGCTATCGTAGAAGTGTTCCATGACATAACCAAAATTATCATCACGGAAGTGTCCACTTCCATGACGATAAATTGCGCGTCACAGAAGTGCTTTCGTCAAGGGTGACGAACACGTGGCATCCACCGTAATGGAACGACATTAAGCTATTGGGTCCGGTTTTGGATCCGATAACCCGTTAACAGCCCGGACCAATGGGGATTTTCCACGTGTAAAATCATCATTGGCTGGAGGAAACACGTGTTGCTCATCGTTGGGACAGATGTCATCCACTCATTGGACATGAGGCGCCTATGATAGGTCGACACGTGGCACGACCCAACAGTGGCCCATTCCGGTGAAAAAGGCCGGCCTAGTAAAAATTAGTAGGCCGGCCCATATAAGGCCTACTTGTGTCAGGACCATTTAAGCCCACGGCCCATACGAGATGTGCCAATTCGGCCCGTCAACAGCCCGTTAAAGATTTGACACCATTGCAGCCCATCGTCAGTTCGAGCCCGTTAACAGCCCGCTATATATTTGGGCTCAATATCGGCCCGATGAGATTTCAGCCTGTTAACGGCCCATTCAGTGGATGGGGCATTTTTCACGATGTACATCTTACGGCCTTTTAGTGACCCATTTAAATGTTGGGCTAATTTCCGGCCCGGTGTGTCTTTCAGCCTGTTGACGGCCCATAAATCAGTTGGGCCATTTGTAGTCGGACCTGAGTTTAGGCCTTTTAGCGACCCATTTAAGTGTTGGGCCAATTTCCGGCTCGGTGTGTCTTTCAGCCTGTTGACGGCCCATATATCTATTGGGCCATTTGTAGTCGGACCTGAGTTTTGGCCTTTTAGCGGCCCATTTAAGTGTTGGGCCAATTCCTGGCCCTGTGTGCCTTTCAGCCTGTTAACAGACCATAAATGAGTTGGGCCATTTGTAGTCAGACCTGAGTTTTGACCTTTTAATGGCACATGCCCTTCATGGTCCAATACCAGCCTGGTTTCTCTTTCGGCCTGCTAAAGGCCCACAACACAGTTGGGCCATTTACAATACGACCTGACTTTCGGCCTCTTAGCGGCCCATGCCCTTCATGGTCTAGTACAAGCCCGCTGTCTGTTTCGGCCTGCTAAAGGCCCACAATATAGTTGGGCCATATGTAGCCCGAACTTAGTAACGGCCTGTTAACGGCCCGTGAAATCAATTGGGCCCACCTGTTGCCTGCTTCGATGTCGGCTTGTTAACGACCCGGGAGTTAAGAGGGCCGACCATTAACTTCGGCACAGTAACGACCCATTAACTTAATGGGCCCACTAAAGTTCATACATGTCTTTAGGCCAAATTAGATCATTTGAGCCCATTACGACGAGCAATTATGCACAGGACCAAAACTGATCAAGCAAAGGTACGACATACAGGGAAAAACGTTGCACATCCAGCATATATTACGATGAAATTACATCCTTTGGGCAATCAAAGATTGATGCCAGTGCAAATAAATGAACAGAACCTAACGATCTACAACGTCACAATCTGCAACCTCAACACGGATGACACCCATAAGCATGTGGGCAAGTTCTTGCTGCTTTGCTACACTATCTCTGAAAACATTGATCAGTTGTTGTGTCGCACGACTCTGCACCTCTGATTCCTCCACTATTTCCATCATTCCTTCGGCCATTAATTGGTTCACAAACATACATTTTTTCTATTGCATTCGAGACAGAGGACACTAAACAGATTCAGATGGCGACTTTGGCAGGCTTGTATTATTGATAGTGGAGAGTGTCTCGACCACTTCATCATAACATAAATTAGGAGCGGAACCAAACAAATTAATCATGAGTTATTGCCATATTACCTGGCCTAGATTTATTGGAAAGAAACATTGGGGTTGCCTTGCTGTTTTCAGAGTTTGTCTTCTTATCTTCATTAGCCTGCACCAAATTAAGACACTAGCATTGCTATCATTGGCTAAGTCAGATAATAGGAAAGCAACATTGGCATAACGAACGTATGGGCAACTAGCCAACACCAAATTAACACAATATGGCACATCTATCATCAGCCAGGTAAGGTAATACAAAAGCAACATTGACACAATGAATGAATGGGCAACCAGAGCAGCACTACAATTCAGTAATGTGCATGATATGAGCTAGTACACTCATGCAACTCATTATGCAAAACTACCAGGCAGTTTTCTTTACAAAAATCAACATTGGCGTCTTTAACATTTTGCTACAACTAATTTTAGATCAGATAAAGGTTGGATTCACGCCGATTAACAAAATACATGTTGATGTAAAAATATAGTGATATACAATAGGTACTTAAATCAGCACTGGAGCACACAGAATTCCCGCAAGATATTTTCCTCGAATACAATCTGTCGGGGAGGCTGATCGTACCCACGAACACCTACGGGGCCGGCGGACCAGGCCCCTTTGTGGTTCGGAGGGGGGCGGAGATTGCACGAAGGGCGGATCGAGACGAGGCACACGAGCGGTTTACCCGGCTTGAGCTCTCCGGAGAGATAAAACTCCCTCTTGCTGCTTGTTTTATGTATTGTGTTCTTGCTAGGGAAGCGTCGAGCTACAAAACCTAGCATGAGCGTATCTGGTCTCTAGTGATTCGAATGAACCGAACCTCGAACCCCTTCTACATTGCGCATGGGCCTCCTTTTATATGCTCAAGGGGTCTCCGACAGGTGGCAACATAGGCGAGGGTACAAATGTAAAAACAGGAGTTGGTACACCTACTCGAACAGTGTACAGTGCAAAATACCTAACTCTGACGGCAAGGGACAAAAGCAATAAATGCGCGTCAATGTCGCCCAAACAGTGCAACAAAGACCGTCAGGTGCGCCACCGCTCGCGACGATGGCAAACTTGTCAGCGCCGCTTATCGCTGCTCTCCGCTGGCTGCACAGCCTCTCGACACGCACGCATGGAATGGTCCCATGGTGACACGTTGATGGATGAGCTGGAGCGGAGATGGAGAGAGGTTGCTTGCCGCGGCAAGCACCTTGCCGCGGCCGAATCCTTGTCGCGTCCGGAGGCTTGTCGCGCTCCGTGCCTTCCCGGCAAGCTCGTCTTGCCGGGGCCTTGTCTTCTGCATGCCTTGAGTGGCCTTCCCGGCAAGCTCCTCTTGCCGGGGCCTTGTCTTCTTAATCAAATACTTTGTTCTTGAATGGCTCCAAAGGAGCCACGGAGGATCTTAAGCGGTGACGAGGCAAAACCCTGCAGTGAGGTCTTGCAACTGTCCGTGCTGCAAGTACGGGATACTAGGGTACCCCTACTCTAGTACACACGGCAGAGCCCCGGCCTGGGCAGACACGGTGCCGAGCGCTGTCGGGCCAGGCCCAAAACAGCTGCACGTCACATGCGGCCTCGACCACGTCGCAACTTCGCTTCGGACCCACCACGACCCCCACTAACGGCACGCACCGGACGTGGCGTCGTCGCGAAGATCGTGGGCGTGGTCGTGGGGGTTTCTTTATTAGGAAAAGCGGGCGTCCACCCCCTCCCCCTCTTTATAAGCGGAGGAAACAGGGGCAGACCGTCCACTCCGCCATTGCTGTCTTGTCAAGAAAACCGCCGCCGCTCCCCCCTTCTTCTCCGGTGCAAGAGAGCAGCGCCCCGCTCCCCTTCGCCACAAGCGCGCTCACCGCCGTCGGCTTCCTCCGCCGCCCTCGCCATGGCTCCGAAAGCCGATAAGGAGAAGAGGCGTCAAGTCGGCGAAGCGCAGCGACTCGCGACGTGCGCAAGGCGGGCCATCTTCCCCCAGCTCGGCGCAAGGGAGCTGCGGGATGTCTTCTGTCTCTTTTGGCCGACGGAGATGCGTGCGCATCCACGCACGAAGGTACTCCCCGCCTCCGCTTCTGATTTGGCCCCAACTGGGTACCCCTTTTTTGCCCTTTTCTTCTATTGCAGGCTTTGCCCGCCCTTTTCCGAGTTCTTCTGCGATATCAAGTACACAATTGGCCGCCGCCTCCTTGATTTCACCCCCAACACCGTCTTGACCATGGCAGT
Source organism: Aegilops bicornis (assembly GCA_021605145.1). Classification (NCBI taxonomy): domain Eukaryota; kingdom Viridiplantae; phylum Streptophyta; class Magnoliopsida; order Poales; family Poaceae; genus Aegilops; species Aegilops bicornis. The sequence continues at coordinate 168,023,802 of CM038672.1, forward strand.
TTTTGCGCATCTTTGCGAAAACTTTGTCGGAGTCCACCCAAATGTGGCACTCTTCCGCCACTTCTCCGTGCCCGCATCGAGAGAGGAGAGCCACTTCTTGGGAGGGATAGCTTGGGTCTCGGGATCGGCAAGAAAGAAGCCTATCTGGAAGGAGAGTTCCGCAACAAGTGGGAGGAGTGGAGAGCCAATTGGTGTTGGGGCGTGAGGAGAACCCGCAGCCCTTCTCTGCCGTGCGCCAAACCACTATAGTGCGTGGCAGAGATTGGAGTAACTTGGTGCCGTAGGATGCGAGGTTGATGATAGCCGTGACCCTGATTTTGCGCCTCAGGCTTGCCGGATTAACCGTAAAGGGCGTTAGCTTGGCGCAGACTTTCCTTCGCCGCCGCACGCTTCCCTTGCAGGAGAGGAGGAGGCCTGCTTGGGAGTTCCAAAATGCGGCGGAACATTATGAGGTTGCGCCTGGCCTGAACTGGAATTTCACCGTCTTGGAGTTGGATGCGATGCTGCTAGAGCTGTTCAAGAACGACCCGATCACCTGAGTGGTTTAGGTTGCCGAGGGGGTCGTCCCATTGTGCAACAACTCGGCGCCGACCGCATCCAGCGCCATGATGCCGTTAGCGATTCCCATGGGATCGTTCCAACTGGCGAGAGCCCCGACGAGGTCGTGCAGCAGTTCTTCGACGACTTGGAAGAAGTGCCGATCCGCTCCGACGAGCAGAAAAGGCTCACTCGCGACACTACCGACAAGGAGATGGCGCGTATTGCCACCAGGGTGGAGGAGGCGGCAGCAGCCGCTGCCGCTGGAGCCTTCGGGTATACCGTGGAGGAGGCGGACGCTGCGAAGGCGGCAAGCCTTGCCGAGCGAAGGGAGATCGCCGGCGAGGACGAGCTTGTCGAGCCCGAGGCCGGGTCGAGTGGACCCGCCGAGGGCGCTTCTTCTCCACCACCCAGCGACTTGCCACCAGCGGAGCCCCCGGTTCCGCCGAAGAGGTGTCTCCGCAAGGCCGGAGACGAGTCAGGGCGGCAGACTGGCCCACAGCAGCAGCGCCGCGCGACGCGCTCTACCACGACAAGCGATGTTGCCGCGGGAGCGCCTCACACTGCTGCGACAACTGGGGCGAGATCTTCTCAGGCCACCGCCGACGCCTCCGCCAAGCGGCCAAGAGAGCCCACTCCCCCGCCTCGTCGCACCGGAGGCGAGCCGAAGTTTGACTTCTCCGCGCTCAGCTCCGAGGAGGAAGGCGAAGAGTAAGCTCTTGAGATTGTGCTTGTATTTCTTCAATTTTATTGCTTCATCTTGAATCTGATAGGCCGTTACGGACTCTTTACTTTTCGGGACGCTGGCCCAGAGCGTCGAAGAGGGCCAAGATCCCGGCGGTGCGTCGTCGAGGACGATTCTCCCATGGCAACAGGGGATGCGTCCGAGACCCCTTGTCGGACCAGCAACCCTTCCTCGAGCAGCCCCAGACAGCCCCCAAAGTAAGTGTGCGGTTTTCTCCTTACTATTAGGTGTGTAGGGGTGCTCCTTCTTTGTTGATACCTGATTGTTTGCTTGTGTAGGATCAGAGCAGCCTCATCAGGAGGGCTCGGAAGCCGCCCCCGAAACCCTGTCTGCTGCCACTACGCCGCCAAGGGAGGAATCTCCGGCAAGGGAGCGCCCTCCGACAAGGGAGGCCACTCCGGCAAGGGAGGCTACCCCGGCAAGGGACAGCGCCAGTGACCCTCCAGTGGTCGAGGCCATGGCTGCGGATCCCGTTGCGGGTAACTGCCTTACACGAAAAATTTCCCTTGGGCTTGCTTTCTTTTGTTTCTTTTTTTGAACATTTGCTTGATTGCTCTTTCTTCGTCTGACGCAGAGCCGATGGAGGTCGAGGCTGCCGGCGAGGAGGAAGCGCGCGGCAACACCGACGAGCCCGCCGTCGTGGACGAATAGGTCGTTCTTTGTGGAAGAAGAGGCCGTCGCCGACGCAGCCTATTGGCGAGAAGGCCACCGAGGCTGCCGACGCAGGCCGACGAGGGTCGGGCGATCGACCGACGGCCTGAGGCCGCAGGAGCGCCAGGCGGTACACCGACAATGACTCCCCGGCCGCAGCTGTGGATCCGAGGAGCCCCATCCCGGCGCCTACCTGAAGGCCGGCGAGTTTGTCTTCATCAAACTCCCCAGTGAACCGAGCTCCAGGGCGCCGGTCAAAGGGGAGACCATCGACGGCGAAGCTACTACTCGCCTGGCCGACTGATCAGGGTGGACGCCAAGCAAGCAGCGTGGCGAAGTTCGAGGAGGAGCACTGAAGAAGCTTGTCCGCTCTACCGCGCTCGACAGTGCCAAGTTGGAGTCCCGGAAGCACTTGTCGCGAGGGCAGGAGCGGACATGGAGAAGCTTGAAGAGCTCCGGAGCGCCAACCAAGAAACTCTCCGCGACGTAGCGAAGCGGGGCAACTTGCAGAAGCGCGCACGGCCTTCATCCTTGAGAAGGCCGCATGAGGAGGAACAAATGGCGGCTGCCGAGAAGCTCTCCGCAGCAGGAAGCGGTGGGCGCAGCGGAAGATCAACCTGGACAGCCACGAAGAAGACCTTGCCGTAGGAGTCACTGGCGGGCGCTTAAGGAAGCGAAGGATGCCGCAGCCGCCGAGGCCGCCAAGGAAGAGTTGAAGGCGAAGGTGGCACAGCTAGAGGCCAGCCTCAAGAAGAGCGGCGAAGAGCTTGCCGTGCTCAAGCATGAGCGCGAGAAGGACGCCTACACTCTTGGCGAGCTGCAGAGTCGTCTCGCTGATAGGGGCAAGGAGCTCGACGCCGCCAAGGATTCCAAGGCCGATCTTGAGCTGAAGCTGACCACTCTGACGCAGACGTTGGACGGCGCCAGGGAGCGGGAGGTGGGCTTGTTGGAGACGATCAAGGCCAAGGAGGAGCTTCTAGCGAATGCTGCCTCCACCTAGAGCACCTTGAGGGAGAGCGTGGAGCACTGGACTGAAGGTCTCGTGGACACCGCCGCCGACATCCACAACGAGCTGATGGAGCTGGGGATGGCGGACCTTGCATACTCCTCCGATGAGCATCTCCAACCCAGCGCCAAACTCAGTTTATTCTTCAAAGGCGTGGTGACGGGTCTCCAGCGACTCGGGAAGAGGTCCCAAAGCGGCTGGCCGAGGAATCACGCCAGATCTGTGCAGGAGCCCTCGAGAAGGTGTTGATAAAGGTGGCCTTCCGCAATCCGGGCCTCAACCTTAACGGCGTCCTCGGATCCTTGCCGCCAGATGCCAACGTGGAGGAGCTCAAAGCCCTTATCGCACCCATTGTGGACAAGGTGAACAAGATCAAGCGGATTGATGGCGACCGCGTAGATTAGGTCGCCAATTTTATCTTTCCCTTGTCGCTGCTGATCATGTTTAGAACACTTTGTTAGATCAGCGACAAATTATTTTGTAATATACTCTATCTTAGGCGATCGATGCAACGTTATTTCCTCTACTTGATTCCTTCCTTTGTAATGCGTTCGCCTTACGCATTTGGGGGACTTGTCGGTGCGGGCACTTTTGCCATGAAGCGCCGAGTGCGGAACGTCGGCCCTGCTGGCGATGCCGCCCGACAAGCAACCTTGTCGCGACTAGCCGCAGCTCACTTAAGTTGTTGAGCGGACTCGAAACAAGGTAAGGGTGCGACTAACTCGTGAGTTGGTTCCTCTGCGCATGTTTTCCATACAAAGTACTATCGTTCGAGGAAGATAACTTAAAAATTAAAAATTGATTGCTCAAACTTTGGCAACTTAGCTTTTCTGTCTCTTGCTTCCCGATGAGGCGAAACTTCCTCGAGCGGTGCACGGTCCATAGTATTATCTTCTCCTTCCCCCTGGTTAACTTGTGCGAGGGAGCCTTCCTTTCTTTGAGAGAAAGAGAAAGAAGAGGAAATAAAGTTATGGAGCCTAGCGGCTCGATTTTGCTTACCGGGTGTGGTTGTTGCACAAAGTGTTAGTCAAAACATGCAATAAAATGATGAAAGCATGAATTTGACAAGTAAATGCAACACACGAGCTTTCTTGATGCATCGGGTCTGCGCCCGGCTTTGTACAAAGGATTACATGCAATAGCGGCAAGACTTGTACAAAAGGTGGTTGCCGAACGGGTTCCGCAACCGCGCCTATGGGTAAAACTTACGAAGATGCTCAATGTTCCAGGAGTTGCTCACCGAATGCCATCTTCGGTCTCAAGCCGGACAGCGCCCGATCCTAGTGACTCGTTTCACCCGATAGGGGCCTTCCCACCAAGGCGTCAACTTGTTTGAATTCTTGGCGGACTGAACGCGCCGAAGAACAAGGTCGCCTTCCTCGAGACTTCGGCACTAACTCTGCGGCTATGGTAGCGACGCAAAAGCTTGTGGTAGCGAGCAGCTCGCCGCGGCTGAAAGCGATCCTCCTCAAGGAGCAGCGCGTCATCTTGTCGCAGCTGCTCTTGCTCAAGCTCATCGTGGCGAGCACTCGAGGCGATCCGTATACGAGTTCCGTGGGGAGAACTGCCTCTGCTCCATAGACTAGAGCAAAAGGTGTCTGGCCAGTGGCTCGATTTGGCGTCGATCTGATCGACCAAAGAACCACCGGCAGCTCCTCGATCCAGTTTCTTCCGCACTTGTGCAGCCTGTCGAAAGTTCTGGTCTTGTGCCTGCGCAGCACTTCAGCATTTGCCCTCTCTGCTTGACCATTGCTTCTCGGGTGAGCAACGGAAGCAAAGCAGACCTTGGCGCCAAGATCTTGGACGTACTGCATGAAGGTGTGACTCGTAAATTGGGTGCCGTTGTCGGTGATGATCCTGTTAGGGATTCCGAAATGGCAAACAATCGGCCTGAAGAACTTGACTGCTGACTGTGCTGTCACCTTCCTCACTGCTTCCACTTCCAGCCACTTTGTGAACTTGTCGATGGCGACGTACAAGTACTCAAAGCCCCGACAGCTTCGGGGAAGGGGCCGAGGATGTCGAGCCCCTGTAATCAAAATGGCCAGGATAAAGGGATCGCCCGGAGAGCTTGAGTCGGCTGGTGTATCTGCTTGGAATGGAACTGCACGCTTCACACTTGGTTACTTGTGCAGTTGCATCCTGGAGGGTTGTCGGCCAGAAGAAACCTTGCCGGAAAGCTTTGCCGGCAAGTGCTCTTGCGCCAATGTGGTGACCACATATGCCCCCGTGTATCTCTGCCAACAACTTCTATCCATCTTCCCTGGGAATACACTTCAATTTCACACCGTTGAGTCTTCTTCTGTACAGTATGCTATCGACAAACTGGTACATACTTGACTGCCGGGCTACTCTTTCCGCTTCTTCTTGCTCTTCGGGAAGTTCTCCTGTCTGAAGGAAATGGACAATCTGCTGCGCCCATGCTGGAGCTTGCGGCTCGACAACAAGGACCAAAGGCAGATCAGCTGCTGCGGGAGCATCAGCTTCTACGGCAAGAACCTGCGGCTCTGCCGGAGCTTGACGCTCCCCGGCAAACTTGCCGGAGCAAAAGTTGTCGGAAGCGTCTGCTTCAACAAAACAAACCCTGGGGCTTGTCGGAGAACACTGCCCCTCAGCAATGTTTGGTGTTGATCTTGGGGACCTTCGCAACGACGGCTTCGGGAAGCTCTGCCGGAAAGTAGTCACCAGAGATCAACTTCCTCTTCTTGCTTTGTCCAGTTGATGGTGTTACGGTTGGTTGAGTCAGCTTGAGCACGAAAATCCCTGGTTCCATTGTGCAACTTAAGTGCAGCGACTTTGACAGCCGTCGGCAATATCATTCGAGCTCTTGGAACATGTTCCATTTGCAGGCCGTCAAAGTGCTCTTCTAGCTTCCTCACTTCATCAACGTAGGCTTCCATCAACGGACTACGGTAATCTTTGTTCACTTGGCGGACGACAAGTTGCGAGTCACCCCGACAATAAGCTTTTGATCCCAAGGTCCATCATGATCTCGAGACCGGCAAGCAAACCTTCATACTCCGCAGTATTGTTTGTTGCTTGCTCCTTGAGAAAGTGCATCCGGACTACGTACTTGAGGTGCTCTCCGGTGGGTGCGATAAGCAGCACGCCAGCACCGGCGCCTTGCAGCGAGAAGGCACCATCAAAGTACATCAGCCACTCTTTGCTTGCTTCCTTGACTTGAATGCTCGTCTCCGGAATCTCTTCATCTGGCGTTGGTGTCCATTCTGCTATGAATTCTGCCAACGCCCGCTTTTGGATAGTTGATGTGCTTTCAAACTTGAGACCAAAGCTTGACAGGTTCCAATGCCCACTCGACAATCCTGCCCGTTGCTTCGGATGCTGCAGTATCCTCTTCAGCGGAAAGCGAGTGACAACTGTGATCTCATGTGCTTGGAAGTAATGGCAGCTTTCTCGAGGCCATGAGGAGGCCGAAAAGCAATTTCTGCACACCAGAGCACCTCGACCTAGCCCCTCGCAGGAGGGAACCGACAAAGTGGTAGGGCGCTGCACCATCCTTTTTCGCATCTGGTCATGCGTCTGCGTGGATTCGTCCTTGTCGGGACCAGAGCTTTGTCGTGAAGCCCCCCGCTTGTCGCCGGATGTGCTTGCCGTGGTTCTGGCTCGTCATCCGCCTCCCTCTCCGCTACTAACGCAGCACTAACCAATTGATTGGTGTCTGCTATATATAGCAGCAACTTCTCTTGTGGCTTAGGTGCGACAAGTGTTGGAGTGGAGGACAGGTATCTCTTCAAGTCCTGTAGCGCAGCCTCCGCTTTCGGAGTCCATTTCATCGGACCTGCCTTTTTCATAATTTTGAAAAATGGCAGGGCGCGCTCAGCAGACCTAGAGATAAACCTGCTGAGAGCAGCTACGCAACTGGCAAGTCTTCGTACATCCTTGACGCGCTTTGGTGCTTCAATCTGCTCAATGGCCTTGATCTTGTCGGGATTAGCTTCAATCCCTCGTTGAGACACGAAGAACCCGAGAAGCTTGCCGGAAGGGACTCCAAACACGCACTTCTCGGGGTTGAGCTTGAGATTGATCTTGCGCAGATTTGCAAAGGTCTCGTACAAATCTTGAACCAGAGTTGCTTTGTCATTGCTTTTGACCACTATGTCATCCATGTAGGCTTCTACATTTCTGTGCATTTGCGGCTCAAAAGCGTCATGGACTACCCTTGCAAATGTTGAACCAGCATTCTTCAAACCGAAAGGCATCCGTATGAAACAGTATGTGCCACATGGTGTAATGAATGCGGTCTTCTCCTCATCTTCTTCAGCCGTGGAGTCAACAATCTGGTCGATGCGCGCAAGGGAAATGGATCTTTGGGACAAGCTTTATTAACATCCGTGAAGTCAATACAAAGTCTCCATTTTCCATTTGCTTTATGACGACTACAGGATTGGCCAACCACGTAGGGATGGAGCACTCTCCGACAAGGCCTGCTGCTTCCGGTTTCTTGATCTCTTACGCTATGAATTCTTGGCGTTCCACCGCTTGCTTCCTCGACTTTTTGCTTGACGGGCCGTGCATGAGGACAAACGGCCAGCGGTGCTCAATCACTTTCAGGAACACTGGGATGTCTCGACGGTTGCCATGCAAACACGTCGACATTCGCCCGCAGGAAAGCAACGAGCGCCTTTCCTATTTAGGGTCGAGAGGCATCGATGGTAAAGGTACCACCAGCGCCGTCCTCCTTCGCGGGCACCTTCTTGGTCTTTGGCGGAGCTACCATCTTCTTGCACTTGCCGGTGGAGCTCGGTGGTGCGTCCTCGACGGTAGCGCAGCACTCCGAAGAGGTGCGCTTGCCGGAGTAAGCATCAGAGCCCTTGCCGGACTTGGACTCTGTCTTCTTCCGTGCTGGACCACTTCAGAGGCTTGCGTGACTCTACGGATGGTTCCGCTGCATTGACCTCCCGCATCCATTTCTTGAGCTGGCGGTGTGAGGTATGCAGGGAAGCACCTCCGTCAACGCAGAGGACCTCTGTGGCTTTCTGAAACTCCTGCTCATCGGCGTCGTCTTCTTCCATATCTTCGTCGTCGTCATCATCTTCATCCTTGTCGCGCCGCTGGGAGGTCTTTCTCCTTGCCGTTGCTTGGCCTTGCCAAGGCCCCTCCCCGCCGGACGCTTTCTTGCTTGCTCCCCAGCACCTTCCTGGGCCTTCTCTTTGTCGCGCCGCTCGTACTCAGCTCTCTGCTGTTCGACAAGCTGCTCGACCTTCTTGCAGCTCTGGAGGTCGTGGCCCTTGGTACGGTGGATCTTGCAGTACTGCTTGCCGGAGCCGTCCTGCTTGTCGGCGACCGCCACCGACTGGTGGTTGGCATCAGCGGCAATCTCCTTGTCGGAGCCACCAGCCTTGGCATTCTTGTCGCCACCTCCGTTGCCGGACTGCTCAACAGCTAGCACTTCTCTACCTTTCTTCTTCCTGTTGCCTCGCCGCCGACTCTTCTTTGCCGCGGCGGCCTCCTCACTGCCGATCCTGCTTCCGCATTCTCTCTGGAGTCTCCTCCCTTCCTCGGTAGCGTGCACACTTGTCGGCCAAGGCGTACAGCTCATCGACGTCCTTGACTTTGCACATCGCCATCTCCTCCCTCATCCTACGGTTCCGCACATTACGATGAAACGCTACCGATCACCGCGTGGTGGACATCTGGGATGTTGGAGTGCACACGGCTGAATCTCTGAATGAACTTGCGCAGGGACTCTCCTTCCTTCTGGGCGAGCAAATGAAGGTCACTCTCTTGGCCATGAGGTTTGTGGCCACCTATGAAGGCGCCAAAAAACTGATGGCACAGATCTGCCCAAGAGGATATGGAGCTGTCCGGCAAGTGCATGAGCCAAGATCTGACGTTGGGCTTGAGGACGAGCGGGAAGTAGTTGGCGAGGATCTTGTCGTCCCGTCCTCCCGCAGCCTGCACCACGATGGTGTAGATGCTGAGGAACTCCGACGGATGCGTCCTGCCACCATACTTCTCCGGCACGTCTGGTTTGAAGATTTTCTGGCTGGGCCACTTTGGACTTGCCGCAGCTCACGAAAGTGAACGCAGGGCAACCTACCGCAGACGGCAAGTCGTGCCGCTCCTCCGGGCGCGCAGATGTCAACAGAAGGCCCAGCGCTTTGTCGGACCGACGCCGCTTCTCTCCGGCGCCGATGCGAAGTTCGAGCGTCCTCTTGTTGTCGCCATGAAGAACTTGGCGCTGATCGCGGCGAAGCTCATGGATCCGGCGACGCGGTGGAGTCACTGTCGAGGTGGATCCGGTGAGTCGGCGATCTTGGCCTTCGTGGCGGAGAGTGCATGGTGGTTGCACCTCCGACAGTCTCGTCGCCACCGGCTCGTGCCTTGTCGTCTTGCCGCGGCAATGATGGCGTTGGTTGCCGCGGAGCATCGCTGTTGGCAAAGCTGTAGCGACCCGACCTCAGACGGTCAAGCCTCTGTGTATCTGTGCCATCCCTGGATCAGTATGCTGGCACACACAGTACATCAATGTATATTAACGTAAAACTGATATATACCTCATAAGTCACAGCGGAAACAAATAGTCGGGTGTGGAGTCCCATCAACGCCATCGGCAGGTTGAGTGTAGACCGTAACTTGCACTGCACTCTTACCGTCAGAAGTAAATATCTGCAACATGATACGTTGCAGCCGTGTAGGTCAAGACATTGAATGTACCGCAAGATCACAACATGAGTAAACAGATGATAAAACTATACTATATGCAATTTGGCTTTGTGGCTCAGATTCTGATTTTTGCTTGCGTAAAAGCTGATTTTATTTTCCCTACATCAAAGGAATAAATGAAGTCTGTACTATGGAGTTTTCTATCATGACATGGTTCCGCCAACCGATGTCTCATAGCCCAAAATCATCATAAGTTGCCCACAATTAAGTTATCAATCCGGTGTTGAGAGTTCCGAGATAGATCCAAGTCCAGATGCTCAAATTGTCCGTAACCGGGGACACGGCTAATCGATTAGGTTTAAACCCTCTGCAGAGGTTTGTACACTTCACCCACAAGATTCGATCCCTCTCTTTACGTTCTCGCACTTCAGGGTGTTTGAGAACAAGATGACCGAAACATGGTCTTCCGAAGAGTTCCTCTGACCACTGTCCGGTGCTCATCCCATCCTACCGTAGTTCTACATCTGCTAGCACCGCCCCAGCCAGAGTCACAACTAAGGTCAACCAAGCGAGCCCATATTGACTTGCGGTTGCACAGTAAGCTTAGGGCATGAAGTATTCTTCCGTCTCTTTGAGTCTGGGTGAAGCTTTCCGCAAGATGTCATGGCGCTTCTCCATGCATCCCGGCCAACCACTGGTTTCTCCAGGTGCCCGTCCAACCGTCCTTCACCCAAAGAGTGTGTATTGAATTCTTGTCTCGAGTCTTGAAGTCTTGAGGGCTTGAAGATGCAGTCCTTGCAGATGCCATCATGGAGTTGTCGTAATTGACGTAGAGTCCTCCTTCTTCACACCACTCTCGTGCACTCATACCAAACCCTGTCTACTGTAGCGTAGCATTAAAATAAAATATCGTCCCGGGCTTGGTAACAGGGTGATGGATTCCTACCTCATGCATACTACTCAACTACAAGAATTTCAATATCACTACTGAGGGGTGGTTGCAAAGATGCCACTAAATGCAATAAAACATAGGTATGAAACCATGGTCAACGTGAACTTGCCTTGCTGACGATCTTCGAAAACTAGGGACTCGTGGTAGCAAGCTCCGCACTCTGGAAATTCTACCGAGGCAAACAACAAACATAATAAGCATATAGCATATGATCAGTTAACATGACAACATGATAACACAATCACACAAAACAAACGAATCAAAACCCAAAGGAAAAACTCGAAGAAATCCAACTCAAGGTTTTCCTACTTCAAGCAACAACTAAAAATAGTTTTGCATTACAAAAGTTTTCTCAACAGAACCTAATCATGGTTTTATGCTAACTTAACAGAAAAGAATGCATTATGCAACTAGGAGCAAAAAGAATCACCTTAAAATCTATTATAAAACTCCTATTAGGCCTAAAGCAAATTCTAGTAAGAAAAATAAAATAAAAGTTTTATTTATTATAAATAAAAGTTCATGCTCTAAAGTTACAGAAACTAACCTAGAATAATCTATCACATATGAAAAATAAATTTATTTGCTAATTAAAACAATAGGAAAACAGTAGCTAGCTAATTAATTAAGAATAACATGATTCTGATTAAAACTATTTTTTATTAATCCTAAAATGCCCAAATAAATTCCTACGGTTTGGCAATGTCAAAACAAAGTTGTGACAAAAGAATCATAAAAAATAATATTCCTAACTCATTTTATAGCAGATTTACTATTCTGTCTAAATCTAAAATAAAGCAATTCTAAATAATTTTAACATAGCTAACTATATTTTCTACAGAAACTATAAGAAATTTGCAAACCAACAAAAAAAGAATCAACTAAAAATATTAAGTATATTAAAAGATATGAATTTTTCAAATCTGAAACTATTCTGTTAAAACAGAAAACGAAAAATAAAGAAAAACGGCCTAATGGGCCTATCTAACGCCCTGGGCGTAACATAACTAAAACGGGCCCTAGGGTTAAACGGAGTCGGGCCAGTCTAATAAAAAAAACCCTAACTAAAATAAACCGGAACTAAACCGGTTCACTAAAAACTAACGTAACTAAACCGTACCCCTTCGGGGGGATCTAATCTAGACCCTACGTCTAGATCGGACGGTGGGGGGGAGATTCCGGCGACTTACCGGACGTCGACGGCAACGGCGGCTCGGGCGGCGAGTGCTCCGGCGTCTCCGGTGGTCGGGGGCGTCGGCGGAGAGCTCCGGCGGGTGCGGACGGGCGAGGGGGTGGTTTGGTGGAGTCGGTGGAGCTCGGGGGTGGCCGGGGCGAGCTCGGGGTGGCTAATGGCGGCGGCGGCGTTCGGGTACTCCATGAAAAGGGCGGAGGAGGAGAGGGTCGGGAGGCGGGGGGGGACGGGGTGTGGGGGAGGGCATTTATTGGGCGGGGCGGCGACGTGCGCGGGGAGCGAATCGGGAGGGGATCGGGTGGATCCCGAAGATCACGGGATCTCCGGCGAGCGGCGGCGCTCTCGTGCGCGAGGGGGCGAGGGGAGAGGGAGGTGGGGTCCACCGCCGAGGGAGAGGGAGCGGGTTCGGTCGGTTGGCCGACCCGAGGGGTTTCGGCGTGAGGGGGGTGCGGGCTCGGGCTGGCTGCCGGCTCGGCCGCTGGTGGGCCTCGGCCGGGCGCGCGGTTGGGTGGGCTGCCCAGTGCCGGGCTGGGCCACCGGCTGGCTGGTGCTGGGCATTTTTCTTTTTCCATTTTTTTTGAGAAAAATAAAACAGAGATAATATTTAAAATATAAATATTTTATATAGGACATATATGTATATCAAAATGATCAGGGAATATTCCTATCATTTGAACATTTTTTCCAGGCAAAACCCAAAGTTTATAAAAATCATTTTTTCCAAAATTCAAATAAAACTCAAATTTGAAAGGGGGTTTCAAGGCACTTTCAAATGACTTTCAATTTGATTCTTTTTACTTCCAACTCATATTTCATATAATTGAAGAAGTCATTTTATCTTCCCTCATGAAAATCATTGAGTTGCATAAAGTTTTGAATTTGAAATATTCTCAAATGAAATTCAATTCTTTTCAAAACCCTTTTCATTTCAAATGGAAGAAGTCATTTCATCTTCACTCTAGGGTTTTGATGTTGGAATGGAATTGAATTCATTGAGATCCAAAAGGCAAAGGGAAAGTTTGGGAAAGTCATTTCATTCCCTCTCATTCAACTTTCAAAAAGTTTCAAATTACACTCAATTTCACTCAATCAATCACACAACAAACAATCAATCAATCAAAACTATTTATTTATTATAACATTCCAAGATTTAGAATTTTGGGATGTTACAAATCTACCACACTTAAAATGAATCTCGTCCTCGAGATTCGAAGAGGCTAGCAAGAAAGGGTTAGGATTTGGGGTGCGCTAGCAAATCCGTCGATCAGAATGGTCTAGTGTGCTACCACACTTAAAAGCAGGGTTATGGTTCCAACAAACTCAGATACTTCCTCTAGAGTGCCGACAATTTATGTCTCTTCACATATCTTACAATAGCTCCTTTATTAACGCTCTTACATCGAGGAAGCATAGAGTTTTCCTCAAAATCTTGGGTCGGTTCATCAAAGTTGAAGTTAAATCGAGACTGGATCTTCTTAGCTGATAGGTCTGTGTCCATTCTAGACAACTATCGAAATACTCATGGTGGTCTACCTTTAATGGTTTCTCCTGCAGAAAACTGGTCTGGGTTGAACCTAACCGTATGATATACGATTGGCAAAGGTTGCCTGTAAAGGGGTTCCATCGTCCTAACATTCTATGGTTTTATGGCTTATCGCGTCGACACTCTTCTAAGGTTTTCGAGGCTCTCTGATTTTCCATCAACATATGATAGTTCATGATAGAAGTCTCCGGTATGGGGGCCAATCCATCCCGTACTTGAATCATTACCACATACGTAAATAGTGAATCACGTATTCTAACACTTGGGCATACTCACAAGCATTGCAGATTTTCTCTTGTTCTCGAACTGGGTTCGAGTAAATCCTTTGGTTCAGCAAGCCAAACAAAACATCTATCGTTCTTCACAACTCTTGGGTTTTCGTAACCTCCTAAAAATGTCGGATGATCAAACTCGGAGTTTTCTTCCGGAATATGCTCCTACAGCAAGAGTGTGCTTGCTTATTATTAACTCCTGGGCCTGTGGGTTATGGGCCCACTTCAACTCTTGTACAAGTTTAATTCATCCTTCCTAGGATTATCATTCCATATTCCAACATTACATCTCCTGTAAATCCAATAGTACTTCTTCCTTCATACCCTTGTGGTGACGATCATCTGAAACTCCAACTTATTTTGTCCAGCTTCCTCGCTATGGGCCGTCATGAATAACACATTTCTTTCTTCCTTGATCCTGTGGCTTTACGGAGTACTATGACACCAAAAAATGCACTAGTTTATCCACAAATCTCATTATTTTCCATATCAAATCTTTTAGTACATCCTTAACCATTTTCGTAGAATTCCAAATACCAAAAGTTTATTACAAATGCTGCCACCCACATGGTTCGGTATGGTCGGACATTACTTCCAACTTTATTCATTTATCCTCCTCGAGGATTCTTTAGTCCTTGGAATTGTGCGACATGCCTTGAAATCTTCAATCTTCTGTTTCATCGTGGTGGCCTTGAGCTTCACCTCCATCATCTCTGCATGCACTTCTCTTAGGTATTCTGAGTATAACGGAGTCTTGCTTCAAGTATTTCTCCGATCTGGCGTATGGCTTCCATGGCTGCTTCACGAACAGCATCGAAGAAAGTTGCTTGTGGCACACGTGAGATGAAAAAGTACTGCCCCATCATCTTTGGGCAAACTCCTTTCAAACGGTGGAGGTGTACCTCCACATACCAAAGTTCCACTCCCTTTTGCATGAAGGGGTAGCCTTTGTAGACTGCATCTCCTTCAAGGTGAATATGCTTCATCATGTCCTTCAGGATCTTGGGTAATCATGATCACTCGTCAGGTCATGATTGTTTCCGGACCTTTAAGGAAGGACTCATAAAGGGTTGTCATCTGCATGTGTAGGATAAGAGGGTGCTCGAACAAAGATTGTATCTCCATGGGGAAATTGCAATTGTCTCGAGAAAAGTTTGGTGTCCAGCTTGTCCATGGGTTCAAGATTTCGAGTGCAGTTGAGATAGAAAGAGAAAGCAAATACCCACCCATCAACAAAAGAATCCTAGCTCAAAATTACCGTTTGTAATGGGCCGTTCTACTATGGTTTCGTTTCTAAGTCCTCATTTCTTCAGGTCTTCAATGCTCGGGAGTTTACAATTCCTGATGCTTTTCCCATATGAAGGCCTTCTACCATTCTTCCGTAACTTACGTCTCTCATGGTTGAAATAAATACAAGCCTACGAATATCGCATCTATCCAACCATTTAATAAACACAAAAAAATATAGCAACCAAGCATTCATTTATTCAATCAATTCTACAGTATCGCCACCCACATAAATTGGTATGGTCAGATACTTAAATCGAGAAGGCGTTTATCTTTATTTCTCTCATGGTGGGATACTACTAAGCTAATTTACCGAACTTGATCATTGTCCCCATTGGGGCTTCTTACGTGTGGACTTAATCTCCTCGAATTTTTACGCTAGATTTTCCCTGTCGACGCGGAGTTTCTTGTGACGACCCTGTATGTCCTGAAGTTGTTCCTTGAGCTTCTGGATTTCAACGTCCTTGGCATGAGACATGGTCCTGCTGTTTTTCAGTTCCTGACGCATTCTCGGGATCTCGAGGTTCTCCTCTTCCAGCTTGTTTACCTTCAGCCTCTGAGTCTTGACCTCTTCTCGTAGTGCTTCATTGTCAAACAGGGCTTCCAGGAGGTCCATCTGAAGATTCTTGATGTATTGTTCTAGATCCCGATTGTATACTAACAAAGGGGAGAACTTCGTCTTTTGCGCTTCCGTCAAGGCAATAGTTGCTCCATCAAACTTCTGCCATCCAATCCTTCCAAAGAAGTGTGGTTTTAGTGCAAAGACGATGACGGTAGCATAAGCGTGCAATAGCATCATGGACGGCAGTGTTGATGCCCATATCACGATCACCATTTATAGTTCAAGGCGATGTCTGCGGTCTTGGGGTCTTCTTTACGACCAAAAACTTGGGTCTTGACTCCCCATGATCTAGACGTCCTCTTAGTTGCCTTGATCTCGTGCATCGGTAACTTCAGCAGACGACTAGCTCCACAAGGAAGGGGCCTCCAAGAACCTTCTCGTAGTGTTCTCTTTTGTTCAGAATGTAGCTCTCCATCTATAGTTTGAAATAAGGAAGGTTCAGTAAAAGAAATTAGGTGTTACGAGAGTAGTACAGAACAAAGGTCATTCCTATTGGGGTCTTCATATCACTAAGTCATTTTCTAGGGTCACGTCCTACAGCCAACATGTGCTCTGATACCATCTCTGTAGCGACCCGACCTCGACGGTCAAGCCTCTGT
Organism: Aegilops bicornis; assembly: GCA_021605145.1. Lineage (NCBI taxonomy): Eukaryota > Viridiplantae > Streptophyta > Magnoliopsida > Poales > Poaceae > Aegilops > Aegilops bicornis. The sequence continues at coordinate 168,039,835 of CM038672.1, forward strand.
GTATCTGTGCCATCCTCGGATCGATATCTTTGGCACTCACAAGACATCAATGTATATATCAAAGTGCAATCACATGTATAATTAACGTAAAACTGATATATACCTCATAAGTCACAGCGGAAACAAATAGTCGGGTGTGGAATCCCATCAACGCCATCGGCAGGTTGAGTGTAGACCGTAACCCTGTACCGTACTCTTACTCGTCGGAAGTAAATATCTGCAACATGATACGTTGCAGCCGTGTAGGTCAGTACATTGAATGTACCGGCAAGATCACAACATGAGTAAACAGATGATAAAACTATACTATATGCAATTTGGCTTTGTGGCTCTGTATCTGAGTTTTGCTTGCGTAAAAGCTGATTTTATTTTCCCTACATCAAAGGAATAAATGAAGTCTGTACTATGGAGTTTTCTATCATGACATGGTTCCGCCAACCGATGTCTCATAGCCCAAAATCATCATAAGTTGCCCACAATTAAGTTATCAATCCGGTGTTGAGAGTTCCGAGATAGATCCAAGTCCAGATGCTCAAATTGTCCGTGAATCGGGACACGGCTAATCGATTAGGTTTAAACCCTCTGCGCAGAGGTTTGTACACTTTACCCGCAAGATTCGATCCCTCTCTTTACGTTCTCGCACTTCAGGTGGTTGAGAACAAGATGACCAAAACATGGTCTTCCGAAGAGTTCCTCTGACCACTGTCCGGTGCTCATCCCATCCTACCGTAGTTCTACATCTGCTAGCACCGTCCCAGCCAGAGTCACAACTAAGGTCAACCAAGCCAGAGCCCATATTGACTTGCGGTTGCACGGTAAGCTTCCGGGCATGAAGTATTCTTCCGTCTCTTTGAGTGCAGGTGAAGCTTTCCATAAGATGTCATGGCGCTTCTCCATGCATCCCGCCAACCATCGGTTTCTCCTGTGGTGCCCGCTAACTGCTCCTTCACCCAAAGAGTGTGTATTGAATTCTTGTCTCGAGTCTTGAAGTCTTGAGGCCTTGAAGATGCAGTCCTTGCAGATGCCATCATGGAGTTGTCGTCATTGACGAGAGTCCTCCTTCTTCACACCACTCTCGTGCACTCATACCAAACCCGTCTCTTTGTAGCGTAGCATTAAAATAAAATATCGTCCGGGCTTGGTAACAGGGTGATGGATTCCTACCTCATGCATACTACTCAACTACAAGAATTTCAATATCACTACTGAGGGGTGGTTGCAAAGATGCCACTAAATGCAATAAAACATAGGTATGAAAGCATGGTCAACGTGAACTTGCCTTGCTGACGATCTTCGAAAACTAGGGACTCGTGGTAGCAAGCTTCGCACTCCGGAAATTCTACCGAGGCAAACAACAAACATAATAAGCATATAGCATATGATCAGTTAACATGACAACATGATAACACAATCACACAAAACAAACGAATCAAAAACCAAAGGAAAAACTCGAAGAAATCCAACTCAAGGTTTTCCTACTTCAAGCAACAACTAAAAATAGTTTTGCATTACAAAAGTTTTCTCAACAGAACCTAATCATGGTTTTATGCTAACTTAACAGAAAAGAATGCATTATGCAACTAGGAGCAAAAAGAATCACCTTAAAATCTATTATAAAACTCCTATTAGGCCTAAAGCAAATTCTAGTAAGAAAAATAAAATAAAAGTTTTATTTATTATAAATAAAACTTCATGCTCTAAAGTTACAGAAACTAACCTAGAATAATCTATCACATATGAAAAATAAATTTATTTGCTAATTAAAACAATAGGAAAACAGTAGCTAGCTAATTAATTAAGAATAACATGATTCTGATTAAAACTATTTTTTTATTAATCCTAAAATTCCCAAATAAATTCCTACGGTTCGGCAATGTCAAAACAAAGTTGTGACAAAAGAATCATACAAAAATAATATTCATAACTCATTTTTTATCATATTTACTATTCTGTATAAATCTAAAATAAAGCAATTCTAAATAATTTTAACATAGCTAACTATATTTTCTAAAGAAACTATCATAAATTTGCAAACCAACAAAAAAAGAATCAACTAAAAATATTAAGTATATTAAAAGATATGAATTTTTCAAATCTGAAACTATTCTGTTAAAACAGAAAACGAAAATAAAGAAAAATGGCCTAATGGGCCTATCTAACGCCCTGGGCGTAACATAACTAAAATGGGCCCTAGGGTTAAACGGAGTCGGGCCGGTCTAATAAAAAAAACCCTAACTAAAATAAACCGGAACTAAACCAGTTCACTAAAAACTAACGTAACTAAACCGTACCCCTTCGGGGGGATCTAATCTAGACCCTACGTCTAGATCGGACGGTGGGGGGAGATTCCGGCGACTTACCGGACGTCGACGGCGACGGCTTTCGGCGGCGAGTGCTCCGCGTCTCCGGTGGTCGGGGCGTCGGCGGAGAGCTCCGTGAGTGCGGACGGGCGAGGGTGGTTTGGTGGAGTCGGTGGAGCTTCGGGGTGGCAGGCGTGCTCGGGTGGCTAATGGCGGCGGCGGCGTTCGGGTACTCATGAAAAGGGCGGAGGAGGAGGAGAGGGTCGGGAGGGGGCGAGGGGGGGACGGGGTGAGGGGAGGCATTTATAGGGGGGCGACGGCGCTGGGAGCGAATCGGGAGGGGATCGGGTGGATCCCGAAGATCACGGGATCTCCGGCGAAGGCGGCGCCTCGTCGCGAGGGGCGAGGGGAGAGGAGGTGGGGTCCACCGCCGAGGGAGAGGGAGCGGGTTCGGTCGGTTGGCCGACCCGAGGGGTTTCGGCGTGAGGGGGTGCGGGCTGGCTCGGCTCGGGCCGCTTCGGCCGCTGGCCGGGCGCTGGTGGTTGATTGGGCTGCCCAGTCTTGGCTGGGCGATCGGCCTGGCCGGGTGCTGGGCATTTTTTCTTTTTCCATTTTTTTTGAGAAAAATAAAAACAGAGATAATATTTAAAATATAAATATTTTATATAGGACATATATGTATATCAAAATGATCAGGGGAATATTCCCTATCATTTGAACATTTTTTCCAGGGGCAAAACCCAAAGTTTATAAAAATCATTTTTTCCAAAATTCAAATAAAACTCAAATTTGAAAGGGGGTTTCAAGGCACTTTCAAATGACTTTCAATTTGATTCTTTTTAACTTCCAACTCATATTTCATATAATTGAAGAAGTCATTTTATCTTCCCTCATGAAAATCATTGAGTTGCATAAAGTTTTGAATTTGAAATATTCTCAAATGAAATTCAATTCTTTTCAAAACCCTTTTCATTTCAAATGGAAGAAGTCATTTCATCTTCACTCTAGGGTTTTGATGTTGGAATGGAATTGAATTCATTGAGATCCAAAAAGGCAAAGGGGAAAGTTTGGGAAAGTCATTTCATTCCCTCTCATTCAACTTTCAAAAAGTTTCAAATTACACTCAATTTCACTCAATCAATCACACAACAAACAATCAATCAATCAAAACTATTTATTTATTATAACATTCCAAGATTTAGAATTTTGGGATGTTACAAATCTACCACACTTAAAATGAATCTCGTCCTCGAGATTCGAAGAGGCTAGCAAGAAAGGGTTAGGATTTGGGGGTCTGCTAGCAAATCCGTCGATCGAAATGGTCTAGTGTGCTACCACACTTAAAAGCAGGGTTATGGTTCCAACAAACTCAGATACTTCCTCTAGAGTGCCGACAATTTATGTCTCTTCACATATCTTACAATAGCTCCTTTATTAACGCTCTTCTGTCAGAAGCATAGAGTTTTCCTCAAAATCTTGGGTCGGTTCATCAAAGTTGAAGTTCGTCCGAGACTGGATCTTCTTAGCTGATAGGTCTGTCCATTCTAGACAACTATCGAAATACTCATGGTGGTCTACCTTTAATGGTTTCTCCTGCAGAAAACGGGTGCAGGTTGAACCTCACCGTATGATCTCTGATTGGCAGCAGTTGCTGTAAAGGGGTTCCATCGTCCTACCATTCTATGGTTTTATGGCTTATCGCGTCGACACTCTTCTAAGGTTTTCGAGGCTCTCTGATTTTCCATCAACATATGATAGTTCATGATAGAAGTCTCCGGTATGGGGCCAATCCATCCTGCATTTGAATCATTACCACATACGTAAATAGTGAATCACGTATTCTAACACTTGGGCATACTCACAAGCATTGCAGATTTTCTCTTGTTCTCGAACTGGGTTCGAGTAAATCCTTTGGTTCAGCAAGCCAAACAAAACATCTATCGTTCTTCACAACTCTTGGGTTTTCGTAACCTCCTAAAAATGTCGGATGATCAAACTCGGAGTTTTCTTCCGGAATATGCTCCTACAGCAAGAGTGTGCTTGCTTATTATTAACTCCCGGGCCTGTGGGTTATGGGCCCACTTCAACTCTTGTACAAGTTTAATTCATCCTTCCTAGGATTATCATTCCATATTCCAACATTACATCTCCTGTAAATCCAATAGTACTTCTTCCTTCATACCCTTGTGGTGACGATCATCTGAAACTCCAACTTATTTTGTCCGACTTCACGCTATGGGCCGTCATGAATAACACATTTCTTTCTTCCTTGATCCTGTGGCTTTACGGAGTACTATGACACCAAAAAATGCACTAGTTTATCCATAAATCTCATTATTTTCCATATCAAATCTTTTAGTACATCCTTAACCATTTTTCGTAAATTCCAAATACCAAAAGTTTATTACAAATGCTGCCACCCACATGGTTCGGTATGGTCAGACATTACTTCCAACTTTATTCATTTATCCTCCTCGAGGATTCTTTAGTCCCGCTGGAATTGTGCGACATGCGCCTTGAAATCTTCAATCTTCTGTTTCATCGTGGTGGCCTTGAGCTTCACCTCCATCATCTCTGCATGCACTTCTCTTAGGTATTCCTGAGTATAACGGAGTCTTGCTTCAAGTATTTCTCCGATCTGGCGTATGGCTTCCATGGCTGCTTCACGAACGGCATCGAAGAAAGTTGCTAGTGGCACACGTGAGATGAAAAAGAACTGCCCCATCATCTTTTGTCAAAATCCTTTCTAACGGTGGAGGTGTACCTCCACATACCAAAGTTCCACTCCCTTTTGCATGAAGGGTAGCCTTTGTAGACCGTGCATCTCCTTCAAGGTGAATATGCTTCATCATGTCCTTCAGGATCTTCGGGTAATCATGATCACTCGTCAGGGTCATGATTGTTTCCGGACCTTTAAGGAAGGACTCATAAAGGGTTGTCATCTGCATGTGTAGGATAAGAGGGGTGCTCAGAACAAAGAATGTATCTCCATGGGGAAATTGCAATTGTCTCTAGAAAAGTTTGGTGTCCAGTTGTCCATGGGTTCAAGATTTCGGGGTCTGGTTGAGATAGAAAGAGAAAGCAAATACCCACCCATCAACAAAAGAATCCTAGCTCAAAATTACCGTTTGTAATGGGCCGTTCTACTATGGTTTTGTTTCTAAGTCCTCAATGCTTCAGGTCTTCAATGCTCTGTAGTTTCCAATTCCTGATGCTTTTCCCATATGAAGGCCTTCTACCATTCTTCCGTAACTTACGTCTCTCATGGTTGAAATAAATACAAGCCTACGAATATCGCATCTATCCAACCATTTAATAAACACAAAAAAAATAGCAACCAAGCATTCATTTATTCAATCAATTCTACAGTATCGCCACCCACATAAATTGGTATGGTCAGATACTTAAATCGAGAAGGCGTTTATCTTTATTTCTCTCATGGTGGGATACTACTAAGCTAATTTACCTGGAACTTGATCATTGTCCCCATTGGGGCTTCTTACGTGTGGACTTAATCTCCTCGAATTTTTACGCTAGATTTTCCCTGTCGACGCGGAGTTTCTTGTGACGACCTGTATGTCCTGAAGTTGTTCCTTGAGCTTACGGATTTCAACGTCCTTGGCATGAGACATGGTCCTGCTGTTTTTCAGTTCTCGACGCATTCTCGGGATCTCGAGGTTCTCCTCTTCCAGCTTGTTTACCTTGACCTCACGAGTCTTGACCTCTTCTCGTAGTGCTTCATTGTCAAACAGGGCTTCCGGAGGTCCATCGAAGATTCTTGATGTATTGTTCTAGATCCCGATTGTATACTAACAAAGGGGGGAGAACTTCGTCTTTTGCGCTTCCGTCAAGGCAATAGTTGCTCCATCAAACTTCTGCCATCCAATCCTTCCAAAGAAGTGTGGTTTTAGTGCAAAGACGATGGCGGTAGCATAAGCGTGCAATAGCATCATGGACGGCGATGTTGATGCCCATATCACGATCACCATTTATAGTTCGAAGTCGATGTCTGCAGTCTTGGGGTCTTCTACGACCAAAAACTTGGGTCTTGACTCCCCATGATCTAGGCGTCCTCTTAGTTGCCTTGATCTCGTGCATCGGTAACTTCAGCAGCCTGACTAGATCCACAAGGAAGGGGCCTCCAAGAACCTTCTCGTAGTGTTCTCTTTTGTTCAGAATGTAGCTCTCCATCTATAGTTTGAAATAAGGAAGGTTCAGTAAAAGAAATTAGGTGTTACGAGAGTAGTACAGAACAAAGGTCATTCCTATTGGGGTCTTCATATCACTAAGTCATTTTCTAGGGTCACGTCCTACAGCCAACATGTGCTCTGATACCATCTCTCAGAAGCGACCCGACCTCGGCAGTCAAGCCTTCAGGTATCTCATGCCATCCTCGGATCAAGATATCTGGCACTCACAAGTACATCAATGTATATATCAAAGTGCAATCACATGTATAATTAACATAAAACTGATATATACCTCATAAGTCACAATGAAACAAATAGTCGGGTGTGGAGTCCCATCAACGCCATCGGCAGGTTGAGTGTAGACCGTAACCTGCACTGCACTCTTACTCGTCGGAAGTAAATATCTGCAACATGATACCTTGCAGCCGTGTAGGTCAAGACATTGAATGTACCGGCAAGATCACAACATGAGTAAACAGATGATAAAACTATACTATATGCAATTTGGCTTTGTGGCTCAGATTCGAGTTTTGCTTATGTAAAAGCTGATTTTATTTTCCCTACATCAAAGGAATAAATGAAGTCTGTACTATGGAGTTTTCTATCATGACATGGTTCCGCCAACCGATGTCTCATAGCCCAAAATCATCATAAGTTGCCCACAATTAAGTTATCAATCCGGTGTTGAGAGTTCCGAGATAGATCCAAGTCCAGATGCTCAAATTGTCCGTGAATCGGGACACGGCTAATCGATTAGGTTTAAACCCTCTGCAGAGGTTTGTACACTTTACCCGCAAGATTCGATCCCTCTCTTTACGTTCGCACTTCGTGGTGGTTGAGAACAAGATGACCAAACATGGTCTTCGAAGAGTTCCTCGACCACCGTCCGGTGCTCATCCCATCCTACCGTAGTTCTACATCTGCTAGCACCGGCCCCAGCCAGAGTCACAACTAAGGTCAACCAAGCGAGCCCATATTGACTTGCGGTTGCAGGTAAGCTTCCGGGCATGAAGTATTCTTCCGTCTCTTTGAGTCCGGGTGAAGCTTTCCGCAAGATGTCATGGCGCTTCTCCATGCATCCCGCCAACCTTGGTTTCTCCAGGTGCCCACAACCGTCCTTCACCCAAAGAGTGTGTATTGAATTCTTGTCTCGAGTCTTGAAGTCTTGAGGCCTTGAAGATGCAGTCCTTGCAGATGCCATCATGGAGTTGTCGTCATTGACGTAGAGTCCTCCTTCTTCACACCACTCTCGTGCACTCGTACCAAACCCTGTCATCTGTGGCGTAGCATTAAAATAAAATATCGTCCGGGCTTGGTAACAGGGTGATGGATTCCTACCTCATGCATACTACTCAACTACAAGAATTTCAATATCACTCTCGAGGGGTGGTTGCAAAGATGCCACTAAATGCAATAAAACATAGGTATGAAAGCATGGTCAACGTGAACTTGCCTTGCTGACGATCTTCGAAAACTAGGGACTCGTGGTAGCAAGCTTCGCACTCCGGAAATTCTACCGAGGCAAACAACAAACATAATAAGCATATAGCATATGATCAGTTAACATGACAACATGATAACACAATCACACAAAACAAACGAATCAAAAACTAAAGGAAAAACTTGAAGAAATCCAACTCAAGGTTTTCCTACTTCAAGCAACAACTAAAAATAGTTTTGCATTACAAAAGTTTTCTCAACAGAACCTAATCATGGTTTTATGCTAACTTAACAGAAAAGAATGCATTATGCAACTAGGAGCAAAAGAATCACCTTAAAATCTATTATAAAACTCCTATTAGGCCTAAAGCAAATTCTAGTAAGAAAAATAAAATAAAAGTTTTATTTATTATAAATAAAAGTTCATGCTCTAAAGTTACAGAAACTAACCTAGAATAATCTATCACATATGAAAAATAAATTTATTTGCTAATTAAAACAATAGGAAAACAGTAGCTAGCTAATTAATTAAGAATAACATGATTCTGATTAAAACTATTTTTTTATTAATTCTAAAATGCCCAAATAAATTCCTACGGTTAGGCAATGTCAAAACAAAGTTGTGACAAAAAGAATCATAAAAAAATAATATTCCTAACTCATTTTATAGCAGACTTACTATTCTGTCTAAATCTAAAATAAAGCAATTCTAAATAATTTTAACATAGCTAACTATATTTTCTACAGAAACTATAAGAAATTTGCAAACCAACAAAAAAGAATCAACTAAAAATATTAAGTATATTAAAAGATATGAATTTTTCAAATCTGAAACTATTCTGTTAAAACAGAAAACAAAAAATAAAGAAAAACGCCCTAATGGGCCTATCTAACGCCCTGGGCGTAACATAACTAAAACGGGCCCTAGGGTTAAACGGAGTCGGGCCGGTCTAATAAAAAAAACCCTAACTAAAATAAACCGGAACTAAACCGGTTCACTAAAAACTAACCTAACTAAACCGTACCCCTTCGGGGGGATCTAATCTAGACCCTACGTCTAGATCGGACGGTGGGGGGAGATTCCGGCGACTTACCGGACGTCGACGGCGACGGCGGCTCGGGCGGCGAGTGCTCCGGCGTCTCCGGTGGTCGGGGGCGTCGGCGGAGAGCTCCGGCGGGTGCGGACGGGCGAGGGGGGTGGTTTGGTGGAGTCGGTGGAGCTCGGGGGTGGCCGGGGCGTGCTCGGGGTGGCTAATGGCGGCGGCGGCGTTCGGGTACTCCGGCGAGTGCGGGCGGAGGGAGGAGAGGGTCGGGGAGGGGGCGAGGGGGGGGAATGGGGTGAGGGGGAGGGCATTTATAGGGCGGGGGCGGCGACGTGCGCGGGGAGCGAATCGGGAGGGGATCGGGTGGATCCCAAGATCACGGATCTCCGTGAAGCTGCGCCTCGGCGCGCGGGGGCGTGGGGGGAGAGGGAGGTGGGGTCCACCGTCAGCGAGGGAGAGGGGAGCGGGGTTCGGTCGGTTGGCCGACCCGGAGGGGTTTCGGCGTGAGGGGGGGTGCGGGCTGGCTCGCTGGGCCGGCTCGGCCGCCTGGTGGGCCGCCTGGCTGGCGGTTGGGTGGGCTGCCCAGTGTCTTTGGCTGGGCGGCCGCTGGTGCCTGGGCATTTTTCTTTTTCCATTTTTTGAGAAAAATAAAACAGAGATAATATTTAAAATATAAATATTTTATATAGGACATATATATATCAAAATGATCAGGGAATATTCCCTATCATTTGAACATTTTTCCAGGGGCAAAACCCAAAGTTTATAAAAATCATTTTTTCCAAAATTCAAATAAAACTCAAATTTGAAAGGGGTTTCAAGGCACTTTCAAATGACTTTCAATTTGATTCTTTTTAACTTCCAACTCATATTTCATATAATTGAAGAAGTCATTTTATCTTCCCTCATGAAAATCATTGAGTTGCATAAAGTTTTGAATTTGAAATATTCTCAAATGAAATTCAATTCTTTTCAAAACCCTTTTCATTTCAAATGGAAGAAGTCATTTCATCTTCACTCTAGGGTTTTGATGTTGGAATGGAATTGAATTCATTGAGATCCAAAAAGGCAAAGGGGAAAGTTTGGGAAAGTCATTTCATTCCCTCTCATTCAACTTTCAAAAAGTTTCAAATTACACTCAATTTCACTCAATCAATCACACAACAAACAATCAATCAATCAAAACTATTTATTTATTATAACATTCCAAAATTTGGAATTTTGGGATGTTACAAAAGCCGATGAGGCTCTGGATAGTGGCCCTCCACTCGTCGACCTTGTTGGCCGTTGGAGGGTAGTCGAGGAGCAGCTGAGCTCTCGCCAGAGCCTGCTGGAGTAGTGGGTGGCATTGGCGAACGGTGCGAGGAGCAGGATATGCTCGAACTTCTAACTACGTTAGAAGGAGCAGCACCCCGTCCAGGCGACCGTATCTCACTCGTGCCAGCATGTTGGCGCGGATGCTGGTCTTGAGGGTCTCGATCCAACGAACGTATGGCATTGTGAACGCCATGACGTTGTTGGTCAGCGTCTCTGAGATGGGCGCGGGGATGCGCGACGCCGAGGTTTACGGGCCTTGTCTTTGGACTTGGCAACGCCACGAACACCTTCGTCGGCGCCCGTTCCTCCGCCACGTCTGCCCCACCACCCGCTTTGCTGCGGTGAGGGTGGAGTACGACGCGGACGGCTCTGCCGCCCGAAGCCTTCTTCTTCGGTGGCATGTTGAGGAAGATGTTGAGGACGCTGCTCGTGTGAACGTCGGATCAGATTCACACGGCCTCGACGCCCTACAGCGCGCCAAAGATGTCGGGAGGCTGATCGTACCCACGAACACCTACGGGGCGGCGGACCAGGCCCCTTTGTGGTTCGGAGGGGGGCGGAGATCGCATGAAGAGCGGATCGAGACGAGGCACACGAGCAGTTTACCCAGCTTCGGAGCTCTCCGGAGAGATAAAACTCCTACTGCTGCTTGTTTTATGTATTGTGTTCTTGCTAGGGAGCGATGCGAGCTACAAAACCTAGCGTGAGCGTATCTGGTCTCTAGTGAGTCGAATGAACCGAACCTCCAACCCCTTCTACGTTGCGCATGGGCCTCCTTTTATATGCTCAAGGGTCTCCGGCGGTGGCAACATAGGCGAGGGTACAAATGTAAAAACAGGAGTTGGTACACCTACCGAGCGATTATGCGATGCAAAATACCTAACTCGGCGGCAAGGGACAAAAGCAATAAATGCCCGTCGGTGTCGCCCAAACAAAGGCAACAGAGACCGTCAGTGCGCCACCGCTCGCCACGATGGCAAACTTGTCAGCGCCGCTTATCGCTGCTCTCCGCTGGCTGCACAGCCTCTCGACACGCGCGCATGGAATGGTCCCATGGTGACACGTTGCTGGATGAGCTGGAGCGGAGATGGAGATAGGTTGCTTGCCGCGGCAAGTGCCTTGCCGCGGCCGAATCCTTGTCGCGTCCGGAGGCTTGTCGCGCTCCGTGCCTTCCCGGCAAGCTCCTCTTGCCGGGGCCTTGTCTTCTGCATGCCTTGAGTGGCCTTCCCGGCAAGCTCCTCTTGCCGGGGCCTTGTCTTCTTAATCAAATACTTTGTTCTTGAATGGCTCCAAAGGAGCCACGGAGGATCTTGGCAGTGACGAGGCAAAACCCTGCCGCGGGGTGCTGCAACTGTCCGTGCACGAGTACGGGATACTAGGATACCCCTACTCTAGTACACCGACACAATCCCAATGAAGGAAGTCTTCTATCATTTAACCTTATTTTCTAAAAGAGAGATGGGTAAGAAACATGTAGAAAATATTATAAGAATGCTATAAAATTTCATGATGCAAGGATACACACACGCTTCTTAGAATGGAGTTGACATTCTTTTCTTTGGATCGAGCGGACTAGTTCTTTGGCCACTGGAATCTGCTTATTATCAGTGGGAGTTGGGTTTCTCTGTGCTGGAGCAGTATCTATGAAAAATGGAGTTGATTTATTATCTCCTGGCGTTTGCATCTTTTGCAAACACCTGGTTTGTAAACCTTTAGATTCTAACATAGCCGTCTTCCCCTTGCATGCCTTATATAGAAGAATGGTGCTTCAATTATAAAACATGGTACAACAGAGATGGAATATGTACTGAAGAATAGAAAGGCATGACATATTGACATGTATTCCCTCCACCCATAAACAAATGGATGGGTCTAGGCGTATTTCAGTTCTAGATACATCCAGTTTTATCCATTTCTGCGACATGTAATCCGGACGGAGGGAGTATGATGTAAGAGCTAGGGATACGACAGGACAACACAGTAAAAAAACACTGAAAACCCACTGCAGAACCAAAGTAATCAAACCCACTGATATGAGATAGTACACTCATGCAGCTCAGGATGCAAAACTACCAGGCAGTTTTCCTTACAAAAATCAACATTGTGGCCTTTAATCATACATTTTGCTACAACTAAATTTAGATCAGATAAAGGTTGGATTCACGCCGATTAACAAAATACATGCTGATGTAAAAATATAGTGATATACAATAGGTACTTACATCTACATTGGAGCATAGAGAATTCCTGCAAGAATCTTTCCTCACAGACGATACCAGTGGAGAAATTCTTCTATCTGTTAAGCTTATTTTTCTAAAAGAGAGATGGGTAAGAAACATGTAGAAAATATGATCAACATGCTATAAAATTTCATGATGCAAGGATACGCACACGCTTCTTAGAATGGAGTTGACATATTTTTGCTGGACTAGAGCGGACTAGTTCTTTGGCCACTCGAATCTGCTTATTATCAGTAGGAGTTGGGTTTCTCTGTGTTGGAGCAGTATCTATACAAACAGGAGTTGGTTTATTATCTCCTGGCATTTGGATCTTTTGCAAAGACCTGGTTTGTAACCCTTCAGATTCTAACATAGTCGTCTTCCCCTTGCATGCCTTGTATAGAAGAATGGTGCTTCAATTATAAAACATGCTACAATAGAGAGTTGGAATAGGTACTGAAGAATAGAAAGGCATGACATATTGACATGTATTCCCTCCATCCGAAAAAATGGATGGGTCTAGGTGTATTTCAGTTCTAGATACATCCTTTTTTATCCATCTCGGCAACATGTAATCCGGACGGAGGGAGTATGGTGTAAGAGCTAGGGATACGCCAAGACAACACAGTAAAAAAAACACTAGTTGAATGTAAAATTGTATGCGGAATACGTACAGAAAAAACTAAGGCAACATACACGTGTATGATTGGGAAACTAAGATGGCATTGCAACAGAGCACTAGAACAACACTTCAATGTAAAAAACATGGTACGGTGAGCGGATGAAGTACATCTTGATGAATAACAATGCATAAGATATTCGAAGCATGATGTCCAAATTAAGCAGATGGCATTGCGATAGAGTAGAATGACAGTACTTGAATTTGAAAACATGTTATCATGAATGTAATAGGTACTGAAAAACAGGAAGGCATGACATATTTACATGCATGATCACCATGATAAGCACATGGCATTGCAACAGAGTAGATACACTCCAGGATATTATATGCATGTTGTACCCATATCACGGGCCAAGTTAGAGCAAGGACCTTGTGGGGTGAAGAGGATTCAACATCTTTCTGCAAGTCTTTTGAAGAACTACCTTTACATGTTCCATCATATTGGGTATCATTGACATCAAGTTTATTGGCCTTACATTGCTCAGTGAGGTTCTTGTGGATATATCAGTGTGTGCAATTATATCTTACATGCATGGAAGACAACTAGTAGTTAGATTTATGTAATGAGTGCCTATAGGAGACGACATAAATAGTAGGACTGGGGATAACTAGCAGCAACAGGTCTCAAAAACTAACGGGAGAACACAGATGAAAGCTACATAATATGTATCGTTTGTACTCGAGAATAACTAGATGGCACACAAAAGTATTAAAGAACAACGTAGGTAATACTAGAAGTGGTATAATACTACAATCACCAGCCTGTGGGATAGCATTGGCTGATGGATGATAACTATGGAACAATGTTACCTAAAGAACAAGTATCTTAGCTGAACTATGTAACAACGTTAACTCCTGAACAAGACCCGTAAGAGATCAGCATGAATATACGTGAAATGTGATAATCTATTTTCCATGCTTAGATGAATAACAAAGCCATAAATGTTGCACACAAGTAAGATGAGGGTACAACCTATCTGGCCGCCATCCATAGGAGTGAGCATCATGTGCTGACTTGTCGATGGCCCTACAGTTGTTGTGGTTGTCCATGTCGGGCGTGTGCATTCGATGGAGGGAACTGTTGAGTGGGGACTATAGCTCCCTTCTGGTGTATGCTTCCCTTGTTGGAGCAGCTGCGGTGAGTCGGAAGACGGTGTGGCTGAAGATGTAGATAACATATAATGTTAAGAACGACACATCTCTTTGATAAGAAATACACTAAGAGATCAACAGCAAGGTACGAGAGTGGTCACACGTCTGTTGACTAACACTAAATTGGGGTCACATGATTTTATTTTATTTTGGTATTGTCCGATCTATGCCGGATGGCTTGATGCCGTCTTGTGCCTCCTGACTGACACTATTAGGAATCTTCCCCGAAGAGGCAGCGACCAACGGCAGAGCAGCCTGCCTCCGCCGTCCGTGGCCCCGACCAAAACCCCGCTCCCCACCCCACCGCACTGCCGTGGTTGCGCCGCCCCCGGGACAATCCACAAAGACTCCCCGTCATCTAGATCCGGCGGCGGTAGTACCTTCAACCCACGCAAGTCTAAGATAGCCATCTAAGCACTGCTTCCGCGGCAAACTTGCGGCCCCACACCCTTACGTTAGACACCAGCCAACCGGCAGCCTAGGAGCTCCGCCGCCTCGAGGGGTGTTGCTTCCCATTGGGAATCGATTGGCACAGAATAAAAATTTAGACAACTGACGCCTAAATAAAGTGATTTGAGATGAGGGTGCGACCTATCTGGCGGCATGGTGAAGTAGGCAGGTCCAGCTGCCGAGTCCGTGAGGCCGGCGCGGTTGCGGTGGCGACCGGCGTCAGGGAAACAACGATGTTGAGTCGGTCGACGGCTACGGGGAAGCAGCGCTGGGACTCTGGACGGATCCGAAGTTGGAGCCGCTCCGGCGCCGTGAACAACGGCGGGGGTGAATCGGCTCCGGTACGGTTCACGCGGCTGTCGTCGAGGCAACTCCAGCAGCACGGAGTAAGAGGCACACGGCCCAGTGCATGACGGCAAATGGACAACGTCTCCGGCATTAGGGAGGAGGGCGGCTGTGAAATTGGTGCGGTGGGGGGCGCCATGGAGGAGGGGCTGAGGTTTCACGGCTCGGAAGAAGGGAGCTTCCGGGGAGAAGGTGATTTCGCGCCCACGAGGTATGAATGGGGGGGATTGGGAGGGGAGTGGAACCATGTTTTACGGACGTATTTGTCTGAAATGTGAGGGGGAGTTAGAGTTGTACCCCTGCCTTTAGGCTTCTCGGCTTGGGTCTGTGTACTGAGGGGTCGGGGATAGTAGAGTAACTTTGCTTCTCCCCAAATAGTGGGCGGGAGCGATTTCGGGCGAGGAGTGCGTGTTTTGAAATATAGTGGGCGCGAGCGATTTCTGGCGAGGAGAGCGTGTTTTGAAATAGTGGGTGCTGGCTATTTCGGGCAAGGAGAGCGTGTTTTGCCGACCATGGTTTATGAATTATTCGGCACATGTCATTTCAGCCGAGGAGAAGGTGCGCTTGGATGAAGTTACGAACCTACCCTCGATGTACAACGGGCCAATTGATGCGTGTCCCACATAGGACGGTAATTTCGCGTCTCCCATTTATTTGCTCGGGCGAATTCTACCGAGAAGAGGATGCTTAACGGTTCATTCAAAATTTGGGAGAACGAGCATCCACGTCTACCTTACCAAGTCGATCGAATCAAATTTTGAAATATTAGCTTGCCACTTCTTTTTTAGATGGAGAGATGATGCTCGGGAGTAATGTGTTTTTAAATGCTCGTTGCTAGCGATTTAGTATATGACAAATAGTTGACCCACTCAAAAACGGGAATCAAACCCAAAATGAAATATCTCGATTCAATGAAATAGCTCGTTCACCAGGTCAAAATAGTGAACTAAATCCAAAATTGAACACCTCAATCGAGTAGCATGTTGTACAGTATTATGGTACTCCATGAACATGTTGAAAGTCAAATTAATGAACTTGTTTGATATACGCATATATCCGTTCATGTGTGGATTGCAGACAACATGTTCTCCAATTTAAATATTTGAATGCAAGTTTATATTGAAACATGGTTTATATCAGTCTTTGATGCATAAAACGCGACCTCCCCCTCTCCCGGACTCGTGCTCTCTCTCACTCTCACCGACAATCTTCAATTATGTCGCACGCATCCAACACACAAACCTTGTCGGTCCCTCTCGCTTTCTCTCCATCTCTCTCTCTCTCTCTCTTTGTGTGTGTGGGGGGGTCTTTCTAGTTCGCATGCATATATACTCCATCTATAGGTCTCTCCCGCACACTATGTATGATTCTCTAGTCCAAGATAGATATCTTGGGTACGCTCATCGTACGCACACAAATTCCTTGGCTTGTTGCCCGTAACTCTCTCACGCACCACTCTGTCGTCTCGGAGCTCTCCCCCTCTCTCTCAAACTCTCCATCTACCTGGGTCACACATACACATATGCATATCTCACTGCACTTTTCAGCAGGCCCATCTAAAACTCTATCTCTCTCCCTCGTTCTCTCTCCATCTCACACGCACACACGCACACAATCTCATGCCTAGCTAGCCAAGTATGATGGTCTCTCACTCAATTGTAGGCACACACAGTCCCTCTTATATGTATATGACTAGCTAATCTTAGTCTCCATCACAAAGATGTGCACGGTCTATCTCGATTTCTCTCGGGGCATATTTCTATCGCGCACACACCTCCCTCGATCTCCCACCCATATAGTCCCCTCACGATCTCGAGGGGATCTCTCTATCACAAACACACCCTCTCGCCCTCCCCATGCGTCCATGTTCTCCATGTGTACCTCTCGACCTTTGTTCCTTGTTGGCCAGACCTCTATTGGACATGTGCTATAGGGGAGTCTCTCTCCGTTGCAAACAATCACACACTAGCTATCTTCGTGTATCTCCTCGCCTCGCTTTTCTATCTCGGAGATGCATGCGTGAGATGTTCGTCTAAGAAACGAAAAAACACACTCTCTCTAATTTATCATTTGTTGTCACTTTCTCTTTCACACACATACTCTTTTTGCACACTTACTCATTCTCCTTCACACGCACTTGATCTCTCTCGACTTAAGCACTCTCCTTGGTCCATAGCATATTGATTTATTGAAAAGTAAAACATCACAAAGTTTGACCATGTACGTGGAGAAAAACAATTACATCTAGAACGACAAACATATACCATTAGATTCACCATGAGATGTAGTTCCGTATGATGTATCTTTGGTATTGTCGATATAAATAACATTTGCGTACACCTGATCAAAGTTTCCAAAGTTTGACTTCTAAAAAATTTACATGCACTGCATTATCGAGCGGATGGAATATCTCTTTCCCCCTCTCAGCTATCTAACACACCACTTAGCCTTATCGTGGCTCCTCAATCTCTCTCAAAGTTTATATCTCCCTGGTTCACACATACACATGTCTCGCTCGCGCTATATGGAAGGATCAAGAAGAGGCGTCTAGAGGGGCGGTGAATAGACTCTAAGAAGAAAAGTTGCAGTTTTTAATTTCCTTAAGTTGTTGTTCAGTTTTGGCACAATTTTTACGTTCACAATACATATCAAGCAAGCATGACAAGAGTATATGAGCAGCGGAAAGTAAAGCATGCAAGCTGCAAGAATGTAAAGGGATGGGATTGGAGTGTGCAAACGCAATTTGGAGACACAGAGATTGTTTATCCGTGTTTCCAATAGGTGGTGCTATCGTACGTCCATGTTGATGGAGACTTCAACCCACGAAGGGTAACGGTTGCGCGAGTCCACGGAGGGATCCACCCATGAAGGGTCCACGAAGAAGCAACCTTGTCTATCCCACCATGGCCGTCGCCCACGAAGGACTTGCCTCACTCGGGTAGATCTTCACAAAGTAGGTGATCTCCTTGCCCTTACAAACTCCTTGGTTCAACTCCACAATCTTGACGGAGGCTCCCAAGTGACACCTAACCAATCTAAGAGACACCACTCCCCAAGAGGTAACAAATGGTGTTTTGATGATGAACTCCTTGCTCTTGTGCTTCAAATGATAGTCTCCCTCATAATAATTTCAGTAGCATCATGAATGAATTCAACAATATTACCAGCATATAAAGCATTCTTTTCATGATCTACAAGCATAGAAATTTTATTACTCTCCACAAAAGCAAATTTGTTATCATGAATAGTAGTGGGAGAAAACTCAACAAAATAACTATCATGTGAAGCATAATCCAATTGAAAATTAAAATCAAGATGACAAGTTTCATTGTTATGTTTATTCTTTATAGCATACGTGTCATCACAATAATCATCATAAATAGGAGGCATGCTTTCATCACAATAAATTTGCTCATCAAAACTTGGGGGACTAAACATATCATCTTCATCAAACATAGCATCCCCAAGATTGTGGCTTTGCATATCATTAGCATCATGGGTATTCAAAGAATTCATACTAACAACATTGCAATCATGCTCATCATTCACATATTTTATGCCAAACATTCTATGTAATTCTTCTTCTAGTACTTGAGCACAATTTTCCTTCCCATCATTTTCATGAAAGACATTAAAAAGATGAAGCATATGAGGCACCCTTAATTCCATTTTTTTGTAGTTTTCTTTTATAGACTAAACTAGTGATAAAACAAGAAACTAAAAGATTCAATTGCAAGATCTAAAGATATACCTTCAAGCACTAACCTCCCCGGCAATGACGCCAAAAAAGAGCTTGATGTCTACTACACAACCTTCTTCTTGTAGACGTTGTTGGGCCTCCAAGTGCAGAGGTTTGTAGGATAGTAGCAAATTTCCCTCAAGTGGATGACCTAAGGTTTATCAATGCTGTGGGAGGCGTGGGATGAAGATGGTCTCTCTCAAGCAACCCTGCAACCAAATAAAAAGAGTCTCTTGTGTCCCCAACACACCCAATACAATGGTAAATTGTATAGGTGCACTAGTTCGGCGAAGAGATGGTGATACAAGTGAAATATGGATGGTAGATATAGGTTTTTGTAATCTGAAAATATAAAAACAGCAAGGTAACTAATGATAAAAGTGAGCGTAAATGGTATTGCAATGCTAGGAAACAAGGCCTAGGGTTCATACTTTCACTAGTGCAAGTTCTCTCAACAATAATAACATAATTGGATGATATAAATATCCCTCAACATGCAACAAAGATACACTCCAAAGTCACTAATAGCGGAGAACAAACGAAGAGATTATTGTAGGGTACGAAACCACCTCAAAGTTATCCTTTCTGATCGATCTATTCAAGAGTCCGTAGTAAAATAACATGAAGCTATTCTTTCCGTTCGATCTATCATAGAGTTTGTACTAGAATAACACCTTAAGACACAAATCAACCAAAACCCTAATGTCACCTAGATACTCCAATGTCACCTCAAGTATCCGTGGGTATGATTATACGATATGCATCACACAATCTCAGATTCATCTATTCAAACCAACACAAAGTACTTCAAAGAGTGCCCCAAAGTTTCTATCGGACAGTCAAGACGAAAACGTGTGCCAACCCCTATGCATAGGTTCATGGGCGGAACCCGCAAGTTGATCACCAAAGCATACATCAAGTGGATCACATGATATCCCATTGTCACCATAGATAAGCATGGCAAGACATACATCAAGTGTTCTCAAATCCTTAAAGACTCAATCCGATAAGATAACTTCAAAGGGAAAACTCAATCCATTACAAGAGAGTAGAGGGGGAGAAACATCATAAGATCCAACTATAATAGCAAAGCTCGCGATACATCAAGATCGTATCACCTCAAGAACACAAGAGAGAGAGAGAGAGATCAAACACATAGCTACTGGTACATACCCTTAGCCTCGAGGGTGAACTAATCCCTCCTCATCATGGAGAGCGCCGGGATGATGAAGATGGCCACCGGTGATGGACCCCCCCTCCGGCAGGGTGCTAGAACAGGGTCCCGATTGGTTTTTTTGTGGCTATAGAGGCTTGCGGTGGTAGAACTCCCGATCTATTCTGCTGCCCGATGGTTTTAGGGTATACGGATATATATAGGTGAAAGAAGTCAGTCAAGGGAGCCACGAGGGGCCCACGAGGGTGGAGGGCGCTCCCAGGGGGGTGGGCGTCCCCCCTTGCCTCGTGCCTTCCTTGTTGCTTCCCTTACGTACACTCCAAGTCTTCTAGATTGCTTCCGTTCCAAAAATAACTCTCCTGAAGGTTTCATTCTGTTTGGACTCCGTTTGATATTCCTACTCTGCGAAACACTGAAACAAGGAGAAAAACAGAAACTGGGCTCTGGGTTAATAAGTTTGTCCCAAAAATAATATAAAAGTGCATAGTAAAGACCATTAAACATCCAAGATGGATAATATAATAGCATGAATACTTCATAAATTGTAGATACGTTGGAGACGTATCAGCATCCCCAAGCTTAATTCCTGCTCGTCCTCGAGTAGGTAAATGATAAAAGAAATAATTTATGAAGTGTGAATGCTAGCAGGTGCACAAGTTTGATCAGTAGCTCAACTCATAGAACTCATAGAACAAGTTTGATCACCTTTTCTAGCATCATCATATGTTATAACAATAGCTCAACTCATAGAACTTTTCATGATCAAGTAACAAACTATTCACATGTTAAAGTATGGATCGTAAACTTTCTTGAAAACTAACAAACTATGTTCTCAGTCATCAAGCAATTGCAATTCATCTTATTTTCAGGAAGAGTCTATGTCAGAGCTTTGATTCAGCAAACTTCACATACTCAACTATCATTTAGTCTTCCATGATTGCTACCACTCAAAGCATATTTTTAGAACAAATAGTATTCATCGAACACAGAGAAAGATGGGGGCTTAATGTTTCACCTCCCAACCTTTTACCTCAAGGGTAATGTCAACAGTAATAATTCATGCTCAAATATATTTGAATGGCCATATATGCTTATATCTTTCCATCACATGATGCTTGCCAACAAAAGAGTAGGTTGGAATGAGAAGGAATACTACTGACTCTTGCATAAAAGTAAAAGATAGACCCTTCGTAGAGGGAAGCAGGGATTTACAGAGGTGCCAGAGCTCGAAGCTAAAACAGAGATGAAAATAATTTTGAGAGGTATGCTTTCATTGTCAACATAACAACAAGGAGTTCCCAATATCTTCCATACTAGATACATTATAGGCAGTTCCCACGCAGAAAGGTAAAGTTTTTACTTCCCCTCCACCAACATTCACACTCCACGGCTTGTCCAAAACAACGGGTGCCGTCCAACTATCAACATTCCTGGGGGAGTTTTTTTAATTATTTGCGATTTTGTTTTTAATCTTTTGATCATAGGACCGGGCATCCCAGTTACCAGCCATTTTCTCATGAATGATGAGAGGAGTCCACTCGTCGTGAGAATAACCCACCTAGCATGGAAGATACTGATAGCTCTTAGTCGCTACATGAGCGATTCGGGCATAGAAAACAGATTATTATTTGAAGGTTTAGAGTTTGGCACATGCAAATTTACTTGGAACGGTAGGTAAATACCGCATATAGGTAGATATGGTGGACACTTATGGAAGAAACTTGGTTCAAGGAATTTGGATGCACAAGCAGTATTCCCACTTAGTACAGATATTTTGGCTAGCAAAGGATTCTAAATAGCAAGCACCACATGTTAGAGGATCCATAACAATATAAATTATACAAATATACCCAAGCATAACTCATTAAGTTGTCTTCCTTGTCAAACTTCAACTAATTTGCTCACATATGAAAATATTTAATGGGGCTCACAATCATAGAAGATGTCCAAGATAGTATATTTATATGTGAAATCTCTCTTCCTTCAATATTGTTTCATGAATTGTTCAAGTGACCAATACAATGTTTGCTAACCTTAAATAAATTTACCACCTCTATTTCTTATATGTGAAGTCATTACTCCCCATGGGATAAGCATATGAAACATATATAATTTCAGATTTGTGATATTCAAATCATTCAACCATTTACTCATAGGATATAAGTGAAGCACACGAGTAAGTGACAAACTACTCCAAAAAGATATAAGTGAAGATCAATGAGTAGTTAAATAATTATGTAGCTATGTGAAGACTATCTCTCATTTAAGAACTTCAGATCTAATGTATTTTATTCAAGCAGCAAGCAAAACAAAATAAAATGACATTTCAAGGATAGCACACATCATGTGAAGAAGCAAAAACTTAGGTTCAACCGATACTAACCGATAATTGTTTAAGAAGAAAGGTGGGATGCTTACTGGGGCATCCCCAAGCTTAGATGCTTGAGACTTCTTGAAATATTATCTTGGGGTGCCTTGGGCATCCCCAAGCTTGAGATCTTGTGTCTCCTTAATTCCTCTCATATCATGGTTTCCTAAATCTAAAAGCTTCATCCACACTAAACTCAACAAGAACTCGTGAGATAAGTTAGTATAAACCAATACAAAAATCTTATCATACTATACTGTAGAAAATCACTAAAATTATTATTCAACATTTCATACTAAATGCCTCTTCATATTTAATAGTCCTATCCTCAAATAGAATCATTAAACAAGCAAACATATGCAAACAATGCAAACATAACAGCAATCTGCCTAAACAGGGAAGTCTGTAAAGAATGCAGCAAGATCCACACTTCCCTAGCTCCAAAAATTATGAAAGAAAATTCCCACTGTAGTAAATTCATCAGAGCTTATTATGCAAAAGGGTTGAACATTTTATCACATTCTGACTTTTCTAGAGAATTTTTGCAACAGCAGTAAACTTTCTGTTTTCAAACAGCAACATGTAGACTTGCTAAATAAGCATGGTAAAGGCTATCCTTGACATTTTTATTGAAAATAGAGATGCAAATAATTATTTTAAATAAAATAAATCAAATAATAACAAAATAAAATTTATGCTCCAAGTAAAACACATATCATGTGGTGAATAAAAATATAGCTCCAAGTAAAGTTGCCGATGAACAAAGACGAAAGAGGGGATGCCATCCGGGGCATCCCCAAGCTTAGGCTTTTGGTTGTCCTTGAATATTACCTTGGGGTTCCTTGGGAATCCCCAAGCTTAGGTTCTTGCCACTCCTTATTCCATATTCCATCGAATCTTTACCCAAAACTTGAAAACTTCACAACAAAAAACTTAACAGAAAACTCGTAAGCTCCGTTAATATAAGAAAATAAATCACTACTTAGGTACTGTTGTTAACTCATTATAAATTCATATTGGTGTAATATATACTTTATTCCAACTTATCTATGGTTCATACCCTCCGATACTACTCATAGATTCATCAAAATAAGCAAACAACACATAGAAAACAGAATCTGTCAAAAACAGAACAGTCTGTAGTAATCTGCATCAAACGCAAACTTCTGGAACTCAGAAAAATCTGCCAAAATAGGAAGACCTAGATAATTTGATTATTGATCTACTGCAATTGGAATCAGTATTTTATCACTTTATGGTGATTTTTAAAAATTGTTTTCGTGAGAAGAAAGTTTCTGTCTTTTTCAGCAAGATCAAATAATTATCATCCAAGAAGATCCTATAGGTCTTACTTGGCACAAACTCTAATTAAAACATAAAAACCACATCTATCAGAGGATATATGATTTATTTGTTACTAAACAGGAACAAAAATCAAGGAACAAAAATAAAAATTGGGTTGCCTCCCAACAAGCGCTAACGTTTAGCGCCCCTAACTAGGCATGATGATTCCAATGATGCTCACCTAAAAGATAAGAATTGAAACATAAAGAGAGCATCATGAAGAATATGACTAGCACATTTAAGTCTAACCCACTTCCTATGCATAGGGATTTTGTGAGCAAACAACTTATGGGAACAATAATCAACTAGCGTTGGAAGGCAAAACAAGCATAACTTCAAAACTTTAAGCACATAAAGAGGAAACTTGATATTATTGCAATTCCTACAAGCATATGTTCCTCCCTCATAATAATTTTCAGTAGAATCATGAATGAATTCAACAATATTACCAGAACATAAAGCATTCTTTTCATGATCTACAAGCATAGAAAATTTATTACTCTCCACAAAAGCAAATTTGTTCTCATGAATAGTAGTGGGAGAAAACTCAACAAAATAACTATCATGTGAAGCATAATCCAATTGAAAATTAAAATCATGATGACAAGTTTCATTTTTATGTTTATTATTTATAGCATACGTGTCATCAAAATAATCATCATAAATAGGAGGCATGCTTTCATCACAATAAATTTGCTCATCAAAACTTGGGGGACTAAACATATCATCTTCATCAAACATAGCATCCCCAAGCTTGTGGCTTTGCATATCATTAGCATCATGGGTATTCAAAGAATTCATACTAACAACATTGCAATCATGCTCATCATTCACATATTTTATGCCAAGCATTCTATGTAATTATTCTTCTAGTACTTGAGCACAATTTTCCTTCCCATCATTTTCACGAAACACATTAAAAAGATGAAGCATATGAGGCACCCTTAATTCCGTTTTTTGTAGTTTTATTTTATAGACTAAAACTAGTGATAAAACAAGAAAAATAAAAGATTCGATTGCAAGATCTAAAGATATACCTTCAAGCACTAACCACCCCGGCCACGACGCTAGAAAAGAGCTTGATGTCTACTACACAACCTTCTTCTTGTAGACGTTGTTGGGCCTCCAAGTGCAGAGGTTTGTAGGACAGTAGCAAATTTCCCTCAAGTGGATGACCTAAGGTTTATCAATCCGTGGGAGGCGTAGGATGAAGATGGTCTCTCTCAAGCAACCCTGCAACCAAATAAAGAGTCTCTTGTGTCCCCAACACACCCAATACAATGGTAAATAGTATAGGTGCACTAGTTCGGCGAAGAGATGGTGATACAAGTGCAATATGGATGGTAGATATAGGTTTTGTAATATGAAAATATAAAAACAGCAAGGTAACTAATGATAAAAGTGAGCGTAAACGGTATTGCAATGCTAGGAAACGAGGCCTAGGGTTCATACTTTCACTAGTGCAAGTTCTCTCAACAATAGTAACATAATTGGATCATATAACTATCCCTCAACATGCAACAAAGAGTCGCTCCAAATTCACTAATAGCGGAGAACAAACGAAGAGATTATTGTAGGGTACGAAAGCACCTCAAAGTTATCCTTTCTGATCGATCTATTCAAGAGTTCGTAGTAAAATAACACGAAGCTATTCTTTCCGTCCGATCTATCATAGAGTTCGTACTAGAATAACACCTTAAGACACAAATCAACCAAAACCCTAATGTCACCTAGATACTCCAATGTCACCTCAAGTATCTGTGGGTAAGATTATACGATATGCATCACACAATCTCAGATTCATCTATTCAAACCAACACAAAGTACTTCAAAGAGTGCCCCAAAGTTTGTACCGGAGAGTCAAGATGAAAACGTGTGTCAACCCCTATGCATAGGTTCATGGGCGGAACCCGCAAGTTGATCACCAAAACATACATCAAGTGGATCACGTGATATCCCATTGTCACCACAGATAAGCACGACAAGACGTACATCAAGTGTTCTCAAATCCTTAAAGACTCAATCTGATAAGATAACTTCAAAGGGAAAACTCAATCCATTACAAGAGAGTAGAGGGGGAGAAACATCATAAGATCCAACTATAATAGCGAAGCTCGCGATACATCAAGATCGTATCACCTCAAGAACACGAGAGAGAGAGAGAGAGAGATCAAACACATAGCTACTGGTACATACCCTCAGCCCCGAGGGTGAACTACTCCCTCCTCGTCATGGAGAGCACCGGGATGATGAAGATGGCCACCGGTGATGGATCCCCCCTCCGGCAGGGTGCCGGAACAGGGTCCCGATTGGTTTTTGTGGCTACAGAGGCTTGCGGAGGCGGAACTCCCGATCTATTCTGTTCCCCAATGGTTTTATGGTATATTGATATATATAGGCGAAAGAAGTCGGTCAGGGGAGCCACGTGGGGCCCACAAGGGTGGAGGGCGCGCCCACGGGGGTGGGCGCGCCCCCCTGCCTCGTGCCTTCCTTGTTGCTTCCCTTACGTACACTCCAAGTCTTCTGGATTGCTTCTGTTCCAAAAATAACTCACCCGAAGGTTTCATTCCGTTTGGACTCCGTTTGATATTCCTTTTCCGAGAAACACCGAAACAAGGAGAAAAACAGAAACTGGCACTCCGCTCTGGGTTAATAAGTTAGTCCCAAAAATAATATAAAAGTTCATAGTAAAGCCCATTAAACATCCAAGATGGATAATATAATAGCATGAATACTTCATAAATTATATATGCATTGGAGACTTATCACTTGTCTCCGGCATAGTCCAAATCGGAGTAACCAACAAGATCGAAAGAAGACCTCTTAGGATACCAAATGCCAACATTTGGTGTGTGTAGTAAGTATCTCACTATCCTTTTCACAGCCTTAAGATGACACTCTTTCGGGGCCCCTTGATATCGTGCACACATGCACACACTTAACATAATATCGGGACGAGAGGCACATAGATATAACAATGAACCAATCATAGAGAGGTAAACTTTTTGATCAACCGGTTCACCATCTTTGGTCAAATCAAGATGTAGGCATGGGTGTAGTCATACCTTTGCATTCTTGCATATTGAACTTATTGAATAAGTCCTTGGTGTACTTTGTTTGAGAGACAAAGGTACCTTCCTTAGTTTGCTTGATTTGCAAACCGAGAAAGAATTTGAGTTCACTCATCATATACATCTCAAACTTCTCCGACATAGCTTTCCAAACTTCTCACTAAAATGAGGGTTAGTCGAACCAAATATGATATCATCAACATAAATTTGGCACACAAATAGTTCTCCATTAACCCTTTTAGTAAAAAGAGTAGAATCTATTTTTCCAATTTCAAAGCCTTTTCAGTAAGGAACTTGGTCAAGCATCTATACCACGCTCTAGGAGCTTGTTTAAGACCATAAAGAGCTTTGTGAAGTTTGTAAACATGATTAGGTTTCTTAGGATTGACAAAGCCGGGAGGTTGCTTAACATAAACTTCCTCCTCAATTTCACCATTTATAAAAGCACTTTTAATGTCCATTTGGTACAAGGTGATATCATGGTGATTATCATAGGCAAGTAAGATGAGAATGGACTCAAGTCTAGCAACGGGAGCATATGTCTAACCATAGTCAATACCTTCGACTTGAGTGTAGCCTTGGGCTACTAGACATGCTTTGTTGCAGACAACTTGACCATCTTCATCTTGCTTGTTGCGAAACACCCATTTGGTACCAATGATGTTGTGGTTGTTATCGGGCTTCTCGACCAATGTCCATACTTGGTTTCTCTCAAAGTTGTGTAGCTCTTCATGCATAGCGTTTATCCAATCCGGATCTTCCAATGCTTCTTCAACCTTCATAGGTTCAATGCTAGAGATGAATGAATAATGTTCACAAAAGTTAGCCAAACGAGTTTTAGAGCGAGTGATTCTCCCGGTTTGGATATCATTGTAGATTTGCTCGACGGGATGGTCTTTGGCGACTCTTGCTCGAACTCATGGGAGCTTTTTCTTGGCTCGAGGTGGAACATCCTCATCATCTTGTTCTTCTTCTTGGCCTTCTTCATTGTTGACGTTGTCGTTCTCTTGTCGTGGTGGAGAAGGAGGTTGTTGATGTTCATCTTGGTGTAATTCCTCGTTTTCTTCATCTTGCTGTGTCCCACTTGTGGATGCTTCTGTATCAACTCTTGGTTCACCTTGTCGTGAGGTGGAAGCTTCCACTTGGACGGACGAGGTACTCTCCTTCACCTCCGTTGGACGAATCTTGCCAATAGACAAGTCTTGGATTGCTTAGAAGGGTCTTTGTCTCCTACATCAATTGGCAATTGCTCTACTTGCGAGCCGTTAGATTCATCAAACTTCACATCTACCGTCTCTTCAACCTTTCGGGTGAAATTGTTGTAGACACGGTAAGTGTGAGAGTTTGAGCCATAACCAAGTAGGAAACCTTCATGAGATTTAGGAGCAAATTTAGAACGATGATGCTTATCAAGAATATAGCACTTTGAGCGAATACTCGAAAGTATCCAACTTGGGGTTTGTTACCGTGAGGAGCTCAGATGCCGTCTTGCCGAGTAGCTTGTGAAGATACAAGCGATTTGTTGCATGACAAGCTGTCTCAACCGCTTCCGCCCAAAAGTGTTTTGGAGTCTTGTACTCATCAAGCATCGTTCTTGACATCTCAATAAGAGTTCGGTTCTTCCTCTCAACAACTCCATTTTGTTGAGGCGTTGTCGGTGTACTAAAGTAGGGGTACCTTAGTACCCCAAACTTGTGCACGGGCAGTCGCAGCGTCCCCATGGCAAGCCTCGCCGGGCGTCCGCCAAGACCCTCCGCAGCCTTCCAGAAGACAAGACCCCGGCAAGAGGAGCTTGCCGGGAAGGCCTCTCTAGGCACGAAGAAGGCCCCGGCAAGAGGAGCTTGCCGGGAAGGCCACTCTGCACGCAGAAGACAAGGCCCGGCAAGAGGAGCTTGCCGGAAGGCTCGGGCGCGACAAGTCTCCGGGCGCGACAAGGATTCGGCCGCGGCAAGGCGCTTGCTGCGGCATGCAACTTCTCTCCGTCTCCGCTGCAGCTCACCCAGCGACGTGTCGCCATGGGACCGTTCCATGGGCGCGTGTCGAGAGGCTGTGCAGCCAGCGGAGAGTAGTGATAAGCGGCGCTGACAAGCTCGCCATCGTGGCGAGCGGAGGCGCACCTGACGGCCTCTGTTACACTGTTTGGGCGACAACGACGGGCATTTATTGCTTTTGTCCCTTGCCGTCAGAGTTAGGTATTTTGCACTGTACACTGTTCAAGTAGGTGTACCAACTCCTGTTTTTACATTTGTACCCCCGCCTATGTTGCCACCTGTCGGAGACCCCTTGAGCATATAAAAGGAGGCCCGAGTGCAACGTAGAAGGGGTTCGGTTAGTTCCGCAAGTTCGGCTGGTTCGGTTCATTCGACTGGCCATAGACTAGACACACTCAAGCTAGGTTTTGTAGCTCGCATTGCTCCCTAGCAAGAACACAATAGATCAAACAAGCAGCAGTAGGGAGTTTTATCTCTGGAGAGCTCTGCTGGGTAAACTGCTCGTGTGCCTCGCCTCGATCCGCTCTTCGTGCGATCTCCGCCCCCTCCGAACCACAAGGGCCTGCTCCGCCCGGCCCCATAGGTGTCCGTGGGTACGATCAGCCTCCCGACATCTCTGGCGCGCCCGGTAGGGGCGTCGAGGCCGTGTGAATCTGATCCGGCGTTCACACGAGTAGCATCATCAACATCTTCCTCAACATGCCACCGAAGAAGAAGGCTTGGCGGCAGCAGAGCCGTTCGCGTCGTACCCACCCTCACCGCAGCAAGCGGGTGGTGGGGCAGACGCCACGGAGGAACGGGCGCCGACGAAGGTGCTCGCGACGTTGCCAAGTCCAAGGACAAGGCACCGCAAACCTCGGCGTCCGCGCATCCCCGCGCACATCTCAGGAGACGCGGGACCAACAACGTCATGGCGTTCACAACGCCATACGCTCGCTGGATCGAGACCCTCAAGACCAGCATGCGCGCCAACATGCCGGGCACGAGTGAGATCTGATGCGCCGGACGGGCGCTGCTCCTTCTAACGTATTTAGAAGTCCGAGCGCGTCCCGCACCTCGCACCGTTCTCCAATGCCGCCCACTACTCCAGTAGAAGCTCTGGCGAGAGCTCAGCTGGTCCTCGACTACCCTCCGACGGCCGACAAGGTCGACGAGTGGAGGGCCACTATCCAGAGCCTCATCGGCTTTGCCAACAGCGACGCCCTGCAACCAACCCCATCGTTGCCGCGGCGAGACGACAAGGCACGAGCCGGTGGCGGCGAGACTGTCGGAGGTGCAACCACCGTGCACTCTCCGCCAAGAAGGCCAAGATCGCCCGACTCACGGGTCCACCTCGGCAGCGACTCCATCGCATCGCCGGATCCGCGAGCTCGCCGCGATCAGCGCCAAGTTCTTCATGAGCGACAACAAGAGGACGCTCGAACTTCGCATCGGCGCCCGAAGAAGCGCTTGGCGTCGATCCGACAAGCGCTGGGCCTTCGTTGACATGCACGCCCGGAGGGGCCAGCGACTTGCCGTGACGCGGTAGGTTGCTCTGCGTTCACTCGTGAGCTGCGGCAAGCCCAGTGGCCCAGCGAAAAACTTCAAACCCGGCGTGCGGAGAAGTATGATGGCCGGACGCATCCGTCGGAGTTCCTCGGCATCTACACCATCGCGGTGCAGGCTGCGGGGGACGGACGACAAGATCCTCGCCAACTACTTCCCGCTCGTCCTCAAGCCCAACGTCGATCTTGGCTCATGCACTTGCCGGACAGCTCCATATCCTCTTGGCAGATCTGTGCCATCGGTTTGTTGGCGCCTTCACGGTGGCCACAAACCTCATGGCCAAGAGAGTGACCTTCACCTGCTCGCCCAGAAGGAGGGAGAATCCCTGCGCAAGTTTATCCAGAGATTCAGCCATGTGCACTACAACATCCCAGACGTCCACCCTGCCGCGGTGATCAGCGCGTTTCATCAGAACGTGCGGAACCGCACTATGAGGGAGGAAATGGCGATGTGCAAAGTCAAGGACGTCAGTGAGCTGTACGCCTTGGCCGACAAGTGTGCACGACCGAGGAAGGAGGAGACTCCGGGAGAGAATGCGGAAGCAGGATCGGCGATGATGACACCGCCCGGCAAAGAAGGGCGGCGGCGAGGCAACAGGAAGAAGAAAGCGGAGAAGTGCTAGTAGTCGAGCAGTCCGGCAATGGAGGTGGCGACAAGAACGCCAAGGCTGGTGGTTCCGGCAAGGAGGTTGCCAGCGCCAACCACCGGTCGGTGGCGGCCGCCGACAAGCGGGACAGCTCGACAAGCGATATTGCAAGATCCACCGCACCAAGGGCCACGATCTCGAGCTGCAAGAAGGTCGAGCAGCTTGTCGAACAGCAGAGGGCTGAGTACGAGCGGCGCGACAAGGAGAAGGCCAGGAAGGTCTTGGTGGAGCAAGCAAGAAGCGTCGGCTGGGGAGGACGCCTTGGCAAGGCCAAACAACGACAAGGAGATCGACCTCCAGCGGCCGCAACAAGGATGAAGATGATGACGGCAGCGAAGATATGGAAGACGGCAGCGCCCGATGAGCAGGAGTTTCGAAAGCCACAGAGGTTCTGCGTTGACGGAGGTGCTTCCTGCATACCTCCCACCGCCAACTCAAGCAATGGATGCGGGAGGTCAATGCAGCGGAACCATCCGTGAGTCGCATAAGCCTCTCCAGTGGTCCAGCACGCCTATCATTTTTGATATTGAGGACCACCCTGATCGCATAACTGCGGTCGGGTGCTTGCCGATGTTGGTCTCTCCAACCATCCGCAATCTCAAGGTCACAAAAATGTTAGTTGACGGCGGGGCCGGCTTGAATCTGATCTCCTCCGCGGTGCTTCAGAAGCTTCAAATCCTCGACGGCGAGCTCGAAGAGACCGGTACCTTCCAAGGAATCAATCCGGGAAGGAGCAAGCGAAGGGAAGATTACGTTGCGGTCACATTTGGCTGAGCTGAACTTCAGGACTGAGAGGGTCACGTTTGACGTTGCCGATTTCCCATTGCCTTACAATGGGATACTTGGCCGTCCAGCACTCGCCAAGTTCATGGCGGCCTCTCACTACGCCTACAACCTACTCAAGATGCCAGGCCCGATAAGCGTCATCTCTGTCCATGGCGACAAGAAGGACGCCCTTATCTGTGCCGACAAGATCTTCCGGGATGCAACAACCGCGACAGATTGCCAAGCACTTGCCGCTGAAGCTCCCGGGGGGAAGAAGACCAAGTCCAAGTCCGGCAAGGGCTCTGATGCTCACTCCGGCAAGCGCACCTCTTCGGAGTGCTGCGCTACCGTCGAGGACGCACCATCGAGCTCCACCGGCAAGTGCAAGAAGATGGTGGCTCCGCCGAAGACCAAGAAGGTGCCAGCCAAGGAGGACGGCACTGGTGGTACCTTCACCATCAGTGCCTCTCTCGACCCTAAATAGGAAGGCGCGCTCGTTGCTTTCCTGCGGGCGAATGTCGACGTGTTTGCATGGCAACCGTCGATATCCCCGGTGTTCCGTGAAAGTGATTGAGCACCGCCTGGCCGTTTGTCCTCATGCGCGGCTGTCAAGCAAAAAGTCGAAACAAGCGGTGGGCGCCAAGAATTCATAGCGAAGAGATCAAGCTGGAAGCAGCAGGCCTTGTCGAGGAGTGCTCCATCCTACGTGGTTGGCCAATCCTGTAGTCGTCGCCAAAGCAAATGGGAAATGGAGACTTTGTATTGACTTCACGGATGTTAATAAAGCTTGTCCCAAAGATCCATTTCCCTTGCCGCGCATTGACCAGATTGTTGACTCCACGGCTGGATGTGATTTGCTTTCGTTTCTTGATGCATACTCGAGATACCATCAGATCTTCATGGCTGAAGAAGATGAAGAGAAGACCGCATTCATTACACCATGTGGCACATCTTTATTTCATACGGATGCCTTTCGGTTTGAAGAATGCTGGTTCAACATTTGCAAGGGTAGTCCATGACGCTTTTGAGCCGCAGATGCACAGAAATGTAGAAGCCTACATGGATGACATAGTGGTCAAAAGCAAGGACAAAGCAACTTTGGTTCAAGATTTGGGCGAGACCTTTGCAAATCTGCAAGATCAACCTCAAGCTCAACCCGAGAAGTGCGTGTTTGGAGTCCCTTCCGCAAGCTTCTCGGGTTCTTCGTGGTCTCAGCGAGGGATTGAAGCTAATCCCGACAAGATCAAGGCCATCGAGCAGATTGAAGCACCAAAGCGGCGTCGAGGATGTCTGAAGGCTTGCGGTTGCGTGGCTGCTCTCGGAAGTTTATTTCTAGGTCTGGCCGAGCGCCTCGCCATTTTTCAAGATCTTGAAAAGGAAGGTCAATGAAATGGACTCGAAGCGGAGGCTGCACTGCAAGACTTAAAGAGATACTTGTCCTCCACTCCAACACTTGTCGCACCTAAGCCACAAGAGAAGTTGCTACTATATATAGCGGCAACCAATCAAGTGGTTAGTGCTGCGTTAGTAGCGGAGAGGGAGGCGGATGACGAGCCAAAGAACCACGGCAAGCACATCCAGCGACAAGCGGGGGCTTCACCGACAAGCTCTGGTCCCGACAAGGATGAATCCGCAGACACATGAACAGATCTGAGAAAAGGATGGTGCAGCGCCCGGTTTACTTTGTCGGTTCCCTCCTGCGGGGACTAGGTCAAGGTACTCTGGTGTGCAAAAATTGCTTTTCGGCCTCCTCATGGCCTCGAGAAAGCTGCGCCATTACTTCCAAGCACATGAGATCACAGTTGTCACTCGCTTTCCTGAAGAGGATCTGCGAGAATCCGAAGCGATAGGCGGGATTGTCGAGTGGGCCTTTGGAGGCTGTCAAGCTTTGGTCTTAAGTTCGAAAGCACATCAACCATCCAGCGAGGCGTTGGCAGAATTCATAGCAGAATGGGCGCCAACACGGATGAAGAGATTAGGAGGCGAGCATTCCGTCAAAGAAGCGAGCAAAGAGTGGCGATGTACTTTGATGGTGCCTTGATGCAAAGCGCCGGTGCGGCGTCTTGCTTATCGCACCCACCGGAGAGCACCTCAAATCGTCGTCCGGATGCACTTTCCCAAGGAGCAAGCGACAAACAATGCTGCAGTATGAAGGTTTGCTTGCGGTCTCGAGGATCATGATGGACCTTGGGATCAAGAAGCTTATTGTCGGGGTGACTCGCAACTCGTCGTCCGCCAAGTCAACAAAGATTACCAGAGTCCGTTGATGGAAGCCTACGTTGATGAAGTGAGGAAGCTGGAAGAGCACTTTGATGGCCTGCAAATGGAACATGTTCCAAGAGCTCAAAATGATATTGCTGACGGCCTGTCAAAGTGCGCCGCACTTAAGTTGCACAATGGAACTAGGGATTTTCGTGCTCAAGCTGACTCAACCAAGCTGTAACACCATCAACCGGACAAAGCAAGAAAGAGGAAGTTGGCCTCTGGTGACTACTTTCGACAGAGCTTCGAAGCCGTCGTTGCAAAAGGTCCCCAAGATCAACACCAACAGTCTTTGAGGAGCGATCTGCTCCGGCAGACCCGAGGTTTGTTTTGTTGAAGCGGGCGCTCCCGACAAGTCTTGCTCCGGCAAGCTTGTCGGGAGCATCTAACTCCGGCGAACGCGAGCTCTTGCCGTGGAAGCTGATGTTCCGCAGCAGCAGATGTGCCTTTAGTCCTTGTTGTCGAGCCGCAAGCTCCGGCATGGGCGCAGCAGATTGTCCATTTCCTTGAGACGGAGAACTTCCGAAGAACAAGAAGAAGCGGAAAGAGTAGCCCGGCGGTCAAGTATGTACCGGTTTGTCGACGGCATCATGCATGAAGAAGACTCAACGGTGTGAAATTGAAGTGTATTCCTAGGGAAGATGGATGAAGCTGTTGGCGAGATATACATGGAGGCATATGTGGTCACCACATTGGCGCAAGAGCACTTGCCGCAAAGCTTTCCGGCAAGGTTTCTTCTGGCCGACGACCCTCGAGGATGCAACTGCACAAGTAACCAAGTGTGAAGCGTGCGGTTCCATTCCAAACAGATACACCAGCCAGCTCAAGCTCTCGAGGCGATCCCTTTATCCTGGCCATTTTCGGTGCGGGGCTCGACATCCTCGGCCCCTTCCCCGAGCTGTCGGGGCTTTGAGTACTTATGCGTCGCCATCGACAAGTTCACAAAGTGGCGGAAGTGGAAGCGATGAGGAAGGTGACAGCACGGTCGTGATCAAGTTCTTGGTCAATTGTTTGTCGTTTGGAATCACTAACGGATCATCACCGACAACGGCACACAATTCACGAGTCGCACCTTCATGCGATGCGTCCAAGACATTGGCACCAAGGTGCGCTTTGCTGTTGCTCACCCGAGAAGCAGCGGTCAAGCGAGAGGGCAAATCTTTGAAGTCTTTGCGGGCTCAAGACCAGAACTTTCGACAGGCTGCACAAGTGCGGAAGAAACTGGATCGAAGAGCTGCCAGTGGTTCTTTGGTCGATCAGGACGACGCCAAATCGAGCCACTGGCCAGACACCCTTTGCTCTAGTGTAACACCCCGGATGTAACTTTCCATATTTGTAACTCCAACTCTTGCCATTTTCGGCATTGTGATATGATATTCCCTCCGTGTTTGGGTTTTTCTTCATTTTGCATTTTATCCATGTCATGCATTTCATATCACGTCATCATGTGCATCGCATTTGCATACGTGTTCGTCTCATGATTCCGAGCTTTTTCCCCGTTGTCCGTTTTGCAATCCGGCACTCCTATGTTCCCCGGCGTCCCCTTTTACGTTTTTCCGTGAGCAGGTACTAAATATTCTCGGAATGGACCGAGGTTTGTCAAGTGGCCTTGGTATACCACCGGTAGACCACCTGTCAAGTTTCGGGTCATTTGGAGCTCGTTTGGTACTCCAACGGTTAACCGCACCCTCGCAAAGGCCTCTTTTAAGTTGCAGCCCAACACCTTCAAACAGCCCATTAACCCATCTAAGTCACTTCCATGCTCTCCGTCGTCGGATCACGATCGGCGTGGTAAAACTACACCTCATTTGGACTCTCCTAGCTCCTCTATGCCTATTTAAACACCTCCCGTCCAAATCCGGGTCCAAACCCTAGCCTTCCCCTACCTCGCGCCCCGGACACGTCCGGTCCGGCGAAGACGAAACGCCCGCCGCGCCCCGACCACTCGGTAGCGCGCCCACGTGTTGACTCCGCCGCCCCAGCGCCGCCCGCTGCCATTGCCGCGCCGCCCCGTCCTCCACCGCGCGCGACGCCTCCCGCCCGCGCCGCCCTGCGCGGTCGCCACCGGCCGCTCCGCTCCCACCGGCGCCCGAGGCCGCCTCGCCTGCCCACCGTGGCCCGCCGCCGCCCGCACGGCCGGCGCCGTCGCCGCCCCCACCACCGGCGCCCCCGACCCGGTCTCTTCTCCTCTCCGGCGAGGAGCCGCGCCGCCGCCGCCCTCGATCCGCGTGCGGATCTGAGATCCACTGGGTTGACTTCTTCCCCCCCTCAAATTTCGTCCAAGATTTTGTCTCGGTGATTATTTTGTGACAAATTTCAACGCATCATAACCGCATCTGTAGCTCCGTTTCATGCGTGTAATATGTCAAAATTTTCGCCTCGAAGAGTAGATCATTTCATCTCATTGCATCATTTTCATTTGAGGTCATCTGGATGCCCGAAATGCTATTAGAAGAGGGCTATGTGATGTTAGTTTCTGTTTCGTAACAGAACTTGCACTTTTATTATTTTGCTATGATTGATGGGTCCACCCTATGAATTTGAGTCCTACATGTGTTTTGTAATGTGCCATGCCATATTTCCAGGGTGTATGCCATGTATTTTTGTGATCCTTGTTGTGACTAGCACAAGCATGCAAACTAGGCTTCATGATGTTGCTGATTTCAGCCCCAGTTTTGCTGATATTTTTATGCCATGTTAACTTGATGCTATCGAGAGATCCATGCATATTTTGAGATACTTAAATAAGGATGTTTTGGACATATGGTTATGCTCTATCCATCCATGCCCTTGTTTGCAATTATGGAGTGCCTTAGCTTGAGTCAATTGAGATCTACTTTTGCTATAAAATGTTTCCTGGCAGATTGTTTACATGTTATTCAATTTTGCCAAGGTTGTTGTAGTTGATCCGTGTATGATATGATGTTGTTCTTGCCATATACAACTTCTATGACATGTCTTCTTGATGGATGTATGCTTAGTTTATCATGAAATGCTCTGTAGTGAGTGCATCGAGCTCTTAAACATGCCTACTTGTTATCTGTTTTTGTCATGCCTGTTGCTGAATGCATTAGCATAACTTGCGATATTGACATAGGTGTTACTATATTTTATGTTCCTTTTTGGCTTATGGCCATCAAGGGACTTTTGTTCCATGCTTTGAGTAGGTTCATGCCATGCCTTGCTTTGCTATTATAAGTTCCTTTAGCATGTAGTTTTCTTGCTCTAAACATTGCTACCTGATGCTGTTTTTGCCATGTTCAGTATTTTCACTGTCTGTGAAGCTGATATATTTTGCTCTTTTTCCATGCTTGTTTGAACCTGTTATGATGTGATTTAGCCGTAGCTCAGTGTTCATCTTTTGTCAAGCATCTTGAGTAGATCACTTCCATATGCTTTTCTGGTACGTTTGGGTGCAGTAGCTTAATTTCTTGTTGCTTGCTATGTGGTATCATGCTGTTAATGGCAGATTTGTGCCATTCTTGTTTTGCTTGTCATTACGCAAACCGTGCATCCGATTCCGGTGATCTTTATATCGATTTCAACGAAATCATCTCATCTTTCAGAGGCATACTTGGTTTGCCAAGTTGATGCCTGGTTCATCATTTTCCTTCGAGCACGCATACGCATTGCATATCACATCCGCATATCATGCCATATATTGCATCATGTTGCTTGTGCATTGCACCGTGATTTATTGTGGTTCCTTTGTTTGTGTTCTTGCTTTGGGTAGAGCCGGGAGGCGAGTACGTGAGCGAGGAACCTGTTGAGAACGCTTACGAGGATCAAGCTTTCGACAACTCGAGAACATTGCGAGCAAGATGACCATACCCTCGAAATCACTTCTATCTTTGCTTGCTAGATGCTCGCTCTTTTGCTATGCCTATGCTACGATGCCTATCACTTGCTATATCATGCCACCCATATTGCCATGTCAAACCTCTAACCATCCTTTCCTAGCAAACCGTTGATTGGCTATGTTACCGCTTTGCTCGGCCCCTCTTATAAGCGTTGCTAGTTGCGGTGAAGATGAAGTTTGTTCCTTGTTGGAACATGGAGATGTTGTTCCTTATTGGAACATGTTTACTTGTTGGGGATATCACAATATATCTGCTATAATTAATGCATCTATATACTTGGTAAAGGGTGGAAGACTCGGCCTTATGCCTGGTGTTTTGTTCCACTCTTGCCACCCTAGTTTCCGTCATACCGGTGTTATGTTCCTTGATGTCGCGTTCCTTACACGGTTGGGTGATTTATGGGACCCCATGACAGTTCGCTTTGAATAAGACTCCTCCAGCAAGGCCCAACATTGGTTTTCCCATTTGCCACCTAAGCCTTTTTCCCCGGGTTTCGCGAGCCCGAGGGTCATCTTTATTTTAACCCCGGACCAATGCTCCTTCGAGTCTTTGGCCCAACTTTGGCGATGTCCGGCGCCCCTGGGCAATCCAGGTCTATGCCAACCCGACGTCTTGCCCATCCGGTGTGCCACGAGAGCGAGATATGTGCAGCTCCTATCGGGATTTGTCGGCACATTCGGGCGGCTTTCTTGGTCTTGTTTTATTCTTTGTCGAAATGTCTTGTAGTCCGGGATTCCGAGATTGATCGGGTCTTCCGGTAGAAGGAATATCCTTCGTTGACCGTGAGAGCTTATAATGGGCTAAGCTGGGACACCACTGCAGGGTATTATCTTTCGAAAGCCGTGCCAGCGGTTATGAGGCAGATGGGAATTTGTTAATGTCCGGTTGTAGAAAACCCGAAGTTGGCCTCAATTAAAATACACATCAACCGCGTGTGTAACCGTGATGGTCTCTTCTCGGCGGAGTCCGGAATTGAACACGGTGTTGGAGTTATGTTTGGCGTAAGTAGTTCGGGATCACTTCTTGATCACTACTAGCTTCACGACCGTGCTTTGCTCCTCTTCTCGCTCTCTTTTGCGAATGTAGCCACCATATATGCTGAGTAAACTTGCTGCAGCTTCACCTTACAACTCTGTCCTTCCTATAAGCTTAAATAGTCTTGATCTACATGGTGTGAGATTGCTTTGAGTCCCGTGACTCACGGATTCTACCAAAAGCGATTGCAGGTGCCGGCGATGCGGTCACGGTGACGCAACCGAGCTCAAGTGGGAGTTCGACGAGGAACATGGTCGTTACTATGTGTCTTTTCCTGATGATCAGTAGTGGTGCCCAGTTGGGACGATCGGGGATCTATGTAGCATTTGGGGTATCTTCTTTTATTTTGGTTCCGTAGTCGGACCTTGAGTGTATTCTGGATGATGGATGTTTATTTATGTATTGTGTGAAGTGGCACGTAAGCCAACTATGTATCTCTTTCCCTTATGTATTACATGGGTTGTGTGAAGATTACCTCACTTGCGACATTGCTTTCAATGCGGTTATGCCTCTAAGTCGTGCTTCGACACGTGGGAGATATATCGGCATCAGGCGTTACAAGTTGGTAATCGAGCTTTCCCGACTTAGGAGCCCCTACTTGATTGTTTCTTTGGCGTTGTTGAGTCTAGAGCGGAAAATGTTTTGAGTTTTAGGATTATATATATCGGAGAGTAGGATTCTTTTTACTCCCCAGTCCTTAAATCGCTCTGGTGAGGTCTCTGACGTAGAAGTTTTGACTCTCCTCTTCTCAAATTTCACTAAAATTTTTTTTTAGGATCAGCGGGTATCTTGGGATCGTTAGATGGTTTTGTGGCGAGAACATTGTTCTTGGTGCCTCGACTTTTAGGGGTTGTGGCGGTGTCCGGGGAGTTGAGCTCCGAGGTGTTGTCGTCACAATTTTATCGTTGCGATTCTGGAATACACGAGTTTTGCCGACATCGAAATCTCTTTTGTGCAGTTGTTGGTGAGATAACCCGATAACCCGATCTTGGGGCGAGCTCGGGAGTATTTCCATGACTTCGTATAACGGATGCTTTTGAAGGTCGAGGTACCACGATTTTCGAAGGTTTCTTGGTTATGTGTTGACGGATGGATACAATTTGGATCTAGGTATTGTTAGTTTGGGTGATATATTTTGTGTCCCCTGTATCCCCAACACCAGATTGCATAACCAGAGAGTTTCGGGAGTTTATAGGTGGGATTCAAGTAGCTCTTAGCATTTCTTCCCGCAGATATTTGGTTCGTGATTGGGTAATCCTTACCACTTATTTGTTCCAGTCGTACCTTGTTATTTTTTCATCAACCTTTAATCAAGTGGCTTCTCACCTTAATGGACGTGTGATGTTAGCTTTTGGAATTCATTCGTTCATCCTTGTTCGAATGCTTATTGTGGAGACTACATGTTGCAATTTCTATCCGT
The DNA here is from genome assembly GCA_021605145.1 of Aegilops bicornis. Lineage (NCBI taxonomy): Eukaryota > Viridiplantae > Streptophyta > Magnoliopsida > Poales > Poaceae > Aegilops > Aegilops bicornis. Next base: position 168,080,193 of record CM038672.1, read on the forward strand.
TGATTCAACTTGTCTATCTGTCTATCAAAGTGCTAACGGATGTCACCCTCTTCAGGATGGCTCCGCCAACGCGTCTGAATCCGGATCGCAATGATGAGAATCAGTCGAACCCTCCACCTCCACCTCCGCCTCTGGAGGCATGGCAAGCTATCATGGCAGCCACCAATGCCAATGCTCAGATGATTTTGCAGCTCTTGCAAGAGCGTACTCAAGGGCAAGGCAATCAAGGCAATCAAGGTCAAGGCAACAACCAGCCGCACTTTGCTACCCTCAATCAGTTCCTCGCTAATCAGCTGAAGTCTTTCGGTTTACGTAGCCGAGGCCACAGACGCCGACGATTGGCTTGTGGACATCTGCAAACATTTTGAATGTAGCAATGTCGGACACGAGGACTTTGTCAAGTTTGCTTCGTTTCAACTCAAGGACCAAGCTGCTTTGAGTGGTACCAGCAATACAAAGATTCGAGAGGAGGTCGTGTCATTACAGGATGAGTTCCGCGAGACTTGAGCTCACCACATTCGAAAAGTGTTGTTGAGAGAAAGCGTGAGGAGTTCCGCAATCTCAAGCAAGGCAACATGTACATCTATCAATACAATATCCAGTTCGAAACTTCGCTCGTTTTGCTAAGCAAGGCGTCCACGATGAAAAGAGTATGATCTATCAATTCAGAGGTGGTCTCGAGAGAAGATCTGCAATTAGCTCTTGTGCTTTTGAGCGAGAAAAGTATGATGAATTCTACAACATGGCCTTTGAAGCAAGAAGCTGCCCAGCTCAAATGTGAGGCTTCTAAGAAGAGAATCGGGGATGCAGTTTAGTCTTCTTCTTCCTCTCAAGTGGCAGCTAAGCGTGAAGTTCTATCTTCCTCCTCCTCCGTTCCGTCGGCCTTATCGTGAGAAGAACTCAGGTGGTCGTGGATCTTCCCACCCGCCCAACCCAGGCTATCAGAACAAGTCTAATTCTCAAGCTCCAAGGTCAAGTGCTCCTTATCACCGTCCGCTCTCAGAGGTGACTTGCAACAAGTGTCAGCAGAAAGGTCACTATGCGAACAAATGCTTCAACCAGAGGCGCCTTCCGCCTCCTCCTCCTGTGAAATCTTCCAGCAATGCAGTGGTCAAGCATAATCCTAAGTCTGCCAAGGTGAATATGATGAGTGCGGTATAGCGAAGGTTTCTTCGATGTGATTATGGGTAATCTCTCGATTAATGATATTCTGCAAAAGTCTTATTTGATCTTTGGAGCATCTATTTCTTTCATATCAAGACCTTTTGCATCCATGAACAATTTGCATCTTGTCGATCTGCCTAAGCCGATAGCGGTTTCCTCTCGGGTTTGTTCATGAATAAAAAATGATGGCTCCGGATGTTTCTATCAAGATGGGCAACTATAGATTTCTTTCTTCTCCAATGGTTCTTGGTGACTCGGATATTGATCTTATTCTCGGGATGGACTGGCTTTCTCAGCACAAAGCTCAGCTTGATTGTGCTGCCAGGGAAATTCAATTGACTCACTCTTCAAATGATGTGATCATCTATGCCGCTCGTGATTAAACTATTCGGTTGTTTTCTCTCAATGAGAAGGGCGAATTGGATGCTATTTCTCAGATTCCAGTCGTTTGTGAGTACCAAGATGTCTTTCGGAAGAGCTTAGGGTATGCCTCCTCACCGCCAGTTGAGTTCGTTATCGATCTTGAGCACGGCTTGAACCCGTTTGCAAGCGTCCATACAAGCTGGGACCTAATGAGCTGAAGGAATTGAAGAAGCAGCTCGATGAACAAGAGCGTCTGGGTTTGATCGAGACCGAGTTCATCTCCTTGGGGTTGTGGTGTTCTTTTTGTCCGGAAGAAGGATGGCACGGACCGACTTTGCGTCGATTACCGTCCATTGAATAAGAAGACTATCAAGAACAAGTATCCACTTCCCAACATCAATGAGCTTTTCGAGCAACTCAAAGGTGCTAAAGTGTTCTCCAAGCTTGACCTTCGTATGGGTTATCATCGATTCACATTCGTGAACAAGATATTCCCAAGACGCATTCGAACAAGCTTTGGTTCTTATGAATATCTTGTCATGTCTTTCGGCCTTGTCAATGCTCCTCCAACATTCTCTAGAATGATGAACTTCATCTTCAACCCCTACACCAATGAATTTGTCTTGGTCTATCTTGATGATATTTTGGTCTTCTCCAAGAATAAGAAGGATCATGCCAAACATTTGCGATTGGTGCTAGAGAAGCTCAGAGAGTATCAATTCTATGCGAAGTTCTCCAAATGTGAATTTTGGCTTGATGAAGTGCTTTATCTTGGTCACATCATCTCCGCCAAGGGCATTCTTGTTAATCGAGAAGGTGTCATGATTGTGAATTGGGAACCTCCTCGGAATGTCAAGCAGCTCCATGATTTTCTTGGTCTTGCAAGCTATTGCCGAAGATTCGCCGAGAACTTCTCCAAGATTGCAAAGCCTCTTTCCAACCTCCTCCAGAAGCATGTGAAGTATGTCTGGTCTCCTGAGTGTGACGTTGCTTTCAATACTCTCAAAGAGAAACTCGTCACAGCTCTTGTCTTGACTCCTCCTGATGAATCCAAGCCATTCGAAGTTTTCTGTGATGCTTCTCTTCAAGGTCTCGGTGCTGTGTTAATGCAAGAGAAGAGGGTTGTGGCCTATACCTCTACTTGATTGAAGCCCAACGAAAAGAACTACCCCACTCACGATCTTGAGTTGGCGGCAGTTGTCCATGCATTGATAACATGGAGACATCTCTTGTTGGGAAGGAAAGTGGACATATTCACCGATCACAAGAGTCTCAAGTATATCTTCACTCAGCCCAACCTCAACCTCAGGCAGACTCGATGGGTCGAAATGATTCAAGAGTACAACCCAAGTATTGAATATACTCCGGGCAAGGCCAATGTCATTGCAGATGCTTTGAGCAGGAAAGCTTATTGCAACAGTTTAATCCTCAAGCCCTTCGGCCGGATCTTTGTGAAGCTTTCCATAAGCTGAATCTTCAAGTTGTTCCTCAAGGCTTTCTTGCCAACCTCATAGTCTCTCCTACTTTGGAAGATCAGATTCGTGAGGCTCAACTCCTGGATACCATGGTGAAAAAGGTGAAACGTGGTATCGACAAGGGCATTTCCAAGTACAAGTGCTTCCACATTGATGACAAAGATACTCTTTTCTTTGAGGACCGGATTGTAGTTCCAAAGGGTGATCTACGTAAAGTCATTATGAACGAGGCACACAATTCGCTTCTATCCATTCATCCTGGAAGTACAAAGATGTACCATGACCTCAAGCAGTCTTTTTGGTGGACTCGAATGAAGCGAGAAATTGCTCAATTCGTGAATGAGTGTGATGTCTGCAGAAGAGTGAAAGCAGAACACCAAAGACCAGCTGGTCTCCTTCAACCTCTTGCTATTCCAGAATGGAAGTTTGATCATATTGAAATGGACTTCGTGACTGGATTTCCTAAGTCCAAGCATGGAAATGATGCTATCTTCGTTGTCATTGACAAGCTCACTAAAGTGGCTCATTTTCTTCCTATCAAAGAATCCATCACAGCAGCTCAGTTGGCAGAGCTATACACCTCCAGGATTGTCTCCTTGCACGGCATTCCACAATTGATCTCTTCAGACCGTGGCAGCATCTTTACCTCCAAGTTTTGGGATTCTTTTCAGAGGCCATGGGCACCAACATTCGCTTTCAAAGACAGCTTTCCACCCTCAAACAAGTGGCCAAGTCGAGCGAGTCAATCAAATCCTTGAAGATATGCTCGGGGCTTGTGTCATTTCTTCGGTATGAAGTGGGAAGATTGTCTTCCATATGCCGAAGTTCTCCTACAACAACAGCTTCCAAGCGAGTTCGGGCATGGCCCCATTCGAAATTCTCTATGGCGAAAGTGCCGTACTCCTCTCAATTGGTCCGAGACAGGTGAACGCCAACTTCTTGGCAATGACTTGATCACGAAGCGAAGAAATGTGCAAAGTCATTCGTGAGAATCTCAAAGCCGCCGCATAATCGCGCGGAAGAGCTATTATGATGATAAGCACCGTGATGTGGCTTTTGAAATCGGAGACCATGTCTACCTCCGTCTCTCCAATGAAAGGCACTTTCGTAAACCCGGTATCAAAGGGAAGCTTGCCCCTAGATACGTGGGTTCTTTCAAGATCATTGACAAAAGAGGCGATCTCGCCTATCAACTTGAGCTTCCTCCAACTTTGCAAACGTGCACGATGTGTTTCACGTGTCACGACTTCGCAAGTGCTTCAAGACTCCTGAACGCACTATCAACTTCGAAGAGATTGACCTCCAAGAAGATCTCTCTTATCGTGAGCACCCCGTTGCTATTCTTGAAGAAACCGAGCGCAAGACTCGCAACAAGTCAATCAAATTCCTGAAAGTGAAGTGGTCACACCATTCCGACCGAAGCCACCGGGAGCGCGAGGATCACCTCCGTTCGAATATCCGGAGTTCTTTCAGTCCTAGATCTGGGGCGAGATCCTCTTGTAGTGGTGGAGTGTTGTAACACCCGGATGTAACTTTCCATATTTGTAACTCCAACTCTTGCCATTTTCGGCATTGTGATATGATATTCCCTCCGTGGTTGGGTTTTTCTTCATTTTGCATTTTATCCATGTCATGCATTTCATATCATGTCATCATGTGCATCGCATTTGCATACGTGTTCGTCTCATGATTCCGAGCTTTTTCCCCGTTGTCCGTTTTGCAATCCGGCACTCCTATGTTCCCCGGCATCCCCTTTTACGTTTTTCCGTGAGCAGGTACTAAATATTCTCGGAATGGACCGAGGTTTGTCAAGTGGCCTTGGTATACCACCGGTAGACCACCTGTCAAGTTTCGGGTCATTTGGAGCTCGTTTGGTACTCCAACGGTTAACCGCACCCTCGCAAAGGCCTCTTTTAAGTTGCAGCCCAACACCCCTTCAAACAGCCCATTAACCCATCTAAGTCACTTCCATGCTCTCCGTCGTCGGATCACGATCGCGTGGGCGAAAACTACACCTCATTTGGACTCTCCTAGCTCCCTCTATGCCTATTTAAACACCTCCCCCGTCCAAATCCGGGTCCAAACCCTAGCCTTCCCCTACCTCGCGCCCCCGGACACGTCCGGTCCGGCGACGAAACCGCCGCCGCGCCACTCGGCCAGCGCGTGTTGACTCCGCCGCCCCAGCGCCGCCCGGCCGCTGCCAGCCGCCGGCCGTCCTCCACCGCGCCCGCTTGACGCCTCCCGCCCGCGCCGCCCTGCGCCGGTCGCCACGCCGCCGCTCCGGCCCACCGGCGCCCGAGCCGCCGCCTCCGCTTTGCCCGCCGGCCCGGCCCGCCCGCCGCCGCCCTCGCCCGGCAGCGCCGTCGCCGCCCACCACGGCGCCCCGACCGGTCTCTTCTCCTCTCCGGCGAGGAGTCATCGCGCCGCCGCCCTCGATCCGCGTGCAGATCTGAGATCCACTGGGTTGACTTCTTCCCCCCCTCAAATTTCGTCCAAGATTTTGTCTCGGTGATTATTTTGTGACAAATTTCAACGCATCATAACTTCGCATCTGTAGCTCCGTTTCATGCGTGTAATATGTCAAAATTTTCGCCTCGAAGAGTAGATCATTTCATCTCATTGCATCATTTTCATTTGAGGTCATCTGGATGCCCGAAATGCTATTAGAAGAGGGCTATGTGATGTTAGTTTCTGTTTCGTAACAGAACTTGCACTTTTGTTATTTTTGCTATGATTGATGGGTCCACCCTATGAATTTGAGTCCTACATGTGTTTTGTAATGTGCCATGCCATATTTCCAGGGGTGTATGCCATGTATTTTTGTGATCCTTGTTGTGACTAGCACAAGCATGCAAACTAGGCTTCATGATGTTGCTGATTTCAGCCCCAGTTTTGCTGATATTTTTATGCCATGTTAACTTGATGCTATCGAGAGATCCATGCATATTTTGAGATACTTAAATAAGGATGTTTTGGACATATGGTTATGCTCTATCCATCCATGCCCTTGTTTGCAATTATGGAGTGCCTTAGCTTGAGTCAATTGAGATCTACTTTTGCTATAAAATGTTTCCTGGCAGATTGTTTACATGTTATTCAATTTTGCCAAGGTTGTTGTAGTTGATCCGTGTATGATATGATGTTGTTCTTGCCATATACAACTTCTATGACATGTCTTCTTGATGGATGTATGCTTAGTTTATCATGAAATGCTCTGTAGTGAGTGCATCGAGCTCTTAAACATGCCTACTTGTTATCTGTTTTTGTCATGCCCTGTTGCTGAATCTGTTAACGCAACTTGCGATATTGACATAGGTGTTACTATATTTTATGTTCCTTTTTGGCTTATGGCCATCAAGGGACTTTTGTTCCATGCTTTGAGTAGGTTCATGCCATGCCTTGCTTTGCTATTATAAGTTCCTTTAGCATGTAGTTTTCTTGCTCTAAACATTGCTACCTGATGCTGTTTTTGCCATGTTCAGTATTTTCACTAAGTCTGTGAAGCTGATATATTTTGCTCTTTTTCCATGCTTGTTTGAACCTGTTATGATGTGATTTAGCCGTAGCTCAGTGTTCATCTTTTGTCAAGCATCTTGAGTAGATCACTTCCATATGCTTTTCTGGTACGTTTGGGTGCAGTAGCTTAATTTCTTGTTGCTTGCTATGTGGTATCATGCTGTTAATGGCAGATTTGTGCCATTCTTGTTTTGCTTGTCATTCATAAACCGTGCATCCGATTCCGGTTATCTTTATATTGATTTCAACCGAAATCATCTCATCTTTCCAGAGGCATACTTGGTTTGCCAAGTTGATGCCTGGTTCATCATTTTCCTTCCGGAGCACGCATACGCATTGCATATCACATTTCGCATATCATGCCATATTTTGCATCATGTTGCTTGTGCATTGCACCGTGATTTATTGTGGTTCCTTTGTTTGTGTTCTTGCTTTGGGTAAAGCCGGGAGACGAGTACGTGAACGAGGAACCTGTTGAGAACGCTTACGAGGATCAAGCTTTCGACAACTCACGAGAACATTGCAGCAAGATGACCATACCCTCGAAATCACTTCTATCTTTGCTTGCTAGATGCTCGCTCTTTTGCTATGCCTATGCTACGATGCCTATCACTTGCTATATCATGCCACCCATATTGCCATGTCAAACCTCTAACCATCCTTTCCTAGCAAACCGTTGATTGGCTATGTTACCGCTTTGCTCAGCCCTCTTATAAGCGTTGCTAGTTGCGGTGAAGATGAAGTTTGTTCCTTGTTGGAACATGGAGATGTTGTTCCTTTTTGGAACATGTTTAATTGTTGGGGATATCACAATATATCTGCTATAATTAATGCATCTATATACTTGGTAAAGGGTGGAAGGCTCGGCCTTATGCCAGGTGTTTTGTTCCACTCTAGCCGCCCTAGTTTCCGTCATACCGGTGTTATGTTCCTTGATGTCGCGATCCTGACACGGTTGGGTGATTTATGGGACCCCCTTGACAGTTCGCTTTGAATAAGACTCCTCCAAAGAAGGCCCAACTTTGGTTTTACCATTTGCCACCTAAGCCTTTTTCCCCGGGTTTCGCGAGCCCGAGGGTCATCTTTATTTTAACCCCGGACCAATGCTCCTTCGAGTCTTGGCCCAACCTGGCGATGTCCGGCGCCCCTGGGCAATCCAGGGTCTATGCCAACCCGACGTCTTGCCCATCCGGTGTGCCACGAGAACGAGATATGTGCAGCTCCTATCGGGATTTGTCGGCACATTCGGGCTTTTTGGTCTTGTTTTATTGCTTTGTCGAAATGTCTTGTAGTCCGGGATTCCGAGATTGATCGGGTCTTCCGGTAGAAGGAATATCCTTCGTTGACCGTGAGAGCTTATAATGGGCTAAGTTGGGACACCCTGCGCAGGTATTATCTTTCGAAAGCCGTGCCCGCGGTTATGAGGCAGATGGGAATTTGTTAATGTCCGGTTGTAGAAAACCCGAAGTTGACCTCAATTAAAATACACATCAACCGCGTGTGTAACCGTGATGGTCTCTTCTCGGCGGAGTCCGGGAATTGAACACGGTGTTGGAGTTATGTTTGACGTAAGTAGTTCAGGATCACTTCTTGATCACTACTAGCTTCACGACCGTGCTTTGCTCCTCTTCTCGCTCTCTTTTGCGAATGTAGCCACCATATATGCTAGTCGCTTGCTGCAGCTTCACCTTACAACTCTGTCCTTCCTATAAGCTTAAATAGTCTTGATCTCGCGGGTGTGAGATTGCTGAGTCCCCGTGACTCACGGATTCTACCAAAACAGTTGCAGGTGCCGACGATGCGGTCAGGTGTGACGCAACCGAGCTCAAGTGGGAGTTCGACGAGGAACATGGTCGTTACTATGTGTCTTTTCACGATGATCAGAGTGGTGCCCAGTTGGGACGATCGGGGATCTATGTAGCATTTGGGGTATCTTCTTTTATTTTGGTTCCGTAGTCGGACCTTGAGTGTATTCTGGATGATGGATGTTTATTTATGTATTGTGTGAAGTGGCATTGTAAGCCAACTATGTATCTCTTTCCCTTATGTATTACATGGGTTGTGTGAAGATTACCTCACTTGCGACATTGCTTTCAATGCGGTTATGCCTCTAAGTCGTGCTTCGACACGTGGGAGATATAGCCGCATCGGGGGCGTTACATCTAGTCTATGGAGCAGAGGCAGTTCTCCCCACGGAACTCGTATATGGATCGCCTCGAGTACTCGCTTATGATGAGCTTGAGCAAGAGCAGCTGCGACAAGATGACGCGCTGCTCCTCGAGGAGGATCGTCTTCAGGTCATTTGGCGAGCCGCCGCTACCGACAAGCTCTGCGTCGCTACCATAGCCGCAGGTTAATGCCGAAGTCTCGAGGAAGGCGACCTTGTTCTTGGCGCGTTCAGTCCGCCAAGAATTCAAACAAGTTGACGCCAAAGTGGGAAGGCCCTTATCGGGTGAAACGAGTCACTAGGCACAGCGGCTGTCCGCCTTGAGACCGAAGATGGCATTCCGGTGAGCAACTCTGGAACATTGAGCATCTTCGTAAGTTTTACCCATAGGGTGCGGTTGTCGGAACCCGTTCGGCAACCACCTTTTGTACAAGTCTTGCCGCAGCTTGCATGTAATCCTTTGTACAAAGCCGGCGCGAGACCCGTGCACGATAAAAGCTCATGTGTTGCGCACAACTTGTCAAGTTCATGCTTTCATCAATTTATTGCATGCTTTGGCTAACACTTTGTGCAGCAACCACACCCGGTAAGCAGAATCGAGCATTTGGGCTCCATAACGTTATTTCCTCTTCTTTTCTTTTCTCAAAGAAAGGAAAGCTCCCTCGCGCACAAGTTAACCAGGGGAAGGAGGAGATAATACTATGGACCGACACCGCTCGAGGAAGATTCACCTCATCGGGAAGCAAGAGACCGAAAAGCTAAGTTGCTAAGTTTCAACGATCGGTAATAAATTTTTAAAGTTATCTTCCTTGAACGACCGCGCTTTGTATGAAAAACCCATGCGGCGGAGGAACCAAATCGTTCTTGGTCGGCGCCCTTACTTTGTTTGAGTCCGCTCAACAACTTAAGTGAGCTGCGGCTAGTCCGCATAACAAGGTTGCTTGTCGGTAGCGACCCCGCCAGTAGGCTGCTGAAGTTCCGCACTCGGCGCTCGCGGCAAGGGTGCCTGCACCGGCAAGTTTCCCTGAAAAGCGTAGGGCAATAACATACAAAGCCAAGAGTCGAGTAAAGGAAGTAACGTAGCAAATGTTGCCCAGAATAAAGTTATATTACAAAAATAACTTATTGCGGCACTGGCTAAATCGTTCTCAGAACTGAAATAACAGAGAAGAGGAGAAGGAGGGCGCGCCGGCACCCAAGCCCCGGCAAGCCAGAGTTGCCGGGGGCTGCGATATCAGATAAGCCCTTCCTCCCTTTTCAAGCATCCCTTTTTCATTAAAAACATTCTACTCGGATACAATCCGTGGGGAATGAAAAACATGAAAGAGAAGATTACAAGTTTTAAATGCGGATAAGGCCCGAAGGCTTACAAATTAAAAGATAAGATGCCCGTAATCCTTTTTCTGTCCCTCTCTTCAGGAGGTAGGTCAAGGAGGCGAGAAGGGCAAAAGAAACGCCTAGGCGAGCTACAGGTGCCAGAAGGCACCAAAGGAACATCCGGGAGCTCCCGAGGGCTTAGCGGAGATGGCAGCCGAAGCGGGCTCAAGGCGGGCGGCAGGGCGTCGCCAAGACGCTGTCGAGGGCACTACGCCCTCGTACTCCGACACTGACGGCCTTGTCGCCATCCCTCTTCCCTTCCGCAGCCTCCCTCGCCCGGTCGCCCAAGGAGGCGACCCGGGGAGTTCAAGGAGCCGGGCGACGCGGATGATGGGGTCACCGGTGGCCTGCGGCGGCCCGAGCAACTGTCGGGCCCGCTACCCTCGTCGTCGTTGTCGCTCTCCTCCTCGTCACTCTCGCTCGAGGGGGAATCTTCGCTGTCGGAGGAGCTATCCACGCAGCACTTCGCCCGAGTACCGAGATCCCCGAAGGCCTTGACGGAGAGTAGATCACCCTCCATTAACTTAAAATGGAGGGTAAACCCCGCCATCGAGGCTGCGGATGCAGTGAGCGTCTTCCACCCACGATCGAGATACATCACATTAGGGGCTGGGAATACAACACAGACTCGCATGCCGCTGATTCCACAGCCCCTCATGTGCGATCTCGGTGTCTCGGCGGATCCGACTCCATCGCTCATGAACGGAGCAGGAAGCCGGAGGCGACGACGAGGCGCCCGGACCAGCCTGACGAAGAACTCGCAAGGGTCGTCCCCTGTATGGACCGCCGCAGGGAGGGGAACTGCCGGCGGAAGCGGAGACGACGCGCCGCCCCGTCCGCCTCTTCCCCGAGCGCCTCGACCTCGTCCACGACCTCGCCCCCTCCCTCTTCCCCTTGTGGCCGGTTCTGCCACCCCGGGCGTGGGGTTGGGAGGGCGCTGTCTAGCGGCGACCCTCGCCGCCACCGATGAAGAACCAAGGTTCCTTTTCTCCATGACGAATGAGAGAAAGGGGAGCAGTAAATCGAGGAAAGGAGGAGATAGGAGAGTGCGGGCTCTGCGCTCCCCTTCCGCTCTTTTTAAGGAAGCAAGGTGGGGGCTCGACCGCCCCGCTCGGCAAATCAGGGCATAGGAAGAGCAGGGAATCGGGGCCGACCTGCTGCCTCTGCTCGTAACGGCCCAGTTTTTTTTCACTTCCACCGTCCGCGACCCCAAAAGCATGGGAACCACGTGGCGGGGATGCAGAACTGAGGCGACGGGTGAAGCGACCTCAAGACGCCGCCCACTTCCCCACGACGCCAAGAATTGACGCGTGCGTCACGGGGAACGCGACGGATACGGAGTGGGTTTGGTTTGGACCCAGGCCGCGCATGCCGTGCCTGTTTTGGGCCTGGCCCAACAGCGCTTCGGCACCATGTATGGCCCAGAACCGGGGCTCTGCCGGTGTACTAAAGTAGGGGTACCTTAGTACCCGAACTTGTCTGCACGGGCGATCAGACATCCCCATGGCAAGCCTCGCCGGGCGTCCGCTAAGACCCTCCGCAGCCTTCCAGAAGACAAGACCCCGGCACGAGGAGCTTGCCGGGAAGGCCTCTCTAGGCACGAAGAAGGCCCGGCAAGAGGAGCTTGCCGGAAGGCCACCTCGTGCACGCAGAAGACAAGGCCCCGGCAAGAGGAGCTTGCCGGGAAGGCTCGGGGCGCGACAAGTCTCCGGGCGCGACAAGGATTCGGCCGCGGCAAGGCGCTTGCCGCGGCATGCAACTTCTCTCCGTCTCCGCTCCAGCTCACCCAGCGACGTGTCGCCATGGGACCGTTCCATGGGCGCGTGTCGAGAGGCTGTGCAGCCAGCGGAGAGTAGCGATAAGCGGCGCTGACAGGCTCGCCATCGTGGCGAGCGGAGGCGCACCTGACGGCCTCTGTTACACTGTTTGGGCGACAACGACGGGCATTTATTGCTTTTGTCCCTTGCCGTCAGAGTTAGGTATTTTACACTGTACACTGTTCAAGTAGGTGTACCAACTCCTGTTTTTACATTTGTACCCCCGCCTATGTTGCCACCTGTCGGAGACCCCTTGAGCATATAAAAGGAGGCCCAAGTGCAACGTAGAAGGGGTTCGGTTAGTTCCGCAGGTTCGGCTGGTTCGGTTCATTCGACTGGCCATAGACTAGACACACTCAAGCTAGGTTTTGTAGCTCGTATTGCTCCCTAGCAAGAACACAATAGATCAAACAAGCAGCAGTAGGAGTTTTATCTCTCCGGAGAGCTCCGAAGCTGGGTAAACTCCTCGTGTGCCTCGCCTCGATCCGCTCTTCGTGCGATCTCCGCCCCCCTCCGAACCACAAGGGGCCTGCTCCGCCGGCCCCATAGGTGTCCGTGGGTACGATCAGCCTCCCCGACAGGCGTGTACGTAGCCGAGAACTCGTGTGAAATCCCTTCTTCGTCAAGAAAGGTATCCACATTTGCGTTCTTGAACTCTGTTTCGTTGTCGCTCCGAACCTTCTTGATCTTCATGTCAAATTGATTTTGGGCCTTCCTAGCGAAGTTTTTGAAGATCTTTTGGACCTGCGATTTATCATCAAGAAAGAACACCCAGGTAAATCTTGAAAAATCATCGACTATGACTAGACCAAATGAGTTACCACCGAGACTCTTGTAGGCATTGGGACCAAAGAGATCCATTTGAAGTAGCTCGAGCGGTCTTCTCGTGGTCATGATGTTCTTCACGGGGTGACTCCATCCAACTTGTTTTCCTACCTGACAAGCACTACAAAGTCTATCCTTGTCAAATATGACATATTTTACTCCAAGGATATGATCACCTTTAATAAGCTTATCAAGATTTCACATGCCCACATGACCTAGCCTTCTATGCCACAACCAGCCTTTAGAAGATTTAGCAATTAAGCAAGTTCTAGGTTGAGCCTTTTTAGTGAAATCAACAATGTAAAGATCACCTCTACGTATACCGGTAAAGACCATTTTATGATTGTCTCTTCAAAACACTTGTCAATCTACTTCAGTAAATAGGGCATTGAAACCGAAATCAGCAAGTCTAGATACTGAAAGTAAATTGTACCCAAGAGATTCAATCAGCATGACATTTTGTATGGAGCTATCATGTGGGATGGCCACCTTACCGAGGCCAACCACCTTACCCTTTGAGTTATCACCAAATGTGACATATTTTTCGAGGGCCGTTGTTTTCAGCAAGCTCACGAAACATATCTTTGTCTCCGGTCATATGATCAGTACATCCACTATCAAGGAACCATTCCTTTTCTCCAGCCATGTAGCCGCGAAGATTAGCCATAAGACCAAAGTGTCTCATTGCATCATCAAGATCATAGTCACTATCATCATCATCCTCATCATAGTATCCATGTTCAATATTGTCTTGTGATTGATCAACTCCTAGAGAGGGTAATTCATTAGATAAATGATCATCACAATGGTCATCTTTATGAATTCTAATAGCTTCAGAAAGGATATTGCTAATAATTCCAACATCTCCTTTGGCACGCATGAGATCACGAAGCTCAAATAGACAAACATCAAACTTAGGAGCACTAGTACTCATCTTACTCAAGGCAATAGACTTGTGGAGAATTTCATCTAAGTTTTGCAAAGAATAATTTGGAAATCTTTCCTCAAGAAATCTCCATATAGTGTAGGCACACTCAAGAGTAGGCAAACATCCAATCAAGTTTCTAGGCAAGCCTCTAGTGATAAGATTGACAGTTCTAAGGTTGCGAATCATGTCAATAGACTCATCAAGGGTAGGATGCAAAGGATCAACATGAGGTGCACAAGGGCTAGTAATGTACTTGTTCAAATGATATTCATTGAAAATCTCAAGCATCTCATTTTTTCACTCATGAAAGTATTATCCATCAAGAATAGGTACTCTACGTCTAAGACTCCCCAACGTAGACTCATCCATCTGCCTCCAATGGTGTTTAAACCAAAGCAATGGAGACCAAAGCTCTGGTACCAATTGAAAGGATCGAGAAGAGGCGTTTAGAGGGGGGGGGGGGGTGAATAGACTCTAAGACGAAAAGTTGCAGTTTTTAATTTCCTTAAGTTGTTGTGGAGTTTTGGCACAATTTTTAACATTCACAATACATATCAAGAAAGCATGACAAGAGTATATGAGCAGCGGAAAGTAAAGCATGCAAGTTGCAAGAATGTAAAGGGATGGGATTGGAGTGTGCAAACGCAATTTGGAGACACAGAGATTTTTTATCCGTGGTTCCGATAGGTGGTGCTATCGTACATCCACATTGATGGAGACTTCAACCCACGAAGGGTAACGGTTGCGCGAGTCCACGAAGGGATCCACCCACGAAGGGTCCACGAATAAGCAACCTTGTCTATCCCACCATGGCTGTCGCCCACGAAGGACTTGCCTCACTCGGGTAGATCTTCAAAAAGTAGGCGATCTCCTTGCCCTTACAAACTCCTTGGTTCAACTCCACAATCTTGACGGAGGATCCCAAGTAACACCTAACCAATCTAGGAGACACCACTCTCCAAGAGGTAACAAATGGTGTTTTGATGATGAACTCCTTGCTCTTGTGCTTCAAATGATAGTATCCCCAACACTCAACTCTCTCTCATAGGATAGGATTTGGTGGAAAGATGATTTGAGTGGAAAGCAACTTGGGGAAGGCTAGAGATCAAGATTTATGTGGTTGGAATGGAATATCTTGACCTCAACACAAGTGTAGGTGGTTCTCTCTCAGAAAATGTATGTTGGAAGTGTAGGCATGTTACGATGGCTCTCTCCATGAATGAAGAGTGGGTGGAGGGTATATATAGCCTCCACACATAATCTAACCGTTACACACAAATCACCAAACTCGGTGGGACCGAATCATGAAACTCGGCCAGACCGATTTAGTTCAAAATGTGACCGTTAGGCATTTCGGTGGGACTGAATGGATCAACTTGATGGGACCGATGTGCTAGGTTAGGGTAAATCCTCATCTCGGTTTGACCGATTACTCAAACTCGGTGGGACCGATTTGGGTAATAAGCGAAACAGAGAGTTGGCCAAGCAAACTCGGTGGTGCCGATTGCATGTCTCGGCAGGACCGAAATTATTGCAATAGGCAACAGAGAGTTTGCAAGCCCATCTTGGTGAGACCGAGATCCCATCGGTGAGACCGAATTGGTTAGGGTTTCTGGCAGTGGCTATGTCAATTAAACTCGGTGGCGCCCGATAGAAAGTTTCGGTGGGGCCGAGTTTGACTTTTGGTTTGGAACATATGTGGATGTGTGAAAGTGGTTGAGGGCTTTGGAGCATATCACTAAGCACTTTGAGCGAGCAAGCCATTAAGCAACACCTCATCCCCTCTTAATAGTATTGGCTTTCCAATGGACTCAATGTGATCTTGGATCACTAAAATGGAAAACGTAGAGTCCTGAGCTTTGAGCTTGAGCCAATCCTTTGTCTTCAGCATTTTGAAGGGGTTCCACATCCTCTAGTCCATGCCACTCCATTGTTGAACTTATCTGAAGCATACTAGGTAGAAGTATTAGTCCAACAAGAGATATGTTGACATTAATTACCAAAATCACCCATGGAGCATGAGGGAGTCCTGGATTAGGGGGTATCCGGACAGCCGGACTATATACATTGTCCGGACTATCGAAGCGTGAAGATACAAGACTCAAGACACCGTCCCGTGTCCGGATGGGACTCTCCTTGGCGTGGAAGACAAGCTTGGCGATCCGGATATTATATTTCCTTCCTTGTAACTGACTCCATGTAAACCCTAGCCCTCTCCGGTGCCTATATAAACCGGAGAGGATGGTCCTAAGAAGGCCGATCACAATTACAATCATACCATCATAGACTAGCTTCTAGGGTTTAGCCTCCCCGATCTCGTGGTAGATCTACTCTTGTACTACTCATATCTTCAATATTAATCAAGCAGGAAGTAGGGTTTTACCTCCATCGAGAGGGCCGAACACAGGTAAACATTGTGTCCCTTGCTTCCTGTTACCATCAGCCTAGACGCATAGATCGGGACCCCCAACCCGAGATCCGCCGGTTTTGACACCGACATTGGTGATTTCATTGAGAGTTCCTCTGTGTCGTTGCCGCAAGGCTTGATGGCGCCTTCAATCGTCAACAACATGGTCCAGGGTGAGACTTTTCTCCCTGGACAGATCTTCATATTCAGAGGCTTTGTACTGCGCACCAATTCGCTTGGCCATCTGGAGCAGATCGACAGCTACGCTCCTGGCCACCAGGTCAGGTTCGAAAACTTGAACTACACGGCGGACATTCGCGGAGACTTGATGTTCGACGGATTCGGACCTGCGCCAGGAGCACCGGACAGTCACGATGAGCACGGCTTAGACCTGCTGTCGGACAACACTCGGGATATCACCCCTGCAGTAGCACCGGACCTAAATCCGGAGCAGGCTGCGTTGCCCGCAGGCCACACACTCATCGGCGTTGGAGCCGAACACAAGACTCACCTCTGTAGAAGCCTGTGACTCCGGACCCCCGGACTCGTATCCGGTTGTAGGTTCCAGTCCGCGCGCTCCCGAGCCCGCCGAGCCTGGTTGGGCTCCGGTAATGGAGTTTATCGCTGCAGATATCTTCCAGTACTCGCCCTTTGGCAACATGCTGAACTCATTAAAGTCTCTCTCTTTGTCAGGAGGCTCTTGGCCGAATTATGTCCGGCTAGAGTGGGAAGCGGGCGACGAAGGAATTCGTTGCCCACCCACCACCCACTTCATTGCCACGGTCGATGATCTAACCGACGTGCTCGACTTTGACTCCGAAGAAATCGGCGGTATGGACGACGATGCAGGAGAAGAACATGAACCACCGCTCACTGGGCGGTGGACAACCACCTCTTCCTATGATATAAATATGGTGGACACTCCGACGGAAACCAATGGCGATGAGGCAACGGAGGATAACCCCTCAGAGAGAAAAACAAAGTATGGGCGTCTTCGACGCCGCTCCAAGCCACGCCACAACAATACCGGCCCAGGAGACGAAAACAATCTGGATGGCACCAAAGATGAATACAACCCCGATCAGCCTGCCTTCAAGCAGGCCGGACTGGCCATGGTGGGATACTTGGAGAGGGACAACTATACGCCCCCTCCGAGGACGATGTAAGCCTCGACAATGACGAATTCGGCGTGCCTGAAGATCCAGTGGAACAAGCTCGCTTCAAGCGATGGCTCATGGCAACGGCAAGGAGCCTGCAAAGGAAGCAACACCAGATTAAAGCTGATCAAGACCTGCTCGTGGATAGGTGGACCAATGTCCTGGCCACCGAAGAATACGGACTTGACCGCCCCGACAATGGGCACAGACGGCACAACTGGCTACCTCAACCTAAGCAGGAGAACCCAAGGCACATACCCCAACGTCAACACATCACTACGGTCCAAGACAATACGAAGGACACACGAAGAGGCATCCTCAAGCCTCGGCGCAATGGTCATAAACGCCAAGTCAGGGAAGCTGGTGCCAAGTCCAGCAACTCCCAGTCCGGTCAGCGGACAAAGAACAGCTCAAGACTATCCGGCCCAAGCCACACACTCGACCAACCATGTGAAATTCATGGTACTCCTAGAAGGACGGCAAAGCATACCAATAGAGAATGCCGGATCCTCAAAACAAAGCGGCTGGTCATGTGCCAGAAATAATGAGGGGAGGCGTCTAGTCAAGAGACCCCCCAGAGCATGAAAGTACGGCCGATTGCCCCCGGTCATATAAACCACAACAATTCAATTGCAGTACCTCTCGACCTAGTAGTCTGGGGGTTCCATAACACATAAAACCCCCGCGGGTATGAAACCACAAATAACATCTTCTAAAAAGGATGTCAGGTGCAAAGGCCAGGCCTTACTGGCCCACCACTCCAACGGTTGTCTTTGGATCACCAAAATATGCCGCGCCAAAGAATAATTCTTCGGCACCTCCCCCTCATACGGTAATTTACCATATGCTAACAGGACGAACCACGTTGACTAGATTCGACGTGGTAAACCATTAGGCCAACACCGTGTGATATAATCACACCTATGGGCAAGGCCGAACCCCGCCCTTAGAGAGAAAATCATACAGCTGCCGGAGCAGCGAGTTGTGCATGCCTATCAAAATTTTGATATGACAGCCAACTACCCAGACACCAAATGAGGAGTCTGCGCTACTTCACGGTATAACGGCTGGGTTAACCAGGGTCCGATCAGGAACCCTCGGATCAACCACAAGAGGACGTTCAGCTGCCTCCAGGTATTTGCCTTTATAAACTAATTTTGACGCAGAACAGGATTGGCTATGTGGAATCGGCCCGGACACACAAGGGTGGGAACATACATGTGACCACCCACAAAGAAAGCAGTCCGGACTTACTTCAGATCCACTCACAGCCCCCTCCAGTCCGGCCATCACAAGTTCAGCCAAAAAACACCTTTTGCCTTTTTTATTCATAAATCGTACTCATATGCATAGACATATTATCTTACTACAATGCGTAGACTTCAATAACACTTACCGGCCGTTGTTTCTCATCGAGGCCTCGTGTTACGCCCGATTATGCCAGGGGCTTCACAGTACGGCAGTAAAGTCCGACCACCTTTTCGGTCGCTCGGCACCCCGAACTTATAGCACTATATGCATCAGCTCCGCATCATGTCTTGGGTCATTGGTTGGGTTTGCGGCTCCCTTGTTTTGGTACCTTACGTTCCGTTATATCGGCTAAGGTAGCGCGAGGAGAACTCTGCGACCGTGTCCCGGTCTGCCGGATGAGCACCTCGATGAAAGCCGAAAACCATTTGTCATGATACAAATGAGAGCTAGTCGGTATTCGAGAGGTTGTAAAATCCTTAAAGATTTATTATGCATAACGCCATTATAAATGCAGAGTGCGACGGATCGGTCCTCCGATCAGGCGCTAATAGAGCCCCTAGTTCGGCCTTCCGAACACTAGGGGCCGCGCCGACCATACTCGAATTCCTATGGCTAAGTGAGAGTGGTAAAGCCCTATAGTCTGATTGCCTGGTTCGTGGTGAGGAACACATCCTTAAAAGGACCCAGCCTTGGGATAAAGAGTGTTCAGGTATGTCCCGAACACCCCCGTATTTCTTTCGTGGGGGCAGAAGCCGACGACTGGCCAACTCTCAGGATTTACATACACTAAACAGCCGCACAGGAAGAACAAATGTTCAAACAAAACATGCAATATATAATAAAAGTGCCATTGTCCCATATTACATAGAACGGCAATAATGCCCTCAGGGAAATATAATGTCTTTGGTACACTCATCCGCCACAAGGCGGGCTCCCTTCAGTACGCCTTCATAGTACAGCTCGGGCTTGCGGCGCTCCTTACCCTCTGGTGGCCCCTCGGTCATCAGCTTCTCCGTGTCAAGCATCCCCCAATGCACTTTTGCACTGGCAAACGCCATGCGCGCACCCTCTATACAGACTGAGCGCTTAACAACATCAAGCCGAAGACAGGCGCCCACAATCCGCTTCACGAGTCCGAAGTATCTGCTTGGAATGGGCTCCGCGGGCCATAGCCGGACAACCAAGTCCTTCATGGCTAGTTCGGCCGCCTGGTGCAGTTCGACCAGCTGCTTCAGCTGATCGATAAAGGGCACCGGATAGTTCGGTGCCAAATACTGTGACCAGAAATCCCTCTACGCAGACTTCTTCTCCTCGGTCCGGTAGAATTGGGCGGCATCTGATATGCTGCTAGGCAGATCCTCAAACGCCCCTGAAAAAAAAACAAATCAGCTTGTCGCTTAGGGTTCTTCCCACTATCATGTAAAAATGGCCATGCATACAAAAGGCCTTACCAGCCGCAACCTTCCGGGCCTCCTGAATGTCCCGCACAGCACCTCGGGCTTCTTCCCGAGCATCTTCCACGGCTTGGAGGGCTTGGGCGAGTTTGGATTCTTTCCCTACTAGACTCTGCTCCAAGCCCTCGCTTTTATTTACAGCCTCCCGGAGCTCTCGCTCAACTGCGATGACCCTGGCCTCATGTTTCTCTCGAAGCGCCTGTTTGGTGGCAGCCTTCTAGTTGGCATCAGCCACATCCTTCTTTAGTGCCTCATACTCGGCACTCGCTCCTAGAGCATACAATACAAGTACTTTTCACTAGGCACAATTACTCATTCGTGCCAAATTCAAGACAACGTTTCAACATACCTTGCTTGTATTCCAATTGCTTCTTCACACGGCCAAGTTCCTCCTCGGCCCATTCCAGGCTCTGTTTCAGCCCAGACACTTCCGCATCATGCGCGGCCGTCTTCTCTGTAGACACCTGTTTTTGCACAAAGAGGTGTGTGTTGTTAACAAATGCTCCTACAAAAGTAGGGGATTTGATCCCCTGCCCGGCTTTCTCTCTTTCACCGGACATTGTATCAGGGGCTACTACTCATATTATGACGATTCTTCAAAGGTTTCTTAGGAAACATACCTCGAAGGCCTTTATAAGGCCAAGGCAGGACTCATTCAGCCTGCTCTCGGCGGACTGAATCTTTCCAACCACCGCACCCATGAGGGTCCGATGTTCATCGACGATAGACGCGTTCTTTAACGCTGTCGATAGACCGCCCGACAGCTCTGCTTGGACAGAGGTTGCCGGCAGAATAGGCAAGCCCCCCACCGTCGAAGGTGGCTGCTCGCCCGATCCCGGAGCCTTAGAGGTCTCCAGGACCTTGTCCGGCTGTGGGCCGAACCCGAGATCGCCCCCGCCGTCGACACGCTTGGGGGCCATCGCTCCCGTGTGTCCGGCCCCAGAGATATGCCCCCCTGGTCCGGGTCCCGTTGAGACGACACCTCAGTGTCGCGCCTGGACTTCGGGGAAGGGGCCTTCGGAGGCGTCTTGCTCGCCAAGGCGTCTGAGCTCAGCGAATCCTCTGATGAGGACTGTCCGGCGCGAGACCTTGCCAGGCTGTACAAAATATGGCAACAGTTAAAACTACTATACCCAAACAATCCCAGACGCATATGCGTGTTCGGATTTTGTATACTTACGACTTTTCGAAGGGCTGGGCCCTGGGATCCCACTCCGGGCTGCTATCGGCAGCCGTGGTGGATACCTCTGGGAGGGAACCTTTCCCCCTCTTGGGCGATTCGGCCTCCAGGGATGAGGAGGCCGTCCTTTTCCTCCTACCTCCAGAGTGAGGCCCGTCCTCCTCTGCTTCCTCCTCTTCGTCTTCAGAAGAAGGATCGTCGCTTGAGCCTTCGGATTTGGCGTCCGAAGCCTCGCGACGACGGAGGCCACTCCGGGTCTTTTTGACCTTCTTGGAGGCCTCTTTATTTGGCGCCTCGTAAGGCGCGGGGACCAGCATCTTCATCAGAAGAGGTCCGGCCGGTTCTTCCGGCAGCAGGGGCCGGACAATGTATCCGCTCCACCTTTTTTATCCATCCCTGGGGTCATGATAAAACACGATAAAGATGTCTCCCTCAGGACATGTCAACTGAAGCATGGATGGACAGAGTGTTGCTATAACTTACCGGGCTTGCAGAATGGGATAATTGATACCCACGGTCCTCGGAGGAGCCCGGCCATGATTTGCCGGACTTAAAGAGCACCTTCCAGATTTCCTTGTGGGAAGAATCATAGAGCTCCCGAAGGGTATGGTGCTCGGTTGGGTCGTACTCCCATAAGTTGCATGGTCGACGCTGGCAAGGGAGAACCAGGAGAACTAACATCACCTGGACTACGTCGACGAGCTTGACATCCTTGTCGACCACACTCTGAACGCGCGTCTGGAGCAACGACAGCTCATCGGACGAGGACCAGTTCGGGCCCTTCTTGGGCCAGGATGTGAGCCGCAGTGGGGCTCCGGATCTGAACTCTGGAGCTGCAACCCACTTTTTGCCGCGTGGTTCGGTGATATAGAACCACTGTTGCTGCCACTGCTTGACGGAGTCGTTGAAGGCACCCGTCAGCCAGACGACCTTGGGCATCTTGTCCACCATGGCGCCGCCGCACTCGGCGTGCTCGCCACTCACCACCTTGGGCTTCACATTGAAAATCTTCAGCCACAGGCCGAAGTGAGGCGAAATCCGGAGAAAAGCCTCGCACACGACGATGAACGTCGAGATATTGAGGAAAGAGTTGGGGGAAAGATCATGAAAATCAATCCCATAGTAATACATGACTCCACGAACAAATGGGTGAAGGGGAAACCCGAGCCCGCGGACAAAATGGGGAAGGAACACGACTCTCTCGTGAGGCTCCAGAGTAGGGACGACCTGTCCCGCCGGTGGGAGACGGTGGCCGATCTTCTTGGCCAGATACCCGGCCTCCCGGAGCCTCTTCATATTCTTCTCCTGGACAGTAGAGGCCATCCATCTGCCTCCTGTTCCGGATCCGGACATCTTCAGAAAACCTTTCTCTGATGGAAGAAAAGAATGCCTGGGCGTTAGGGCTCGAACAAAGGGGAATGGGCTAGCGGAAGGAGAAGGCGTGGGTAAAGAGGAAGAGACATTATCTCTTTATAGAGACGGTAAAAGCTTTTTTGCGCCTCCCCACTTGCCTGGTGGAACCCTCTCGCTCCCCACTCGCCGCGATTAGCGGTGCGGTTGGATTATCCATACCCATATTAATGATAATCCCACAATGAGGGGGCACGATCTCTGCTTTGACAAGACGTGTCAGGGAAACCGCCTCGCAATATGCGCTGTGGCCGGTTGTGGGAAAACGGATCAAATAATGACCCGACCGTAATGACATGTCACGTTGTCTAAAAAGTTGTCAGCAGATTGCATTTGTGAGATATCATTCTCTCTACGGTGGTATGTGAAGATCATTTTGCAGATCCGGACACGGTTTAAGTGTTCGATAATTGCTATGGAGTATTCGGAGAAGGAACCCGCCTTGCAATGCCGAAGACAAGACTGCACGCCGAACTCATCGTCATTGAAGCCTGGTTCAGGAGCTACTGAGGGAGTCCTGGATTAGGGGGTATCCGGACAGCCGGACTATATACATTGCCCGGACTATCGAAGCGTGAAGATACAAGTCTCAAGACTTCGTCCCGTGTCCGGATGGGACTCTCCTTGGCGTGGAAGACAAGCTTGGCTATCCGGATATTATATTTCCTTCCTTGTAACCGACTCCATGTAAACCCTAGCCCTCTCCGCTGCCTATATAAACCGGAGAGGATGGTCCTTAGAAGGCCGATCACAATTACAATCATACCATCATAGGCTAGCTTCTAGGGTTTAGCCTCTCCGATCTCGTGGTAGATCTACTCTTGTACTACTCATATCTTCAATATTAATCAAGCAGGAAGTAGGGTTTTACCTCCAAAGAGAGGGGCCGAACCTGGGTAAACATTGTGTGCCTTGCTTCCTGTTACCATCATCCTATACGCACAGATCGGGACCCCCTACCCGAGATCTGCCGGTTTTGACACCGACAGAGCACTTGTGCTTTCACTATACATATAGACCCATCCAACACTCTCCGCCCTTGTTCTCTCTCTATGTGACGCACCCCCCTAATAAGTACCATAATCCCTCACTCCATCATAGGCGCAAGCACTCCCCCCTAAGTATGATTATCTCGCACTAGCCATCAGGAACACACGTATTGTCTCCTTCCATCCCTACGTCTATCTCGATATCTCTCGGGGTATCTTCTATCGCGCACACACCTTGTCACTCGATCTCCCACCCATGTAGTCCCATCACGATCTCCGGGGGATCTCTCTATGACAAACATACACTCTCTCCTCCCCATGTACGCATTTTCTCCGTCGTCTCTCGACCTCTCTCCCTTGTTTGTCAGACCCCTCTTGGCCACGTGCTAGGGGACTTGCTCTCTTGGTTGCAAACAACCACACACTATCTCGTCACCTTGCTTCCGTTGTCGAAGATGCATGTGTGATATGTTTGCATAAGACACACACGTTTTTTCTCGACTTTTATCGAGTTTTGTCCATGTCTCTTTCACACACGCACACACACTTTTTTCACTCACTCTTTCTATTTCACTCTCTCTCTGTCTCTCTCTCTGGATAGGGACTCTCTCACGTCCATAAGCATAAGGATGTTTTGAAAAGTCAAACCTCAGAAAAGTTTGACCAGGTATATGTGGAGAAAAACATTTACATCTGGAACGATCATTAGATTGATCACAACATGTACTTACTTCATACTATTATTTATATATGGTATTGTAGATATAAGTAATTTCTTTATAAACTTGGTCAAAGTTTCAAAAGTTTGACTTTTAAAAAAATGTTGGAACTACATTATCGAACGGAGGGAGTAGCTCTTCCTCTCTCTCTGCTATCTCTCACGGGCCTCCCCTCTCACTCAAACACTCTATACCGACGGATTATACGCTCACTGTGTCAGCGTATAGCTCCGTATATTGTTTAGTTGACCGGTCAACCAGTCCACATGCTGCCTTGTCAGCTCGTGTTCTGTATCTTTGTGTGCTGGCCCATGTGGCAGTGGGTGAAAATAAGTAAACTAGAGGCCCATCTGACACGCGGTGAAGTAAACAAAGTTGAAACCACTCGGGGTAGCACCCCGCACGCTAGTAAATTGAGGGCGCATTGAGGACACACTTCTTCCGTGTGAAGGACGCACTCGCGCACAATTCACCACTGCGCGGCGGCATGCACAGAAGGACGCACTCGCGCACACCCAGCACACAACACACACCAACACACGTGTACACCGGTGCCGCCGCCGGTTGAGATGGACGGCGAGGCAGCCAACAAGTGGAGGCGGCTCGAGCCAAAACCGCATCCGGCAAGCCTGGACTTCATCAGCAGCCTCCCCGATGACATGCTGCTCGTCATCATCGGCCTCCTCCCCACCAAATCCGCCGTGCGGACCACCCTGCGCTCCTGATGGTGGTGCCCCCTCTGGTGCCGCGTCCCCCTCAACCTCACCGTCGACAGCTGCCTCTGCGACGGGGATTGCAAACGCATGGTCGCAGTCTCCAAGATCCTTTCATCGCACCCTGGGCCAGCCAAACGCCTTGACATCCGCATGTTCAGTACCAAATGCAAGGTCCAACCCAAGTTCGATGAGTGGTTCTTATCCCCCGCCCTAGATCAGCTCGAGGAGCTCAGCTTTGAAGTTGGATGATGTCGCTCTCTGCCGCCGTCCGCGCCCTGCCTCGCGCCAACGCTGCGTCGCCCCAGCTTCAGCTCCTGCTATCTTCCCCAGATTAATGCCGCACCCGCCCTTCTTCTCCCTCAACTCAAGCAGCTCGACCTCTTCGACGTTGACATCTCGAAGAAGGCTATGGAGCACCTGCTCCGCAGCTGTACTATGCTCGAGTACCTTCGTCTTGAGCAGATCCACGGGTTCATTAGCCTCCACATCGCCTCGACGAATCTCCGATGGATTTATGTGTCTTGCTGGCCCCACAACAAGACATCAATTGGGAAG
Source organism: Aegilops bicornis (assembly GCA_021605145.1). Lineage (NCBI taxonomy): Eukaryota > Viridiplantae > Streptophyta > Magnoliopsida > Poales > Poaceae > Aegilops > Aegilops bicornis. The sequence continues at coordinate 168,105,663 of CM038672.1, forward strand.
AGATCGCTCCAGCTGTTCCACGTTATGGTCATTGAGAATGCGCCTTTCCTTGAGAGATTTCTTGTATCGGATCTAGAAGGTCCAACAAAAATCAGGGTCATTGACGCGCCGAAATTGACAGCGTTGGTGCACTTGTCTGCCAAATTCTCCGAACTCTTTATTGGATCTGTAATCGTTCAGGTACAACACTCATCTTCTTCTCTGTCTTCTTGAAATTCACATTTTTAAATTTCTTCTTGATGTATTTATGACCGTCTTCCAGAAAATGATTCCCACAAGCTTGACCCAGTCTATGCGCAAAATGAAGATCTTGGCAATAAAATCTATCGGCCCTAATCTAGATCAGTTGTTGGATTCCTTACATGCTTTCCGTGCACGGAGAAGCTACTCATCGAAGTGAAACTTCTTTCCTATTAGTAAACAGTAATCACAACGTAGCTCAATTTTTTCGTAATTTTCCCAAATTACGATGACAAGTGCAGTGTTCAAAACTGCATCTACGCACTGCACCAAAAGAAATGTTTTTAGTATATTTTCTCACGTGATCACCTGCATCATTTTTTTGTTGTACTAGGCTAGTAATAGTGGAAAGTAACTTAGACTACTCCAATAACTCTATGGTTAACCTAAGAGCAAGTACTACCTCCGTCCTGGTTTACTCTTCCTATTTTGTAGTATCAAAATTTGACCATAGATTTAACTGACAAAATGTTAATGCATGCCACTAAGAACTATATCGTTGGATTCGTATTTGAACATAATTTCAAATGGTGTAATTTTTAGTGACATGCATTGGCATTTCTTACATAAATGTATGGTCAAAATATTATACTAAATGAGGTAGTACAAAAGTGGGTTGTAACGGCCCTCCACTATGTAGGCAAAAACACGTGCCAAATTCACTTGTGATGCATTTGGCATCGATGCCCCTCCATTGCCCACCTGGTGCCCCAATCTGGATCACCTACTTTGCTCTGGTGCCAAATTAACTCACGCAATGAAAAAACACTTGCGTGGGAGAGAGAGAGAGGACCGAGGCAATAAAAAACACTTGTTTGGGAGAGTGAGAGGCTGGTGTAGTTGGTTTGATTGATTTGTTTATACATGTGTGCCTGTGTGCACAGCGGTGCCAACTCTCTCACATCGCGAGAGCGGTGCCAAAATATTTTGATTTGACATCGATGCGTATTATGTGGCATACTTTTGCGAAATATGGCATCGGCCACATAGTGGAAGGCAACAAATGCCCAAGCTCTTCACGTACTCCTAGGTAAATGAGAGGAAAGAGAAAGAGAGAGAGAGAGAGAGAGTGAAAAAATATCACTAGCCAGCCAACCCTATCGTATGAGCGAATGATATTGGTACCTCTTGATGACACGACAATCTTATATAGCTAGCTGCTCTAATATGTTTTCTTCTTTTGCAGATAAAAAAAGACCCGAAAGTGAAAAATGTGCTGCACTATAACAATCTCATCAAATGCCTTGATCTCCATCTTACAGAAATTGATTTGATCGACTACCGAGGCAGCACATCTGAGATTAAATTGGCCAGGTTCTTTGTTCTGGAGGCAAGTGTGCTCAAGGTAATGAGGTTTGGTGTTCTCTGGCGCAACAATGAATGGCGTGCTGATCACCGCAAGCGTCTAAGGCTAAATGATGAAGTCTCCGCAGAAGCTGAATTTGTTTTTGAAACATCAAGTGGCCAGAGACTCAAAAACTTCTTTGCCCATTAGTGACTTGTCAGGGCGGTGGATGTTAGTTTGTACGATAATGCTGTATCCACCTAAAGTAACGAAAGTTCTTACGTAAACTTCCTAGTAATTCCCTGTTCGTAGGTGCAGCATTACTCCTAACATTTATAATATCAGTTTGAAACTTGTAATACTGTCGTGTCCTATTCTTGCGTTTTCAAAATCCTGCGAATCAAACAGGTCCTGAGTTGGTGATGATGTTGTGCCTGCCATCTTTCACCAATAGCCGGCTGTGCCAGATGGTCCACGACGCCGGCCTGGGGCCCGACACTGAGGAACGTCTCCAGGTAGTGCTTGAGGCCGCCAGGGCGAGGGGCCGCTTGGACGACATCTTCGTCTCCTTGTTCGATGAGGTCCTCGTCGGCTTTCTCGGCAAGTTCACCGTCGTCAAGAAGCTCGCGGACGACCTTGACGTACGCCTCCAGCCCACGCGCCCAAGCTCTATGATGCCCGCCACCCTCAACGGCCTCTATGGTGACTACATCTTCTACGCACGGGTGGCCCTGCGACTGCTCGTCGTCGCGCCGGAGAATGTCCACCTCGAGGTCATGCTCGTCGCGCAGCGCCTGGTGCAGCAAGACACCATCGACATAATCACCCACGTCTACGCACAAATCATCCAAAAGGACTACTACATGCAAGAGGAGGACGGTAGGACGCTGGCCTTCTTGGACCGCAGGGCAACCTTGTACGACATTGTTCAGAAGCACGTTGAGCTTGCCGCCAATGCCGCTGCTCCTCACACATCGGTTGGTGACCCGGTGCACTAGGGCGTGAGGCTATCGTTGATGATTCCGTATGTATCTTTATCTTTCCGTCAAATCCATGTAGTTGTATATGGTACTACTAGTAATTATCTTACCTTTTGCATCAACTTCATAATTTTTGTACGTATTCCATGCATGAACCGCGCCAGAACCAAACTTCTCATTACTCTAGGGAAAATCGTTATTTCTATCTATCGATCATGCCATGGAGCAGAACTAAATTTTACAAGTTACAATTTCAAAAGGAAAAGCCTGCCATGTTGGCATCGCACCCCCACATGGTTGGTCCGGCACGCCGCTCAAGGGGGAATGCGTGCTGTGTTGCATTTTCACTTACAAGTGGGACCGCAGTTGAGCAAACCGACTATCGACAAACGCCCACCCTGCCCACCCCGCGATGGCTGAGAAAACAGGAGGGAGAAGAGATGGATGTAGCATGGACTCCAAGAAAATTTGTGTCGGATGGGACTCGTGTGGGTGGCGTGTGTCGTACTGCTAGACATGAATGCTTGTTATGGCCCATGCTACCCCACTATATTGAGGTGCTGGTTACGTAGAACAAATTTCCTGGAGTCCGTGCTCATCCCTCCTCTATCTCTCTTCAGCCAGCCAGCATACGCGCGGAGCCCATCGTCTGTTTGCTCATATGTGGTCCCACATGTCAGTGAAAATGCAAGAGGACCCACTGAACCTGCACATCTTTCACCTCGACGTGCTGGTGATGAAAAACAAATCCAACAAAAATCTTCGGTGGCCTCTTTTGGAGTTACTCAAGAGTAGTAAGATTCTATTCTGATTTAACCCAAGATGCACATCACGTGGCTTCAACTACCACTCTATTTTCTTGCATGACACGACTTGGATGCTGGATGTCCCACGTGTTGGCAAAAGGAGGAAGAACTCGACCAAATATTCGATTGTGCTCTCGGATTAGACTAGTTGTGCTAACTTAAAATTTTATTGTGTTGAATAGATGCAAGTTTTGGTATTGGGAAGAAGAGTACAACGATATATTGATAGAGCGCAATTTAGTAGATGTTCTAGCACTTTTAGCTAGCATAGAGGCTAGAGATGAGACTAGTGCACTTGTTGATAGAATAGAGGCTAGACATGTCTACTTCTTTACACTCGAAGAAGAAAGAAGCACACAAGATCGAGCCTCCGCAGATCAACAGCATATGCATCGAGAAGGCACTAATCCAACTTACAGGAGCAGTTATGGAAGTTGGATATCTTCTAACATGTATTCTTGTGGTTCTTGTTTTCTTTGGTCTTGCTTTTCTAGTCAAAATTTGGTGATGTATTTCCATGTACCAAAAAATCAATGATGAAAAAAAAGATATGTGTTTGCAAAGAAAAATGTACGCGGCTGGGATGCGTCCGTGCGTTCGGCGCACGGCCACCGCATCCGAGAAACGTCCCGGACACGACCCCATTGCCCTACCCAAACGGACAGAATCCGGGCAAAATGGAGGTCCATTTGGGGTTTGTGCGTTGGAGTTGGCCTTACAAATGGGACCGCAATTGAGGAAACCGACTATCGGCAAACCCTCACCTCGCCCGCCGCGTGATGGTTGAGTTAGAGAAATGACAAGGTTGAAGAGATTGATGTAGCACGGACTCCAAGAAATATGGTGTTAGACGGAAGTCGTGCTGGTGTCGTGTGCCGTACTCCTGGACGTGAATGCTTGTTCTGGCCCATGCCACCCTACTACTCCTACTACTTACTCCCTCCTTTCCAGTTTATAGGGCTTATCTCAAAATTTTAGTTTTTCCATTTTATAAGGCTCAATTTGGTTGTTCCCCATCACAAGTTCAGATTCTAAGGTGCATTAAATCATTGCATGCAAGTATTAAGAAAAAATTGACCAATGCATGTACTTTATGCATGCATGCATTGCAATTAATGCATTGGTAAACATAATTTTTTGAGAAAACAAGAGCATTAGTCGGCTGCTTTGCAAACTACAAAAAGTATTCCACCACTCACCATCTACCTTGGTTATTTTGTTTTGAGAAAACAAGAGTATAGTAGTAGTATAGAAAACAAAAGTATTCGAGGTGCTGGTTACGTACATCGAACACATTAACATATGGCCTACCTCACACTGTGGCCAAATTTTCTGGAGTCTGTGCTAGGTTAAAAGTGTTCTTTGTGAGGATGGGTGGCTGGTCTCAAGTTTAAAACTTGTTGTATTACGTACGTAGACGTAGAGATAGTGCAGCATGTGTAGCTAGTACGAATAGTGTACTGTTGTTGATTGGCCTCATCCGATAACCTATTGCAATGCACGTACAATTATGTATTTGGAAAATATTTTTTTGCCTCGTCGCAGCACCCACTCAGAGAAGCGACTCGAAACCATTCATAAATTTAGTAAGTTTATCACAGGCATATCATTTTATTACATACAACAGGTCATCAACCCACAATGACAACGAGGATACATTATAAAATACTAAAGTTTTCATCACACAACAAATAACAAGCAATGAAATGAACTTCAACTCAACCAATCCTCGGCGTTGGAAGCGCTTGCTTTGAACCAGTCGAAGGAAGAACGAGTTTTCTCCAAGACTATCAATACTGTACCAGGGAGAAGGTGTTGGCGCTAGCACACTAGTATCCATCCCGAGTACCATGCAACGGGTGTTGGAATAGGTCCGGAGAGTGCGACCATGGGAGACAACACTTGCTTCCTTAGTAGTAACATCAGCAGTGGGCTGTATACAGACAAGAAGGGGTGATCCATCGGAAGTAGTTCCCAGCCGCCACTGAGTATATGGGCCCTGCTCGTCCTCATGCTCGTGATCATCACCATCGTCATCTCCCCCTTGGTTATAAAATTTTTCAAGTATAAGTGGTGGAATGTTCACAGGACCTTGGAAACACAAGAAGAAGGTTAATTAGTAGAGAAGGGAAACTTGATATCTCGCATGCATGTGGATGAAACAATTATAATTACGGTGGAAGACAAACGTACCGAAACTACGAGGATCCCATGCAAAAATAGTGCCACGAGTGGTGGCAGCAAACACAAGACCCTCGTATTGAATTGCATCACAGTACACATCCGTGTATAGAAACTGATTTTTGAGCAATATCCATCCAGTCGAACCACGAAGGACGGCAACAAGCTTGTCGAAGATAGCAACAACTTCATAGTTCTTGTAATTCCAAGAGCGGTTGGGAACTCGACAAATTGCTATCTTCCGTAGGCGACAACCACCATGATCGTATTTGAACGTACATAGATCATCTGTGTGCTCAACCTCAGGGCACTCTGAGATTTTTGGAAGTGGAATCCGCTGACGAGTGTACACATTCACAAGTTCCCACTCGCAATTGTACCCAATATAAACAACCCAATCTCCATTTGCGCCAGCCCAGGCCTTACCCTTAAGCGATGGCATCTTGACATCACACGTATCATTATCAAGCGGCATCAACTTGCACAAGGCGAGGCCTCCGTCATCCGCGCCCATGCGAACAGGCTTATAGCAAAGAAGATAAGGGAGATCAAACCGCTCCTGGACCCTTGGGTTCCTTATAATGATGTTATTAGTTGAGTCGAGAATGGTCTTGAACGAACTTGCCATGCTAGCCGAGGTGATGACGTCGCACCGATCAATGCGTTCCCCCACCATGTCATCTTTCAGATCGGGGCAAGAATAACGGGTCAAGCTTCGGCTTGTTCCCTCCATGGAGAAGACGATCGAACAATGGCAGAAGGAAGGGTGAAGGCAAATGGAGGAGGGAGGAAGAGTGTGCGACAACAGTTCCAAATCGAGAGGGAAAGGCGAAGAGTCGGTGGGACGGTTGCCAGTTTGCCATGGTACACGAAGAGGCGCCCCAGCCTACACGTCCTTTCGAAAATTGTACAAAAGGACTTGCCATCGTCTCATTGACATGTTGGAACGGGACCACATGTCAACGAAACATGATGTGTAATTTCTCGCGCAAAATGCGATCTGGACGCGTTGGCCCGAGGTGCCGCATTAGTTATCGACCTTTATTTTTTTAATAGCATGCCGTTCAGTTTTGAAGCACGACTAACTGGTACTGTTTGTTGAGAAAATATAAACTACTCTTCCACTACTCCACCTCTACTACTAGTAGTATAAAAAGATATATAGGCTGGATCTTCAGAGCTTTCTTGCTAAGGGCTGCCCACTTGCTTCTCACACTATCACCCTCTCTCCAGATCTAAAAAGACGACCTCTCTCTCCCTCCTCACCGGTGGTCACAGATCCACCGGGGAAGAAAAGGACGTGCAACATTGACGCACTCGTCGTGGGCGAGCGAGGTGACGCACTAACGACAATGCCGTCCTCTCAGACCTAGCACCCGCGCGGGATGGCCTCCGTCCCCAAGCTCGCTACTGTAGTGCATGCAGAGGACGAGGACCACAAGCGAAGCCACTTCTCGCCGACCCTCGGGTATGCTACCTCTTTTCAAACCATACCCTTGTTCTATTGCCCCATCTGCCACGTCGCTGCATGTGGATCTTTTTCCACTCCACCATCTTCCCAATTTGCTATCCTCTGCTCTGCTGGTCATGCAGATGAAAACCTTAATTTGCACTATTAAAGGAAACCCTACTTCATGCATACTAATCCATGTCTGGGTTGAATAAGGAAGGGAAGGGAGACTGTACTGTCCAAGAGAGTAGGCATTGAACACACATCTAGGTTGAAAAGGGGAAAATCAGTAGCTAAGGAATGAGTCTCGTGTGTCTTGGTTGAAGAAGGGTAGAAAGGCATGACAACGCAATAGAGAATGACCAGGTCGATAGGTTTGTTGTCCTCACATTGGAAAAAGGTGGCTCAAGAGAACAAAAATGGGACGTAATCCACATATGTTGCCTGGATATTTGTTGCTCTGGGCAACCATACCTCCCTCACCACTCTATGCGTCCGTGGAGGTACATCGTGCTGGTGCGCCCACTGTCTGAATGGGTCTCCCATGCTCTTATTGCCACTTTTTTTGCTGTTAGTATAACACCAGCGGTAAAGTCAAGCAATGCTACTGCTAAAGTGATGCCACATTTAACTAATGCCGCACTCAGTCTAATGCCACCGATAAATTTAAGCAATGCCATTTAATGTCTCTCGATTATTTCACGGTTAGCTGTTGATTGTGGATATATTAAAGATTTTCCAGCTAAGGCATTCTAATGTTGTTGCACAGCTAGTATACCAACGATGAAACTTGTTACTACCTTCAGATTTTTGCACTGTTAATGCTTATAGATTACATACCTCACTGTCATGAGATAAGTCAATATTTTTGTACAGCGTCACCAAAATGCCAAGGCGCTGATGTCATTTTATTTTGGTCAAACTGCACAAAAAATTATGAAGACAAGAGGAAAGGTCAAGAGTGGGCACCTCCTCCTTCGGCTATTGTATTGATTCGTTCGATCAAGTTTTTATGTTTGATCGATTATCAAGATTGGGATAGCAATTTTTCATGTCCACTCGAGTTCGAAATGATATTTACCTTGAAGGTACATGGTTTGCAATTTTTTTATACTTTCATTAGTTAATAATGCTAGTTACCTTCAGACTTTTGTATTTGGTTTAATGCTCATGCACAGCTAGTATACTAATGCTGAAACTTGTTACCTTTACATTTTGTATTGTTAATTCTTATAGAAATCTTCCAAAGGTGCTAGAGTTTATTGAAATCTGTTCAAGAAAACCATTGTACTTGTACCTGTAATAAAATAACTACTCTACTGTTGCACTAGCCACTGGATTAGTGTATATTTGTAGTATTCGAATTTTGTTGCATTAGCGTATGGACATAAATAAAGTGTGGCAAGCTTTCCCAGATATGTGCTCAAGAAAACTACTACCTGTTTTTCTAAATACTAGACATTTGGGTACTTTAAATTGAACCGCGAAAACGTCTTATATTAAGGAACGGAGGTGTAGAGTTCATTCAAATTATCCCGGTAAAGCTAGTCACACCTTTGTTAAAATTAATGTTCATTATGTTATCGGAGGAGGTCTGTATGTTTGTCTCTAATGCCTGTCGACTACATACCTGACATCATGATGTAATGTTAAGTCATTTGCTTTTGCACAGTGTCACTGAATTGTCAAGGCGGTGATGGCATTTTATTTTAGTTGAACTACACAAAATATGCTTAAAAGAAGAGGAAAGGTCAGGAATCAATAATTCTTTTAGAAAGAACTATATATGCCTTTCTGACGTCAGCCGTTGTTGCCTTATTTATTCCTTCAAACAGGTGGTTAGAAACAGTCTTGCTACCTTTTCCCATTAAGAAATTGGAATGCTTATATTTGTAAGTCTATGCTTCAACTAGTGCCACTTTTATAGTAATCACACTTTCAGTATCTATGCAAACAGGGATGCTCGATTTTAGTGGAACTGCACAAAAAGTCCAACTGGTTCAACATTAGGAGCATGTTTTCTTCCAAACCTTTATATCCAATTGGTGGCACTATGAGCTGTTCATTACGAAGGTACATGGTTTGCTACTATCTTGCTACTCTTTTTGTACTATCATTAGATATTAATACTAGTGGTTTGCATGTGATTTTATTGGCAGGGTGGACCTACATTGGAGGTGCAGGACAGAATTCAATGATTGGATGCTCAATTTCGGTTGTATCGATTTCACCTCTTCCATCACTGCGAACATGGATATCCTTGGTCTGATGAAGAATAGGAGCTATATTTCTGCTCTGAACCAGCAAATCAATTCAGTATGAAATTGTCCAGGGAAAAACATGACTGTATCAAATTGTCCAGTGCAAGACATGACAGATGCTAAGCAGAAGAGACATGTTTAAACCGAAAATACAAGGTGGGGTATGTCGTGGTTCTAAGTCTGACAGTAGAATGGGAGGTAGGTATGAAGAGGCAAGTTCCTAGCTATGGAGTAGTTGTATACGCAAGGGATTTACGAGTTCAGGCCCTTCTCGGAGGAAGTAATAACCCTACGTCTCGGAGCCCGGAGGCGGTCGACTGGATTATCTGCGTATGTGTTACAGGGGTGCGAACCCTTCTACCTGTGGAGGGGGTGGCTTATATAGAGTGCGCCAGGACCCCAGCCAGCCCACGTAGCAGAGGGTTTAAGGTGCGTTAAGGCTAGGCGTTACTGGTAACGCCTTACATAAAGTGTCATTAAGATCATAAAGATTATTTAACTACAGACCGTTTGGGCACCGAGTGGCTCTTGGACTCCTGGTGGTCGAGTGGGTCTTCATGGTCGAGTGTCTTTGAATCTGTCAAGTGGAAGCCTACCAGGTCGACTGGAAGGCCGCTTCTCTTGCGAGTGTCCTTGTGGAGGGTACCTTTGGGCAGGTCTATGACCCTACCAGGTACATGACTTCATCATTAGCCCCGAATGGATCGAGGTTTGAGTGAGGAAGGAGTTGATAATCTTTCCGACCTGTTCTTCGTGGTTGCGAGTGTGTCTTACTCTGGATCAACGACCTTTTAGTGATGGCATCAACTTCTCTTTCGATCGCCTTTGATCCATTCTTCACGCTTTTGTCGAAAGTGAACTCTGTGAACTTGAGGATTTCCGAGCGACGGATCGGAGGAAATCTGCTATCTGACGGGTTGCTCCGCGGTTAGCGGATTTCGCGGGATCTGAATTTTGGGAAGCGCGCGAAGCAGAGAAAACTGCGACACTTGGATGGAATAAGACGACGACGCCTCGATCATCGCGCTGCCTTTTTCGCCACGTATCGCGTGCGCGCCTGTTGCGGGATTTGACGGGATTGCCTGGGCCTACCGGTCAGCCACTCGGAAGCGGCCCCATATAAAGCGTCGGACAGGGTATTTTGAACAGTGCGACCCCAATCTTCTCCGCCTCCAAACCTTCTCGCTGCGCTCTTAGCCTGTCCCCGCAAGATCTCGATTTGCTTCGCCGGGCGACCATGGTGAAGGAGAAGACCGCAGCCACGAACGGGTAAAGAAGGCGGCGGCGAAGGCTAAGGGGAGAGCGCCCAGTCGAGGCAGATCCTCTTCGCGGTCCAAACAGCCACAAGGCTGGGTCCAAGGAGATTGGATCCGCTTGACCATCACCGAGAAGGACCTCACCGATCTGGCCAATGAAGGACTGATCCCCCATGGGTCGGCGAGGCTTCCGGGAACGGAGTGGCAACCGCAGCCTGAAGAGGGTGAGTGCGTTCTCCTGGCCACCCACGTAGATCGGGGATTTTCTCTGCCACCGAATCCTTTTTTCCGGGGGTTTCTGAACTTTTTTGGAGCGCAACTCCATCATTTCACTCCCAACTCCATTGTCTACCTTGCTGCTTTCATTTCGTTATGCGAGAACTTCTTGGGTTGCCGACCGCACTAGGGTCTCTTCAAGCACATATTCACCTGTCGCTCTCAGACGGTGAAGAAAACAAACCCGAATGACGAGAGAACCCAAGTAATCCAGATGTGTGGGGGACTCGGGGTCCAGATGAGGGGGAAGAGCGCCTTTCCGGCTATGACTCTCCCCGACTCGGTTAGAGGGTGGCAGTCGACCTGGTTCTACTGCCAAGACTAGGCGACGCCTTGAAGCCGATGACTGGGCTCCCTCCTTTCTCCATGAGTCGAGTGAACAAGCCATCTCCCCTGAAGGTGTTACAAGAGGATAAGGCCCAAGTAAAATTGCTGATGGAGCGCGTAGTCCAGCTTATTCGTGACGGGGTGACCGGCATGGATCTCCTGGAGGTTTTCCTGCGACAGCGTATTCAGCCACTCCAATACCGAGGTCATCCGATGTGGATGTACTCTGGTACGGATGATACCACTCGGGTCCATCCAGAGGAGGTCGATGACGCCACGCTGGAGAAGTGGATGACTGCCATCACAGGAAACAAAGACAACCCTCGCGGAGCTAGGAGGATTCCACCACTCGACCAGACTTACGAAGTAGACAAGGTACAACCACTTATCTTCGACTGTGATTCAGCTGCATTCATTCTGTTTAGATGCCAATTCGTCGACTGACTTTCGCCTTGTTTTTTTGTCTTCTAGGTCACCACTGAGATGTACTCGATGCCCAACGGGGCACAGGAAACAGTCGAAGAAGAAGAATGAAGTGGAGGTGAAAGTTAGGAGGAATGGGAGTCCAACGGCGAGGAGGATGAGGGGGATGACAGCTCGGATGAAGAGGAGGAGGAGGAGGAAGAGGAGGAAGACGTCGATCCTCCAGTCTCGGAGGGAAGGTCCAAGTAGACGCATGACCCGGCGGCCGGGCGTGGTAAAGCGGTTGTGCCCACTGAGCAGTCGACGAAGCGACCTAGGACAACTTCTCCTGCACCGACTGAGAAACCGCCAAAGCAACCTCGAGCAACATCGTCAAAGCCGGCGAAGGCTCTGCCCAAGATGCGGATGGTCATCCCCACCATCTCCGGGTAACCAACAGAACCTTGTATTTCCTTATTCAACATGAGTGAACTTTGGGTCGACTTGATGGTGATCAGCCGATTCTTGAAATCTACTGATGCCGCTACCTCCGAGACTTCAGCCAAGCACGAAGATCAGGAAATGGAGGATGCTGCCACCTCCAACCTTGATATGATCTCTGAGGTTTTGCTTTCAGTCGATTGGACTTCCATGTTTACTTTTGAATCTTTCTTGTAGTTCCGCCTCACGTCATTGATCTCCCCGATGATCACGAGGAAGCGCCATTGAGGAAGAGGAAGAACAAGAGAGTGCCTGCTGGCAAGGCTGCTCCAGTTGCGGCGATTCCTGAGACGCTGATTTCCGAGGGAGGCAACCCCACTCAGGCTTCTGTGTCTTTCGTTGTACCGCTGATAAGTGCCCGACCCACTTCGTCGACTGCTGATCCACCATCTCTCTTTGCTATACACCACGTCCCGAAAGACCAAGTGAGTGCTGCTAAGGAGGCCATACGCCAGGCAGGGATCATGATGGAGCAAGTGAAAGCGGTCCGAGAGGCTAGCCAGGTGACCTATGATGCTAGTTCAGCTCTCGAGCAATGTCCAAGTAAGTCAATCGTTGCTTGCTTTGTTAGGATATGCTACACAAACTGCTTCCTTACGGAGATTTCCATATCTGTACACCTTTGGGTGGGTGTGTCGATTGAACTTTTGTGGGGCACGCTTGAGTGCACCCATCGGGTGTAGTCCCCGAGACTATGGTCGATTGCGTGCGGTCGGCTATAGTCTTTATCTTTGTGAACTTCTTCACTTTCGACACAGACGGACCAAGTCGAATGGGCAACCGTAGAAACCGGTGGGGGCACGCTAAGTGCACCCACCGGGTGTAGTCCCGAGACTATGGTCATTGCGTGCGATCGGCTATAATCTAAAGAAGCGTGTGTTGTTGTTGTTTTTTCTCTCGCGGTGACCAATGACACATAACCTTTTTGCCTCTTTTGGTCGATTGGTCAAACCAAATTGGTAAAACCAAGTGGGCACGCTGAGGGCACCCGTGGGGTGTAGTCCCGAGACTCTTTGTCGAATGTTTTGATTCGACTGTAGTCTTGGAAATGCTACTATTTTTCCTTAATCACTCGGAAGTGATCTGTCTTTGATGTCTTTCGTTGGTTGACTCTTTGTAGAATTCTTGCGAGCTTGTGGCTCGCTATACTGAGTTAGAGAACAAACAGATCCAGCTCAACCTCGATTTGAAGCTTGCTCAGGAGAATTTGCAGAAGGCAAAGGATGAAGCAAAAGGTATGGCTGGTGAGAACTTTTGACGACTCTTTGTTTTTCTGTCCATTCTCAACTCTGTTCTCATTGTTGCTTTGCAGATAAACTGGAAGAGACTTTGAAGAAGAAGGACCTTGACCTTGCAGAGGCACAGAAGGCGGCTTTGGAGAAAACAAAGCTCACTGAAGAGAAGCTTGCCTCAGTCGACAAACTTGAAGACGAAAATGCCAAGCTGAAAGCCGCTCTTGACGCGGCTAACAAGGAAGTTAGTCGACTGAAGAACGAGAAGATTGCTCTGTCTGACAAGGTTGGCCAACTGGCGGGGAAGCGAAATGACCTGGATACTTATCTTGGAGGGCTCGCCAAGAAGCTGTTTCTCATGCTTGAAGGTAATCTCTTTTACCCGACTGTCTTGCTATCACCGGCTCATCATGTGATCGTTATTTTGAATCTGAGCTGTGCTTTCAGAATTCTGTCAAAACTTCGAAGAAGAAACCAGTCGAGTGGAAACCAGTTTGGACCCCATCAACTCTCTTGTGAAGAATGAAGCTGCTATGAATGTGCTCTGACTGGAGTCTCGCATTGCTAGCATGGTGGATTATCTTGCTCGACTGAAAGTTGCAGTGTCGCGGATCGACTCGACTCTCTGGCGGATCGGGCTTCAGAATGACCTTGAATCCTCGATAACTCAAGCTGAATGAGATTCCAAGTCGAGTGCAAGAATGGAAAAAGTCTTCTGCGGTGTGGTGCTGATGTTGCTCTATCTCTGGTTCGTGTCCACTGCAAAGAAGCGCAAGAGGACAAGCTGGTGTCTCTCAAGGTTGCCAACACCAGGAAGCACGCCTTCAGATCTTTCATGGAGACTTTCATCGCTGCTGGTACCCATACTGCCGACGGAGTCGACCTCGACCAGTTTGTTGCACCTTCCAGTCCTCCGCCGGAGGAGTAAAAAACTTCTAAGTCCCACTTTAAATTTTCCTCGGAATGCCGAGTGGTTTTTGTAACCGATAAACTTTAGCAGGCTTAACGCCTAAGCACCTTTGGATCCGTAGGACGTTTATCCGAACTTGATTTATCCTTTAACATGCTTTGTTTGCCCTCGAGAGAACTTTGTTCCTCATTCGGAAGATATTCCGTTGAAACTCCAGTCGACTTGTGCTTCATCTATCCTGCAGGTAGAGATGGAACACAGACTGCGACTGACCTTGTCATCCTTGCGGATTGGGATGAACCGCACGTTGTACTTGTGGCGAAGCTCCGAAGGAGGAGGTAGCAGTCGACCTACACCTCGTCATCCTTGCGGATTGGGATGGACCGCATGTTGTACTTGTGGCGAAGCTCCGAAGGAGAAGGTAACACTCGACCTGCACCTCGTCGTCCTTGCGGATTGGGATGAATTCCTTACTTAGGCGAGCACTGGATCAAGACTAAGCTCCCGAGTGGGAGGTCTGCTCTCCTGTCGGTTGGTTTTTTAGTTCTTAGGCGAGCACTGGGCTGCAGCTAAGCCCCTGAGTGGGAGGTTTGCTCTCCACTCGGTAGGATTTTATTACTTAGGCGAGCACTGGCTGCAGCTAAGCCTCCGAGTGGGAGGTTTGCTCTCCACTCGGTAGGATTTCTATTACTTAGGCGAGCACTGGGCTGCAGCTAAGCCTCCGAGTGGGAGGTTTGCTCTCCACTCGGTAGGATTTCTATTACTTAGGCGAGCGCTGGGCTGCAGCTAAGCCCCCGAGTGGGAGGTTTGCTCACCACTCGGTAGGATTTCTATTACTTAGGCGAGCCTTTGGGCTGCAGCTAAGCCCCCGAGTGGGAGGTTTGCTCTCCACTCGGTAGGATTTTTATGGCGTAGCTTTGAAGGAGAAGGTAACAGTCAACCTGCACCTCGTCGTCCTTGCAATTTTCATTATTTTGGATGTTAAGGCGAATCCTTGGGCTGTTGCAAGCCCCCGAGTGGGAGGTTGGCTCACCACTCGGTAGGATTTGAATATACTTAGGCGAGTACTTGGACTGCAGCTAAGCCTCCGAGTGGGAGGCTGGCTCGCCACTCGGTAGGATTTTGAATACTTAGGCGAGTACTTGGACTGCAGCTAAGCCCCCGAGTGGGAGACTGGCTCGCCACTCGGTAGGATTTGAGTACTTAGGCGAGTACTTGGACTGCAGCTAAGCCTCCGAGTGGGAGTCTGGCTCGCCACTCGGTAGGATTCTGAATACTTAGGCAAAGCAGATTCGCAGCTAAGCCCCCGAGTGAGAGACTGGCTCGCCACTCGGTAGGATTTTGAATACTTAGGCGAAGCGGATTCGTAGCTAAGCCCCCGAGTGAGAGACTGGCTCGTCACTCGGAAAGGAATTTTTTTTACAAACTTAGGCGAACCGGATTCGCAACTAAGCCACCCACTGGGGGAAATTTCAAGAAAAAGTAATAACAATCACTGGGAAAATTATAACATTCTTGTCTTAGATAAACAAACTACAAAAGTACTTTTATTACATCTCAACCGAGTGAGTATTAAGTGTAAAAGGGGCGGAGCAGCTCTGCGTTCCAAGCTCGAGGCTCGTCGATCCGGCGGTCAACGTTGTAGATATGATACGCTCCGTTGTGGAGAACTCTTGTGATGATGAAGGGACCTTCCCAAGTGGGAGCGAGCTTGTGTGGTTTCTGTTGATCCACTCGGAGGACCAAATCTCCCTCTTGGAAGGCTCGACTCTTCACATTTTTGGCATAGAATCGACGCAAGTCTTGTTGATAGATAGTCGAGCGGATCAGGGCCATTTCTCTCTCCTCTTCCAAGAGGTCGACTGCATCTTGCCGGGCTTGTTCCGCTTCTTCTTCAGAGTATAGTTCGACTCGAGGCGCATTGTGAAGCAGGTCACTCGGCAGAACTGCTTCAGCTCCATAGACCGGGAAGAATGGAGTTCTTCGATCGACCGATTAGGAGTGGTCCTCAATCCCGTGAGAACTGATGGAAGTTTGTCGACCCAAGCTCTGCTGCGTGTTTGAGGTCACGCATCAGCCGTGGTTTCAGCCCTTTGAGAATGAGGCCGTTTGCATGTTACGCTTGTCCATTCGACCGAGGATGAGCCATCGAAGCATAGTCGACCAGCGTGCCTTGAGGCGCAGAAGGCTTTGAACTTGTCATTATCGAAGTTTGACCCATTGTCGGTGATGATGCTATGCGGAACTCCATATCTGAATATCAACTCTCGATGAAACCGATAGCAGTGCATGCATCGAGGTTCTTGATGGGCTTGGCTTGATCCACTTGGTGAACTTGTCGATCGCTACTAGCAAATGAGTGAAGCCGCTTCGCCGATTCTCAACGGTCCAATCATGTCCAATCCCCAAACAGCGAAGGGCGGGGCAGTGGAATGGTCTTCAAGGCTGAGGCGGGCTTGTGTGACATGTTGGAATAGAACTGACATCCTTTGCACTTGTCAACTATTTCTTTTGCCATTCCATTTTCTTTCGGCCAGTAAAATCCCGCTCGGTATGCTTTAGCCACAATGGTCCGAGAGGACGCATGATGGCCACAGGTCCCCGAGTGGATATCCTCAAGAATTATCGACCTTCTTACGGCGTGATACACTTGGCCTACTCGATCACGCTTTCTCTGAACAACTGTCCCTTGATCACTGTAAAGGCCTTGGATCGTCGGACGATCTGTCGAGCCTCTTCTTCATTCTCTGGGAGCTCTTTCCTTCGGATATATGCGATGTACGGCACCGTCCAGTCGGGAGTGATGACCACAACTTCCATAATTAGGTCGACCACGGTACGGGACCTCAACTTCGGTCGGATCATCGGCACTCTTTTGCTGCGGGGCTTCTTACGTGAAAGGATCCTCCTGACCGATGGTGCATGAATGTGCTCCAAAAATACATTACTAGGAATGGCTTCCCTCTTGGATCCTACCTTCGCCAAATCATCTGAGCTTGATTTTTTAGTCGGGGTATATGATGAAGCTCTAACCCCTCGAATTTCTTCTCCACCTTTCTCACTGCATTACAATAACCTGTCATAGCTGGGCTTCTGACATCCCACTCCTTCATCACTTGATTAACAACCAGATCCGAGTCGCCGTAGACCATAAGGCGACGGACGCCGAGTGAAATGGCCATGTGCAACCCATACAGGAGTGCTTCATATTCTGCTTCGTTGTTGGAAGAATCAAAGTGAATCTGGAGAACATATTTGAGCCTATCTCCTCGGGGGGAAACCAATACAACCCCTGCACTGTAACCGTTCAAAGCATCTTGGAACCGTCGAAAAACATAGTCCAAAGGTTCGAAAGTGAACTTGAGTCGGAAGCTGCTGTTGGATCCACTTTCGGCGAGGAAGTCTGCTATTGCTTGGGACTTGATGGCTTTCTTTGCCTCGAATTTGATATCAAGGGGAAGGAGTTCGATCGCCCATTTTGCTACTCGACCAGTTGCATCTCTGTTATGAAGAATTTCCGACAATGGGGCGTCGCTGACGACTGTAATGGAATGATCGGAGAAATAATGAGCAACCTTGTTTGTGGTCATATAGATCCCATAAACAAGCTTCTGATAGTGAGGGTATCTTTGCTTTGATGGGGTCAGTACTTCAGAAAGATAATAAACTGGGCGTTGAACTTTGAAGTCTTTTCCTTCTTCTTCCCGCTCGACCGTAAGTACGGTACTGACGACTTGTCCAGTGGCTGCAATGTAAAGCGGCAAAGGCTCTTTGCTGATTGGGGCAGCAAGCACTGGCTGGGTGGAGAGCAGAGCTTTGAGCTCTGCAAATGCTGCATCAGCTTCTAGAGTCCACTCGAACTTGTCTGACTTCTTCATCAGTCGGTAAAGAGGCAATGCCTTTTCACCGAGGCGAGAGATGAATCGACTTAAAGTGGCCAAGCATCCAGTAAGTTTCTGGACATCGTGCACACGCACAGGGCGCTTCATTCGGAGTATGGTGCCAATCTTTTCGGGGTTAGCATCGATTCCTCGCTCAGAAACGAGAAAACCGAGTAACTTTCCACCAGGAACTCCAAATGTAGACTTTGATGGGTTAAGCTTGATATCATACCTCCTGAGATTGGCAAATGTTTCAGCAAGGTCAGTCAACAGGCCGGAACCCTTTCGTGACTTGACCACTATATCATCCATGTACGCTTCTACATTCCAACTGATTTGAGTGAGCAAACACTTCTGAATCATCCTCATGAATGTGGCTCCGGCATTCTTGAGACCGAATGGCATGGTGACATAACAGAAGCAACCGAATGGAGTGATGAACGCTGTTTTAATCTCATCGGGTCCATACAGACGGATCTGATGGTACCCGGAATAGGCGTCTAAAAAAGACAACCTCTCACATCCCGCAGTTGAGTCGACAATTTGGTCAATGCGAGGAAGAGGGAAAAAATATTTCGGGCAGGCCCGATTGATATGCTTGAAATCGATGCACATGTGCAACGACTTGTCCTTCTTGGGGACCATGACGACATTGGCGAGCCACTCGGAGTGGTAGATCTCTCGGATCAACTCTGCCGCCAAGAGCCGAGCCACCTCCTCGCCAATGGCCTTTCTCTTCTGGACGGCGGACCGCCGAAGATATTCTTTAACCGGTTTGAATTTTGGGTCGACTTCGTGGCGATGCTCAGCCAGCTCCACAGGAACACGGCATGTCGGCAAGCTTCCATGCAAAGATGTCCCGATTCTCACGGAGGAACCGGATGAGCACTTCTTCCTATTTTGAGTCGAGTGTTGTTGAGATGTTGGTCGAACAGCATTGGGATCGATCGGGTGAATGTGAACCTGTTAGGTCTCACCAAGATGGTGAAATGCTGACTCCGTGAGCAGGCTTCTTAGCTCGCAACAAATCACTCGGATCTGCAGTTTTCGATACTCTTGTAGCTCTACCACTGCCAACTGAGCATCGGCGATCTTAGAGCCTTTCTGGAAGCACTCTTCCGCCTTCTTCCGATTGCCCGTTACAGTGATCATGCCCTTGGGACCAGGCATCTTCAGTTTAAGATACACATAACATGGTCGAGCCATGAAACGTGCATAAGCTAGCCTTCCCAGAATAGCGTGATAAGCGCTCTGGAAATCCACGACCTCAAAGGTCAACTTTTCTTTCCGGAAATGCTTCGAATCACCAAAAACTACATCAAGAGCAATTTGGCGAGTGACTCAGCCTTCTTTCCAGGAATGACTCCGTGGAAACTCATATTCTTGCATGCGAGTCCGGACATCGGAATGCCCATTCCTTTCAACGTCTCCAGCGTACAATATGTTCGAAGCCACTACCACCATCCATCGGGACTTTGGTCGGTCGAGTGCCCTCAACAACTGGGTCGACCACCAATGCTTGCCTCCTGAGGGTGGCAATGTCGTCGGGTGATCGAGGTCGAATGTGATGGCGATGCAGGGACCATTTCAGATAATTGGGAGTCGCCGAGCAACCAAGTTCACTTCGATTGATAATCTTCAATCGACTTTTGCTTTCGACGTCAAAGAAAAATCATCAGGGTGGAATTGACCTGGGGATATCCATCATCGCTGTCATCTTTGTCCTCAACTTTGTCTGTTTCCTTACCCTTATCCTTGAGCTGTTTCCCTTGGAACTGCTGAATCAAGAGCCGACAGTGTCGAGTGGTATGTTTCGGGTAAATGAGTTCACCCTCTTCATCTTTCTTTGTATGAATATGACATGGCAAATCCAACACGTCATTTCCATCCTGGTCTTTCACCTTCTTGGGGTTCCAAGGACCCTTGGGTTTCCCCTTGAACTTTCGTGGGGTCACAGCCAAGGCCTCTCCGGGAGCGGCTGGCTCGGCTTTGCGCTTCTGCTTCCGACTGGAATTTCCTCCGCCGGCCTCATTGGCGGCCGATTTATATTTACCACTCCGGAGCTGATCCTCTTCTTCACCATTTGCATACTTGGTGGCAATCTCCATCATCCGACTCAGGGTCATATCTCCGTTCGACCAAATTTCAAACTCAACTCTCTGTTCTTGACACCTTCTTTGAAGGCACAGACTGCCTGGTGATCAGATACATTCTCGACTGTGTGGTGCAAAGTGATCCACCTATGGATATAATCTCTCAAAGTTTCACTCGACTTTTGCACACACGACTGCAACTCCGTCAATCCTGCTGGTCGTTTGCAAGTTCCTTCAAATGTCCTGACAAACACTCGGGCAAGATCTTCCCAAGTGTAAATACTGCTAGGTGCTAACTGATTCAACCATACAGCTGAACCCTCCAACATAAGAGGCAAATGTTTCATGGCTACCTCATCGTTGCCACCGCCGATCTGAACAGCCACTCGGTAATCTTCAAGCCAAGTGTCGGGCTTGGATTCATCGATGAACTTATCGACTCGATCGCCAACCTGAAGTTGGGAGGAATCGCCATGGCTCGATGGCTCTGCTTGAAACACTCTAGTCCCGAGACATGAACTCTGCTTTGGAGGGAACATCTCTATCATGGCCGTCTTGGTGAGCTCTGTTCTGTCGACCAAACCTTGAACGATAATAGATCTCGCATCAAAGCCTGGTTCACAGGGTCGATTGGAACTCTTCGCCCAACACCGTCTTTGGCGTCTGTCGTCCTGCTGCCGAGGAGCGTATGATCCACCCCTTGGGGGAGGAGTGGGCACTCGACGTCGATCGTTGCGATCGAAGCAGTGCTTATATTGCTCGCGGCCCTTGTACTGATCATCACGTCGGCCCCCACATTCCTCACGCCTCGGGGGCGATCTCGGACTATGGGCTGACTGGACTGAATTCGCAGCGACGAATCGGCTGTGAATCCTGTTCCTTGTTGTGATACAACTGAGTTTTGATCTCCCGCCGCCCGGAGCAGATCTCTGATTTGCAGCAAACCTCTACCCGCCTCCGACTGGGAAGGCTGAATTGACTTTGCTATACGGGCGGCAGCTGCTAAATTCTGAATCGGAGTTCGATATACCTGAGTTGGCGGTTGAAAGAGCTGACATCGACTGGATTCTGGAACCCTTGGTCGCGCAGGCCGAGTACTCGCTGAAGGTTCTCGATCAAGTGCGCTCAGCCGAGTTGGCTGTTGCCGCGCATCCTCCAAGGCACGAGCCTCGGGGGTTTCTCCAACAATAGGAGTGTGAAGTGCATCCATGTTCCGACGGCGAAGCTCCTCCCTCTGGAGCGAAGTGAGGGGCTCGGGCAAGTACTCTTCGTGGGCTTGCTCCGGATCGCCTCCACCGTCACCTCCGTTGGTGTGGGTGAATCCGGGGGGACTGCATGGTCCATCGACCATCAGAACCTCTGCTGCCGGGTCACTGCTATCGCATTCGGACGCAGTCTATGCAGTGCCAGTCGATAGGTCGAACAGGCCGTAGAGAGATTCGTTGGGCTTGATCGCCGCGACTTGGGGTGTGGCCGACTGGCGGGCCATCGCATGCCTCACCCACCGCTGAAGCCTCGACCGACCGGAACGCTTGCGCCGGTGGGAGACTGGGAGCAAAGACGGCACAGGAGCCGACCCATACTGGGTCGACGGTTGCCGCAGGAGGACGCCGCGGACACACGCGCGAAAGTGCGTCGCCCCGCGGACGGGGAGCGCGTCCACGTCGAGTGGAGCCTCCGGGTTAAGCGGAGTCGTCGGTGACGAACGTGAGCGCACCGAGACGGATCTCGTGGCCGTCAACCAGAACTCCACTTGAAACCATGATGTAGGAGATCGGAAGAATCCCAACTTCTCCAACAAATCGCTAGAACACCAGCCCCACGGTGGGCGCCAACTGTCGTGGTTCTAAGTCTGACAGTAGAATGGGGGGTAGGTATGAAGAGGCAAGTTCCTAGCTATGGAGTAGTTGTATACGCAAGGGATTTACGAGTTCAAGCCCTTCTCGGAGGAAGTAATAGCCCTACGTCTCGGAGCCCGGAGGCGGTCGATCGGATTATATGCGTATGTGTTACAGGGTGCGAACCCTTCTACCGTGGAGGGGTGGCTTATATAGAGTGCTAAGGACCCCAGCCAACCCACGTAGTGAGAGGGTTTAAGGTGTGTTAAGGCTAGGCGTTCGGTAACGCCTTACATAAAGTGTCATTAAGATCATAAAGACTATTTAACTTCTGAGACCGTTTGGGCACCGAGTGGCTCTTGGACTCCTGGTGGTCGAGTGGGTCTTCATGGTCGAGTGTCTTTGAATCTGCCGAGTGGAAGCCTACCAGTCATTTGGAAGGCCGCTTCTCTTGCGAGTGTCCTTGTGGAGGGTACCTTTGGGCAGGTCTATGACCCTACCCCAGTACATGACTTCATCAGGTATATGTTTACTAGCTGCTTGATATTTGTGCACGAGAGATGTCTCCCGTTGCTATTTGGCAAACACACAAAGTGACCGCAATTTTGGTTGAACTGCACAAGAGAATAGTATAGTCACTGCATGCGGTGCCATTTGAAAATGTATACGTAAAGATTGGATAGTCACTTCATGGACTGTAGAAAAGTAATCTTGTACTATTTATTGGCCAACACTAGGTGCTTCAACGCTTTGGTGCGATTATACAAAGGGCATCATTTTGCCTAAGTTAAAGTTTGTATTCGAAAATAGTCTTGCCATGTGATCGAGAGAAGACCAAATCATATTGCGTGGATGTTCCTCCATCATGTGTGGTTCGTTCTCATGGTTCCAGCTGTTGGTGAAACCACTTACGTTTGCAAGAGGAATTGTAGAGTTCACAAACAAATTTGTCTTTCAGTCTGTACTGAATGTTGGCCAAGAGAAGCATCCATGTTAGTAGGAAGAATAGATGTTTTTTCCCGATCTTTGATTTTGGAGCTACATATTTTTATATGATATGTGAATCGTTGAGATGCATTAACATGTTTATCTTATGTATGGGAATCGTACTAGTTGGTTTTAGTTGCGATGCAAGATCTGAAGTGGCTGATCTTTTCTTTTGGAGGCGACGCAAGATCCGAAGTGGCTGATCTTTGCTTTTGGATCTACATATTTGTATATGATCTGTGAATCATTGAGATGCATTAACAATTCCTTATTTCTGTTCGCTCAGTGTTTACAAGTTACTGATCAATCACTAGCTAGCCTACTAATGCGCTCCTGGCAGTTTTAGGTGCGTCGCAAGATCCCAAGTGGCAGTTTTTTGAATAAAAATGCCTACCTCTGAAGAAACTGGCAAGCTGCTCTGAAGAAAATACCATGCAAATCTGAAGAAACTACCAGCGAAACGCTCAAGAATGCCTTATCTCGGCTAAAGTTCATCAACTAATGCCCTCATTGCGACTCGTTGCATGCTGCTCCAGCATCGGCTGCGAGGATTACGAGTGCTCGCATGCAGCCGGCCATAATTAAGGCAACTAACTGATGCAAAAAAAGATGCACTTTAATTGTTGTGGGCCTTTTAAATCCGTGGAATCATTATTGATAAGGAGGGAGATGATTCGAGTGCACTCGTTTGACCGTCATGCTGGCGTGCGACCCAGCACGGACGGGACGGGATGGCACAGCCATGCCTGCTTATGCATTGAATTCCGATGACCGTCGCGCTACCTTCCGCCTATAAGTACTGTTTACCGGCCTTCTCCGGTGGCACCTTGACCCAACTCGCCCTATCCTCATAAGCCCCCACCAGCCCAACGTCGCTCACCACTTATCCTCGCTCTCGCCACGTCCGCCATGCCCCTGCCCGTCCACGATAGGCGAGGTCGGAGGCGGTCACCGCCGGAACTTGTGTTCAGTTTTTCACCGGAAGGCAGGCGGAGGGAGGAGGCATTCTATCGGTCTTTAGATGGCAATGCGGAGATCGAGGACTTGTTGGAGCGCGTCCGCCTAGCGGAGGAGCAGGAGTTGTTGGAGCGCGACCGCTTGGCGAAGGAGCAGCGTATCGCCGATTTGCGCCGCCAGCGGGACATGGAGCAGCAGCACACCAATGCTCTGAGTCGCGAGCAGAGCGCCCGCAACTGGGCCGACTACATGGAGGCCGGCGCCCGGCAAATAGCCCTGGAGGCTGTCGGGCACGCACGTGTTCGCGACACCGATTTTTACTACCAGCTCGTCATGTGGGTTTCCCGCTTAGAAGCCGAAGCTTCGGTGGACCACGCCGGCATGGAAAGGGCCAACGCGCGCGAGCATCGTGCCCTATCGCACCTCTGGCAAGTCCGAGGCTAGGCAGAGGACGCCGGTGCCGGCGTTTAGCGTGTACCGCATATGGCGGCCGTCTAGTTAGCTAAGAGTAAGTTAGTACTTGTACGCTACTAGAGTATTAGTGGGAGCAGATAGTTAACTTGGCTATGATTGTTGTCAACGTGGAAGTTCAGTACTCTATATGTGGATCAGACCTGTACTTTGCTCTGAATGTTGAACTTTCCGTTTGAACGTATGGAATGGGCTGTTATTTTTTTAAATGGGTTGTATTTGTCCTCCATGGGTTTAGAGGCTGACTTGTGGGCCTACCAAGTTGACGCGTACTCAATCAGGAGATGATTGTACGTGGAGAGGATGACAGCAGGGACCCGCCAAGGTCATGGTAGTACGCAAGCAAGTGTGACGCCCCCGATACAATCGTACACTAATCATACACGCAAACGTGTACGATCAAGATCAGGGACTCACGTGAAGATATCACAACACAACTCTAAAAATAAAATAAGTCATACAAGCCAGGGGCCTCGAGGGCTCGAATACAAGTGATCGATCATAGACAAGTCAGTGGAAGCAACAATATCTGAGTACAGACATAAGTAAAACAAGTTTACCTTAAGAAGGCTAGCACAAACTGGGATACAGATCGAAAGAGGCGCATGCCTCCTGCCTGGGATCCTCCTAAACTACTCCTGGTCTTCGTCGGCGTCCTGCACATAGTAGTAGGCACCTCCGGTGTAGTAGGAGTCGCTGTCGACGGTGGCGTCTGGCTCCTAGGCTCCAAACTCTGGTTGCGACAACCAGAAAGAAAGGAAAAAGGGGAAAAAGGGGAAGAAAGCAACCGTGAGTACTCAACCAAAGTACTCGCAAGCAAGGAGCTACACTACATATGCATGGGTATATGTGTAAAGAGGCAACATAGTAGAATGCCAGAATAAGGGGGGATAGCTAGTCTTATCAAAGACTACGCTTCTGGCAGCCTCCGTCTTGCAGCATGTAGAAGAGAGTAGACTGAAGTCCTCCAAGTAGCATCGCATAGCATAATCCTACCCGGCGGTCCTCTCCTCGTAGCCCTATTAGAGAGCGACCACCGAGTTGTATCTGGCACTTGGAAGGGTGTGTTTTATTAAGTATCCGGTTCTAGTTGTCATAAGGTCAAGGTACAACTCCAAGTCGTCCTGTTACCGAAGATCACGGCCATTCGAATAGATAAACATCCCTGTAGGGGTGCACCACATAACCCAACACGCTTGATCCCATTTGGCCGGACACACTTTTCTGGGTCATGCCCGGCCTCGGAAGATCAACACGTCGTAGCCCCACCCAGGCCAACAGAGAGGTCAAGACCGCGGTCTAAACCTAAGCGCCGCGAAGTGCAGGCCCATCGCCCTTAGCACACCTTGCGTTGCGTGGGCGGCCGGAAGTAGACCTAGCCTAGAAGGCGTTCCAGTCCAATCCGGCGCGCGCCGCTCAGTCGCTGACATGACGAAGGCTTCGGCTGATACCACGACGCCGAGTGCCCATAACTGTTCCCACGTAGTTGGTTAGTGCGTATAGACCAAATGGCCAGACTCAGATCAAATACCAAGATCTCATTAAGCATGTTAATGATGTAACCGCGGACACCGACCAGAGCCAGGCCCACCTCTCACCTAGGCGGTCTCAACCTGCCCTGTCGCTCCGCCACAAAGATCCACTCGCGGGTACACCTACGAGCCGACCCGTCTTTAGTCACCACATGTATCATGTAATAGTATATAAGTATATACCCGTGATCACCTCCCGAGTGATCACGGCCCGATAGTATAGCAAGGCAGACAGACAAGAATGTAGGGCCACAGATGGAATACTAGCATCCTATACTAAGCATTTAGGATTGCAGGTAAAGGTAACAACAATAGTAGCAAGGACAGGCTATGCATCAGGATAGGATAAACGGAAAGCAGTAACATGCTACACTACTCTAATGCAAGTAGTATAGAGAAGAGTAGGCGATATCTGGTGATCAAAGGGGGGGGGGATTGCCTGATTGCTCTGGCAAGAAGGAGGGGTCGTCAACACCGTAGTCGTACTGGATAGCAGCGGCGTCGGTCTCGGTGTCTAACGAGAGAAGAGGGGGAAGAAACAATAAATATAATGCAAACATAAGCATGACGGCGCATGACATGACAATGAGCGGTGCTAGGTGTGCCCTAACGCGGTAGGAGGTGATACCGACGTAGGGGGAAAACATTCGGGAAAGTATTCCCGATGTTTCACGTTTTCTGATAGATGAACCAGAGGCGGAAAGTTGCCAGTTTGATATGCTAGGGATGTGTGGCGGATGAACGGCCTGTGTATCCGGAATCGTCTCGTTGTTCTGAGCAACTTCCATGTAGAAATTTTTTTCATCTGAGCTACGGTTTATTTTCTATGTTTTTCTAAAGTTTTAAGCATTTTCTGAAATACTTAATTATTTTAAATCAACATTATCCAGAATAGTGCCTGCTGATGACATCATGACATCAGCATGACGTCAGTAGTCAACAGGGCGTTGAGTGGGTCAAACTGACGTGTGGGTCCCCACTGTCATTGACTGTTATCTAATTAGATAATTAAGGTTAATTAACAGGGTTAATTAGATTAATTAAGCTAATTAATTATCTTTATTAATTAAATTCATTATTATTGTTATTATTTTCAATCTTAATCTTTTTTATGTTCTCTGGGCGTGGGGCCCCTTTGCCATAGGCCCAGAGGCCAAATGGGGCGGGCTACCAGGCGCGGGCAGGAGCACCCGCCGTGCGCCGCGGCTAGCAGAACCCGGGGGAAAGGACGCCATGGCCAGGGTCATGCTGCCAGTGTAGCCACGGGCCGTCCGCTGGTCCAAACAAGAAAAGGCGTGAGCGGAGCGAGCAGGGCTCTGGGAGGCCTGATCGGCGCGGGCACTGGCAGGCCTGAGGTAGGCGTGGCCGGGTGGGCGACGGCAGGCTAGGGGAGGGAGCGGGGCAGCTGTGGCCGGGGGAGGCAGGGGCGAGGCCAAGCGAGGGTGCGGCGAGGGCAGTAGGGGGCGGCGGCAGCAGCTCGAGGAGCGAGCGGGGCGCGGTTGGACGGAGCAGGGCGGAAGCGGCCTCGGCCGGGAGCGGTGATGCGCGCGGTGGCGCACGGGAGCAACAACGAGCGTGGCTGCGGGGCGACGGCATGTGAGCGTGTGCACGTACGTGCACACGGGGACAGGGGAGAGGAGGAGAGGAGGGGGGGGCTCACGAGGGATCGTAGGGCACGGGGCAGTGGGGCTTGGGGAGGAGGACGGAGACGATGATGTTGACGGGGAGGTAGTCCGGCGTAGGCGAGCGACGAGGTGCGGGGCGTCGGCTGCCCCGACCGGATCCACACGGGGCGGAAGGTTGAGGAGGCGGGCGATGGCGGGGTAGCGCCGTGCGGTGTCGGCAAGGTGGCGGCGGGGTCTGCGTGGCCACGGGCGACGTGGCCGGCCCCGATCCAGATTGGATCGGGAGGAGGAGCGAGGGGATCGTGGGTGAGCGAGTGGGGGGACATCAAATAGGGTTCGGTCGGGGTGGGTTAATGGGGGAGTGTGGTTGGCCGGCTGGGCCTTTGCCCGGTTGGGCTGGTTGCCTGCTAGGCCGAAGCCCAGTGGGAGGGGGGTTTCTCTTTTCCTCTTTTGGTTTTTGTTTTGTTTTCTATTTTTATTTATTACTTTACTGTTTTCTCTTTGTTTCCTATTGTTTTAGTGTTTTTTGTAAAATATATACTTGGCATCTAATTTAGTATTTCAATTTAGGCCCTTTGCCCCAAAAAGTCTAGTTCCCAAATAATTTAGTTTGATATTTTATTAATTAGTAAAGGCATTTAAATAATTAGGTTTTATACTACTTAAATCATTTTAGTGCATCTTAGCATTTTCTAAAATGTGTTTTCTTCACTATAATTACCTATGTAATATTAGGCACAGTCCGAAAATGTTTGAAAATTTTTGTTGGTTGACTTAAATTCAAATTTGAATTTGAATCGGTTTTGAACTAACGCGAGATTAACAACACTAACTGTGGTGACGTGGCATCATTAACGTGGGATTACTGTAGCCTAATTATCCGGGCATCACAGCAAGTGCCTCCTTATTTCAAGCCAATAAAAAAATGGCTCCTCCTAATGGATTTCTGACATCTGGGTCCCATGCCATTGTCGACATAGTCAATAAACGAGAGAATTACACAACGAGCGGCTGACACCAGGGACCCAGCAGCTCACCCAGTTATTTTTGTTTTGGGTTAATTTGATAAATGCCACTCCAAATATGGTGTTTCCGAGAAATGCCACTGCAATTTACAAACTTTGAAAAATGCCATTTCATGCCATTTCCAGTGGCATTTTTCGAAGTCTGGAGTGGCGTTTCTTAAAGTTTGCAAATTGCAGTGGCGTTTTCCAAAGTTTGCAAAAATTGCAGTGGCATTTTTCAAAGTTTGGAAATTGCAGTGGCATTTTTATGAATCGCCATAATTGGAGTGGCCTTTATCTAATTTGTTTTTGAGACAGATGCAGGGTGTCAACTGGGTTGTGCGGGCCACTCTGGCCTGTCTAGACAACCTTCTCTTTTATGTTTACCACAGACCATCCTAGTAGTCTTTTTTTCTTTCTGAAAATGGCTAGCCCAATTTTTTTGTGATTTGCCAAGTAAGTCGCTTTGTCAGGCCTGTTGGGCTGCAAATATTTCAAGACGAGGAGAGCTTCATTCGGCTGGCCGAGAAAATGGCATATCTGTAATGACAAATGGGTTGTGCATTTTTAAAACACATCAAACCAACAGTTAGTTTCAAATTTCTTTTTTTCATTTCAAGATTTTAAATTACATTGATTTTTATACGTGGACAATTTGTTGGATTTTATGTTGATATACATTTATTTTTAAAATTAGTTTGAATGTGACTCGAAATTTCGAGATTAAAAACAGTTCAGACCACACCGAAATATGCAAAATTTCGTATAATTTTTTAACCGTGGCCACAATATGGGCTGTAATGCTAACAAAAAGAATATGGGCTCCAAAAAAACCTTGATAATTAGCAAATGGGCTGTGAATTATTAGAAATAATGGAAGATGGGTTGTATGCTATTTTCCATAGATTTGAGGCTTTCCTAAAAAAAGGTTGACGTACAAGCAGTGACTGTTGGATGTCCATCCAACGGCCACCGTGCTTCTTCAATCTCTGCTCTTCCTGCTCCAGCCGCTCAAACAAGCGCCGGCGGGACTGCCTGCTCCCTCCTCCCGGCTGACGGTTGTCTTTGCTGCCTTGTGACCTCACCGCAACCGTACTCCCATCGCTGGCCTAGCCATCCCTCTACTCACCCACACCTGCTGTTATTCTCCGGCGATGTCAGACGAACCAGTAAACCCTCATACACTCGTACTCCCCTCCACGTGGGAAACAACTGCCGAGTCTTCCTTGGCTCCGTGTCGTTCCCTTCCTAGGCCTCGCCGTCGTCCACCGCCCTGGTGCTCTCGGCGCGGCCTGGTCAACGTGGTCAACGACCGACATGCATATGAAGTGGACTGTGCGTGAAGAGGCTGACAGCAGGGTCCACGGCTGCACGCAAGGAAATGCCTCGTTATTACACGCAAAATAATGATTCCTCCACCTGACATCTGGGACCCACAGAAAGGGCCTCTGTATTTCGCGAAAAAACGTTACCGCCGCTGACAGCTCGGACCCACCAGCTATATCTTCGTACGCAAGGAAGTGCCTCCTTATTACGCACAAAAAAATGAATTACCCCCCTCCTAGCTGGGACCCAGTATAGTGGAAGGCTGACTTGTGGGCCTACTAAGTTGACGGGGACGGAGGGCTTTGTCAACTTAGTCAATATGCACGATTCTAGCTCCAGTGACCGTACGATGTCCATCCAACGGCCGTAGTGCTTCTTCAACCTCTGGTCTTCTTGCTCCAGCCGCCCAAACCAGCGTCAGTCGTGCCTCGTGCTCCTGCCTCCCATGGCCAGCTGCGATGCGGTGGAGGCCTCACCGCCCCCTACTACTCCCACCGCTGGCCCGGCCATCCCTCTACTCACCCACACCCCCTGTTATTCTGCGACGACGGCAGCCTCACACCGCAGCGAACCAGTGAACCCTCATACTCCTCTACGCATGGGCCTGCACTGCCGCGTCTTCCCCGGCTCCGCGTCGTCCCCTTACTAGGCCTCACCGTCGTCTACCGCCCTGGTGCTCTCGGCGCGGCATGGTCAACATGGTCAAGGAACACCTTCCATCGGACGTGGACTGTATGCGTGGAGAGGTGACGGCTGGGTCCACAGCCACAAAGAAGAAGTGCCTCCTTATTACGCGCAAAATAATTATTCCTCCACGGCGGCGAGGACCCACCAGACGGGCCACGGTATTTCGCGAAAAAACATTTCCGCTGACTCACGGGACCCACCAGCTACATCTTCGCACGCAAGGAAGTGCGTCCGGGCAAAAACAATTACGCCCCGATTGCTGGGACCCACCAGCTACATCTTCGCATACGCAAGGAAGTGCGTCCGGGCAAAAACGATTCGCCCCACTGGCTGGGACCCACCAGCTATATCTTCGCATGCAAGGAAGTGCACGGCGGTCGGGACCCACTGGTCGAATCGTCGTAGCATTGTCATTACGTCGCGAACGATATGCGTACATCTTGGGCGATGTAGAGCGCGCATGTAGCATGTACTGCACGCATAACAGCGGCGATGTGCAAGAAATAAAATACGGCCACATACGGGCGGGGTCTCGAACGCCTACTCACGCATACGTACGGCCAGGGCTCGTGTACATGGCTGGGTCGGAAAGGAGAAATTGCGTCGTCTTCGTGTTCATGGGGAGCCAATCGGCTGGGGTCGGAATGGAATGCGTCGTCATGTTCATCGGGAGGGCTTGGACGGAACGGCCAATGGAAACGAAGCCTGGCGTACCGCATAACAGAGGAAATGGCCTTGTGTTTGACCGGCCACGTTCGAAACGTGATCCTGTTCATCGGGAGGGGTCTGGTTTACCGCAAAACGGAGGAAACGGACCTCCTACGGTCAAAACGGGGGTCCTGTTGATCGGGAGGGTGTGGCGTCTTGCAAAAGCGGAGGAAGCGGACTTGCGTTTGGCGCTACGGTCAAGCAGGGGTCCTGTTCATCGGGAGGGTGTGGCATACCGCAAAAGCGGGACTCCACGGGATCTGTTCATCTCCACCGTTGACCTCCTCCAGCCTCCAGCAGCTCTTTGTTCATCCACCATCGACCTCCTCCAGCCTCCACCTATGACTGTTCATCAACGGGCTCCTGTTCATCCAGCCTCGCACTCATCGCCTCCATGGGTCTAGCTTCTAGTCAACTGATCTTGCGATTGGAGTGATCACTCTTGCCCTTGGTTAGGGTGCATAGGTGCGTAGGATTTCATAGATTAGACTCGCGGGGAGCCTTTATATGAGAAGTGCAGACTGCGTTGAATTCACGTGTGTGTTGGTCATCTACTCCTCGGCACTCTACTGCACCTGCCTTTGGCTGTATGACAGGTGGGCCATCCACCTTTTGGGCCCACGTGTCATACACCCAAAGGCGATCTTGATAAGTCAATGAAGTCGTCCCCCCTCCGTGCACATGTCTGTATAGTCATCTCACCGGACCTCTAGTTGGGGCCAAACGAGAGAACTTTGATGTTCTTGGTTTATTGGTCCCCTTTGCATTTTGGCGCCAAGTTTTGACCTTTGATTTTACTAATAAAATGTTAATGCATGTAACTAAAAATGTTGTGTAAGTCACCTTACGAAAACCAAATAATCCCAAAACACTTAGGCACGGTACATTAACTCCCTCCTCGTTTCTAATTTCGTGACATACTCATATCAACCAATGAGAGATGTGGGCCGTGCATGCTTTCAATGACTTGAGACTACCAAACATGGCATGTAGTGGTTAGTTCATTGCATGTAATCCTATTAATTAGCAAAAAGACATTAAGTTCTCTCGACGATAGGAATAAAACAATACACCATGTATTTAGTTACAGAGGGACTAGTACATTTTTTGTGACATGCATTACTAGATATTGCTAGTCAAATACTAAATCCAGATGGACGTGGTAGTACTACTAAATCCAGACGGTGGTGCTAGTACTAGTAGTAGTACTACCAATGTAGTAGCACTGTACTACCCGTTGGTCAAATTATTACGTGCTGCTCCTCACATTGAAGTGACAAGACCCTGCGCTGGAGATGACACCTGAGTATAGGCACCGTGTTCGGCATACCATAATCAGCCTCACCATCTTCAGTCACTAGCATCATGGCTGTAGAGCTAGCCTACTTACAACTAGCCGTGTTCGACATAATTTCCCGTGCGTAGATGCCCGTGCATTGCACGGAACACCAAGATTGGGGGTGGACGGTGCCGGCAGCGGCCATCGCGCCAAATTTTTCCATGGCCTTCTAGATGTGGTGGGGAGGAGATAAGGCTGATTGTGAGAGACAAGGAGTTGTATGTAAATAGGGAACAAGTGCGGGCATCTTTTTGCAAAACTAGAGAAGTTTGGTTTGTATGCGTCAGATCTAGATCCGACGGCTATTGGTGAAAGATGGCGGGCACAATATCATCACCAACTCAGGACCTCTTTGATTCGCAGGATTTTGAAAATGCAGTAATATGACACGGCAATATTACAAGTTTCAAACTGATATTACAGATGTTAGGAGTAATGCTGCACCTACGAAGAGGGAATCTAGGAAGTTAACATAAGAAATTTCATTACTTTAGGTGGATGCAGCATTATCGTACAAACTAAAATCCACTGCCCTGAAAAGTCACTAATGGTCAAATAAATTTTTGAGTCTCTGGCCACTTGATGTTTCAAAAACAAATTCAACGTCTGTCGAGACTTTGTCATTTAGGCTTAGATGCTTGCGGTGATCAACACGCCATTTATTATTGCGCCAGAGAACGCCAAACCTCATTACCTTGAGCACACTTGCCTCCAGAACAAAGAACCTGGCCAATTTAATCTCAGATGTGCTGCCTCAGTAGTCGATCAAATCAATTTCTCTAAGATGGAGATCAAGGCATTCGATGAGATTGTTATAGTGCATCACATTTTTCACTTTCGGTCTTGTTTTATCTGCAAAAGAAGAGAACATATTAGAGCATCTGGCTGTATAAGATTGCCATGTCATCAAGAGGTACCAATATCATTCGCTCATACGATAGGGTTAGCTGGCTAGTGATATTTTCTCTCTCTCTCTCTCTCTCTCTCCCCCTCTTTCTCTTTCCTCTCATTTACCTAGGAGCACGTGAAGAGCTTGGGCATTTGTTGCCTTCCACTATGTGGCCGATGCCATATTTCTCAAAAGTATGCCACATAATACTCATCGATGTCAAATCAAAAGATTTTGGCACCGCTCTCGCGATGTGAGAGAGTTGGCACCGCTGTGCACACATACCCACATGTATAAACAAATCAATCAAACCAACTACACTAGCCTCTCACTCTCCCAAACAAGTGTTTTTATTGCCTCAGTCCTCTCTCTCTCTCTCCCACGCAAGTGTTTTTTCATTGCGTGAGTTAATTTGGCTTTGAGCAAAGTAGGTGATCCAGATTGGGGCACCAGGTGAGCAACGGAGGGGCATCGATGCGAAATGCATCACAAGTGAATTTGGCACGTGTTTTGGCCTACATAGTGGAGGGTCGTTTTTTTACTACCTCGTATTTAGTGTATAAGTTTGACCATAGATTTACCTAAGAAAATGCCAATGCATGTCACCAAAAATTATACCGTATGAAATTATGTTCAAATACGAATCCTATGATATAATTTTTAGTGACATGCATTCACATTTTGTCAGTTAAATCTACAGTCAAATTTTGATACTACAAAATTGGAAGAGTAAACCAGGACGGAGGTAGTACTTTCTCTTAGGGTAACCATAGAGTTACTAGTCTAAGTTACTTTCCACTATGACTAGCCTAGGCTACTATAGTAGTACAACAAAAAAATGATGCAGGTGATCACGTGAGAAAAAAATACTAAAAACATTTCTTTCGGTGCAGTGTGTAGATGCAGTTTTGAACACTACACTTGTCATCGTAATTTGGGAATGTCGGATTTCGTGTTCCGGCAGACCCTCTAGGTTTGAACTCTGGGGTGCATGCGGAGATCTCGCCCCCTACCTACCTGCACCTCGCCGCCTCGCTAGGATCTAAACTACCAAAGTATCAACACAAGAGACACAAGGTTTATACTGGTTCGGGCCACCATTGTGGTGTAATACCCTACTCCAGTGTGTGGTGTGGTGGATTGCCTCTTGGGCTGATGAGGAACAATACAAGGAAGAACAGCCTCTCGAGTGCATGTTCTTGGCGAGTCTGATGAACTTCTATGGGGAGTTGGTTCGATCTCTCTCTCTCTCTCTCTAGATTGCTTAATCTCTAGCTACATCCTCGATTCCGGATCTTTGGATCCTGTGGGTGGCTAGTCCTATTCTGACCGAGGCCACAGGCCTCTTCCCAAATATTAATGAGAAGAAGGCGCCAACAATTGGCCATTTTGAAGGGGAACATCGGGTACACTTATCGTGACTAAAGTTGGTCCTCGCCTGTCAAAGGCCCTGGTGGTGACGCCGGCTTGGGCTCCATGATGACATCCTTCCTGCCGTTGCGACGGTCTTGGTCTTGTTGCACCGAAATGAGTGCTGTCGGCGTTCTGGGAACGGGGGTCCCCAGACATGCCTGCCTGCGGTGTGGCTCAAAGGGGGGCCCATCACGGCCCATCTTCATCAACACAAGCTCAAGACCCTCGCGAGAGCCAAGCCTCATGAGGCGGATGACGAGGAGCTTCCTCGAGCACGGCCTCGTCAGGCTGGCTCGCGAGAGGCGGAGAGATCAAGGCGGGGTACCTCACGAGGTGCCCATGGCGCAAGCCATGGCGACCAAAGGCGACAGGCGGGCGCCCAGCCATGATGTCCTCCTTTCCTCTTTGGTGCAAAGGAGCAAGCACAGGCGAGAGCATCAAGCAAAAGCGTCCATTTGGTGCAACAAGACCAAGACCAGTCCAACGGCGGGAAGGAAGTCATTGTGGAGCCCAAGCCGGCGTCACCACCAGAGCCTTTGACAGGCGAGGACCAACTTTAGTCAGGATAAGTGTACCAGATGTTCCCCTTCAAAATGGCCAATTGTTGGCGCCCTTCCCGCTCAATATTTGGGAAGAGGCCCAGCGCATTTGCCTATAAATAGGACTAGCCAACCACAAGGTAGGGGGGATCGGATCAGTGGCTGGATGCACCTTGGACAGAGAGAGAGAGAGAAGGCGACTGAACTCCCCTAAGCAGTTCATTGCCCCGGCCAAGAACAGACCCTCGCGAGGCTGTTCTTCCTTGTATTGTTCATCACCATCAGCCCAAGAGGCAATCCACCACACCACAAACTAGAGTAGGGTATTACACCTAGCGGTGGCCCGAACTAGTATAAACCTTGTGTCTCTTGTGTTGTTCCTTTCATAGTTTAGATCCTAGCGGCGGCAAGGGGTGTAGGTAGAGGGCGAGATCTCGCGCACCCGATGTTGAACCTCAAGGTCTGCCGGAACCCGAAATCCGACATTTAGCGCGCTAGGTAGAGTCTTGCGCGGAATTCGTCTTCCGCT
Source organism: Aegilops bicornis (assembly GCA_021605145.1). Taxonomy (NCBI): domain Eukaryota; kingdom Viridiplantae; phylum Streptophyta; class Magnoliopsida; order Poales; family Poaceae; genus Aegilops; species Aegilops bicornis. Next base: position 168,141,588 of record CM038672.1, read on the forward strand.
GCCCTGTTCTCCATCGACCACCGCATCCATGTCGGCGCTTCGCCGGGCCAGCGCGGCCCTCGGGCCGCTCTCGCTTCCAGCGTCGCCCAGACGGCTCTGTCGTGGCGCCCTCGCCGTTCCCGTCGCATGCCGTCAACGCCGCCACCGGCCCGGGGAAACGAGCAGCAAGCATCGCCCCAGCATCCCTCCGTGAGGCAAGAGCGGCGCCTTTGCTACCCCCTCACTCGCCCCGGCTGGTTCTTCGTCTCGCGCGTTCCGCGCGCCCATGGAGGCTCGAGCTGCGCTCATCGCGGCAAACAAGCTCCTGCGCTACCGTCACGTCGACTACGTCTATGAAGAGTGGCTCGACCGCGTCGCCGAGCTCGTCCGCGCCACAGGGGGCTCCCTCGTGCCGTCTGTCCCGCTGCACCAACACCCTTTCGTCTTCAACGCTACCAGGTGACATCTTTCAAGTTTCATTTCCAACTGGGAGCGTCCCCCAGGGCTGCATTATTCCCAGGCAGCATGGGTCCGTCCCTGCGGCGTGTATCCCTTTTACTTCCTGTTCCTAGCTTACCTTGTTGGGGGCGCCCTTCGGCCTGCATCATCCCCAAGTTGCTCGGGCCAGACCCGACGGCATGTATCCCTCTTGCGTTTATTTCGGGTCATGCGTTCAACCCATCATGCTTGTTATTTGACGCCAATCCATGGCACCTTCTCTTTGTTCATGTCGACCGCTTGCACGTTAAAGGGGGGGGGGTGCCTGAGCATTGCGACTCAGGGCTCCTACTGGCTCTCCAGCCCACACCCTCTGGCCTTGTCCACGACATCGCGACACAGCATACCGGCCAGGCTGAGACCAGCTCGAGGGCGGGACTTCGAGGGCGTGGGCGCTTGACATCTAACCAAATCTGCGAGAACACATCACAAGATAAGGCCCGGTGCGGCGCAACCCGCCTTGAGGTAGGGCCCGTGGAGTCCCAGTGAGCTCACGGGTGCCCAGATACACCTCGTCGAGCCCTACCGTGCCAGCCATGTGCGGTAGTGGCTGTACACTGCGCCCGAGGCTCCTCCCGGAGGGGAGCCCTCCCACGCACTGATGGAAGCACCATGCTCCTTGTTGGCTGACGACTGCCGAGGAAGCGGCTATGCCCGTACACATCTCTGAGCGCTATGCTCCGTCTGGTGATAAACAAGCGAGGTGGCCCGGGCTGCATCAACCTCAAGGGAGCCCAGGCTCGGTGTCGGCCTCATCATAGCGCCTCCCTCGGGAGTGCAGCGCGAGGCTGAGACGCGAGGGCTGCGCTGGGTCACACCAGACGCACGCCACCCAGCCGGGCCCCTCGGGCCTGGTTCGTCAGCGATCCTCCCGGCCGGAGCCAAGGTGCGAAGGCTGTTTGAGCATCAAGGGGACTCCACGAGCATCGCGACTCGAGGAGCCTAACTGGTCACGTAGCCCTCACTCCTTAGTTACGAAGGCTAACGGCGGTTGAGGTATGCAGCGGGGCCGGGCTCTCTGAGGCGTAGAGCAGTAGATCCACCCACATCTCACCTCCTACTTGTTGTTCGTGCGCCAAGGGGACTCTGAGCATCGCAACTCAGAGCCCTAACTTGTCACGTAGCCCCTCACTCCTTGGTCCCGTCCTGGTTTCCGGTCGGGGCTAGCAGCCAACAGAGGTATCTGCGGGGCAGGCTCTGCCCGGCGTAGAACACAAACAAGTAGGAAGGAAAAGCACAAATTTCAAGGAATTCAAAAGCAAATATTACAGTCCATGCTGTTATCCTAGCATAAATGCAAGTTTAAACGCCTCCCGAGGCATGATACATGTGCAGGAATCAAAAGCGAGCAGAGCATAGCGGAGTCACTTGTCGGCGGTGGATCTATCTTGAATGAGTTCGCCTAGTGAAGCCGCTTGAGGTTAGCGGCGCCCCGCTTGGCTTAGTCTTTGAAGGCCGAAACTTCCCAATGAGATCGCCATACGACCCCTCATGGCCTCGGCGGGCCAGTAACAAGCTTGCCGCTCGCCCGGCTCAGCCATGTCAAGGTCGACGTTGGGATCATGAAGGTAGGCGTGGGTGAGGACCCGTCGGTATTGCGAAGACAAGACACGCCTCGGTCTCGGTCGTGGGGCCAAGGCCAAGGCGACATCTTCAAGAGCGAAAGCAGGAAGGGAAGCAGCTTGGCGGGGCCGTCCTCTGCGTCAGCCCGGCCAGGCTCTCGGGCCGCTATCATAAAGCTCCCTCAGCAAGGTGCGAGCCTTCACCTCCATATCTGTGAAGGCCACGCGATCCTCGGCAAGGACACGTGCCTTGCCGTCCACTCGACCTTCCTCGCCTCCAACTCTTGCTCCAGCACGCCTAGGCGTTCGTGGCGCTTCTTGAGCTTGGCGTCCCGACCCTTGACGGCCACCTCGCAAGCTTTCATGCCTTCCTCCTGCTCTTGGCGAAGGCGGGCCTCCTTGGCGAGCTGGTCCCGCAGGCCCTGCAGCTCGCTCTCTAGCGCCTTGCAGCGACCTCGGACGTCGGCTACCTCCCCCAAGGCGGCGTCGCGAGTAGCTTTCGCCCCAAGGACGGCCTGCTTCTCCTCGTCGCAAGCCGTCGAGGCCTGGACCAGCGCCGCTGGATTGAGCGTCGGGCGAATCCAGCCGAAGCCAACTCCAAGCGCCCGGCCACCCGGGCAGGGTCGGCGCCCAAAAGATCTGCCGCAGCCGGTCCGGTTCGGCCGGCGGCATGATCGAGCAGTAGGAGGAGTCGGAGACAGCGATTGGTGGAGTAGGAGAAGAAGGCGGCAATGTGACCACGCAGTGTCTGGCGGGACCTGCTGCGCCCCAACAGCTGTGGTGGCGCCATCAGGCAAGGACCCTCAGGAGTCGCTTGGGCCATGGGGGCTGAGCTCGCCCCAGCCAGCTCCACCAGGCCTTGGGAGGATGACCGGGCAGGGGAGGCCCATGCATCACGATCACCTTCTTTCATGAGCGGAGGCGCTGCCCCAGACGGAACCTCAGGAGATCCCCTCGGCTTCTTTGCCGCGGGCGCCAGCCTAGCCAAGAAATACGGACATCAAGCCTCAATGACAAAACAAGAAATAAGACAGGAATCGAGCACTCTCTGGTCGTCCCTCGCGAGCTCGAGCAACCTCCGGCCATACTTGAAGCCCGAGAGCCGGCTACAAGGATCAGCCTCAAGGAGCTCGGGAGTAGGAGGCGCGCCTGCGGATCGCCTCGATGCCGGGGCAGACCCGCGGGGGACCAGCCGGTCTGTCCTTCTTCGGGATCGGGGGCAAGCTTCCGCCGCCCCGCTCGTCATAATCCTCGTCGTCGTCATCGCTCGGTGAGAGGCGGAGAACGCGGGACTTGCGCCGAGGGAAGGGAGCCCTCGACTCTCCGTCGGTCGCCTCGGAGTCGAGCCCTCCTTCCCGCTCCCCTTCTCCCTTCTCTTATTTGGAGTCGCGGAGGAACCGTCCACCGGGTCCTCGGGAGCCTCCAGCGGGCATGGGCCCGTCCCGTTGAAGAGCGGGCATGGACTGCACTACTGCTCCAGTCGCCAGCGGAGGAACAAGAGGCGTGGGGCGCCCTCCAACCTCGCCACGTCGCCCCAACCAAAGATTGGAGAACCGTAGCCAGGTCTTCGTCGGCCAAGACCGTTGAGGCTCGGGTGGGGCCTCCACATCGGAAGTGGGTATTGTGGCCGGAGCCAGCTGGTGCTCCGAGAATTCCCTCGGCAGCGGCAGCGCCCGGTCGGCTCGCCCGCTGCCATCCGGTGACCTCGGATCCATGTCCATCCTCTCCAACACCGGCCTCGCGGGGATCCTGAGCTCCACTCGAGACCCGGTCGTCCGGAGTGTATGGGGTGCCGTGGGCAAGATTAGCCCGAGGTGGATCGCCCAACATCTACCAAAGACCCACTTGCTCCTGAAGCCCTCAATCCTCTTCCCGGGGTTGAAATGGCGATGGAGCTACCGTCTGTGACGAAGCTTCCTTTGACATGAAGAGAAGGAACCACGAGAGGTCCGGAGGGAGAAATAGTGGCGCAGCAGGGCCACTAAGGGCTGCACCCTGACGCGAGCCTCGCAATAGTAGGCGAAGATCTCCAGGAGGAGAACAGAGTTGGGGTGGAGATGCAGAGCTTGTAGCTTGTAATGGCGGAGGACAGAGAAGAAGAACTCGGAAAAGGGAGGCATCAGCCAAGCAACAATGGCACTTATAAAGAGCGGATAGAAGGTGCTCCCTTGGCCCTCAGGGAGGGCAGAGCCGGCCTTGAACACCTTCACCCCGTCGATGTCCTGCGCCGCCGCCATCTGGCGCACCCGGGCAAGGATCGCCTCCGACACGTTCGGCGAGTCCAGGGCAGGCGTGCCAAGCTCCGGCCGGGGTCTGGTGAGGCGCCATGCCTTGCTAGGGCATGCAGTCGAAGTGGATCTGAAGTTTTCGAAGGCAGGAAGGAGAGGCGCAAGAAAGGGGATCTGAGCAGTAACCAGAGAAAGCAAGGGAAGCAAAGCCTAGGCAGACGCCCACGTCCAATCAACTGCCACGCGGCGCCCAAGGCCGCAGGCTGTTAGGGCCCGCAGCGCTTCGCGCTTGCCCCTTCGCCTCTCTGCTTGGCCAAGTCCGTGCGCGCCTTGGGCCCGGGGCCTACTGTCGGCGTTCTAGGAACGGGGGTCCCCAGACTTGCCAGCCTGCGGCGTGGCTCAAAGGAGGGCCCATCACGGCCCATCTTCATCAACACAAGCTCAAGACCCTCGCGAGGGGCCAAGCCTCGCTGGGCGGACGACAGGTAGCTTCCTCAGGCACGGCCTCGTCAGGCTGGCTCGCGAGGAGGCGGAGAGATCAAGGCGGGGTACCTCACGAGGTGCCCATGTCGCAAGCCATGATGACCAAGAGAGGCGCCCGGTGAGCGCCACAGCCAGTGATGTCCTCCTTTCCTCTTTGGTGCAAAGGGAGCAAGCGCTTGACGAGAGCATCAAGCAAAGGCGTCCATTTGATTGCAACAAGACCAAGACCAGTCCAACGGCGGGAAGGAAGTCATTGTGGAGCCCAAGCCCGGCATCACCACCAGGGAGCCTTTGTGGGCGAGGACCAACTTTAGTCGGGGATAAGTGTACGGATGTTCCCCTTCAAAATGGCCAATTGTTGGCGCCCTTCCAGCTCAATATTTGGGAAGAGGCCGAGGGCCTTTGCCTATAAATAGGACTAGCCACCCACAAGGTAGGGGAATCGGATCGATAGCTGGATGCACCTTGGGCAGACAACGGAGAGAGAAAGCGACTGAAATCCCTAAGCAGTTCATTGCCCGGCCAGAACAGACCCTCACGAGGCTGTTCTTCCTTGTATTGTTCATCACCATCAGCCCAAGAGGCAATCCACCACACCACAAACTAGAGTAGGGTATTACACCACAACTGTGGCCCGAACTAGTATAAACCTTGTGTCTCTTGTGTTTTTCCTTTTGTAGTTTAGATCCTAGCGAGGCGGCGGGGTGCAGGTAGGTAGAGGGCGAGATTCCGCGCGCACCCCAGTGTTCGAACCTCAAGGGTCTGCCGGAACCCAAAATCCGACAGGTGCCTTTGCTTGATGCTCTCGCCTGCGCTTGCCCCCTTTGCACCAAAGAGGAAACGAGGACCTTTGCGGGCTGGCGCGCTTTGGCGCCCTGGTCATCATGGCTTGCGTCATGGGCACCTCGAGAGGTACCCGCTTGATCTCTCCGCCTCCTCGCATGAGCCCCCGACTGTGAGGCCGTGCTGAGGAAGCTTCACTGTCGTCGCCCGAGGCTTGGCCCCTCGTGAGGGTCTTGAGCTTCTTGTTGATGAAGATGGGCCGTCTGGGCCACCCCTTGAGCCACGCCGCGGGCCCATGAGCGAGCAAGTCTGGGTACCCGTTCCCGAGCGCCGGCAGTAGCCCAGGCTCAAAGCGGCGCTGGACTTGGCTGAGCAGAGAAGCGAAGGGGCAAGTGCGAAGCGCCGCAGGCCCTAACAGTCTGCAGCCTTGGGAGCCGCGTGGCGGTTGTTTGGACGTGGGCGCCTTTAGCAATTGCACGAATCGACAAAAGTGCGGCACCCGTCTAGGCTTTGCCTCCTTTGCCTCCTCCGGTCATTGCCCAGATCCCCTTTCTTACGCCTTTCCTTCCTGCCTCCAAAATCTCTAGATCTACGCCCGACCGCGTGCCCTAGCAAGACATGGCGCCTCGCCCGAGACCCTGGCCGAACTTGGTACTCACCCGCCTTGGACTCGCCGAACGTGTCGGAGAAGGGCCTTACCCTGGCGCGCCGGATGGTGGCGGCGCAAGGCAACGACGGGGCAACAGTGCTCAGGGCCGGCTCCGCCCTTCCCGAGGGCCAAGGAAGCACCTTCTATCCGCTCTTGTGAGCGCCATTGCTGCTGGTCTGGTGCCTCCCTTTTCTGAGTTCTTCTTTTTTGTCCTCCACCATTACAAACTGCAAGCTCTGCACCTCCACCCCAACTCTGTTCTTCTCCTGGTGATCTTCGCCTACTATTGTGAGGCTCATGTCGGGGTGCAGCCCTCAGTGGCCTTGCTGCGCCACTACTTCTACCTCCGTACCTCTCGCGGGCCCATCTCCGCATACGCGAGCTTTGTCGCGTATGGCAGCTCCAACGCCATCTCGAAGCCCGGGAAGAGGATTGAGGGCTTCAGGAGCAAGCGGGTCATGGTAGACGCTAGGCGCATCCACCCTCGGCTGATTCTGCCTGGGCAGCCCACGACCTCGGCGATTGGTCTCATAACTCGTGGATCCCCTTGAAGCCGGTCTTTGGAGAATATGAGCAGAGACTGTGGCCGGGCAACATGGCGTGAAAGCTGACCAGGCGTCGCTCCTAAGGGAGTTCCTGGAGCACCAGGTGGCCCCACTTCATCAGTACTGGCTTCCGCTGTGGAGGCCCTGCCCGAGCCCCGCAGTCTTGGCCGACAAAGATCTGGCCGCGGTCCACCAATCTTTGGTCGGGGAGGCGTAAGCGGTGGAGGGCGCTCTGTACCCTGTTCCTTCGAGATGATTGGGAGGCGGTGCAGTCGACTCCATGCCCGTCTTCAATGGGGATGGGCCCGTGCCCGGAGGTCCCGAGGACCCGGCCCGGCCTGGCGGCAGTGAGCGTGTCCTCTGGCGACTCAGCGGAGAGGAGGAAGAAGAAGAGGAGGGAAGAGGGCGGACTCGAGGCGACCGATGGGGAGTCGAGGCGCCCCTCCCAGCGTGGGTCCAGCTCTCCGCCTCTTGCCGAGCGGCAGCGAGGATGGCGATGGCCAGGCGTGAGCTTGCCCCGATCCCAAAGAAGGACAAGACTGGGCTGGTCCCAGCTGGTGCCCGGCCTGAGGCGATCCGCATGACGGCGTGCCTCCTGCTCCCGGGCCTCTTGAGGCTGATTCTTGCAACCGGCTCTCGGGGTTCAAGTATGGCCGGAGGTTGCTCGAGCCATGAGCAATGACCCGATAAGTGCTTGATTCTGGTTTTATTCCTTGCTTTGTCATTGAGGCTTGATATCTGTATTCCTTGGCTAGGTGGCGCTTTGTGGCGAAGAAAGCTGAAGGGAGCTCTGAGGCTTTATGCAGGGCAGCGCCTCCGCCCAAAGAAGGTGTGACGCAAGACACGGACCTCTCCTGCCCGGTCATCCTCGCGAGGCTTGGTGGAGCTTAGCTGGGGCGAGCTCAGCCCCATGGCCCAAGCGACTCTGAGGTATCCTTGCACGATGCCCTTGCGCCACGGTGTCAGGGTATGAGAAGAGTCCGCCTCGGGATGTTGTGGATTACGCTGCCGTCCTCTCCTCCTACTCCACCAACTGCTATCTCCGACTCCTCCCAGCATCTGGATCGTGCTGCCGCTGAACCGGACCGGCCAACGTAAGATCTTACAGGCGCCGACCCTCGCCAGTGGCCGGGCGATTGGAGCTGGCCTCCGGCTGGGTTCGCTCTGATGCTTCGATTCGAGCGGCGCTGGTTCAGGCCCCGACGGCTTGCGACGAGGAGAAGCAGGCCGTCCTTGGGGCAAAGGCTGCTCGCGACGCGAGGTCGCTGCAAGGCGCTGGAGAGCGAGCTGCAGGGCTTGCGTGACCAGCTTGCCAAAGAGGCCCGCATTCGCCAAGAGAAGGAGGAAGACATGAAGGCTCGCGAGGCGGCCGTCAAGGACCAGGACGCCAAGCTTAACAAGCGTCGTGACCGCTGAGTCGCTGGAGCAGGAGTTGGAGGCGAAGAAATTCGAGCCGGGATGACAAAGTAGCGGATCCTTGCCGAGGACCGCGTGGCCTTCAGCGGAGATGGAGGTGAAGGCTCGCACCTTCTTGAGGTCGCTTTCTGACGGCCTAGAAAGCGCTGGCGGCCGGCGCCGAGGATGGCCCTGCCAAGCTGCTTCCCTTCCTGATCCGCGCCCTTGAAGATGTCACCCTTGGCCTTGGCCTTTGCTTGATGCTCTCGCCTGCGCTTGCCCCCTTTGCACCAAAGAGGAAACGAGGACACTGCACGGGCTGGCGCCCGCCTGGCGCCCGCCTGGCGCCCTTGGTCGTCATGGCTTGCGTCATGGGCACCTCGTGAGGTACCCCGCCTTGATCTCTCCGCCTCCTCGCGAGCCAGCCTGACGAGGCCGTGCCTGAGGAAGCTTCTGTCGTCCGCCCAGCAGGCTTGGCCCCTCGCGAGGGTCTTGAGCTTCTGTTGATGAAGATGGGCGTCTTTGGGCCACCCTTGAGCCACGCCTTGTGAGCAGCGATGAGCAAGTCTTGGTACCCCCGTTCCCAGAACGCCGACAGGGAAAATTATGAAAAAATTGAGGTACGTTGTGATTACCATTTACTATTAGGAAAGAAGTTTCACCTCGATGAGTAGCTTCTCCATGCATGGAAAGCATGTAAGGAATCCAACAACTTGATCCAGATTGGGGCCGATAGATTTTATTGGCAAGATCTTCACCGTCTTGATAGACTGGGTCAAGCTTGTGGGAATCATTTTCTGGAAGACGGTCGTAAATACATCAAGAAGAAATTTAAAAATGTGAATTTCAAGAAGACGGAGAAGAAGATGAGTGCTATACCTAAACCATTACGGATCCAATAAAGAGTTCGGAGAATTTTGCAGACGAGTACACCAACGCTGTCAATTTTGGCGCGTCAATGACCCTGATTTTTATTGGACCTTCTAGATTAGATACAAGCAATCTCTCAAGAGGAAAGGCGCATTCTCAATGACCATAACGTGGAACAGCTGGAGTGATCTCTTCCTAATTGATTTCTTGTTGCGGGGCCAACAAGACACATAAATCCATCGAAGATTCGTCGAGGCGATGTGGAGGCTAATGAAACCGTGGATCTGCTCAAGAAGAAGGTACTCGAGCGCGGTACAGCTACGGAGAAGGTGCTCCATAGCCTTCTTCGAGATGACAACGTCGAAGAGGTCGAGCTCCTTGATTTTAGGGAGAAGAATGGCGGACGCGGCATTAATCTGGGGACGATAGCAGGAGCTGAAGCTGGCACGCCGTAGTGTTGGCGTGAGGCGGATCACGGACGGCGGCAGAGAGCGACATCGTCCAGCTTCAAAGCTGAGCTCCTTGAGCTGATCTAGGGCGGGGGATAAGAACCACTCGTCGAACTTGGCTTGGAACTTGAAGTTGGTACTGAACATGCAAATGTCAAGGTGTCTGGCTAGCCTAGGGTGTGATGAAAGGATCTTGGATACTGCGGCCATGCGTTTGCAATCCCCGTCTCAGAGGCAGCTGTTGACGGTGAGTTTGAGGGGGACGCGGCCCTAGAGGGGGAGCCACCGCCAGGAGAGCAGGGCGGTCCGCACAGCAGATTTGGTGGGGAGGAGGCCGATGATGACGAGCAGCATGTCATCGGGGAGGCTGCTGATGAAGTCCAGGCTCGCCGGATGCGGTTTTGGTTCGAGTCGCCTCCGCTTGTTGGCTGCCTCTCCGTCCATCTCAACCGGCGGCGACGCTGATGTACACGTGTGCTGGTGTTTGTTGTGTGCTGGCCTGCTGGGTGTGCGCGAGTGCGTCCTTCTGTGCATGCCGCCGCGAAGTGGTGAATTGTGCGTGAGTGCGTCCTTCACGCGGAAGAAGTGTGTCCTCAATGCGCCCTCAATTTACTAGCATGCGGGGTGCTACCGCGAGTGCTTTCAACTTTGTTTACTTCACCGCGTGTCAGATGGGCCTCTAGTTTACTTATTTTCACCCACAACCACATGGGCCAGCACACGAAGATAGAGAACACGAGCTGACAAGGCAGCATGTGGACTGGTTGACCGGTCAACTAAACAATATACGGAGCTATATGCAGACATAGTGAGAGTATAATCCGTCGGTATAGAGAGTTTGAGTGAGAGAGGAGGCCTGTGAGAGATAGCAGAGAGAGAGAAAGAGCTACTCCCTCCGTTTGATAATGTAGTGCCAACATTTTTTTTAAGTCAAACTTTTGAAACTTTGACCAAGTTTATAAAGAAATTACTTATATCTACAATACCAAAGATAAATGATAGTATGAAGTAACTACATGTTGTGATAAATCTAATGATTGTTCCATATGTAAATGTTTTTCTCCACATATACCTGGTCAAACTTTTCTGAGGTGTGAATTTTCAAAACATCCATATGCTTATGGACGTGAGAGAGTCCCTAACTAGAGAGAGAGAGAGTGAAATAGAAAGTGTGAGTGTAAAAAGTGTGTGTGCGTGTGTGAAAGAGACATGGACAACACACGATAAAAGTAGAGAAAAGGCGCGTGTGTCTTATGCAAACATATCACACATGCATCTTTGACAACGGAAGCAAGGTGAGGAGATAGTGTGTGGTTGTTTGCAACCGAGAGAGAAAGACCCCTAGCACGTGGCCAAGAGGGGTCTGACAAACAAGGGATAGGGAGGTCGAGAGAGACGTATGGAGAAAATGCAGACATGGGGAGGAGAGAGTGTGTGTTTGTCATAGAGAGATCCCCTGGAGATCGTGATGGGACTCCATGGGTGGGAGATCGAGTGACAAGGTGTGTGCGCGATAGAAGATACCCCGAGAGATATCGAGATAGACGTATGGATGGAAGGAGACAATACGTGTGTTCCTGATGGCTAGTGAGAGATAATCATACTTAGGGGGAGTGCGCGCGCCTTTGATGGAGTGAGGGATTATGGTACTTAGGGGGGTGCGTGTCACATAGAGAGAGAACAAGGGCGAAGAGTGTTGGATGGGTCTATATGTAGCACGAGCGAGACATGTGAATGCGTGAACCAGGGAGATATAAAGTTTGAGAGAGATAGAGGAGCCCTGATAAGGCTGAGTGGTGCGTCAGATACCTGAGAGGGGGAAAGAGATATTCCATCCGCTCGATAATGCAGTGCATGTAAATTTTTTAGAAGTTGAACTTTGGAAACTTTGATCAGGTTTACGCAAATTTTATTAATATCTACAATACCAAAGATACATCATACGAAACTACATCTCATGATGAATCTAATGGTATATGTTTGCCGTTCTAGATGTAAATGTTTTTCTCCACATACATGGTCAAACTTTGTGATGTTTGACTTTTCAATAAATATATATGCTATGGACCGAAGAGAGTGCCTAAGTCAAGAGAGATCAAGTGCACGTGAAGGAGAATGAGTGAGTGTGCAAAAAGAGTATGTGTATGAAAGAGAAAGGGACAACAAACGACAAATTAGAGAGTGTGTGTTTTTTCGTTTCTTATGCAAACATATCACGCATGCATCTCCGAGATAGAAAAGCGAGGTGAGGAGATACACGAAGATAGCTAGTGCGTGATTGTTTGCAACGGAGAGAGACACCCCTATAGCACATGTCCAATAGAGGTCTGGCCAACAAGGAACAAAGGTCAAGAGGTACACATGGAGAACATGGATGCATGGGGAGGGAGAGAGGGTGTGTTTATGATAGAGAGATCCCCTCGATATCGTGAGGGGACTATATGGGTGGGAGAGCGAGGGAGGTGTGTGCCCGATAGAAAGATGCCCCAAGAGAAATTGAGATAGACCATGCACATGTTTGTGATGGAGACTAAGATTAGCTAGTCATATACATATAGGGGGGACTGCGTGTGCCTACAATTGGGTGAGAGACCATCATACTTGGCTAGGCATGAGATTGTGTGTGTGTGTGCGTGTGAGATGGAGAGAGAACGAGGGAGAGATATATATTTTTAGATGGGTCTATCGAGTGCGAGTGAGATATGCATGTGTATGTGTGACCCAGGTAGATGGAGAGTGTCGGTGTCAAAACCGGCGGATCCCGGGTAGGGGGTCCCGAACTGTGCGTCTAGGCGGATGGTAACAGGAGACAAGGGACACGATGTTTTTACCCAGGTTCGGGCCCTCTCAATGGAGGTAATACCCTACTCCTGCTTGATTAATATTGATGATATGGGTAGTACAAGAGTAGATCTACCACGAGATCAAGGAGGCTAAACCCTAGAAGCTAGCCTATGGTATGATTGTTGTTCGTCCCCACGGACTAAAACCCTCCGGTTTATATAGACACTGGATAGGTTAGGGTTACACAGAGTCGGGTTACAATGGTAGGAGATCTACATATCCGTATCGCCAAGCTTGCCTTCCACGCCAAGGAAAGTCCCATCCGGACACGGGACGAAGTCTTCAATCTTGTATCTTCATAGTCTTGGAGTCCGGCCGTGACGATAGTCCGGCTATCCGGACACCCCCTAGTCCGGGACTCCCTCAGTAGCCCCTGAACCAGGCTTCAATGACGATGAGTCCAGCGTGTTGATTGTCTTCGGCATTGCGAGGCGGGTTCCTCCTCCGAATACTTCATAGGAGGTTATGAACACAAGGATAGTGTCCGGCTCTGCAAAACAAGTTCCACATAACACCGTAGAGAATAATTTCTGCATAGATCTGCTGACGCATTCCGCGGCGTGACATCACACCACGGCCGGGCCTTTATATGAATCGTTTTTTACCGTTCCACCTTAGCGCGTTTAGCGAGGCGGTTTCCTTGGCATGTCTTATCAAAGCATAGATCGTGCCCCCTTATTCCGGGATTCTCATCAATACGGACGTGGGTAACCCATCCGCGCCATTGATTACGACGCTTGGGAGATAAGCGAGTTTTACCAGGCTGGTGGGGACGCATAGCTCCGTCCGTCCATATAAGGGGATAAGGATCCACCTTTTCACCTACGCCTTCTTCCTCCTTTGCTTCTCCATTTCCGCGCACTCGAGCTCCAACGCCCAAGTCCGCACATCCCACCTCAACCTTCTCCAACCATGTCAGGAGCGGGAGGCAGGTGGATGGCCTCCTCCGTCACGGAGGGGCACATCACAAGACTGCGGGAGGCCGGATACTTGTCCGGCGACATCGCGCACAGACTACCCGATGCGGGGCAGCTCATTCCAACCCCGGGCCCCATGAGAGGGTGGTGTTTCTCCCCCACTTCCTCCGCGGACTAGGTTTTCCCCTTCACCCATTTGTCCGGGGGCTCATGTTCTACTACGGCCTGGACTTCCACGACCTGGCCCCGAATTTCATCCTCAACATCTCGGCTTTTATCGTGGGTGTGCGAGGCCTTCCTCTGCATCGAGCCCCACTTGACTTATGGCTGAAGATCTTCAACGTCCGCCGAAGGTAGTGGGCGGCCGCCAAGCGGAGTGCGGAGGCGCCATGGTTGGCAAGATGGCCAAGGTCCTATGGCTCGAGGCGCCTTTGTGGAGACCATAAAGGGGTGACAATCGGGTGGTTCTACATCACCGAGCCACGCGACCCGAATGGGTGGCAGCCCCAATTCAGATCTGGCTTCCCCACACGGCTCTCGTCATGGAAGGAGACGGGCCTGACGTGGGGAATTCGGAAGAGCTATCCGGACTCGAACATGCGTCCAAACCTGGTGGACAAGAATCTCAAGCTTGTCGACGTAATCCAGGTGATGCTCATCCGCCGGATTCTCCCATGCCAACAACGGGCCTTTAACTTGTGGGAGTTCGATCCGGCACAGCACCGAACCTTGAGCCGGCTCTTCGACACTACATACGAAGATGCCTGGAAGGTGCTATTCAAGGGCGCTGAAGCCCCAACATCCGCTACCAAAGATCGCGGATACAGCTCGCGGCGTCCAGCCGGCGAGGTAAGCTATTTTACCCTTTACGGGACTCTTTTTTCATAGATTGACTCTATGTGGGATCTAAAACTCCCTAATCTTTGACAGGACTGGCTGAAGACGTCCGGACAGATTAACTGTCCGGCTCCTTTGCCGGAAGACCCGGAGGACGCCCGATTGACGGGGCTGCCGGCTCCGGCGCCCCATGTGGTGCCGGAGAAGAAGGCCAAGAAGGAGGCCACGGGAACTCGAAGGAGCTCTCGACGCCAGTCTTTGTCGATTCGATGCAGAATCTTCTCCCGAGGACGCAGGAGGAAGAAGAAGAAGCTCCTCCCAGCGGGAGGAGAAGAAAAGGAAGACCGCCTAACCGGGGAGGCCGGAGGGTCCAAGAAGGGAGAACCCTTCCTCCGGACTTCTCCACCAACGTCGACGACGACGAGGAGGATTGGCCTACAAGGGCCAAGCCCCTGGCGAGATCGTAAGTGTCCGGATACCCATGGCTTTTTATTATTGCAGAGTGTTCTCTAATGTCGAAAAACCGTGCAGCCCGCCCAAGGGCGAGTTCGCCGATTCATCGAGCGGGTCCCTGGGCTAGTCGGAAATGGAGAGTACTTCGCTTCCGACCGCCTCCTCGCCTCACGCTGCGGATGACGCCGCGGTGGGGCCTCAAGGGGGGCTTGGTCAAGAGGAGGTAGCGGAGAAGGTGCCACAAGGCAACCTCCCGGACTCCAGAGGCGGGGGCAAGACCCCTGTGGCTCTAAGCCCGACCCTCGTCCGGACTCCATGCCGGAACCATCAGTGATTCGAGTCCGGCCAGCGGATCCTTCATAAGAAGGGTAAGACGCCGTGTCCTCTGTCCCAACCGAGGCTTTGGATAGCATCGGAGGTGCTTAACAGCGCTTCCATCAGGAGGAGCACCGCACTGTTATGAGTGCGGTGATCCGGACGATTCAGTCCGCCAAGAGCGGATCGACTGAAGCTTGTACCAGCCTTCTAACGGGCTTTGAGGTAAGTTTTAGAATATGTAAAAATATTACCGCATAGACAGTAGTTCTCGATGCTTAGTTCGGTGTTCGGAAAGAAAAGCCGGACTAAGGATCTAAAAGATATACGCGGAGTCTAACATAAGTATGTCAATATGGGAATGCAGGCTGGCCGACCTCTGCCAAGACCGATCATGGAGGTCAATGCATTGAAGCAGAACCTCGAGCGGTCCGAGAACGAGCTCCGACAAGCCAAGAAGCAACTCGAGGACAAGGAAGGTAAGTAATACCTTATTAAAGAAATACCTTATAGAAAAGGTTTTGGTTGCAAAAAATAACAGGAATAAATTGGGTACTACAGGGGTCACGAACAAGGTGGCGACCCTGAACGAAGCGGTGTCCGTGGCCGAAAACAAAGCAGCTGCGGAACGCACCGAGCGAGAGAAGGGGGAGGCGCAGCTGGCCACAGAGCAGCAAGAGCTCCAAGCTCTCGTGGAAAAACACGAGAGTTTGGAGCGTGACTCGAAGACTCGAGAGTCCGAGCTCGCCTCGCCTCTTTAGAGTGCCAAAGCTGCTAAGGCCGAGGCCAAAAAAGCCCTCCAAGAAATTAAGTCTTTAAGGAAGATAGCAGCGGGTAAGGCATTCTTTATGCAAAGCAAGCATGTGAAAGTGAATTACCTATTACTTACCCGGATTCGGAGCTCTCCAGGAGCATTCGCAGATTTGCCCGTAGTGTCCGATGTCGCCGCATTCTACCGCGCCAAGGAGGGGAGCTCGACGGAAAGGTGTTACGGTCTCGGTATCTTTGAGGCCGAACATTCGGTGTTTTCGAGCGACCATTTGAAGCAGCTGGTCGAGATCCACAAGGTCGCCGAACAGGCCATGAAGGGTCTTATAAGCGCGGCTGTGGTCATTGGAGGCCATGCCCGGAGCTACTTCGGCTTGGTGCAGCGTTGGTGGATGCCTCGTCCATGCTTGAAGTCATCAAGCGCTGCGTCTGCATTGAAGGTGTCCGTCGGGCCCTTGCCCGTGCTAAAGTGCACTGGGGCAAGCTGGATGCGTAGAGGCTTGTGACGGACGGGCCACCGAAGGGCCATGAGCATCGCACGCCCGAAATGTATTATGAGGGCCTCCTGAAGGGTGCCCACCGAATAGCGGATGAGTGCTCCAAAGTTGTAATTTTTGAATAAACTCGCATTTGTTATCATGTACGCTGAAAACTTGTTCATATGCGCTAAGCAACGCTTATTAATTTAAAATATTACCTTCAGGCGGCCGCTTATCAAATTTGAGAGATGGCAAGTCGTTGGCTTCAGCCCCCATGCCACAGTCTTTGGGGTGTTCGGGATAAACTTGAGCACTCTTGTTCCCATTCTTGGATCCATCTAGGGAGGCGCTCAACACAACGAACAAGGCAATCGGACTTATAATGCTTGAACACTCTCACTTAGCCATAGAATTCTGTAATTTTAAATTTAGTGAAGCCCCTAGTATTCGGAAGACCGAGTTCGGGCGCTATCCACGCCTTGGCCGGCAATTCCGGTTCCTCGCTCTAAGCGGCATAAGTCTTTAGGGACCCGAAAAAACCTCTCGAATAGCGATCGGCTCTCGCCTCTATCATGACGGGTCAGTTTTAGCTTTCTCCATCGAGGTGCTCGACCCAGCTCAAGCTGGGGCACAATCGCAGATGGTTCGCCTGCTACCTTAGCCGATATAGTGGAACGTAAGGTACCAAAACATGGGAGCCGGGCAAACCCAACTATTGACCCAAGACATGATTCGGAGCCAATTCATATAATGCTATAAGTTCGGGGTGCCGTACTTGTGAAAGTGTTCGGACTTATCACACCATAATTTTGGGATACTCAAGCCCCTGGTGTATTGGCCGTACCAAAGTGTACGGGTGCAACATGTCATGAAACGAACATATATATGGATAAATAAAAGAGTGCAATAATAGGCAAAAAGCTATGTATTGTTTATTCAAAAAGGTACTGCAATGAAAGCAGAATGATACAAATAGTGCGATAAGCAAGGGATGGGACTATCTAACATGTCCCCCTCCAGGGGTAAGCTGCGGGATGGTATGTAAAAACAGGTATAATGCTCGTAATAGAGACCACCTGAACACTCAACGCGGCCCTGGCTGTTGCATCGTGAGTTCGGCGATTCAAAAGCCAGACATGACTTCTCAAAGACGAAATCCTGAAAGTAAGAAAAAGGAAGAAAAAAGGAAAAAGAAATGACACAAACGGGAGCCCCTGGTGCGGTCGAGCCGCATTCTTGGCGTGCCGTGGTCTTGCCCCTCCCCATATGCCCATGGTATCTCCAGAGCGTAATTATGTACGCTTAATACTAGCTTCGCAGTTTCGCGAGGGGGTTGTGGCGGATTGCTCTGGCGTGCTTGAATCGTGCCAGCGGTCTTGTTGTAGGTTACTCCGGCGGCAGCGGATGTTGTCCGGATGCTTAGTGGCTGGACTCAAGAATTGCTGTGAGAGGCTGCTTTGTACCTCCGCCATGAGGGTCAGCCGTGTGCTCCTCCGTTCAAGAGAGCGTTCGGTGTTTCCATTGACCGTGATTACTCCTCGAGGGCCTGGCATCTTGAGCTTGAGGTATGCGAAAAGCGGCACCGCATTGAACTTTTGCAAATGCGGTTCGTCCGAGCAAAGTGCATGATAGCCGCTATGGAATGGGACGATGTCGAAGATTAACTCTTCGCCGGAAGTTATCCAGGATCCGAAGACCACTTCGAGTGTAATCGAGCCCGCATAACTGGCCTCTACACCCGGTATGACGCCTTTAAAGGTCGTTTTGTAGGTTTAATCCTTGAGGGTCTATGCCCATTTTGTACCTTGTATCTGATAAAGCAGGTTAGGGAAGCAGTTCAGAACTGCCGCCGTCCATCAGGACTCTGGTTAGGTGAAATCCATCAATAATTGGGTCAAGAACCAATGCAGCGAAACCACCGTGAGAGATGCTAGTGGGGTGGTCCCTTCGATCGAAGGTGATCGGGCAGGAAGACCATGGGTTGAACTTCGGGGCGACAGGCTCCATCGCATATACGTCCCTTAGTGCATGCTTCCGCTCCCTTTTGGGTATATGGGTTGCGTATATCATGTTCACCGTCCGCACTTGCGTGGAAAACCCTTATGTCCTCTATTGTTCGGCGGCCGGGGCTCTTCCTCGTCATCGCTATGCAGCCCCTTGTCATTGAGTTTGGCACTTAACTTGCTCGCTTGCTTGAACACCCAACAGTCCCTGTTGGTGTGATTGGCTGATTTCGGGGTGCCATGTATCCGCACAAGCGATCGAGTATTCGGTCCAAGTTGACGGGCCTTGGGTATTTCTTTTGAATGGCTTCTTCACGACCGGGTTTAGAGCCTGCGAATCCGGTGTTGACGGGGTATCTTGATGTTATCGCCATTAATGCGGTGCTTGTTCTTGTTGCGACGCGACCTGCCATTGCTGTCCTTGGTATCCAAACTATCTGGATGTTTGGCCAAGTTGTTGCTTCGAGCTAGCCAGCTGTCCTCTCCCGCAAAAAAGCGGGTCATGAGTGTTGTGAGGGCTGCCATGGATTTTGGCTTTTCCTGTCCTAGGTGCCGGGCAAGCCACTCGTCGCGGATGTAATGTTTGAAGGCTGCAAGGGCCTCTCCATCCGGACAGTCGACAATTTGATTTTTCTTTGTTAGGAACAGTGTCCAGAATTGTCTGGCCGATTCTTCTGGCTGCTGGATTATGTGGCTAAGGTCATCGGCGTCTGGTGGTCGCACATATGTGCCCTGGAAGTTATCAAGGAATGCGGCTTCCAGGTCCTCCCAGCAACCAATTGATTCTGCTGGCAAGCTGTTGACCCAATGCCGAGCTGGTCCTTTAAGTTTGAGTGGGAGGTATTTGATGGCATGTAGATCATCACCGTGGGCCATGTGGATATGGAGGAGATAATCCTTGATCCAGACCACAGGATCTGTGGTACCATCGTATGATTCGATGTTTACGGGCTTGAAGCCCTCGGGGATTTGATGATCCATTACTTCATCTGTGAAGCATAGTGGGTGTGCGGCGCCTCTGTATTGGGCTATATCACGGCGTAGCTCATATGAGCTTTGTCTCATCGTGTTCGCCCTGCCGGGTTTCTTGTATGCGGCGCGACGGTAATCATCCCGCATCGTTACGCCCACGCCGATCCGTAGATCGATCTTGTATGTTTTGCCTTATCCTCCAATATATCTCGCAAGTCCGCACGTTTTCCCGTGCCTTGGTACTTTTTGAGCGTCGGGGTGTGGCTTGAGCGGAGGGCCGAGAGGTTTCTGTCGCGCCACGGGTGGCCGGCCGCCATGTCGTGGCGCTAGTGACTTGGGTGCTTCCTCCTCTAGTCGAGGCAACGGCCTGCGTTTGGGGTAGCTTTTGGAGGGCGTTGAGTTCATACTCTTGGCTGCAAGGACTTGATCCATCCGTCAGCTAACAGGTCTTGATCAGCTCTAAGCTGTTGCTGCTTTTCTTGAGGCTGCTTGCCGTGGCTATAAGCCTGCGTTTGAAACGCTCTGTTCGGGCGGGATCCTCGAGCACGACAAATTGCTGCCGCCGAGGCTTGCCTCATCTTCGGAGGGAGGTGCATAACTATCATCCTCAACCTCTCTTTCTCACAAGACCTTGTCGTGCGGACTTGCTTCTCCCTCCTCCTGCTTATTTGAGTCATCTTTGGAGGGGTTCTCTTCGGCACTGTCTGGGGTGTTATTATCTCCCGTGCCGGAATCATCGTTTTTATTGTGGCGGGATTTAGAGCGGCGCCACTGACGTTGGTGCTTCGGCTGTTTCTTGGAGGGGTCATCCTCCGTTATTCCATCGCCGTTCCCATCTTTTGGGATGTCCACCATATATATGTCATATGACGAGGTGGCCTTCCAGTGCCATGTAGGCGCTGGTCTTGGTAAATCTCCGGCATCGCCGTCCCATCTTGTCGATGTCTTGAGTCGTAGTCTAGCATGTCGGTTAGATCATCGATGTGGCTACAAAGTGGGTGGTGGGTGGGTGTTGAATTTCTTCGTCGTCCGCATCCCAACCTTCCTGACCGTAGTGCGGCCAGGGCTCTCCGGATAAAGAGAGATACTTTAGTGAATTCAGGATGTCGCTAAAGGGCGAGTGTTGAAAGATGTCCGCGGCAGTGAACTCCATGACCGACGCCCAATCGGATTTGATTGGCAGGGGCGTGGAGGGTTCGGAGTCCGGAGAGGAGTCCGGCACACTGGAGTCGAGGTCTTTGCAAAGGACAGGGATGGAGTTCGGCTCGATCACCATAGAGATTGTAGCCCCCGAGGCGGTGTCCAACCACTCGTCCTCGATCGGGGAATCCGGCTCCGGATTAAGGGTCGGGGCGGATCTTGATGCGGCCTCCGTGGCCTTTGTTCGCTGCAGAGCTAGATCATGCCCATCGAGACGGTCGGCGGCGCTTAGCTTGCGGCTCGAATCCGTCGAAGATCAAGTCTCCGCGGATATCGGCCGTATAGTTCAAACTTCCAAATCTGACTGATGGCCAGGGGCGTAGCTTTCGATCTGCTCCAGATGGCTGCGAATTGGCCCATGATGCAAAGTCGCCGAACTCAAGATCTGTCCGGGAGAAAAGTCTCACCGGACCGCGTCGTTGTTGATGATCAAGGAGCCATCGGGCCTATCGGTGACGACACAAAGGAACTCTCAATGAAAGCACCAATGTCGGTGTCAAAACCGGCGGATCTTGGGTAGGGGTCCCAATCGTGCGTCTAGGCGGATGGTAACAGGAGACAAGGGACACGATGTTTTTACCCAGGTTCGGGCCCTCTCGATGGAGGTAATACCCTACTCCTGCTTGATTAATATTGATGATATGGGTAGTACAAGAGTAGATCTACCACGAGATCAAGGAGGCTAAACCCTAGAAGCTAGCCTATGGTATGATTGTTGTTTGTCCTACGGACTAAAACCCTCCGGTTTATATAGAAACCGGATAGGTTAGGGTTACACAGAGTCGGTTACAATGGTAGGAGATCTACATATATGTATCGCCAAGCTTGCCTTCCACGCCAAGGAAAGTCCCATCCGGACACGGGACGAAGTCTTCAATCTTGTATCTTCATAGTCATGGAGTCCGGCCGTGGCGATAGTCCGGCTATCCGGACACCCCCTAGTCCAGGACTCCCTCAGAGAGTCCTCAGAGAGTTTGAGAGAGAGAGAGGGAAGAGCTCCAAGACGATAGAGTGGTGTGTGAGAGAGTTACGGGCAACGAGCCAAGGAATTTCTGTGCGTACGATGAGTGCACCCAAGATATTTAGCTTGGACTAGAGAATCATACATAGTGTGCGAGAGAGACCTATAGATGGAGTATATATGCATGCGAACTAGAAAGACCCCCCCCCACACACACAAAGAGAGAGAGAGAGAGAGAGAGAGAGAGAGAGAGATGGATCGAGAGGGAGAGGGACCAACACGGTTTGTGTGTTGGATGCATGCGACAGAATTGAAGATTGTCGGTGAGAGAGAGAGAGAGAGAGAGAGAGAGAGCAGGAGTCCGGGAGAGGGGGAGGTTGCGTTTTATGCATCAAAGACTGATATAAACCATGTTTCGATATAAACTTGCATTCAAATATTTAAATTGGAGAACATGTTGTCCGCAATCCACACATGAACGGAGATATGCGTATATCAAACAAGTTCATTAATTTGACTTTCAACATGTTCATGGAGTACTATAATACTGTACAACATGCTACTCGATTGATGTGTTCAATTCTGGATTTAGTTCACTATTTTGACCTGGTGAACGAGCTATTTCATTGGATCGAGATATTTCATTTTGGGTTTGATTCCCATTTTTTAGTGGGTCAACTATTTGTCATATAGTAAATCTCTAGCAACAAGCATGTGAAAACAAATTACTCCCAGCATCATCTCTCCATCTAAAAAAGAAGTGGCAACCTAATATTTCAAAATTTGATTCAAATCGACTTGGTAAGGTAGACGTGGATGCTCGTTCTCCCAAAATTTGAACGAATCATTAAACACTCTCTGCTCGGTAGAATTTGCTCGAGCAAATAAATGGGAGACGCGAAATTACCGACCTATGTTGGACATGCATCAATTGGCCCGTTGTACATCGAGGGTAGGTTCGTCAATTCATCCACAAGCGCCTTCTCCTCGGCCGAAATGACATGTGCGAAATAATTCATAAACCATGGTCGGCAAAACACCCTCTCCTCGCCTGAAATAGGTCGCGCACACTATTTCAAAACACGCTCTCCTTGCCCGAAATCGCTCGCGCCCACTATATTTCAAAACACACCCTCCTCGCCCAAAATCGCTCGCGCAAACTATTTGGGGAGAAGCAAAGTTACTCTACTACCCCGACCCTCAGTACACAGACCCAAGCCGAGAAGCCTAAAGGCAGGGGTAGAACTGTAAGCCCCCCCCCCCCCACATTTCAGACAAATGCGTCCATAAGACATGGTTCCACTCCCCTCCCAATTCCCCATTCATACCTCATGGGTGCCAAATCACCTTCTCCCTGGAAGCTCCCTTCTCCCGAGCCGCGAAACCTCAGCCCCTCCTCCATGGCACCCCCCACCGCACCAAATTCACAGCCGCCCTCCTCCCTAATGCCGGAGATGCTGTCCATTTGCCGTCGTGCACTAGGCCGTGTGCCTCTTACTCCGTGTTGCTGGAGCTGCCTCGATGACGTCCGCGTCAACCGTACCGGAGCCGACTCACCCCCGCCGTTGTTCACGGCACTGGAGCGGCTCCAAATTTGGATCCGTCTAGAGCCCCGACGCTGCTTCCCCGTAGCCATCGGCCGTCACGACATCTCTGCTTCCCTGCCGACGATAGCCACCGCAACCGCGCCGGCTTCACCGACTCGGCAGCTGGAGCTGCCTACTTCACTGTGCCGCCAGATAGGTCGCACCCTCATATCAAATCACTTTATTTAGGCGTCAGTTGTCTGAATTTTTATTCCGGGCCAATCGATTCCCAATGGGAAGCAGCACCCCTCGAGGCGGCGGAGCTCCTAGGCTACCGGTTGGCTGGTGTCTAACGTAAGTGTGCGGGGCGCAAGTTCGCCGTGGAAGCAATGCTTAGGTGGCTATCTTAGAGTTGCGTGGGTTGAAGGTACTGCCGCCGCCGGATCTGGATGACAGTGAGTCTTTGTGGATTGGCCCGGGGGCGGCGCAACCACGGTAGTGCGGTGGGGCAGGGAGCGGGGTTTTGTTCGGGGCCACAGACGGCGGAGGCAGGCTGCTCTGCCGGTGGTCGCTGGCTCTTCGGGGAAGATTCCGAATAGTGTCAGACGGGAGGCACAAGATGGCCATCAAGCCATCTGGCATAGATCGGACAGTACCAAAATAAAATAAAATCGTGTGACCCCAATTTAGTCTTCAGTCAACAGACGTGTGACCACTCTGGTACCTTGCTATTGATCTCTTAGGGTATTTCTTTAGATCAATGAGATGTGTCGTTCTTAACATTATGCGTTTTTTGCATCTTCAGCCACACCGTCTTCCGACTCACCGCAGCTGCTCCAACAAGGGAAGCATACACCAGAAGGGAGCCATAGTCCCCACTCAATAGTTCCCTGCATCGAATGTGCATGCCCGACATGGGCAGCCACAACAACTGCAGGGCCATCGACAAGTCAGCACATGATGCTCACTCCTATGGATGGCGACCAGATAGGTTGTACCCTCATCTTACTTGTGTGCAACATTTATGGCTTTGTTATTCATCTAAGCATGGAAAATAGATTATCACATTTCACTGTATATTCATGTTGATCTCTTACGGGTCTTGTTCAGGAGTTAACACTGTTCCATAGTTCAACTAAGAGGCTTGTTCTTTAGATAACGTTGTTCCGTAGTTATCATCCATCAGCCAATGCTATCCCACAGACTGGTGATTATAGTATTATACCACTTCTAGTATTACCTATGTTGTTCTTTAATACTTTTGTGTGCCATCTAGTTAATCTCGAGTACAAACGATACATATTCTTTAGCTTTCATCTGTGTTCTCCCTTTAGTTTTTGAGACCTGTTGCTGCTAGTTAACCCCAGCCCTACTATTTATGTCGTCTCCTATAGGCACTCGATCATTACATAAATCTAACTACTAGTTGTCTTCCATGCATGTCAAATATAATTGCACACACTGATTTATCCACAAGAACCTCACGGAGCAATGTAACGGCCAACAAACTTGGCGTCAATGATACCCAGTATGATGGAACATGTAAAGGCAGTTCATCACAAGACTTGCAGAAAGATGATGAATCCTATTCACCCCACAAGGTCCTTGCTCTTACTTGGCCCTTGATATGGGTACAACATGCATATAATGTCCTGGAGTGCATCTACTCTGTTGCAATGCCTTGTGCTTAGCCTGCTGATCATGCATGTAAATATGGCATGCCTTCCTGTTTTTCAGTACCTATTCCATTCATGATAACATGTTTTCAAATTCAAGTATTGTCATTCTACTCTATCGCAATGCCATCTCGCTTAGTTTGGACATCATGCTTACGAATATCTTATGCATTGTTATTCATCAAGATGTACTTCATACATCTCACGATACCATGTTCTTTTTTTACATTGAAGTGATGTTCTAGTGGTCTCTTGCAATGCCATCTTAGTTTCCCAATCATACACGCATATGTTGCCTTAGTGTTTTTCTGTATGTATTCCGCTAGCATACAGTTTTACATGCAAGTAGTGTTTTTTACACTGTTGTCTGTCGTATCCCTAGCTCTTACATCATACTCCTCCGTCCAGATTACATGTCGCAGAAATGGATAAAGTCGGATGTATCTAGAACTGAAATACGCCTAGACCCATCCATTTATTTCCGGATGGAGGGAATACATGTCAATATGTCATGCCTTTCTATTCTTCAGTACCTATTCCATCTCTGCTATAGCATGTTTTATAATTGAAGCACCATTCTTCTATATAAGGCATGCAAGGGGAAGATGGCTATGTTAGAATCTGAAGGGTTACTTACTAGGTCTTTGCAAAAGATCCAAACGCCAGGAGATAATAAATGAATTCCAGTTGTCATAGATACTTCTCCAGTCCAGCAAAAATATGTCAACTCCATTCTAATAAGCGTGTGCGTATCCTCGCATCATGAAATTTTATAGCATTCTGATCATATTTTCTACATGTTTCTTACCCATCTCTCCTTTAGAAAATAAGGTTAAACGATAGAAGACTTCCTCCATTGGGATCAGATTCGAGGAAAATATCTTGCAGGAATTCTCTGTGCTCCAATGCTGATGTAAGTACCTGTTGTATATCACTATATTTTTACATCAGCATGTATTTTGTTAATCGGCGTGAATCCAACCTTTATCTGATCTAAATTAGTTGTAGCAAATTGTTAAAGGCGCCAATGTTGATTTTTGTAAGGAAAACTGCCTGGTAGTTTTGCATACTGAGCTATATGAGTGTACTACCTCATATCATGCACGTTACCAAATTGTAGTGCTGCTCTGCTTGCCCATCCATTCATTTTGTCAATGTTGCTTTCATATTACCTTACCTGGCTGATGATAGATGTGCCATATTGTGTTAATTTAGTGCAGTCTAGTTGCGCAAACGTTTGTTGTTTCAATGTTGCTTTCCTATTATCTGACCTGGCCAATGATAGCAATGCTAGTGTGTAAATTTTGTGCAAGCTACTGAAGATAAGAAGACAAACTTTAAAACAGCAAGGCAACCCCATTGTTTCTTTCCAATAAATCTAGGCCAGGTAATATGGCAATAACTCATGATTAATCTGTTCGGTTCCCCTCCTAATTTATGTTATGATGGAGTGGTTGAGACACTCTCCACTATCAATAATACAAGCCTGCCAAAATCGCCATCTGAATGCTCAGGTTTCCTCATCTCGAATGCAATGGAAAAATGTATGTTTGTGAACCAATTAATGGCTGAAGCAATGATGGAAATGGTGGAGGAAACAGAGGTGCACATTCGTGCGCAACAACAACTGGTCAATGTTTCAGAGACAATGTAGCAAATCAGCAAGAACTTGCCACATGCTTATGGGCGTCATCTGCGCTGAGGTTGCAGATTGTGACGTTGTAGATCGTTAGGTTTTGTTCATTTATTTGCACCGCATCAATTTTGATTGCCAGTGGATGTAATTTCTGTAATATATGCTGGATGTGCAACGTTTTTCCCTGTATGCCGTACCTTTGCTTGATCGGTTTTGGTCCTGTGCATAATTGCTCGTCGTAATGGGCTCAAATTATCTAATTGGGCCTAAAGACATGTAGGAACTTTTGTGGGCCCATTAAGTTAATGAGCCGTTACCAGGCCGAAAGTTAATGGTCGGCCCTCTTACCTCCCGGGTCGTTAAAAGGCCGACATCGAAGCGGGCAACATGTGGGCCCATTTGATTACATGGGCCGTTCACATGCCGTTACTAAGGTCGGGCCACATATGGCCCAACTATACCGTGGGCCTTTAGCAGGCCGAAAGAGACAGCGGGCTCGTACTGGACCATGAAGAGCATGGGCCGCTAAGAGGCCGAAAGTCAGGTCATACTGTAAATGGCCCAACTGTGTTGTGGGCCTTTAGCAGGCCGAAAGAGAAACCGGGCTGGTATTGGACCATGAAGAGCATGGGCCGTTAAAAGGCCAAAACTCAGGTCCGACTACAAATGGCCCAACTCATTTATGGGCCGTCAATAGGCTGAAAGACACACCGGGCCGGGAATTGGCCCAACACTTAAATGGGTTGCTAAAAGGCCAAAACTCAGGTTTGACTACAAATGGCCCAACTCATATATGGGGCGTCAACAGGCTGAAAGACACACCGGGCCGAAAATTGGCCCAACACTTAAATGGGTCGCTAAAAGGCCGAAAAATGTACATCCTAAAAATTGGCCCATCCCTTGAATGGGCCGTTAACAGGCCGAAATCACATCGGGCCGATATTGAGCCCAAATATATAGCTGGCTGTTAATGGGCTCGAACTGACGATGGGCTGCAATGGTGTCAAATCTTTAACGGGCCGTTGACGGGCCGAATTGGCACATCTTGTATGGGCCATGGGCTTAAATGGACCTGACACAAGTAGGCCTTATATGGGCCGGCCTGATAAGTTTTACTAGGCCGACCTTTTTCACCGGAGTGGGCCACTGTTAGGCCGTGCCACATGTCGACCTATCATAGGCGCCTCCTGTCCAATGAGTGGATGACATCTGCCCCAACGGTGAGCCAACACGTGTTGTCGGTGTACTAGAGTAGGGGTACCCTAGTATCCCAAACTTGTGCACGGGCAGTTGCAGCCCTCCGCGGCAAGGCTTACCGGGTGACCGCCAAGGTCCCCTGTGGTTCCTTTGGAGCCATTCAAGAACAAAGTATTCAAGCCAAGGAGACAAGGCCCCGGCAAGAGGAGCTTGCCGGGAAGGCCACCCAAGGCACCTAGGAGGCAAGGCCCGGCAAGAGGAGCTTGTCGGGAAGGCCCGATGAGCGACAAGCTTCCGGGACGCGACAAGACAACAACCGTGGCAAGGCGCTTGTCATGGCAGACCACCACCACTGCTGCGCTCCGGCACATCCACTAACGTGTCGCCACAGGACCTTTCCGGTATGGCGAGGCCGTCGGCCGTGAGCGCGGTGGCAAGCGGCGCTGACAAGATTGCCATCTGGCAAGCGGTGGCACCCCTGACGGTCCCTTTCTGCACTGTTAGGGCGACGTAGACGGGCATTTAATGCCCTTGTCCCCTGCCGTCAGGGTTAGGTATGGTACACTATGCAAGTAGCTGTACCAACCACTCCTTTTCCATTTTTACCCTTGTCTACGTTGCCACCTGTCGGAGACCCCTTTAGCATATAAAAGGAGGCCCATGCGCAACGTAGAGAGGGGTTCGGAAGGTTCGAAGGTTCCCCACGCTCGGTCTCGTTAGCAGCTTGTGTGTACTATAGCACTCAGCGCTCCTGAGCAAGAACTCAATATACTCAGACATGCAGCAGTAGGAGTATTATCTCTCCGGAGAGCTCCGAAGCTGGGTAAACAGCTCGTGTGCTTCGCCTCGATCTGCTCTTCGTGCGACCTCCGCCCCCCGCTGAACCGAAAGGGGCTTGGTCCGCCGGTCCCATAGGTGTTCGTGGGTCAGATCAGCCTCCCCGACACGTGTTTCCTCCGGCCAATGAGAATTTTACACGTGGAAAATCCTCATTGGTCCGGGCTGTTAACGGGTTATCGGATCCAATATCGGACCCAATATCTTAACGGCGACCCGTTACGATGGATGCCACGTGTCGATCACCCTTGATGAAAGCACTTTCATGACACGCCATTTATCGTCATGGAAGTGGACACTTCCGTGATGATAATTTTGGTAATGTCATGGAACACTTCTACGACAGCACATGTATGACTATCTTGATTCTGTCATAAAATCGTCATGGATGTACATGCATGACAGAAAACGTGACCTACTGTGACAAACACGTATCATCACGGAAGTGTATTTTTTTGTAGTGTTAGCATCTTGAAGGGGTTCCACATCCTCTTGTCCACGCCCCTCCACTGTTAAACTCATCTGAAATATACTGGGTAGAAGTATTAGTCCAACAAGAGATATGTTGACATTAATTACCAAAATCACCCAGGGAGCACTTGTGCTTTCAATGCCCCCCTTTTTGGTAATTGATGACAACATACATCAAAGCTTTAGATAAGTATATAGAGAATAGCAGGTAAAGCTTTGGAAGGACATGTAACATGCATAGGCTCCCCCTACATGTATGCAATCAAGTAAATATAGAATATAAGAGCATGTGAGTACATAAGCATGACGGAGCAAGCAATGAGTTACATGTATCTTGGCTATATGCATCAGAGCAAATGATGTGAATATAGGAAGTGTACCTTCATGTTCATGAGTCCTTCTTGCAAACAATATGTACAGCAGCAAGAGATCATCATGCACATGAGTGTGATGCATATACTTACCTTGTGATCTTGAGCTGGCTTTGGAAAAGATGAATCTGAGTAAACAAGGTTAGATAACACAGAACAGAGCAAGAACAACAAACCACAAGAGTACCAAGATTGGGATGACATGTAGAGAATGAGTACTAGGTACTCTATTGGATATAGACATGTCCCCAAAGGTAAAGATATACAATGAATTCAAAGATTTCCTTCCCTTAGATGTCTTTCTCCCCCTGAATCTTATATAGGATAATGGGAGAATATAGGGTAAAGAAAATCAGAGCAAAACAAGAAAAATCAGCACAAAATATTCATAACACATACTGACATGTCTTTCCCTCTTAAAGAACTATGCCTTCTCTCCTCTTGAATACCAAGCATCTGGGGCTCACTCCCTTTGATGTGATTAAGCACTCTCCCCCTTTGATGTGATTAAGCTTTGACGCGATCTCTCTCTCTCCCCCTTTGACATCAATTTTCGAAGAAGGGATCTTCTAGAGTGTTAGTCAAAATAGGTTTGGTCCTTGAGTCACAGAGCAAATCAGCATATAGAATGTGATGCAGGTAGAGGACAAGAATAATTGATTGGAGCTGGAACAAATATGCAGGATGCAAATGACAAATTGTCTTCTCAGTATTGAAATCGGTTACACCGAGTTGTTTTCTTCGGTGGTACCGAAATGCTTCGGTTTGACCGAAAGTGACAAACCGGTGTGGCCGAGTTCAACTCAGAGAGAACATTTTGTCATCTCAGCTCACTGTGCAAATAAGATCTCACAAAGATTTGCAAGGAATTAACTAAAGGATTTGCAATGAATTGGATGCAGGGAATGCAGAATATAACAGAGAAAATAAGGAGATCTAGATGAAGTTTTTTTTGAAAAGGAAGGGAACAAATATGCAAGAGACAAATGCAAGAAAACACAGAGAAACACTAGAGAACTTCATCTAGAATTGGTCGGCGACAAAGTCACCTATGTTAGAGTATATTGACTGAGGAGTCAAGTGAGAACACTTGATCATAGGTCATACTCATCGTTTAAGCTCAAAATGGGGTTACCATTTTTCGTTTACGCATTTTGATGTATTCGCATCTTGTTGAGCTGCTTTGACCCATGACTTGGGGTAAAGCTTCTCTAAGATGGAATAACATACCTTGGGTGGTGGTGTTGAACTTGATCATGTAGTTGTACTTGTGTGGGATGCTCAAGGTTGATGTAGCTCATCAATGGTCCCCACTTGTAGTTTGAGTTCATCTACCTACATGGGTTAGTCTTGCAAGGAAGAACACTTGTGTATCCAAAATGACAATCATGAAATTTGATACCAAATGAAATTTGATATATTGAATTTTTCAAAGGATATGTTGAAAGGTTCCATGCTTCCTTATCTTCAACCACCATATTGTAGAGACTTGGTGATGTAGAGATTGCTCAAAATGTGAGTGATTTGCACTCTCATAGATTAAGATTCATCCAAGTACCTACAAGGGTTAGATAGCATGCAAGGGTGCAAATATATCCAAGACATATGATCATCATAAGAGAAATATCAAGGATTAGTCAAAGGTTCATGCCTTGCATGTATCCAAATGGAGTTTCTACTCCAAGTTTGAAGCATCAATGATGTTCAATTCACCTCTCAAACGACAAAATACTTTCTCATCAAGCAGTTTGGTGAATATATCCGCCAATTGCTTACCGGTACGAACATGCTTAAGATCAATGTCCCCTTTAGCAACATGACCTTGAATGAAATGATGACAAACTTCAATATGCTTAGTTCGATAATGTTGTGTGGGATTCTGAGCAATCTTAATAGCACTATCATTGTCACAAAGCAATGGAACATGTTTCACATAGATCCCATAATCTTTTAGAGTTTGGGTCATCCAAAGTAATTGAGCACAACATGAACCGGCGGCAATGTATTCCGCTTTGGCGGTGGATAAGGATACCGAGTTTTGTTTCTTGGAGGACCAATACACAAGAGATCTACCAAGAAATTGACAAGTACCCGAAGTGCACTTTCTATCAACCTTGTCACCGGCATAGTGCGAATCGGAGTAGCCAGCAAGATCAAAAGAAGACCTCTTAGGATACCAGATGCCAAAATTTGGTGGATGAATTAAGTATCTCACTATCCTTTCCACAACCTTAAGATGACATTCTTTGGGGTCCGCTTGATTTCGTGCACACATGCACACACTTAGCATAATATCGGGACGGGAGGCACATAGATATAACAATGAACCAATCATAGAGCGGTAAACCTTTTGGTCAACCGATTTGCCATCCTTGGTCAAGTCAAGATGTCCACTAGTAGGCATGGGAGTTTTCATACCTTAGCTTTCTTGCATGTTGAACTTCTTGAATAAGTCCTTGGCATACTTTGTTTGAGAAACAAAGGTACCCTCCTTAGTTTGCTTGATTTGCAACCCAAGAAAGAACTTGAGTTCACTCATCATAGACATCTCAAACTTCTTCAACATTAGCTTTCCAAACTTTTCACTAAAATGAGGGTTAGTCGAACCAAATATGATATCATCAACATAATTTTGGCACACAAATAATTCTCCATTAACCCTTTTAGTAAAAAGAGTAGAATCAATCTTTCCAATCTCAAAACCTTTCTCAATAAGGAACTTGGTCAAGCATTTATACCACACTCTAGGAGCTTGTTTAAGACCATAAAGAGGTTTGTGAAGTTTGTAAACATGGTCGGGTTACTTAGGATTGACAAAGCTGGGAGGTTGTTTAACATAAACTTCCTCCTCAATTTCACCATTTAAAAAGGCACTTTTAATGTCCATTCGGTACAAGGTGCTATCATGGTGATTAGCATAGGCAAGTAAGATGCAGATGGACTCAAGTCTAGCAACGGGGGCATATGTCTCACCATAGTCCATACCTTCGACTTGAGTGTAGCCTTGGGTGACGAGACGTGCTTTATTGCGAACAACTTGTCCATCTTCGTCTTGCTTGTTGCGAAACACCCATTTGGCACCGATGATGTTGTGGTTGTTGTCGGGCTTCTCGACCAATGTCCACACTTGGTTTCTCTCAAAGTTGTGTAGCTCTTCATGCATGGCATTTATCCAATCTGGATCTTCCAATGTTTCTTCAACCTTCATAGGTTCAATGCTAGAGATGAATGAATAATGTTCACAAAAATTAGCCAAACGAGTTTTAGAGCGAGTGATTCTCCCGGTTTGTTTGGTCTCTTGAGACTCTTGCTTGAACTCGTGAGAGATTTTGCTTGGGTTGGGGTAGAACATCTTCTTCATCATCATCTTCTTCTTCTTGGCCTTCTTCATTGTTGGTGTTGTCGTTCTCTTGTCTAGGTGGAGAAGGAGGTTGATGAGGTTCATCTTGGTGTACTTCCTCGTTTCCTTCATCTTGACGTGTCCCACTTGTGGATGCTTCCATGTCAACTCTTGGTTCACCTTGTCGTGAGGTAGAAGCTTCCACTTGGACGGACGAGGTACTATCCTTCACCTCCGTTGGATGAATCTTGCCAATGGACAAGTCTTGGATTGCTTCCGAAGGGTCTTTCTCTCCTACATCAATTGGCAATTCCTCTACTTGCGAGCCGTTAGATTCATCAAACTTCACATCTACCGTCTCTTCAACCTTTCGGGTGAAATTGTTGTAGACATGGTAAGTGTGAGAGTTTGAGCCATAACCAAGTTGGAAACCCTCATGGGATTTAGGAGCAAATTTAGAACGACGATGCTTATCAAGAATGTAGCACTTTCAGCCGAATACCCGAAAGTATCCAACTTGGGGTTTGTTACCAGTGAGAAGCTCGTATGCTATCTTGCCGAGTAGCTTGTGAAGATACAAGCGATTTGTTGCATGCCAAGCTGTCTAAACCTCTTCCG
Organism: Aegilops bicornis; assembly: GCA_021605145.1. Lineage (NCBI taxonomy): Eukaryota > Viridiplantae > Streptophyta > Magnoliopsida > Poales > Poaceae > Aegilops > Aegilops bicornis. Next base: position 168,174,450 of record CM038672.1, read on the forward strand.
CCCAAAAGTGATTTGGCGTCTTGTACTCATCGAGCATCGTTCTTTCCATCTCAATAAGAGTCCGGTTCTTCCTCTCAACAACTCCATTTTGTTGAGGCATGTATGTAGCCGAGAACTCGTGTGAAATCCCTTCTTCATCAAGAAAGGAATCCACATTTGCGTTCTTGAACTCCGTTCCATTGTCGCTGCGAACCTTCTTGACCTTCACTTCAAATTGATTTTGGGCCTTCCTAGCGAAGTTCTTGAAGATCTTTTGGACCTGCGATTTATCATCAAGAAAGAACACCCACATAAATCTTGAAAATCATCGACTATAACTAGATCAAATGAGTTTCCACCGAGACTTTTTTAGGTATTGGGACCAAAGAGATCCATATGAAGTAGCTCGAGCGGTCTTCTCGTGGTCATGATGTTCTTCACGGGGTGGTTCCCTCCAACTTGTTTCCTGCTTGACAAGCACTGCACAATCTATCCTTGTCAAATATAACATCTTTCACTCGAAGGATATGATCACCTTTAATAAGCTTATCAAGACTTCGCATGCCCACATGACCTAACCTTCTATGCCACAACCAACCTTTGGAAGATTTAGCAATTAAGCAAGTTCTAGGTTGAGCCTTTTTAGTGAAATCAACAATGTTAAGATCACCTCTACGTATATCGGTAAATACCATATTGTGGTTATATCTACGAAACACTTGGCAATCTACTTCAGTGAATAGGACATTGAAGCCAAAATCAGCAAGTCTAAATACGGAAAGTAGATTATAGCCAACAGATTCAACGAGCATAAAATTTTGTATGGAGCTATCATGTGAGATGGCCACCTTACCAAGGCCAACCACCTTACCCTTTGAGTTATCACCAAAATTGACATACTTTTGAGGGCCGTCGTTTTCAGCAAGCTCACGAAACATATCCTTGTCTCCGGTCATGTGATCGGTACATCCACTAGCAAGGACCCATTCCTTTCCTCCAGCCATGTAGCCGTGAAGATATGCCATAAGACCAAAGTGTCTCATAGACTCATCAAGATCAAAGTCACTATCATCATCCTCATCATAGTATCCATGTTCAACATCGTCTTGTGATGGATCAATTCCTAGAGAGAGTGATTCATTAGATAAATGATCATCACAATATTCATATTTATTAATTGTAATGGCTTCTAAGATGATATTGCTAATGATTCCAACATCTCCTTTGGCACGCATAAGGTTAGTAAGCTCAAATAGACAATCACCAAACTTAGGATCATTGGAATTCATCTTACTCAAGGCAATAGACTTATGAAGAATTTCATCTAAGTTTTTCAAAGAATAGTTTGGAAATCATTCCTCAAGAAATCTCCAAATAGTGTAGGCACAATCAAGAGTAGGTAAGCAACCAATCAAGTTTCTAGGCAAACCTCTAGTGATAAGATTAATAGTTCTAAGGTTGCCGATCATGTCAATGGACTCATCAAGGGTAGGATGCAAAGGATCAACATGAGGTGCACAAGGGCTAGTAATGTACTTGCTCAAATGATATTCATTGAAAATCTCAAGCATCTCAATTTTCCATTCATGAAAGAACTCTCCATCAAGTATAGGTACTCTATGTATAATACTTCCTAACGTAGAGTCATCCATCGTCCTCCAATGGTGATTAAACCAAAGCAATGGAGACCAATGCTCTGATACCAATTGAAAGGATTGAGAAGAGGTGTCTAGAGGGAGGTGATTAGACCCTCAACAAAGAAAAGTAGTAGATTTTAATTTCTTCAAGTTAAGGTGGAGTTTTAGCACAAGTTTAAACATTCACAGTACATTTCAAGCAAGCATGACAAGAGTATATGAGCAGCGGAAAGTAAATCATGCAATTTGCAAGAATGTAAAGGGATGGGATTGGAGTGTGCAAAGCAATTGGAGACACGGAGATTTTTGGCGTGGTTCCGATAGGTGGTGCTATCGTACATCCATGTTGATGGAGACTTCAACCCACGAAGGGTAATGGCTGCGCGAGTCCACAGAGGGCTCCACCCACGAACGGTCCACGAAGAAGCAACCTTGTCTATCCCACCATGGTCGTCGCCCACGAAGGACTTGCCTCACTAGGGTAGATCTTCACGAAGTAGGCGATCTCCTTCCCTGTACAAACTCCTTGGTTCAACTCCACAATCTTGACGGAGGCTCCCAAGTGACACCTAACCAATCTAGGAGACACCACTCTCCAAAAGGTAATAGATGTTGTGTTGATGATGAACTTCTTGCTCTTGTGCTTCAAATGATAGTCTCCCCAACACTCAACTCTCTCTCACAGATTTGGATTTGGTGGAAAGATGGTTTGAGTGGAAAGCAACTTGGGGAAGGCTAGAGATCAAGATTCTTGTGGTTGGAATGGAATATCTTGGTCTCAAGACATGAGTACGTGGTTCTCTCTCAGAAAATGTATGATGGAAGTGTAGGCACGTTCTGATGGCTTTCTCCGTGAATGAAGAGTGGGTGGAGGGGTATATATAGCCTCCACACAAAATCTAACCGTTACACACAATTCACCAAACTCGGTGGGACCGAATCATGAAACTCGGTCAGACCGATTCAGTTCAAAATGTGAATGTTAGGCTTTTCGGTGGGACCAATAAGATCAACTCGAAGGGACCGATATGCAAGGGTTAGGGTAAAACCTCAACTTGGTTTGACCGATTCCACAAACTCGGTGGGACCGATTTTTGTAATAAGCTAAACAGAGAGTTGGTCAGGCAAACTCGATGGGACCGATTGCACATCTCGGCGAGACCAAAATTATTGCAACAGGCACCGGAGAGTTTGCAAGCCCATCTCGGTAAGACCGAGATCCCATCGATGAGACTGAACTGATTAGGGTTTCTGGCAGTGGCTATGTCAAGTGAACTCGGTGGCGCCGGGTAGATCAAGTCGGTGGGGCCGAGTTTGACTTTAGGTTTGGGACATATGTGGAAATGAGAAAGTGGTTGAGGGCTTTGGATCATATCACTAAGCACTTTGAGCAAGCAAGCCACTAAGCAACACCTCATCCCCTTTTAATAGTATTGGCTTTCCTATGGACTCAATGTGATCTTGGATCACTAAAGTGAAAATGTAGAGTCTTGAGCTCTTGAGCTTTTGCCAATCTTCTGTCCTTAGCATCTTGAAGGGGTTCCTCATCCTCTTGTCCACGCCACTCCACTGTTGAACTCATCTGAAATATACTAGGTAGAAGTATTAGTCCAACAAGAGATATGTTGACATTAATTACCAAAATCACCCAGGGAGCACTTGTCCTTTCATATGGTCTTTCTTTTATTACATATGGTGTTTCTTTCTTAATTTCATAACATAATAAAATGGAAGGGCATGGTTCAATGAGCTGGGTGGCAGCCATGTACTAATTACATTACATATAGTTTGGCAATCATTAATGCTTTTGGTTTATGAAACAACATCATAAAGTTAAACTAAAGTAAGTTCTTCAACAATGAAACAAGACATGCAATAAATCCAATAAGTGTTTGAATTTTCCTAAATGGTTTTCCAAAAACCATGTTTTGTGAACAAATAATTAATTGCATGCCACCTAATTATCACTACAATTGGAAACAAATTAAACAAAAAACATGAGATTTTAGACGATTTCTAATGTAATGGTGAGCTAAAAATGCATAATACACATTCAATGACGCTGAAAAAAATCTATACAAATATAAAAAGAGCGAGTTGCAAAGATCCAACAAATCTCATCCATTTCCAATGTCTATCAAATGATCTACGTCTCTCTAGTGTTTAGTGTTACACATGTTTAGCACCCTACCCTAATTAATATGATACCTAATCTCAACGTTAACGTTGATCAACTAATCACATGTGAGCACCCTGCCCTAAAAAGTGGAAAGAAGATTTGCTTGGGGGAGGAGAGAAGGAAACAACATATAGTGTGGGCCATTGTATACTAACTAGCCTCTTCACATTGGAAACAAATATGTGTAGTATTTTTGCCAGTCATATCTGCAATATTTCCATTGGCAATAGTTGTCTCTACTACTAATTAACGTCACACTAGGTATTTCTTATAGGTAATCACCCCCATATAATAGTCCATGAAATTTTACCTTCCAACATGCTATAGCGAATCAAAGTTCAACATCACTGTAATCTCTTGTGTCGTATATTTGATGTTACAAATATGAAGTTCATGTTTATGAATTTAGTCAATGAAAATCTAACCGTTAAAAATTAGGAGTTATTAAAACCTCTTAGTTGTAGTTATGAATAAACAAAATTTCATAGTTGTATATTTGATTATTTATTTATTGTGTTCAATACTTTCTATAGTAATATTCATTCCAAGTCCACTTATACAAAATCCTCTCTATGTTCGACACAGAGTGTGCAAACATAACGATTCACATATTTTTCCAACTTGTGTGAAATCTTTACCCCGGTTAATTGCCTTGGATCCTTTGTTTTATGTGTTGATGATAGTCTATCATGTAAAAAATGTGAGACTATTTTCCCACATGTAGTCATACATGCATGGGTGGAGGCGTAGAGCAACAAATGGGAAAATCCTAGTGTTGGCACAACCCTAGGTAATGGTGTGTCTATGGGCTTCTCACATTTATTGGTCAGGTGCTTTGAAATGCTATTTTGAGTGACCTTGTTGGATCCAAGCTACCAATTGGACAACAAAAGGTTTGGCCCAACAAAACAACAACCATTCTCCATTCATGGTTGCACCAAGCACTGGGATAACCCATCACACTATCTACCATTTCATGTTCAAGGTTGCAAGATATTTGTTTCGCTGTCAAAACTATTGTGAACTAACCAAGCATCATCCTCATGTTGAGGTAAAAGCAATATCAAGAACCTTCCTAAATATTGGTCCTCTTATAGATATCTATACATGAAAATAACCAGTTTGAACTCTTTGAAATGAAAACAAGAGAGAACTAAAATATAAACTAATGTGACATGATCGGAGGAGGTGAATTTCATTTAAACAAGACGGTCAATCACGTAAATAAAAAAGGAAAGGGAAGAAAGATTACAAATGGATAAACTAAAAAAATACTCACCAGAGTATTATAGTGGAGTTTCTCTCGCCGTTAGGAGTTTATGGGCCAAAAAATTATCAAGATGACGAAGAGATCTAGATGGATTCCTAGATCCACCATAAATGTAAACGATACTGTTTATGGCCGAGGAAAACACATAATTCATGGTGTCCATATCAAATGCCAACTTCCAACCATATAGTAACTCATTGTGCCCTCTAGATGACCGCATAAGAGTTGATCTGCCTTAGATCCGGCCATATATACCTGCGATATCGATAAATCACACATATCATGTGCTAGATGTGTAAGGGTGCATCGAGATCCAACCGTATATTTACTTTGAATGGCTAGAATGCTCACATACATCAGGATCCAAACGTTGATATGATATATCACAACTTGACTCTGATGGTACCTAGATCTGGCTAGATTAAGCCACTTCTACAACAAATCTCGATAATCCCTCGCGTGGTGGAAAGGATTGTAGATCTAAAAACCAACAAAATTTAATATTGAAAATGATTGATGAGAGGCGCATCCAGAGATGAGATTAGGGGATGTCATCGTTCCAATATTGAAAATCATTGCACGGTAACTAGAGAAGTCAAAGATTTTTTTTCATGTTTCACATGGAAAGAGAACCGAGAATAGGGTTATATGAAAGGGTTGGGTGGGGAGGGGAGGAAGAAAATGGTAAGATAATTAGCTTGGGGAGGAGAGGAGGAAACAATATACAATGTGAGACATTGTATATTAACTAGTCTCTTCGCACTCGAGACAAATATGTGTATTATTTTTAACAGCCATATGTGCAGTATTTCCATTGGCAATAGTGTCTACTAGTAAAGTCGCACGAGGAATGTTTGGTTGATAATCACCCCCATATTATAGTCCAACAAATTTAACTATTCAACGTGCTATAGCGAACCAAAGTTCAACGTCACAATGATATCTTGTGTCATGTAATTGATGTTATGAATATGAAGTTCATGTTTATGAACTTAGTCAATGTAAAATCTAACCCTTAAAATTAGGAATTATTGAAACCTCATAGTTATATTTATGAATAAACAAATTAATATTTATATATTTGATTCATTTATTTATTGTGTTCAATACTTAGTATTCTAGTCTCGATTCTAGGTCCACTTATACAAAATCTTGTGTATGTTCATCCCAGAGTGTGCAACCATAACCATTCACCTATTTTGCCAACTCGTGTGAAACATTTAGCCTGTTTAGTTGCCGTGGTGTAGCGACCCGACCTCAGACGGTCAAGCCTCTGTGTATCTGTGCCATCCCTGGATCAGTATGCTGGCACACACAGTACATCAATGTATATATCAAAGTGCAATCACATGTATAAATAACGTAAAACTGATATATACCTCATATGTCTCATTGAAACAACAACGGGTGTGGAGTCCCATCAACGCCATCGGCAGGTTGAGTGTAGACCGTAACCCTGCACTGCACTCTTACTCGTCGGAAGTAAATATACGCAACATGATACGTTGCAGCTGGTAGGTCAAGACATTGAATGTACCGCAAGATCACAACATGAGAAAACAGATGATAAAACTATACTATATGCAATATGGCTTTGTGGCTCAGATCTCGAGTTTTGTTTGCGTAAAAGCTGGTTTTATTTTCCCTACATCAAAGGAATAAATGAAGTCTGTACTATGGAGTTTTCTATCATGACATGGTTCCCAACCGATGTCTCATAGCCCAAATTCATCATAAGTTGCCCACAATTAAGTTATCAATCCGGTGTTGAGAGTTAGAGATAGATCCAAGTCCAGATGCTCAAGTTGTCCGTGAATCGGGACACGGCTAATCGATTAGGTTTTAATCCTCTGCAGAGGTTTGTACACTTTACCCGCAAGATTCGATCCCTCTTTTTACGTTCTCGCACTTCGTGGTGTTTGAGAACAAGATGACCAAACATGGTCTTAGAAGAGTTCCTCGACCACCGTCCGGTGCCCATCCAATCCTACCGTAGTTCTACATCTGCTAGCACCGCCCCAGCTGTAGTCACAACTAAGGTCAACCAAGCCAGAGCCCATAGTGACTTGCGGTTGCATGTAAGCTTCCGGCATGAAGTATTCTTCCGTCTCTTTGAGTCTGTGTGAAGCTTTCCGCAAGATGTCATGGCGCTTCTCCATGCATCCCGCCAACCACCGGTTTCTCCAGGTGCCCGTCAACCATCCTTCACCCAAAGAGTGTGTATTGAATTCTTGTCTTGAGTCTTGAAGTCTTGAGGCCTTGAAAATGCAGTCCTTGCAGATGCCACCATGGAGTTGTCGCCATTGACGAGAGTCCTCCTTCTTCACACCATTCTCGAGCACTCATACCAACCCCGTCTACTATAGCGTAGCATTAAAATAAATGACGTCCCGGGCTTGGTAACAGGGTGATGGGTTCCTACCTCATGCATACTACTCAACTACAAGGATTCAATGTCACTACTGGAGGGATTGTTGCGAAGATGACACTAGATGCAATAAAACACATAGGTATGAAAAGCATGGTCAAAGTGAACTTGCCTGGTAAGTTGATGAAGATAACAACACTCTCGAATAATGACTTGGTAGAACTATTCGTCACTCCGTTGAAAATCTATATAGTCATAGCATTCATATAAGCAAACATCCTAGCAAACAATTCTAACACTCATAATAAAACCAACAAATAAAAATGCAAATCAAGGGACACCAAATAAAAACAAAGGAAAACTACACAACAAAACTACCAAAGAAAAACTCGGAGAAAACAAATCAAGGTTTTCACCACATCAAGCATGAACTAAGAAATAGTTTTACACAACTAAAACTCTTCTTAACAGAACCTAAGCATGGGTTTTGCTAACTAACAGAAGGGAAAAGATCATGCAAACTAGGAGCAAAAAAGAATCACATCAAAAGCTATTATAGAACTCCTATTATGCCTATAACAATTCTAGTAAGCAAAAAATAAAATAAAATTTTTATTTATTGTAAATAAAAGTTCATGTTCTTAAACTACAGAAACTAATCTAAAATAAACTATGACATAGGTAAAATAAAATTATTTAATAAATAAAACAATAGGAAAACAGTAGCTAGTTAAATAAATAAGAAACACATGATTTTGATTAAAACTATTTTTTATTAAATCTAAAATACCCAAATAAATCCCTACGGTTAGGCAAGGTCAAAACAAAGTAGTGACAAAAAGAATCACTAAAATAAAATAATCCCAACTCATTTTATAGCGAGAAATACTAATCTGTCTAAAACTAAAATAAAACAATTTCTAATAATTTAAACATGACTAAACATATTTTCTACAGAAACTACAACAAATTTTCAAACTAACAAAAAAAAGAATCAACTAAAAATATTAAGTAACCTAAAAGATATGGATTTTACAAAGCTGAAACTATTACATTAAAAATGTAAACGAAAAAATAAAACTAAAAGAAAAACTGGCGCTTAACGGGCCTATCTAACGCCGGCGACAAATAACTAAAAGCGTCATGACTAACAGAAATAAACCGATCGGGCCGGTCCAACTAAACCGCTAACTAAACCTAAATAAACCGTAACTAAACCGGCTTTAAAATAAAAACATACCCCTTCGGGGAATCTAATCTAGAGCGTCAGTTCTAGATCTAACGGTGGTGGGCGATTCAGGCGGCTTACCGCGGCGGCGACGACGGCGGCTCGGGCGACGACGGTGCGGTGGCTCCGGTGGTCGGGGAAGACGGCGGAGGCGTCCATGGCAAGTGAGCAAGGGGGTTCGGGGAGTCGGTGGAGCTCGGGGGGATCGGAGTCGAGCGGTGGGGCGGCAATGGCGCGGTGGCGGCGTCGTGTTCTGGCGAGCGATTGCAGCGAGGGGAGAGGGTTCCGGGGGTCGGGGAGGGGCGGAACGGGGTGAGGGGGTGTATTTATAGGGGGGGGCGGCTTGGAGGAGGGGGCGAATCGGAGGATCCCGGGATCCGCGGATTCCGTGTGGGCGGCAGTGGCGTGGCGTGGCGAGGGGAAGGAGAGAGGTGGGGTCGGGGCGTCAGCGAGAGAGGGGGAGGAGTGAGCGAGCGGGCGACCGAGGGGAAGGGAGTTCGGGCGCGTCGGTTCGGGGTCAGGCCGGCTCGGGCGCGGTGGGCTGCGCCTGGTGGGCTGCCTCGGCCGACTTGGCGGTTAACTGGCCGGGCGCTGGGGTTTTCTTTTCTCTTTATTTTTTTTTGAATTAGGGGGAGGGGGAATATATATATAATATATATACATTTTTATATAGGACATATATATATCAAAATTTTCAGAAAAATATTTCCTACACGATGAACTGTATTCCTGCTTCAAATAAAATACACAAAAATTCAAATAAAACAAAGAGTGTTTCTGCTCTAATAAAATCCAATAAAAATCATTTTAAAAATACCAAAATGATTTCAAAATTATTTTCTCCTAATTTTCCATTGAAGGGAATAATTTTACCCATATTTCCATTTATTTATTATTAGGAGAAAAATAATTTGAATAAAATCCAATTAATTCCAAATTTGAAAGGGAGTTTCAAAATACTTTCAAATGACTTTCAATTTGATTCTTTTTAACTTCCAACTCATATTTCATATAATTGAAGAAGTCATTTTATCTTCTCTCATGAAAATCATTGAGTTGCATAAAGTTTCTAAAATTTGAAATATTTCCAAACAGAATTCAAATCTTTTCAAAACCCTTTTTCATTTATTTAAATGGAAGAAGTCATATCATCTTCTCTCTAGGGTTTTGTGTTTGAATTGAATTTGAATTCATGGAGATCATAAATGCAAGGTGAAAGTTTGGGAATGTCATTTCGTTCCCTCTCAGTAAACTTTCAAAAAGTTTCAAATTGCACTCAATTTCACTCAATCATTCAGACAACAATCAAACAAACAATCAAAACTATTTATTTAATATAACATTCCAAAATTTAGAATTTTGGGATGTTACACTTGGAATCCTTGGTTTTATATGTTATTGATAGTCTATCATGTAAGAAATGTGAGACTATTTTCTCACATGTAATCGTACAGGCATGCGAGGAGGCACGAAGCTACGAATGGGAAAAATACTAGTGTTGGCAAGACCCTAGGTGATGATGTGTCTACTGGCTTTTCACATTTATGGACTAGATGCTTAATAAATGCTATTTTCTATGACCTTTTTGGCCACAAGATAAAACTTTGACAACAACAGGTGTGGCCCAACATAATAGCTACCATCCCATCCATGGTTTGAAGCAAGCATTGTGATAGCCCATCATACTAGCTACCATTTCATATTAACCTTGCAAGATATTAGTTTGGCTGGCAAAACTATTGTAAACTAACCAAGCATTGTCCTCATGTTGTGCAAAAATCAAATCATGCATCTTCCTAAATATTGGTCCACTCATAGATATCTATACATGAAAAAACCAATTTGAACTCTTTGAATTTAAAATGAGAGAGAACTAGAATATAAACTAATGTGACATGATGGGAGGAGATGAATTTAATTTTAACAAGATGGTAGAACACGTAATAAAAAAGGAGGGGGAAACAAGATTACGAATGGACAAACTAAAGGAAATACTCATCAGTGCATTATAGCGGAATTTATCTAGTCGTCTAGAGTTTACGGGCCAAAAAGTATAAGAAGATGACAAAGAAATCCCCATGGACTTCTAGCTCCACTATAAATGTAAACGTTGTGTTCTATAGCTGAGGAAAATGCTTAATTCATGGTGTCTATATTATATGCCAACTTCTTACCATATATTCAAGCATCGTGCCCTCTAGATGAAGACATCAGAATGGATGTGTATAGATCCGGCCATATGTTCCTGGGATATCGGAAAATCACACATATCATTGTACAAGATCTTTACGGATGCATCAAGATCCAGTCGTATATTTACTTTGAATGGATGGAATATTCAGATGCGTCAAGATCCAAAAATTGATGCGATACATCATCACATGACTCTGATGGGGACAAGATCCTTCTAGATTAAGCCACTTTTATGACAAATCTCAAGAATCCCTGGTTTGGTGGAGTGGATTCTAGATATGAAAACAAACAAATTTACCCCCTTGAGAGTTGATACAGGGGTGATGTCAATGAAAAATGATGGATGAGAGGCGCATCCAAAGATGAGACTTTTAGATTGGTGGACGTCATCGGTGCAACAAGAGGGGTGAGCAGCTATGGGCATTGCCCGATAAGTAGAGAAATCAGAGACTTTTTTCCATGTTGCTCAGGGAAAGAGAACTGTGAATGGGGTTATATAAAAGGCTTGGGTGGGGGAGGGGAAAGCGAGAATGTTATGATGATTTTCTTGGGGGGAGAGGAGGAATCAATATATAGTGTGGGCCATTTATACTAACTAGTCTCTTCGCATTGGAGAAAGATTTGTGTGTTATTTTTGCCACCCATATGTGCAGTATTTCCATTGGCAATAGTTGTATCGACTACTAAAGTCGCACTAGGAATTTTTGGTTGGTAATCACCCTCATATTTTGGTCCATTAAATTTTACCATTCAACTGCTATAGCAAATCAAAGTTCAACATCACAGTAATCTATTGTGTCATGTAATTGATGTTATTAATATGAAGTTCATGTTTTCAAATCTAGTCAATGTAAAATCTAACCCTTAAAAACTAGGAGTTATTGAAACCTCATAGTTGTATTTTTGAATAAACAAATTCATAGTTACATATTTGATCCATTTATTTGTTGTGTTCAATACTTAGTATAGTAGTCTGGATTCCAGGTCCACTTATTCAAAGTCCTATATGTTGGTCACAGAGTGTGCAACCATAACCATTCACATATTTTTCAAACTTGTGTGAAATATTTAGCCTAGTTAGCTGCCTTGAAATACTTGGTTTTATATGTTGGTGATAGCCTTTCATGTAGGAAATGTGCGACTATTTTCGCACACGAAGTCGTACATGCATGGGAGAAGGCACAGAGCTACGAATGGGAAAAATACTGGTGTTGGCAAGACCCCAGATGGTGATGTGTGTACTAGATTTTCACATTTATGGGATACATGCTTAATAAATGCTATTTTCTATGATGTAGTAGGCCACAACTATAACTTGGATGACAAAAGGTCCGACCCAACATAACAGCTATCAGCCCCATTCATCGTTGAAGGAACCATGGGGATAGCTCATCGTACTAGCCACCATTTCATATGCAAGCTTGCAAGATATTAGTGAATCTCTAGCAGACCCCGCATAAGTGGTCAAACCTGCAAAAATTTTGCGTTTTACAGTTTTGGGCGAAAAAAGTGTCCAGAACAGAAACCGTAAAAGTAGTCCAACCCGTAGAATTTTTAAGGGCAACGGCAAATGCACACCCGAAACCCTTGTCTTTGGAGGTTGGAAGGCCGAATATAGGGGGCCCCGTATACCGGTCAAACCTCATCGGAGCAAACACGCCGCCGCGGAGTTTGCTGGAATCCACCCTAAACTCGCTGGAATTCATCACTGCACATCAGAAAAGGCCGCTAGACGCCGCAATCGATCGCCTCCAGTTCGAATTGGACGAGCTCGACATCGTCGTGGCCTCCCATGACCTCAGCCTGGCCGCCGGAATCCTTCCGACACGGCAGGCAAAGGGGCACGGCTCGCCTGGCAATAGAGCAAGGCACGGACGACGGTGGCGACGGGGCGAGGCCGGCGAGACTGGGCGGGACCGGCGCGGTGATGGGGCACGACCGGTAGGGACGGGGCATGACCTATGGGCGATGGGGCGCGGCCGACGGGCGATGGGGCATGGCCTGCGGGTGACGGGGTTGGGCGCGGCCAGCGCGGTCGGCTGGAGGAAGGGGCGGCAATTGCCGGACTGGAGGAAGGAGCTCTTTATTCCAGTTTTATAATTTGTTTTACAGTATCTGTTCGGCCGCGCTAGTTTTCGACCCGCAAACGCGATCTTCGTGGAACTGCAAACACATTTTGCGGTTCAAGTTTTTGCGGGGTCTGCTAGAGTAGCTCTTAGTTTGGCTGGCAAAACTATTGTAAACTAGCCAAGCATCATTCTCATGTTGTGAGAAAATGAAATCAAGCATCTTCCTAAATATTGGCCCTCTTCTAGATATGTATACATGAAAATGAGAAATTAACTCTTTGAAGTGAAATTGAGAGAGAACTAGAATTTAAAGTAATGTGACGTGATGGGTGGATATGAATATAATTTTAACAAGATCACATAACACGCAAATAAAAAAAGAAGGGGAAAACAAGATTATGAACACGCAAATTCGAAGAAATACTCACCAGAACATTATAGTGGAATTTCTCTCGACGTCAAGAGTTTACGGGCCAAAAATATATATGAATGCTAGGTCCACCACAAATGTAAACGGTGATTGAAGTGGCCGAGGAAAATGCATAATTCATGGTGTCCGTATTAGATGCCAACTTCCTACCATATTCATGCACCGTGCCCTCTAGATAACCACATCGGAGTGGATACGCATAGATCTGGCCATATGTGCCTGGGATATCACAAAATCACACATATAATGTACTAGATCTGTTTGGGTGAATCCAGATCCAGACGTATATTTAGTTTGGATAGCTGGAATGTTCAGGTACGTCAAAATCCAAAAATTGATACGATACATAATAACATGATTATGATGGGACCAAGATCCATCCAGATTAAGCCACTTTTATGACAAATCTTGAGAATCCCTGGATTGGTGGAGAGAACTCTAGATTTGAAAGCCAATAAAATCTACTCACCTTGAGAGTTGACATAGGGGTGCTTTCAATGAAAACTGATGGATGAGAGGCGCATCCAGAGATGAGATTATCATATTGGAGGATGTCATTGATGCAACAAGAGGAGTTAAGCACCTATGGGCACTACAAAAAAAAGACACATCCGTGACATTTTGGGCCGAACGAATTTTTTTTCTGTCATACATATGACACTTCTATGACGATAATTGTGACAAAACCCGGTATCATCATAGATGTGGTGGGCTCCTACTTCTATGACGTAAAATGGGTTTTTCGTCTGGCGGGTCGGAGACGCAGCTGCATGACATTCTTTGGGCCATCCATGACGGAAAAACCGTGGTAGAAGCGAGGGGAGGAAAATTTGGGGAGTTCGATTCACGGTGGGTGGTCGAGGGCGAGCGATGCAGCTTTCTCTTGTACACATACGCTGCTGGCGTAGGCGTTAGCTCTAATCGAACCCGGCGAGGCGTTGGGCTCTAATCGAACCCGGCGACAGACCGCAGTTACGCGTTATCGAACCCGAAGCGATCGATCGATGGCTGTTAACTGAACCCGATCGAGTGATTCCTTCGCTACTGCTACTAACTGAAGGCGATCGATTGGATGAACAGTGAGCATTGCGGGGGGGGGGGGGTTGGATGAACAGTGAGCGGTGGCATTGCCTCTGGATGAACAGGACCCCGTGGTGTGGAGGGCTGCATGAACAGTAGACAGTGGAGGGGTGCCTGTGGAGGGGTGGTTGAACAGGACCTCGTGGTGTGGAGGGCTAGATGAACAGTAGACGGTGGAGGGGTGCCCGTGGAGGGGTGAGTTGAACAGGACCCCGTGGTGTGGAGGGCTGGATGAACAGTAGACGGTGGATGGGTGCCCGTGGAGCGGTGGTTGAACAGTAGCGGTGGAGAAGCGCACGGTGGAGGCTGGATGAATAGGAGCCCGTGGAGGCAGGAGGAGGTCGACGGTAGCCCGTGGAGGCTAGAGGAGGTCGACGGTGGAGATGAACAGTATCCCGTGGAGTCCCGTTTTGAAGTACGCCACACCCCTCCCGATGAACAGGACCCCCGTTTCGACCGTAGGAGGTCCGTTTCATCCGTTTTGCGGTACGCCACACCCTCCCGATCAACAGGACCCCGTTTCGACCGTAGGAGGTCCGTTTTGTCCGTTTTGCGGTACGCCACACCCCTCACGATCAACAGGACCCCAGTTTCGACCGTAGGAGGTCCGTTTCCTCCGTTTTGCGGTACGCCACACCCCTCCTGATCAACAGGACCCCGTTCCGACGTAGGAGGCCGTTTCCTCTGTTTTGCGGTACGCCAGGCCTAGTTTCCACCGTCTATTCCGTCCAAGCCCTCCCGATGAACACGACCACACATTCCCGTCCGACCCAGCCGGTTGGCTCCCACGCGTTCCGTTGCCTCCCGATGAACACGACGCATTCCGTTGCCTCCCCATGAACACGACGCATTTCGTTGCCTCTCCATGAACACGACGCATTCCGTTGCCTCCCCATGAACGCGACGACGTTGTTTCTCCATTCCGACCCAGCCATGTACACGAGCCCTGGCCGTACGTACGCACGAGTAGGCGTTCGAGACCCTGCCCGTATGTACACATATGTGGCCGTATTTTCTTTCTTGCACCCTGGCCGCTGTACGTACGTGTACATGCTACGTGCACGCCTCTACTACGACACGTGCATGCATCTACATCGACCAGTATGTACGTACACATTTGCGACCAGAATGACAACGCTACCTACGCTTCGACCAGGTAGGTCCCGACTGTCAGGCACTTCCTTGCCTGCGAAGATGTAGCTGGTGGGTCCCTGTAGTCAGGGGGCGAATCGTTTTTTTTTGCCTGGACGCACTTCCTTGCGTGCGAAGATGTAGGCAGAGGGTCCCAGCAGTCAGGGGGCGAATCGTTTTTTTTGCCCGGACGCACTTCCTTGCCTGCGAAGGTGTAGCTCGTGGGTCCCAGCAGTCAGGGGGGCGAATCGTTTTTTTTTTGCCCAAACGCACTTCCTTGCGTGCGAAGATGAAGCTGGTGGGTCCCAGCAGTCAGGGGGAAACGTTTTTTCCACGAAATACAGTGGCCCGTCCGGTGGGTCACAAATTGCCGGTGGAGGAATCATTATTTTCCGCATAATAAGGAGGCACTTCCTTGCTGCGGCCGTGGACCCAGCTGTCAGCCTCTCCACGTACAGTCCACGTCCGATGGAAGTCATTCCTTGACCACGTTGACCAGACCTCGCCGAGAGCAAGAAGACCAGAGGTTGAAGAAGCACTACGGCCGTTGGATGGACATTGTACGGTCACTAGAGCTAGAATCGTTCATATTGACTAAGTTGACAAAGCCCTCCATCCCCGTCAACTTAGTTGGCCCACAAGTCATCCTCCCACTATGGTGGGTCCCAGCTAGCAGGGGGGTATTCATTTTTTGTGCGTAATAAGGAGGCACTTCCTTGTGTGCGAAGATATAGCTGGTGGGTCCGACCTGTCAGCCGGGGAACATATTTTTCGCGAATACGTAGGCCCTTCCGGTGGGTCCCAAGCTGTCAGGTGGAGGAATCATTATTTTGCGCGTACAGTCCACGTCCGATGGATGTCGTTCGTTGACCACGTTGACCAGGCCGCGCCGAGAGCACCATGGCGGTGGACAACGGCGAGGCATAGGAAGGGAACGACACAGAGCCGGGGAAGACTCAGGAATGGTTGCCCACGCGGTGGGGAGTACGAGGGTTTACTGGTCCAGCTGTCATCGCCAAAAAATAACAGGAGGTGTGGGTGAGTAGAGGAATGGCCAGGCCAGCAATGAAGTAGGGTGGGGCGGTGCGGCAGGCGGGCAAAGACACCCGGCCACGGAGGCGGAGCAGCGGTCCCACCGAGCTGCTGGGTGGTCGGAGCAAGAAGATCGAGATATTGAAGAAGAAGACGGCCGTTGGATTAACATCCAACGGTCATCGCTGCTAGAATCGTTGTGGACTAAGTTGACAAAGCCAAAGTACATGTCAACCTAGTAGACCCACAAGTGAGCCTCCAAATCTGTCCCAAACAAAGATACATCCCGAAATTTCTAGCGATTCAAATTAATTTTAAATCTAAATATACCTTAATTTAAATTCAATGAAATTTTACCCGCACAAAAACAATGAAATTTAAAATATCAAAATCCAAAAGAAAACAGTATTTTGGAACTAATTGCCTATTTGCTGTATTTTTTCATTTTATAGCCCATTTATTATTACTTATAGCCCATTTCTTATTACTTATAGCCCATTTTCTGGGCAAAATGCATCCCTCCTCGTCTTGAAAGATTTCACCAAAGGCGAGAAAAGCAAGTAGGCCTACCTTGGTTATTCTGCAAAAACAAAATAATCGGCTAGCCATTTTCGTAAAGGAAAAACAAACTGGGCTGGTCATGTGCTAAACATATGAAATAAAAGCACTGGCTAGACAGGCCACGGGTCCCACACAACCCGTTGATACCCTTCTCCGTCCCGAAAAATAAAATTACTGCAGCTGCTTTGGGTCCTTTGTCATCCTCACCATGTACAGTCATCTCCTTATTCCTCTCGGTTGTTGACCATGTTGACAACACCGGAGGGTGGCGCCACGGTGAGCGAACCAAGGCGGAGGACGATGGTGAGGCTTCAGACGGGAACGAACAGGAGCCGGGGAAGATCACAGCCAGCCGTGGGAGGCCGGAGTAGGCGGTCCCACCGGTGCTGGTTTGGCTTTGGCGGCTCGAGGAAGAAGAGACTGAAGAAACGCGATAGACGTTGAATGTCAATCCAATGGTCAAGGTTGGCACAATCGTTTGTTGACTAAGCGGACACCAAGTAGCATACTTTTTTATATAGGAAGAAAGCTGCGAGGAAAATGCGTTCATTCCGTCCTCCTCACAGGGGACGTTCGCCACATAAGTGACTAGCACCCTTGGTTTTCAACCGAGAGGTCTTGGGTTCGAGTCCCAGGAACTCTCAATTTTGTCCTCCTTCCTTCCCCGCAAAAAAGGGAAAGAAAATCAAAGACTTGGGAGGGCATACAGAACAAACTAGTGTACCAGTAAAGATACATTGCTGAGTTTTAGAAAAAAGAAAGACGTGATCCTGTAGCTGGTTCGAATCCAAACCTAGACTATGACTATATATGGTGCTATGCTACTCTGCAAGTAATGAAACTGACATATCCAACGTTCGCTTATCCTCTTCTCTACTAACTCTGCCTAGCATCAAGCTCGCCGCAAAGAACCATGTCCGCTGGTTGCTCGTCCACCGCTCTTCACCAGTAACAACCAGATATGCGCCAAGTCGCCACCCGTACCATCGCCTGTGGGTCTCATCACACCCCCGCCGGCACGCGCACCGCAGCCGATTACTCATCGCAACCCGCTGCCGTTGGTGTTGTGCCACTGCTACAAATCACGCAGAGTCATCCATCGCGTCTCAACCACAATCCGCAACCCTGGCCGAGTCTTCTACAAATGCCCGAATCATGGGGTAATAATATGTTTAAGTGTTGTTCTGCTGCTTTCAGTTGCTGATTTTTTTAATAGTTTGGTTGATGATCTTCCAATTTGATTCGTGCGTAAAAGGGAAGATTCGTGTGATTTGTATTTCGGGAAGTTCTTGATGTGGGGAATGCAACTATGCTGATTATTTGGTTAGCCGAGGAATCCCAATACCAAAGAGGTTGGGGTGTTGGACAAGTAACTAAAGGAACGCAGAAGAGGAAGATGCAGAGCGTAAGGTTAAAGATGCAGATTCCTCCGATCATGGCCAAGCAACAAATTTCTTGAACGGCCTTGACAAAGAATGAGGAGATGAAAGAGCTTGTGAAGATAATGGGCAAAATCGATGTGCTCAGAGGATGATTGTCTCTTTATTTGCAGTGTATGTGGCACTCGTGATGTATTCAAGCTACGACATGCGCACTTTGCTGAAAACTAGTAATGAATGAAACACATGTAGCAGGCTGGGCGTAGTGTTGTGAACATCTAATGATTTCTATTAACGGAAATCAGGGGCTATCCCCTTTTTCTCATATAAATAAATAAATAGCAGAGGCCCTGTCGGGTCAGCTTTGTTCTCATTCAAAGACGTCGAGTAAATTGTAGTCCAACAACAAACTATGTCATCAAATTCAAGTTTCACAGCCAAATATGAGTACAACTAAACAACAATGTCATCATGTTTTAGTTGTCATACAATCACCAAACACAAATCAGCATACATAATAAGTGATGTTCTCACAGAAAATACTAAACAACATGTTCATCAGGTTTCAGCTTGTCATAGCAAACACAATTTCACATAGTAGATAAAAACGCCTTACGGCGACAGTAACACGACAAAAGCAATGTAATCATCATCCGCAGCAGAAGGTCAACATCTTCGCCATGTGTATCGATCAATCGTAATTCCCCACGGTGTCATCTTCTTCTTCGTCCTCAACGCCCTCGAACGTTGGCTTCTTCTTGATCAACTCTTGTATGTCCACAACATGACGGACAATCTTTTCGGCCAAGGCCATTGATGTGATGGTTCTCAAAGATATTAGGAACATCTGTGTTATCTTGTACATCAGGAGCAGTGTAAGCATCATCTTGTTGTGCAACTTCATAAAACGAATTCCTCTGCTCAAACCTTTGCAGTACTCTCCAGTCATCGCTACGTGCAAATGTGTCTTCCAAGAAAAATACCCGTGTTGCTTAATTTGCCAAAATAAAAGGCTCGTTGGTCTGGTACGCCGCCTTGACATTGATGGATTTGAAATAATCATCAACTCTGGGTTTTGCGATCCTGGAAAACAGGTTATACCAATGACAAAGACAATGTAACCACACACCGATGATCGTTAAATCGGAGATATATCGCAATCGAACAATGTCTGTTATGTTAGCATAGTTCAGTTGTCTCTCTGTCATACATATCCGTGCTCATGATGGCACTGTTTTGTGTCTTCCTGCCTTCATCTCGTGCAAGGGTGTTGTAGCAGACATCTCCAACAACGCAAGATTCATAATGTCTTACTCGAGTATCAGGACCCATTGCTAGTGAGTAAAGGGCATCATCAACTGCCTGCCAATCCTCCCGCATCTTCTTAACCTATGGTTAGAAAATAGACAAGCTGATCTTCTTATGTACTCAATATATTAAAAAATTGGCAGTGCACTTCAAAAGCTTACATGGTTCTTGAACCATTTCACAAATCCTGCCATAACCAGTTTGTCAATGTTTCTTGGATTTTGTGGCAGTAACTCCTCTTTGTAGATGCTGCACAACATAGTGATCGCGTCAAACATCTAAATATATAAGAATGTGCTGCAAGTTTAGTAGATTATGATGTATAAGCTGCGATCGCACTTACTTGATATAAGGTAGTATCTCAGATGCTTATTCAACACATACCAAACCATTTTGTCCAAATCTTTAGGTTTGTCCTCTTGTTGACTCTTCCTGTAACTCCTAATGTAATAATCAAAACATTGAGCCCGGATTGTCTTCACCCACCTCTTTGCTAAGCTGATCAGCTGTTTCAATGTATTTTGAGCAGAATGTCAACGCTTATGTAGCAATGTAGGCCTCTGCAATGGAACCCTCGGGTCTAGCTCTGTTCCTAACATAGCCCTTGAAACTGTCTAGCCGCCTTTCAAAAGGGTACATCTAGCCATACTGTACTGGAGCTCTAAGTAGTGCCTCATCAGGTAGATGAACAGCCAAATGCACCATCACATCAAAGAAGGCTGGAGGATATATCTTCTCAAGGTCGCATAAGATAGTTGGTATCTTGTCTCTAAGATGCTCCAAAGCATCTATCCTGATATTCCTACTGCAGAGTTCCCTGAAGAATTGTCCCAACTCTGCAACTGCTTTGTATAAGTCGTATGCCCAATCCTCTAAGGATAACAGGTAAAACCCTTTGAAGTAGAACGTGGCAGTCATGAGTTTTCAACCCTTGTACCTTGTTTCCATCTGCACTGACTCTCCTTTCAGGGTTGGAAGCAAATCCATGTGGGAATCTCACACGTGACAGGACCTCGCAGAATTCTTTCTTTTTACCTTGTCCAAGACGCATTACAGTGGTGCCATATCCCGTGGTTTACCTTCATCTTGCACCGCAAATCCTTTTCTCGATACCCAGGTGTGTCTAATCAATCCTAGATTTTAAGGTATCTTTCGTCTTGCCTTCAATATTAAGAAGTATGCCGATAATGTTGTCACATATATTTTTCTCGATGTGCATCACATCAAGATTATGCCGCAGATCCAAATCTTTCCAATACTCCAAGTCCCACAAAGTGGACCTCTGGTAAACAATAATCTCTTCTACCCTGCCACGCTTCCTTTTCCCGCTACCATTACCGGGATGGTTTCACGGTGTAATATGCCCGACCTTCTCTAATTCCACTTGCAACTCGTCGGTGGTGAGCCTCTTTGGCGCATCACGGTTTTCATGCTTTGCATTGAACACATGTCTTCGGTATTTTCTAGGATGCGGCTTGTCCTTGGCAAGGAAACGACAGTGTCCTATGTAACAGATCTTGCTAAGTATTGCGTATGACAGCAGATTCCTGTCACAGCGAACGCATGCATTGTAACCATGTGTCGTTCGCCCTGACATAGTGCCCAAAGCCGGATAATCATGGATGCACCAAATTATAACTGCTCGCAGAAAGAAATCAGCTGGTGGGTTGCTATATAGGTCTCGAGTGAGAACACCCTTCCATAGCTATTGAAGTTCCTCCACAAGAGGCTCCATGAACAAATCAAAATTCTTTCCAGGACTTTTTGGACCTGGGATGAGCAAGGCCATCATGTAGTTTGATTCTTTGGTGCAGACATTTGGAGGCATGTTGTAAGGGATAACAAGCACTGGCCATATGCTATATGTGGCGCTCTTGTGGCCAAATGGGTTAAATCCATCTGAAGCTAAGCCAAGTCTAATGTTTCTTGGGTCAGCAGCAAACTCTTTGTGTTTATCATTGAAGCTTTTCCACTCACTACCATGAGATGGATGGCTCATTACATTCTGATCTTTGTATTCCTGGTTCCTAGAATGCCACAGTACATCCGCTCTTGTTTCAGCATCATGAAACAACCTCTGCAATCTTGGTGTAAATGGAAAATGTCTCAGAACATTATGAGGAATCCTCTTCACAGCATTGCCATCTTTCCATCTTGATGATTTGCATTTCGGGCATTCACTTAAGTTGGCATAATCCTTCCGGAACAGAACACAATTATTCTTACAAACATGGATCATATCATATCCAATTTCAACTGCATGAAGGAAATTCTTCATTTTACTGTAGGTGTGTGGCAGCTCAGACGCATCTAGGAAAGATTTGCGGAAAGCAGCCAACATCGCATCAAATGATTTGTTGGTCATCCGCTCAGATGTCTTCACCTGAAGAAAGGTGACCATAACTGAGAATACTGACAGCTTATTTCACGGGGTGACAAAGACAGCGTTGCATTGTTCCAACATGCGGGCCCACCGCTTTTTCTTCTGCGGTGAAAGTTCACGGAATGCATGAGCATTTCGTAGCATTGTTTCAATGTTGGTCAAACTCATCGGCTCCGCCACCACCACCTCCTCCTCCTCTTCCCCGAGCATCGAGCGAGATCAAGATGGTGATCTGCTGCTTCCACGTAGTCAATAACATTGACGTTCACAGCTTCACCATGATGAACCCACCTAGTATATGTGACCGACATCCCATACAAGTGTAGACGATTTTGCATAGTTGATCGGGTCTTGTAACTGAATTCATACAAGCGCTACATCGGCAGAGCACATCTGATTTCGGACCACCGTACTCAGCTCTGATAAAGTTCATGAAGTTTTCAACCCCCTCGACAGATGCAGCGAAGAATCTTCGAGCAAAAGTTATCCAAGTCTTGTCCATCTGTTAGACATACAAATTAGTTCTTCTACTAGATATTACAGGAAAACATATATGCTTTTTTATGAAGTCCAGAAAAAAAATACCTAGGTCAATGTCTAAAGCTATGGCAAGATATTTGGACGAGCAGACCTAAGTAACGAAATATATGTAAAGCTAATTCGGCAAACAGATTTGAGTGCCCAATTATGGCAGGCTGTTTCAGCAGTCAATGAGGCCGAGCACACAACCATCAAACTATCGAAGGCCATCGTAGCAACAAAGATCGAGTATAAAACGGTGTAGAGCTATTTCACCTAACAGATTGCCTACTAGACCATGGCAATCTACGTCACAATAAATATATGGAAGGATATTTTAGCAACTAATCGGGCTTGGCATGCCATCTCAGCTAAGCAGATTGAGTGCGAGCAGGCAAGGAAGCTTCTTAAGCAGAGCATATTGACAGTAAACTACTTCGGCAAATAGTGAGATTAACAGCGTCTATCAGCTAACATTCAGCACTACACCGACATGAACGGGGCCTCAGTCTAGAATGCGCGTACCATGGGAGAAGCTGACCGCCGTGCGACTCCACACGAATGTCGCTAGCGGTGGCAGCGCTGACCGCCGTGCGCCTCCACAAGAACGTAGCCAGAGGTGGCGGCGTGGCTAGAGGACGACAGTCTACGAGAGCATAGTGTGGGAGCGAGAGGATCACCGAACCGCGGCGCCGACGTATCGGCGCGGCGGGGAGGGCGGCTTTGGCGGAGCGAATGGAGTGGAGGGGGACAGGGGGGAGGGGGTTTGGGGAATATTATTGGCTAGCTGGCCGAAGGGCGGTTGAATCGGATTTGGGGGGAATTTTTTGGTGTAGCGGGGGGGGGGGGGGGGAGGATTTTCGCGCGGTGGGCGGGGGGAGTTTGGCGTATGGTAGGTTTCTCCAAGTGCAGACCCACGGGTTAGTGAAGAGGCAAGCGAAGCGTTGCCCGCTTATGCGTGAGCCGTGTGCAGGACCGAACGTGTGGGGGTGCAATGCACGACATGACGAAGTGCTGTGAGTGTACCGTCTTTTTTACTTTTAAACTAGGTGCTTCGCCCCCTCAAAAAAATGTGTTGCTTCGCGCGATCCATCGATACTACTACTAGTAATCCGGTAATCCCGACTAAAACGGCACGGCCGGGTCTTTTCCTGCGCGATATGCTGGGAGGTTTGCTTAGTTGGGTTTTTTAGGACGAGTAATGCTACACCTATGTAATCCGAGTGACGTAATTAATGTAATGTGAAACGTGTGAGCTGTTGATTGTAGATTGGGGGGAGGGAGGGGCCCACCACCATGAAAATCAGGGGAGGAGAGAGAGAGGCAATTTACGTTAACCCTTTCGTAGGTTCCCGTAGATGTAGAAAGATGTGAAATGCATGAATGTGTAGTGGACGTACTATTGGAGTGCCTAAGATAATTTGTGTATGTATAGACCCTATGTGTTTATTTTACAGCATGTTAGATTTGTTTCGCTCAATAAAAAGCAGAGTTGGTGATGATGGTGTGCCTGTCATCCCGCAATATAGGCCGTCCGATCTATATCTAATGGATAGGAAGGAAACTATGACAATTTACCCGCACTCCTCTCCACATTTGCAGATAAGGCTTTCCCTCGTTCATCCTTTTCTCCCACAAGATCTTGATCTTCCGTGCAACGAACGGGAATCTTGCTAGTACTCCTACAATATGTATATTATTGTGAAAGTTCATATACACCTACCGAGATTAATGCAAACACGGCAGATTTTCATTACATTTCGAACTTTTATAGGACAGAAAAATTAAAGAAACCCAACCCTAAACCTATTCTACTGCGGCGACCGACGTCCTCCATGTGTGATCTCTATGTACAGGCGCGGGGTTCAAGACCCGTGAAGTGAAGGTGCGGTCTCCGGCGAGGAAGAGTAGAAAACGGGATACGGACCGGCCAGTTGGCACACCATGCCCTGCCGCCTCCCATGCCCTACTCATCCTCGGAGGAGCCCCCGACCTCGGCGATGCCGGACGTTGGACGGCGGCAAGTAGGATGCGTGGCTGACGGTGCTCCCGTCGTCGGCCGCCAGCGTGGCCACCGCTTGTGCGGTCGCGTCCGCGTCCGGCTACGCTGCTATTGCGTCGCGAGAGGCGACTTGAGCGAGGGCGGCGACCTCGAGCTTCATCCCCGAAGACAAGCTCTCCCGCAGAGCGTTCGCACTTGCGGTCATGGTGGATGTGGTGCCAGGTAGGAGGACGATGCGCTATGGTGTGGAGGTTAGCTAGGCGTTGCCGCTTTAAGTAGCGCATTCCAATGAGGCCAAGCGTCCGGGTGCGTCATTAAGTCGCTGGAGTTGGTTCCTCAGGCACCGAGCCTCTTAACGATGACATACGAACGGACGACATGAATGCGGGCAGCCGGCGCCGGCTGGGAACGCACCGCGCGACGGCGCGAGGGACGAGGGTTTTGGTGTGCCAGGGTAGTCAGCTGCGGTCGTGGCAACGTTGGAAATGCCCTTTGCTCACATGCGATCCCCGCATGTCATTGAAAAAGCAAGACGACCCAGCATGTTCTCAGGTCCAGAGGATGCAGTTGGCCGCGCTACACCACTCCACGGACGCGTCGCGGCGCCCCGTGCATCCTCGACGAGCCAGGTGTTGGGTGTGTTTGGATTGTGGCCAAAGTGCACCTTACCAAAATTTTGGTCATGACCCAAAGATTGGTCTTTGTTTGGATGGTTGCCATTTCTTTGGCATGCCAATGAACTCTAGCCAACTCTAGTTCATTTATCTTGCCAATGTCGGCCAAATCATGGGCAACCAATACCTTAACCAATTTTTTGGCTACCCAATGCTTTGATGGGGCAACCTTGGGCACAAACCAAACATACCGTTGGTCGTGCCACAGCACTAACGCCACCCTTGGCACACTGAAACCGACCGTGTCTAGCGACGATATGAGCGTGTCGCTCACCGCGGTCACCGTGTCCAGAGTCGGTGCTGGAGCTATGCCCCGTTGTTGGCCCCAACGACCCACATGAACGGTTGTCGGTGGCGAGGAGGTCGTGGGCCATCTCCTCCATTGGACTAGTCTGCGCTACGCCGTCCCGACGGGTGTGCCCTACATGTCGGTTTCCCTGTTTTCCCGGCCATATTCGAGCGTCAGTGCTCCGCGTTGCGCATTAGGCTTTTCACTATGTAGGCCAAGCGAGACAACTTATTGTTTATTTGAGCCGTTCAAGTATAATCATGTGGCGTTTGCTTATTTCTCATTCCTCTCCAACCCTCTTCTCCATCGATCATGTTGCCCTCGATCGAGTCCATCCTCCCGCATGCCTCATTTGAACATTCCGCCGAGTATCATTCGCATGTACCCACCCTAGTCCTCTTTCAATAGATCTCCGGACCCTGAGATGAAATCGAGAGGGAACGAGTGTGGGCACGTGATACCTAAGGCGGATTCAAAATTTTGAACCGGTGATCATAGCATCCGCAAATCATATATAAAGGGCATCTAATGTTCGTTTCGTTTTTCAACGTACAATATACTCCCTCCTATCCTTTCTAGTTTACATATAAGTTTTATGTGTAGTCAAAGTATCTCTACTTTGATAAAAAAGGTATCAACATTCAACAACGCCCAATCAATATTGTTAGATTCGTACGTACTCCTAAATTTGTACTCGAGATGGATTCCAATTTCACTATTGACAAGATTAATAGTACATGAGATGTATAATGTGAAAATTATATCATTGGAAACTCCTTTCACATACGAATTTGACCGTATGCTTTGTGTAAGTTGCATGTCATATATTATTACTCTAACATTTGGTCAAAGTTAGCCTCGAAAAACACATTAGACCCTGTATGCTTTGTGTAAGTTGCATGTCATATATTATTACTCTAACATTTGTGTAAGTGGCATGCCATATATTATTACTCTAACAATTGGTCAAAGTAGTATAGTGGAAGTGGATCCTCTGACGTTGGTATCCCTGCCTTACCCTCCCTTTCGTTCACTTACTGGCGGAGCCCATGCTTGCTAGGCCCCGCATGTCAATTACTCAATGGGTTCGGCCACGTCAGGGGATCGTCATCCGTAGTATACTCCCTCTGTTTTTATTTACTCCGCCTAAAACGGAGGGAGTGGTGGTATAATAAATGACACGGCCAGGGAGGGGGAGGGACGTCGGTTTGCTCTCAACTGCGGTCCCACAAGCGAGCGAAAACACAAGACAAAGCGCGTTCCATTCGGTGAGCAACGTGGAGGGTCCAGCGTGCCGGGCCGCAACGCGAACACGACAAGAGCGATGTACAGTCAAAATCAATTGACCGGTCGTCACCGGAACCACTATTCACACCAGAACCTTCGCTCGGCCTCACGCCAGCCAACGCCCTAAATCCACACCAAATCTCCAGCCCATTCCCCCACCTTTCGATCCCTAGCCCGCATCAAGCGCCCCTAGTTCACCGGAAAGCCATGGTGCGCCGCAAGATCACTTACTACAAGATGCGACGCCAGTAGCGCCGCACGTAAATCGCGGGCGGCGGTCGGCGCCACAGAACTCCGTTCCCAAGCTCGCTTTGCGGCGGGCCAATCCCCGAGTTCTCTGGAGCCAAGCTACGAGGAGGAGGAAGCCGATCTAATGTTCATGGCGGAGGTCGCGGCGCAGAAGGCCCCCGATGGGTATGAGACGATGGACATCGACTTGGTACCGGCGTCCGAGTCCCCCATGGTGCAGGCGGACCAGCGGTTCAACATGGCGATACTAAAGGAGGACCGGGAGGTAGAGGCTCAACTTGACGCGCAGCGCGTGCATACCGCTGCCATCGAGGCCCTCTTGCAGGCGGAACCGGATGTCGTGGATGTGAACCAGGCGGCGGAGGCTCAACTTGAGGCAGAGCGCGTGGATGCCACTGCCATCGAGGCCCTCCTGCAGGTGGAACCAGACGTCGTGGACTTGAACCGGGCAGCAGAGGCTCGACTCGACGCAGAGTGCGCGGATGCCGCTCTCATCGACGCCCTCCTGCAGGCGGAACCGGACGTCCTGGACTTGAACCGGGCGGCGGAGGCTCGACTCGACGCGGAGCGCGCAGATGCCGCTGCCATCGAGGCCCTCCTGCAGGCGGAACCGGACGTCCTCGACTTGAACCGGGCTGTGCTCTCGTCCGTGCAGAGCGCTCGCACTCTCTGCTTGAACGAGTAGCTGGAGGCCGAGGACAACCACGGTGCGGACACCGAAGCAAGAGTTTGCTAATTGGTTTATATGGATTCTTCGCGGCTGAGTCACACGTCGGCAGCGACGGCTGGTTCGCGCCAGCAGCCAAAGACGACGAGGCCGTCTCTTTCCGCGAGCAGTGATAGTTTTTCTTTATATTGTTGTTTTTATGGATCTTTTGCTGTGTAAAAACATATATTTGTTATGCAAGTCGCCTGACTTGGGCCAGTCTACCATTTCAGGCAGTTGGATGAATATCCTATGTCTCCTAACCCTTCTTTCCTTCTTCATCACCTCTTCTTCTTCCCCAACAGATCACCGCACGGGCCGTACGGATACTCCCCAACATGCGGTTGGATAAACATACTCTATGAACGAAAATTATGTGTCAGCGATAGGATGGCTGAGTTTGGTTGTATCACATGTGACAGCACGTGTCAGTGAGGGTGCGTTCCCTTGGTTGGGTTTGCGGCGTGCAGGAGCGACTGTGTGAGGGTGCGGTGCGACCGTGGCGTGCAGGAGCGACCGTGTGAGGGTGCGGTGCGACCGCGACAGCCGTGCGCAAGTGTACCTCCTTCTCATTTTGAAAACTTTAGGCAAGCTTGGCAAAAATGTGTGGCAAATTATGGCAATGCAAGGCCTAGACCCAAACAGGATAAGTAATGCACGCATTTAGGAGTACTAGTGTTAAAAAAGAAAGGCGGGGTTTTCCTTCGTGGGATTTAATCGATACAAATCCTTGTTTCACATGTCAATTACTGCGTATTTTTTCTCTAAAGACCAAAGAGCTAACCATCTCACTCCTCATCGCGTGATTAATGCAGCGCCATGCAAACCAACCTTCTCACTTCCACATGCATGCAGGGGATATTAATGTCCTTGGTTGCTAACCCCATCAATTTTGCCTCGATTAGTGTTAGTGGCCCTTTGCAAATTGTAATTTTGATATACTGACCTTGTGTACAAAAAATGGAGCTAGTAACTATATTTGACTTCCTTCCCCATTGCGGTGACGTCGACGATATCTTTTTTTGGTGGTTTGGCGAATGCGTTCGACGGAGAACACCATCGAGGGAGACCACGGTAAGTCGTTCGCAAGTGTCGCCTGCAAGACGAGACAACCGCCTTATTTGCATCCATGAAGTCCTTTACTAGTACTACTAGGAGTACTAGTGCAGTGAGATGGTTTCTGGAAGAAGATGATGGAGAAGCGGAGTCAGCGAAGAGTGAAATGATGGTTGCTTCGTCCGTGCTTTTGTGATTTGACGCCTCACTGCTTTGTCATTTGTGATAGAAGGGACAGAGGAGTATACTCTGTGCTCTATACTGTACTACATGCGTCCAAGCATGGGAGAAAGAGGAGAGGCGTTGCATTTTTCTATTCCTTCAATCAATCAATCAGGGAGCTTCGGTTCCATCTTTTTGGCTTTGGCAACACCGTCCACAATGGTTCCCATGATGCCAAAAGCTATTTTCACATTTGGCTACACATTGTGGATGCCCTTAACCATACCACTTGGTTTTGCTCCTGTGTGCTATCTATACAAATCTCAATTATATTGATCTAAAAAATTATAGACTCAAGATTAGTAAAAAGGAGGTGATTTTGCCGCGCGGATGGCGGGGGAGGTTTCTTATTTGAGCAATGCTACATCCACATAATGGTTTACGTAAATTTACAAACTGATGTGATGTGGGAGTATTTGGTTGGATTAAAGGAGAGGATTAGGCCCACCCCACCTGAATATCAGGGGGCATATATGGATTAGATGGAAAGTATACGTAGCAGCTACGTAGCCCTTTGTAAGTCTAGGATTAGGCTTCTTATTTTTGGAGGATATTGTCCTGGCGGTTTGCCAACATGCGGTCCCACGTGTCAGTGCTTTACCAAGCCAATCCGCGTCCCACATGAGGCAGAACAACGTCAGAAGCAACACGTGGTTAAGTTGAAGAAGATGAGGGAGAAGCGGATTCAGCAACGAGTGAAATGATGGTTGTTTCGTCCCTCCAACTTAACTGCGGGAAAGGTGCAGCTTTGTGATTTGATGCCTCATTGCTCATTACTACGCCGATGCCATGACTGGGATGCTTCACCCTGGCTGCTCTGCATTGTATGCCGGTATGGCACGTGGACCCGGTAGCTTGATGCCCCACATGTCGGCGAAAGGGACTAGAAGATTTATGAAAGCGAGCGCTCCACTCTTACGACGGAGGAGTAGATTTACACGACGCCCGATGAACTGCCATTACTTGTAATCAGAGTAGTACTATAGTTTTGCTGTTTCGCATGATCCATCGATACAAACCCGATTAAACAGAAAGGGCGGATTTTTTCCGGCGGTAGAGGATACCGCCATACATTTCAAAGGCAATTTTAATGTATGCAAACTGAATAATTATAAGTAACAATATGATATCTAGTAAAACTAAAAACACATATGATTTATTGTTTTAGAGTGTAGTAGTAGTACTTTATTGCATAGTTGTTAGATGTAACATGCGAGAACGTGTAGAGATGTAGTTTTGGAGGGCCTACAGAGAGAAAAGCGTAATACAGTCACCTAACTTCAGAATAAGCTGATTACGGCCACTATATACGTTTTGAAGTGATTATACAGTCACTTGCTCATAGTTCAGCATCGGATTGCACTCTGTTGACCAGCCAAATAGTCTGCGTGGCGCCATGTTGACTAGTTAAATTTACCACGTTCCTTATGGGTCCCACTTGTCAGTTTGCATAGGCAAAAGGTCAGATAAACACAAATTTACGCAGGCGCGACAAGGCTCCAACCCGTGCACGGGAATCACCTGGTTGTGTATGTATCTGTCAGGGCCTGATGTGTGTGCATGCACGTGTAGGTTGAGCACTTGAGCATGAGAGTGTGTGTTGGTCGTGTGGTGTACTGGTGTGTGCAGGCATGCGTGCGTGTGTGCATGTGAGTGTTGCGTGTGTGCGTGTGAGTGTTGCGTGCGTGCGTGGCTGCGTGTGTACGTGTGAGTGTTGCGTGCGTGCGTGGGTGCATGTGTTTGTGTGAGTGTTGCGTGGATGCAGTCCGTGTGCATGTGTGCGTGTGTCTATAATCACCACGCCAGCTCCTGTGTGTTAAAACAAACGGCTCAGCATACCAATACAAGGCCACCTTGTCTGCTGTGCCCGCGGTCATTACTTTGAACCACCGTACAAATATTTTTTGTCGTTTGTTTTCATTCTTACTAGCAAGATGCCAGTGCGTTGCACGTAACATCAAGATGCATTTGTATGACTTGTTTATCTTGTGAGAGAAAATGATGAATGAGGGAAGGCCTTATTTGCAAATGTGGAGAGGTGTGTGGGTACCTTTTTGCAAAATTGCCATAGTTTCTTTTCTATCCGTCAGATATAAATCGGACGGCCTATATTGCAGGATGGCAGGCACACCATCATCACCAACTCTGTTTTTTATAAGAGTGTATTTTATGTATTTTATAAGTGTGTAGATGTAGAGTAGATACAAGTCGACAGGTGGGCACGATGGTAGTGAGATAATGTGATGCAACACTAGAGGTGCCACGTGGAGCGTTTAACTGGTCAACTAGTCATGTCATGAGCAAATACAGAGTTGTACGGTGAGCTCGTGACTATATAATAACCACCAAACTTAAATGGTGACCATAATGAGTCGATTATGACGTCCAATGTACGTATCATGCTTTCTCTTAAAATACAATGATCGTCATTGCATATATCGCGAGAGAAAGATGAAACATGCGTGAATTTTCTGGGGGCTTACTTTTAGAGGACCTGGAGATAGTTTTGTGTGCATACGTGAAAGGGGCGTACAGAGGGGGTATGCGATGGAGAGAGAGATGCTCTTCGTTTCTCTTTATTATGACTAACTTTGTATATAGTATAAAAATATACAAATTCACAGTGCGGAATAAATATCATTGTGGGCACCATATAATGCAAATTAGCATTAGTACTCCTCCATATAACTTTGTAATGTTGTATATATGTAGAAACTCTAAAATAATTTTTTGGCCACACTTTATTCAAAAAGGAATGTTATATGCGAAATAAATGTGAAGAGAGGGCTTTTTAGATCAATGGGGTACGTGATGTAACATGTGTGAATGTGTAGTTGATGCATTTGGTGGGGACTAGAGAGGTATGTGTGTGTATTACGTATTCGAGAGAGGCATGGATAGAGGGGCCGACCGGGGGGGCGTTGGAGAGATAGCACGAGAAATGAGAGTGGTCTAGAGAGAGAGAGAGAGAGAGAGACGAATATGACGTCACGACAAGAGATTCCATTCCCTTGACTGCCTATATGCAAGGGGGGAGGGAATAGAGGCACCAGGAGAAATTTTCTGTGTGTGTGTGGTGTTTGTGTTGGTATGTGTGGGTGTGAGAAGATAATGAGACGTGGGGGCAGAGGGTGTGTCACCGCGTGAGGTTCGGTGGGTCGAGGTGAGGCCCTTCATTCGGTTCCGTCCTGCGCCACATTGGTCGGCCTGTGACGCATTTAGGAAGACCCATGGATGACTAGTCGTACAAGACAAAGATAGCAGAATTGTGAAGGACTCTGTGTCCACTGACAAAGCGGGCTAGGATTTGTAACCCTAGGTTCTCGGACTAAGGTAACACCTTTATCTCTGATATTACTATTCATCCAACCTAACTTTAAGGGGCATCCTACAGAATGCTCTGCTAGAATCATACTGCCGATTAGGAAGAGAGGTGTGAGACAATGCGTGAGAGACAGCGTAAAAGATAATGTGCGTACATGAGACACGTAGGCAGGTCCATGTATATAGAATGGGTCGATGAGGATTGTGCGTGTGTATGTTTGCAAGAGGAAGAGTGCTTGTGATAAAGGTTAGTGAAAACAGTTGTAAATGGTTACGAGAGGGAGGGAGGGTTATATCTAGAGCATGTGTGCGAGAAAGACACCTCGGGAGAGAGTGTGTGAGCATGTGTGAGAGACCACCGATGGAGAGTGAAACTACACGTAAAAGACTGCTCTACACATTGATTAAAGATATAAATTGTATCCAAATATTAGGATGGGATCATGATATTTGCAATTAGCGTAAGGAGCGGTCATTGATCCATCGGACATCTAGATTCTATCGAATTTGAGCATGTCTATGTTATTATTCGACACAATTGATCCACATAGTTAGTATTTTGAACTCCGGACAATGCATCGCTTTTAGCAATCGAATATAAACGTGAGTATAGTTCATGTTGTGTGTGTAAAGCACATTATACATATGAAAGTTACACAATGGACATTATAAATAGCTACCTATGAACTAGCATACATTTGAATTCAACTTAAGGTGGTTTAAAAAATAGAATTCAACATGAAGTCCATTCAATTATTTGAATTTGATATCATGGCATTTGTAAACCATACCTAAATTATGGGGGCACCAATCTTAGCTCTGATTTTGTACATAATACCATATGTAGTCGTGTACAAAATAGATTCAAATTTAGCTCCTCCATTCCAAAATAATCGTAGTTATTGGATTTTCAAGTGTCAAAATTTCAAAAGGAAGTGGATAATTTAATGAGGTTTTCAACATACAAGGTCAAATATAACGTTGTCTATTTAGGTCAATCCTCATAGTTCAAGAGTACTCTAAACGTGAATGCTTGCGTTTCAAAATTTCGAACGAAGCACAAAAAGAGACTCTACTCGCCCGAAAACCGCGCGAGACCCATGTTTGGTAGTACAAGGAAATTACTTTTCTAATAACTCCGACCCGTGAAACCTACCGGCCCGACGTCCAAAGGTCTAAACCGAGGTAGGTTTGTAGCTTCATCTAGACGCCACGCAACCGCATCCGAAAAACATTCATACACAATGGCCGCCTAAGCACACATGCACGCGGCCGAAATCGCTCCCGCCCACTATTTGGGACACCTAGGATTACCATCCTACCCCCGACCTGCAGTAGGTCTGAAATTTAAGAGGGGGGCAAAGTTTGTACTTTCCCCAAATTTCAAACAAGCGAGTCCCATCTTCTGTTCAAAAAAGCCAAAAACAAGCGCGTCCCAGACCGAAACATGGTTCCCCCCACCCGTCCGATTCCCCATTCGTACCCACGTGGGCGACAAAACTACATCTCCACCAGCCGCGAAACCCCGGCGTCCTCCGTCCGCCACCCCATCCCACCCATCAACCGCCACCCTCCTCCATCACGCCGGAGCCGATACCCCGATGTCGTCGTCCACCGCAACCTCAACCGCAACACCCTCCATAGCTAGTAGTTGAAGTCGAGGCCGAGCCGTCCGTATCCGAGCCAGTTCAACCACGCCGTCCTGCACCTCACCGCTGCCGCTCTAACTTTGCCACCCTCCACCACACCGGAGTTGATCCTGCTACGCCGTCCTTCGCCACCTCGGATCTGCTTCCCCTCCGCCGATATACAACCACGGCAACACAATCAACAATTTGTCCATGGGTTCGTCCAAGCCTGCACCCTCCAGAACATCAGTTTCCCCGGTAAAAAGAAAAAGATTGGCGCGACATGTGGAGGTGACCACACCGGCAACCGAAAAAGGTACTCCTCTTCCCTTATTCGTGCAAATCTTACGTCTCTTCTTGCACGGTATTCATCCGACAGAAGACACTAGTTGACCGCTTCTTCTTGATACTAGATGTTCCTAGTAACTCGCGATGCACAAGGTTTCTCCTCATATACTATTTCACCTTAGCTAGAGGTCCGTCCGCCTCGAATTTCAATTTACGCCGCTTGATTCCCAATTAACAAAAGCATTCCCGGCGTAACAGCGCTTATTACGCCTATTACGCCGGGAAGCAACCCTATGGTGTTTATCTTAGGGCGTGTGCGGCCTAGAAACTCTGGGCGCCCGATCCGGAGATCGGCCGGGATTAAAGGGATGGCCTGGGCGCCGCCAAGCACGACGGTGGTGTGAGGTCGATGGGAGGGCGGGCGGCGGAGGTAGGGTCTGGGCCGGTGGTCGCCGGGCGGTTCAAGAAAGATCGCCAACAAAGGATCATGGCGGGAGGTAGACAAAGGCCATCTGCCCATTCCTTATAGATCGGGCGGTTCATTAAAAAAATCGACTGGCCTATTTATTTTCAGTCGACTGTTATCTTAGATATGACCACGTGTGGTGGTGTGCTAGAGGAGTACATGCATTTCCTGTGCTCATATATTACAAAATCATATGGAGTAGAATCTAATTTTGTTTGCCATGCAATGTAGTAGAGCTATCATATGTCTCCTGTCATTTATTTTTCAGCCACCTGCTATCTGCTACTTTTACAGTGCACTAGTTCTGCAAATACTTCACCCTTACTCTCACTATTGTGCTTTTATGCAAGGGTATTTTAGACTCTGCTGCCACGAGAGAAGCCAAAAAGAAAAGAGAGAAGTTGCTCTAGCTTCATATGCGGGTAGGCAAGACACGTTATAGCGCTATAAAGGGTGTAGTGTCAGCAGATGGAGACGGTAAACGTAGCTCTGGAGTTGATGACCTCGCTCGCAATGACCCACCATCCCAGATGCTTGCTTTAACTTCGCGGTGTCATATGTGGTTGCATGTTCCATATGGTGTCTTGCTTGTATTCGAAAGGCCGAAGTCGGTAAGATAAGGAAGGATATTTTTTTTACATGAACCACCATCCCGTGAGCACCAGAAGACAGATAGCTAGTCAGGGAGCCTTTGGCTGGGCCATGACAAGCCCGGCAAAGATAGGCATCACCAGGAGGCCAACTAAAAGCTACGATGGTGGCGAAGCAGCCCGCCTCCCACCGTGCTCTCGTGTCCTAGATGATCATGCAAACCACTCCACCGGATGTCTAGCTTGTATTGCTTCCAATTTGGTTAAATTGCATCCGCTTAGCTTACACATTATACCTTTGAATATGACATGCCTTTCTGCTTTTTGGTACAGACTAGTACATCCGTGTATTAACCATGTTCTTACATCAAACTAATGTTCTTGTGTATCCCTCATCAATCACTTATGACGAGGCAGGCGGTGCAAGGGGACTACTCCTCATTTAAAGAATGCAGCGTCGGCCTCCGACTTGATTCTCAAGAAACAGAAATGCTAGATGAAGATAGTGAACATAGCTCTGTAGTTGATTACAGCATTTCCCCTACACTAGCATCGCAGGTGCTTGCTCTAACTTGGCAGCGTGATACGTGGTTGCATGTAGCATATGGTGTCTAGATTGTAATTCTTCCAATCTGGTTAAACTGCATGTGCTAGTCTGCTTAGCTTATACATTATACCTGTTAATGTGACATGCCTTCCTGTATTTAGTACATAGTACATCTGTCTATTAAGCATGTCCTTACATAAAACTATTGTTTTTTTGTATCCTGCATCAATCAACATCACGAGGCACCTTTAGTATATGCAGTGTGATATTAGTTGCATCTTTCATATGATTTATAGCATGCGCTGCTTCTAATTTGTTAAAATTCCATTTATGATGGGACGCTTTTAACTTGGCAGAGTCATATTGGTTGCATCTTTCATGTGGTGTCTAGCTTGCATTGCTTCTTATTTGCTAGAATGGTTTCTGCATAGTTTACACAAATAGTTGTGAACATGCCATGCCGTCCTGTTTTCGTACATATTCCATCCTGGTATCATGTGTTTGCCTTACATCAAGGTAGTGCTTGTCAGTATCATGCATGAATGAGTTCTGAAGAGAGAATTTTATTGCGTTTTCTTGTCGGTCTTACTTGACAATTCAAAATCAATAAAGCGAAAGGAAGTTAGCAAGGCAGCGAATAAAGGTGCACCTTCTGAACGAAGGGCCTCTACAGTTTCTACTCCTGCACACCCCAAGATGATTTCCAAGACAACACATGCATAAACACTCAACAAAGTTGTGTTTATGATGAGCACGTCTCCCCTAGTGCAGCATCACCGGTGCTCCCTCTAACTTGGCACTATTATATCTGGTTGCATGTTATGTGTGATGTCTAGCTTGTATTGCTTCTATTTTTGTTGAATTCCATCTGCTTACTTTACACGTTATACTTGAATAAGACACGTGTTCCTATTTCTAGAACATACAATATCTGTCTATCACACCATGTTCTTACATCAAATTACTACTATTGTGTAACCTGCAACAATCACTTATGATAAGACACGTTTGACTTCGGAGTGTGATATAGGTTACATCTCACATTATTTTCTAGCTTGTACTACTAATTTGTTGAAATGGCACTTATGACGAGACGATTTTAACTTGGTAGAGTGATATTCGTTGCATCTTTCATATGGTGTCTAGCTTTCATTGTTTCTAATTTGTTGAAATGCCTTATCCTTAGTATACACATCATAAGTTGTGAATATGCAATGCTGTGAATATGCAATGGCACTAATGATGAGAGACCTCTAACATGGTAGTGTGATGTTGTTTGCATCTTGCATATGATTTATTTCTTGTACTGCTTCACATTTGTTTAAACGCCATTTATGATGAGACATTGTTAACTTGGCAGAGCGATATTTGTAGCATCTTTCATATGGTGTCTACCTTCCATTGCATTTCTTCTAATTTGGTGAAATGTATTCTTCTTAGTTTACACATCATAGTTCTGGTTATCTCTTCCGTCATGTTTTTCATACATATTACATCCTCCTATCATGTGGTTGTCTAACATCAAAGTTCAGTTTGTCTGCATCACGCATCAATTTGTTCTGAAGAAATTGTTATTCGTATTTCTTGTCGGCTTGACTTAACATGGCACAGAGAAAGAGGAAGAAACACAAAATGGCAGGGAATAAGAAGCGGATGAATCCTGCAGATTCTGCTGGTGCTGATGGTGCAATAGAAGGTCAAAGTCCAGCGGAAAATTCTACAAACACGGCATCCCATGCTACACGAGTTAAAAAAAGCCAAATAGAAACAAATAGCTGCCACCAAACAAGCAGAGACAACCCTAGTTCTTGCAACACCTACCACAGTACTACCAGCTGCACGACTTACTTGTGCATCAGTTGAGCTAGCAGCACGTTCCCAAGCTCCCTTGCCACCTGACACTATTTCCCAAGCACTCTTGACACAAGATGAGTTGGCAATATCAGATGAACCTTGTGAGCTTCAACAGCAAGAAGGTAGTTTATGGAGTCAAGTTACAGTTGCATGCTTCTTTATATGTATTCTCACAGTTTGATGTACACTAACACTTCCTATGTTCGTTGTTGGACTAGCACCTAGGCGCAAGAGGAAACAAACATCAGGGATAATGCTCGATAGGTTAACTAAATCTAGAGGAGGCAGAATGGAGATCCGCTTTTGAGGTAGGTTTAAAAAGGCCACGTGATGCTATAGAGTCAGCCCAAGTTAGTATCGAGGCAGCGGTTGCCGTTAGGTGTCATGTACGTATCCTCCCAACATGGATTCAAGACAGAATGACAAAGACGAAACCCAGTTCAACACCTTCCTCGACCATTTATCTGTAAGTATGGTTATGTATGGAAACTAGTAATATCGTCTTGCTCTGTCCCATACTTTCTAGATTGCTGATAATGAGACTCCCATAATTTTCAACAGATGAGGTTCAAGTTGGATAGCCAAGATGATGCAACCAGACAAGCTTGCACCCATGTTTTCAAGTCTGCTCTGCTATAGCATCGGTATAACTTGAGGAAAACTCACTTTGAAGGCAAGGCTAACAGTGAACTTTCCCAAACATCTCCAGTGGAAAATATATCGGATGAATACTGGAGGGGCCTTGTTATACATCGTCCGATCCAAGTATCGTGTACATTATATATATGTGATCAGATCACATGTTGAAGTCCTATTTACGCATGTGCCACACAAATCTATATTCTTGTAGGTGAACTGTTCAAAGAACAAGGCCAACCGTCTGAAAAGTGAAATTCCAATGCATTTACGGGATCTCGTAGCTATATTGCACAATCGCGAGGCTCTTGTAATTAGCATTGCTGTTTCACTCTTTTCGTTGTACCATATTATCATATCTATATTGACTTGTTCAAAATGCGAGGAAAGCCCGCAAGGACCAAAAAGTACCTGAACCAAATGTTGTGGAAATCTTCAAGGACTGTCACACACCAGAAGAAGAAGGGCATGACTACACCACCAAAGCCATTGTTGTAAGTCCTTAATCCTAATGCCTTTTAACTACTACTTACTCTGACTTGTGCCTTGAACTGCATGGTTTGCAGCCAATGTCTATTACTCTTTACAATTTTATACACAATTGTCTTAGCGTATCATTGCACCTTACAAGGTTTAAAAGAGAGGAGTGATGTTCCTTTGATCTTGACCCGTAATCTAGTTCCGTGCTAGACTTGCCCACACAATGTTACAATTGCTTGTTTGTCCGTTCTCAGTTGTTTTGTGATATGAATGATGTCATACTATGCTTACCGTATTATAAACTTCGTCTCTTTATCCTTAGCCCTCAATACAATGGGAAGAAATAGACAATACATTAGCGATGGTACATGGTCATATGTTTCGAACCTGGTTTTATTATGTACTTTGCAATAAAATACAACTAATATTTTACATGGGTTCACCAGAATAAGTTTTGTATATAGACCAAAGCTATTTTGTTTGGTTTTGTTGCCTCCTTAATATCTTACATTTCTAGTACTACTAATGTAAAACCTCAACTTTTCAAATGAGCTATGGAAAAAATGGTGGAACCGCCACCTTACGAAGGTGGCGAGGCAACTATAACCGCAATGTCGCCTCTTGCTGCAGTGGGTCAAGACTGTCCACCACAAAGTGCCAAAAGCACGCCTCTGCGTAATAATCGGTTGGTTGTTAAGGCAATATCGCCCAAACTGCCTCATGATCAAGATATGCAAGCTCAAAGCAATGTTGTATCTGCGCCCGGACACAAGTCCATTCCCTAACAGACCCTTTGTGAAACAAGGAGAAACATTGCTCAATGTCGTCCAAGATATGCATGGTTTTGAAACCAGACTATCGACATTTGCTATGTTTTTCAGGAGCCTAGGGAAATGAAGGTGAGGGTTATGGTGCTCCATCGGACAATACAAAGATGAAAACGTAATGCCAGGTCAAATGAACTGAAGCTCGAACTTTTGGTGGTGCATTTATCTTCTAGATCATTAAGTTTTATGCCAACCTTCCTTTTGTTATATAGTTGTAATTTGTTTTTGTGCGATACAAAATTTATTCTTAACGTGTAGCCACCGTCTGAAGAAAACAGCAAGCCATTTTTGTATACTGTAGGGTGTTCCCTATATTTGCACTGGTGGCGATCTTTGATGCCGAGTGGATGTGATCTGTGCAATATCCTTAATAGCCTAGTGTTAGTTTTGGCCTTATTTATTTCCTAGTCTTATTTTTCCCTGGTTTGCTAGTGGCCGCAACTACCATGGGCCATATACGGGCCGTAGGATCCATGGGTCTCCTACGGGCCGTCGATAAATGGGCCTGTAATCGGTGGGCCTCGGGCCGTTGGATAAATGGGTCTACATGGGTTGTAATCGGGCGTAATTGGTATCGGCCCAGCACGGTAACAGGCCGTAGGATAGCAAAGGCTTAATTCTTTCACAGCCATAACGGGTCGTTAATGGGCCAAAGATATAGGACGTCTTTGGAAGCAAGAACGGGTTAACATGCCGTAAACGGGCCGACTCTTGCCATGGGCGAATTTGGCCCATTAGGGTAACAGCCAAGAACGGGTCGACTCTTGCCATGGGCGAATTTGGCCCATTAGGGAACATGCCAAGAACGGGCCGACTCTTGCCATGGGCGAATTTGGCCCATTAGGGGAACAGCCAAGAACGGGCCCAGTAATCGAGGGCCGAAAAGGAGCCCAAGAAGGTATGGGCCGTCAATAGGCCGAAAGATAACACGGGCTGGAAACGGCCCATGTAAATCACGGGCCATTAACGGGTATAGAGAAAATTACTGTTCATTATGGGCTAGAGTCACCGTGGACATGTAAAGGGCTGAAAGATACGAAGGCCTCATATGGGCCGAAAGACGTCGTGGGCCATACATGGGCCGAAAGTGAAATGGGCTGGTGTTATATTCGAAGGCCCACATGACGTTGTTGGGCCGATTTCCTTTAGGGCCTAACGGGTCGTGAGTTAATGGGCCGTAAAATGGGCTATTCTTGAAGAGACCGTTAACGAGCTT
This sequence comes from Aegilops bicornis, assembly GCA_021605145.1. NCBI lineage: Eukaryota > Viridiplantae > Streptophyta > Magnoliopsida > Poales > Poaceae > Aegilops > Aegilops bicornis. The sequence continues at coordinate 168,215,537 of CM038672.1, forward strand.
TCATGGGCCAGCCCGTTAACTTTTGACCAAGTCAAACGGGCGGCTTTGTAAGCTAAATGGGCGGTGGTGGGTCGTGGCACGTCTCGACATATCATAGGCGCCTTATCTCGACCCATCGACGAGTCGACACGTGTTTCGTCCGCCAATAAGAATTTTACACGTGGAAATTTCCCATTGGTCGGCCTGTTAACGGTTATCGGATCCAAAACCCGACCCGATAGCTTAACGACGTTCGCTACGGTGGATGCCACGTGTCGGTCACCCTTGACGAAAAGCACTTCGCGGACGATAATTTATCGTCATGGAAGTGGACACTTCCGTGATCATAATTTTGGTAATGTCATGGAACACTTCTACGACAACACAGGTATGACTATCTTGATTCTGTCATAAAATCGTCATGGATGTACATGCATGACAAAAAACGCGACCTACTGTGACAAACACGTATCATCACGGAAGTGTATTTTTTTGTAGTGGGGCATTGCATGATAACAAGAGAAGTCAAAGATTTTTTCATGTCGCTCGTGGAAAGTGAACCAGGAACGGGGTTATATATGTGGCTTGGGTGCGGGAGGGGAACGCAAAAGTGTTACGATGATTTTCTTAGTGGAGGAGAAAAGGAAACACTATATTGTGTGGGCCATGGTGTATTAATTACTAGTCTCTTCACATTGGAGACAAATTTGTGTATTGTTTTTGTCAGCCATATGTGTACTATTTCCATTGGCAATATTTGTATCTATAACTAACGTCGCTCTACAAATTTTTGGTTGGCAATCACACCCCATATTATACTCCATCAAATTTTATCATTCAACATGCTATAAAGAATCAAAGGTCAACATCATAGTAATCTATTGTATTATGTAATTGATGTTATGAATATGAAGTTCATTTTTATGAATTTTGTTAATTTGAAACCTAACCCTTAAAATTAAGGACTTTTTGAAACCCCATACTTGTATTTATGAATAAACAAGTTCATAGTTATATATTTGATACATTGTATAGTAGTATGGATTCCAGGTCCACTAATTCAAAATCCTCTCTATGTTCGTCATAGAGTGTGCAACCAGAACCATTCACATATTTTTGTAACTCGCGTGAAAATTTTAGCCTGGTTTGGTTTTATATATTAGTGATTGTATATCATGTAAACAATGGGAGACTATTTTCTCACATGTAGTCGTACATGCTTGGGAGATGGTGCGGGGCTACGATTGGAAAAAATCCTAGTGTTGTCAAGACACTAGGTGATGATGTGTCTATTAGCTTTTTACATTTATGGGCCAGATGCTTAAGAAATGCTATTTTCTATGGCCTTGTTGGCCACAAGCTACAACTTTGACGACAAAATGCATGGCCCAACATATTAGCTACCATCTCCATTCATGGTTGAAGCATTGGGATAACCCATCATACTAGCTACCATTTCGTGTGCAAGCTTCCAAGATATTAGTTTGGCTGGCAAAACTATTCTAAACTAACCAAGCATCATCCTCATATTGTGCAAAAATCAAATCATGCATCTTCCTCAATATTGGTCCTCTTATAGATTTCCATACATGAAAATAACCAATTTGAACTCTTTGATGTGAAACTGAGATAGAACAAGAATATAAACTAATGTGACATGATGGGAGGAGATGGATACAATTTTAACAAGACGATAGAACATGTAAATAAAAAAAGGAACAGGAAAACAAGATTACGAATGAATAAACTCGAAGAAATACTCACCAACATTATAATGTAATTTCTCTTGCCATCAGGAGTTCAAGGGCAAAAAATATATGAATATGACGAAGAGATACCCGTTGACTTGTAGCTCCACCATAAATGTAGACGGTGTGTTTAGTAGCCGAGCAAAATGTACAATTCATGGTGTTCGTATTAGGTGCCAACATCCTACCATATATTCATGCATGATGTCCTCTAGATGACCACATAGGAGTGGATATGCATATATCCTACAATATGTACCTACGATATAGCAAAATCACACATATTATGTACTAGATCTATATGGATGCATCGAGATCCAATCGTATATTTACTTTGAATGGCTCGATGTTTAGATACGTCAAGATGCAAAGGTCGATATTGTTGGGGAACGTAGTGTTTCAAAAAATTCATATGATCACGCAAGATCTATCTAGGAGAAGCATAGCAATGAGCGGGGAGAGTGTGTCTAAGTACCCTCGTAGACCGAAAGCGGAAGCGTTTAGTAACCCGGTTGATGTAGTCGAACGTCTTCGTGATCCAACCGATCCAAGTACCGAACGTATGGAACCTCCGTGTTCAGAACACGTTTAGCTCGATGACGTCCCTCAAGCTCTTGATCCAGTTGAGGACGAGGGAGAGTTCCATCAGCACGACGGCGTGGCGACGGTGATGATGAAGTTACCGGCGCAGGGCTTCGCCTAAGCACTACGACGATATGACCGAGGTGTTAACTGTGGAGGGGGGCGCCGCACACGGCTAGGAACAATTGATGTGTGTTCTAGGGGTGCCCTCCCCACGTATATAAAGGAGGGAGAGGGAGGGAGGCAGCCTAGGGCGCGCCCAAGTAGGAGGAATCCTACTTGGGCCCCTAGTCCAATTCGCCCCCCTACCATATTTGGACAATGGGGAAAGGAAGGAGGAGGGAGGGGAAGGAAGTAGGAGTCCTACTTCATAATTTTCTTTTCCTCCTCTCCTTTTCCTTTCTCCCCACGTGGTTGGCCCTATAGGGGGCGCACCAGCCCCTTGTGGGCTGATGTGTTCCCTTACTTGGCCCATTAAGCCCATATCTTTGCCGGGGTTTGCCCGGAACCCCTTCCGTTGACCCGGTATCACCCGGAACACTTCCGGTGTCCGATTATAGCCTTCCAATATATGAATCTTTATCTCTCGACCATTTCGAGACTCCTCGTCATGTACGTGATCTCAGCCGGGACTCCGAACAAACTTCGGTACATCAAATCACATAATTCATAATACAAATCGTCATCGAACGTTAAACATGCAGACCCTACGGGTTCGAGAACTATGTAGACATGATCGAGACACATCTCCGGTTAATAACCAATAGCGTAACCTGGATGCTCATATTGGCTCCTGCATATTCTACGAAGATCTTTATCGGTCAAACTGCATAACAACATACGTTTTTCACTTTGTCATCGGTATGTTACTTGCCCGAGATTCGATCGTCGGTATCATCATACCTAGTTCAATATCGTTACCGACAAGTCTCTTTACTCGTTCTATAATGCATCATCCCGCAACTAACTCATTAGTCACATTGCTTGCAAGGCTTATAGTGATGTGCATTACTGAGAGGGCCCAGAGATACCTCTCCGATACACGGAGTGACAAATCCTAATCTCGATCTATGCCAACCCAACAAACACCTTCGGAGACACCTGTAGAGCATATTTATAATCACCCAGTTACGTTGTGATGTTTGATAGAACACAAGGCATTCCTCCGGTATTCGGGAGTTGCATAATCTCATAGTCAGAGGAACATGTATAAGTCATGAAACTCAACGATCATAATGCTAAGCTAATGGATGGGTCTTGTCCATCACATCATTATCTAATGATGTGATCCCGTTCATCAAATGACAACACATGTCTATGGTCAGGAAACTTAACCATCTTTGATTAACGAGCTAGTCTAGTAGAGGCATACTAGGGACACTTTGTTTTGTCTATGTATTCACACATGTATCACGTTTCCGGTTAATACAATTCTAGCATGAATAATAAACATTTATCATGATATAAGGGAATAAAATAATAACTTTATTATTGCCTCTAGGGCATATTTCCTTCAGATACAATACATCATAACATGACTCTGATGGGACCAAAATCCTTCTAGATTACGCCACTTTTATGACAAACCTCAAGATTCCCTAGTTTTGTGGACGTGACTCTAGATATGAAAACCACAAAAATTTACTTACCATAAGAGTTGACACATGGGTGATTCAATTAAAATTAAATATGAGAGGCACATCTAGATATGAGACTATGAGATTGGAGGATTCCATCGGTGCAACAAGAAAGCTTGAGCACCTATAGGCATTGCACCATAACTAGAGAAGTGAAGTCGGAGTTATTTTCATGATGCTCATGGAAAGAGAATCGGGAATGGGGTTATATAAAACGCTTGGCTGGGGGAGGGGAGGCGAAAATGTTACGATGGTTTTCTAAGGGGGGTAGGGGGAGGAGAGGAGGAAACAATATATAGTGTGGGCCGTCGTATATTATCTAGTCTCTCACCTTGGCAATAGTTGTATCTACTACTAATGTCGCACTAGGAATTTTGGTTGGTAATAACCCCCATATTATTGTCCACCAAATTTTATCGTTCAGTCGTGCTATAGCGAATCAATGTTCAACATAACTGAAATCTCTTGTGTCGTGTAATTGATGTTATGAATATCATTTAGGAATTTTGTCAATGTAAAGTCTAACCCTTAAAATAAGGAGTTAAACCTCATAATTGTAGTTATGAATAAACAAAATTTCATAGTTGTATATTTGATACATTTATTTATTGTGTTCAATACATTTCATATTAGTCTAGTTTCCAAATCCACTTATACAAAATTCTCACTATGTTCGTCACAGCGTGCGCAACCATAACCATTTGTATATATTTCCAACTCGTGTGAAATATTTAGATGCGCTAGTTGCATTGGAATCCTTACTTTATATGTTGGTGATAGTCTATCATGTAAGCAATGTGAGACTATTTTCACATGTAATTGAACATGCAAGGGCGGAGGCGCATAGCTACAAATGGGAAATCCTAGTGTTGGGACCCCCTAGGTCAAGATGGGTCTTTGGGATTTTCACATTTATGAGCCAAATGCTTAAGAAATGCTATTTTGAGTGACCCAAGCTACAAATTGGACAATAAAATGTCTAACTCAACATAATAGCTCGCTTTCCCCATTCATGGTTACGACAAGCATTGGGATAGCACATCATACTAGCTACCATTTCATGTTTGAGTTTACAAGATATTAGTTTGGTTGCCAAATCTATTGTAAACTAACCAAAGCATTATCCTCTTGTTGTGCAAAAATTGAAATCGAGTATCTCCCAAAATATTGGTCCTCTTATAGATATTTATACATGAAAATAACCAATTTTGAGTTTTGAACACTCTGAAGTGAAACGGGAGAGAACTGGAATACAAACTAATGTGCTATGACGGGAGGAGATTAATATAATTTATACAAGCCGACACAACACGTAAATAATAGAAGGAAGGAGAAAATAATCTTACAAATAGACAAACTCGAAGAACTACTCACCATATCATTCTAGTGTAATTTCTGTCGCCGTGTGTTTATGGGCTAAAAAATATATGAAGATGATGAAGAGATCCCCATGGACTAGTAGCGCCAAAATAAATGTAAACGGTTTTTGCCTGTGGCCGTGGAAAACATATAGTTCTTGGTGAACATATTAGAGATGTCAGCTTCGTACCATTTATTGACACGTTGTGCTCTCTAAATGACAACGTCGGAGTGGATCTGCTTAGATCCATCCATATGTACCTATGATATCACAAAAACACACATACATATGCTAGATCTAAATAGATGCATCCAGATCCAATTGTATATTTACTTTGAATGGTTGGAAATTTAAGATATGTCTAGATACAAATGCTGATACGATACATCATAAATTGACTCTGATGGACCTACATCCAGCTAAATTAAGCCACTTCTAGGGCAAATCTTGACAATCCCTGGTTGGTGGAAAGGATTCTAGATATGAAAACCAACAAAATTTACTCACCTTGAGAGTTGACACATGAGTGCACTACTGCAGGTTGCTGCTAACGCGACACTACAATCAGAGACCCTTCGACGAAACTGTGTGCGATGCATTAATCGCAAACACTAGTGTAAAAAACCATCCAAAAAGGTGCAAAACATTTGCGATGGAGGATGCATCAAACACGGTTCAGATTATAGTTGCGTGTGTGATGCTTGGCATGCGGTTCAGTTGAATAAATGTTTGTGATGTGGAAATACAAAAGAAACGGGCAGCCAGATGAAGGCATGTGCGATATACGGCTTACGGTTCACTCGGATGAACTATTTGTGATTAGGCAACACAAAATAAATGGTCGGCCAGATCAAGGTGTGTGCGATATATGGCATGCGGTTCACCGGATGAGCCGTTTGCATTGTGACAAGAGAACAGAAACGGTTCAATATATCAAGATGTGTGTGATACGCGGCAAACAGGTCTGTAATCAGAAATGTGTGCGAAGACAGATAATAACACAGATGATTGCTTCTAATAAGACGTATGTGATATGCTCTATCTACACAACATCTATTGGCCATTGGGCGACGGGCGGTCATCCGGGTACGCCATTAGGATGCGAAGAGGGCATCCTATATCATCAGGGACTAGTTGTTCCACCAATAGCTCATCTAAGAGAACTCTCAAGTTAAGTGTGCTCAAGCTGGAGCAGCCATCAGATGGGTGACTGGATGGTAAGTTGTCTTGATGTTAAATTAACTGATGGGATGGGTCATCCCGGTCAAATTACCTTTGACCTGGATGATCCATCCCATGAGTTAATTTAACCTCGAGGTCCTTGTTATTTTTTTAACACATGTTAAAGAAGGTCTACCGCATTACTTTTTAACAATGTGCATTACATGGCATACAGTTGATCCATTCGACCTGTTTGTGATGGAATAAGCCGTGTGTGTTGTGGGCAAGCGCTTGCTGGTATTCAACCGTTTGTGCTTGATGAATTCATCACCGACAGGTTCCCAAGTGTGGTCCATGTTCATCTGATCATCAATTACTTCTTGTGCTAGCTCGATGTTCCTTCTATGCTAAGGTTCCATTAATTGATTGTGTTTTATGAACACGCTAACGTTTCCCGCCATTTCCTCACCTGTTTCCCGCCACCCAGTGATATTGCGCATAAACCTAGGCGGCGCGCGACGCACGAAGGCGACAAGCGCAACCTGTAGCACATCCACCTTTTCCAAGCATGCCAACCCACCAAAGCGCCGCCTCTGCCATCAACCTCGTTGACGAGGAAAACAAGTAGGCGCCACGGCCGGTCGAGGCTGAGGCGCTCCCCGGCAACGTGATGGACGACGCCATGATGCGCGCATCGCTAGGGTTGAGGAGACCTTTGGCTCATGGCGCTTGAGCGCCGCGGATCAAGATAGGCATGTCAGCACCGACAGGCTTCAGTTCGCCGCACAACATGATCGATGGCGTGCCGCAGAGCAAGCTAGGCGCATCCGCGCTGATAGGCTGCGGCTCGCCGCACGGCGAGACTGTTGGAGCACTGCAGAGTGAGAGGCGCGGCGCGCCGCACAGCAAGAGCGGATCCATCGGCGCTTGCCTGTTGTCGATACGGCGTCGCAGCTGGGTACACGTCCCGTCAGTACCCCCATTCCTCGCCAGGAATGGGCAGAGGCCCTCACCGCTGTACTTGCCTAGAGGCCGGCCACGCCGTACTTGTACCGGACGCACGCCGCGCCGTTCGCATGGGTGGCACCATTCGCCTTGTCCGCGGCCACTGGATGCCAATGCGCTGGTCCGTAGGCTCGGCCGCCTACTTGGCCCAGGTGTCCACCTAGGCGCAGTAGAGGAACATGGCCGTCGCATCCTCGAGCTGGCGATCTCCGATGAAATAGCCAAATTGGATCTCGAGATTGCGCTCCAGATGTACCGCGAGCGTGTCGGCCGCTTGGACGAACACCTGCACGAGTTCAGGCAGGGCCAAGAGCTACCATAGGCAAGGGCTGCTGGTCATGGTCACATGGACGCATTTTATTTTGTTGAGTCATTTCGACATGGATAGCTATGTATTCATAGCAATCATAATATAATTGCTCTCTTTATTCCTCTGTTTCAATGTGTGTACTCTGTTTTCCGTTCTTATATGTTATGTTTCAATGTGTGTATATATGCTTTCCATTCTGTATATGTCGATGATAACAGCTAGATTCAAATTAGTATACAAAAACAGATAGAAAATGGAATTCATAATATATATATATATATATATATATATATATATAATATCATCACATATACGTGATGATACTTAACTACTAGGTACAATGCATAAAATTGAAAACGAACAATACTAAAACCAATAATCCCTCCTGGGGCCAGTATTCCGGCAGCCCCTCGCCAACAGCTCCCTCGTGTGTGGCGTCTTCCCAGTGCGGAGGCAGTACTCCGCCTCCTCCGCCTTGCAACACTTGACGTACCGATCTGCCTCTTGCCGGCGGACGCGCGCGAACAATCTTGCCATTTTGTTGGGCGCCCACCAGAGCTGCTCGTCGGTGGCACGCTGGAGCTTATAGGCCCACCTCGACGCAGCGACGAGGTGCCCAATGCCTATGACCTTCCTCGCGAAGTACCCGTCTTCGTACAACTCTTCAGCACGGTGACGCGCCGGCCCCCAAAGCTCTGCCGCCTCCTTTGGCGGCATCACGGGCTTCACAGGCCGCCTGGTACCTGGTGTCACGCCCTCGATGCGGCTATATCTCCCACGTGTCGAAGCACGACTTAGAGGCATAACCGCATTGAAAGCAATGTCGCAAGTGAGGTAATCTTCACACAACCCATGTAATACATAAGGGAAAAGAGATACATAGTTGGCTTACAATCGCCACGTCACACAATACATGAGTAAAACATTACATCATACAGATACAATCAAGGTCCGACTACGGAACCAAAATAAAAGAAGACTACCCCAAATGCTACACAGATCCCCGATCGTCCCAAGCTGGGCTCCACTACTGATCAACTCAAACGAAACAACTCAAAGAACAAGATCTTCATCGAGCTCCTCCTTGAGCTCGGGTCCATCACCTGCACGGTTCACTCGGCACTGCAAACTAGTTTTGGGAAGTATCCGTGAGTCACGGGACTCAGCAATCTCACGCCCATGAGATCAAGACTATTTAAGCTTAAAGGTAGGACAAAGTAGTGAGGTGGAGCTGCAGCAGTTTACCAGCATATATGGTGGCTAACATACGCAAAAGAGAGCGAGAAGAGGAGGCAAAGCACGGTCGAAGAACTATGATCAAGAAGTGATCCTGAAACTACTTACGTCAAGCATAACTCCAACACCGTGTTCACTTCCGGACTCACGAGAAGAGACCATCACGGTTACACACGCCGTTGGTGTATTTTAATTAAGATCAACCGGGTTTTCTACAACCGGACATTAACAAATTCCCATCCGCCACATAACCGCTGGCACGGCTTTCGAAAGTTCAAACCTGCAGGGTGTCCCAACTTAGCCCATGATAAGCTCTCGCGATCAACGAAGGAATAGACCTTCTCCCGGAAGCCCGATCAGTCTCGGAATCCCGGCTACAAGACATTTCACAGCAATAAAACAAGTCCAAAGAAACCGCCCGATGCGCCGACAATCCCGATAGGAGCTGCACATATCTCGTTCTCGTGGCAACACCGGATGAGACTAGCTACGAGTAAAACCAAACCTCGGGTTGCCTCAAGGTGGCCCAGCAGTAGCTCGGTTCGGGCCAAAGACTTAGAGAAGCACCGGTCCGGGGGGCTAAATAAAGATGACCCTCGAGAGAGCGACTCCCAAGGAAAAGTAGGTGGTGGTGAGGCAAATGGTAAAACCAATGTTGGGCCTTCTTTGGAAAAGTCTTATTCAAAGCGAACTGTCAAGGGGTCCCATAAATCACCCGACCGCGTTAGGGACGCAAAATTCGGGAACATAATACCGATATGACGGAAACTAGGGCGGCAAGAGTGGAACAAAACACCAGTGCATAAGGCCGAGCCTTCCACCCTTTACCAAGTATATAGATGCATTAATTAAAATAAGATATAATGTGATATCCCAACAAGTAAACACGTTCCCACAAGGAACAACATCTCCGTGTTCCAACAAGGAACAAACTTCATCTTCACCGCAACTAACAACGCTATAAGAGGGCCGAGCAAAGCGGTAACATAGCCAAACAACGGTTTGCTAGGAAAGGATGGTTAGGGGCTTGACATGGCAACATGGGAGGCATGATATAGCAAGTGGTAGGCATCATAGCATAGGCATAGCAAAGAGCGAGCATCTAGCAAGCAAAGATAGAAGTGATTTCGAGGGTATGGACATCTTGCCCGAAATCCCGCAAGGAAGAAGAACGAGTCCATGAAGAAGACAAAAGGACGAAGTCGAACGAATCCTCACAACTCCGAACGGAACCAAGCTAACGAGAGAAGCAAACCGGAAAGAAGCAAACAACATAGTAAACACACAATCATAAACATGGCATGATGCACAAACAAATATGATGCATGTCCGGTTTAATGAGGCATGGCATGGCAATATGCACAAACAACACTACAGGTTAAGTGGAGCTCAATATGCAACGAGTTGCATATTGACGAAACACCACAACACTTATTTAGTTTGATCTCGGTTAGGTACACAACAATATTAAATGTTGTTAAACATGGCAAGAGGTGGAGCATAATTAAACTAGCTATTTAGGCAAGTTTAAATGAGGCCGGAAATAAGAAACAACAATTAGGAAAATCCCCATAAGCAATATTTTAGATTCGGTACTGTTCTGCCCTAAACACAATTTTAGAGTTGTTAAACAGCAACATAAAGTGGACCATGATAATCTAGGCATTTTTCCACCCCATTTACATATAAAGAACATTTAATTCCGAGTTACGGTTATTTAGTTATGAAATAAATCATTTTAGCATGGCATATTAGCAAATTAATGCAAACATCAATTTAAACATTTTTAACATAGATGAAAGTGGCATATTATTAATCTACACAATTTTCTGAGCATAATACATATAAGGTTTGTTTAAATCCGATGCACGGTTAATTAATTATTACATGCATGAACTTGAGGGGCAATCTGTAAATATGCAGTTTCTGGATAATTAGCAAAAATCGCAAGACGGAAAAAAAAATGCAACAGGCCGAATCCGGCTAGCCCAACAGTGCACAGGGGGCTCGGGGAGGCAGCTCACCATGGCCTTGGCCCGGTCGGTGAGGAAGGAGGCCGGAGGGTGGCGGACCGGACTGGGCCGAGGGAGGCCCACGCGGGTGCGGGGTTGGGCCACGAGGCCCACGTGGCCGGCTGGGGCGTCGTTCTCCTCCACGATCCAGAGGGGGGTCGAGGGAAGCAGGGGGCGGCGCGGCCCTGCTGGAGTGGAAGGCGGCGGCGCCGGGTCGCCGGAAGGAGGTCGGGCGTGAACTGGCAGATCCGGCCGGGCCACGGATCCGCAACGACGACGGGCGTGAGCTCGGAGGCACGGGTTCACACCCATGGCGACCTGCGAGGCAGAGAGAGAGACGGAGGGAGAAATTAGAGAGAGATTCGGGAGAAGGAAAGAGGGTGCGGGGTCGCCGGGAACTCATCTCCGGCGAGGGCGGCGGCAGATGGCTTCGGCCAGAGGGCGGCGGCGAGCGCTCCCGATCCCATCGGGATCGAGCGGAGGGCGCGAGAGGTGGGAGGAGCGGGCGGCTTTGCCGGTGGCGGCGGGGCTGGGCCCGATTCTGCCCGGGCGGGCAGCGGATGGCCTGGCCGGGCCGGGCGGCTGGGCGCTGGGGAGGACGTGGCGACGCCTGCTGAGGGGAGCGGGCGGCTGGTGGGCGCAGCCACTAGGGGCTTGCCAAGTGGCGAGAGGAGGCCGGGAGGCGCCGGATTTGAAGGGGAAAGGCGGGCGAGCGGCCCCCGAGGTGGGAGGAGGCGGCTGCGGGTTGGGTGGCGCGGAAAAGAGGAGGAGGGGGTTAAGGTTGCCCAAAATGGAGATGTGGTGTCCATTTATAGCAGGATGGCTAGGGTTTGGTTTTTGGGGTTTTGGAGCCCTCCGATCTCGATCGGGCGGTTCCGGACGAGGGGGGGGGGTTAGGTGGGCTGAAGGTTGGGTTGTGACGAGGGGGTCTGGACCGAGGGAGAAATAGAAATGCAGCCCAAGAATCGCTTCCGGAGACCGAAAACGTCCGACGAAGGTACCGCAATGGTACCGCTTATGTTTAACGGTTGGGCTATCAAACGGACTCGAATCGCGATTTAAACTTGGCAGGCGGCCTGTCTACACTATAATAAGACCGCATGACAAGTTGCAACCCATTCCGAGAACATTATTATGCCACTTATAAAATAATATTTCGGAGGTGCATGAGCGCCATGAGTGTATCGGGGCTCGGAACCGACAACGGAGAGAACTGACGGAACACGACCGGATGCAAGTTTTGAAAAACATGCGGATGAAATGCTGATGATGCCATGAGACTAGATGCATAACAAGAACAAAATGCAAAACAACAGACAAAAACCCAACCACGAAGGAAAAAATAAATCACATCTCCGGAAAGGGCAAGAGTCGGAGTTACGAATATGGAAAGTTGTATCCGGGGCGTTACAACACTCCACCACTACGAGAGGATCTCGTCCCGAGATCTAGGATGGCACCGGAGGGAAAAGGAAAAGGAAGATAAGAGGTAAAGTAAGTTGCTTCTTTGACAAACGAATGAAACCAAAGAACCTTGAGAGGTTGAACAAAATGAAAGAAAGAAAACAATGAAGATGAAGAAAGTTGAAAACACCCTGTTAGAAAAAAGGAACAAGGGATACGACGAAAACCAAGAGGTTTAGTGATAAGATAGATACTGAAACCACTCTGGTCAAAACTAGATAGACAAAGAATAAGATTGATAAAATTTGGGCAGCACTCCGACTGCAAATGGAAGGAATTGAACATGAACTTTACAAGATGAGAGGATACTTGATGAGATCAACAAGACACTACCTCCGAAACTATTGACAGAATTGCACAAGGGGTAAGAAAGATTTCAGACAGCTCTCCGGTTGAGGAAAGAGGCAAAACCTGATAAGATGAGAAAACTTGAATGGATGATACAACACTCCGGTTAAATGGATAATGCAAGAAAAGAACATGATCTTTACAAAACGAGGTGATTGGTGAAGAGAGCAACATCACAATGCCTCCGGAAACAATGCATGATAGATAGAAAGTTGGAATGAATAGAACGAAGAATGAAACCAACATCTCCCACCATAAATGAATTTGAAAGAGCATCCTTACGAAGTAGGATTGAACGGAGTTGTTTGAAAAACAACAACGGTAAGGATAAGCTTGTAGTGGGCTTATGAAAACATCTCAAAAATTATGAGGTGAGCTTCTGCCACCAACGGAAACAATTGATTGGATTGAGAGCAACACGGAGATGAAAACTTCTTTCCTTGAGAGGATAGGAGGAAAACTTGGATCATTGATAAGCACCACAAATAGCAACATTCCTTCGGAAAGGCTTTAGGTGAAATCTAAACCAAGATAACACCAACGAATAAATTGTTGGGTTGAAAAGATCTCGTGAACGAAGAAAAATGATGGATTTAAATATCTCATTCCCCGACAACTTGTGAATCAAGAAACACGAAGGGAAATTGTCAAGAATGACATAACACCATCTCAAGAGATAAGGTAGAAAGAATTGCACTTTTGAATGCAAGATGAAGAATGCTTGAACTCCTCAAAACAAAACATGTGTTGGAGCCATGTTTATATTGAAGTATGGCTTGACGGATATTAACTCCGCGAGAAATCTTGATGAACAATTGAAGAATGAAACGAATCCTTGATGAACCATCATGTATAGCCTCCATGAAGAACTCGTAAGAAAAGGATGATAAAAGAAAGAGAAGTTGCAAATACAAGGTGAAGCCTTGCGGTGATAAGATGAAGCTTTGAAATGATATAGCCGAGAAGAACTTGGAACTCCGGAAAGAAAAGATGAAGCAAATGAAATCAAGAATTTTGATGAACCTCCAAAATAAGGAATTGAATTTACTCGATGAAACAAGAATAAGAATTACATTATGCTGATCCTTCACCAATTAAATTGATGACAAGCAATGGATTAGGCATACTACTTATTCTCGTAGAAAGTATTAAGATAGATATGGCGCAAACTTGGGAAGGTCTTCAACGAACCACGGTAGGATTGGAAAGAACGAATGAGTCTATATGATAACGAAGGAAGAGAACTCTTGAACAAACCACCATAAGAATTGAAAATGAAAGTAGCAAAGGCACAATTCACCGGAAGAATTGGAAACGAATAAAGATGCTTGACAAAATTTAGATACATTAGAACGAAGAGATCATGAACTGATTAGAGGAAATTTCGACGATGCACCGGTGAGATTTGGAAAACCAGAGTTGAACGCTTGAATGAATAATTCTGAGATGATGGGCTCCGAAGAATCAAACTGAAAAGACTCCTGAAATGCTCCGGTGGGTTAAAAGAATTCTCACAATCAAAACAATTATGAGGATGGCACGAAGCTAGAACCATGAATCTTGAAGAGAAAGAAGCGAGATTTAAGAGAAACTCTTCTTCGGTCTTCAAAATTCGAGAATGACGACGAGAAACACCATGAATTATTGAATCACTCCGGAATGAAAATTAGGAAGGTTGAACCAACAATGAAAATAATTTGGAAGATCTTGGAGAAAACCAAGGCTGATGATAATTCCTTCTTACGTCAAACTTTGCAAAGAATTTGGGAATAGCTCCAGGAAAATAAAAGAGTCAGGTAAGATCCTCGAAAAGACACGTGGGTTAGGGCCCACTCAAAAGAACCACCGTTGAACAAATGTTTGAAATAGATATTGCACCGGTAGAGTTAAATGGCTTGAATGAGATAGCATCCTCAAAAGAACTTGAGTGAATTGAGAATGGAAACTAGAATCTTCCGAGATATCTTCAACACTCCTAACAATTGAATAGCGAGAAGTGGATGATTAAGAGATGCACCGATGTGAGAAAGCATTTGAAATGATGAAAAGAATACGATCAACACCGAAAACTTGGCTTGAGTCCACCGGAGAAGAAAATTAGAATGGAACAATGATAAGGTTAAAGCTTCCTTAGCGTCTTCATGAGAAATCACCGGATAAAACATTAAAGGAAAAGAATGAAGAAACTTCACAGCAGTAAAATGGATGCTTGATTAGGAAATTTGAGTCCTTGAAGAAAAAGGGTGGGAGGGTGGGAAAACAAAGGCAACTTGGGTCGGATGAAACGCACACCGTTGAGAGAAAAAAAAAACTTAGAATTGATCTTGCGAATGTTGCAATGATCGGATTTACTTGAAGAGAAGCACGCCGGTTGAGAAAAGAATTGACATGACAAGCTCAGTGATCAAGAAGGATTAGTATTCACATAGCAATATGATAACACCGCTTAGGAAAGGTATGGAATCAACACTTGGCTTCGAAGCAACTCGAATACCACAACTGAAAACAAAAGATTGGCTTCTAGAATGAGCGGAACAAACACATGATAGAGATTTCGCCCAAAGTGTTCGTGGTGGGGCCCACACGGCACGACGATAGCGGACGTCACGAATGACTAACAAGACGCCCCGAATCAGCATAGCCAAGGATTCTTTAAGACGCCTCGCGACCAATCAGAATCGACCGTGAATGGGCGGACCACTAAACTTTGAACCCCAATCTCAAATCATACATCCGTCGGAAAGAATATCCCGTAAGCTACTAGAATTCCCACCTATAAATTCCCGAAACTTTACGGTTATGCAATCTGGTGTTGGGGATACAGGGACACAAAATATATCACCCAAACTAACAATACCTAGATCCACCAGTATCCATCCGTCAACACATAACCAAGAAATCCTCGAAATCGTGTACCTCGACCTTCGAAAAAACATCCGTTATACAAGTCATGGCAATACTCCCGCACTCGCCACAGTACTGGGCTATCAGGGTTATCTCACCAACAACTGCACAAAAGAGATTTCGATGTCGGCAAAAACTCAGGTATTCCAGAACTGCAACGATAAAATTGTGACGACAACACCTCGGAGCTCAACTCCCCGGGACACTGCCACAACCCCTAAATGTCGGAGGCACCAAGAACAATGTTCTCGCCACAAAACCATCTAACGATTCCAAGATACCCGCGTGATCCTAAAATTTTTTAGTGAAATTTGAGGAGAGAAAAGTCAAAACTCTACGTCGGGATACCTCACCAGAGCGATTTAAGGACCGAGGAGTGAAAAGAATCCTACTCTCCGATATATATAATCCTAAGACTCAAATCATTTTCCATTCTAGACTCAACAACGCCAACAAACAATCAAGTAGGGGCTCCTAAGTCGGGAAGGCTCGATTACCAACTTGTCACGCCTCGATGCGGCTATATCTCCCACGTGTCGAAGCACGACTTAGAGGCATAACCGCATTGAAAGCAATGTCGCAAGTGAGGTAATCTTCACACAACCCATGTAATACATAAGGGAAAAGAGATACATAGTTGGCTTACAATCGCCACGTCACACAATACATGAGTAAAACATTACATCATACAGATACAATCAAGGTCCGACTACGGAACCAAAATAAAAGAAGACTACCCCAAATGCTACAGATCCCCGATCGTCCCAACTGGCTCCACTCTTGATCAACTGAAACGAAACAACTCAAAGAACAAGATCTTCATCGAGCTCCTCCTTGAGCTCGGGTCCATCACCTGCACGGTTCATCGGCACCTGCAAACTAGTTTTGGGAAGTATCTGTGAGTCACGGGGACTCAGCAATCTCACGCCCGCGAGATCAAGACTATTTAAGCTTAAAGGTAGGACAAAGTAGTGAGGTGGAGCTGCAGCAAGCGACTAGCATATATGGTGGCTAACATACGCAAAAGAGAGCGAGAAGAGGAGGCAAAGCACGGTCGAACAACTATGATCAAGAAGTGATCCTGAAACTACTTACGTCAAGCATAACTCCAACATCGTGTTCACTTCCCGGACTCACGAGAAGAGACCATCACGGTTACACACGCCGTTGGTGTATTTTAATTAAGATCAACTTCGGTTTTCTACAACCGGACATTAACAAATTCCCATCTGCCACATAACCGCGGCACGGCTTTCGAAAGTTCAAACCTGCAGGGGTGTCCCAACTTAGCCCATGATAAGCTCTCGCGATCAACGAAGGAATAGACCTTCTCCCGGGAAGCCCGATCAGTCTCGGAATCCGGCTACAAGACATTTCACGGCAATAAAACAAGTCCAGCAAAACCGCCCGATGCGCCGACAATCCCGATAGGAGCTGCACATATCTCGCTCTCGTGGCAACACCGGATGAGACTAGCTACGAGTAAAACCAAACCTCGGGTTGCCTCAAGGTGGCCCCTCAGTAGCGGTTCGGGCCAAGACTTAGAGAAGCACCGGTCCGGGGGCTAAATAAAGATGACCCTCGAGAGAGCGACTCCCAAGGGAAAAGTAGGTGGTGGTGAGGCAAATGGTAAAACCAATGTTGGGCCTTCTTTGGAAAAGTCTTATTCAAAGCGAACCGTCAAGGGGGTCCCATAAATCACCCGACCGCGTTAGGGACGCAAAATTCGGGAACATAATACCGATATGACGGAAACTAGGGCGGCAAGAGTGGAACAAAACACTGCATAAGGCCGAGCCTTCCACCCTTTACCAAGTATATAGATGCATTAATTAAAATAAGATATAATGTGATATCCCAACAAGTAAACACGTTCCCACAAGGAACAACATCTCCGTGTTCCAACAAGGAACAAACTTCATCTTCACCTGCAACTAACAACGCTATAAGAGGGCTGAGCAAAGCGGTAACATAGCCAAACAACGGTTTGCTAGGAAAGGATGGTTAGGGGCTTGACATGGCAACATGGGAGGCATGATATAGCAAGTGGTAGGCATCGTAGCATAGGCATAGCAAAAGAGCGAGCATCTAGCAAGCAAAGATAGAAGTGATTTCGAGGGTATGGTCATCTTGCCTGAAATCCCGCAAGGAAGAAGAACGAGTCCATGAAGAAGACAAAAGGACGAAGTCGAACGAATCCTCACAACTCCTAACGGAACCAAGCTAACGAGAGAAGCAAACCGGAAAGAAGCAAACAACATAGTAAACACACAATCATAAACATGGCATGATGCACAAACAAATATGATGCATGTCCGGTTTAATGAGGCATGGCATGGCAATATGCACAAACAACACTACAGGTTAAGTGGAGCTCAATATGCAACGAGTTGCATATTGACGTAAACACCACAACACTTATTTAGTTTGATCTCGGTTAGGTACACAACAATATTAAATGTTGTTAAACATGGCAAGAGGTGGAGCATAATTAAACTAGCTATTTAGGCAAGTTTAAATGAGGCCGGAAATAAGAAACAACAATTAGGAAAATCCCCATAAGCAATATTTTAGATTCGGTACTGTTCTGCCCTAAACACAATTTTAGAGTTGTTAAACAGCAACATAAAGTGGACCATGATAATCTAGGCATTTTTCCACCCCATTTACATATAAAGAACATTTAATTCCGAAGTTACGGTTATTTAGTTATGAAATAAATCATTTTAGCATGGCATATTAGCAAATTAATGCAAACATCAATTTAAACATTTTTTAACATAGATGAAAGTGGCATATTATTAATCTACACAATTTTCTGAGCATAATACATATAAGGTTTGTTTAAATCCGATGCACGGTTAATTAATTATTACATGCATGAACTTGAGGGGCAATCTGTAAATATGCAGTTTCTGGATAATTAGCAAAAATCGCAAGACGGAAAAAAATGCAACAGGCCGAATCCGGCTAGCCCAACAGTGCACAGGGGGCTCGGGGAGGCAGCTCACCATGGCCTTGGCCCGGTCGGTGAGGAAGGAGGCCGGAGGGTGGCGGACCGGACTGGGCCGAGGGAGGCCCACGCGGGTGCGGGGTTGGGCCACGAGGCCCACGTACGGGCCGGGCGCCGTTTCTCCTCCACGATCCAGAGGGGTCGAGGGAAGCAGGGGCGGCGCGCCTGCTGGAGTGGAAGGCGGCGGCGCCGGTCGCCGGAAGGAGGTCGGGCGGCGGAATCGGCAGATCCGACCGCCGGCGCCGGATCCGCAACGACGACGGTGGGCGGAGCTTCGGGAGGCACGGGTTCACACCATGGCGACCTGCGAGGCAGAGAGAGAGACGGAGGAGAAGTTAGAGAGAGATTCGGGAGAAGGAAAGAGGGTGCGGGGTCGCCGAACTCATCTCCCATGAGGGCGGCGGCAGATGGCTTCGGCCAGAGGGCGGCGGCGAAGGCCTCCGATCCCATCGGGATCGAGCGGAGGGCGCGAGAGGTGGGAGGAGCGGGCGGTTTTGCTGGCTGCAGGGCGTCGGGCCCGAGCCTGCCCGGGCGGGCTGCGGATGGCCTGGCCGGGCCGCGCGGCGGGCGCGGGGGAGGACGTGGCGACGCCCGGTTGGAGGGGAGCGGCGGCTGGTGGCGGCGCAGCCACTAGGGGCTTGCCAAGTGGCGAGAGGAGGCTGGGGAGGCGCCGGATTTGAAGGGGAAAGGCGGCGGAGCGGCCCCCGAGGTGGGAGGAGGCGGCTGCGGGTTGGGTGGCGCGGAAAAAGAGGAGGAGGGGGGTTAAGGTTGCCCAAAATGGAGATGTGGTGTCCATTTATAGCAGGGATGGCTAGGGTTTGGTTTTTGGGGGGTTTTTGGAGCCCTCCGATCTCGATCGGGCGGTTCCGGACGCGAGGGGGGGGGTTAGGTGGGCTGCAGGTTGGGTTGTGACGAGAGGGTCTGGACCGAGGGGAGAAATAGAAATGCAGCCCGGCAAGAATCGCTTCCGGAGACCGAAAACGTCCGGACGAAGGTACCGCAATGGTACCGCTTATGTTTAACGGTTGGGCTATCAAACGGACTCGAATGACGAAAACTTGGCAGGCGGCCTGTCTACACTATAATAAGACCGCATGACAAGTTGCAACCCATTCCGAGAACATTATTATGCCACTTATAAAATAATATTTCGGAGGTGCAAGGGCGCGCTTGAGTGTATCGGGCTCGGAACCGACAACGGAGAGAACTGACGGAACACGACCGGATGCAAGTTTTGAAAAACATGCGGATGAAATGCTGATGATGCCATGAGACTAGATGCATAACAAGAACAAAATGCAAAACAACAGACAAAAACCCAACCACGAAGGAAAAAATAAATCACATCTCCGGAAAGGGCAAGAGTCGGAGTTACGAATATGGAAAGTTGTATCCGGGGCGTTACACCTGGCTTCCTCCTTCGCCATCTCCTTCTTGAACACCACTTGCCTGGCTTCCTCAGCGGGCGGCAGCGAGTTCCACAGGCAAAGATTGTACTGGCCCCAAAACCAATCCAAAGTTGGGGGTCCGGCGCAACCTCGTCCGGCGGCGCGTAGGGGTCCTCGTCGCTGCAATTCGAGTGAGCATCCTCGGGGGGTGGCGACTCCTCGTCGGTGCGTGGGCAGACCGGCGGTGCCACGGCAGAGACTAGAGAGAGAGAGAGAGAGAGAAAGAGAGAGAGAGAGAGAGAGAGGGCGAGCGAGGGGAGGATGTAGATGAGAATGCAGGCGGGACGAGGTGAGCAAGGTAGTATTTATTGGTGGCTGGAATCTAGATTGACGGGGACAGTACACATGCCGGTCGCCAGAATTTACGAGTACTGTAGTTTGAATTACACATGATTCCCGCAGCAAAATATGTGTGTGAACATAATAGCTGACGGTTTCCAATATAGAACTGTATCTGATTAATGATCCCCTCCACTCACCTACCAAGCCGTGCCAATCGTGTGGGGCCCGTTGTCTTGCCAGATCTTTACATTTTCTTTTTTGAACACCAGATATTTACATCATCTAATGATTTTTTAACTCGCACACAAGTACACAAAAATATGATTTTTCAAACCGTTATGGTTAGGCATTGCATGTAGATGTAGTTCAAATTTGAATTACGGTCATTAAATGGCTAGAAAATCATTTAAATGTCTTTAAAAGGTCAAATGACCCCTGAAATTTTCCAAATTTTCACATGCAAGTTGTATTAGTGCACGTTAAACATAGAAAAAAGTTTGAAGGCCGTAAGAGGAAGCTATCTCCCGTTCGTCATCAAACATGCATTGTTCCCTCTCGGAACCACAAACCTTCTAGTGAGTTGCTCCGGTTTGTGAGGGGTGTGTGTCCAAACTTTCGTCAAACAGGCCAATTTTTTTACCACATCATCTTGGTAGCATGACATTAAATCAAGCAAGGTTTCATGTTTTTCTGATCTTTTTTATTTTTTTGGAATTAAAATGCCATGGCACTCCATGCATGTTCCCATGCCGTGAGACCAATATGTTTAAAAATTCCTTCTAATTTACTGCAGATGGAATTAACTCGCACACAAGTACACAAATATGATTTTTCAAACCGTTATGGTTAGGCGTTGCATGTAGATCTAGTTCAAATTTGAATTATGGTCATTAAATGGCTAGAAAACCACTTAAATGTCTTTAAAAGGTCAAATGACACCGTTAATTTTCCAAAATTTCATGTTACAGTTGTAGTAGTGCATGTTAGACATAGAAAAAATTGAAGGCCGTAAGAGGAAGCTATCTCCAGTTCGTCATCAAACATGCATTGTTCCCTCTCGGAACCACAAGCCTTCTAGTGAGTTGCTCCAGTTTGTGAGGGGTGTGTGTCCAAACTTCCATCAAACATGACAATTTTTTTACCACATCATCTTTGTGGCATGACATTAAACCAAGCAAGGTTTCATGTTTTTCTGATCATTTTTTAATTTTTTGGAGTTAAAATGCCATGGCACTCCATGCATGTGCCCATGCCGTGAGACCAATATGTTTGAAAATACCTTCTAATTTACTGCAGATGGAATTAACTCGCACACAAGTACACAAATATGATTTTTCTAACCGTTAAGGTTAGGCGTTGCATGTAGATGTAGTTCAAATTTGAATTACGGTCATTAAATGGCTAGAAAATCACTTAAATGTCTTTAAAAGGTCAAATGACCCTACAGTTTTCCAAAATTTCACATTACAGTTGTACTAGTGCACGTTAGACATAGGAAAAAATTGAAGGCCGTAAGAGGAAGCTATCTCCCGTTCGTCATAAAACATGCATTGTTCCCTCTCGGAACCACGAGTGAGTTGCTCCATTTTGTGAGGGGTGTGTGTCCAAACTTTTGTTAAACATGCTAATTTTTTTACCACATCATCTTGGTGGCATGACATTAAATAAAGCAAGGTTTCATATTTTTCTGATCATTTTTTAATTTTTTGGAATTAAAATGCCATGGCACTCCCTGCATGTACCCATGCCATGAGACCAATATGTTTGAAAATTCCTTCTAATTTACTAAACATGGAATTAACTTGCACACAAGCACAAATATATGATTTCTCAAACCGTATGGTTAGGCGTTGCATGTAGATGTAGTTCAAATTTGAATTACGGTCATTAAATGGCTAAAAAATCACTTAAATGTCTTTAAAGGTCAAATGACCCTTAGAATTTTCCAAAATTTCACATTACAGTTGTAATAGTGCACGCTAGACGTAGAAAAAAGTTGAAGGCCGTAAGAGGAAGCTATCTCCCGTTCGTCATCAAACATGCATTGTTCCCTCTCGGAACCACGAGCCTTCTAGTGAGTTGCTACGGTTTGCGAGGGGTGTGTGTCCAAACTTTCGTGAAACATGCCAATTTTTTTACCACATCATCTTGGTGCCATGACATTACATCAAGCAAGGTTTCATGTGTTCCTGATATTTTTTTAAATTTTTTTGGAATTAAAATGCCATGTCACACTGGTGCGCGTCGGTCCTAAACAAACGATTTTTTTACCCCTTTCCGCGACGGCATTTGGAACCGTCGCCAAGTGAGTGTGGGCGATAGGGGGGTCCTTCCCACACGACCCAGAAACCATCGGGGATATGCCCTCCTGGCACATACGTTTGGCAAAATGAGTTCGTGTGCGACCTGTGAGCACTCAAATACGAAAATACATAAAGTAGAGCTAAAATACAATTATATGGCGAAATTGTTTCCGGTCGCAAGTACATCCCACACAGTCAGTCCCCGCTAAACATTTCCGTTCGTATGCACACCGCACATAGTCGCTCCAAGGAAAACGTTTCCGTTCACAGGTACATCACACACAATTTTTCCCGTTAAATCGTTTGCGTTATTGAATGTAACACACACGGTCTGTAGAAGAAACTGTGTGGCAAAGGTTGTCCATGACACACAGTTTTTATGTGGTAAACATTTTCGCAAGGTGGCCTAACGCAAACATTTTTCAAGATAAAGTCGTGTGTGATTGTTCATTGATCCAACATGGTTTATTCCTAGAAACTACGTGCGTTGCCTGAGGTCATCGCCCACGGTATTTTTCAACAACCGTTTGCAATATTAAAACCCAATTAGCAGGATAAGTCACCATTTGCAGGCTAATTGCACTATTATTAATAATACATTTATAATGTAATTGACATTCATATTAAGCACACAATATATTTCATTTCCATATTAAGGAAGCAGAATTTTATAATTGAAATACATCAGAGTACAACATGATATAGCTTCAGCACTCAGCTACCCCATTACACAACTGCACCAGCAGCAAGTTCCACATGCAACATGTAGAACCTTCCGAAATTAGCATCATAGACGGTATATAGACAGATGCATCTCACCTAGAAAACTGCTGAAGCGGAAGGCGAATATTGAGCCTTCATTCATGTTGAAGATCTGTGCAACTTTAGGCCAGTGCCTGTGGATGATTGACCGTCCGTCCTTTGACCTCTTCAGGAACACTTCAATATTGAACCGTGGGTGTTGTATGAAAACCTTGCTCGCCTCCTGACCATAGAGGTAGTTTGAGAGGTAATCATCAGTGAACTGCTTTGGAAAGGCCTGAAAACAAGAATGTGCATAAATATCTTCTCTATATTGGAAATGGGGCAAAGGAATAAAAAAGGCAAGGTATAATAGTTAGTACCATCTTGTAGTGAACTGATGTCTTCTTCATTGTGCAGACAAAGATCTTGTTGTTTTTTGTCTCTAATTTCTTTATCCTAACAATCTTTCTGAGTTTCTTGATTTAATTGATATTCATGGACAACTCATTTCCCCATATGCAAAAAGGGTCGAAAAGTGGGTCAAAACCTCTGACAGCAGGACCTACATGTGCAATACCAAATTATTAAAAACCAAAATATTAGAATGGTTCCTGAAATTGCACAATAAGGTGCTATTAGACAACGGACCATGCACGTGCTAACCTCGATTGTAAACCTCAGTGCTTCCCATTGTTTCCCTGCAACACATATAAGGTAGTTAGTCATCAGGTTAAGTAAGGGTTCACATGCTATCAGTAAAATATGTTGATGAAAAATAAGCACATTGCAGAATCATCAGATTAATTGAAGCCACATAGAAAACCCGTTTACCCAAACCAAGCGTGATTAAGAACTAGGAAATATAGCACTTGCATATGTTTATCATGTATTAAGTGCAGCCAAATTCAATTTTTTCCTCACATGCACAACAATACAAAATTCTACCCACGACAATTGGACATCGCATTGCAGAATTGAACCAAACAGTTAACTAAACACCACAACAAATGAACCAAACATTAACTGAGCACCACATTGCACAATATAACATACTCCTAATAGAAGATGAGACAGTTAACTACAGGCAATTGTAGCAATTGTATTTGTTTCTCATGTACTCCCTCCGTTCCAAAATAGATGACCCAACTTTGTACTAAATTTTGTACAAAGTTGAGTCATCTATTTTGGAACGGAGGGAGTATTTACTACAGCCAAATTCAATTTATTCCTCACATGGTATACAATAATAGAATGCACCCACAATTTTGTAAAGATAAATTCGATTTATTTCTCACATGGAAGACAATACAAAATTGCAACCTGAAGAATTGAACATCACATTTGCAGAATTGAACCAAACAGTTAACTGAAGACGACAACTAATTAACAACACAGTTAATAAGTGAGTACCACACAACATGACATATAGAACATATACACTAGAGCAACAAATTGCATGGTGAAATTAGATAGCACAATTCACTAGATTTTGTGAAGGAAAGGTAGTAGCAGCACACGCAACGGGTAAACCGAGCATGCTTAACCGGCGTAGCTAGCAATTGGCAAGGTGCTCCTCCGAGATCTAGGCATCAGCATGAATGGCAGCCATCGCGACCTCATCGGCGCGTGCGGCCGCGATTTGCTTCTCCGCTCCCAAATGCTCCTTGAGGTCCTGGCTATACGGCGTGCACCATGGCTTAGGCCAGCGCTTATTTGGTGGAGGGGTCGGTGATTTGGGTGGAAGGTGTCGCGCTCGCGCTGGCGGTCGGGGCATGTGGGATGTGGAAGGAGGAGGAGGATGGGGGTCGGGTGTGGATTACCTGCCTGGATAGAGGAGGCCGAGCAGCGTGAAGGAGGGTCACCGGCGAGGAGGCGGCAGCGCTACAAGCAAGGAGTGAAGGTTTCAACTTGGAAAGGAAGGCGGAAAGAGGGAAAATGTGGATTTTGGTAAGGGGGAGGGGCGGGGAGGTACATATTTCCGTGGAAGCCGAAAATTTGGAATCGCTTCAGCCAAAAAACTGGCGCGCAAAGTGTCATCAGACACGGTCCCATATTTAGAACTGTGTACGATATGTGGACATCACAAACGATTCAGATAGCTTAACCCGTGTGAGATGAGTTTGAACGTCAAAAGTTTTGGTTCGAATTTCAATGGTTACAGTGGTCATCCACGTCAATGCATAATTTGGGTACACAAAGGAGACTACATCACACCCACACTTCTTAATCGAGCAAGTTCAACAATTAAATAGGGCTAGCTGACCTAAACATTACTCTTAGAAATTAAACACCAGCGCTCTTAATTAAACGAAACATAGAGTACTACTATGGCTGGTGCTCGTCGATCTCCGCCGCCGCCTCCATGTCCAGCTTGCGCCCAACGGTCTCCTGGGCAAGGGGCTCCATGGCATCCATCACACCATACTCGTCAAGCATCTCGCCATCCGTGTCCGCCATCTCTTTGGAAAAGGCCGCCATGAGCTGGGCGTGGGCGGATGCGATTTGGGCTTGGATGTGCTCCGTCGTCGCAAGGTATGTGGCGGAGGAACAGACGGCTGCTCGAACGCTCTCGGCGATTGCCAGCTCTTCAGCCGTGGGTTGCCGACCGTTGTCGGAGAAGCTTCGTTCGATTTGTGCGGTGACCGCCAGGAGCTAGGCGTGGGCGGCCTCGACATGGTTGTGGGCGGCCTCCATCAGGGCTAACGCTGCCGCTGCGGAACGGACAGCTGCTGTGCTGCTCTCGCCAGTTGCTATCCCCGAGGCAGATGTTGCTGCCACCATTTGAGAAGCAACAACGACCGTTTGGGCTGCCTTTGCTACCCGGTCAGAAATTGCGGCCGTGCTCATGCACCTTGTTAGCACGCGCATGGCGGCTGCGGCCGCGCTCTCACCGGTGTGGGCCACCGAAGTTGCCCTCGCGACGCGGGTCCACATGCCAACCTTTCACCGGTGACGATTGAACATTGAAATGATATTTGGGGAGCGAGCTAGTGTGCTTGAGATGCCGGCTGTGGACTGTAGCCGACACACCTTCTCGCGTAAGCCATAGGCTACTATAGACCGACGGAGATCCAAGATATTTTGTACTACATCTCACACGGTTGCTGATAATAAACTGTGTGTGATCTACTTGATTTTTCATCTTGATTTGAATTACATACTAGGGTCACAGCGGCAATGGATGGTGTTTGAATTGCTAGACCTTTTATCTGGAGTGAACATGCAACTATATGTGTGCCGTAAAAGAATTGGAATTATTTAGGGTTCTTTTGAACATTTTATACATTAAATTGGTTTTCTAGGCATTTCAGGTGAACAATTCAAATTTTAACTACATGCACATGCTCCAATGCATATAAATTGGTTGAAAAATCAAATATGTGTCCTTGGGTGCATGCTTAGGTCCCATGCACGAAATGGGAATGAATTTCAAACACCAGGGCACCGCTGATTGCCGGCAAAACATTGAGATCCCTGGTTTTAAAATTCTAGTAAATCCAAAACTCGTCTATAATTCATGAAACTTGGCATGCTATCATGGAGTGGCGTCAACATGTTTTGGTACAAATTTTGTCCCATTTGGGGCAGGTTTGGGTATATGCTTCTCACAAACCGGAGCTTCTCACAACAAGCATGATGGTTTTCGGTAGGGAACGTTCCACCTGTGGACGAAATGATATCCATTGCCTCTTATTGCTTTCAATTTTTTTTCTTGTGTCAACATAGAACAACAGGAGTGTTGTGTGATTTTTTGTGAGTTTTCTCGTTTGGAATTTTTATGCATTAACTGAGTTTTAAATGCATTTTATGTGCATAATTCAAATCTAAACTACATGCACATGCTCCAGTGCATATAAATTGGTTGAAAAAAAAATATGTGTCCTTGGGTGCATGCTTAGGTCCCATGCAAGAAATGGGAATGAATTTCAAACACCAGGGCACCGTTGATTGCCGGCAAAACATTCAGATGCCTGGTTTTTAAATTTTAGTAAATCCAAAATTCTGTTAACCATTCACGTGATGCCACGTGTATTGGTTTTAATGGCCGTAGGAGGTGCCGTGCGGACATCTGCTTGACCTTGACTGAACGGGAGGCGTGCAAGCGTCCTCCGGTGCACAGGCTGACCGAGAGGCGTCCAAGCTGTCCTTGAGTGCGCAGGCTCACCGGGAAGCATGCGAGTTGTACGCTGCGTAGGCTCACTGGGAAGCGAGCCCTTTGACTTCCATGGCTGCCCGCCTTGCTCGCATCTTCTCCATTCATGGCGCCCAAGCCGAGTTTAATTCGCTTTTTAAATATAAAACACTCATCACAAATGTTTTAGTTTGAACACCCGTATGCAAACCGACAGTTTCCCCAGGAAGCCAAGAGAAAATGTGCCGAGCAGGATTTCTGCAACTCTTGATTGCAAACGTTTTAGATAGAACACCCGTATGCAAAGTGAGAGCAGCAAGAGGATTTGTGCATCCCTTCAACGCAAACGGTTGTTTTGGATGACCCGTGTGGAACCACGTACAAACAATTTGGTAAGATTTGTCAATCCTTGTAACACTGCGATTTGTAAAAATATGAAGCAAGAAATCACTACCAGTATCTAATTGTTGCAACTAAAATTCAGTAATTAAGCATAGATTTCATTCATAGATTAAGTAGCCATTCTTAATTTATACAAAGAGTTCAACTCGACAGCTGAACCGACCAAAGTTTTCCCCAATTGTTGCCAACCACGTACTAAAATAGCTAGTTCAATTATATACTAGCTAATTTTAAGTACGCCAGGCCGCCCACCACATCTATAGTCAGATGAACTGAACAAAATAGCCCCTAAATACTACTACTACTACTGCGGAGGGGCTTTGTACTACTTCCGGCTGCCTCTCCTCTGCCGACCGCACTCAGTAAGAGGCGGAGGAGGAGGAGCCTACCGACGAGTTGGGCAACTGCAATGCGGTGCTTGCCGCAAATGCAGTTTCAGCGACGCTCGCCTCGACCGCCCTCTGCCGCTCCAGATGACCCCTCTCGAAGCGGTGGTTCTCCTCGTAGATCTCCTAATTCCTCGCCTGTGAGGCGGCGTGTGCCGCTGCCACTGCAGCGGTAAGGCTCTTTGTGTGCTCGATGAGGCGCTCCTCCTCCTCCCGCAGGAACTCGCTGTAGCACGCAAGGTCGATGTCGCACGTGCGGGCATCCACCTCCGCCTCCCGCCTTCGGGGGGCGGTGGCGGAGTGGGTGATGACCCCAGCGGTCGATGGTGGGCTGGCGGCTACGGCGGCCGACGACAGGGTGGCGGCCACGACCACCACCTCCCGCCTTCGGGCCACAGTGGCGGAGTGGGTGACGGCCACAGTTGCCGGCAGTGGGGTGGTGGCCACGACGGCCATCTCCCGCCTTCGGGCCATGGCGGCGGAGCGGGCGATGGCCCTGGCTTTCGATGGTGGTGTGGCGGCAACGGCGGCCGGGAACAGCTACCGACGGGCACTGGCGGCGGAGCGTGTGGTGGGTGTTCCGCGCACACCCAGTAGGGACGCCACGCGCACTACACTACGCCGGGGACTGTGCCGCCGCCGCAGTGTAGCCTCCCAGCTGGAGCTGTCCTCTGATGACGGCAGAGTGGCTGAGCGACGACGATGGACCGGTGTCATTAGCGAATGTGGGAGAAGCAGATGAGATAAGCTACAGGATGGAGGGGAAAATGCAACGTAGGACTCGCCGGCTGTGAGGGTTTTTATAGCAGGCCGGTAAGCATTGTGATTTTGGGGAATTTCACCGAGTCGGGCGGGAAGCTTGCGCGGGAACCTGCGAGGTTGCGCGGGAACGGGCTCACCGACGATTCAATGGCGCCACCGTTTGGCATAAAGAATGCCCCCGCGCGCTACACAAGCTTGCGCTGTAACCGTCTGCGGCAACGGGGTGACAAGACGTGCAAGAGGAGGACGAAAGGCCACGTACACATACGGTTAATAAAATAACGTTTGCGATTTAATTAGCTACTATACCACCCTTCTGGTTTATAAGTATGATTTAACTAATAAAATATGAATGCATGTCGCCAAAGATTATATAGTTGGATTTGTATTTGAACATAGTTTCCAATTATATAATTTTTAAAACATGCATTAACATTTTGTTGGTTAAATTTGAGGGCAAAGTATGGCACGGAATATAAAGGAGACTATAGGCTAGACGGACGTGGTACTAGACGGCCGCTCTCTACGCAGTGACGCAACTGTTGTCCGGCTTGTAGGCGACCATTTGCTGCGTGTTCAACTGCTCCATGCGTGTGGTTGCTTGCGGTTCAGGCGGCCGCGGCGCGCTCTGCTCGCGTCCCGCCGCGCGCGCTCTGCTCTCGCGTCCCTCCGGGTGCTCTGCCCTCGTCCCTCCATGCGCGCTGCCAGTGTTTTGGGCCGGCGCACGATCACGCACGTTCGTGTGCAAGCGGTTGCGCCGGGCGCGGCGCGACGATGCAGTTACCCGCTGCAAAAACTGCCATGCGGACGCGCCGAGAGTCCACGCCGCCCAGCCCCCTTTTATTCCCGCAGCCATTTACCTTCATCTCTCGTCTCACACGTCACAATAAGCACACCCACGAGGACACATACAGAGAGGACATCCAGCGGTTTCAATGGCATTCCCCATGGCTCCAATGGCGCTCCCAGCGGCCGACGACGACAACGGCGGGCAGTTCACCACACATCACGTAGTGGAGACCCACGTGAGGGGAAGGCCCTCTCGGTGGTGTACACGAACGATCCGTTCTTGGTGGAGAGCTCCATCCAAACTATGGAGCAGTTCCTTGCCGAGGACAAGTACCGAGTGGTCGGCTTTGACCTCGAGTACACCATCGGTCGTCCCGGGCACGATCAGAAGGTTGCCGTCGCCCAGTTGTGCATGCGGCATGACGTCCTCGTCTACCACTTCCACCATGCCACAAGGCCTTGCGAGCGTTTCTCCAGGTTTATCAAGAGCTCCGACTACAGTTTTGCTGCGGTGGACACCACCGACGATCTAAAAGCGCTCAAGGTTTCGGACTTGAAATGCCCAAATCTTGTCAACATCCAGCACCAATACAAGGTCTGGGCACCGACAAAAGCAAACTGAACTCCCTGGTTGACCTCGCCTTGGCCATCATCGACCCCTACTACGCGAAGAGGAAGAAAGAGAGCAATAAGGACATGAACGCCTGGCACAGTGTGTGGCATAAGAGACTAGATGAACAACATGTCAATTACGCAGCCATGGACATGTACACAAGCTACGAGATGTACAAGTGGATCGTTGACATGAGGAACTGTCTTCTTCCTGACCCGGACGAGGGATCGAGCCACATAGCAGTGGCGGGAGCGTCACAAGAAGTAGATGACTAGATGATCGTTTCTCCTACTTTAGAGTGCATGCAATTGTTTATTGAGGTGTGTGCGAATGATCTGTATAGTCACTTATGTAATTGCATGTTTATTCCAGTTATATATATACATGTTATTCTACTGTAGACAGAACAATTCACACGGCTTATTAGCAGCGATCGTCTGTGTTATTACTGGCCTTCGCACACATTTCAGATTACGGACCTGTTTGCCGCGTATCACACACATCTTGTTTAGTTGGACCGTTTCCATTGTGTTGCCTAATCACACACAGTTCACCCCAGTGAATAGTATGTTGTATATCGCACACGCCTTCATCTGGCTGCCCGTTTCTTTTGTGCCTCCTCATCACAAACATTTCATTGAGCTGAACCATATGCCCTGCATCGCACATGCAACTAAGTCCTGAACCGCGTTTGATGCATCTGTCATCGCAAACTTTTGCACCTTTTTTGATGGTTTTTTTACACCACCGTTTGCGATTATGGCATCGCACACAGTTTCGTCGAAGGGTCTATGATCGTAGTGTCTCGTTTGGACCATCCTATAGTAGTGTCACTCCATGCATACATATGCATGTGTCCATGTCGTGAGACAAATATGTTTGAAAATTCCTTCTAATTTACTGCACACGGAATTAACTCGCACACAAGTACACAAATATGATTTTTCAAACCGTTATGGTTAGGCGTTGCATGTAGATGTAGTTCAAATTTGAATTACGGTCATTAAATGGCTAGAAAATCACTTAAATATCTTTAAAAGGTCAAATGACCCCTAGAATTTTCCAAAATTTCATATTACAGTTGTAGTAGTGCAGGTTACACGTAGAAAAAAATTGAAGGCCGTAAGAGGAAGCTATCTCCCGTTCTTCATCAAACATGCATTGTTCCCCCTCGGAACCACGAGCCTTCTAGTAAGTTGCTCCGGTTTGTGAGGGGTGTGTGTCCAAACTTCCGTTAAACATGCCAATTTTTTACCACATCATCTTGGTGGCATGACATTACATCAACCAAGTTTTCCTGTGTTTCTGATATTTTTTTAATTTTTTGGAATTAAAATGCCATGTCACTCCATGCATAATTGTGTCATAGCCGTTAGACCAGTATGTTTGAAAATTCCTTCCAATTTACCGCACATGGAATTAAATCGCACACAAGTACACAAAAGATGAATTTTCAAACAGTTATGGTTAGCTATTGCATGTACATGTAGTTCAAATTTCAATTATGGTCATTAAATGGCTAGAAAATCACTTAAATGTCTTAAAAGGTCAAATGACCCCTGAAATTTTCCAAAATTTGACATGACTGTTGTATTAGTACTACAAATTTTCTCATACATTTAAAACACCATCCGTCGCCACTTTACTCCAAATTCGTCTTTCACAGCTAGTAAAAAATATCTACAACATCATACACAGTTGTTTTCTAGGAACCGTTTGTGATGAAAATATCTGGGTCTATTTAAGTCTCCCTCCTTAAGCTTCGTCGGCTCGTCTGCTCTAGTGCCTGCAACCCCTCGAATCCACGAATCCCAATCCCCATTCCTGCACCCCCTTCTTGAAAAGATGATGCCGTGGAAACGCTTCGCGAAGGCCCACACGATGGTCGCGTCCCCCCCCCCCCCCGAGCGCCCCCGTCTGCGCCGAGAGCGCGGCCACCTACGCCGAGAGTGTCGTCGCATCTGCATTGAGCGCGGCCGCTTCTGCCTAGAGGGCATCTGCAATAGCCGACAAGGCAGCTACAGCAGCCGAGAGGGCTGCAGCAGCTGCTGCGGCGGCGGCTGCAAACACCGTGAGCGCTCGAGCTGCCGTCCGTGCCGCCAAAGTCGCCTTGGCCTGGGTCGAGGCCATCCACGCCAAGATCGAGGATTGATGTCTACTACACAACCTTCTTCTTGTAGACGTTGTTGGGCCTCCAAGTGCAGAGGTTTGTAGGACAGTAGCAAATTTCCCTCAAGTGGATGACCTAAGGTTTATCAATCCGTGGGAGGTGTAGGATGAAGATGGTCTCTCTCAAACAACCCAGCAACTGAATAACAAAGAGTCTCTTGTGTCCCTAACAAACCCAATACAATGGTAAATTGTATAGGTGCACTAGTTCGGCGAAGAGATGGTGATACAAGTGCAATATGGATGGTAGATATAGGTTTTTGTAATCTGAAAATATAAAAACAGCAAGGTAACTAATGATAAAAGTGAGCGTAAACGGTATTGCAATGATAGTAAACAAGGCCTAGGGTTCATACTTTCACTATCTCAACAATAATAACATAATTGGATCATATAACTATCCCTCAACATGCAACAAAGAGTCACTCCAAAGTCACTAATAGCGGAGAACAAACGAAGAGATTATGGTAGGGTACGAAACCACCTCAAAGTTATTCTTTCCAATCAATCCATTGGGCTATTCCTATAAGTGTCACAAACAGCCCTAGAGTTCGTACTAGAATAACACCTTAAGATACAAATCAACCAAAACCCTAATGGCACCTAGATACTCCAATGTCACCTCAAGTATCCGTGGGTATGATTATACGATATGCATCACACAATCTCAGATTCATCTATTCAACCAACACATAGAACCTCAAAGAGTGCCCCAAAGTTTCTACCGGAGAATCAAGACGAAAACGTGTGCCAACCCCTATGCATAGGTTCATGGGCGGAACCCGCAAGTTGATCACCAAAACATACATCAAGTGAATCACGTGATATTCCATTGTCACCACAGATACGCACGACAAGACATACATCACGTGTTCCCAAATCATTGAAGACTCAATCCGATAAGATTACTTAAAAGGGAAAACTCAATCCATTACAAGAGAGTAGAGGGGGAGAAGCAACATAAGATCCAACTGTAATAGCAAAGCTCACGATACATCAAGATCGTGCCAAATCAAGAACACGAGAGAGAGATCAAACACGTAGGTACTGGTACATACCCTCAGCCCCGAGGGTGAACTACCCCCTCCTAGTCATGGAGAGCGCCGAGATGATGAAGATGGCCACAGGTGAGGGTTCCCCCCTCCGGCAGGGTCCAGAACAGGGTCCCGATTGGTTTTTGGTGGCTACAGAGGCTTGCGGCGGCCTGAACTCCCGATCTATTCTCCATTCTGGAAGTTTTAGGGTACGTGGAGTTATATAGGCGGAAGAAGCACGTCAGGGGAGCCACGAGGGCCCCACGAGGCAGGGGGCGTGCCCTAGGGGGGTGGGCGCGCCCCCCACCCTCATGGCTTCCTCGTTCCTTCCTTGACGTGGGGTCCAAGTCCATCGGGTAGCTTTCCTTCTAAAAATAACTTCTCCAGTTGATTTCGTTCCGTTTCGACTTTGTTTGATATTTCTTTTCTTCGAAACACTGAAATAGGCAAAAAAAAACAGCAATTCTGGGCTGGGCCTCCGGTTAATAGTTTAGTCCCAAAATAATATAAAAGTTGATAATAAAGCCCAATATTGTCCAGAACAGTAGATAATATAGCATGGAGCAATCAAAAATTATAGATACGTTGGAGACGTATCAAGCATCCCCAAGCTTAATTCCTGCTCGTCCTCGAGTAGGTAAATGATAAAAAAGATAATTTTTGATGTGGAATGCTACTTGGCATAATTTCAATGTAATTTTTCTTAATTATGGTATGAATATTCAGATCCGAAAGATTCAAGACAAAAGTTCATATTGACATAAAAGTGATAATACTCCAAGCATACTAACTAAGCAATTATGTCTTCTCAAAATAACATGGCCAAAGAAAGTTATCCCTACAAAATCATATAGTCTGGCTATGCTCTATCTTCACCACACAAAGTATTTAAATCATGCACAACCCCGATGACAAGCCAAGCAATTGTTTCATACTTTTGACATTCTCAAAACTTTTTCAATCTTCACGCAATACATGAGCGTGAGCCATGGACATAACACTATATGTGGAATAGAATGGTGGTTGTGGAGAAGACAAAAAGGGAGAAGATAGTTTCACATCAACTAGGCGTATCAATGGGCTATGGAGATGCCCATCAATAGATATCAATGTGAGTGAGTAGGGATTGCCATGCAATGGATGCACTAGAGCTATAAGTATATGAAAGCTCGACAAAGGAAACTAAGTGGGTGTGCATCCAACTCGCTTGCTCACGAAGACCTAGGGCATTTTGAGGAAGCCCATCGTTGGAATATACAAGCCAAGTTCTATAATGAAAAATTCCCACTAGTATATGAAAGTGACAACATAGGAGACTCTCTATCATGAAGATCATGGTGCTACTTTGAAGCACAAGTGTGGTAAGACGATAGTAGCATTGTCCCTTCTCTTTTTTTCTCTAATTTTTTAATATTTTTTTTTATTTTTTTGGGCCCTTTCTCTCTTTTTTTATGACCTCTTTTTTTCTCGCTTTTTTATTTATTTATTTTTCGTCCGGAGTCTCATCCCGACTTGTGGGGGAATCATTGTCTCCATCATCCTTTCCTCACTGGGACAATGCTCTAATAATGATGATCATCACACTTTTATTTACTTACAACTCAAGAATTACAACTCGATACTTAGAACAAAATATGATTCTATGTGTATGCCTCCGGGTGTATCGGATATGCAATGATTCATGAGTGACATGTATGAAAGAATTATGAATGGTGGCTTTGCCACAAATACGATGTCAACTACATGATCATGCTAAGCAATATGACAATGATGGAGTGTGTCATAATAAACGGAATGGTGGAAAGTTGCATGGCAATATATCTCAGAATGGCTATGGAAATGCCATAATAGGTAGGTATGGTGGCTGTTTTGAGGAAGGTATATGGTGGGTATATGATACCGGCGAAAAGTGTGCGGTAATAGAAAGGCTAGCAATGGTGGAAGGATGAGAGTGCGTATAATCCATGGACTCAACATTAGTCATAAAGAACTCACATACTTATTGCAAAAATATACATGTTATCAAAGCAAAGTATTACGCGCATGCTCCTAGTGGGATAGATTGGTAGGAAAATACCATCGCTCGTCCCCGACCGCCACACATAAGGAAGACAATCAATAAATAAATTATGCTCCGACTTCATCACATAACGGTTCACCATAATGCATGCTACGGGAATCACAAACTTTAACACAAGTATTTCTCAAATTCACAACTACTCAACTAGCATGACTCTAATATCACCATCTTCATATCTCAAAACAATTATCAAGCATAAAACTTCTCATATTATTCAACACACTCAAAAGAAAGTTTTACAAATCTTGAATACCAAGCATATTAGGATTATTTAAGAAAATTACCATGCTATTTAAGACTCTAAAAATAATATAAGTGAAGCGTGAGATTTCATCTCTTTCTTCAAAATAAAACCACCAGTGTGCTCTAAAAGATATAAGTGAAGCACTAGAGCGAATAACAAACTACTCCAAAAGATATAAGTGAAGATCAATGAGTAGTCGAATAATTATGTAACTATGTGAAGACTCTCTAACATTTAAGAATTTCAGATCTTGATACTTTATTCAAACAGCAAGCAAAGCTAAATAAAATGACGCTCCAAGCAAAACACATATCATGTGGTGAATAAAAATATAGCTCCAAGTAAAGTTACCGATGAACAAAGACGAAAGAGGGGATGCCACCCGGGGCATCCCCAAGCTTAGGATTTTGGTTTTCCTTGAATATTACCTTGGGGTTCCTTGGGTATTCCCAAGCTTAGGCTCTTTCCACTCCTTATTCCATAGTCCATCGAATCTTTACCCCAAACTTGAAAACTTCACAACACAAAACTTAACAGAAAACTCGTAAGCTCTGTTAGCGAAAGAAAACAAAAAACCACTTCAAGGTACTGTAATGAACTCATTCTTTATTTATATTGGTGTTAAACCTACTGTATTCCAACTTCTCTATGGTTTTTAAACTATTTTACTAGCCATAGAGTCATCAAAATAAGCAAACAACACAATGAAAACAGAATCTGTCAAAAACAGAACAGTCTGTAGTAATCTGTAACTAACGCAAACTTATGTAACTCCAAAAATTCTAAAATAAAATGGTAGACCTGGAGGGATTTTTCTAGTAATCATATGCAAAAATAATCAACTAAATATCACTTTCCAGTAAAACGTTCTAGCTAATCTCGTGAGCACTAAAGTTTCTGTTTTTTACAGCATGATCATAAAGACTTCACCCAAGTCTTCCCAAAGGTTCTACTTGGCACAAACACTAATTAAAACACAAAACCACATCTAAACAGAAGCTAGATGGAATATTTATTACTAAACAGAACCAAAAAGTAAGAAACTAAAATAAAATTGGGTTCCCTCCCAACAAGCGCTAACGTTTAACGCCCCTAGCTAGGCATGATGATTTCAATGATGCTCACATAAAAGATAAGAATTGAAACATAAAAAGAGCATCATGAAGAATATTACTAGGACATTTAAGTCTAACCCACTTCCTATGCATAGGGATTTTGTGATCAAACAACTTATGGGAACAATAATCAACTAGCATAGGAAGGCAAAATAAGCATAACTTCAAAACTTTAAGCACATAGGGAGGAAACTTGATATTATTGCAATTCCTACAAGAATATATTCCTCCCTCATAATAATTTTCAGTAGCATCATGAATGAATTCAACAATATAACCAGCACCTAAAGCATTCGTTTCATGATCCACTTGCATAGAAATTTTACTACTCTCCACATAAGAAAATTTATTCTCATCAACAATAGTGGGAGCAAACTCAACAAAATAACTATCATGTGATTGAAAATTAAGATCAAGATGACAAGTTTCATGGTTATCATTATTCTTTAAAGCATACGTGTCATCACAATAATCATCATAGATAGGAGGCATGCTTTCATCATAGTAAATTTGCTCATCAAAACT
This sequence comes from Aegilops bicornis, assembly GCA_021605145.1. NCBI lineage: Eukaryota > Viridiplantae > Streptophyta > Magnoliopsida > Poales > Poaceae > Aegilops > Aegilops bicornis. The sequence continues at coordinate 168,253,324 of CM038672.1, forward strand.
TGGCGGACAAAAAATATCATCTTCATCAAACATAGCATCCCCAAGCTTGTGGCTTTGCATATCGTTAGCATCATGGGTATTCAAAGAATTCATACTAACACATTTCAATCACGCTCATCATTCACATATTTTATGCCAAGCATTCTATGTAATTCTTCTTCTAGTACTTTGGCACAATTTTCCTTCCCATCATACTCACGGAAGATATTAAAAAGGTGAAGCGTATGAGACAAACTCAATTCCATTTCTTTGTAGTTTTCTTTTATAAACTAAACTAGTGATAAAACAAGAAACAAAAAGATTCGATTGCAAGATCTAAAGATATACCTTCAAGCACTCACCTCCCCGGCAACGGCGCTAGAAACTGCTTAATTGACGGGGTCTGAGTGCCGCTTACCTAGCCTCCCCGGCAACGGCGCTAGAAAAGAGCTTGATGTCTACTACACAACCTTCTTCTTGTAGACGTTGTTGGGCCTCCAAGTGCAGAGGTTTGTAGGACAGTAGCAAATTTCCCTCAAGTGGATGACCTAAGGTTTATCAATCCGTGGGAGGCGAGGGATGAAGATGGTCTCTCTCAAACAACCCCGCAACCAAATAACAAAGAGTCTCTTGTGTCCCCAACACACCCAATACAATGGTAAATTGTATAGGTGCACTAGTTCGGGCGAAGAGATGGTGATACAAGTGCAATATGGATGGTAGATATAGGTTTTTGTAATCTGAAAATATAAAAACAGCAAGGTAACTAATGATAAAAGTGAGCGTAAACGGTATTGCAATGATGGTAAACAAGGCCTAGGGTTCATACTTTCACTAGTGCAAGTTCTTTCAACAATAATAACATAATTGGATCATATAACTATCCCTCAACATGTAACAAAGAGTCACTCCAAAGTCACTAATAGCGGAGAACAAACGAAGAGATTATGGTAGGGTATGAAACCACCTCAAAGTTATTCTTTCCAATCAATCCGTTGGGTTATTCCTATAAGTGTCACAAACAGCCCTAGAGTCCGTACTAGAATAACACCTTAAGATACAAATCAACCAAAACCCTAATGTCACCTAGATACTCCAGTGTCACCTCAAGTATCCGTGGGTATGCCTATACGATATGCATCACACAATCTCAGATTCATCTATTCAACCAACACATAGAACCTCAAAGAGTGCCCCAAAGTTTCTACCGGAGAATCAAGACGAAAACGTGTGCCAACCCCTATGCATAGGTTCATGGGTGGAACCCGCAAGTTGATAACCAAAACATACATCAAGTGAATCACATGATATCCCATTGTCACCACAAATACGCACGGCAAGACATACATCAAGTGTTCTCAAATCATTAAAGACTCTATCCGATAAGATTACTTCAAAGGGAAAACTCAATCCATTACAAGAGAGTAGGGGGGGAGAAGCAACATAAGATCCAACTATAATAGCAAAGCTCGCGATACATCAAGATCGTGCCAAATCAAGAACACGAGAGAGAGAGAGAGAGAGATCAAACGCATAGCTATCGGGTACATACCCTCAGCCCCGAGGGTGAACTACTCCTCCTCGTCCACGGAGAGCGCCGGATAATGAATATGGCCACGGTGAGGTTCCCCCCTCCGTGCAGGTGCTTAACAGGTCCCGATTGGGTTTTGGTGGCTACATAGGCTTGCGGCTGTGGAACTCCCGATCTATTCTCCGTTCTGGAAGTTTTAGGGTACGTGGAGTTATATAGGCGGAAGAAGCACGTCAGGGGAGCCACGAGGGCCCCACGAGGCAGGGGGCGCGCCCTAGGGGGGTGGGCGCGCCCCCACCCTCATGGCTTCCTCGTTCCTTCCTTGACGTTGGGTCCACGTCCATCGGGTAGCTTTCCTTCTAAAAATAACTTCTCTAGTTGATTTTGTTCCGTTTCGACTTCGTTTGATATTCCTTTTCTTCGAAACACCGAAATAGGCAAAAAAAAGCAATTCTGGGCTGGGCCTCTGGTTAATAGGTTTTGTCCCAAAAATAATATAAAAGTGGATAATAAAGCCCAATATTGTCCAGAACAGTAGATAATATAGCATGGAGCAATCAAAAATTATAGATATGTTGGAGACGTATCAAGGATGCACACGCCAAGATATTCCAAGCCACCTCGGACTCCAGCATGCAACCCACGTCCAAAAAGGCGGCGGTGGCCATGGAGCAATAAACCCAAATTGCAAGTACCATGCCTTGAACCTGGGTGGGTCCATGGAGCACCTGTTTTCTCATGAGGTCGCCGAGCGAGCGGGAGCTGGAGATGCAGGAGGAGGCGGAGATGGAGGAACGCTGGGAGGAGGAGTTGCGCGTGGCCGAGGTCGAGGTAGAGAAGAGTCTGTCCGTCGAGGAATCGACGGTGGAGTACCGACGCGAGCTCTAGCGCAGTCACTACTATGAGTACTACAACCTTGAGGGTGGCACCGAGGACGAGGATGAGGACGCGGTCGACTTCAGCAGGGGGGACGCGGAGTCCGCCAACGGCGGCATATCGCCAGGACAAGTCATCGACGTCTCATCTCGCACCGGTGATGCATAGGCCGGCGCGGCGGCAGATTTGTTAAAATTATGCGTACTTAGGCTTTGTTTTTAATGCTGGTCTATTGTTAGAGAAATGTTTTTGTCAACTGGCTCTGTTTAATTACTAAAATTGCTCGATTCAGTAAGTGTGGTCTATCTGTTGTACGCTCTTTTGTGTGCCCAAATTAGCAAGCGATGTTAAATTATGCAATGACGTACCCGGGGAAATTTCCACCAAAAATTGAATTATCAAACTCATCTCATGTGCGTAAAGCAGAAGAATCATTTGCGATGCACACAAGTGTTCAATGTGAATGGTCCGGCAGCACCGCGCGCAAAGTTTCCCTCCACATTTCCAAAATTTTGGCCTACGGCCAAAATATCTACCCCCGCACCTCCCCCTTCCCCACCTCCTTTTCTCCCCGACCATAAGTCACATTTCCCATGGTTCCTCCTTCCTTCCTTCCTAAGCTATAGCCGCTTCCTCGCTCTCGCCGTCTCGCATCCTACCGCCGGGGTCGCCATGGTCTTCTTCAATGACCTCTCCAACGGTTCCTCCTCTGACGACGACTCCTTCACAACCCGGGTATGCCTCTCTTCTCTCTCTCAGGCTATGACTTGGAATGAAGGGTTTTAACTCGGCGGTCGATTTGAGTCATTTCTTGCTCTTGTAGATCCCGAGGACCATCAGTTGCAATGAATGGAGCGGGTGGCTGAAGATCTGTCTGCTCGTTGTCACCATCAATCTCCATGCGTGAAGCTAGTTGCGTTTGAATCTATGGACGGTAGGAGGGAGTTTCTGGCATGTGCAGAGAAGGTTAGACCCTCTTTCGTTGTTACAAATCATTTGTTAGATGTGATTCAGACACTGTCACGGTCCCAACCCATTCATACCACACCATCAACCAAATGCATCCTAAGACAGTGTCACAGTTTGTACCTAGTATCTTAAATTGTTGCCATCTCATCAGCGGTACCATTAGAAAATTATTTGGCACCGCTTCAGCAGTTTGTGCAACCAACTTTGGTCCACACATCTGAGCAGCCAAGCAGTAAAATACTAAATCTTTATGGCACGAAAGAACTGGGCATCGGAGCAACTACGCGTGCTCGAGTCCGTCCCCATTTTTTTCACAAGCATCGGCTCGCCAAAGGCAGGCACCAAAGCGAGATGTAGCAACAGTTGTCTTTACCCCAGTTTTGGCATACATAGTGGACGACGTTAGTGCTATTAGTTATATGTTACTAAATGTGTGCATGTACACACCTGTTAGTATCAATTTGTTGTCATCCAAACACTGTCGCTATGCTGTTGCAGTTATATTTACCTTCCTCATAAAATTTTTAATTCGTTATTTATTGTACATGAGTAAGAACTTGTAGCGTTGTTGTAGTTAATTTCGATGTTCCAGAATTTGGTTGTTGTCTCAGTAGCAATTAATTCATTTGCACATTGATCTTTTTGAGAAGATATGTCATAATTAACATGTTTCTTCAGTTTTTCAAAATAAGCATTGGTGATTTTCTATGTTGCTATAAACCCATTTCCCCTACAATTGTTACTGATCTAGTTTTAAATATTATAGGATGGACGGAAGTGTTCTTACTTGGAGTGGGTTGATCAAGAGTGGCCACAGTCTTTGAAGATGTACCTAGCGAAGCTCTCGAAGCATGTATGAGGAAGAGAACAGACGTAGGCTTAGAGAAAGTGTTGTCAACACTGAAGAATATTTGAAGATGCGGGATAAAAAGGCGAAGGTGGAGAATGAGCTCAGATTTTTTAAATTAGACTTCGCTAAGATGGTGTTAGCGAAGGAGGAGGCACTTTCCCAGTTGGACAGTGCAAAACAGGTTCTTACTGAACTAAAAGCGGAGGTGGATAAGACCGTCTGGACGATCTCGATTAGGGACATGTATATGTTGTTCTAATATTGTTCTTATGAAGTTGAACTAGCTATATGCTGTATTGTGCTGTTTTCAGGTAGCTATTGTACTGTGATGTTAAAATATATTTATGTGCCTGATATGAAATTGGCAAACAACTGCCCGATATGAAATGTGAATTTCTGTAATACTGGAATTATTAATTGTAAACTAATACACCTGTTAAATGTGTCATGGAACTTTGCAAACGGTTCTAGCAGTAAAAGCGCTTGTGATGGATAGCCCAATGCCACACAGTTTTCTTCATCAAATCATGTGTGATGTAGTTAATAAAGGAAAACAGTTAACTAAGGCAGAGCGTGTGTGATAGTTACACCTTTCACACACGAGGCTATACATAAAACTCTGTGGGATGTACATACGAACGGAAACGTTTTCCCTGGATTGACTGTGTGGGATGTACATAAGAACAGAAACGTATTCCTTGGATTGACTGTGTGGGATGTACATAAGAACGGAAACGTATTCCTTGGATTGACTGTGTGTGATATACATACCTACAGAAATGTTTTTCTAGGATTCAACGTGTGGGATGTACATACCTATGGAAATGTTTTTCTGGGATTCACCGTGTGGGATGTACATACCTATGGAAATGATTGGGTTTTGATGCCTCGCCCGATCGCACACGAGCTCATTTGATGTCCTAGGAGGGCCTATCCCCGACGATTTCTGGGTCGCGTGGGAAGGACCCCCCTATCGCCCACACTCACTTGGCGACGGTTCCAAATGTCGTCGTGGAAAGGGGTTAAAAGCCGCTTGTATAGCACCGACGCGTACTAGTGGTGATATCAATGAAAAATGATGGATGAGTGGCGCATCCCTAGATGAGACTATGAGATTGGAGGATGTCATCGGTGCAACAAGAGGGGTTGAGCACCTATGGGCATTGCACGATAACTGGAGAAGTCGGAGATTTGTTTCATGCCGCTCATGGAAAGAGAACTAGGAATGGGGTTACATAAAATGCTTGGGCGAGGGAGGGGTAGGCAAAAATGGTAAGATGGTTTGCTTGGGGAAGAGAGGAGGAAATAGTATATAGTGTGGGCCATTGTATATTAACTAGTCTCTTCGTGTTGGAGACAGATATGTGTATTATTTTTGCCAGCCATATGTGCAATATTTCCATTGGTAATACTTGACTCTACTACTAATGTCGCACTAGGAATTTTTTGGTTGGTAATCAACCCCATATTGTATTCTACAAAAAATTACCGTTTAACATGCTATAGCGAATCAAAGCTCAACGTCAGCGAATCTCTTGTGCCATGTTATTGATGTTATGAATATGAAGTTCATGTTTATGAATTTAGTCAATGTAAAATATAAGCCTTCAAAATTACAAGTTATCAAAACCTCATTGTTGTATTTATAAAAAAACAAAATTTCATTGGTGCGTATGTGATTCATTTATTTATCGTGTTCTGTACTTTGTATAATAGTTTGGATTCCAAGTCCACTTATACAAAATCATCTTTATGTTTGTATTTTATAATTTCAACGTTAACCATTTAAATAATTTTCCAACAAGTGCAAAATATTTAGCTCGGTTAGTTGCCTTAGAATCCTTGACTTTATATGTTGATGATAGTCTATCATGTAAGAAATGTGAGACTATTACTCACATGTAGCCGTACATGCATGGGCGGAGGCGCAGAGCTACAAATGGGAATATCCAAGTGTTGGCACGACCCCAAGTGATGATGTGTCTATGGGCTTTTCAGATCTATGGGCCATATGCTTAAGAAATGCTATTTTGAGTGATCTTGTTGGCCCCAATTAGCTACAACTTGGACAACAAAAGGTCTGGCCCAACATAATAGCTACCATTCCCATTCATGGTTGCAGCAAGCATTGGAATATCGCATCATGCCACATGCCATTGCATGTTCAAGGTTGCAAGATATCAGTTTTGTTGGCAGAACAATTGTATACTAACCAAGCATCATCCTCATGTTGTGCAAAAGTCAAATTCAAGCATCTAACTAAATATTGGTCCTCTTATATATATTTATACACGAAAATAACCAATTTGAACTCTTTGAAGGGAAAATGAGAGAGAACTAGAATATAAACTAATGTGACATGATGAGAGGAGATGAATATATTTAAACAAGATGATAAAGCACGTCAATAGAAAAAGGAAAGGGGAAAGAAAATTACAAATGGATAAAATCATACATACCGGAGCATTATAGTAGAATTTCTCTCGCCATGAGGAGTTTATGGGCCAAAAAAATATGAAGGCAACGAAGAGATCGTCAAGGACTGCTAGCTCCACCATAAATGTAAACAGTGTTGTCTATGGCCGAGGAAAACACATAATTCATGGAGACGTATTAGATGCCAAATGCCTACCATATATTGATGCATCATGCCCTTCAGATGACTGCTTCAAGATCCAGCCATATTATGTGCTAGATCTGGCCATATGTACCTGCGATATCGCAAAATCATACATATTATTTTCTAGATCTATGTGGATACATCAAGTTCCAGTCGTATATTTACTTTGAATGGCTCGAATATTCATATACGTCTAGATCCAAACATTGATATGATACATCATAACTTGAATCTGATGGGACCAAGATCCAACGAGATTAAGCGACTCCTACAACAAATCTCGACATCCCTAGTTTGGTGGAGAGGATTTTAGATCAAAAAACAAACAAAATTTACTCACCTTGAGAGTTGACATAGGGGTGATATCAATTAAAAATGATGGAAGAGAGGTGCATCAAGAGACGAGACTATGTGATTGGAGGATGTCATCGATGCAACAACAGGGGTTGAGCACCAATGGGCATTGCACGATAACTAGGGAAGTCGGAGATTTTTTTCATTTCTCCCATGGAAACAGAACCTTAAATGGGGTTATATAAAAGTCTTGGGCAGGGGAGGAGATGATAGGAGAAAATGGAAAGATGATTTGCTTGGGGGAGGAGAGGAGGAAACAATATATTGTGTGGTTCATTGTGTATTAACAGGATCCGGCTGTATGTACCCGAGATATCGCAAAATCACACATATTATGTGCTAGATCTATATGTATACATCAAGATCCAGACATCTACAACAAATCTCGACATCCCTGGTTTGGTGGAGAAGATTCTAGATCGGAAAACAAACAAAATTTACTCACCTTGAGAGTTGACACAGGGGTGATATCAATTAAAAATGATGGAAGAGAGGCGCATCCAGAGATGAGATTATGAGATTGGAGGATGTCATCGATGCAACAACAGGGGTTTAGCACCTATGCGCATTCCGCAATAACTAGGGAAGTCAGAGATTTTTTCATTTCACCCATGGAAAGATAACCTTAAATGGGGTTATATAAAAGGCTTGGGCTGCCACTCTTTGATGGTCTCCACGAAGGTGCCTTTAAACCAGTCGACCTTCTAGTTCTTGCTGATCATTGCGCCTTCGCACTCTGCGAGCTCGGAACCGCTACACTTCGGCTTGACGTTGAAGATCTTCAGCCACAGGCCAAAGTGCAGCTCGATGCGAAGGAAGGCCTTGCAAACCGTAATGAAGGAGGCGAGGTGAAGGATAGAGTTTGGGGCCAGATAATGGAAATCCGACCCATAGAAAAACATGACCCCACGCATGAAGGGGTGCAGCAAGAACTCCAGACCTCTGACGAGGTGGGGAATGAAGACCACCCTCTCCCTTGGATTGGGAGCGGGTACCCGTGGTTTGGGTCCGATGCTCGGGTGTTGACCTCAGTGGGGATCACTACAAAAAAATACACTTCCGTGATGGTACGTGTTTGTCACAGTAGGTCACGTTTTCTGTCATGCATAGACATCCATGACAAATTTATGACAAAATCAAGATAGTCATACCTGTGTTGTTGTAGAAGTGTTCCATGACATTACCAAAATTATCATCACAGAAGTGTCCACTTCCACTTCGTGCGTCACAGAAGTGCTTTCGTCAAGGGTGACCGACACGTGGCATCCACCATAACAGAACGCCGTTAAGCTATCGGGTCCGGTTTTGGATCCGGTAACCCGTTAACAGCTCCGACCAATGGGGATTTTCCACGTGTAAAATCATCATTGGCTTGAGGAAACACGTGTCGGCTCACCATTGGGACAGATGTCATCCACTCATTGGACCCAAAGCGCCTATAATAAGTCGAAATGTGGCATGGCCCAACAGAGGCCCATTCCTGTGAAAAGGCCGGCCCGTTTGACTTGGTCAAAAGGTGGCGGGCCGGCCCATGGCAAGCCTGTTAACGGCCTGTTCGCATATAGCCCATTTACAGCCCGCTAACCCAAGGCCCATTTATGGCCTATCCAAATTAGGCCCAGTAGCGTCATCTGGGCCGTCCAATATAATTCCAGCCCGTTTTAACTTCCGGCCCATGTATGGCCCATGACGTCTTTCGGCCCATATGAGGCCCTTATTACTCTCGGCCCATTAACGACCCGTGGTAAAATTGGCTCGTAATGAATAGTGTATCACTTTATACCCATTAACGACACGTGGTGAAACTGGCCCGTAATGAACAGTGTATCACTTTATACCCATTAACAACCCATTATTCCATTGGGCCGTTTCCAGCCCATGTTATCTTTCGGCCTTCTTGGGGCCCATTTATTCTTGGGCTCATTTCCACATTCGTTTACTTACGGCCCATTCTTGTCATTTTCTCGCTAGGGCCAAATTCAGCCCAGGTTACAGTCGGCCCGTTTGTGGTCCATTAATACGTTGGGCCGTTTTCATAGTGTCATCAAATACAGCCTATTAACGATGGCCCGTTATGGTCGGCCCATGAACGGATGATTCCAACTCTAGTCTGTTTACGGCCATAATGTGGTCTGTTTGGCCCATGTTTGGCCAATCGATCATACGGCCCGTATAAGGCCCATTGATGATACGAACCGCAGCAGGCCCATTGTTTCTATGGCCCATAGAAGGCCCATTGTTTCTATGACCCGTAGAAGGCCCATCGCTTTCTATGGCCAAGAGGGAGGCCCAAAGTGTCACTACAAAGAAATATTAGCCCATGGTTATTGTGGCCTAGTTCTTAAAAATAGGTTATTGCAGCCACTAGCTAACCGCGAAAAAGAACTGCAATGACTACAAGCAAACAAATAAACAAGACAACAAGGAAATAAATAAGCAAGCAACTAACGCTAGGCTATCACGGCTATTACACATATTACATCCACTGGGCATCAAAGTTCGCCACCAGTGCAAATATTACATCCATTGGGCCGTTTCCAGCCCATGTTATCTTTCGGCCTTCTTGGGGCCCATTTATTCTTGGGCTCATTTCCACATTCGTTTACTTACGGCCACATCGCTATTTTCTCGCCAGGGCCAAATTCAGCCCATGGTTACAATCGGCCCATTTGTGGCCCGTTAATCACGCTAATGCTTTTCATAGCGTCATCAAAATACGGCCGATTAACGACGGCCCGTTATGGACGGCCCATGAACGGACGATTTCAACTCTAGCCCATTTACGGCCATAATGTGCTATGTTATTGGCCCATGTTTGGCCAACCGATCATAAGCCCGTAGAAGGCCCATTGATGATACAACCCATAGAAGGCCCATTGTGTCTACGACCCGTATAAGGCCCATTGTTTCTATGCCACGTAGAAGGTCCATTGTTTCTACAACGCTTAGAAGGCCCATTGTTTCTACGGCTCGTAGGAGGCCCATGTTAACTACAGCCGGTGGGCATCAAAGTTCGCCACCAGTGCAAATATAGGGAACACCCTACACTATACAAAAATGGCTTGTTGTTTTCTTCAGCCGGTGGCTGCACGTTAAGAACAAATTTTGTATCGCACCAAAACAAATTACAACTATAAAACAAAAGGAAGGTTGGCATAAAAGTTAACAGTCTAGCAGATAAATGCACCACCAGAAGTTCAGAAGCTCAGTTCATTTGACCTGACTGTTACGTTTTCATGTTGTATTGTCCGATGGAGCACCATAACCTTCGCCTTCAGTTCTCCTAGGCTCCTGAACAACATAGCAAATGTCTGATAGTCTGGTTTCAAAACCATGCATATCTTGACAACATCGAACAATGTCTCTCCTTGTTTCGCAAAGGGTCTCTGTTAGGGAATGGACTTGTGTCTGGAGTGCAGATACAACATTGTTTTGAGCTTGCATATCTTGATCATGAGGCAGTTTGGACGAGATTGCCTTAACAACCAAGCCAAGATTACGAGTGAACGTGCTTTTGGCAATCGTTAGTGGATGCATCTTGACCCATCGCAGCAAGAGCTAACATTGCGGTTATAGTTGCCTCGCCACCTTCAGAAGGTGGCGGTTCCACCATTTTTTCCATAGCTCGCTGAAAAGTTGTGGTTTTACATTAGTAGTACCAGAACAGAAGATATTAAGGAGGCAACAAAACCAAACAAAATAGCTTTGGTCTATATACATAACTTTTTCTTGTGAACCCATGTAAAATAATAGTTGTATTTTATTGCAAAGTACATAATAAAACCAGGTTCCAAACATATGACCATGTTCCATCGCTAATGTGTTGTCTATTTCTTCACATTGTATTGAGGGCTAAGGATAAAGAGACAAAGTTTATAATATGGTAAGCATAGTACGACATCATTCATATCACAAAACAACTAAGAATAGACAAACATGCAATTGTAACATTGTGTGGGCAAGTCCAGCACGGAACTAGATTACAGGTCAAGATCAAAGGAACATCACTCCTCTCTTTTAAACCTTGTAAGGTGCAATGATACGCTAAGACAATTGTGTATAAAATTGAAAAGAGTAATAGACATTGGCTGCAAACCATGCAGTTCAAGGCACAAGTCGAGTAAGTAGTAGTTAAAAGGCATGAGGATTAAGGACTTACAACAACGGCTTTGACTGGTGTAGTCATGCCCTTCTTCTTTCTGGTGTGACAGTCCTTGAAGATTTCCACAACATTTGGTTCAGGTACTTTTTGGTCCTTGTGGGCTTTCCTCTGCATTTGGAATAATTAAATATAGATCTGATAATATGGTACATCAAAAAGAGTGAAATAGCAGCTGATTACAAGAGCCTCACAGTGTGCTATATAGCTACGAGATCCTGTCGTCTGTTGGAATTTCACTTTCGTACTCTTGGCCTTGTTCTTTGAACAGTTCACCTACAAGAAGATAGATTTGTGTGGCACATGCGTAAATAGGACTTCAACATGTGATCTGATGACATATATATAATGTACTTGATACTTCGGATCAGACAGTGTTTAACGAGGCCTCTCCAGTCTCCATTAGATATTTTTTCCGCTGGAGATGTTTGGGCAAGTTCACTGTTAGCCTTGCCTTCAAAGTGAGTTTTCCTCAAGTTATACCGATACTGTCACAGAGAAGACTTTAAAGCATGGCTGCAAGCTTGTCTGGTTGCATCATCTTGGCTATCCAACTTGAACCTCATCTGTTGAAAATTATGGGAGTCTCATTATCAGCAACCTAGAAAGTATTGGACAGAGCAGGACGATATTACTAGTTTCCATACATAACCATACTTACAGATAAATGGTCGAGGAAGGTGTTGAACTGGGTTTCGCTTTTGTCATTCCTGTACTGAATCCATGTTGGGAGGATACGTACATGACACCTAACATCAACCACTGCCTCTGATACTAACTTGGCTGACTCTGTAGCATCACGTGGCCTTTTTAAACCGACCTCAAAACGGATCTCCATTCTTCCTCCTCTCGATTTAGTTAACCTATCGAGCATTATCCCTGATGTTTGTTTCCTCTTATGCCTAGGTGCTAGTCCAACAATAAACATAGGAAGTGTTAGTGTACATCAAACTGTGGGACTACATATAAAGAAGCATCCAACTGTAACTTGACTCCAGCAACTACCTTCTTGCTGTTGAAGCTCACAAAGTTCGTCTCATCTTGCCAACTCATCTTGTGTAAAGAGTGCTTCGGAATTAGTGTCAGGTGGCAAGGGAGCTTGGGAACGTGTCATGAAATGAGTTAATGAGCAGTAAATCGTGCAACTGGTGGTACTTGTGGAAGGTGTTGCAACAACTAGGGTTGTCTTCGCTTGTTTGGTGGCAGCTATTTGTTTCTGTTTGGCTTGTTCTGCAGCTCGTGTAGCATGGGATACCCTGTCGGTACAATTTTCCGCTGGACTTTGACCTTCTATTGCACCATCTGTACCAGCAGAATCTGCAGGATTGTTCCGCTTCCCTTTCTGTCTTGCTTCCTCTTTCTCTGTGCCATGTTAAGTCAAGCCAACAATAAAAATGAATAACAATTTAGTTCTTGAGAACAAATGTACTTTGATGTAAGAACGTGGTGCGATAGATAGATATTGTATGTTCTAGAAACAGGAACACGTGTCTTAGTCACAAGTATAATGTGTAAAGTAAGCACATGAAATTCAACAAAATTACAAGCAATACAAGGTAGACATCATACGTATCATGCAACCACATATAACAATTCCAAGTTAGAGGGAGCACCTGTGATGGTGCACTAGGGGAGACGTGCTCATAACCAACACAACTACGTTGAGTGTCTATGCATGTGTTGTCTTGGAAATCATCTTGGGGGGATGGAGGAGTATAATCTATAGAGGCCCTCCATTTGGAAGGAGCGCCTTCATCCGCTGCCTTGCTAACTTCCTTCCGCTTTATTGATTTTGAATTATCAAGTAAAACCGACAAGAAAAAGCAATAAAATTCACTCTTTAGAACTCATTCGCGCATGATACTGACAATCACTACTTTGATGTAAGGCAAACATATGATTCCAGGATGGAATAATACGAAAAACAGGACGGCATGCATATTCACAACTGTTTGTGTAAACTAAGCAGAAACCATTTCACCAAATAAGAAGCAATGCAAGCTAGACACCACGTGAAAGATGACACCAATATGACTTTGCCAAGTTAAAAGTGTCCCATCATAAACGACATTTCAACAAATTAGAAGCAGCGCATGCTATAAATCATAGCAAAGATGCAACTAATATCACACTGCATATACTGAAGGTGTCTCATCATATTGATTTATGCGGGATGCAAAAAAAACAATAGTTTTATGTGAGGACATGCTTAATAGACAGATGTACTATGTACTAAATACAGGAAGGCATGTCACATTAACAGGTATAATGTATAAGCTAAGCAGAATAGCACATGCAGTTTAACCAGATTGGAAGAATTACAATCTCGACACCATATGCAACATGCAACCACATATCACGCTGCCAAGTTAGAGCAAGCACCTGCGATGCTAGTGTGGGGGAAATGCGGTAATCAACTACAGAGCTACGTTCACTACTTCATCTAGCCTTGCTGTTTCTTGAGAATCATGTCAGGAGGCTGACACTGCATTCTTTAAATGAGGAGTAATCCACTTGCCCGACTGCCTCATCATAAGTGATTGATGATGGATACACAAGAACATTAGTTTGATGTAAGAACATGGTTAATACACAGATGTACTAGTATGTACCAAAAACATAAAGGCATGGCATATTCAAAGGTATAATGTGTAAGCTAAGCAGATGCAATTTAACCAAATTGGAAGCAATACAAGCTGACAATCGGCTGGAGTGGTGAGCATGATCATCTAGGAACTGAGAGCCTAGTGGGAGGCGGGCTGCTTCGCCACCATCGCGGCTTTTTAGTTGGCTTCCAGGTGATGCCTCTCTTTGCTGGGCTTGTCACTGGCTTGGCCAGTGCCCTGACTAGCTATTTGTCTTCTGGTGCTCACGGGATGGTGGTTCATGTAAAAAATATCTTTCCTTATCTTAATAAAGACCGACTTCGGCCTTTGGAATACAAGCTAGACACCATATGGAACATGCAACCACATATGACACCGCGAAGTTAAAGAAAGCACCTGGGATGGTGGTTCATTGCGAGCGAGGTCACCAACTCCAGAGCTACGTTTACCGTCTCCATCTGCTGACACTACACCTATTATAAGGCTGAAACGTGTCTGGCCTATCCCGTACGAAGCTGGAGCGACTTACCTCTTTTCTTTTTTGCTTCTCTCATAACAGCAGAGTATGAAATACCCTTGCATAAAAACACAATAGTGAGAGTATGGGTGAAGTGTGCGTAACTAGTGCACTTTGTAAAAGTAGTATAGCAGGTGGCTGAAAAATAAATGACAGGAGACATATGATAGCTCTACAACATTGCATGGCAAACAAAATTAGATTCAACTCCGTATGATTTTGTAATATATGAGCACAGGAAATGCAGGTACTCCTCCAGCACACCACCACATGTGTTCATATCAAGATAACAATGATCGAAAAATAAATAGGTCAGTCGATTTTTTTAATGAACCGTCCGATCTATAAGGAACGGGTAGATGGCCTTCGTCTACCTCCCGCCAGTCACAGTTGACGATCTTTCTTGAACCTCCAGCGACCATCGGCCTAGACCCCTGCCTCCGCCGCCCCGCCCTCCCCTCGACCTCACACCACCGCCGTGCTTGGCAGCACCCCCAGGCCATCCCTTTAATCCCGGCCGACCACTAGATCGGGTGCCAAGAGTTTCTAGGCCCCACACGCCTAAGATAAACACTGAGGCTGCTTCCCCGGCGTAATAGGCGGACTAGCGCCTGTTACGCCGGGGAATGCTTCCGTTAATTGGGAACCAACTGACCAGGAATTGAAATTCAGGGGGGCGACGGACCTCTAGCTAAGGTGAAATAGTATATGAGGAGAAACCTTGTGCATCGCGAGTTACTAGGAACGTCCAGTATCAAGAAGAAGCGGTCAACTAGTGTCTTCTATGGGATGAATACCGTGCAAGCAGACACATAAGATTTGCACGAATAAGAGAAGAGGAGTACCATTTTCGGTTGCCGGTGTGGTCACCTCCACATGTCGCGCCGATCTTCTTCCTTTTGCCGGGGAAACCGATGTCCTGGAGGGTGCACGCTTGGACGAACCCATGGCCAAATTGTTGATTGTGTTGCCGTGGCCGTATGTCGGCGGAGGGGAAGCAGATCTGAGGTGGCGAAGGACGGAGTAGCAAGAACAACTCCAGTGCGGTGGAGGGTGGCGAAGTTGGAGCGGCAGCGGTGAGGCGCAGGACGGCGTGGTTGAACTGGCTCGGGTACGGACGGCTCGGCCTCGGCTTGAACTACTAGCCGTGGAGGGCGTTGCGGTTGAGGTTGCGGTGGACGACGACGTCGAGGTATCGGCTCCGAGATGATGGAGGAGGGCGGCGGTTGATGGGTGGAATGGGGTGGCGGACGGAGGACGTCGGGGTTTCGCGGCTGGTGGAGAGGTAGTTTTTGCACCCACGGAGTACAAATGGGGAATCGGACGGGTGGGCGGGAGGGGGAGGGGGGAGAACCATGTTTCGGTCTAGGACGCGCTTGTTTTTGGCTTTTTTGAACAGAAGATGGGACGACTTGTTTGAAATTTGTGTAAAGTACAAACTTTGCCCCCCCTCTTAAATTTCGGACCTACCATGGGTCGAGGGTAGGATGGTAATCCCAGGTGTCCCAAATAGTGGGCGGGAGCGATTTTGGCCATGCGCATGTGTGCTTAGGCGGCCATTGTGTATGAATGTTTTTCGGAGGCGGTTGCGTATGCCTAGATGAAGCTACAAACCTACCCCGGTTTAGACCTTTGGACGTCGGGCCGGTAGGTTTCACAGGTCGCAGTTATTAGAAAAGTAATTTCCTTGTACTACCAAACATTGGTCTCATGCGGTTTTGGGCGAGTAGAGGCTCTTTTGGCTCTTCGTTCGAAATTTTGAAACACAAGCATTCACGTTTATAGTACTCTTGAACTTTGAGGATTGACCTAAATAGATAACGTTAAATTTGACCTTGTATGTTTGAAAACCTCATTAAATTATCCGCTTCTTTTTGAAATTTTGACACTTGAAAATCCTATAACTATGATTATTTTGGAATGGAGGAGCTAAATTAGAATCTATTTTGTACACGACTACATATGCTATTATGTACAAAATCAGAGCAAAGATTGGTGCCCTCATAAGTTAGGTTTGATTTACAAATGCCATGATATCAAATTCAAATAATTGAATGGACTTCATGTTGAATTCGATTTTTTAAACCACCTTAAATTGAATTCAAATGTATTCTAGTTCATAGGTAGCTATTTATAATGTTCATTGTGTAACTTTCGTATGTATAATGTGCTTTACACACACAACATGAACTATACTCACATTTATATTCGATTGCTAAAACGATGCATTGTCTGGAGTTCAAAATACTAACTATGTGGATCAGTTGTGTCGAATAATAACATACACATGCTCAAATTCGATGGAATCTAGATGTCTGATGGATCAATGACCGTTCCTTACGCGAATTGCAAATATCATGATCCCATCCTAATATTTGGATACAATTTATATCTTTAATCAATGTGTACAGCAGTCTTGTACGTGTAGTTTCACTCTCCATCGGTGGTCTCTCACACATGCTCACACACTCTCTCCCGAGGTGTCTTTATCGCACATATGCCCTTGATATAACCCTCCCTCCCTCTCATAACCATTTACGACTGTTTTCACTAACCTTTATCACAAGCACTCTTCCTCTCGCAAGCATACACACGCACAATCCCCATCGACCCTGTCTTTATACATAGACCTGCCTACATGTCTCCTGTACGCACATTATCTTTAGGCCTGTCTCTCACGCATTGTCTCACACATGTCTTCCTAATCGAGGAGTATGATTCTAGGAGAGCATTCTGTAGGATGCCCCTTAAAGTTAGGTTCGTTGAATAGTAATATCAGAGATAATGGGGTTACCTTAGTCCGAGAACCTAGGGATACAAATCCTAGCCGGCTTTGTCAGTGGACATAGAGTCGTTCACAATTATGCTATCTTTGTCTTGTACGACTAGTCATCCATGGGTCTCCCTAAATGCGTCACGAGCCGACCAATGTGGCGCAGGACAGAACCGAACGAAGGGCCTCACCTCGACCCACCGGACCTCACGCGATGACACACCCTCTGCCCCCATGTCTCATTATCTTCTAACACCCACACATACCAACACAGACACCACACACACAAAAAATTCTCTTGGTGCCTCTATCTACCCCCTTGCATATACACACTCAAGGGAATCTCTCGCCGTGACGTCATATTCGTCTCTCTCTCTCTAGACCACTCTCATTTCTCGTGCTATCTCTCCCACGCCCCCTGTCGGCCCCTCTATCCATGCCTCTCTCGAATCGTAATACACACACATACCTCTCTAGGCCCTGCCAAATGCATCAACTACACATTCACACATGTTACATCACGTACCCCATTGATCTAAAAAGCCCTCTCTTCACGTTTATTTTGCATACAACATTCCTTCTGAATAAAGTGCGCCAAAAAATATTTTAGAATTTCCATATATATACAACATTACAAAGTTATATGGAGGAGTATGAACGCTTACATTGCATGGTGCCCACAACGATATTTATTCCGCACTGTGAATTTGTATATTTTTATACTATATATAAAGTTAGTCATAATAAAGAGAAACGAAGAGCATCTCTCTCTCCATCGCATACCCCCCTCTATGCCCCTTTCACGTACGCACACAAACTATCTCCAGGTCCTCTAAAAGTAAGCCCCCAGCACATTCACACATGTTTCATCTTTCTCTCGCGATATATACAGTGACGATCATTGTATTTGAAGCGAAAGCATCATACGTACATTGGACTTCAGAATCCACTCATTACGGTCACCATTTATGTTTTGTGGTTATTGTACACTCAAGGGCTCACGTACAACTCTGTATTTGCTCAAGACACGACTAGTTGACCAGTTAAACGCTCCACGTGGCACCTCTAGTGTTGCATCACATTATCTCACTACCATCGGGCCCACCTATCGGCTTGTATCTACTCTACATCTACACTCTTATAAAATACTAGCAAGATGCCCATGTGTTGCACGGAACATCAAGATGCATTTGTATGAGTAGTTATCTTGTGGGAGAAAAGGATGAACAAGGGAAGGCCTTTTTTGCAAGTGTGGAGAGGGGTGTGGGTATGTTTTTGCAAAATTGCCATAGTTTCCTTCCTATCCGTTAGATATAGATCGGACGGCCTAATTGCAGGATGGCAGGCACACGATCATCACCGACTATGCTTTTTATAAGAGTAGGGATAAAATACACTCTTATAAAAAATAGAGTTGGTGATGATGGTGTGCCTCGCCATCCTCAAGAATATAGGCCGTCCGATTTATATCTCGACGGATAGGAAAGAAACTATGACAATTTTGCAAAAGGTACCCACAAACCTCTCCACATTTGCAAATAAGGCCTTCCTCGCTCATCCTTTTCTCTCACAAGATAAACTAGTCATACAAATGCATCTTGATGTTACGCAAACGCACGGGCATCTTGCTAGTAAGAATGAAAACAAACGACAAAAAAATATTGGACGGTGGTACGAAGTCATGACCGCGGGCACAGCGGACAAGGTGGCCTTGTATTGGTATGCTGAGCCGTCTGTTTTAACACACAGGAGCTGGTGCGGTGATTATACACAGACGCACGCACGCACATGAACTGCATGCACGCAACACTCACACGAACACATGCACCCACGCACGCACGCAACACTCACACGTACACACGCAGCCACGCACACACGCAACACTCACATGCGCACACGCACGCATGCATGCACACACCAGTACACCACACGACCAACACACACTCTCACGCTCAAGTTCTCAACCTAGACGTGCATGTGCACACATCAGGCCCTGACAGACACATACACAACAAGGTGATTCCCGCGCACGGGGTGGTGTCTTGTCGCGCGTGCGTAAATTTGTGTTTATCTGACCTTTTCCCTATGCGAACTGACAGGTGGGACCCACAGGGAACGTGGTCAATTTAACTAGTCAACATGGTGCCACACAGACTATTTGGCCGGTCAACAGAGTGCAATCTGATGCTGAACCGTGAGCAAGTGACCGTATAATCACCGCAAAACGTATATAGTGACTGTAATCAGCTTATTCTGAAGTTCGTGAACGACACGCTTTTCTCTCTCAGGCCCTCGAAAACTACATCTCTACACGTTCTCGCATGTTACATCTAACAACTATGCAATACAACACTACTACTACACTCTAACACAAGAAATCATATGCATTTTTAGTTTTACTAGATATCATATTGTTACTTAATTATTCAGTTTGCATACATTAAAATTGCCTTTGAAATGTATGGCCAGTATCATATACCAAGCGGGAAAAATCCCGCCCTTTCCTATTTAATCCGGGTTTGTATTGATGGATCGTGCGAAATAGCAAAACTATAGTACTATATACAGTACAAGTGACAGTTCACTGGGCCGTCGTGTCGTGTACTCCTCCGTCGTAAGAGTGGAGCGCTCGCTTTCATAAATCTTCTAGTCCCTTTCGCCGACATGTGGGGCATCAAGCTACCGGGTCCATGTGCCATATCGGAATACAGTGTAGAGTAGCCGGGGTGAAGCACCCAGTCATGGCGCCGGCTTAGTAATGAGCAATGAGGCATCAAATCACGAAGCTGCACCTTACCCGCTGTCAGTGTCAAAACCAGCGGATCTTGTGTAGGGGGTCCCGAACTGTGCGTCTAAGGCGGATGGTAACAGGAGGCGGGGGACACGATGTTTACCCAGGTTCGGGCCCTCTCGATGGAGGTAATACCCTACTTCCTCGCTTTTATTGATCTTGATGATATGAGTATTACAAGAGTTGATCTACCACAAGATCGTAGAGGCTAAACCCTAGAAGCTAGCCTATGGTATGATTGTTGTTGTCCTACGGACTAAACCCTCCGGTTTATATAGACACCAGAGGGGGCTAGGGTTACACAGAGTCGGTTACGATGGAGGAGATCTACATATCCGTATTGCCAAGCTTGCCTTCCACGCCAAGGAGAGTCCCATCCGGACACGAGACGAAGTCTTCAATCTTGTATCTTCATAGTCCAACAGTCCAGCCAAAGGATATAGTCTGGCTGTCCGAGGACCCCCTAATCTAAGACTCCCTCAGTAGCCCCTGAACCAGGCTTCAATGACGATGTGTCTGGTGCGCAGATTGTCTTCGGCATTGCAAGGCGGGTTCTTCCTCCGAATACTCCATAGAGGATCTTGAACACAAGGATAGTGTCCGGCTCTGCAAAACAAGTTCCACATACCAGTGTAGAGGGAATAATATTTCCACCAATCTAATCTGCTGACGACTTTTCATAACATGACATCACACCACGGCCTGATCATTATTCGAACCATTTTTCTCAATCAGCCTGCCACCGCACGTCTTGCGAGGCGACTCTATTGGCACGTCTTGTTGAAACAGAGATCGTGTCCCCCTTATTACGGGATTCTCATTAACACGGATGTGGGTAACCCAATCGTGCCCGTCGGTATGACTCCTCGATTTTAGGCAAGTCCCAAACGGCCACGAGGAGGACGCTTGATATTCACCTTCTTTATAAAGAGGCCAAGGCCTGTCCTTTTTCTTCTCGCACTCAATCGAATCCCTCCCCACCTCGAGTTCCAACACCCAAGGCTCAGGTTAGGTGCTTCGGATCTTCAACCATGTCCGGATCCAACCTTCAAGGTCGGTGGATGCCATCCTCTGTCACAGAGGAATACATCAAGAAGCTAAGAGAGGCTAGGTATTTGACCGGCGAAATCAAGACAGCTGCCTGCCGAGGGCAGGTCATTCCCACTCGAACCCGGCGAGAGTGTTGTATTCATCTCTCACTTCCTCCGAGGGCTAGGCCTTGCTCTAGATCCCTTTGTTAGAGGGCTCATGTTCTATTATGGGCTGGATTTCCATGACCTGGCCCCGGATTCCATCCTTCACATATCGTCGATCATCGTCGTGTGTGACGCCTTCCTCCGCATTACCCCACACTTCGGCCTGTGGCTCAAAACTTCCAATGTGAAGCCAAAGATGATTGAGGGGCGACGCGCAGAGTGCGGAGGTGCCATAATAAGAAAAGGTGCCGATGTTCCATGTCCATAGGGTTCCTTCCTGGAGGTGTCCAGTTTATGGCAACGGGAGTGGTTTTATATCACAGCTCCCCGGGGTACCAAGTGGGTGGCCGCCCCTGCCTTTCGCGGGCCCCCCACCACAACTGACGTCATGGATCAACAAGGGGCTGGACTGGGGGCCAGCAAATGATGTGCCGATGTTGCAGAGTCGCATCCGAGATCTCCTCGAGAGAGATGTCGGCCTGGTCACGGTAATGCAAGTCATGCTAGTTCATCGAGTCCCGCCTTGCAAAAGTCGACCCCTCCGTATGTGGGAGTTCAACCCGGAAGGACCGCGAGATATTCAACACTTCCTCGGCACGACGCTCGAAGAGATGTACAAATTGTTCTTTGGACCACAAATATGGTGTCCGGACACCACCGAGGATGCGGGTCTGAGCTGCAATCGTCCAGATACCCAAGTAAGTAATCGCATGGCCGAATACGCTGTCTTTTTATTTATCACAACATCATTACAAAAAGTCGCTCTTTGACCGGGACTGGGTAACAAAGGCGAAGATGGTCAGTGTGTTCGCCCCCTTCCGAAGGCTCGGCAGATCGATTAGCCATTAATGTTCGAGTAAGCGCCTTATCAGGCGCCCTCAGGGGAAGATAAAGGGGGGAATAAAGAGGCTGAAAGCGGGCCTCACTCATTATTCATCCAAACCAGGGGAATTAGCGCCTCTACGAAGGAGGATAACCGGGGAGAAGAATCTAAAATTCCCTCTCCCCAGGGAAGGAAGAGGACCACCTCTAAAGACTTGGAAACAATGGTTTCCAAACGAGGGAAGAAATCTTCGCCAGAGGGTCCTGCCCCGGTGGGTACCCTTGCCGCATTAAAGGTCCGCAAGAGGATCAGCCTCCACCAAGCTGTAAGTAAACAAAAAGTACTTAATAGTAAAAATATCCTGCTTTACCTCGAGGACAATAAATCAAGCATATATCTTGTAGTTCGGATCGTAGCCCTTCTCGTGAGTTTGTCTTCGGGATCTTTCTTACGAGATGATGGAGAGCGAAACACCTCCCCATGCCTCCCCTCCTCATGAGGCGGGCGACCCTGAGGTGTCATCACGGGGGATTTCTCCTGATCCGCCGAGGCCAGAGGGTAATTCTTTGGCCACCCGAAGTCCGGAGTATTCGGCTCCTAGGAGAGCAACAGAAAGAGTCCAGGACCATCCGGTGCGTGACCCGATGCACTGAAGGATCTTCTGGAGCAAGCGGCTATCTCAAAAGCGCATCGTACACTAATGGGTATGGTGGTTGAGAGGATTTCATCCGCTGAAAGCGGGCTGCATGAAGCTTTTATGAGCCTGCTGAGAGGCTTTGAGGTACGCAAAGTAGTATATGTTTTTGATGGTACCGCACACGTTAGGTGTGCCCTATGCAGATAGTAGCCCCTGAGACTCTGGTTGCCATTGAGAACGGCGGCAAACAGAGGATCATAGTCCCTGGTAATAATCAAGACGCCTTGATGTGCAGGTGGCGGAGGGTCCGGTGGCTAACCGGACTTGTGAGTTTGCCGAGATAAAGCAGCAACTTGATGCGGCAGATGCCGACATCGTGCTTGTCAACAAGCGGCTCGACGAGGAACATGGCATGTGATTTCTCCGGTGATCAACACATAGTAAGAGGAGCATGATGCTAGTATTTTTAATATGTTGTGACTGCAGATGGAGCTGCCGCCGTGGAGACCCTTTGGGCGGAACTTGCCCGAGCCAAGGAACAAGCCAGGAATAGTGATGCAGCCACTCTGAAGGCGGTCGAAGAGCTGAGAGCCGAACAAGCTGCGCATTGCCAAAGCAAGGAAAAAATAGCCAAGATGGCCGTTGAGTTGAAGAATGCCGCCGACTGTTACCAGCTTCTTGAAAAAGAAAGCCGAGTGAAGGCAACGAACCTGGAGAAGGCCATGGTAGCAGCCAAGGAAGCCCGCTCTAAAATCAGAGCGGCGAAGAACGAAGTTCGGAGATCCGAAGTATGCCCCTCTTGATCAATTATGGAGTTCTGCATACGCATACGTGGATTTGGCAGCCAGTGCTGCTGATGCGGCCAAGTACTTCAAGGATCAAAAAGATCGTGAAGTGGAAAAGTTGTTCTGGTCACAGTTCAATGTTCCAGTGCGTCCGCTGTTGTTGAATGAGCGAATGGCCGAGTGGGCCGAGCTCCATAGGTTGTCCGAGCTTGCCATGAGGTCCGTTGTGGATCATCTATGGTCGGAAGGGCCAAGGCTGAATAGTTATTTTAGTTTGGTGCAACAGTTCCTTGGTGCTGTGCCGCAAATCGACACTATGAAGAGTTCGGCGTGCATAGAGGGTGCGCGGATGGCACTTGCCCGTGTCAAGACATACTGGGCAGAGATGGAGGCCACCACTATTGCAACCCAGAGTTCGGCCGTGGGCCGGGTATCTGCCGAGCACTACTTTGAAGAAGTCCTTGAAGGCGCTCGTTCAATAGAGGCTCAGTGCTCGAAGAATATTATGTTCTAGTGACATGTATTCCCATGGTAAAAACAATGTTTTATTGAATTATAAAGGTTGTGTTTATACTTTTGCCTGAAAGTATTATGATGCCTCATGTGCGGCCGTTTATGTATATATGTATATAACCTGAAAGTTTGCAGTCGTCGGCTTCAGCCCCCACACATATAATGCGGGGGTGTTCACAAAAAATGCGTATTCACACTTGATCCAACGTCTTGGTCCATTAAGCAGGTGGTAGCGCAGCGAACGAGGCAATCAGACTATATTGCTTTAACACTTTCACTTAGTCATAGGAGTTTGACGGTGGGACTACTATATAGCCCCTGGTACCTTCGCGCTTGCCCGAATACGGGGCGCGTACGTACATGACCGGGAAACGGCCCTTAGTTAATGCGGAGGAATCCCGAAGATTCTGCTAAGTCATCGAGTGGTTGACCAGTCTCGCGCTTTATGATGACAGTCAGTTTTCGGCTTTCTCTACTGAGGAGCTCATCCGGATGAACCAGGGCACAATCGCAGTAGTTCTCCCGGTGCCACCTTAGCCGATAGAGCGGAACGTAAGGTAGCAAAACGCGGGAGCCGGGCAAACCCAACATTTGACCAAAGACATGATTCAGAGCTGATGCATATAAGGCCAAACTCGCGACGCCGAACACTCCCTAAGGTATTCGGTCTTTATAACATATGCCGGGCTGAGCGATGCCCTTGATAATGAACCCCGAGTGTCCAGGTACGTGCAATGCTCTGAATTGGCAACATGCCAATAACGTCAGCATCCTTCTCGGTTATACTAAGTATCCGGAGGATGTGAACAACAAGAGACAGTAAAAAAAGGTTTACGCAGTGTCTTAATCTAAAAAGAAACCTTTGAGCGGGTCCCTGCTGCACGTCTGCGCCTGTGTCTCCGTTGTGCCGTATCCTGGACGGGTGTGGCACGATTGTCATCTGTAAAAGACAAGAACTTAGGTGAAATTGTCGTGCCAAAAAATTGGTTATTCTCAATAAACCATTAAAATTCAAGATAAGTCAAGTTGAGCCGAACTAGCCCTGATTACACGCAGGAAGCCCCTGGTGCCGTCTATGGGGGTATAACCATCAAACTCAGGTTTATCTAAGCTGTTATAGCTAGTAATGCGTCGGACTCGTCTAGCCGTGTCCGCGGTCTTGACGACCGATCCTTTATTCTGGTTGGAGGGGCCATTTAGTGTTTGGCTATTAAAGCCGTCGCACATTCTTCCGCTCGTAAGGAACGTTTAATGTTTCCGCTAATGGTGATGATGCCACGTGGACCGGGCATCTTAAGCTTGAGAGAAGCGTAATCTTTGTCTTGCGCATTAAAGCAAGCGAAACCCGCTCTTCCGAGTAGTGCTTGGTAGCCACTTCGGAATGGAGCGATGTCGAAGGTTAACTTTTCGCTTCGGAAGTTGTCGGGAGAACCGAATAAAAACTCTAGTAATAGAGAGCCCGTGCAGTGGGCCTCGGGGCCTGGTATTACTCCCTTGAAGGTAGTATTACTGTGGCTGATTTTTGTCGGGTCTATCCCCATTTCGCGGACTGTGTCCTGATATATCAGATTAAGACTACTGCCGCCGTCCATAAGGACTCGTGTGAGATGGTATCCGTTTATTATTGGGTCTAACATCAAGGTAGCCGATCCC
Organism: Aegilops bicornis; assembly: GCA_021605145.1. Taxonomy (NCBI): domain Eukaryota; kingdom Viridiplantae; phylum Streptophyta; class Magnoliopsida; order Poales; family Poaceae; genus Aegilops; species Aegilops bicornis. The sequence goes on from CM038672.1 coordinate 168,278,956, forward strand.
TCGTGCCGGATGCTTGTCGGGTGGTCCCTGCGATCAAAAGTGATCGGGCAAGCCAACCAGGGTTTGAACTTACTGGTGACGGGCACTACGGCGCGTGTGTCTCGGAGTGCATGTTTGCTTTTCCTCTTCGTCACGTGGATCACGTTCACTGTTTTGACCTCTGGTGGGAATTTTTCTGTCCCCCAGTGCTTTGCTAGGGAGGCTCATCCTCGTCTTCACTTGGTGTCTACCTCCCCTTGTGTTCGGCGCTTAGCTTACCAGCCTGCTTGAAGACCCAGCATTCTCTGTGGGTGTGATTTGCAGGTTTATCGGGGGTGCCATGGATCTGACATAGTTTGTCTAGAATCCTGTTTAGGTTGGACGGTCCATCCCTGCTGCCTTTGAAAGGCTTTTTCCGCTGACCTGGTCGAGGCCCCTGAATCCGGCGTTTACCGCCGTATAATCTGGGCCATCTTCTATATTTCGACGCTTGCTTTTACTGCGTCGTGATTTTCCATTGCCATCCCTGACTCCGGATGTGCTTGGGTCGCTGGTGCTACTGCAGGCTAACCAGCTATCTTCGCCCGCGCAAAAGCGGGTCATGAGGCTTGTCAGGGCTGCCATTGTTCTCGGTTTTTCTTGGCCGAGGTGTCTGGCGAGCCATTCGTCTCGGACGCTGTGCTTGAAAGCTGCTAAGGCTTCGGCATCCGGGAAGTCGACGATTTGGTTCTTCTTAGTGAGAAACCTGTTCCAAAGCTTTCGGGCTGACTCTCTGGGCTATTGTGTACGAGTATTCCTAGTACATTTACGCGTCCTTTGGTTCAACGGACTTCCTGGATGCAAATAAGGCGGTTGTCTCGGCTTGCAGGAGGCACTTGCGAATGACTTACCGTGGTCTCCCTCAATGGTGTTCTCCGTCGAACGCACTTCGCCAAACCACAACGTTCGATATATCGTCGACGTCACCGCAATGGAGAAGGACGTAAAATATAGTTACTACCTCCATTTTTTTGCACACATGGACAGTATATCAAAATTACAATTTGGAAAAAGGCCACTAACACTAATCAAGGCAAAATTGATAGGGTTTGCCTTCTACTAGCAACCAAGGACATTAATATCCCATGCATGCATGCGGAAGTGAGAAGGTTGGTTTGCATGGCGCTGCATTAATCAAGCGATGAGGAGTGAGATGGTTAGCTCTTTGGGCTTTGGAGGAAAAAAATACACATTAATTAACACGTGAAACGAGGATTTGTATCGATTAATCTCGCGAAGGAAAACCCCGCCTTTCTTTTTTAACACTAGTACTCCTAGTACGTAGTACTACGTACTTATCCTGTTTGGGTCTAAAGTTTTTTTACCATACTTCGCCACACATTTTTGCCAAGCTTGCCTAAAGTTTTCAAAATGAAAAGGAGGTACACTTGCACACGACTGTCGCGGTCGCACCACACCCTCACACGGTCGCTCCTGCACGCCGCGGTCGCACCCCACCCTCACATGCACAGTCGCTCCTGCACGCCGCAAACCCAACCAAGGGAACGCACCCTCACTGACACGTGCTGTCGCATGTGAACAAACCAAACTCAACCATCCTACCGCTGACACATAATTTTCGTTCATAAAGTATGTTTATCCAACCGCATGTTGGGGAGTAACCGTACGGCCCGTGCGGTGGTCTGTTGGGGTAGAAGAAGAGGTGAGGAAGAAGGGTTAGGAGACGTAGGATATTCATCCAACCGCCTGAAATGGTAAACTGACCCAAGTCAAGCGACTTGCATAACAATATATGTTTTTACACAACAAAAGATCCATAAAAACAACAACATAAAGAAAAACTATCACTGCTCGCGGAACGAGACGGCCTCGTCGTCTTTGGCTGTCGGCGCGAACCAGCCGTAGCTGCAGACGCGTGTCTTCGCATTGTGGTTGTCCTCGGCCTCCAGCTACTCGTTCACGCGGAGTGTGCGGGCGCTCTGCACGGACGAGAGCACCACCCGGTTCAAGTCGAGGACATTCGGTTCCTCCTGTAGGAGGGCCTCGATGGCAGCGGCATCCGCGAGCTCCGCGTCGAGCCTCCGCCGCCCGGTTCAAGTCCAGGACGTCCGGTTCCACCTGCAGGAGGGCCTCGATGAGAGCGGCATCAGCGTGCTCCGCGTTGAGTTGAGCCTATGCCGCCCAGTTCAAGTCCAGGACGTTTGTTTCCGCTTGCAGGAGGGCCTCGATGGCAGCGGCATCCGCGCGCTCCGCCTCAAGTTGAGCCTCCGCCGCCCGGTTCACATCCACGACATCCGGTTCCGCCTGCAGGATAGCCTCGATGGCAGCAACATGCGCGCGCTCTGCGTCGAGTTGAGCCTCTGCCTCCCGGTCCTCCTTTAGTATCGACAGGTTGAACCGCTGGTCCGCCTGCACCATGGGGGACTTCGACGCCGGCAAGGAGTCGACGTCCATCGTCTCATACCCATCGGGGGCCTTTTGCGCCACGACCTCCGCCATGAACATTGGATCGGCTTCCTCCTCCTCGTAGCTTGGCTCCAGAGAACTCGGGGATTGGCCCGCCACAAAGGGAGCTTGGGAAAGGAGGTCTCTGGCGCCGACCACCGCCGTGATTTGTGTGCGGCGCTCCGGCGTCAGCATCTTGTAGTACGTGATCTTGCGGCGCACTATAGCTTTATGGCGAACTAGGGGACGCTTGATGCGGGCTAGGGGATCGAAATGTGGGGGAAGGGGCTGGAGATTAGGTGTGGTTTTAGGGCAGTGGCTGGCGTAGGCCGAGCAGCGAAGGTTCTGGTGTGAATAGTGGTTCCGGTGACGACCGGTCAATCGGTTTTGACTGTACATCGCTCTTGTCGCGTTCGCATTGCAGCCCGGCACGCTGGACCCTCCACGTTGCTCACCGAATGGAACGCGCTTCGTCTTGTGTTTTCGCTCGCTTGTGGGACCGCAGTTGAGAGCAAACCAACGTCGCTCCCCCTCCCCCGCCCGCGTCATTTTATGCGGAATAAATAAAAACAGAGGGACTATACTACGGATGAGGATCCCCTAACGTGGCCGAACCCATTGAGTAACTGACATGCGGGGCCTATCAAGCATGGGGTCCGCCAGTAAGTGACCGAAAGGGAGGGTAAGGCAAGGATACGTATGTGAAAGGAGCTTCCAATGATATAATTTTCACATTATACATCTCATGTACTATTAATCTTGTCAATAGTCAAATGCGGTTTTGAAAAACGCATTAGAGCATGGTTAATAATATAGCCAGTCGATGGCTATAACGAACTTGCATGTCATCTATAGCCATCATCTATTATATGCACTCATACAAGTAGTGTGGGCTATAAGGTTGGCTATTTCCCGCAAAAAAATTTATAAGGTTTGCTATTGTATTAGTACTTTTTCCCATCTCTTTCTTCATATTTATTGTACGTATTTAACTAGGAATGCGTATATAGCTAGGCTCTTGCATAAGAGCTCACTCCCCTTACTTTTTCACATCTCTCTCCTCCACATAGGCCCTATATAAATGGAAGGAGGGAGTACAACTATGAGCATTGCATACTCTATTACAGATGTTGTCAGTACTCCACTAGTACTATTGGACAGGGAGCTTAAAAAAGTTACTATTGGACTGGCTATACGTGGCGAAATCCTAGTAGGAAGAGCATGCGCGAGAACAAGCACATTCACTTTGTTGAAAACAAATTGGAAACCATCTCGAGTACAAATCTAGGAGTATGTACGAATTTAACAATATTAATTGGGCGTTGTTGAATGTTGATACTTTTTTTTATCAAAGTAGAGATACTTTGACTACACATAAAACTTATATGTAAACTAGAAAGGATTGGAGGGAGTATATTGTACGTTCAAAAACAAAACGAACATTGAATACCCTTTATATATGATTTGCGGATGCTATGATCACCGGTTCAAAATTTTGAATCCGCCTTAGGTATCACACATGCCCCCACTCGTTCTCTCTCGATTTCATCTCAGGGTCTGGATATCGATTGAAAGAGGACTAGGGTGGGTACAATATGTTCGTTTCGCTTATGAACGTACAATATTCTACCTTTGATCCCCACAGACCCCCCCCCCCCCGTGGGTCATTTCTATCATAGAAACAGACCAAACATTTATCTCCTTGCACGACACGCAATTGATCTCTGAACATCAAATGATCTCGTCAACATGTGTCGGGGCATGAACCGAATGGGATGTCAAAACTAAGACGCAAACCGACACGTAGTGGAGGCAAAGTGAAACTTCAAACGAACCGTTTGTTTGTATGCATGTCGGACAAATTACAAATAAATATTGGAAATACAAGCATGGTCTAGGCCCACATGCGAATGATACTCGTGGAATGTTCAAATGAGGCGGCGGGAGGATGGACTCATTTGGAGGGCGACATGATCGATGGAGAAGAGGGTTGGAGAGGAATGAGAAATAAGCAAACACCACATGATTATACTTGAACGGCTCAAATAGACAATAAGTTGTCTCGCTTGGCCTACATAGTGAAAGGCCTAATGCGCAACACAGAGCACTGACGCTCGAATATGGTCGGGAAAATAGGGAAACCGACATGTGGGGCACACCTGTCAGGACGACGTAGTGCAAACTAGTCCAATGGAGGAGCTGGCCCATGACCTCCTCGCCACCGGCAACCGTTCATGTGGGTCGTGGGGGCAAACAACATGGCGCAGCTCCAGCACAGCCTCTGGACACGGCGACCACGGTGAGCGACACACTCATCGTCGCTAGACACAGTCGGTATCAGTGCGCCTAGGGTGGCGCTAGTGTTGTGGCACGACCAACAGTATGTTTGGTTTGTGCCCATGGTTGCCCCATCAAAGCATTGGGTAGCCAAAATTTTGGTTGAGGTTTTGGTTGCCCATGATTTGGCCGACATCGGCAAGAAAAATGAACTAGAGTTGTCTAGGGTTCATTGGAATGCCAAAAAAATGACAACCATCCATTTTTGGGTCATGACCAAAACCTCAAAAAAATGGCAACCATCCAAACAAAGACCAATCTTTGGGTCATGACCAAAATTTTGGTAAGGTGCACTTTGGCCACAATCCAAACACACCCCAACGCTCGGCTTGTCGAGGATGCACGAGGCACCGGGATGCGTCCGCGGAGTGGTGTAGCACGGCCAACTGCATCCTCAGGACCTGAGACCATGCCGGGTCGTCTTGCTTTTTCAATGACATGCATCGATCACATGTGAGCAAAGGGCATCACCAACATTGCCACGACCACAGCTGACTACCCTGGCACACCGAAAACCCTCGTCCCTCGCGCCGTCGCGCGGTGTGTTCCCAGCCGGCTCCAGCTGCCCGCATTCATGCTGTCCGTCCGTATGCCATCGTTAAGAGGCTCGGTGCCCGAGGAACCAACTCCGGTGACTTAATGACGCACCAGGACGCTTGGCCTCACCGGAGTGCGCTACTTAAAGCGGCAACGCCCAGCTAACCTCCACACCATAGCGCATCGTCCTCCTACCTGGCACCACATCCGCCATGACCGCAAGCGTGAACGCTCTACACGAGAGCTTGTCTTCGGAGATGGAGCTCGAGGTCTCCGCCCTCGCTCAAGTCGCCGCACAAGCAGTGGCCACACTGGCAGCCCACGACGGGAGCACCGTCAGCCACGCGTCCTACTTGCCGTCGTCCAACGTCTGGCACCGCCGAGGTCGGGGACTCCTCCGAGGATGAGTAGGGCATGGGAGGCGACAGGGCATGGTGTGCCAACTGGCCGATCTGTCTCCCGTGTTCTACTTTTCCTCACCGGAGACGGCACCTTCACTTCACAGGTCTTGAACCCTGCCCCCGTACATGGAGATCGCAGATGGAGGACATCGGTCGCCGCCATAGAATAGGTTTAGGGTCGGGTTTCTTTATTCTTCTGTCCTATAAAAGTTCGAAATGTAATGAAAATCTTCCGTGTTTGCATTAATCTCGGCCGGTGTATATGAACTTTCACAATAATATTGTATATTGTAGGAGTACTAGCAAGATGCCTGTGCGTTGCACGGAAGATCAAGATCTTGTGGGAGAAAAGGATGAACAAGGGAAGGCCTTATCTGCAAATGCACATTCACGCATTTCACATTTTTCTACATCTACGGTAACCTACGAAGGGTTAATGTAAATTGCCTCTCTCTCTCTCTCTCCTCCCCTGATTTTCATGGTGGTGGGCCCCTCCCTCCCCCAATCTACAATCAAAAGCTCACACGTTTCACATTATATTAATTACATAACTGGGACTACATAGGTGTAGCATTACTCGTCCTAAAAAACCCAACTAAGCCAACATCCCAGAATATCACGCGGGAAAAGACTCGGCCGCGCCGTTTTAGTCGGGATTACCGGATTATTAGTAGTAGTATCGATGGATCGCGCGAAGCAACAAGTATTTTTTAGGGGGCGAAGCACCTAGTTTAAAAGGAAAAAAGGCGGTACACTCACGCACTTCGTCGCAGTCGCATTGCACCCCACACACGTTCGGTCCTGCACACGGCTCACGCAAACGGAACGTGCTTCGGCTTGCCTTTTCACTGACACGTGGGACTGCACTTGGAGAAACCGACCATGCGCCAAACTCCCCTAGCCCACCGCGAGAAAATCCTCTCCCCCCCCCCTCCATCCAAAAATTCCCCCAAAATCCTAGATTCAACCACCCTTCGGCCAACTAGCCAATAATATTCCCCAAACCCCCCTCCCCCCGTCCCCTCCACTCCATTCGCTCCGCCAAAGCCACCCTCCCCGCCACGCCAATATGTCGGCGCCACGGTTCGTCGAGGGGACGCACGGCGTTCCTCTCGCTCCCACGGTACGCTCTCGTAGACTGTCGTCATCTAGCCGCGCCGCCACCGCTGGCGACGTTCTTGTGGAGGCGCACGGCGGTTAGCGCCACCACCACTAGCAACGTTCGTGTGGAGACGCACGGCGGTCAGCTTCTACCACGGTACGCACATTCTAGACTGAGGCCCCGTGCATGTCCGTGTAGCGTTGAATGTTAGCTGATAGACGCTGTTAATCTCACTGTTTACCGAAGTAGTTTACAGTCAGTATGCTCTACTTAAGAAGCTTCCTTGCCCTGTTCTGCCCGTGTAGTAGTTGTATGAATTCAGTTACAAGACCCCAGTCAACTGTGCAAAATCATCTAGACTTGTATGGGATGTAGGTCACATATACTAGGTGGGTTCATCATGGTGAAGCTGTGAACGTCAATGTTATTGACTACGTGGAAGCAGCAGATCACCATCTTGATCTGCCTGAGCTCAGGTGGAACAGGAGGAGGAGGTGGTGGCAGAGCCAGTGAGTTTGACCAACATTGAAACAATGCTATGAAATACTCGTGCATTCCGTGAACTTTCACCTTCAGAAAAAAATGGTGGGCCCGCATGTTGGAACAATGCAACGTGGCTGTCACCCCAGGAAATAAGCTGTCAGTATTCTCAGCTATGGTCACCTTTCTTCAGGTGAAGACATCTGAGCAGATGACCAACAAATCATTCGATGCGATGTTGGCTGCTTTCCGCAAAGCTTTCCCAGATGCGTCTGAGCTGCCACCCACCTACAAAGAAAATGAAGAATTTCCTTCGATGCGCTTGGAATTGGATATGATACGATCCATGTTTGTAAGAATAATTGTGTTACATTCGGAAGGATTATGCCAACTTAAGTGAATGCCCTAAATGCAAATCATCAAGATGGAAAGATGGCGATGCTGTGAAGAGGATTCCTCATAATGTTCTGAGACATTTTCCAATTACACCAAAATTGCAGAGGTTGTTTCATGATCTTTGAAACAAGAGAGGATGTCTTGTGGCATTCTAGGAACCAGGAGTACAGAGATCGAATGTAATGAGCCATCCATCACATGGTAGTGAGTGGAAAAGCTTCAATCAAAAAGCACAAACAGTTTGTCGCTGACCGAGAAACATTAGACTTGGCTTAGCTTAGGATGGATTTAACCCATTTGGCCACTCAGAGCGCCACATATAGCATGTGGCCGGTGCTTGTTATCCTTACAACATGCCTCCAAATGGCTGCACCAAAGAATCAAACTACATGATGGCCTTGCTCATCCCAGGTCCAAAAAGTCCTGGAAAGGATTTTGATTTGTTCATGGAGCCTCTTGTGGAGGAACTTCAACAGCTATGGAGGTGTGTTCTCACTCGAGACCTATATAGCAGCCCACCAGCTGATTTCTTTCTGCGTACTGTTATATTGGTGCATCCATGATTATCTGGCTTTGAGCACTATGTCAGGGCGAACGACACATGGTTACAATGCATGTGTTATTTGTGACAGAACTGTCATCATAATACTTAGCAAGATCTGTTACATTGAACACCGCCGTTTCCTTGCCAAGGACAAGCCACATCCTAGAAAATACCGAAGACATGTGTTCAATGCAAAGCATGAAAACCGTGATGCGCCAAATAGGCTCACCGCCGATGAGTTGCAAGTGGAATTAGAGAAGTTCGGGCGTATTACACTAGGAAACCATCCTGATAATGGTAGCGGGAAAAGGAAGCGTGGCAGGGCAGAAGAGAGATTATTGTTTACCCGCAGGTCCACTTTGTGGGACTTGGAGTATTGGAAAGATTTGGATCTGCAGCATAATCTTGATGTGATGCACATCGATAAAAATATATGTGACAGCATTATCGACACACTTCTTAATATTGAAGGCAAGACGAAAGATACCTTAAAATCTAGGATTGATTTGACACACAGGTATCGAGAAAGGATTTGCAGGTGCAAGATGAAGGTAAACCACGGGATATGGCACCACTGTATGCGTCTTGGACAAGGTAAAAAGAAAAGAATTCTGCAAGGTCCTCATCACTTGTGAGATTCCCACATGGATTTGCTTCCAACCACGAAAGGAGAGTCGGCAGATGGAGACAAGGTACAAGGGTTGAAAATTCATGACTGCCACGTCCCTACTTCAAAGGGTTTTACTGTTATCCTTAGAGGATTGGGCTGCCCCGACTTATCTGAGCAGCGATTGCAGAGTTGGAAAAATTCTTCAGGGAACTCTGCAGTAGAAATATCAGGATAGATGCTTTGGAGCGTCTTAGAGACAAGATACCAACTATCATATGCGACCTTGAGAAGATATATGCTCCAGCCATCTTTGATGTGATGGTGCATTTGGCTGTTCATCTACCTGATGAGGCACTACTTAGAGGTCCAGTATAGTATGGTTGGATGTACCCTATTGAAAGGCGGCTAGGCACTTTCAAGGGCTATGTTGGAACAGAGCTAGACCTGAGGGTTCCATTGCAGAGGCCTACATTGCTATAGAAGCATTGACATTCTGCTCAAAATATATTGAAACAGCTGATCAGCTTAGCAAATACATGGATGAAGACAATCCCGGGCTCAATGTTTTTGATTATTCTGTTCGAGTTACAGGGAAGAGTCGACAAGAGGACAAACCAAAAGATTTGGACAAAATGGTTTGGTATGTGTTCAATAAGCGTCACGAGATACTACCTTATATCAAGTAAGTGCTAAGTACTGCAGCTTATACATCGTAATCTACTAAACTTGCAGCACATTCTTATATATTTAGATGTTTGACGCGATCACTATGTTGTAAAACATCTACAAAAAGGAGTTACTACCGCAAAATCAAAGAAACATTGACAAACTAGTTATGGCAGGATTTGCGAAATGGTTCAAGAGCCATGTAAGCTTTTGAATTGCACTGTCAGTTTTTTTAATATATTGAGTACATAAGATGATCAGCTTGTCTATTTTCTAACCATAGGTTAAGAAGATGCGGGAAGATGGGCAGGCAGTTGATGATGCCCTTTACTCACTAGCAGTGGGTCCTGATACTTGGTTAAGACATTATGAATCTTGCGTTGTTGGAGATGTATGCTACAACACCCTTGCACGAGATGAAGGCAGGAAGACAGAAAACAGTGCCATCGTGAGCACGGATATGTATGACAAAGAGACAAGCTGAAATGTATGCTAACATAATGTACATTGTTGATTGCAGTATATCTCAAGTTTCGAGGATCATCGGTGTGTGGTTATGTTGTGTCATTGTCATCGGTATAACTTTTTTCCAGGATCGCAAAAACCCGAATGATGATTATTTCAAATCCATCAATGTCAAGGCGTGCAGGACCAACGAGCCTTTTAGTTTGGCAAATCAAGCAACACATATATTTTTCTTGGAAGACACATTTGCACGTAGCGATGACAGGAGAGTAGTGCAAAGGTTTGAGCAGAGGAATTTGTTTAATGAAGTTGCACAACAAGATGATGCTTACACTGCTCCTGATGTACAAGATAACATAGATGTTCATAATATATTTGAGAACCATCACGTCAATGACGCCGGCAAAAAGATTGCCTGTCATGCTGTGGACATACAAGAGTTGATCAAGAAGAAGCCAACGTTCGAGGACGTTGATGACGAAGAAGAAGATGACACCGTGGGGAATTATGATTCAGACTGATACACATGGCGAAGATGTTGACGCTGCTGCTGCGGATGATGATTACATTGCATTTGTCGTATTTGCCTTTCAGAAGACGTTTTTTTATCTACTATGTGAAATTGTGTTTGCTATGACAACTGAAACCTGATGAACATGTTGTTTAGTATTTTCCTGTGAGAACATCACTTGTTATGTATGCTGATTTGTGTTTGGTGATTGTATGACGACTAAAACATGATGACATTGTTGTTTAGTTGTACTCATATTTGGCTGTGAAACTTGAATTTGATGACATAGTTTGCTGTTGGACTGCAATTTGCTCGACGTCTTCGAATGAGAACAAAGCTGACCTGACAGGTCCTCTGCTAATTTATTTATTTATTACCAAAAGGGCCTGTGCTATTTATTTATTTATGAGCAAAAGGGGATACCCCCTGATTTCCACTAATAGAAATCATTAGATGTTCACAACACTACACCCAGCCTGCTACACAGGTTTCATTCATTACTAGTTTCAGCAAAGTGCTCATGTCATAGCCACTGAATACATCACGAGTGCTACATACATTGCAAATAAAGAGACAATCATCCTCTGAGCACATCGATTTTGCCCATTATCTTCATAAGCTCTTTCATCTCCTCATTCTTGTCAAGGTCGTACATCACCTGTTGCTTGGCCATGATGAGAGGAACTGCATCTTTAACCTTCTGCTCTGCATCTTCATCTTCTGTCGTTCCTTCAGTTACTTGTCCAACACCCCAACCTGCTGGTATTGGGATTCCTCGGCTAACCAAATAATTAGCGTAGTTGCACTCCCCCACATCAGCAACTTCCCAGAAATACAAATCACACGAATCTTCCCTTTTCTACATGAATCAAATTGGAAGATCATCAACCAAACTATTAAAAAAATTAGCAACTGAAAGCAGCAGAACAGCACTTAAACATATTATTACCCCATGATTCGGGCATTTGTAGAAGACTCGGCCAGGGTTGAGGATTGTGGTTGAGACGCGATGGATGACTCTGCGTGATTTGCAGTAGTGGCGCCACACCAACAGCAGTGGGTTGCGATGAGCAACCGGCTACGGTGTGCGTGCCGGCAGGGGTGTGATGAGTCCCACAGGCGATGGTACGGGTGGCGACTTGGCACATATTTGGTTGTTACTGGCTTTGAAGAAGCGGTGGACGAGCAACCGGCGGACATGGTTGCTGCGGCGAGCTTCGATGCTAGGCAGAGTAAGTAGAGAAGAGGAGAAGCGAACGTTGGATATGTCAGTTTCATTACTTGCAGAGTAGCATAGCACCATATATAGTCATAGTCTAGGTTTGTATTCGAACCAGCTACAGGAGCACGTCTCTCTTTTTTTCTAAAACTCAGCAACGCCTCTTTACTGGTACACTAGCTTGTTCTGTACGCCTTCTGAAGTCTTTAATTCCTCCACCTGACATCTGGGACCCACCGGAAGGGCCTCTGTATTTTGCAAAAAAAAACGTGCCCCTCGCTGACAGGTCAGACCCACCAGCTATCTTCGCACGCAAGGAAGTGCCTCCTTATTATGCACAAAAATGAGTAACCCCCTGCCAGCTAGAACCCAGCATCGTGGGAGGCTGACTTGTGGGCCTACCAAGTTGACGGGGACGGAGGGCTTTGTCAAATTAGTCAATGTGAGCGATTCTAGCTCCAGTTACCGTATGATGTTCAACCAACGGCAGTAGTGCTTCTTCAACCTCTGGTCTTCTTGCTCCAGCCGCCCAAACCAGCGCCGGTCGTGCCGCGTGCTCCTGCCTCCCGTGGCCGGTTGTGATGCCGTGGAAGCCTCACCGCCCCCTACTACTCCCACCGCTGGCCAGACCATCCCTCTTCTCACCCACACCCCCTGTTATTCTGCGGCGACGGCAGCCTCACATCGTAGCCGAACCAGTGAACCCTCGTACTCCTCTCCGCGTGGGCATCCACTGCCGCGTCTTCCCCGGCTCCGCGCCGTCCCTTCCTAGGCCTCGCCATCGCCCACCGCCTTGGTGCTCCCGGCGTGGCGTGGTCAATGTGGTCAATGACCGACTTCCATCGGAAGAGTACTGTACGTGGAGAGGCTGACAGTTGGGTCCATGGCCACAGCCCAGTTTTTTTGTGATTTGCCAAGTAAGTCGCTTTGTCAGGCCTGTTGGGCTGCAAATCTTTCAAGACGAGGAGAGCTTTCATTCGGCTGGCCGAGAAAATGGCCTATCAGTAATGAGAAATGGGCTGTACATTTTTAAAACACATCAAACCGGCAATTAGTTTCAAATTTCTTTTTTTTCATTTCGAGATTTTAAATTGCATTGATTTTTATGCGTGGACAATTTGTTGATATACATTTATTTTTAAATCAGATTGAATGTGACTCGAAATTTCGGGATTAAAAACAGTTCGGACCGCACCGAAATATGCAAAATTTTGTATAATTTTTTAAACGTGGGCCACAATATGGGCTGTAATGCTAACAAAAAGAATATGGGCTCCAAAAAAAAACCTTAAGAATTAGCAAATGGGCTGTAAATTATTAGAAATCATGGCAGATGGGTTGTATGATGTTTTCCACATATGTGAGGCTTTCCTAAAAAAAGGTTGACGCACAAGCAATGACTGTTGGATGTCCATCCAACGGCCGTCGTGCTTCTTCAATCTCTGCTCTTCCTGCTCCAGCCGCTCAAACAAGCGCCGACGGGACTACTTGCTCTCTCCTCCCCGCGGCCGGCTGTGCTGCCGCGCAGGCCTCATCGTCCCACCGTACTCCCATCGCTAGCCTAGCCATCCCTCTACTCACCCACACCTGCTGTTATTCTCCGTGACGGCAGATTTAATCAAGAAACCCTCGTACAGTCATACTCCCCTCCGCGTGGGAAAACAACTGCCGAGTCTTCCCTGGCTCCGTGTCATTCCCTTCCTAGGCCTCGCCGTCGTCCACCGCCCTGGTGCTCTCGGTGCGGCCTGATCAACGTGGTCAACAACTGACATGCATCTGAAGTGGACTGTACGTGGAGAGGCTGACAGCTGGGTCCACGGCCGCATGCAAGGAAATGCCTCCTTACTACACGCAAAATAATGATTCCTCCACCTGACATCTGGGACCCACCAAAAGGGCCTCTGTATTTCGTGAAAAAAGTTACCACCGCTGACAGCTTGGACCCACCAGCTACATCTTTGCACGCAAGGAAGTGCCTCCTTATTACGCACAAAAAAATGAATATTCCCCCTGCTAGCTGGGACCCAGTATAGTGGCAGGATGACTTGTGGGCCTACTAAGTTGACGGGGATGGAGGGCTTAGTCAACTTAGTCAATATGCACGATTCTAGCTCCAGTGACCGTACGATGTCCATCCAATGGCCGTAGTGCTTCTTCAACCTCTGGTCTTCTTGCTCCAGCCACCCAAACCAGCGTCGGTCGTGCCTCGTGCTCCTGTCTCCCGTTGCCGGCTGCGATGCGGCGAAGGCCTCACCGCCCCTACTACTCCAACCGCTGGCTAGGCCATCCCTCTACTCACCCACACCCCCGTTATTCTGCAGCGACGGCAGCCTCACACCGCACCGAACCAGTGAACCCTCGTACTCCTCTCCGCGTGGGCATCCACTGTCGCGTCATCCCCGGCTCCGCGTCGTCCCCTTCCAAGGCCTCGCCGTCGTCCACCGCCCTGGTGCTCTCGGCGCGGCGTGGTCAACATGGTCAAGGAACGACTTCCATCAAAAGAGTACTGTACGTGGTGAGGCTGACAGCTGGGTCCACTGCAGCCGCAAGGAATTGCCTCCTTATTACGCGGAAAATAATTATTCCTCCACCTGACAGCAGGGACCCACCGGACGGGCCACCATATTTGGCGAAAAAAATGTTTCCCCCCTGACTGCTGGGACCCACCGGACGGGCCAACGTATTTCACGAAAAAAACGTTCACCCCGCTGTCAGCTCGGACCCACCGGAGGTGCCTCCTTATTAGGCACAAAAAAAATGAATACTCCCCTGCTAGTTGGGACCCACCTTGATGGGAGGCTGACTTGTGGGCCTACTAAGTTGACGGGGACGGAGTGCTTTGTCAACTTAGTCAATATGAACGATTCTAGCTCTAGTGACCGTACGATGTCCATCCAACGGTCGTAGTGCTTCTTCAACCTCTGTTCTTCTTGCTCCAGCCGCCCAAAGCAGCGCTGGTCGTGTCGCATGCTCCTGCCTCCTGTGGCCGGCTGTGCTGCCGCAAAGGCCTCACCGCCCCCAACTATTCCTACCGCTAGCCAGGCCCTAAGGCGCGACAGCCTCACACCACAGCCGAACCAGTGAACCCTCGTACTCCTCTCCGCACGGGCTTCCACTACCGCGTCTTCCCCAGCTCCGCGTCATCCCCTTCCTAGGCCTCGCCGTCTTCCACCACCCCGGTGCTCTCGGCGTGGCATGGTCAACGTGGTCAAGGAACGACTTCCATCAGAATAGTACTATACGTGGAGAGAATGATAGCTGGGTCCACGGCGGCCGCAAGGAAGTGCCTCCTTATTACGCGCAAAATAATTATTCCACCACCTGACAGCAGGGACCCACTGGACGGGCAACTGTATTTCGTGAAAAAATGTTTCCCCCTAATTGCTGGGACCTACTAGCTACATCATCGCACGCAAGGAAGTGCGTCCGGGCAAAGAAAAACGATTCGCCCCCCTAACTGCTGGGACCCACCAGCTACATCATCGCATGTAAGGAAGTGCACGATACCGGGACCCACACGGTCGGCGTCACGTAGCATTGTCATTCTGGTCACGAACGTGTACGTATCTTGGTCGATGTAGAGGCGCGACGCAATGTAGTAGAGGCGCGCATGTAGCATGTACACATACGTCTGCGGCCGTGGTGCAAGAAAGTAAATCTGACCCGCGTCACGTACATACGGGCGGGGTCTCAAACGCCTACTCGCGCGTACGTACGGCCAGGGCTCGTGTACATGGCTGGGTCAGAACGGAGAAACAGCGCCGTTGTTGTGTTCATGAGGAGCCAACCGGCTGGGTCGGAACGGAATGTGTCATCGTGTTCATCAGGAGGGCTTGGACGGAACAACCGATGGAAACGAGGCCTGGCATACCACGGAACGGAGGAAACGGCCTTGTGTTCGACCGACCATGGTCGAAATGGGATCCTGTTCATTGGGAGGGGTCTGGCGTACCGCAAAACGGAGGAAACGGACCTCCTACGGTCGAAACGGGGTCCTGTTGATCGGGAGGGGTGTGGCGTACCGCAAAACGGGACTCCACGGGATACTGGTCATCTCCACTATCGACCCCCTCCAGCCTCCACGGGCTTCTGTTCATCCACCGTCGACCTCCTCCAGCCTCCACCTGTGACTGTTCATACATGGGCTCCTGTTCATCCAGCCTCCACCGCACGCTACTCCATCGGCTACTGTTCAACCAGCCCTCTCCACGGGCTCCTGTTCAACCACCCCTCCACGGGCTACTGTTCATCCAACCCTCCACCGGCTACTGTTCATCCTGCCCTCCACGGGGTGGTCCTGTTCATCCTGCCCTCCACGGGGTCCTGTTCATCTAGCCCCAACCGGCTCGATCGACCAGAGTCATGTTCATCTAGAGGCAACACCACGGGGTCCTGTTCATCCACCCCCACCGGGAACTGTTCATCCAAACCCCCCAGCAACGCTCACCGTTCATCCAGAGGCAGCATCGATCGACTTCAGTTAGCAACAGTAGTGAAGGAATCGCTCGATCGGGTTCAGTTAACAGCCATCGATCGATCGCTCGGGTTCAGTAACGCGTAGCCTGCAGTGCAATCACTCGGGTTCAGTTAGAGCCCAATGCCTCGCTCGGGTTCAGTTAGAGCCCAACGCCTCGCACCCACGCGTGTGCGTGTACGAGAGAAACACGCATCGTTCGGCCAGACCACCCACCGTAACCGGGAACACCCCGATATTTTCCTCGCTCTCGCTTCTACCACGGTTTTTTCCGTCATGGACGGCCTAAAGAATGTCATGTAGCTATGTCTCCGGCCCGCCCAGGACGAAAAGCCCATTTTCTGTCATGATTTTTTGTCATAGAAGTAGGACCCCACCACATCTATGATGATACCGGGTTTTGTCACAATTATCGTCATAGAAGTGTCATAAGTATGACAGAAATTTTTTTCGTTCGGCCCAAAATGTCACGGTTGTGTCTTTTTTTGTAGTGGATGTACCCTGTGCTGCGCCGCTCCAAGATGGTGCCCTCCGTAATGGAGGAACCAGCCCAGTGCCCCTTGAAGCTGGTGTCTGTCATTGTTGGGGATGGAAGCTCAGATGCGCTACACAGGATGGGGTAGAGATTGGATCTGAGCGCTGGAGCTCGAGAGGCAGCAGGCAAGGAGAAACGAGAGTGTACTTTTTCATTGCTATCTCTTTACTCTTATATAGGCTGATAAAAGGCCAAGAGTCCCTTTGACGCGCCTTTGAAATCACCACTCCCCGCAAAAGATTCCGTTATGTGTACGAGGAGAAACAAAATCTTAATGATATCCCTAAGAAAATGGGCATGATCTCCATCTCGATGGGATGTGCCAATAGTTAGATTGCCTCAGGCCGCGATTCGGGAGGGCATGATACATCATTCAATTCCAAATGTCCTTGCTACAAAAAAAGGTTATATGATGAATATGTTAGGTAGCATTCCACATTAAAAATTATGTTTCCATCATTTACCTACTCGAGGACGAGCATGAAGTAAGCTTGGAGATGCTTGATATGTCTCCAACGTGTCTATAATTATTTATTGTTCCATGCTATTATAGTATCAATGTTGATGTTTTATATACACTTTCAAGCAATTATATATCATTTTTGGGACTAACCTGTTAACTTAGTGCCCAGTGCCAATTGTTGTTTTTTTGCCAATTTTTGGTTTTTCAGAATATCAGTACCAAACGAAGTCCAAATGCCACAAAACTTTTTGGAGATTTTTCCTGGAAGAAGAGACCCTGGATGCTTCGGGAGGGGAGAAGAAGATGGAGCAGTGGCCCACGAGGCATAAGGGCGCACCCAGTGGGGTAGGGCATGCCCTGGTGGCTTGTGGGGCCCACGTGGCTCTGTTTGACCTAACTCTGCCTCTATAAATTCTCTAAAATCGTGAAACCAGCAGAGGAGTCCATGAAATACTTTTTCCGCCGCCTCAAATTCCAGAACCACAAGTTCGCATGTGGATGTGTTTTTCGGCACTCTGTCGGAGGGGGAAACTATCACGGAGTTGTTTACCACAGACCTATGGATCCATAGTTAGTAGCTAGATGGCTTCTTCTCTCTATTTGATCTTCAATACAATGTCCTCCTCGATGTTCGTGGAGTTCTATCCTATGTAACCACTTTTTGCGGTGTGTTTGTTGGGATCCGATGAAGTGTGAGTTTATGATCAGATCTATCCATGAATACTATTTGAGTTTTCTCTCAACTCTTTTATGCATGATTGTTATAGCTTCATATTTCTCTCAGATCTATTGATTTGGTTTGGCCAACTAGATTGATTTGTCTTGCAATGGGAGAGGTGCATTGTAATGTGTTCGATCTTATGGTGATCAATCCCAATGACCGAAAGGGACATGACACGTATTGCATCATTGCTATTAAGGGTAAAAAGATGGGGTTTATTCATACGTGAGTTTATCTTGTCTACATCATGTCATCTTGCTTACAGCGTTACTCCGTTCTTTATGAACTTAATACTCTAGATGCATGCTGGATAGCGGTCGATGTGTGGAGTAATAGTAGTAGATGCAAGCAGGAGTTGGTCTACTTGTCTCAGACTTGATGCCTATGTACATGATCATTGCCTTGGATATCGTCATAATTATTTGCTTTTCTATCAATTGCCCAACAGTAATTTGTTTACCCACCATATGTTATTTTCAAGAGAGAAGCCTCTGGTGAAAACTACGACCGCCGAGTCTATCTCTTATCGTATATTAAAACTAAAAAAATACCTTGCTGCGTATTTTATTTTGTATTTTTATCTGGTCTATCTATCAAATACCATACAATTTAATCTTACTCGTAACCTTTGGCATCCCAGCTCAGAGAGACCGGAACACCCCGTATTCTAGCCCAGAGATCAAGTCTTCTGGAATACGACACTGCTTGGCATAGAACATATCAGCTCTTATTACATAGAATATCGGTACAAGGGTCCGGGTATTACAAAGGATCACATAGGCACGACGACACTACACCTGCCAAACGACGACGGTGGTGAACTCCACTCCGCAGGGACTCTGGCTGGAACGAATCCTAGCGCACAAACTCAGGATCCTTGATAAGAAAGCAATCGCGGCATGACCTGCAATCTGGCATGACATGCCAGGTGAGTACTTCGAATGTACTCGCAAGCTCACAACAACCAAAGCAATCAAGACAAACAATAGCATGGCATTTACAGGTTAAAGATCAATGATGAACATGATATCACTAGAACAATATGAGATGGGCATGGCATGAACATGCTACTCATGATGTGAACAATGATGATACTAGCATGCAACATGTTTAAAGTATCATGGACCAACTTACTCTGTTCTGAGGTAACCTCATAACCACCACTTGTATCAACTTACCATCATGGACATCGCACGACCACCTCAGGATCAATCAAGCTTGGTATTAACAATACCATTTTGATCATCACATGACCACATGGAGCTCGATTTTTACCCGCGGTCATCACATGACACCATAAAGATCAACCAACTTTGGTATCAATGATTGCATTGTGATCCTCTCGCAATCACATAAATATCAATCGACTTCTTTCCTCATCGAACCAGGGTTGTTAATTAGTCAAATTATTATTACTGTTGACCCATAGTGTGACCTATTAGGAACTGTATCCATGACTGAGGACGCGGTTGTCAATAGATTATACACTCTGCAGAGGTTAGTACACTGTACCCCCACTATGGAACCCAGGGCCTCGTGCTCCCATTCGGGTGGACCAACGGCGTTCCAACAAAACCGATCTATTGCATGACATTCTCCCGGCCACTCTGACAAACTCCCCTTTGGGCTAAGTCCTGGGTGGCCCCAATGTCACCGCGTGACATCCGCCACCTTCGTGGCCGGCCACCGTCATGGCACACAAAAACGGTCCCAAACAGGGACAATGGATCCATACAACTCGGGCACACAAGGCTTATGGCTGCCTACCTGATCAGGGTAACGCACACACATAACCTTCCCTAGTTGAAAGAACCGGCAAGAAGCATGACAATAGACCAAACCAGGGCCCCCCATAAGGCAAGTGTGGCTGCACTGGTCAGCTCGATTCGATGGCACTATGATTCAGCCAATAGATTTCTTCAAGTTCGATTAATGTACGGTTCAATTTGAATGGTGATGAGCTGAGTCACCATAATATGATGAAATAACAATGCATATGAACATCATATCAACATGAGCATGGATGGTAAGCATAACCATTAAACATATCAACGACAATAAATAATTTATTCTACTAGATGCAAATGGGCATAGCATATCGATGATCAGGAATAACCCCAGTATTATCCTACATATAAACATAGCATGACCACTAGCGTCAGAAATAGAACGAGATAATAACATTAATAAGTAATCATTTAACCAACTAGATGCAAATGATCATGGCATAAGGATGAGCATGGATTAACAAACATATAGCAAGTATTCGCAAAATATATAAACATGCACAAAACATTTAAATATTCAAGTGGAAAACCATGGCTACTGCAAGGACATCATTGAAGTGGTTGTCATGGCTTGCTTGGGGATGAAGGATTCATCGGGAAGTAGTGTGGGAGGCTCGTGGAAAGACTCGCCGGAAAATTTTCTCTACAGGGAAAAACTGAATCGGAGTTACGGTTGCGGAGATACGGGCGTTCATTCGTTAGGCAAAAAAGAAATAAAAACGTATTCATTTATGCGCTTAACTAACGAGCGGCCGCAATATAAGGATTTCAGCCGCCGGGGTGAAACAGAAAGCGCCTTTTAGGAAAATATGCTTTCGCCGAAGAGAAAACATATTCTGCCCTAGAGTTGCCCATGTTTACGCTTTCGGCGAAGGAAAGCATACTCTGCTGAGTACGTTTCCACTTAGGAAGCACGTAGGCCCAGGGTCCGGTCTGGCTGACGGGTGGGGCCGGGTGGAAGGCGGGGCCCGCCTGGCTGACGAGGGGAGGCATCGTCTTCCTCCTCATCCACCTGCGTTCGGTTGAGGGGAGGGGAGGACTCCGATGATGATTACCGGAGCTACCAGCCGTCTCCGTCATGCGCTTCGGTTATAGATGCGCTCAGGGTAATGAGGCTCATCCGATGGTGTAGTGTACGACCACCGAGGAGTGAAGAGGCGGCGGAAGCACCAACGCCGACAGAGGAGGCCGTCTATCATCGACGGCATCGAGCGTACAAGCACGCTGGAGGAGAACATAGGAGGTGGGGAGGATCGCCAGACCGTGAGGGTTTGTCTGGTGATGGTAGAAGGAAGGGAGGGGGCTCGGCTCGCCCGAATTTGATATGGCCGAGGCGGCGGCCATGGTGGCAATGAAGGGCGAGGAGGGCTCCTAGAACTCGTTGGAGGGGTCGGGGAGGAAGCTGGGAGGGTGGTGAGGAGGCTGGTGAGGGGAACCGAGGCTGGGGATGGCTTAGATAGCCGGGGTGAGAGCACCGTGGCCGGAGGCTGCTGTAGACGCATGGTTGATGCTCTGGCGTGACCACGTACGCGAGTGCTTGCGGGCAAGCACATACGGTGACTAGAGAGAGGTTCAGAGGAGCAGGGAGAGCAGACACGACGCGGGCTAAGCCCGGTCGGCCATAGTGACGTGGCCGTGGTTTTCGTAGCACTGGGAGGGATAAGGAGGAGGGGAGCGGGGTCCAGAGGGACGCATGGACGATGGAGAGGGCGGACGTCATCAGAAGGTGCGAGGAAATGGCCGGGGAGGAGGGGCCAGAAGCAAAACGGAATCCAGCTCGCGTCCATGGCAATGCCAGACTGCGTGCACCAATGCACGCACGGTGAATCAGCATAGCCGACCATTTCCAGCGTGTTTTCCATCCAAGATAGGGCCCCTTTGAAGTGATAGCTCGAAGAAAGAGGCTCTATGCTGATGGGACGCATCATATGAAGTTTACTGTAGCAAACTTGGGCATGCAGCTTAGGTAAAATGGGATGGTGAAATGGTGAAACAAGTTTTCACGTAGATTAGGGGTAGGAAGGACTACCATCCTGTGAATTTTGAAATGATTTAGACCAAGATTCAATATATTTGCTTCACAACTGTATAATCTGGTCCAGAAACCAAATCTTGAAGTTGCACTCAGATAGTGTGTTCGATAGGATGAAACTTGGTGGAGGTTGATCATTTGGGCCTATGAAGGCACTGTAAAAATTTCATACCATTTGAATAAATAAAAATGGTACTTCACAATGCTTCACTCTGGACGGAGCCTTGGGAAAAATCTTAAGAAATAATGGCTAGATGAAATGAGCCCAAATTTGGTGGAGGGGGTTTATATAGGTAGGAGAAGGTCCTGGTAAATTTTCATCAATTATGGATCAATAAAAAATATGGTTCCTTCACAATATGGAAATATGACCAGAATCAAAGATTGGATGGTGTGCTCACCATGAGCATGGAATCTTGAATACTTTTGCATATCCAAGGTTCATAAGGTCCAAAGGAATTTTGGGACATACAGAAATGTAGGTTGCTTCACAACCTAGGGAAAAAGGATTATTCCTTTAATAAAAAAAGGAATATTCTCAAGAAAAAGAATTTGGGATGGGGCTAAGATGGAAATGACATGTCCTTGGGAAGAATTTGAGGATGAAAAACCACTTCGGTAAGACACAAGAGATGATCTTCCCAGGTTTCAAGACCACAGAGCCACAGAAAAAGAAATCAAAGCAAAAATTCAAATAAATTCAAAAATAAAAAGAAAGGGCCAAAAATCAGGGCATGAAATAACCGTCGAGGGTGACAACCCCTTGTTCGCGTTGGGTTGCAAGGATTTTTTGTTTGTGTGCAGGTGCTGCTAACGAGGTGTTGCTTGGTTCTCCTACTGGATTGATAACCTTGGTTCTTAACTGAGGGAAATACTTATCTCTATTGTACTATATCATCCTCTCCTCTTTGGGGAAATCCCAATGCAGTTCACAAGTAGCGGGAAGAATTTCTGGCATTGTTGCCTGGGAGACATCATCAACATCTATCAAGTACCTGCGCATAAAATTTCATTTCCTTGCATTAACATTATTTCCCATTTGCCTCTCCTTTTCATCTCCCCCACTTCTAAAAAGTTTTTAGAAAAAATCCATTTGCCTTTTTGCGTGTTTTCTTGTTTGTTTGCTTGAAGTGGCTATCAGGGTGATTTTGGTATGGTGGAAAGTGAGGATGGTAAAACTCCTAAAATTGAAATTGCTACCAATCTTGATGCTAAAAGTTTTGTGATGGGAGAAGGGAATGTTATAGGAAAAAGTGTTATCCAAGAATTCTTTAATTGCATTGGAACCTTGGCTTGTGATGATGCTCCTATACTTAAAAGAACCAAAACTTCAGTTGAAGCTATTTCTGCACTTGTTCTTAAACTTGAGAGAAGATTCATCCATACCCATTCTACCTTGCGAAGATAGTTTTATGAGTAGCCAGTTATTAAAATTCCTAGAGCTAAGAAGATAGCTACCCTTGTCCTCATGAATTAATTTGACTACATAGTGCGAGAAGCTAGAGAGATCTTTGATTTTTGTGGTATGAATCGTGAAAAAACAGTGATAGATGAGATTTTATGCAATAGTGATTACTTGTTGAGATATATATTCTCATATGGTCACACTTTTGACGAGAATACCAAAAAAGAGGCCCCCCTTAAACATAATCCAACAAGTTTTCAATGGTATTAATAAACAATATTCTTGGATTGTAAAGATGAATCAAGAGGGATGCGTAGATGGTCAACTTAGCAATGCTAAAATTTCCATGGATGATGTGTTTCATATTATGTTTGAAAAGCCCCCTAATGATAACACATCATTAGTAAAGGAGAAGAAATATTACAACACTTGAAACTATGCATTATGCCTAGCTAGGGGCGTAAAAGAATAGAGCTAGTTGGGAGGCAACCCAATAGTTATGTTACTTTTTATGTTTATTTTTTCTATTTTCTTGTGTGTGCACAATTATGCTACTATTATGATTGTGCTTCTATGTTTTAATTAGTGTTTGTGCCAAGTAAAGCCTTTGGGATGATTTGGAAGTTAATTGCTTTGATTCGGTGCAAAAACAGAAACGTTTGCGTCCAGTAGTAGAATTGTTAAACTTTGCTGGAGCGTGATAAATTTCTGAATTTTTTTACACATCATTGATATACAAATTACACACGTTGTCCTAATAATGGTTCAAAAAAAATTGTAGTTACAGAAGTATGGTCAATGTTCAGATTTCTATAGACTGTTCTGTTTTTGATAGATTCTGTTTTGTATGCATTATTTTGCTTGTTTTGATAAAACTACGGATTGTATCATGGGGTATAAGCCATGTAGAAGTTAGAATACATTAGGTATACTGCAAAATAAAATATGAATGGGTTTGCAATAGTACTTAAAGTAGTGATTTGCTTTATTATACTAATGGATCTCACAAGGTTTTGTTGAGTTTTGTGTGATTGAAGTTTTCAACTTTTGGGTGAGATCAGGATGGATGAAGGAATAGGGAGTGGAAAGAGCCTAAGCTTGGGGATTCCCAAAGGCACCCCAAGGTAATATTCAAGGACTCCCAAGCAACTAAGCTTGGGGATGCCCCGGAAGGCATCCTCTCTTTCCTCTACCAACTATCGGTAATTTTACTTGGAGCTATATTTTTATTCGTCACATATCATGAGTTTTACTAGGAGCGTCGTGTATTATATGACTCTTTGGTTTGTTTGTGTTTTAGTTTGTCACAATAATCTCTACTAAACACACTTATTTGAGAGAGCCACGTGTTTATCATGATTTTTTTAGAATACTCTATGTGCTTCGCTTAAATCCTTTGAGCTAGGAAGTTTCTCTAGTGCTTCACTTATATCTTTTTGAGCACGACGGTGATTAAATTTTGAAGAAATATTTGCACTCTCATGCTTCACTTATATCTTTTTGAGAGTTGATAATAGCAATCTTAATTTGCACAATATATGAATTTGGTCCCAAAGTGATGAATATTCAAGAGGGATATAATAAAAACTTTCATATAGATCATTGTATGATAAGTTTGATTCCTTGCAATAGTTTTGCGATATGGAGATGATAATATGTGAGTCATGTTAGTGAGCAATTGTACTTTAGTAAGAATATTGGTGTTAAGGTTTGTTATTCCCTATGCATGCATATAATGTCAATAGTTATGCAACGAAGTCACATCCTACTTACGGTGCATTATTCAATGTTAGTTATGTTCAATGCATGTTTATGACCATTTTTGCTTTTTGGTTGGTCACTTCTCAATATATTTGATAGCATTCATTTGTACTAAGCAGGAATGCTGCTTGCGCATCCAACTCCTTAAACCCGAAGTTGCGCCAAATAAGTCCACCATACCTACCTATATGTGGTATTTCCACTGGTACACGTCGGTCCTAAACAAACGGTTTAACCCCTTTACGCGACGGCATTTGGAACTGTCGCAAAGTGAGTGTGGGCGATAGGGGGTCCTTCCCACACGACCTAGAAACCGTCGGGGATAGGGCCCCTACGGTACTCCTACTCATTTCTGCTTGCATTGCCATCACAGTCGGTATTATGTGGTGCTATGTTTACGATGCGCGGCCCATCACAAACGGTTCACTATTATAGAACGTGTATGATGCATGGCCCATCACAAACGGTTCACTGTTAACAAGATTAGCTAATCGTCGTACGAGTGTCGGACAGGATTACGAAACGTCGGACCGTCGTAACATCGTCGTACACGACAACTATCGCACACGCTATTCTGTGGTGCAACGTTTATGATGCATACTTCATCAGAAACAGTTCATGGTTGTGAATCGTGTACGATAAGGCAATTAACACAAACGTTTAGTTTGCCTGCACCGTTTGTGATATTGTCTGACATCGCACACGCTTTGCAAATGGCAACTTTGTGCATGCTTGCACACGTTTCCTCTCTGTGAACCATCTTGGATTATGGTGCATATCGCAAACGTTTGTGTTTTACCAACCTTGTGTGCGCTAACAACCTGGAGAGTGTAATTTCACCATAATTTAATTGCTGCTTTTCCAAATTGTACCAGATTTGGATTTGAATTTGAATTTGAATGTATGCTACAGCTTTATTCATATCCATCAGGTTCAAATATCCAATGCATTATTCGATTCATAGGTACATATGTTCAAGAATTACATAAGAACCAAATAAAGAATGATGAACCACAGTTGTATACTTGTACTATTAAAGACGGTAAAGAAACAGGCGAAATATATTCTGGTTGCTAAACAAGGTGAAGCAGAATGCCCATATTATGCCCTCCTCCATGCAGAAGGTACGCACGACTCTAGTCCAACCCCTTGTGATGGCCGACCGCCCATCCTTCACGGTCTTCATGAAAACATCTAGATAATCATCGTGTTCTGGAAGAAATACTTTAACCATTGCATGCCCACAAATCATGTAGTTTGAGAGGTAATCTTGAGTAAACTGCTTTGGCAACCACTGCAAAGGAAAAAGATTCAGACATTGTCATCTAACACAACTCATTATGGGCAGTAAAAAGAAGGCTGCAGAGTTCTTACTTACCATCCTGCAGTTATTTGTTGTCTTGGATAAAGTGTAAACAAATAGTTTAATTGCCATCTTTGGACCCATTTTACTAACAATCTTTATCAGCGTCCTCACTTGATGGTGGTTCATCGATATCTCATTGCCCCATACGCAGAAAGGGTCGAAACATGGATCTTTACCAATGACATATGTACCTAAAAGCACCAAGTTAATATTAGAAGCTAAACAGTAATTGCACAACGATGTAGTACAACATCTTTTATAATATATCTATATACATCCATATGTGGTAGTCCATTTGAAATCTCTAAAAAGACAAATATTTAGGAACGGAGGGAGTATCTTATAACATCCAATATACTCACATATTAGATGAATTAACATCTTATATTATGGGCCGGAAGGAGTTTAGTTCATTCTTACAAATTATCAGCTGATTAACTGTTGCTATATCCATGGGTTACAATTAGTTTGAGCTAGTTCGGGCTCAAATAGCCTAAAGTATATCTAAACATGAGGCTAGTTTGAGCTAGTTGCATCTATAACCCACCAAAAAAAACTATCCAACCCAAGAGGTGCTAATTGGAGCTAGTTCTCCTAGTGCATTTATTGTCAATCTAACCCTGCCATCCAAACAACTCTTTGGATGGAGTTAGTTCAGGGTTAGTAATGAGCTAGAACTAACTTTAACCTCTAGCTAAGTTGAGTATCCAAACAGGGCTGTGTTGTTGTTGTTGCTGCTGCTGCTCTTCTACATATATCTAGACATCATTAGAACATTAGTGTAACACTCTTCCTTGTTGCTATGTAACCTAGGATTGCATATTTAGACATTAAGTACAGTGCATGTTGCTATGTAACCTCAGATATATTACATATGGCCCTAGTTAACCTAACGAAAAATGGTTTACAGATATATTCAGTTAAAAGTCCGATTCACCGATTAGTCCCTTATCAGCCGCCGGCCTATATGGTACCAGCTACCGATATCCTAAACAGTGAGCAGATATAAGCCATGGGATGAAACTAACCTCGATGGAAAACAGCAGTCGTTCCCAAATTGTCCTGTGTAGGTACATCGAGAAGCGGTTAAGAACAACAGGCTAAACATCAACCAAAACTATACATGGCAGAAAAAATAATCTCCAAAAGATAGCTTTAGTGTGCAGGTTTAAGCACGCTAGTAAAGCAAAACATGTGGAAAGGTGTGCTAACTGCAACAGGCCTAACATTTAACAACAAGCAAACATAGTCATTCAAACTGGTATTGTGCCGGTCTAAGTACATTGGTTATGGTTAAATAAAAATGGAAAGGCGTGTTAACTACAAGATGCGACAACCAAATGTAGTCATTCATAGTGGTATTGTTGAAACTGCATCGATGAAATTGAACTGCACAATTCATACTTGCACATATAGAACATCACGTTGTGAATAACTGGAATAAACAAGGCATACTACGAACAACCAAAGATAGCATTTGAAACTGAACGTATGCTAACTACAAACAACCGAACAATCAAAAAACATTAAAAGAGGCATATGCTAGCTATAACAGGCTTAACACCAAGCAAATATATACATTCCTATCAGTATGTTTAAAACTGGATTGATGAAATGTACTTCACAGTAAATAATTGCACATATAGAGCATCACATTGTGAACAATTAAAATAAACAAATCATGGGTTTCCTCACTTGTCCCAAATGGGCTCGTTCCCATGGGAAGAGCATGGACCCTGGATGCACTACATGTTGTCGCAGATGGGCTCCTTCCCCTTGGAAGAGCAAGGATGTAGGGTGCCCTCCCTGATGTCGCAGATGGGCGCTTTCCCCTTGGAAGAGCAGATGGGCTCTTTCCCCTAGGAAGAGCCGGAGAGGGTGCCCTCCTCGTGGTCGCCGTCGATGAGGTCTGACTTGGAAGCTACGGATCCCAAGCTAGCGTCGCAGAACGTGTCCTTCAGAAATGACAAAAGGGGCTCGATGGCGATGTACAATGGCAAATTGTTGACAGCGAG
The DNA here is from genome assembly GCA_021605145.1 of Aegilops bicornis. Taxonomy (NCBI): domain Eukaryota; kingdom Viridiplantae; phylum Streptophyta; class Magnoliopsida; order Poales; family Poaceae; genus Aegilops; species Aegilops bicornis. The sequence goes on from CM038672.1 coordinate 168,307,207, forward strand.
CCAGAAGAGATCAGCGGCGGGGCCATGGATGAGATCGATGGCAGTTGAACCCGAGGGGTTGGGGGTGGGCCACTTAACCTGTGACACAGCCCGCCTCAGGCCGTCGCTGCCGATGACCTCGATGTCATAGCCAGCAGCCGGGACATGCTCGCATACTCTACCGCGTTGCTTGAGTGCCTGCCGCCAGTAATGGTCGTCAGCTTCCTCGGTGACGTCGGGCGAAGAGACCGCTATACACCTCTTCTGGGCCAGTCGCTCCTCGAGCTCCATGGGAAGCGTAGCCGAGCTTAGGCGGCGACGCTCTGGAGTGGGGGATGGGGATGGGGATCTGTGGGAAAGGGGGCGTTTGGCAGGCGTCATCTAAGAAACTCAGGGCGGCCTGGGTATGAGATCGGTGGGTAAGCTGCACGGGAGGCCTTGCGGCGGCGACGGCGGCGGCGGTAGGGACCTTTCTAGGGTTTCGAGCGAGGGAGGGGGTGTGTGTGTGCACGCATGCCCGAGGAGGTTTTGGTGTGTGTGTGTGTGTGTGTGGAGGGGGGCGCGGTGTGTTTGAGGAAATGACGTGGGTACTGAAAATTTTACTACGCGGGATTGAAATGCCGAGCTATTGAAAATTTTGATGATAGTGCATCGCACACGGTCCGGAGATAACAACCGTGTGTTATGAAACAGAAAAACCCTCGAGGCGGGCAGATATTTTCTAGGTATGCAGGCGGGATTGGGAACAATAAACATCACACACGGTCCGGAGATAACAACCGTGTGTTATGAAACAGAAAAACCCTCGATGCGGGTAGATATTTTCTAGGGATGCAGGCGGGATTGGGAACAAGAAACATCGCACACGGTCCAAAGATAACAACCGTGTGTTATGAAACAGAAAAACCCTCGAGGCGGGCAGATATTTTTGAGAGGGGGAGCCTCGTGGAGCCCAATGTACTATGCGGATGTGTGCGTGACAGGTGCACCGGTGTGGCACACGGTTAGTTTGAGTGAACCGTGTCTGTTGCATCATCCGACTTGTGTAATGTTCATAAATTTGGCGAAAAATGACGCGGAGAGGGTGAACACGAACACACTTGCATGTGGACCAAATTTATGTATCAAAAGGGTGGTTTGATTTTCAAATACCAAATGCAACCGATGTGGCACCTCTCGCAAAGCGCATGGTATTGCTTGCCCCCACCCCCTCGTGCCGCACGAAAGGAATCCTAAGCTATGAATGCATGCCCCTCCCCCAACCGAGGTTCACCTAGCAAAGTCTTGAAGTAGCTAGCAGCCCCCTCCTCCCTCGTGTCAAGACGAAGGGAATCCTAATCTATGAATGCTTGCCCCCCCCCCCCCACCGCGGTTCATTCACCGAGCAACGTGCGAAGTAGCTAGCATCCCCCCTCCCTCGTGTCGGCACGAAGGTAATCTTAAGCTATGAATGCATGCCTCCCTCCTCCCTTGTGTCGGCACGAAGGGAATCCTAAGCTATGAATGCATGCCCCCCCAACCGAGATTCATTCACCTAGCAAAGTGCTTGAAGTAGCTAGCAGCCCCCTTCCTCGTGGTTCCGCACAAAGGGAATCCTAAGCTATGAATGCATGCCCCCCAACCGAGGTTCACCCTAGCAAAGTCTTGAAGTGGCTAGCAGCCCCCACCCTCATGTCAGCACGAAGGGAATCCTAAGCTATGAATGCATGCCCCCAACCGAGGTTCACCCTAGCAAAGTGTGAAGTAGCTAGCAGCCCCTCCCTCATGTCGGCATGAAGGGAATCCTAAGCTATGAATGCATGCCCCCCAACCGAGGTTCACCTAGCAAAGTGCGAAGTAGCTAGCAGCCCCCATCCCTCTTGTCGGCACGAAGGGAATCCTAAGCTATGAATGCATGCCCCCCAACCGAGGTTCACCTAGCAAAGTGCGAAGTAGCTAGCAGCCCCCTCCCTCGTGTCGGCACGAAGGGAATCCTAAGCTATGAATGCATGCCCTCCCCCCCAACCGAGGCTCACCCGAGCAATGTCTTGAAGCTAGCAGCCACCCCTCCCTGGTGTCGGCACGAAGGGAATCCTAAGCTATGAATGTATGCCCCCCCAATCGACGTTCACCTAGTAAAGTGTGAAGTAGCTAGCAGCCCCCCCCCCCCTCGTGTTGGCACGAAGGGAATCCTAAGCTATGAATGCATGCCCCCCTCCCCCCCCCCAACCAAGGTTCACCTAGCAAAGTGCGAAGTAGCTAGCAGCCCCACCCCCCCCCTCGTTCGCCATGAAGGGTATCCTAAGCTATGAATGCATGCCCCGCCAACCGAGGTTCACCTAGAAAAGTTCAAAGTAGCAACCCCCCCCCCCCCCACACACACACACACTTTCAGTCGGCGGGCCAGAGAGGCATATATCTCACCAAGATGGATCGTAAAACGGACCAGGAATAATCAACCTTGGTCGTACAACCTTTCTCTTGTTGTTGGTCAAAGTGATGGCCGTCCATGCGACCCGGAGATGGGCTAGCTTCGCCACAAGAATAACGCAAGTAGCTAGTCCCCGAAGACAACCACTGCATGCGTGTGGCCAAAACATATGTATGGAGAGGTGTGTTTTTGAGTAACAATGGAACAACTTTGATGTGGCATCGTGATTTCGAACTAGAAATCGACGCACTAAGTGAGGGTTAGGTTGACGATGCATATGTATGTGACACCACACTTCAAGCCAACGACAGGGATTCATGCATGCATGCGTGCATAGTATATGCGCTCAAACTTAATTAGGTCTGAATCTCACCATGACCTATACTACGATAACACGAACCAAATGAAGAATCCGCCATGGTAACATATCTTGTTGTTGGTCAAGGTAATCATGGATGTCCATGCGAGCCCACCAATATAAAGGCTTGTCGCCGATAACCATGCGAGGGAGTGTACCGTTCGAAGGGCAACCACTACATGCATATGTATGGAGGTTATGCGTGCATTCATGTTTGAATACACAACATTGATGTGGCGCGTGTGTCAAAAATCGTACACTAGCTCCCCACACAGAGCGAGATCGGTTCATGATGTGTCGTTGTACTAGCCACTTCGACTCGATGGGAGGGATTCATGTGTACACATGCATGTGTGTGTGCTCAAACTATACCATGCATGTCATCCCAGAGCAAAAATAATAATCCCTCCTAAGTCAAATTAACCTCTCTTGTTGTCGTGCAAAAGTAGTGATGTACCAAGTGGGCCCACAGGATGGAAAGCATCGATATCACGATAACTTGACTTAAGTGGGTGCGAGAGGACAACCACCACCGCTTTGCATGTGGGCCAAACATATATATGTTGAATACCAAAAATGCACAACTTTGATGTGCCACATGCCTCAAAAACCGTAAACCATGCACCCACACAGAGTGAGGTTCATATCAAGCGTACTACATATGATGGTCCCCTTCCCCCCTCTTCACCGCATACTATATGCTCCTGCCGTAATATATGTACAACCCAAAGAATCCTCATCGATGGTGAAATTAATTAACCTCTCCCGATGTAGGTCAAAGTGATGCATGCATGCATCGACGATGGCCTCGTGGGCCCACAGATGGAAGCGTCACACGTGAGTGTCCTAGCTAGGATATGCATGTGGCCCAAAAAGGTGTTGTGTGACGTTTGAATAACCAATTTCACAATTTTGATGTGGCACGTGCCTCAGTAACCAAAAAGTCCTGACACTGAGTGAGGTGTACTTGTTGACGGACGCGTACGTATAGTATATATGCTAGTCCCCTCCCACCTGTTCGACGCGTACTATATACCACCATAACACAAACAAAAAAGATTCTACCTTGCTGGTCAAATTAACCTCACTGTCGGCTGTTCATCAAAGTGATGGACGATGACCTCGCGGGCCCATAAAAAGCGTCACACGCGAGTATCGAGTGTCGTGTAGGACAACCATCAACTGCATGTGGCCAAAAAATTTATGTATGAAAGGGCTGTGTAATGTTTTAAATAACGATTTCTCGACTATGATGTGGCACCGGCCTGCCTAACAAAACGGCCAACCCACACGGTGGCTCACAACTCGTAGTGTACTGTGAGCCACCTGCCACCCCCAAACGCACACACCCACACACACACCACGAATCCACCGCAACTACGATGCATGTTAAATTAATTATCCCGTGGTGAACATACATGTTACCAAAGGAGGGACGTTTTAATTTCAAAAAAATCACAGAGATCATTAAGACGTTTTAGTACATTGATTGATTTTCTACGGGTATAATGTGCAAAAATCAAATTTGAGTTACATGCACACGTGATAGTGCACCTAAATGGATTGCAAAAACACATGTGTCTCACTGGGTGCATGTTTACTCCCCGTGCAACAAATTTCAAACATTGAGAATCTTGATTTTTAAATTCTGGTACATACAAAACTTATTTGAAGTTCATGAAACTTATCATGTTGTCATATGGACACCAATACAAAGTGGCATTGTACTTTTTTTGTCAAATTTGAGACCAGTTTTGATGTAATCTTTATCTAATTACAGACGAGAGATTATTAATAATTGGGAACCAGTTATCCCAAACAGATTATTTATTCGAACCGTGAGCGTTAGACCAACAATGGATACGCACCATGCTTCGGTTAAGCAATAAAGCGGCAACATTACTCATCCAAATAGAAAAATAATATATGTGCCGCCGCTCGACCCGTGTGGCTTGCGAGCAGGCGTGAGTTAACGGGATGCATGCGAGCAGTCCACCGCACAGGCAGACGGGGAGGCATGCGTGCAGGTGTGTGAATTGACGGAGGCATGCTCGATGCGCAGTGTCGTCGGGAGGCATGCGAGTAGCTGTGTGAAACTTTGGTAGGCACGCCAGCAGTCCAGTGCGTAGGATCACCGGGAGGCGAGCCGTCAGTTTGATTGCGGCCCTCTCTCCCACAACTCCCACTACTCCATATTAATGGTGCGCCCGAGCGGCCGTACCCCCCATCCTCACTACACACAAACAATCCTCTCTCTCTCCGCTTGCATCCTCGACGCCACTCTCAGTCCTCAAAGCCGTTAGTGTATGAGGATGCCGCCGAAGCGCCCCATCGGAGGGAGTGGCGGCGATGGGGCTGCTAAATCACCGGAGCACGGCGTGAAGATGGAGACAGAGGTTGCCGTCACCGCCGGCGAGTTATCGCCGCACCCTGACATCATCGACGGTGTCGAGCTTCCACAGTCGGAGGCGGAGTTCCACACCGACTCCGATGACCACTCCAGCGATGACTCCGACAACGATGAACAGCTGGTTAGTCATCTATACCCATTTATGTGTCAAATAGATCATAGGGTTTCTCTGGTTACTCCTGCCTCCCCTTTTTGGAATAGAAATCATGTGGTTATATTCTCTCAATCCATGAAATCTGAGTAAGTTTCGTTATATCCATGTAGTGTATTGATTGTTTGAATGGTACAGGTGATAAGTGATTAGTTGTTTCATCTGTGCAAATGATTTCTGCTAGTAATCCAACTAGGGTTAGTGTTCGTGCTAATAATTCCTAGCCAGGATATGACAATTGATTTTGAATGACCTACATATGTTTGTGCCATTATTTTCTTCAAGATTGGTTTGTACATAGACGACTGTGCTTAAAAATTGAACCATAATCACTGGATATGTATAAATAAATAGCCATAAATTCCTAATCCTACTTCACGGCATGTAATCAGTGATTTGATGCCAAACTTGTATTACTATTTGTATAGGTGTTGTCTAATGATGTGGACAGCGAGGATGAAGATGCCCAGAGGAGGTACAAGAGGTGAATCCTGAGGGAGCTTTATGCGGAATGCATAACAGGCGTATTAGGACCTGGAACGACGGCCATGCATGCCCATTTTGCAACCACAAGCTTCATGACATGTATCTAAGTGTTCTGGCGCATGCAAGTGGATGGGTCGTTGGCTCCTTCAAGCAGAAGTACTCTCGCAGGCTGGCGCACGGCGCGTACGCCGAGTACCTAGAGACGCTTCAGGATCGTGCCGGCCGCATGTGAGATGAGATATGGGATGGATCGAACTATGTATGCTTGAGTATGCTTAATGACGGTTGAACTATGTACTTATGGTTGAACTATGCTTATGTACGTGTACGCTTATTATCTACTCCTGTCTGAGTATGTTAAATATTTGGTCAAAATTTGGTACAAATTTCAAAGGGGGACCAATAAACCAGGAAACGGAGGTAGTACGTCAATCACACATGGTTCCCAAAATTGGAACCGTGTGCAATGGCTTTCATTTGGTCTGTTGCGTCAATCACACATGGTTCGCTCTAGCAAATCGTCGCCCCCAAAATTCTTTGTGGGACAGAAAACCCTCACCGCCCAATTCCAAAAAGAAAAAAGAAAACCCTCACCATCCCAACGTCACAAAACCCTCACCCCGCCCGCCACCCCCTTCAGTATGGTCCCCATTCACACCTGCATAAGCTCCTCCGCGTCTATGCCATGGCACCGCCTATCGCGGCGGTAAACACTTAGCTCGACGCCTGCCATCGCCGCCAGGCTGCCGGCAAAGCCAACCGCATTTCACCACTTCCGCTTGCCGCCGCCTATAGCCATCGACTTTCTCGACGCTGCTCGCGGTTGACCCAGCTCCGCTCAGTTGGGGAATCTGCTGTACTGAGGGTTCTTTCTCATGGACGACGAGGTAACTAATTTAACGAGATATTATCTCATCTCTTATCCCAGTTCATCTGCCTCCTTTAATCACCCGGCAGAAATCGCCGTGAATTCAATTTTATTCGAACTGATTTGAGGGTTTTCTTTCATTCATAGAATGTACAGCACGCCGACACTTCAGGACTTTGCGACCACCACCAGAGATTCCATCTCATCATACCAGATAACTTGAGGACGCGCGCGGTATGTTCAATCTCGCCCTAAATCGGTTGGCATGGCCTACTTTCCTGAACATATTCTAAATATTGCTACATTTAGATAAAAGGTGCCACATGCACCATATACGTCAAAGGGGATTTTTCCCCTCTTCTTTCTATATTAGGAAAATTAATGATGTATTGTTCTTTAGATTACTCTCATTTTTCCATGACATCATGTTTACCCTATCTATTTAATTATAGATTTTTGTCCTTCGATTTCAACTGATGTACAGTTCTTTCAATTGCGCCCATATTTGCATGTTACCATATTTTCTTTAACAATCCTACCATTTTCTGCAGAACATCCCTCGCTATGCAACAGATTATGTAGTGCATAATTTTTCCCTTTACATAGATCAAGGCTCCACGGATGACATACTGCACACAAACCATGGATTTACAATCGTTGCTACTGTAAGACTTGATAAAGGTGGTGACTCCTATTTTGCCACTGGCTTTTGGAATGAAATTGCAAAGTTTTATGTACTGAAAGCTGGCACTAAAATTGCACTGCACATGAAGGGTCTGGTCATGAGATATATGCTAACTTCCCCGACAAAATCATCCATCCAGACTTTGTAAGTTTTCTTTTCAACTATCTGCATATGTTGACTTACCCAGCAATGTCAAATGAATTGTGTAGTATTTAAGCAACCAATTGTTATTCCCTTTTCTTACTATATTCCTACCTAATAACTTCTAGTTACCAATACACTTTTCTATTGCCCTGTTTTAAGTAAATATTCCCTGTACTCCCGTTTCTATTAGAAAGCACCGCTAACAAGGAGACTCCGGAGGTGGAGAACGGGGCTCCCAACAAGCGGAGGCAAGGCGAGCTAGAACCGCAAGCGACTCCAGCAGGCCTAGACTTAATCAGCAGCCTCCTCGATGATATGTTGAGAATCATAATCTCCCTCCTCCCAATCAAATATGGGGCGCGGACAACCCTCCTTTCCCAGCGGTGGCGCCCCCTATGGAACTCCAGCCCTCTCGACCTCATCGACACCCACGAGCTCTGCCATGGCTATCGCAAAAGCTTGGATGCGTTCTCCAAGATCCTCGGCAGTCACCTTGGCCCAACCAAAGGCCTTAGAATGGGCAAGTTCTATTCCAATGGCAAGGACCGAGCCAAGCTTGACGAATGGTTCTGATCCCCCGCCCTAGATCAGCTCGAGGAGCTCACTTTTGATGATGGGCATATGCGGTCGCTGCCAACTTCCGCACTCCGCCTCGCGCCCACGCTGTGCGTCGCCAAGTTCAGGAACTGCCATTTTCCGTCCTTTAATGACGCGCCCGCTCTTATTCTACCACGACTGAAGCACCTCAAGCTCATCGCCGTCTGCCTCTCAAAGGGTGACATGGAGCGCCTGCTTTCGTGGCTATCTTGCACTTTCAGTACCTTCGTCTTGAGCGATCAATGGGTTGAGTACCTTCCACATCACCTCATGACTCTCCGGACTATTTATGTGTGTTCTTTGGTGCGGCAAGAAGACATCACAAAAGGTGGACCACGGTATGGTCATCCAGGACACACCTGCACTTGAGAGATTACTTGTAGTTGATTAAGAAGGTCCAACAAGAATCAATGTCATTTCTGCACCGAAATTGACAGTGGTGGGCTACTCGTCTGACAAATACTCGGAACTTGTTATTGGATCAACACCCGTTCAGGTACAACAGCCGCCTTCTACCTCTCCTTCTACAAATTAACATTATTTCTAATTTTGAAGATGTTTGTTCGTCTGTCATTCAGAGAATGATTCTGACAAGCTTAACCTCGAAACTGCGTGCAGTGAAGCTCTTGGCACTAGAATCTATCAGCCCCGACCTGAAGCAAGTTGTCAGTTTCTTGAGATGCTTTCCGTGCCTGGAGAAGCTATATATCGAGGTGATGTTCCTTTCCTGTTAAATGTTAACCAATAGGGAGTTCAATTTGTGACACCTTTTTCCAAGTTTACAATGACAATGTACTACGATTTCTGAAGGTTCTTTTGGAGGATTTCAAGACATACATGTCCCCCCATATTGGTGGCTTGATCCATATGGTTACAATCAATAAGAATTTCTCCTTTGGATTCATCTATACTAGTTTTCTTAGGGAACTTTTCATCCACTCCAACCTCTTGTGAAGAAGGCTACATTTTTCTAGAATGTAATCAAATGCCCATGTTAATCATGTCAGATCGAAGATGGCATGTTAGTGCATTTTACCGATCCTGCAAACCAAATAGCTAGGCCTGTAGTAATAATGTTCAAAACTGCATGTAGGCACTAACACGTTTTCTTCTTTTGCAGATAAGATTAGGCCCGGTGGTGGACAATGTGATACAATATAACAATCACGTTGAATGCCTAGATCTGCATCTCTCAAAAATTACTTTGAACTCCTACCGAGGGACCATACCGGAGATTATATTCGCTAGGTTCTTTGTTCTCAGAGCAAGGGTGCTGAAGGAAATGAGGTTTGCCCTACATTTATTTTGCAAAAATGAATGGTTTGTTGATCAGCAGGCGCTTCTTGCAGAATGGAGTAGGCTCCAAAAATGCTGAATTTCTTTTTGGAACTTCAGATGACAGAGTAATCGGAAGTCATCGTATCAACCCCATACATGACTTCTCAGTGGCTGACCCCTTTGCAAAAATTGTGAGGTTTCGAAGCCAGACTTGGAAGCGGTGCTATTAGTTTGAACCTCTCCGATATCCATGTTCAGCGGATCAACACGAGTGTTTGCAGCTGATGAGCTGAATTTCATTTCTAATATCAGTTTTAACCTTGTAATCTTCGAATATGAGCCATATAACTCTGGAATTTGAACCTTGTAACATTTCGAGCCTTTGTGGTACAATTTTTTAAATGGTATCGAATGAGACTCGTATATTGCTAGCACTATTTTGACCTTAATATGCAATGGTCTTAGATTTTATTAACCATTCTCGAATCAGTTTACCTTGTCGATCTCACAGCACACGATCTGTATAGCTAACTTTCATTGCGATCTTCGACATTATTGCACACAGTTGGTTCCTTCCACCGTGTATTACCTTTGTAAGCGCAGAATTAATTATCGCACTCGAGTGTCCATCATCACCCTTCTATGTAACTTTGACCTCATTACCCAAGGGTAAACTTATGACTGAAGTCATTCTACACACTTCGTTTTTACAAAGCTTTTTGCCAAAAAACGCCCACAATTTGTCCCTCTTCTAGCCGACGCGTGGCCAAACTAGCCAGGAGGGAAGCTTGCGCGGTAAACAGCGCGGTAGCACGGGAACAGGCTCACCGAAGATACATTTGGCGCCTCTTCGAGCCCACGTGTGTGGTGCGGTGTTGTCAAGCGTGCACTGGATTCTGGAATCCTCCACTATGAACGTCGTGACAAGACGTGACGATTACAGGCCGGCCGGCCCCATTTATTACAGCGGCCATTTAACCTACCCTTGTGTCTCTTCAACCTTTCGATCGCGCCCCACCATTGCAAGAAGCACACCCACCACGAGAAATTCTTAGAGGGTATCCTGCATGGCTCCAATGGCGCTCCGAGCGGCTGGCGACGACGAGTAGCAGTTCACCGTGCGTGCCGTGGTGGACACCCATAGAAGGTTCATGGACCTCTCGGTGGTGTACACCAATGATACGGTCTGGGTGGAGCACTCCATCCACATCATGGGGCTGTTTCTTGCCGAGGAGAAGTACAAGGTGGTCGAGTTCGACCTCTAGGACACCCGCGCTCGTGCCGGGTCTCGTCCCAAGGTCGCCGTTGCCCAGATGTGCGTGTGCCACCACGTCCTCGTCTACCACTACTGCATGGCCACAAGGCCTTGCGTTTTGCCAGGTTTGTCAACAGCCCCCACTACATGTTCGCTACGGTGGACATCACCAATGATGTAAAGGCGCTCGAGAGTTCGAGCATCGCCTGCTAGAATCTTGTCGACATCGGGGCCAATACAAGATGCAGGGGCAGCAAGGAGCATGAGAAGGACTCACTGGTTCACCTCACCGAGGCCATCATCGACCCCTACTACAGAGACATGAAGGATTCATGCAACAAGGACAAGCGTTCCTGGCACTCGGCCTGGATGGAGAAACTCGACAAAGCTCACGTCGTGTACGCGGCCAAGGAGGCGTACACGAGCTACATTGTCTCTGGCGGATCGTTGACATGAGGAAGTGCCTCCTTCCCCAAAACAGCCAGGGATCCAGCCAGAAGCAGAGCAATGGCAGGCGTCACCGCAACAATAAGTAGATGATTAGATCCTCGTTTCTCCTACTTTAGTATGCATGTAATTGCTTACTCTGGTGTGTGCAAATGTTATGTGTGTAGTCACTTGTGTAATTGTATGCTTAATTTGGTTATGCATTGCTGTCTTTTTAAGTATATATGTTGATGCTCTGTAGACAGAGCGTAGATGGTGTGTGGACAAAGAAAATCACATCGCAGACGGACTAAACAATGGAACCCGTCGGTGATGTTTTCATCAATCACTCACAATTGTATACCAGCAATCGTTTGCTCACAACACACACGGCTTGTTAGCAGTAATCATCTGTGTTGTTATCGGTCTTCGCACACGTTTCCGATTACAGACCTGTTTGCCTCGTATCACACACATCTTGTTCATTTGAACCGTTTCTGCTCTCATGTCTCAACGCAAACAGTTCATCTGAGTGAACCGCATGTCGTATATCGCACACACCTTTGACATGGCTAACCGTTTCTTTTGTGTTGCCTAATCACAAACAATTCATCCTAGTGAACTGTATGATGTACATCGCACACACTTTCATCTGGCTGCCCGTTTCTTTTGTTCCTCCTCGTCGCAAACAGTTAATTGAGTTGAACCGTATGCCCTGCATCGCCCACGCAACTAAAATCTGAACCTTGTTTGATGCATCCTCCATCGCAAACATTTTGCACCTTATTTGACGGTTTTTACACCACCGTTTGCGATTATGGCATCGCACACAGTTTCGTCGAAGGGTCTATAATCGTAGTGTCGCGTTAGCAGCATCCTGCAGTAGTGTTCCATGTCGTTTCAAGTAAATTTTCATATGCCAACTCTAATTTTTCAAAGTGATTTCCATTTTGTGTGCTTGTACTGCTCATGAAGCGGTAGGGGTGGCCAATATTTTCCATGGTAGGTACTTTATTCACTTGTCATTGCACGAGAGTGTGGCAGGTAATAGGGATGCCCAGTCCCAAAATGAAAATAATACAAATTTGAAGATAATAATAAATTCATTGGTAAGTGTTGGTATGGAAGGCACCCGTGGATACGGCTAGCCATGGATTGTGAAAGAATGTTGGAAATGAAATAAACTTTACTTTCTGTTTGGGAACTACCTATAACTTGTCTAGCATGGAAGATGTTGGGAATTCTCGGTCGTTTTCGTTGATAGGAAAAGCATTCCTCTCAAAATAATTTATCTCTAATTTATGCCTTGAGCTCTGGCACCTCTGATTCCCTCTACGAAAGGCCTATCTATTTAATTTTATGCAATTTTTATTTTTATGTTGAGCCTCCATCTTCTCTTACAAAGCACCAACTAGAGAGCACTATTGTCATACTTGTGCATTGGATGTAGCTAATGTTGAGTGTGTTTCATGAATTGATCAATGACCGAGCATAATGGGCTAGGGATCGATAACCTTCTTTAGTGTTGATATGTTGAAAGACTTGGTTGTTTGAGTATTTATGTCTTCATGTCAAACTATAGACTATTGCTTTGAATCATTCAAGTCCAAATGTCCATGCTACAAAAGAAAAGGTTATATGATGAATACGTTAGGTAGCATTCCACATCAAAAATCCAATTTTTGTCATTTCCCTACTCGAGGACGAGCAGGAATTAATCTTGTGGATGCTTGATACGTCTCCAACGTATATATAATTTTTTATTGTTCCATGCTATTGTAGTATCAACCTTGGATGTTTTATATACACTTTCAAGCAATTATATATCACTAGCACATATGCGTGTGCGTTGCAACGGGATTACACCTGTTAAAATGCCGCTCCCAATCATAATAAGCGTAAACATACCCTTATTATTCAGGACTAATTACCCCATTGTTAATTGTGTCCAAGTATTTAAACATTTCGCTTAAACACACAATAGATAGCAGAGACAGCCAAGTAAGAAGGCAAAGCTTAAAGTTCAGATAAATGGAATACCTTGTCAGCAACCTTCTTAGCTTCTTCATTGCCTTGAAATTCATATAAACTGATCACTTATAATATCCAGTGGCTTATCTAGGACCTCTCGTGCGGTGTGCTTACGCACAAAACTCAATTTACAGAGACAACATGGACAACTTTAACAAATAAACGTATGCATTGCAATATCATGCACATGAGCAAATCGAATTGTAAAACCAAGATGCCTGGAAAGATGGAGAGTGTAAAATGATAGACTACAAATACCTTCAGGCTATTTTGTAGCATTCCATCAATTCATGACAAAGCCTTCAAAAAATAGAGAATAGTTTACCATTGGATCCAGTAAATCAAGAATACCATCAGCAAGTTCGTAAGGAAAATTGTAGAATCATGACCGCAAAGTGCAAAAACAGACAAACAAGAATTGCTTACTGTCGGAGCAAGGAATCTGGGAAAAACCTGAATTTATTTATGTTGTACAATGACCGGTCAAGTGACATCCACCTGACACACTACCGTAGATCCCGTTCAGCCCCAACCAGGCAAGGCTTTTCATGCACTAATGATGAATCTTGTTCTTTATCCCCCATCCAGATGCCAGAATAGCAAAGTCTTTAGGAGAACAACGCTGGAGTATGTGAGTTGGAGAAGGTTATTCTTTATCCCCATCCAGATGCCAGAATAGCAAAGTCTTTAGGAGAACAACACTGGAGTATGTGAGTTGGAGAAGGTTATTCTTTATCCCTCATCTAGATGCTTACATCCTCCAAACCCATCTTCACACAAAGTACACATGAAACATAAGATAAACTGCACTAATGACTATCATGAGATAAACTGAGAAAGTCACACAAAAAGATAACGTCGGTGTGTTGATGTGCTCTATCTAACCTACAATTGCATGTATCCTCAGATTTTTATTAAGAAGTGCATGGACATGTGCATTGAGAGCAACAAATATTCATGGTGCTAATAGTAAGACCTCACCTTGAAAATCTGGTTCAGGAGGCAACACGCTCGCACACTCGCCAGCAGCAGTATAGACTGGGCAAACACCCTGATGGTCGCGATGTGGGCAGCCCTTACAGCTTGTGGTAGCAGTGGAAACTATGGAGAACAGGGAGGGCGGCTCTGATCATGATGGGCGAGTTAGTGTGGATAGACAAGATGCTAGTACTCAGAGTCATCCTCGATGGTCAGGACTCGATAATGCATCGATTTCTTCTACATGAGCAAACCGTCTCCCTATTTATTAGCCATCATAGGGTCATCAAATTCAACGGGGCGGCCTCATCAAGTCCGGCGTCTCCACCGTATCTAACATCTTCGTCCACCCCAACCCCTACACTCCGTCCTTCTTGTCACCAACCTCTCCCTCCTTGCCTCCCTGGGGTCTAGCGATAGTTGCACATACAACAAATAGGTCAGAGGATAGACGATCAGATTGAAGAAGAAAAGCCTACAGGGCAGAGGATTTCAAGCCATGAAAGAGGTGTCGGGCTAGTGCTAAGCCGGTCCAGCAACCGATGTTCCACTTTTCCGAGGAGAAGTGAAGAACCATTGGTGAAGAAATCACCTAGCTACTCGTAGTCGGCTTCAACATGGAGGTATTCCACCCTGAGTGGCTGGCCAACCCAGTCCTCATTCTGAAGAAGAACGACACTTGGCGCATGTGTATCAACTACATGAGCCTGAACAAAGCATGGCCCATGGACCCTTTTGCCCCCGCGGATAGGTCAAGTGATCGTCTCCACGTTCAACTGTGAGCTCCTGTCCTTCCTGGACGCCTACTCCAGCTACCATTAGATCAAGCTGGACTCAGTAGACGTCCTTCATCGCCCCCTTTGGGGCGTATTGCTACTTCACCATGTCGTTTGGCTTGAAGAATGCCGACATGACCTTCCAGCACTGCATGTAAAAGTGCCTCCTGCCATAGATCGACAGGAATGTGCACGTCTACATCGACGACATCGTGGTGAAGACCAAGAAGCACCTCACCCTCCTAGCCGACCTAGAGAAGACGTTCGCCAACCTATGCCGATTCTACATCAAGCTAAATCCAGAGAAGTGCGTCTTCGGCGTGCCGGTTGGCCAACTCCTTGGGTTCCTTATCTCGTAGAGCGACATCGAGGCCCACCTGGAGAAGATCAAGGCGATCGAGCGCATGCGCAAGCCGGCTCGGCTGCGTGATGCTAGAAATTCACCGGCTGCATGGCCTCTCTCAGCCGGTTCGTCAGCCAGCTGGGGGAGAGGGCCCTACCCCTTTATCAGTTGATGAAGAAGACGACATCGTTTGACTGGACTGACCAGGCATACGAGGCCTTCTGCGACCTCAAGTGCATGCTCTCCACCGCACCCGTCTGGTCGCGCCTATTGAGAAGGAGCCCTTGCTGATGTACATCGCGGCAACCTCCCGCATGGTCAGCGTGGTTCTGGTGGTGGAACGCCCGGAGGAGGGCAAGGCACAGCCGGTCCAGAGCTCTTCATACTACCTGAGTGAGGTCCTCTCCCTCACCAAGCAAAACTACCTCCTCACCAGAAAATGTGCTAGGGCGTGTATCTTGCCGCCAAGAAGCTAAATCAGAAGCACGCCATCACCATGGTGAGCACGGCTCCCCTCGTCGAAATCATGGGCTGCCGTCATGCGCCCGGCCGGGTGGCCAAATGGGCCATTGAGCTAGCTGGCCACACGATCCTCTACGAGCTCCGACCGCCATCAAGTCCCTGGCGTTGGCTGACTTCCTCGTCTACTGGGCGAAAACCTAGTACCTGCTGCTAGCTACCGACTTGACGCATTGGCGCATGCACTTTGATGGCTTGAAGATGCTCACCAGCTTGGGAGTCGGCATCGTGCTCACCTCTCCCAAGGGCGACCGGCTACAGTACATGTTGCAGATCCACTTTGCCGCCTCCAGCAACGTTGCCGAGTATGAAGACTTTGTCCACAGCCTTCGTCGGCCAAGCAAATCGGCATCTGGCGCATCCTCCGCTATGGTGACTCCAACTTGGTGGTTTAGCAAGTCTTTGGCGACTAGAACACCATGGACACCAACATGGCCAGTTACCATTTCCTAGTCTAGCTGTCGACCGGTGTCTTTGACGGCTACGAGTTTCTCCACGTCCCTCAAGCCGAGAACGAGGCGACCAACACGCTAGCGAAGCTAGGTTCCACCTAGCGTCTCCCTCGAGCACATGCACAAGCCCTCCATCAATCCCTTACCGACTCGGAGCCCATCTTCGTCTTGGCCGACCCATCGGCTCTTGCTTCCGGCTCGAGGGCTGCTGGCCCCAACTCGGGGGCTTCCGGTTCTGAACCAGCCCCAGGTGTTGTCGGCTCCAACTTGGGGAATGCCATTCTGAACCTGAGGGTTGTCGATCTCGACCCGGTCCCGGGGACTGTTGTCTCCAGCTCAGGTACTACTGCCCCAGCTCTCGTAGAAGCTGTCGTCCTCATGATGGTGGAGGCACCATCTTGGGCACAGCCAATCCTCACCTTCCTAGTGAGCGGCGAACTCCTCGGCGACGAATTTGCGGCCGGCAAGTGCAACACTGGGCCTCCGCCTACAACATCATTAACCACGAGCTCGTCAAGCGCAGCACAACCGACGTTTTCCAGCGCTGCGTCGAGCTGACCAAGGGGCTCGAGATCTTAAGCGACATCCACCAGGGCGAGTGCGGGCACCACGCCGCCTAAAGGGCCCTCGTGGCCAAGGCCTTCCGCCGTGGCTTCTACTGCCGCACGGACCTGAAGGAAGCCGATTTGCTGGTCCTCAAGTGCAAGGGTTGCCAGCACTTCAACACGTGGAGCCATCAGCTGGCTACAGCTCTCCAGACCATCCCCATCATGTGGTCATTCACCGTCTGGGGCCTCGACATGGTGGGGCCATTCAAGACCGCTCGAGGCGGCATGGCACATCTGTTGGTGGCCAATGACAAGTTCGCCAAGTGGATCGAGGCGAGGCCGATCATGATGCTCGACGGGCCCATGTCCGTCAAGTTTATCAAAGACGTCACAGTCCGCTACGGTGTCCCCCATAGCATTATCACCGACAACGGCACCAACTTTGCCAAGGGCGCGTTGGCCCGCTTCTGCTTCATCTCCGGCATCCGGCTCGACCTGGCCTCTGTCGCGAATCGCCAGTTGAATGGCCAGGTGGAACGGGCAAATGGCCTGATCCTAGCCACAGCAAGACGCGACTCGTCGAGCCACTCGTGCACTCACCCGACCGGTAGGTAGACGAGCTGTCGTCAGTCCTTTGGAGTCTCCGGATCACGCCCAACCGATCCACCGGTTTCAACCCCTTCTTCCTCATCTATAGGGCCGAGGCTGTCATCCCACGGACCTCGAGTTTGACTCGCCTTGGGGTCACCACGTACACGAAAGCTGAAGCAAAGGAGGTGCATGAAGACGGTGTTGACCTGCTTGAAGAAGTGCGCTTGTTGACCCACAACCAGTCAGCCATATACTAGCAGGGCCTACACCGCTACCACAACGAGAATATCAAGCCCCTCGCATTCTGCATGTGCAACCTTTTTCTCTGGCTCGTCCATCGAACATCTGGCCACCACAAGTTGTCCTTCCCATGGGAGGGCCCCTTCATCATCAGCAAAGCCTTGCGCGGCAGAAATGCATACTACCTCATCGACGAGTAGAAGGCAAAAAAGTGCAAGAGAGACGCCTCTGGCGAAGAGACCGAGCAACCCTGGAATGCGGAGCTCCTCTGTCCGTTTTAGGTGAACACATGTATGTATGTATCGCTACCCTTTGGAATTAATGAAAGCAGCAGGTCCCTGAACGACTCTCGGGGGCTAGCTACCTTTTCGGTTCTATCGAACCTTGGTTATTTACGCACTTTACCGCATTCATCCCCCCCCCCCCCGGTTCGCTGCGTCCGGCTCGGGGGCTCACTGGTTAGCCCGTGCCTCACCTTTTCTGGAGCCAGTTTTGTAGTGTGTGCACTGCCAAATCCCTCTTTTCGCCTCAATCCATAGTCCGACTTGCGGCTGCCCGCCTAGCAAGAGCCAAAGGCCGGAAGCATGCTCACATGAAAAATGGCTAAGGAAGAGCGTCCGTCTTGCCCGACCTGGCTGCCCCGTTTCCTCTCTCGCTCGTGGCCTCACAACGGTCACACTGCAGCCCGTGAACCCGACTGCCCCCCTTTCTTCTCTCGCTTTCACCGCACAGACCGGTCGCGCTTCAGCCAGCCTCACCGGTTCCAGCCAGCTAGCCCAGTGGGTTTTTCGCTTGCGCTCAAGTCCTAAAACCTAAGTATTGTACCTCCCTGTCCCAGCTACAGACTGTCTCCCGGCTGTCTCGCTGGCGGGGAGGAAGCCGAAACAGGAGCGAACAGGAAAAACGGTCCAAGGAAAAAATCGAGCTGCTAATCGACAATAGACATACATAGATATAAAGCACAAACATTTACATCTACACAACAAAAGGCCCACGTCCAGGATTGCATTACATAAACTTACACCCCAATGGGTGGACTTGCCAACTAACCTAAAGTTTGAACACAAAAATAAAAGATAGGAAAGGTAAAAGCCCTATGCGTCAGGCGCGTCGATGTCCATCCGCGCCGGCTCCTCTGTGGCGTCGGTGTCATCCAGGGCGGCAATATCGACGTCCACCCCGGCCCAAGTCTCGGCTTCGCTGCCCTCCGGGTTCTCGAGGGCCAGGCTGAAGTCATTGACAGGGAGCGTCGTGTGTCTGTCGCCTGCTCCAAGACGAACTCATCATGAGGAGTGAACAACACGATCTCACTGGCCGCACGCTAAGCGGTGTTGCCCGCTGCACCAAGTCATCCTCCGCGCCAGCCAACCAGCCTAGGTTGACGCTCGGGTACCATGATAGCACGATGTTGAGCGCTATCTCAGCACCGGCCCGACCCATTGATACGTCTCCAATGTATCTATAATTTTTGTATTAATCAATGATGTTATATTATCATTCTTGGATGTTTTACAATCATTTTAAAGCCACTTTATATTAGTTTTGGGACTAACCTATTGACATAGTGCCCAGTGCCAGTTGCTATTTTTTGCTTGTTTTTTACTTTGTAGAATATCCCTATCAAACGGAGTCCAAACGCAGCGAAACTTTTTGGACATTTTTTGGACCAGAAGACAACTTGGGAGCCAAGGAAGCACTAGAGGGTAGGCCCATGGGGCCCACGAGACACCAGGGCGCGCCCTGATGGGTTGTGGGGCCCACTTAGGTCCTCTACAATAACTCTCAGCTCTATAAATACCCAAATATTCCAGAAACCCTAGGGGAGCGATCGAAACACAATTCCAGCCACTTCAAGTTCTAGAACCACGAGATCCAATCTAGAGCCCTATTCTGGCACTCTACCGGAGGGAAACACGATCACGGAGGGGTTCATCCTCATTGGTGCTCCTCCGATGATGCGTGAGTAGTTCACCATAGACCTACGGGTCCATAGGCAGTAGCTAGCTGGCTTCTTCTCTCTTTTTGGTTCTCAATACAATGTTCTCTTGGAGATCTATTTGATGTAATGACTTTTTGTGATGTGTTTGTTGGGATCCGATGAAGTGCGAGTGTATGATTAGACCTATCCATGAATATTATTTGAGTTCTTTGATCTCTTTTATGCATGATTGTTATAGCCTCGTATTTCTTCTCCGAATCTTTGGTTTAGTTAGGCCAACTAGATCGATTTTCTTGCAATGGGAAGAGGTGCTTTGTGATGGGTTCGATCTTGCGATGTCCTCACCCGGTGTCAGAAGGGGTAACGAGGCACGCATGTATCATTGCTATTAAGGATAAAAAGACGGGGCCTATTCCTACATGAATAGATCTTGTCTACATCATGTCATCCTTCTTATTGCATTACTCCATTTCTCCATGAACTTAATACACTAGATGCATGCTGGATAGCGGCTGATTTGTGGAGTAATAGTAGTAGATGCAGGCAGGAGTCGGTCTACTAATCTTGGATGTGATGCCTATATACATGATCATTGCCTTGGATATCGTTATAATTATTTGCTCTTCTATCAATTGCCCAACAGTAATTTCTTTATCCACCATATGCTATTTTCTCGAGAGAAGCCACTAGTGAAAAATATGGCCCCCGGGTCAATCATATTGCTTTCAGATCTATCTTTTATCATATTTGTTTTCAGATATATTATTCCAAAAACCCAAAAATACCTTGCTGCACTTTTTCTTTACTTATTTTATTTTGTGTTCTTGCTAGATCTATTTATCGAATCTCATACAATTTAATCTATCTTTTTACCGAGGAGGGATTGACAACCCCTCTTACGCGTCGGGTTGCAAGTATTTGTTCTTTGCGTGCAGGTCCCGTTTACATAGTGTTGCTTGGTTCTCCTACTGGATTGATAACCTTGGTTTCCTAACTGAGGGAAATACTTACTGTAGCTGTGTTGCATCATCCCTTACTCTTTGGGGAAATACCATCGCAGTCTCAAGCCACGTCAAAGGAATTTATGGCGCCGTTGCCGGGGAGGATCAAGTCAAGATAGTCTCCCATTAACTTGCCAACTTCTGGCGCCATTGCCTGGGAGACATCATCAACATCTATCATGTTCCTAATCACAAATCTCATCTCCTTGCAATTTACATTATTTTCCATTTGCCTCTCGTTTTCATCTCCCCCACTTCACAAAGATTTGCCTTTTTTGCCTTCTTCTTTTTTATCGTTGTTTTCTTGTTAGATCTCTTGTTGGCCTACCTTTTTGCTATGACTAGCATGACTACCCATCCTTTATCACCAGATTTTGAAGTTCTATACTTCAAGCAGAAACAAGGAGAAAATTGGAAAGATCCTTGGTATAGGTTAATGGAATCCTACCGCATTTGTAATCTAAAGGGGGATGCGAAGATCTTGCTTCGTAATTTTTATATAGGGTTAACTTTGCATCATAGACAACTCTTGGATTTTGCCTCAAAAGGGAATTTTATTGAGCTTGATGCTAATGTTGCTTATGAAATTCTAGAGTGAATATTGGGAGTTCCACCACCAAAAAAGTACACAAGAAGGGATTCAAATATTAGACAAACTGGGTGATCTACAGAAAAATTTGGCTAAGTTGCAAAAATATTATATCCCCTCAAACATATTATTGGAAATCTCAGCCGCATGCATACTTTGATTACTCTTTGTAATAAGCGTTTTGATATTTTATATCTTAAGATGGTCTCTTTTCCTAAGAATTTTGGGAAGCATAAAGAGCCTCCCGGGTTTGAGAAATCCCTCACTAGGGTGGCAAAAACCAAAGATGGCAATACTTGAATCTATGCATTATGCGTAGCTAGGGGCATAAAACGATAGCGCTTGTTGGGAGGCAACCCAAGAAATTTATTTTTGCCTTTTTATGATCTTGAGTGTTTGCACAATTATGCATATGTTATGATTGTGTTTTTTATGTTCTAATTAGTGTTTGTGACAAGTAAAGCCTTTGGGATAGCTTTGGGTGGTAGTTGATTTGATCCTGTTGGAAAACAAAAACTTCTGCGTCCAGTAACAGAATTGTTAAAACTCACAGAAGCGATGAAATTTTCTGCATTTTTTACACAAGATTGATATACAATTTGCCTATGTTTTCCTAAGTTCTCATAATATTTAGAGTTACAGTAGTATGAGTAAAATTTGCATCTTTGCAGATTGTTCCGTTTTTTGGTAGATTCTATTTTCTTTGCATTATGTGCTCATTTTGATGAATCTATGGATTGTATCGGGGGGTATAAGCAATGGTAAAGTTAGAATATTGTAGGTATAATGCAATAACAAAACATTAATGGGTTTCCAACGGTACTTGAAGCAAAGATTGGCTTTATTATACTAACGGATCTCACAAAGGTTTTGTTAAGTTTTGCATGATTGAGGTTTTCAAGTTTTGGGTGAGATCTCGATGGATGAAGGAATAAGGATTGAAAAGATCCTAAGCTTGGGGATGCCCATAGCACCCCAAGATAATATTCAAGGAGAACCAAGCAACTAAGCTTGGGGATGCCCCGGAAGGCATCCCCTCTTTCTTCTAACGACCATTGGTAATTTTACTTGGAGCTATATTTTTATTCATCACATATCATGAGTTTTGCTTGGAGAGTCTTTATTTGTTTTGCTTTTTAGTTTGTCACTATCATCCTTGCAGACACACCTATTTGAGAGAGCCAAAATTATTCTATGATTTGTTAGAATTGCTCTATGTGCTTCACTTAAATTTTTGAGCTATGGAATTGCACTAGTGCTTCACTTATATCTTTTTGAGCATGGTGTGCTTTAATTTTTTTTGAAGAAATATGCTCTTACGCTTCACTTATATTATTTTGAGAGATATAAATTTTTTATTCTCATGTTCTTCACTTAAATTTGTTTCAGCTTGTGAAAAGCAAATGCAACACATGACATTAGTCCCAAAGTGATAGATATTCAAGAGGAATATAACAATTTTTTTCATGAAGATCATTGGACAAAATAAACTTGATTCTTTGTAATAGTTTTGAGACATTATGATAGTAATATGTGAGTAATTTTCTTTAGTAAGAATGTTGGTGTTAAGGTTTGTGATTCCCTATGCAAGCACGAAAGTCAATAGTTATGCAATGAAATTACATCCTACTTGTGGTGCATTATTCGGTGTTAGTTATGCTTAATGCTTGTTCATGTGAATTTTTGTTTCTTGGTTGGTTGCTTCTCAATCTATTTGCAAGCCTCCATTTGTACTAAGTGGGAATACCACTTGTGCATCCAAAATCCTTAAACCCAGTTTTGCCATATGAGTCCACCATACCTACCTATATGCGGTATTTTTATGCCGTTCTAAGTAAATTTGTATGTGCCAACTCTAATTTTCAAAATGAATTTCCTTTTTGTGTGCCCGTACCACTCATGAAGCGGCAGGGGGTGGCCAATATTTTTCCATGCTAGATGTGTTATTATCAAGATCAGTGTTTATTCACTTGTCATTGCACGAGAGTGTGGCGATAATAGGGATGCCTAGTCCTGAAATGAAAAAGAAATTTAATTTACGTTGTCAAATAATAAATTTCTTGGAAAGTGTTGGTATCGAAGGCACCCGTGGATACGGCTAGCCATGGATTGTGAAAGAATGGTGGAAAAAGAATAAACTTTATTTTATGTTTGGGAACCGCCTATGATGTATCTAGCATGGAAAGTATTGGGAACTACTTGGTCGTTTTCATTGACGGGAAAAGCATGCCTCTCAAAAAATTTATCTCTCAATTTAAGCTTTGAGCTCTGGCACGTCTACAAATCTCTGCTTCCCTCTGCGAAGGGCCTATCTATTTACATTTATGCAATTTTAAATTTTTGAGTCTCCATCTTCTCTTATAAAGCACTAACTAGGGAGCACTATGATCATACTTGAGCATTGGATGTAGCTAATATTCAAGTGTGTTTCGTGAGTGGATCATTGATTGAGCATGATGGGCTAGGGATAACTTTCTTTAGTGTTGATATTTTGAAAGACATGGTTGCTTGTTGATATACTTGAGTATTGAAGTCTTCATGTCAAATATAGACTATTGCTTTGAATCATCTAAAGTCTAAATGTCCATGCTACAAAAGAAAAGAATATGTGATGAACATGTTAGGCAGCATTCCACATCAAATTTTTTGTTTATATCATTTACCTACTCAAGGAAGAGCAGGAACTTAGCTTGGGGATACTAATACATCTCCAACTATCTATAATTTTTTATTGTTCCATGCTGTTATATTATCATTCTTGGATGTTTTACAATCATTTTATAGCAACTTTATATCATTTTTTGGGACTAACCTATTGACATAGTGCCCAGTGCCAGTTGTTGTTTTTTGCTTGTTTTTTACTTCGCATAATATCCCTATCAAACGGAGTCCAACGCAGCGAAACTTTTTGGAGATTTTTTTGGACCAGAAGACAACTTGGGAGCCAAGGAAGCACCAGAGGGAGGCCCAGGGCGTGCCAGAGGGCCCTGGCACGCCCTGATGGGTCGTGGGGCCCATGGAGCTCCTCTACACCGCCTCTCAGCTCTATAAATACCCAAATATTCCAGAAACCCTAGGCGAGCGATCAAAACACAATTCCAGCCGCCACAAGTTCCAGAACCATGAGATCCAATTAAGAGCCCTATTCCAGCACTCTGCCGGAGGGGAACACGATCATGGAGGGGTTCATCATCCTCATTGGTGCTCCTATGATGATGCGTGAGTAGTTCACCATAGACCTACGGGTCCATAGGCAGTAGCTAGATGGCTTCTTCTCTCTTTTTGATTCTCAATACAATGTTCTCTTGGAGATCTATTTAATGTAATGACTTTTTGCGGTGTGTTTGTTGGGATCCGATGAAGTGCGAGTTTATGATCAGATCAATCTATGAATATTATTTGAGTTCTTTGATCTCTTTTATGCATGATTGTTATAGCCTCATATTTCATCTCCGAATCTTTGGTTTAGTTAGGCCAACTAGATAGATTTTTCTTACAATTGGAAGAGGTTCTTTGTGATGGTTTCGATCTTGCGGTGTCCTCACCCAGTGATAGAAGGGGTAATGAGGCACGCATGTATTATTGCTATTAAGGATAAAAAGATGGGGTCTATTCCTACATGAATAGATCTTGCCTACATCATGTCATCGTTCTTATTGCATTACTCCGTTTCTCCATGAACTTAATACACTAGATGCATGCTGGATAGCGGTCGACATGTGCAGTTATTGTAGTAGATGCAGGCAGGAGTCGGTCTACTAATCTTGGACGTGATGCCTATATACATGATCATTGCCTTGGAGATCTTCATAATTATTTGCCCTTCTAGCAATTGTCCAACAGTAATTTGTTTACCCACCGTATGCTATTTTCTTGAGAGAAGCCACTAGTGAAATCTATGGCCAGTGGGTCTATCTTTTATCATATTGCTTTAAGATCTATCTTTTATCATATTTTTTTCAGAACTATTATTCCAAAAACCCAAAAATACCTTGCTGCACTTTTTCTCTACTTATTTTATTTTTTGTTCTTGCTAGATCTATTTATCCAATCTCATACAATGTAATCTATCTTTTTACCGAGGAGGGATGGACAACCCCTCTTACTTGTCGGGTTGCAAGTATTTGTTCTTTGTGTGCAGGTACCGTTTAGATAGTGTTGCTTGGTTCTCCTACTGGATTGATAACCTTGGTTTCATAACTGAGTGAAATACTTACCGTAGCTGTGTTGCATCATCCCTTCCTCTTTGGGGAAGTACCGACGCAGTCTCAAGCCACGTCAGCCGCGGAAGCCCTCCACGAGCCAAGTCACGCTGCGCCGGTCTCAAGCCATCGTGCAAGCCAGCTGACAGTGTCGGGCACCACCGCGTTCGGCCAGAGGGTGCCCACCATCGCCAAGCTGGCTTCGAACAGCCGGTTCATGTGGCAGTCAATCGCCTCGAGGCAGGCCTTGGCCGCGAAGGCAAACTCCACCACCATCCAGGCGGCGAGCACGTCGATCTTGGCCCCTTCTGCCCTTTGTTCAGCCCGATAGGCATTAACGCCCGCCTCGGCCGGCGCTTGCATCTCAAGGAACACCCCTGGTGAATGAACTGAGGAAAATAGTCAAGGGAACAAGAACTGGCCGACAGCGCCGCCGGCTGGACACGGAAAACAAAGAAGTAGGCAAAGCACTCACTGATGAGGAGTTCGTCGATGTGCTGCACCACCACTAGCATTCCATGCTCATTTAGGGACCATGCGCTGGCGCGGCTTTCGTGGTCTGCCTTGAGCTGGGTGATACGTCTCCAATGTATCTATACCTCAGAAAGGATAACTTTGAGGTGGTTTTGTACCCTACAAACAATTTCTTCTTGTGTTCTCTGCTAGATAAGAACTTAGGGGTGATTCTTCATCGCACGTTGAGGGATAGTTATATGATCCAATTATATTAGCATTGTTGAGAGATTGCACTAGCAAAAGTACGGACCCTAGGCCTCATTTTCAAGCATTGCAAGACCGTTTGTTCTCCGTCTTATCAATTGCTACCTTGCTGATTTTTATTGTTCCTGTTATAAAAATCCATATCTACTATCATTACTACGCTTGTATCACGATATCTCTGCCAAACTAGTGCACCTATACAAATTTCCATTGTATTTGGTGTGTTGGGGACACAAGAGACTTTTTGTTATTTGGTTGCCGGGTTGTTTGAGAGAGACCATCTTCATCCTACGCCTCCCATAGATTGATGAACCTTAGGTCATCCACTTGAGGGAAATTTGCTACTGTCCTACAAAACTCTATGCTTGGAGGCCCAGCAGGAGTCTACAAGAACAAGTTGTGTAGTAGGGATCAAGCTCTTTTCTGGCACCGTTGCCGGGGAGGTGAGTGCTTGAAGGTATATCTTTAGATCTTGCAATTTAATCTTTTTGTTTCTTGTTTATCATTAGTTTGGTTCATAAAAGAAAACTACAAAAAAATGGAATTGAGGTGGCCTCATATTATTCGTCTTTATCATGTCTTTCTTGAAAATGATGGAAAGGAAAATTGTGCTGAATTAATAGAAGAAGAATTCAATAAAATGCTTGGCATAATATATTTCAATAATGAGCATGATTGCAATGTTGTTAGTATGAATTCTTTGAATATTCATGATGCTAATGATATGCAAAGTCATAAGCTTTGGGATGCTATGTTTGATGAATATGGTATTTTTAGTCCCCCAAGTTTTTATGAGAATATTTATTATGATGATTGTGTGCCTCCTATGTATGATGATTATATTGACGAAAGTAGTTTTGGAAGGGTGTCAACTCTAGGTAATGATGATCCCACTATTTTGGAGGGTGTTGAATCTTATTTTAATGGTAAAAGTGGATTTGGAGAGGTCATGACTTTATTTAGTGATGAATCCACTATTTTGAAAGAGGTTTCAGTTGATTATGATAACAAAGTTGCTATCTATGATGATTATGGTGATGGCATGTATGCTATATTGAATAATGATAACCATGAAACTTGTCATCATGATTTTAGTTTTCAACCACCTGATAGTTATTTTGTTGAGTTTGCTCCCACTACTATTGATGAGAATAAATTTGCTTATGTGGAGAGTAATAAAATTTCTATGCTTGTGGATCATGAAAAGAAAACTTTATGTGATAGCTATATTGTTGAATTCATTCATGATGCTACTGAAAATTATTATGAGAGAGGAACATATGCTTTTACATATTTCAATAATATCAAGTTTCCTCTCTATGTGTTGAACATCGTGAAGTTTTGGTTCTTTTGCCTTCCTGTGCTAGTTGATTCTTGTTCCCACAATTTGTTTGCTCAAAAAATCCCTATGCATAGGAAGTGGGTTATACTTAAATGTGCTAGTCATATGCTTCATGATGCTCCCGTTATGTTTCAATTCTTATCTTTTATGTGAGCATCATTGAAATCTTCATGCCTAGCTAAAAGGCATTAAAGAAAAGCGCTTGTTGGGAGACAACCCAACATTTACCCCTACTTTTTCTTGTGTTCACATGATTAGGATACTGTAGTAATCATGTTTTATAGCTTTTGTTTTAATAAAGTACCAAATAAAGCCTTCGGGATAGTGTGGATGATAGTTGACTTGATTCTGTGCAAAAACAGGAACATTTTTGCCTAGTAACAGAATTGTTAAAAATCACTGGGGTGTCAAACAATTCTGCATTTTTTACAGTTTGTGGGAATAAAAAAATTCTACGTTGTCCTATTTTGTCAAAAAATTGGAGTTATAGAAGTATGAACTTATTTCAGATCTTTACAAAATGTTCTGTTTTTGACATATTCTGTTTCCAATGCATAGTTTGCTTGTTTTATGGTTTCTATGGCTTATATTGCTTAATATAAATTGTGGAAATTATAGAGTACAGTAGGATTCATGAGGAAAAAATTATGAATCTTGTCTGTGACAGTACCAAAGTGAATGATTTGTCTTTACCATACTAACCCATCTCACGAAGTTCCGTTAAGTTTTGTGTGATGGAAGTTTTCATTTTTTGGGTAAGATATCGAAATGAGGAGAATAAGGAGTGACAAGACCCTAAGCTTGGGGATTCCCAAGGCACCTCAAGGTAATATTCAAGTAATAACAAAGCAACTAAGCTTGCGGATGCCCCGGAAGGCATCCCCTCTTTCATCTCCAACATTAGCGGTAACCTCACTTGGAGCTAAATTTTCATCTGTCACATGATTTCTGTTTTGCTTGGAGCATCATTTTATTTTATTAGGATTTTCTTGCTGTTATTTAGAATAATGTTTTGTATCTTTCACTTAAATAAAAATGTCAAGTATAGCCTTTGCTATGCTTATTTTGCAAGTCTATATGTGACTGTTTGAAAATAGAAAGTTGCACGATAGTGCATGAATTCGTGAGAAAAGCCAGAATGTTATAAAATGTTGATTTTTTGCACAATAAGCTAGTATAATTTTTCAGAATTTTTGGAGTTAGGGAAGTGTGAGTAAAATTGCACTCTTTACAGACTGTCCTCTTTAGACGTATTGCTGTTATGTTTGCATATGTTTGCTTGTTTAATGATTCTATTAGAGGATAGGACTATTAAATATGCAGAGGCATTTAGTATGCAATGTTAAATAATAATTTTAGTGATTTGTTATAGTAGAGAATGATAAGGTGTTGCATTGATTTATAATAACTTTTCTCACGAGTTCATGTTGAGTTTTGTGTGGATGAAGATTTTAAGATTTAGGGAAACCATGATATAAAAGGAATTAAGGAGATACAAAAGCTCAAGCTTGGGGATGCCCAAGGCATCCCAAGATAATATTTCAAGAAGTCTCAAGCATCTAAGCTTGGGGATGCCCCAGTAGGCATCCCACCTTTCTTCATCAAGAATTATCAGTTAGTATCGGTTGAGCCTAAGTTTTTGCTTCTTCATATGATGTGTGCTACTTTTAGAATGTCATTTTATTTTGTTTTGCTTGATGTTTTAATAAAATACTTAGATCTGAAAGTTTTTGAAATGAGAGAGAGAGTCCTCACATAGCTACCTATTTACTTAACTACTCATTTGATCTTCGCTTATATCTTTTTGGAGTAGTTTGTCGAACACTCTCATGCTTCACTTATATTATTTTGAGAGTTAATAATAGTGATGAAAATTTGCACAAGCTCTTAAATTGGTACCAAAGTGATGGATGTTCAAGAAGGATATGGTAAAAACTCTCATCTAGATCATTGGATATGATAATTTTGATTCCGTGCAATAGTTTTGCGATATGGAGATAATAATATGTGAGTCATGTTGGTGAGTAATTTTGCTTTAGTAAGAATATTAGTGTTAAAGTTTGTGATTCCCTATGCAAGCATGAAAGTCAATAGTTATGCAATGAAATTACATCCTACTTGTGGTGCATTATTCGGTGTTAGTTATGTTTAATGCTCGTTTATGATCGTTTTCGTTTCTTGGTTGGTCGCTTCTCAATCTATTTGGTCCCCTTCATTTGTACTAAGCGGGAATACTGCTTGTGTATCCAAACTCCTTAAGCCAAGTTGTGCCAAATGAGTCCACCATACCTACCTACATGCGGTATTTCCATGTCGTTCCAAGTAAATTTGTATGTGCCAACTCTAATTTGCAAAATGAATTTCCTTTTTGTGTGCCCGTACTGCTCATGAAGCGGCAGGGGGTGGCCAATATTTTCCATGCTAGATGCGTAATTCTCAATATGAGTGTTTATTCACTTCTCATTGCACGAGATTGTGGCAAAGTAATAGGGATGCCCAGTCCCAAAATGCAAAAAAAATATTTATGTTGTTTAATAATAAATTCCTTAGAAAGTGTTGGTATGGAAGGTACCCATGGATACGGCTAGCCATGGATTGTGAAAGAATGGTGGAAAGAGGAATAAACTTTATTTTCTATTTTGGAACCGCCTATGATGTATCTAGCATGGAAAGTGTTGGGAATTCTCGGTCATTTTTGTTGACGGGAAAAGTATGCCTCTGAAAATATTTTATCTCGCAATTTAAGCTTTGAGCTCTAGCACCTCTACAAATCTCCGCTTCCCTATGTGAAGGGCCTATCTATTTACTTTATGCAATTTTTATTTTTATTTGAGTCTCCATCTTCTCTTATAAAGCACCAACTAGGGAGCACTATGATCATACCTGTCCATTTGATGTAGCTAATATTCGAGTGTGTTTCATGAATGGACCAATGATTGAGCATAATGGGCTAGGGATAGCTTTCTTTAGTGTTGATATTTTAAAAGACATGGTTGCTTGTTAGTATGCTTGAGTATTGATGTCTTCACGTCAAATTATAGACTATTGCTTTGAATCATTGATGTCCAAATGTCCATGCTATGAAATAAAGGGTATATGAAGAATATGAAAGGTAGCATTCCACAACCAAAAATTTCATTTTCAATTGCTACTTTACCATGATGAGTTTTATGAGAAAGAGATGTTGTTATGTTGCTAGCAGAAGTGATTGAAATTATCATTGATCAACCATTTGCACTTTGCTAGCATTCACACTTCATAATTTTTTTTATTTTATCATTCACTACTCGAGGATGAGTAAGAATTAAGCTTGGGGATGCTGATACGTCTCCAATGTATATGATTTGCATGGGACTAACCCGGACTGACGCTGTTTTCAGCAGAACTACCGTGGTGTTGTTTTTGTGCAGAAATAAAAGTTCTCCAAATGCAAAGAAACTTTTTGATGATTTTTTTGGAACAAAAGAGGCACAAGAAGCTTTGTGGGAGGGCCAGAAGAGCCACGAGGTGGCCACAACCCACCAAGGCGCGCCAGCCCCCTCTGGCGCGCCCTGGTGTCTTGTTGGCCCCTCGTGGGCCATCTTCATATGAAACCGATGCCCAAAAATCCTATATATTCAGAAACCCCCAGAAATAACCCTAGATTAGAAGTTCCGCCGCCGCAAGCCTCTATAGCCACGAAAAACCAATCTAGACCCATTTCAGCACCCTGCTAGAGGGGCAAATCATCATCGATGGCCATCTTCATCATCTCGGCGGCCACCATGATGAGGACTAAGTAGTGCACCCTCGGGCTGAGGGTTTGTACCAGTAGCTATGTGTTCAATCTCTCTCTCTCTCTCTCTCTCTCTCTCGTGTTCTTGATTTGGCACGATCTGGATGTATCGCGGGCTTTGTTAATATGGTTGGATCATATGGTGTTTTCCCCTCTCTATCTTGTTGTGATGAATTGAGTTTTCCATTTGACATTTCACTTTTATCGGATTGAATACTTTGTTGGATTTGAGAGCACTTGATCTATGTCTTGGAACTCAACTCACGCATTCCCGAGGTGACATTGGGGTAATATATGCATAGGGGTTGATGCACGTTTTTGTCCTTGTTTCTCCGGTAGAAATATTGGGGCACTCTTTTAGGTTCTTTGGGTTGGATTGAGTATTATGAATCTAAAATTGTTTGATGCATATCATATAATCAACTCACGGATACTCGTGGTGACATTGGAGTACCTAGGTGTCATTAGAGTTGGTTGATGTGTATCATATGGTGTTATTTTAGTATGAACTCTTAGATAGATCGATCGGAAAGGATAACTTGGTGTTATTTTAGTACGAACTCTTGGATAGATCGGTCGGAAAGGATAAATTTGAGGTGGTTTCGTACCCTACAAACAATTTCTTCTTATGTTCTCCGCTAGATAAGAACTTTGGGGTGATTCTTCATCGCACGTTGAGGGATGGTTATATGAACCAATTATATTAGCATTGTTGAGAGATTGCACTATCAAAAGTACAGACCCTAGGCCTCATTTTCAAGCACTGCAATACCATTTGTGCTGCGTCTTATCAATTTCTACCACTACAAAAAAAGACACGTCCATGACATTTTGGGCCGAACGAATTTTTTTCCTGTCATGCTTATGACACTTCTATGACGATAATTGTGACAAAACCCAGTATCATCATAGACGTGGTGGGCTCCTACTTCTATGACAAAAAATCATGAGAGAAAATAGGCTTTTCGTCCTGGGCAGGCCGGGGACGCACCTGCATGACATTCTTTGGGCCATTCATGACGGGAAAAATCATGGTAGAAGCAAGGGCGAGGAAAATTTTGGAGAGTTTCTGGTTACGTTGGGTGGTCGGGGCCGAGCGATGCACGGAGGGATTACGTGTTTCTCTCGTACACGTACGTGCATGTGTGCGAGACGTTGGGCTCTAACTGAAACTGAGCGAGGCGTTCACTTACTGAACCCGAGTGATTGCACTAGCTACGTTACTGAACCCGAGCGATCGATCGATCCCTGGGTGTTAACTGAACCCGATCGAGGGATTCCTTCGCTACTGCTGCTAACTGAAGCCGATCGAACCTGTTGCCTCTTGATGAACAGTGAGCATTGTTGGAGGTTGGATGAACAGTGAGCATTGTTGGAGGTTGGATGAACAGGAGCCCGTGGTATTAGAGGTTGTTGTTGTCGCATGAAAAGGACCCCGATCGAGAGGAGGCCACCACACACCCGAGCCAGTTGGGGCTGGATGAACAGGACCCCGTGGAGGGCTAGTTGAACAGGACCCCGTGTGGAGGGCTGGTTGAACATTAGCCGGTGGAGGCTGGATGAACAGGACCCCGTGGTGAACAGTAGCTGGTGGAGGCTGGAGGAAGTCGACGGTGGATGAACAGTAGCAGGTGGAGGCTAGAGGAAGTCGACGGTGGATGAACAGTAGCCCGTGGAGGTTGGAGCGAGGCAGTAGACGGTGGATGAATGGTATCCCATGGAGTCCCGTTTTGCGGTACGCCACACCCCTCCCGTTGAACAGGACCCCCGTTTTGACCGTAGGCACTCCAACACAAGTATGTTTCCTCTGTTTTGCGGTACACCACACCCATCCTGATCAACAACACCCTGTTTCGATCATAGGAGCTCGAACACAAGTCTGTTTCCTCCGTTTTGCGGTACGCCACGCCCTTCCAGATGAACAGGACGCCGTTTCGACCGTGCACGTCGAATGAAGGTCGCTTTTCTCCGTTTTGCGACGCTGCACCCGTTCGGTTGTTCCGTCCAAGCCAATTGGCTCCCGTTGAGCACGACCCATTCCGACCCAGTCTGTTGCCTCCAGATGAATAGGACACGTTCCAACCCAGTCACTTGGCTCCGGATGAAAACGATGTTGTTTCCTCCATTCCGGCCCAGCCGGTTAGCTATCGATGAATAGGACAAAGTCGCTGTCGTCCGTTGCCTCTCCATGTACACGAGCCCTGACCGTCCATATGTGCGAGTACGCGTTTCGAGACACCACTTGTATGTACGTATGTGGCCGTATTTTTTGGCATGTGGTTGTCTGTACATGTACACGGTATAGACTGGATAGCTTGAACTGCTACATGGGGGGCTCTACTATGACATGTGCCGCTACATATTCTGCCACGGTTCATCGTTGCAGAGCGACCGATGGACCAGTATGTACATACATGTTCGCGACAAGATAGACACCACTACATACGCTTCGACCGGGTGGGTCCCATTTGTCATGGAGGATAAGGATGCACTTCCTTGTGTGCGAAGATATAGCTGGTGGGTCCCAGCTGTCAGGGGTGAAATAATTTTTTTCCCGTAATAAGGACACACTTCCTTGCGTGCAAAGATGTAGCTGGTGGGTCCCAGTTGTCAGGGGGAGAAAACAATTATTTTTCAGGGTAAAAAGGATGCAGTTGGATGCATGCGACCATGGGCGTGGTGCGTCCCCACTGTCAGCCTCTCCACGTACAGTCATCGGAATCGTTTGTTGCCCACGTTGACCACAACATGCAAAGCGCACCAAGGCCTATGGACGACGCCAGGGCCCTAGACTAGAATGCCCCGGAGATGGGGAAGACGTAGCAGTGGAGTCGCAGACGGCGAGGAGTGGGAAAATTGACTGGTTC
Source organism: Aegilops bicornis (assembly GCA_021605145.1). Classification (NCBI taxonomy): domain Eukaryota; kingdom Viridiplantae; phylum Streptophyta; class Magnoliopsida; order Poales; family Poaceae; genus Aegilops; species Aegilops bicornis. Next base: position 168,341,167 of record CM038672.1, read on the forward strand.
GGGTGGAGGGTGGGCCTACACTCGGCAGAGAATAATAGGAGGTGTGGAGGAGCGGAGGGATGGCCTGGTCGTTGGTGGTGTAGCGTTTCGCTATGAGGCGTGCAAAATAGCCCCGCTGGACGCCGGAGGCTGGAGCAGGCAGTCCCGGCAGCGTTGGGGGAAGAAGACGAGAGATTGAATAATAATATCGGCCGCTGGATGTAAATCCAACGCCTTGCTTAGGCTTCGACCTTTGTATTTTTACTTTTTGCGAAAGTGCTTAGGCTTCGACCTACTGGCCCACATGTCAGCCAGTCCGTTTGGTTTTTTAGTCCATTTGGTGGGCTGGGTGAAACAATGATGTAGCGTCTATGCATCCCGTTTATATATTATGGTAGAATTTAAAGCCCATTTGCATTTTTCTCGAAATCCCCAGACTTGCTGGGCTGGGTGAAAGTACCATGTTGGGCTGGACGGAGAAATGTTATAAAAACATAAACACATGATTGCACGTCTATTACAGCATTGGTCAGTAAAATCTTTGCAAGCTTATGTTCGCAATCACCAGGAGTTAACTTTACAAGTTATTATAAACAATTTTTTTTTGTAAGAACTTTGATTTACAAAATAAAATATCATTTTAATTTGATGAGTTAATAGGACGTGGGGTATTATTATTTTTTAGGCTAGACGTGGCACAGTTGAGTTGGTTCTAGGGAAAAGTACTGGGAGAAAACTCAGATTACATCGAAAAAGAAAGTGGGAGAAAATTCAGATATAGGATTAATGAAAATGAAAAATAAAGGAAGTGGGAAGGTCTATAAAATGGTTAGACGAACGATAGGTTTAACGGAACCTTATGTTGTTTCTATTATATATATGTAATAAAATAAGATATAAATATAAATATATATATTATTATAGAAGGGAAAACATAGGTTTAGTTTTGCATTCTTATAGAAAAATAGAACTGAGTTGTGCGTTGTCTTGAAAGAAAAAACATAACTTGGGTTTCTTATGTTATAAACAAGCTAGGCTGGGAGGCCTAAAGGCTGCTTGATACCTGCTGGATCCAAAAAAAGTTGAAACATGTCATGGGTTGCGCATGTTAAACAACAAAACCTAGGCCATGGACCTGGTGGGCCCAGGACTGTCAGCGTCTCGACGAATAATTCTCTCCCAATTCCTCTTGTTTTGCTGACCATGTTGGGAACGACGGACGGCGGCACTGCGGCGAGAGCACTAAGGCGGAGGATGACATCGAGACCTCGGACCGAACATACCAGAGTGGGGGAAGACGCAGGCGGAGGGGAGTACGAGGGTTGACTTGTTCGGGTGCAGGGTCGGCCGGTGGAGCTGCAGCCACCGGACAATGTGTGGGAGTAGAGGGATGGCCTGACCAACGCCATAGGCTATGATGGGTCACCGAGGCATGCGGCAGCGCCGCCAGCTGCTGTAGGAAGAGGACAAAAGATTGAACAAAATAAAGAAATACAAATGGATAGGTGGTTGGCCCCAGATATCTGTGTACGAGACCTGCTGGGTGCACCTGAGAAGGGGAATATGTTGGGAGGAAGGAGATTCAAAGCACGGCAACCCAGTGAACTAGTTACATACATAAGCAAATAGCCACTAAAAAAAGAAAACAGGTTAATGGGTTCTTAGACGAAATATTTCGGACAAAACAGATAATTACGACACATAGGCTAATGTATGAAACACTCAGATGATAAAGGTGCTTAAACAGATAAAGTACATCATCTAGACCTTCCTAGCACACTTGATCATTATGTTGCGGCTGTCCGTGTACTCGTCGGTTACAGGAAGCAGACACGCCCTCTTGTCCAAGATCCGCCTGTACATGTCGTAGCATGCGTATGCGTCCTTGGCCGCGTAGGTTATGTAGGCTAGATTCAAAGGTACCTCCCACGTGTTCAGGTCCTTGGTATTGTCGTGTTCTTTCATGTTGGCATAGCAAGGGTCGATGATGGTCTCAACGAGGTCAACCACGGAGTCCTTCTCCTACCCCTCGCCGATGATCTTGTATTGCTTCTAGATGTCGAAAGCTTGTTGCACCAGATGGCTGAATCATCGCGTTCTTCCTTCTCTCCACCATAGCAAAGGTGCAGTCGGCGCTGGTGATGAAACTGGCGAACGCTCCATAACCTCTGATGGCCCTACAACAGTGGTAGACGAGAACCTCGTCCCGCACGCATACCTGAGCGACAGCGATCCGCTGGTCCTTGTTAGGATATGAATGGATGGGCACAAGGTCTAGTCTTGCGACCTTGTGCTTTCTCGTCCTGTAGGTACTGCTTGAACTCGGCGAGGCAGAGCTTCACCGAGTTCGGGTTGATGTACATCACATTCAACTTGTTGCAGCCATGGGTCTGAACGACGAACTCCAAGGTGAACTCCTTGCTGAAGTCCATGTCCAGCAAGCTCACCCCTCGGATCACCATTGGAGTCTCTTCAAGTGAACGAGTGGGTAGGCGGCGGCAGTAGTTCATTTTTCAGCTCTTGGGGAACTGGATTCAACAGTAAACTGAGCATGTACAGGCGACAACAGTTACTACCCCGCCCTCATGTCAGGACCCTGATTCCAAGTCACATCGATCTAGCCGGTAACACCTCATATCACTTTGCGGCCTCACGCACGGTATTCCCACGGGTGTCGCCTTACCATGGCCCGGGACCGTTTGCGCCTTTTGGCTCACCTATATGATAGTGTCGCTAGCATCCATATGACAGAGAAACCGGGCCGACATGACTAGTCGTGGAACCCAAAGTGGCACTAACTTATAGGGACAGGCATACATGAATCAACATCGAGCATGTCGGTCGGCGGCGAATCTGGGCTGTAACCTTTGGGCTAACAGGACTCAGGGAACCCGGGCTGTAGCGAGCTAGGCAGGACTCCGGATGTCACCGCGTGACATTTCCCGAAGGGAACCACGTGAACGAAGTGAATCACATGCCGGCCGACCAAGTATTCCGGAGCGGTAGTCTTTGGGCTAGCAGGACTCCGGTGAACCAGTCAGAAGCGGACTACTATGGCTCATGGAAGCACAAGACTACATTTCCCCATAAGAGAGGCTACCAAGGATAAACAACTAGGTTGTCGGATCCCACACATACCAAGCATTTCAATCATACACACAATATGCTCGATATGTGTAAATACAACATGGCATCACAACATAACTCTACGACTCAAGTATTTATTCAATAGGCTCCGAGGAGCGAGATATTACAAACATGGGTCACATGACCCAACATTCAGAGCATACAAGTCAAACACATGCGGAAGCTTAACATGTCTGAGTCCAGACATCTACAAATGAAAAAGGTTGAGAAGCCTGACTATCTACCAGATCTTGCCGAGGGCACAAGATCGTAGCTGAGGTAACAAGCTAAACGTCGAAGTCCACGCGGAACTACTAGCGAGACTGACGTCTCTCTGCAAAACATAAAATAAGCAAACGTGAGTACAAATGTACCCAGCAAGACTTACATCAGAACTAACTACATATGCATCGGTTTCAATAAAGAGGGTGGTGGAGTTTGACTGCAGCAAGCCAGCTTTGACTCAGTGGCTATCCTGAACTACGACCGCAAGTAACTCTTTTGAGGTGGCGCACACGAGTGCACATATTCACCATATCAATGCACCACTATGGATCCGCTCCCGCCTCCCTACGAGAACAACATCCATAGCACTCACGCTTATCTTGCGCATTTTAGAGTATCCACTTTCACTTGTCTATGAACTGTACAGGCAACCCAGAAGTCCTTTACCACGGACACGACTATTCGAATAGATCATTTATAACCCTGCAGGGGTGTACTTCTTCACACACGCTCTCGCCACTTACCACCATGTACACATCGTGTATCTCGGCAATCTTCAAGCGGAAGCCTGGCGAGGGAGTCGGCCACGACCTGACTAACCACACAAGTCTCTCATCCAGGTTTATCGCCTATTCGGGTTCCATCCGCAAGGAGATCCGGCCGGGGTGTCGCTCACAGCCCCAAACGATGTGAGCAGGGTTCCCAAGCCCACAATCCGGGTGCCACTTGGTATACCGTACATCAGTGCCTAGTCTTTCCCAAGCCCAATTGCAGGGTGCCACTTGGTAGACTACTAACACTACCTACAAACACCAGAAACTAGTTGCAACTCCTGGACAGAGATCGAGTTGGTTAATAAGTCGAGAGAGCTTGGAGCGCCCGGAGCCCAATGTGTGGTAGTAACTGCTTCATGGATCACAAACACAGAACTCAGTTCTTGAGGACGGCTGCAATGAGACAACCCACCATGTACTCCTACATGGCCTCTCACCGCTACCTTTACCAAATCGTGTTCACACTCTTAGCTCTCAACAAGAGGGACATGTTCACCACATTCCAATTCATCCCGATGAATCAGACTGACACAACTCTAAGCAATAGCAGGCATGACAAACAAGCATGAATGAGTAGGCACATAAGGGCTCAAACAACTCCTACTCATGCTAGTGGTTTCATCTATTTACTGTGGCAATGACAGGTCATGCAGAGGAAAGGGGTTCAGCTACCGCAGCATGTAACAGTTGAAACGTTGTTGTCCTAATGCAGTAAAAGAGAGCAGGAGCGAGAGAGTGGGATTGTATCGGAATGAACAAGGGGGTTTTGCTTGCCTGGCACTTCTGAAGATGATATAACTCTTCATCGGTGTCATCGAACTCATCGTCGGACAACCACCGGCAAACACAGAAAAAAACACAATCAATGCAATGCACAATATGATGCATGATCATGACATGTCAATATGCTGTGATTTATACTAATGCATCTATCAACAATTTAAATGAAGTCCATATGAACCAAGGGTTCATATGCAAACTCCATATGAAGTATTTAAAATGCCATTATCATGTTTTCACTTATACAGCAAGGTTAAAATGTTTAAACATGCATGAAACCAATGCAAATGGATAGATTGGATTTTTCTGATCATTTTTCATATATAACTTATCTCATTTGGAGTTACAGATTAATTTTTATGAATTTTAGAAGTTTTAGCTATTTTCTGGAATTTCCTGAATAAGAATAAATCCAGAAAAGGGCATTACTGCATCAGCATTGCGTCATGCTGACCTCAGCAGGTCAACAGACCCGGTCTAGGTCAATCTAACTAGTGGGACCCACTGGTCAGTGTCTCAGTGCTGTTTAGGGTCGCTGACGTGTGGGCCCAGTCAATGGCCACGTCAACATGGTCAATGCTGACGCGTGGGTCCACTGGGATTAGTTAGTACTAAGCAGAAACTTAATCTAAGCTTAATTAGGTAGCGGGGCCCTGCTGTCAGTCTCACTAGGTGGTAACTAACTGCGTCGTTAGCCTAAACTAATCTGCCACGTCAACATCGCCGGGGTTACGCCGGCGGCGACCAAAACGCGGTGGGGCGCACTGGGTTGGCTCGGCTTTCGCCTACAAGCGATGGTTTTGAGCACGGGGAGGCTCTATGGGGAGCTGCTGCTCGCGTGCAGCCGATGGGGCGGGCGGCGGGAGCTAAGGTGGCTGGAGCCCCGCGGAAACAAGCTCGCGGCGGCGGCCGGAGCTCGGGTGAGACACGAGCGGCCACTAGGGGGCACGGGAAGGCGAGCTGAGGCATGTTGCGGGCTCGTGGAGAGGCACCGAGCGCAGTGGTGTGCTCGGTTGCGAGCTTCAGCAGCCGTAGCCACGGCGATGACATGGCCGGCGGGTGGGATCTCACGGCTCCGGTAGTTAGCGTGGCAGAGGAAGAAAACTGCAGCGGGGCTAGGGGGGAAATAACCAGGGGCTCACAGCGGTCACGGAGAGCTTCTCGGTGTGGCCGGGGATGAGCTGCAGGCGGTGGGGTGGTTTGGGGGCTCTGACCACGGTGATTCTCGGCGGCGCGCTCCGGCGTACTCGGGTCCGAGGGGGGGGAGCGAGGCAGTGAGCGGGCTGGGGGCAAGTGAGAGGTCGGGCGGATCCGTACAGCAACGGGGTGGTCCTCCGTGGCGTCGATGTTTGTCATGGCAAGCAGGAGGTGGAGGCTGGCGCGCAGGTGCGTCGACACGCCTCTGCCAGTAGGCAGATGTTGAAGACAGCGGTGCCCCTGGTGGGCTGGGCCGCCAAGTGGATCGGTTAGTGGGCTGGGCCAAAGACAGTGAGGCCTGTGGATTTCCTCTCTCTCTCTCTTCTTTATTTTGTTTCAGTTTTCTATTTTATTCCTCTGTTTTGAATTAGTAAAATACTAATTCATTTCATAAAATCCTGGAAATAATTATGGGTGCTTTTTGAATTATTCCAGTGACCCTTAACAATTTCCAACATTTTTGGAGCATGTGAAATATATATAGCAGTTAAATAGCTCCAATTCAAATATGTTTGAATTAATTCAAAGTCCAAATATGTCCTGCAAAAATGTGAACCATTTTTGGTAGATGCTTCCACCTTGATCCAGAAATTATGAACATTTTTGAAGGGCATTTTGAAATCATTGAAAAATATTTTGGTTGAACCTATTTGAATTCCTTTTGATGCTAGGGTTTGAACATCCCCATTTCAAATTTCCAAGAAAATTAAACATGATGCAAGCAAGATGCAAACACTAGGCAGCACCAGAAGCTAGGGATGTGACACCTCACCCTCTGCAAGCTCGGCAGAACATGCATCCTTGGCGCATTCAAGCGCCTCCATTAAGAAACCTTTTCCAGCCACACGTTGGTTCATGAGGGAGTCTGTATTGGTATTGTAATAATAGGTGTTAGTGGTCACTTTACTTAAATTTAATTAGCTTTAGTTAAAATTTATTCTTGAAACAAGCAATGCATTGGCATGTTCTATCAGTGCCACAGGATCAACATGCACAACAATTAGAATTATTATTCTCAGGACGCACAATATCAGCACATTTGTCGCACTTTCACACAGAAAATACTACCAAGTTTGAACAGTTTGTTATGGTTGTTGTCCTCTGCATCATCATGCCATGTTTCCCAGCTTGCAAGATTCAGAACGAACAAATAAGATTCAAATAATAAGTACAACAAAGATGTCTACACATCTCATTGATTCCCAGCTTGCAAGATTCAGAACCAACAAATAAGATTCAAATAATAAGTACAACAAAGATGCCTACACATCTCATTGATTCCCAGCTTGCAAGATTCATAACCAACCCATTAGAGCCTTTTGATAAGTCAATACCAGGATTAAATCCATCTTGGCTAGTCATGTCATACAACCCAAGAACTTGTCGAATGCTCTTGACCATCACAACATATGTAGTTGAGTATTCCTATTTGCACAGATAAGAAAGAGCATGATTACTATAATAGTGGCACTAGTTGAAGCAAACTTTATTTCCAAAACGAGAAAAGATTGCGATAGAATAGCTTTATTTAAAAAATACAACATTCGCACAGTATGACAAAGCACAATCATGTTGATAAAGGACAACACTGACCGGTGTGAGATGACTTTGGGAGATCAAATTATTCTTCATGTTCCCATATCTTGCTATGAAAGCGATTAATTGACATTCATTAACACCTCAATGTAGCAGTAGAAGGAGGAGCATCGAATCATGTCAATCAATTTTTTGTGCAGTTCAACTAAAATTATGGCGCCCGCCAGTTAGAGAGGAGGAGCATCAACTCGTTTCAATCACTTTTTCTACAAATTATCTACATTGGAAATGACATGGTAGCTAAGACAGTAGTTCTATTTTAAATGTATTATTACTTCATTTTATCAGTGGCAGTAGCAGTGCCAAAACAGTAGCACAAGATCACTAGCTAGATGTAGGGTCAAAATCAAACCAAAAAGGAACATACCGAGTCATGGGAACCATAACTGAGAGAGGGGCCCCTACACCGCCAGGAGTCGATGTGGTCAACCTGCAGCTCCACTCGATGAATCAATTCATGCGAATTTTTCTGCAGTTCACCTGAAATGAAGCAAAGATTGCATCATTCAGCTAGCAAGAAGTACTTGCTCTCGTGAGCTGGCAGGTTCTTCTTTAGTAGTTGCACTAAAATTGAGCAACATTAAGGTTGGCTGTCTTGCTCATGTAAGTTGCAACTATAATTTGCTTATCCTTTTTTGCAGTTCCACTACAATAAAGTGCCATTGTGGTGACAGTGACAACTCATCTTGCAAAGGCTGATAAAATGTTGCACGAGATTACCAGCAGAGTTTGACGGAGATTTTGGAAACTCCAATCACCTTTTTGTGCAGTTCCACCAAAATTGAGAGATGATCCCCACGTGAAATTTTAGTTGAACTGCACAAGACACTCATTCCAAAAAAAGTGTTTTTTGCAGTTCACCAAAAGGTCACAATAGCAAAAAGGTGAAATGGATATCCCTATCTGCACAAAAAATAGAAAGGAAACAGTTGTTGGTCAATAAAAAGATATGAAACATACACGAAATGAAAAGAAGCATCTTGATTATGTTCATGGCAATCATGCAAGGACAATCAAAATTTTAAAACGGCAGCATTGCTTCATGTTACCGGAAGCATTACGATCAACAATTACATTCATCAAATATAGGATCACTTTAATGGTGGCATTGCTTGTTTACCAGATACAGTAGATCAACAGCAGCTAAAGAGTTGGTTTAAGGGCATGGGATCGCGGGGACACAAGGACACTCAGCAGAGTAAAGAAGCAACATACTTATCATACTGGGGAAAACAGAAAGAGTACCATTTGTAACACAATTTAATTGCATCATATTACTGGAGGCGTTAGATTAACAATAACACCGGTTCGACATGTCCTTAAGGTAACAGTGTGATTGCTTCATTTTACATGTGCCCTTACATTAACAATAGCAATAGGTTGGTATAAGGACATGCGACAGTGGATGCATCAGCACAATGTACCTACAAGGAGGCATAAAGTGGTGATGCCGAGTTTGTTCATACTCAGTGAGGGAAGCAAATCTAATCCTAAAGAACTTTTACTATGTGAGGGCAGCAAATCTAATCCTGTACATACTCCATTGAATTGTCCACCAGCCGCCACTTTCTCTCCTTTTTTCAACCAATAATAGATCTGTTCCTTATCCAGTTTGTACCGCCTTTTCCCTTTATTTCCCTTTTCAACCAAGAGACCGGTTGGGTATCCAGTCTCTACTACTTTCCCCCTGTTATTTCCTCTTTGAATCAAGTCCTAGATTCATGCTACGACTTTCCCCCCTTTCTTCGTTGTTTGAACCAAGTCTATATTCGACTACATGAAGTAGCTTTACCTCCAATAATACAAAAAAATAGGTGGCTTCGGAAGAGCTGATGGAAGTAGAAAAAGATCCACATGCAGACACATGGGGAGCTGGGCCAGTAGAGCAAGGCCGCTTTCAATGGAACTTATACCTGAGGGTCGTCGGGATGTCGGCGGCGGCAGGTCGGATCTGTGCACAATATGGCAGGGAGGAAGAAGGGTCAGAGGACCTCCCAAGCCGGCGTCATGTCGGAGAGAACGACACGGGCAGAGGATCGGGACTCGCCGGCAGCTGTGGGTTTCCTCCCTCGCCGCTGATGACCGCGTGAAAGATGCACCTAGTCCTCTACACACACCGGCCGAAGGGGTCCGACCGGATATGTGACCAACGTGAGCAAAGAGAAAATGTCGCTACCTCTGTCTTGTTTAGATCTGGAGAGGATGAGAGAATGAAGAGAGCAATCCTAGTAAAGCAAGCGCTCAAGCCCCTGCCTATATATATAGTGGAGTGATTATCTTTTTCTCTCCACAACAAGCGTTTCAATTTGTGTATGTGGCATTAAAGAAAAGAAACTCTCTATTTAACGTGACTAATTGTATGACTCCTACTTACTAGTAGTAGTACTGTTCACTTGTGCTCCCCGACCCTCCATTCATTGAACAACCCCACGGGTGAATAAACATACAGTACTAGTATTTATATAGAATGAACAAGCTTGAACTATTTTGGCTTTGAGATATCGATGGTACAGTTTGACCACATTGCGTCAATGTACTCAGTACTTTGAAGTAACCTATACGTATAAACACATGCACGGTTTACATTCCGAATTGCTAGCTAGAGCTTGAACTGTATTTCTTTACATATACCACATTTTCTTTTGGTTTTCTGCTCCATGGCGCAATTCATCGATACAAAATTATACTATGAGTAGTTAGAAGTTGAGGGCGGGGCTTTTTCCGTGCAGTAAGCGCAGCAGTTTCTGCATAGGCGGTTTGACAGAGAGGCGAGGAGGGTGAAGGAGTAGTGGATTCAACTTACTACTGGAAACGTAGGGCTGTGCGATTTGATGACGCATTACTGCTGGAAAGACAGGGTCTTGTGATATGACTACTCACTATAGTCATTAATTACTGGCGATAAGACCAGGGTGATGCCCCCTTCCATTCCCCACTCTAATCTGGTGCATGACACGTCGACCCGGATGCTGGCTCTCCCACATGTTGGTGAAGTAATACTACTCACGTCGGATGAGTGCGAACCACGGCAGCCCAGTGAACCAGCAGGTGATAGGCCATAGAAAACAATGTGGTGATATGGCCATAAAAAACAATGTGCTACAGTCCAGTCTCTAGCATGTACAGTACTCCTCCTCTTCCTCCTCTCTCGGTTCATCGCCATCATACTTTCCCCATTCCTGTATTTTCAGTATCCTGCGAATCAAAGAGGCCCTTAGACTGGTTTAGGTCCAGTTGCTTTTTAAAATGTGTTATGTCCAAAATTTAATGAGCGTGCTTGGGTTTCTATGAAAATAATCTGGTTTGCATGTAGTAATTCATTTATTTATTCTTCTGCAGGGGGTTTGCATGTAATTTGTGAGGTCTGAAATGTAAAGTACGCCGGCATAGTTGCATAGGCTTCGATTCGTGCATGCACTACGACCCAGATGCTTTATGTCCCACATGTCGGTGGAAGGGAGTACGTAGAAATAGCCTAGGAGTACTATAGGAGGATAAATGCGTGAAAAAATATGTACTATGAAGCATAGCTGTGGTTCGAAAAGGAGACCTAAATTGATGACAGGTATAGGTCACACGCACCCAACTAGTTGTACTATACGTACGACTACTTTTTCCCTAAAAGAAAGAGGTACGAGTACTTAGTACTCCTATTCTATCAACACGAGTCCCATCTCTGACAACAACGTCTGTGCTACAACTAGCTCTTCTCCCTTGTTTCTCTCTTCTACTAGCAAGATGCCTGTGCGTTGCACATAACATCAAGATGCATTTGTATGAGTAGTTTATCTTGTGAGAGAAAATGGATGAAGGAGGGAAGGCCTTATTTGCAAATGTGGAGAGGGGTGTGGGTATCTTTTTGCAAAATTGTCATAGTTTCCTTCCTATCCGTCATATATAAATCGGACGGCCTATATTGCAGGATGGCAGGCACACCATCATCACCAACTCTATTTTTATAAGAGTTTCTCTCTTCTAATTCTAACTCAGCCGACGCGCGGTGGGCGGGGTGGGGATTTTCTGATAGTCAGTTTGCTCAACTGCGGCCCCACCTGACAGTGAAAATGCTAAGACAACAAGCGTTCCCTAGCTTGAGCGGCGTGCCAGACAGATCATGTGGGGGTGTGACACGAAAGGCACAACATTTTGTACTACATATAATTAACGCCAAATAAGAGCAAGAGATCACACATGTCATTTACGACTGGAGTAAAAATGCCATGCACGAACAAAACATTAAGATCACGAGGCGATGTAGTGCTGGTTACAGAAGGCAAGAAGAAAGATTCATCCATTGACGACGTCCACCTCTTTGACTCAGGCACCGGCCCACCGAACAATGGCTAAGTAGCAGCGGATTTCGTGGCCAGGTCGACGTGCTTCTGAACAATGGCGTCCAAAGATTCCAGCCGCTGGAAGAAGGCCAACGTCTTTCTATCCTCGCTGACCTTGTAGTGGCCTATGTAGATGATTTCCTCGAAGACATGGATGTGCAGGTGGACGGTTTCTTGCATGGTGAGGCGTTGTGCGGTGAGCGCGGCCTCGAGGTGCACATTCTTCGTCGCGACCTCCGGCAGCTGCAGGGCCACCGGTGCTTCAAAGAGTTCATCACCATGGAGGCCGATGAGGGTGGCAGGCAATGAGAAGCCTGGGCGTGCGGGCTAGAGCAGTACGACAAGGTCGTCCACACGCTTCTTGAGGGCGGTGAACTTGCGAATGGAGCGGGCCATCATGTCGTCCATGCAAGAGGCCAAGCTGGCGTCGGCAAGGGCTACGACACCAGCGGTCGCCCGCACCGTCTGGAAACGCTGCACGGTGCAGGGCCGCAGCCGGCGTCTTGGATGATCTGGAATAGCCGACTGCCGCTCGCGTCCATCGTTTCCATAGGTGTTTGTGGATTTTGTTTACTTTGTCTTGGATTGGAGTGGGCAATGTTGCGCAGAGACTAGGAGTAGATGGATTGGAGTGGTGGGGCGCCTTTATATGAGAGTCCAAACTGTGTTGCATTCACATCGTGCTAGCTCTATTTTGATTCTCCCATTAATTCCCCCTACATGCTAATTGAGGATGCATCATTGACCGTTCAACGTCTATTATAATTGAGGATGCATCTTTTGTAGTGTACCTTGCTATTTTTTATTGTTCCTATTATAAATGTCAATATCTATTATCATTGCTACGGCCTGGTCATGCTGCCGGCCAGCCCGGTCCAGCCGGCTTTGGAGATCTGGCATTTCGGCTGCGGCGATTGCACGACAGGGCTCCCGCTTAGCAGTCGGACAAGAAGAAAAAAGCAAAGACAAAGCAAAAGCAAGAAGATTCGACCCAGCTGTTGTGCAGCCGGCCGGAATCTTGGGGGCTACACCCAGTGGGTGCACTGGCGCAGCCCCACTTGAAGCATGTGAGCCGTACCTTGGGCTTGGTGCAGCTACTCCTCCTTGGCGCCGAGCTGGGTCTTGGTCTCGTGGTACCGGCCCAGAAGACGGTTATACGCGTCCACCCTCAAGTCATAGATGGTCTATGAGGAAGAAAGTTAAGAAAATGAAAAGCTTCTGAAGGCCCGACCCGCCTGCTGCACAGCCGACCCGGGCCTCGAGGGCTACACCCAGTGGTGTCCTGACGCACCCCCACTGGAGAGCAACCAAGACGGTTGATAAGAAGGGAAAGGAAAAAAGCAAGCTGCATAAAAAAACAAAAGACAAAAGATTTACCGCGATAATCTGCTCCGGCTGCAGCATCCAGCCCTACTCCGCATGGACGAGCCAGCCTCGGCTCGAGGTTGTGCCTCGTGGTTTGTGGCTTGATTACCACCATGGCGCCGAAGCACGCGGGCGCGGCCTCCGCATTCGGCGACGGTGCTCCTCCGCCGGTTGGCGCAGTCTCCGTCATCCTCACGCTTGGCCTCGTCGACCGGTCGGTGACTCCGCGACGATTGTTTAGTCGGTGTCTGGCTCGTGGCCTCCCGTCTCACCATAGCCGGCTACTACGGCAGCGGCGCGAGAGTCAGCCTCCGCCCGGCTAGTTGGATCATGCACCGACTTTGAGCGACGCTCCTGGGCCGGCGATGGCGGCGAGTGTCGGTGTCAAAACCGGTAGATCTTGGGTAGGGGGTGATATGTCTCCAAATTATCTATAATTTTTGATTGTCCCATCCTATTATATTATCTATTTTGGATGTTTAATGGGCTTTAATATGCTCTTTTATACTATTTTTGGGACTAACGTATTAACCGGAGGCCCAGTGCCAGTTTCTGGTTTTTTTTGCCTATTTTAGAGTTTCGCAGAAAAGGAATACCAAACGGAGTCCAAACGGAATGAAACCTTCGTGATGATCTTTCTTGGACCAAAAGCAATCCGGAAGACTTGGAGTCGAAGTCTGGAACTCCATGAGGCGGCCATGAGGCAGGAGGGTGCGCCCAGGGGGGTAGGCGTGCCCCCTACCCTTGTGGGCCCCTCGTAGCTCCACCAACGTACTTCTTTCACCTATATATACTCTTATACCATAGATCGATCAGAGAGAGCCACGAAACCACTTTTCCACCGCGACAACCTTCTGTACCCATGAGATCCCATCTGGGGGCCTTTTCCGGCGATCTGCCGGAGGGGGAATCGATCATGGAGGGCTTCTACATCAACACCATGGCCTCTCCGATGAAGCGTGAGTAGTTTACCTGCACCTTGGGTCCATAGTTATTAGCTAGATGGCTTCGTCTCTCTCTTTGATTCTCAATACAAAGTTCTCCTCGATGTTCTTGGAGATCTATTCGATGTAATACTCTTTTGCGGTGTGTTTGCCAAGATCCGGTGAATTGTGGATTTATGAACAAGATTATCTATGAATATTATTTGGTTCTTCTCTTAATTCTTATATGCATGATTTGATATCTTTGCAAGTCTCTTCGAATTCTCGGTTTAGTTTGGCCTACTAGATTGATCTTTCTTGCAATGGGAGAAGTGCTTGGCTTTGGGTTCAATCTTGCGGTGTCCTTTCCCAAAGGATGAGGGGCAGCAAGGCACGTATTGTATTGTTGCCATCGAGGATAAAAAGATGGGGTTTATATCATATTGCTTGAGTTTATCCCTCTACATCATGTCATCTTGCTTAATGTGTTACTCTATTCTTATGAACTTAATACTCTAGATGCATGCTGGATAGCGGTCGATGTGTGGAGTAATAGTAGTAGATGCAGAATCATTTCGATCTACTTGACACGGACGTGATGCCTATATTCATCATTATTGCTTTAGATATCTTCATAACTATGCGCTTTTCTATCAATTGCTCGGCAATAATTTGTTCACCCACCGTAATACATGCTATCTTGAGAGAAGCCACTAGTGAAACCCATGGCCCCCGAGTCTCTTTCTTATTACATTGCATCTCTTTTATTTACATTGCATCTCGTTTACTATTTTGCAATCTTTACTTTCCAATCTATACAACAAAAATAGCAAAACTATTTACTTTAATTACTATCTTTATTAGATCTCACTTTTGCGAGTGACCGTGAAGGGATTGACAACCCCTTTATCATGTTGGTTGCAAGGTTCTTGATTGTTTGTGTAGGTACTAGGTGACTTGTGCATTGTCTCCTACTGGATTGATACCTTGGTTTTCAAAACTGAGGGAAATACTTACGCTACTTTGCTGCATCACCCTTTCCTCTTCAAGGAAAACCAACGCATGCTCAAAAGTTAGCAAGAAGGATTTTTGGCGCCGTTGCCGGGGAGATCTACGCCAAGTCAATACATACCAAGTACCCATCATAAACTCTTCTCCCTCACATTACATTATTTGCCATTCGCCTCTCGTTTTCCTCTCCCCCACTTCTAAAACAATTTTTGAAAACCTTTGCCTTTTCTTTGCCCCTCTTCCATTCATCTCTTTTTGCTTGCTTCTTGTGTGCTTGTGTGTTGGATTGACTGTTTGTCACGATGGCTCAAGATAATACTAAATTGTGTGACTTTTCCAATACCAACAACAATGATTTTATTAGCACTCCGGTTGCTCCTACTACCGATGTTGAATCTTGTGAAATTAATACCTCTTTGTTGAATCTTGTTATGAAAGATAGATTTTCTAGCCTTCCTAGTGAAGATGTCGCAACCCATCTAAACAACTTTGTTGATTTGTGTGATATGCAAAAGAATAAAGATGTGGATAATGATATTGTTAAATTGAAGCTATTTCCATTTTCTCTTAGAGATCGTGCTAAAACTTTGTTCTCTTCTTTGCCTAAAAATAGTATTGATTTATGGAATAAGTGCAAAGATGCTTTTATCTCTAAGTATTTTCCTCCCGCTAAGATCATCTCTCTTAGGAACGATATTATGAATTTTAAGCAACTTGATCATGAGCATATTGCACAAGCTTGGGAGAGGATGAAATTAATGATACGTAATTGCCCTACACATGGTTTGAATTTGTGGATGATTATACACAATTTTTATGCCGGATTGAATTTTGCTTCTAGAAATCTTTTAGATTCGGCCGCGGGAGGCACTTTTATGGAAATTACTTTAGGAGAAGCTACTAAACTCTTAGACAATATTATGGTTAATTATTCTCAATGGCACACCGAAAGATCCACTTGTAAAAAAGTGCGATTGAAGAGATTAATGTTTTGAGTGGAAAGATGGATGAACTTATGAAATTGTTTGCTAATAAAAGTGTTTCTTCTGATCCTAATAATAAAAGTGTTTCTTCTGATCCTAATGTTTTGAGACAACTCTTATGGAAATTTTAATAATATGCCCTCTGATTTTGAGATTAGTGTTAAAGAATTTGTGAGTTCGCAAAAGAATTTTAATGCTTTGGTTGAAAAAAATTTGCTTAAGATTGATGAGTTGGCTAGGAACGTGGATAGAATTTCTCTTGATGTTGACTCTTTGAAACTTAGATATATTCCACCTAAGCATGACATCAATGAGTCTCTCAAAGCCATGATAATTTTCATTGATGAGTGCAAATAAAGAACCGCTAGGATGCGTGCTAAAAAAGATTGCTTTGTGAAAGCGTGTTCTTACAGTTTTCATGATAATAATGATGAAGATCTAAAAGTGATTGATGTGACTCCGATTAAATCTTTGTTTTCCAATATGAATCTTGATAAATATGGGACTGGAGATGAGTCAACTTTCGTTAAAAGGCGTCCCAATGATTTGGAGTTTTTATATCTTGATGCAAAAATTAATGAAAGTGGGATTGAAGAGGTCAAAACTTTACATAGCAATGAACTCACTATTTTGTATTTCAAGGAATTTAATTATGATAATTTCTCTTTTATAGATTGTATTTCCTTGTTGCAATCTGTGTTAAATTCTCCTCATGCTTATAATCAAAATAAAGCTTTTACTAAACATATCGTTGATGCTTTAATGCAATCCTATGAAGAAAAGCTTGAACTAGAAGTTTATATACCTAGAAAACTTTATGATGAGTGGGAACCTACTATTAAAATTAATATTAAATAATATGAATGTTATGCTTTATGTGATTTGGGTGCTAGTGTTTCCACGATTCCAAAAACTTTGCGTGATGTGCTAAGTTTCCGTGAATTTGATGATTGTTCTTTAAATTTGCATCTTGCGGATTCCACCATTAAGAAACCTATGGGAAGGATTAATGATATTCTTATTGTTTCAAATAGGAATTATGTGCTCGTATATTTCATTGTTCTTGATATAGATTGCAATCCTACATGTCCTATTATTCTTGGTAGACCTTTTCTTAGAACGATTGGTGCAATTATTGACATGAAAGAAGGAAATATTAGTTTCCAATTTTTGTTAAGGAAAGGCATGGAACACTTTCCTAGGAAGAAAATTAAAGTGCCTTATGAATCTATTATGAGAGCCACTTATGGAGTGCATACAAAAGATGGCAATACCTAGATCTATTCTTGTTTTTATGCCTAGCTAGGGGCGTTAAATGATAGCGCTTGTTGGGAGGCAACCAAATTTTATTTTGTTCTTTGCTTTTTGTTCCTGTTTAGTGATAAATAATTCATCTAGCTTCTGTTATGATTGTGTTCTTTGTGTTTTAGTTAGTGTTTGTGCCAAGTAGAACCTTTGGGAAGACATGGGTGAAGTCTTTGCGATCATGCTGTAAAAAAACAGAAACTTTTGCGCTCACGAGATTAGCTGTCATTTTTTTACTGGAGAGTTCTTTTAGGTTGATTATTTTTGCAGATGATTAATAGACAAATTACTCACGTCCACCAATTTATTTCAGAATTTTTGGAGTTACAGAAGTATTCGAACAAATCAGATTGCTACAGACTGTTCTGTTTTTGACAGATTCTGTTTTTCGTGTGTTGTTTGCTTATTTTGATGAATCTATGAGTAGTATCGGGGGGTATGAACCATAGTGAAGTTGAAATACAGTAGGTTTAACACCAATATAAATAAAGAATGAGTTCATTATAGTACCTTAAAGTGGTGGTTTATTTTCTTGTACTAACGGAGCTGATGAGATTTTCTGTTGAAGTTTTGTGTTGTGAAGTTTTCAAGTTTCTGGGTAAAGATTTGATGGATTTTGGAATAAGGAGTGGCAAGATCCTAAGCTTTAGGATGCCCAAGGTGCCCCCAAGGTAAAATTCAAGTACAACCAAAAGCCTAAGCTTGGGGATGCCCCGGAAGGCATCCCCTCTTTCGTCTTCGTCTATCAGTAACTTTACTTGAGGCTATATTTTTATTCACCATATGATATCTGTTTTGCTTGGAGCGTCTTGTATGATTTGAGTCTTTGCTTTTTAGTTTACCATAATCATCCTTGGTGTACACACCTTTTGGGAGATACACGCATGAATCCGAATTTATTAGAATACTCTATGTGCTTCACTTATATCTTTTGAGCTAGATAATTTTACTCTAAGTGCTTCACTTATATCTTTTTAGAGCACGGTGGTGGTTTTATTTTATAGAAATTTCACTTATATTGTTTTATGAGTCTTTTAGAATAGCATAGTAATTTTCTCTGGCTATAAAATTCGTCCTAATATGATGGGCATCCAAGATGGGTATAATAAAAACATTCATATAAAGTGCATTGAATACTATGAGAAGTTTGATTCCTTATGATTGTTTTGAGATATGAAGATGGTGATATTAGAGTCATGCTAGTTGAGTAGTTGTGAATTTGAGAGATACTTGTGTTAAAGTTTGTGATTCTCGTAGCGTGCACGTATGGTGAACCGTTATGTGGTGAAGTCGGAGCATGATTTATTTTTGGATTGTTTTCCTTATGAGTGGCGGTCGGGGACGAGCGATGGTCTTTTCCTACCAATCTATCCCCCTAGGAGCATGCGCGTAGTACTTTGTTTCGATAACTAATAGATTTTTGCAATAAGTATGTGAGTTCTTTATGACTAATGTTGAGTCCATGGATTATATGCACTCTCACCCTTCCACCGTTGCTGGCCTCTAGTACCGAGCAACTTTCACCGGTACCATAAACCCACCATTTACCTTCCTCAAAACAGCCACCATACCTACCTATTATGGCATTTCCATAGCCATTCTGAGATATGTTGCCATACAACTTTCCACCGTTCCATTTATTATGACACGCTTCATCATTGTCATATTACTTTGCATGATCATGTAGTTGACATCGTATTTGTGGCAAAGCCACCGTTCATAAATTTTCATACATGTAACTCTTGAATCATTGCACATACCGGTACACCGCCGGAGGCATTCACATAGAGTCATATTTTGTTCTAAGTATTGAGTTGTAATTCTTGAGTTGTAAATAAATAAAAGGGTGATGATCTTCACTATTAGAGCATTATCCCAGTGAGGAAAGGATGATGGAGGCTATGATTCCCCCACAAGTCGGGATGAGACTCCGGACGAAAAAAAAGAGGCCATAAAAAAGGAGAAAGGCCCAAATAAAAAAATGAGAGAAAAAGAGAGAAGGGGCAATGCTACTATACTTTTACCACGCTTGTGCTTCAAAGTAGCACCATGATCTTCATGATAAAGAGTCTCCTATGTTGTCACTTTCATATACTAGTGGGAATCTTTCATTATAGAACTTGTCTTGTATATTCCAATGATGGGCTTCCTCAAAATGCCCTAGGTCTTCGTGAGCAAGCGAGTTGGATGCACACCCACTTAGTTTATTTTTTAGCTTTCATACACTTATAGCTCTAGTGCATCCGTTGCATGGCAATCCCTACTCACTCACATTGATATCTATTGATGGGCATCTCCATAGCCATCGATACGCCTAGTTGATGTGAAACTATCTTCTCCTTTTTGTCTTCTCCACAATTACCATTCTATTCCACATATAGTGTAATGTCCATGGGTCACGCTCATGTATTGCGTGAAGGTTGAAAAAGTTTGAGAACATTAAAAGTATGAAACAATTGCTTGGCTTGTCATCAGGGTTGTGCATGATTTAAATATTTTGTGTGATGAAGATAGATCATAGCCAGACTATATGATTTCGTAGGGATAGCTTTCTTTGGCCATGTTATTTTGAGAAGACATGATTGCTTTATTAGTATGCTTGAAGTATTATTATTTTTATGTCAATATTAAACTTTTGTTTTGAATCTTTTGGATCTGAACATTCATGCCACAATAAAGAAAATTACATCGATAATTATGATAGGTAGCATTCCACATCAAAATTTCTGTTTTTATCATTTACCTACTCGAGGACGAGCAGGAATTAAGCTTGGGGATGCTTGATACGTCTCCAACATATCTATATTTTTTATTGTTCCATGCTATTATATTATCTGTTTTGGCTGTTTAATGGGCTTTAGTATGCTCTTTTATATTATTTTTGGGACTAACCTATTAACCGGAGGCCCAAAGTGCGCTTCATTTTTTGCCTATTTTAGAGTTTCGCAGAAAAGGAATACCAAACGGAGTCCAAATGGAATGAAACCTTTGCGATGATCTTTCTTGGACCGAAAGCAATCCAGAAGACTTGGAGTCGCAGTCTGGAACTCCACGAGGCGGCCACGAGGCAGGAGGGCGCGCCCAGGGGGTAGGCACTCCCCCCACTCTCGTGGGCCCCTCGTAGCTCCACCGACGTACTTCTTTCGCCTATATATACTCTTATACCCTAGATCTATCAAAGAGAGCCACATAACCACTTTTCCACCGCCTCAACCTTCTGTACCCGTGAGATCCCATCTTGGGGCCTTTTCCGGCAATCTGCTGGAGGGGGCATCGATCATGGAGGGCTTCTACATCAACACCATGGCCTCTCCGATGAAGCGTGAGTAGTTTACCACAGACCTTCGGGTCCATAGTTATTAGCTAGATTGCTTCTTCTCTCTCTTTGATTCTCAATACAAAGTCCTCCTCGATGTTCTTGGAGATCTATTTGATGTAATACTCTTTTGCGGTGTGTTTGCCGAGATCCGGTGAATTGTGGATTTATGAACAAGATTATCTATGAATATTATTTGGTTCTTCTCTGAATTCTTATATGCATGATTTGATATCTTTGCAAGTCTCTTCAAATTATCGGTTTAGTTTGGCCTACCAGATTGATCTTTCTTGCAATGGGAGAAGTGCTTAGCTTTGGGTACAATCTTGCGGCGTCCTTTCCTAATGACAGTAGGGGAACCAAGGCACGTATTGTATTGTTGCCATCAAGGATTAAAAGATGGGTTTTATATCATATTGCTTGAGTTTATCCCTCTACATCATGTCATCTTGGTTAATGCGTTACTCTGTTCTTATGAACTTAATACTCTAGATGCATGCTGGATAGCGGTCGATGTGTGGAGTAATAGTAGTAGATGCAGAATCGTTTTGATGTATTTGACACAGACGTGATGCCTATATTCATGATCATTGCCTTAGATATCTTCATAACTATGCGCTTTTCTATCAATTGCTCGGCAGTAATTTGTTCACCCACCGTAATACATGCTATCTTGAGAGAAGCCACTAGTGAAACCTATGACCCCTAGGTCTCTTTCTTATTATATTGCATCTCTTTTATTTACATCGCATCTCATTTACTATTTTGCAATCTTTACTTTCCAATCTATACAACAAAAATACCAAAAATATTTACTTTAATTACTATCTTTATTAGATCTCACTTTTGCGACTGACCTTGAAGGGATTGACAACACCTTTGTCGCGTTGGTTGCAAGGTTCTTGATTGTTTGTGCAGGTACTAGGTGACTTGTGCATTTTCTCCTACTGGACTGATACCTTGGTTCTCAAAACTGAGGGAAATACTTACGCTACTTTGCTGCGTCACCCTTTCCTCTTCAAGGGAAAACCAACGCATGCTCAAGAGGTAGCAGGGGGTCCCGAACTGTGCGTCTGAGGATTGATGGTAACAAGGGACAAGTGGGACACAATGTTTACCCAGGTTCAGGCCCTCTTAATTTCGGTAAAACCCTACGTCCTGCTTGATTGTATTCGATGAATATAGGGGTTACAAGAGTTGATCTACCTCGAGATCATAATGGCTAAACCCTAGCTGTCCATCTTATGAGAATTCTGATAGCCTCTACGTACTAAACCCTCCGATTTATATACACACCAGAGGGATCTAGGGTTGTACAGAGTCGGTTTGCAGAGGTAGGAAATAGTACATCCGGACACTAAACTTGTCGTCCACGCATATAGGAGTCCTACCCGGACACGGGGGAAAGTCTGATGCTTGTATCTTCATGGCCCATCAGTCCGGCCCATATTAAATGGTCCAGACACCCGAGGACCCCCTAATCCATGACTTCTTCAGTAGCCCCTCAACCAGTGTTCGATGACGATGTGTTCGGCACGCGGATAGTCTTCGACATTGCAAGGCGGGTTCCTTCTCTTCAACACTTTAGGATAATTCCATGCATAAAGGAACTATATCCGGCTCTGTATAATTGATACAACCCTTAGCCATGAAGGCAAGATATCCAAATAAAACAATGTCTTTTAGTGACAACTTTTTTCGGCGAAGCTTCACATCTCACCCTTTAACATTTCGAACCATTTTCACACCTCCCACTTTGCATTTAAAGGCATAGCCTCCATTGGCACATCTTGTCAAAACAGAGATCATGCCTGCCCATCGCAGGATCCTCATCAATACGGGCTTGGGTAATCTAACCGTGCCATTCGCACGATCCCTTTGGGATCAGGCGAGTTTTAAGGCTTGAGTGGGGGCGTTTGGTATTTCACTTCCTATAAGAGGGTAAAGACTCCTTATTTTTCCCCACGCCTTTCTCTTAGCTCCTGCCTTCCCTTCCTCTGAGCTCCAGCGCCCAAAATCTCAATCTCTCCCACCGCCACCAACCTCGGTGGCCATGTCTGGATCTGGCTCCAAGGGCAAGTGGAAGGCCTCCTTCGTCATCGAGAAAGACGTCAAGGAGCTTTGGGGCACGGGGTATCTGTCTGCGGACATTGCGCACAGGCTCCGCAACAAGGGTCGGGTCATGCCTACCTTGGAGCCCGGCGAGAGAGTAGTGTTCATTCCCCACTTCCTCCACGGGCTAGGGTTTCCCCTTCACCCCTTCGTCTGCGGCCTCATGTTCTATTATGGTCTAGATTTCCATGATCTGGCCCCAAACCCTTTCCTCCACATATCGGTGTTCATCGTCGTGTGCGAGGCTCTCCTCCGCATCCCACCACACTTCGGCCTGTGGCTCAAGGTTTTCAATCTAAAGCCGAAGGTGGTCGACGGACAGCACGCGGACTGTGGCGGGTCCATGGTGAGCAAGCTTCCCAACATCGTCTGGCCCAAAGGGGCATTTGTGGAGACGGTCAAGGTGTTGCAGCAGGAGTGGTTCTACATCACCGAACCCCACAATGCCATCTGGGCAGCCACGCCCGACTTCAGATCCGGACCCCCCACTAGGCTTACCTCCTGGCCGCTAAGGACCTTGACTGGGGGTCCTCGGCGAAGGTGCAGATGCTGCAAAAGAGCATCACCAACATGATAGGCAAAAACATCGGTCTCACAAACGTGATTCATGTGATGCTCTTCTGCAGGACTCTCCCTTGCCAACTCTGGGCCTCTCACATGTGGGAGTTTAATCCGGAGGAGCCATGGACCTTGAAGCACTTCTTCGGCACGACGCACGAAGACATTTGGAAGTTGCTCTTCAAGGCCCAAAAAACATGGCCGAAGAAGACCGAAGACATCGGTCTTGACATCGAGAATCCGGCCTCACCGGTAAGCATGATTTTCCCGAGTACCTATTTGGTAAATAAGTTTAGATATAATATATCATCTGCCTTTCGTGTAGGGCTAGACGGCAAAGGCGGAGCGGATCAAGTGTCCGGCACCGCTGCCCGAAGAGCCAGCCACACCCCAGCTGACAGAGATGCTGATTCCGTAGCCGTATCAGGCGCCGGAGAAGAAGGCCAAGAAGAAGAAGGGAAAGGAGGCCAAGTGCGGCCCCCGCCATAAGGGTCCTTCAGACGCTATGTCCGGAGGGACCGAAGCCCCCTCCTCCCATGAGGGAGACGAGGAAGAGGAAGAGGAAGAGGAGGTGGAAAGCGACTCCCCTTTTAAGGGGAGGAAGAAGAAGTGGGCGGCCTCCGAAGACCCGAAGGGGGAGATGCCCAAGAGAGGGAAGATGACCCTCCAGGATAGTTCAGACTCAGATGCTGAACTGGTCCCCAAAAAGCCTCCCAGGGCGAAGCCCTTGGCCGAATCATAAGTGTTTTAGATACTTACTGTTTATCTTTCAGTTTGCATTATATAATTAATTATGCCATGTGCCTTTTAGCCCTCCCCGCAATCTCCCGAACCCTTCATTATCTGAGGGGAGTTCTCTGCCACCTGAGATGGCAGAGAGCGAGATGCCGCACCGACCCCTTCGCCTATCACCATGGATGACACCGAGGTGTTGTCCCAAAGGACCTCTTCTGGCCGCGGAGGGGCGGGCGAGGCTATCGAGAAGACGCCCGAGGTTAATACCTCGTTCGCCGAAGACATAGGGGAGGCGACCCCTATGGCGACATACGGTAGGGACTCCCAACAATCTGGGCCCCAGCCGGACACCTTTCTGGAGACCAATGCGGCTCCGGGATCAGGTGAGCAGACCCCTTCAACAGAGGGGGAGGAGCATCAGCTCCGTCGGCGACCTCCGCTAATCCGGAGGCGTCGAACGCTTTAGTGGAAGCACTACGACATGCTTTCATCATGGAGGAGCACCGCACCCTGATGGGTGTGGTGGTTGAGAAGGTTCAGTCTGCCAAAAGCGGACTGAACGAAGCTTTTACCAGCCTACTGACAGGCTTCGAGGTATGCGACGTAATGCTCTAAACGCACATATAGAAGAACATACCTGTACATAGATAGTAGCCCCTGAGGCTCTGCCTGGTGTAATGAAACCAGAGAGAGGATCCACATAAAATTTTGGAAATCTAATATACTTGTCTGTTATTTTAGCAGGCTTCCCTGTTGGCGGCAACCACCCAGGCCACAGAAGTTTCCAAACTCAATCAGAACCTGAAGTTGGCCGATGAAGAAATTGACCGCGTTAACAAGCGGTTCGATGAGACACAAGGTATGCGTATAGTGTTTTAAAAGTGTAGTTATATATCATAAGTGATAGTTATATTCGGAGATTTAACTCATGTAATGCTTTTGTTTATGAGCACAGTTGGTGCAGCTGAGGTTGAGACCCTCAAAGGCGCCCTTGCCCAAGAGCAGAAAGAGGCGAAGGCAAACAAGGCAGCTGTTGACAAAGCGGTTGCCGAACTGGAGACCGAACAGGCCGCCCGCTGTCAACACGAAGCTCGGGTGGCCGAAGTCGAGCAGGAGCTGAAGGACGCCATCCTCAAATGCAAGGAGTTGGAGGAGAAGACTTCGGCCCAATCGTCCGAACTCGCCAAAGCCCTCCAGGAGGCTAAAGAGGCGCGGGTCGAGTCTCGGAGTGCTCGCGAGGAGATCCGTCAGGCGAAGCAGATAGCAGCTGGTAAGGCCTTTGTTTTGCAGAGTATATTAGGAGGTCAAAGATATGCTTTGCTCACTCAAGTGTGGAGTTCTCCAGACGTGTCTCCGGATCTGCCGAGGAGTGCTGCCGATGCCGCGCAGTTCTTCCAAGCCCAGGAGGGGAACTCGATCGAGAAGTTGTTCTGGTCGCAGTTTCTTGCACCGGAGCACCCAACGCCCCTGACCGACCAGCTGAAGCAGCTGATGGAGCTGCATAGGGTGTCCGGCTTGGCCATGAACGATATGATAGTCCGACTTTGGCCAGCCGAACCAATTCCCAGTAGCTACTTCGGTTTGGTGAAGCGGATCGTCGATGAGATGCCCCGGGTTGATGCTGTGAAGCGCTCGTCCTACATAGAAGGTGCTCGGATGGACAAGAGGCAATAATAAAGTTATTATTCATGCTAGAATTGTATTAACCAGAAACTTAGTACATGTGTGAATACATAGACAAAACAGAGTGTCCCTAGTACGCCTCTACTTGACTAGCTTGTTTATCAAAGATGGTTGTGTTTCCTAACCATAGACATGTGTTGTCATTTGATGAATGGGATCACATCATTAGGAGAATGATGTGATGGACAAGACTCATTCGTTAGCTTAGCATTATGATCGTTACAGTTTCATTGCTACTGCTTTCTTCATGACTTATACATGTTCCTCTGACTATGAGATTATGCAACTCCCGGATACCGGAGGAACACTTAGTGTGCTATCATACGTCACAACATAACTGGGTGATTATAGAGATGCTCTACAGGTGTCTCCGATGGTGTTTGTTGGGTTGGCATAGATCGAGATTAGGATTTTTCACTCCGTGTTTTGGAGAGATATCTCTGGGCCCTCTCGGTAATGCACATCACTATAAGCCTTGCAAGCAATGTGAATAATGAGTTAATCATGGGATGATGCATTATGGAATGAGTAAAGAGACTTGCCGGTAACGATATTGAACTAGGTATTTAGATACCGACGATCGAATCTCGGGAAAGTAACATACCGATGACAAAGGGAACAACGTATGTTGTTATGCGGTTTGACCGATAAAGATCTTCGTAGAATATGTAGGAGCCAATATGAGCATCCAGGTTCTGCTATTGGTTATCGACCGGAGATGTGTCTCTGTCATGTCTACATAGTTCTCGAACCCGTAGGGTCCGCACGCTTAACGTTCGATAACGATCGGTATTATGAGTTTATGTGTTTTGATGTACCGAAGGTTGTTCGAAGTCCCGGATAAGATCACGAACATGAAGAGGACTCTCGAAATGGTCGAGACATAAAGATTGATATATTGGAAGGTTGACACCGGAATGGTTTCGGGGGTCACCGGATAAATACCGGAGTACCGAGGAGTTACCGAAACACCCCGGGGGGTCAATGGGCCTTCATGGGCCTTAGTGGAAATAGAGGGTAACAAGAGAGCTGTGGGGCACGCCCCCCTAGGCCCAAACTGAATTGGTTTAGGGCTTGGGGGGCCGGCCCCCTCTTTCCTACTCCCCTCCTCCTCTTTCCTTCCCCTCCTAGTTCGACTAGGAAAGGGGAAACCTACTCCTAGTAGGAGTAGGATTCCCCCCTTGGGGCGCACCCTATGAGGCCGCCGGCCCCCTCCCCTTTCTCCTTTATATACGGGGGAGGGGGCACCCCTAGAACACACAAGTTGACAGTTTTCTTAGCCGTGTGCGGTGCCCCACTCCACATATTTCCACCTTGGTCATATCGTTGTAGTGCTTAGGTGAAGCCCTGCGCTGGTAGCTTCATCATCACTGTCATCACGCCGTCGTGCTAATGAAGCTCTCCCTTGACACTCAGCTGGATCCAGAGTTCGTGCGATGTCACTGAGCTAAACGTGTGCAGATCGCAGAGGTGCCGTACTTTCAGTACTAGGATCGGTCGGATCTTGAAGGCGTACGACTACATCAACCTCATTGTCATAACGCTTCCGCTTTCGGTCTACGAGGGTACGTGGACAACACTCTCCCTGCTCATTGCTATGCATCACCTAGATAGATCTTGCGTGATCGTAGGAAATTTTTGAAATTACCGCGTTCCACAACAGTGGCATCCGAGCCAGGTCTATGCGTAGATGTTATATGCACGAGTAGAACACAAAGAGTTGTGGGCGATAATAGTCATACTGCTTACCAGCATGTCTTGCTTTGATTCAGCGGTATTGTTGGATGAAGCGTCCCGGACCGACATTACGCGTACCAGTCGTGCTTTGCACACAGGTGGCTAGTGGTGTCTGTTTCTCCAACTTTAGTTTAATCGAGTGTGGCTATGCCCAGTCCTTGTTGAAGGTTAAAACAACACACTTGACGAAAAATCGTTGTGGTTTTTGATGCGTAGGTAAGAACGGTTCTTGCTAAGGCCGTAGCAGCCACGTAAAACTTGCAACAACAAAGTAGAGGACGTCTAACTTGTTTTTGCAGGGCATGTTGTGATGTGATATGGTCAAGACGTGATCATGTTTTGTAACAGTTATCGGCAACTAGCAGGAGCCATATGGTTGTCGCTTTATTGTATGAAATGCAATCGCCATGTAATTGCTTTACTTTATCACTAAGCGGTAGCGATAGTCGTAGAAGAAATAGTTGGTGAGACGACAACGATACTTTGATGGAGATCAAGGTGTCAAGCCGGTGACGATGGTGATCATGACGGTGCTTTGGAGATGGAGATCAAAGGCACAAGATGATGATGGCCATATCATATCACTTATATTGATTGCATGTGATGTTTATCCTTTATGCAACTTATTTTGCTTAGTTTGGCGGTAGCATTATAAGTTGATATCTCACTAAATATCAAGGTATATGTGTTCTCCCTGAGTACGCACTGTTGCGACAGTTCGTCGTGCCGAGACACCACGTGATGATCGGGTGTGATAAGCTCTACGTTCACATACAACGGGTGCAAGATAGTTTTGCACATGCAGAATACTCAGGTTAAAATTGACGAGCCTAGCATATGCAGATATGGCCTCGAAACATTGGAGACCAAAAGTTCGAGCGTGAATCATATAATAGATATGATCAACATAGTGATGTTCACCATTGAAAACTACTCCATCTCACGTGATGATCGGACATGGTTTAGTTGATTTGGATCATGTAATCATTTAGATGACTAGAGGGATGTCTATATAAGTGGGAGTTCTTAAGTAATATGATTAATTGAACTTTAATTTATCATGAACTTAGTCCTCGTAGTATTAGCATATCTATGTTGTAGATCAATAGCTCGCGATGTAGCTCCCTGTTTATTTTTATATGTTCCTAGGGAAATATAAGTTGAAAGATGATAGTAGCAATGATGTGGACTTGGTCCTTGATCTGAGGATTTTCCTCATTGCTGCACAGAAGAATTATGTCCTTGATGCACCGCTAGGTGATAGGCCTATTGCAGGAGCAGATGCGGACGTTATGAACGTTTTGAAAAAAGCTCGGTATGATGACTACTTGATAGTTTAGTGCACCATGCTTTACGGCTTAGAATCAGGACTTCAAAAATGTTTTGAACGTCACGGAGCATATAAGATGTTCCAAGAGTTGAAATTAGGTATTTCATAATCATGCCTGTATCAAGAGGTATGAGACCTCTGACAGTACTTTTCCTACAAGATGGAAGAGAATAGCTCAACTAGTGAGCATGTACTCAGATTG
Source organism: Aegilops bicornis (assembly GCA_021605145.1). Lineage (NCBI taxonomy): Eukaryota > Viridiplantae > Streptophyta > Magnoliopsida > Poales > Poaceae > Aegilops > Aegilops bicornis. Next base: position 168,370,218 of record CM038672.1, read on the forward strand.
TTTGGGTACTACAATTGCTTGAATCAAGTGGAAGTTAATCTTCCAGATAATATAGTAATTGACAAAGTTTTCTAGTCACTATCTCCAAGTTACTAGAACTTCGTGATGAACTATAATATGCAAGGGATGACGAAAGTAATTCCTGAGCTCTTCGCGATGCTGAAGTCGACGAAGGTAGAAATCAAGAAAGAGCATCAAGTGTTGATGGTTAACAAGACCACTAGTTTCAAGAAAAGGGTAAAGGGATAGAAGGGGAACTTCAAGAAGAACGGCAAGCAAGTTGCTGCTCAAGTGAAGAAGCCCAAGTCTGGACCTTAGCCTGAGACTGAGTGCTTCTACTGCAATGGAAATGGTCACTGGAAGTGGAACTACCCTAGATACTTGGCGGATAAGAAGGATGGCAAAGTGAACAAAGGTATATTTGATATACATATTATTTATGTGTACTTTACTAGTGTTTATAGCAACCCCTCGGCATTTGAAACTGATTCAATTGCTAAGAGTAGTAGCTCGAAATGGGAGTTGCAAAATGAACAGAAACTAGTTAAGGGTGAAGTGATGATGTTTGTTGGAAGTAGTTCCAAGATTGACTCCCTATACTTTCGGGATTAGTGTTGAACCTAAATAAATGTTATTTGTTGTTTGCGTTGAGCATGAATATGATTTGATCATGTTTATTGCAATATGGTTATTCATTTAAGTTAGAGAATAATTGTTGTTCTGTTTACATGAATAAAACCTTCTATGGTCATACTCCCAATGAAAATGGTTTGTTGGATCTCGATCATAGTGATACACATATTCATAATGTTGAAGCCAAAAAATGCAAAGTTAATAGTGCAACTTATTTGTGGCAATGCCGTTTAGGTCATATTGGTGTAAAGCGCATGAAGAAACTCCATGCTGATGGGCTTTTGGAATCACTTGATTATGAATCACTTGATGCTTGTGAACCATGCCTCATGGAAAAGATGACTAAGACTCCGTTCTCCGGAACAATGGAGCGAGCAACTGACTTATTGGAAATATACATACTGATGTATGCGGTCCGATGAGTGTTAAGGTCACAAGTGGTATCGTTATTTTCTGACCTTCACAGATGATTTGAGCAGATATGGGTATATCTACTCGATGAAACATAAGTCTGAAAATTTGAAAAGTTCAAAGAATTTCAGAGTGAAGTAGAAAATCATCGTAACAAGAAAATAAAGTTTCTATGATCTGATCGCGGAGACGAATATTTGAGTTATGAGTTTGATCTTCATTTGAAACAATGTGGAATCATTTCGCAACTCACGCCACCTGGAACACCACAGCATAATGGTGTGTCCGAACGTCGTAACCGTATTTTATTAGATATGGTACGATCTATGATGTCTCTTACCGATTTACCACAATTGTTTTGGGGTTATGCATTAGAAACAGCTACATTCACGTTAAATAGGGCACCATCTAAATCCATTGAGACGACACCGTATGAACTGTGGTTTGGCAAGAAACCTAAGCTGTTGTTTCTTAAAGTTTGGGGCTGCAATGCTTATGTGAAAAAGCTTCAACCTGATAAGCTCAAACCCAAATCGGAGAATTGCGTCTTCGTAGGATACCCAAAAAGAAACTGTTGGGTACACCTTCTATCCCAGATCCGAAGAAAGATATTTGTTGCTAAAAATGGATCCTTTCTAGAGAAGGAGTTTCTCTCGAAAGAAGTGAGTGGGAGGAAAGTAGAACTTGATGAGGTAATTGTACCTTCTCCTGAATTGGAAAGTAGTTCATCACAGAAATCAGTTCCAGTGATGCCTACACCAATTAGTGAGGAAGTTAATGATAATGATCATGAAACTTCAGATCAAGTTACTACCAAACTCGTAGGTCAACCAGAGTAAGATCCGCACCAGAGTGATACGGTAATCCTGTTCTGGAGGTCATGTTACGTGACCATGACGAACCTACGAACTATGAGGAAGTGATGATGAGCCTAGATTCAGCGAAATGGCTTGAGGCCATGAAATCTGAGATGGGATCCATGTATGAGAACAAAGTATGGACTTTGGTTGACTTGCCCGATGATCAGCAAGCAATAGAGAATAAATGGATCTTCAAGAGGAAGACGGACGCTGATAGTAGTGTTACTATCTACGAAGCTCGAATTGTCGCAAAAATGTTTTCGACAAGTTCAAGGTGTTGACTACGATGAGATTTTCTCACTTGTATCGATGCTTAAAATTCTGTCCGAATCATGTTAGCAATTGCCGCATTTTATGAAATTTGGCAAATGGATGTCAAACTAGCATTCCTTAATGGATTTCTTAAAGAAGAGTTGTATGTGATGCAACCAGAAGGTTTTGTCGATCCTAAACGTGCTAACAAAGTGTGCAAAGCTCCGACGATCCATCTATGGACTGGTGCAAGCATCTCGGAGTTGGAATATACGTTTTGATAGTGTGATCAAAGAATATAGTTTTATACAGACTTGCAGTGAAGCATGTATTTACAAGAAAGTGAGTGGGAGCACTACAGCCTTTCTAATAAGTATATGTGAGTGACATATTGTTGATCAGAAATGATGTAGAATTTTTTGGAGAGCATAAAGGAGTGTTTGGAAGGAGTTTTTCAAAGAAAGACCTCAGTGAAGCTGCTTACAAATTGAGCATCAAGATCTTTAGAGATAGATCAAGACGCTTGATAAGATTTTTCAATGAGTACATACCTTAACAAGATTTTGAAGTAGTTCAAAATAGAACAGTCAAAGAAGGAGTTCTTGCCTGTGTTGCAAGATGTGAAGTTGAGTAAGACTCAAAACCCGACCACGGCAGAAAATAGAATGAGAATGAAAAGTCATTCCCTATGCCTCAGTCATAGGTTCTATAAAGTATGCTATGTTGTGTACCAGACCTATTGTGTACCTCGCCATGAGTTTGGCAAGAGGGTACAATAGTGATCCAGGAGTGGATCACAGGACAGCAGTCAAAATTATCCTTAGTGGAATAAGGAAATGTTTCTCAGTTATGGAGTTGACAAAGAGTTCGTCGTAAAGAGTTACGTCGATGCAAGCTTTGACACCGATATGGATGACTCTATGTCTCGATCTAGATATATATTGAAAGTGGGAGCAAATGGCTAGAGTAGCTCCGTCCAGAGTATTGTAGACATAGAAATTTCCAAAATACATACGGATCTGAATGTTGCAGACCCGTAGACTAAAAATTTCTCTCACAGGCAAAACATTATCATACATTATTACTCTTGGGTGTTAATCACATAACGATGTGAACTAGATTATTAACTCTAGTAAACCTGTTGAGTGTTGGTCACATGGCGATGTGAACTATGGGTGTTAATCACATAAAGATGTGAACTATTGGTGTTAAATCACATGGCGACGTGAACTAGATTATTGACTCTAATGCAAGTGGGAGACTAAAGGAAATATGCCCTAAATGCAATAATAAAGTTATAATTTATTTCCTTATATCATGATAAATGTTTATTATTCATGCTAGAATTGTATTAACAAGAAACTTAGTACATGTGTGAATACATAGACAAAACAAAGTGTCCCTAGTATGCCTCTACTTGACTAGCTTGTTTATCAAAGATGGTTATGTTTCCTGACCATAGACATGTGTTGTCATTTGATGAACGGGATCGCATCATTAGGAGAATGATGTGATGGACAAGACTCATTCGTTAGCTTAGCATTATGATCGTTACAGTTTCATTGCTACTGCTTTCTTCATGACTTATACATGTTCCTCTGACTATGATATTATGCAACTCCCGAATACCGGAGGAACACTTAGTGCACTATCAAACATCACAACGTAACTGGGTGATTATAAAGATGCTCTACAGGTGTCTCCGATGGTGTTTTTTGGGTTGGCATAGATCAAGATTAGGATTTGTCACTCCGTGTTTCGGAGAGGTATCTCTGGGCCCTCTCCGTAATGCACATCACTGTAAGCCTAGCAAGCAATGTGATTAATGAGTTAATCACGGGATGATGCATTACGGAACGAGTAAAGAGACTTGCTAGTAACGAGATTGAACTAGGTATTTAGATACCGACGATCGAATCTCGGGCAAGTAACATACTGATGACAAAGGGAACAACGTATGTTGTTATGCGGTTTGACCGATAAAGATCTTCGTAGAATATGTAGGAGCCAATATGAGCATCCAGGTTCTGCTATTGGTTATCGACCAGAGATGTGTCTCTGTCATGTCTACATAGTTCTCGAACCCGTAGGGTCCGCACACTTAACGTTCCATGACGATTGGTATTATGAGTTTATGTGTTTTGATGTACCGAAGGTTGTTCGGAGTCCCGGATAAGATCATGGACATGACGAGAAGTCTCGAAATAGTCGAGACATAAAGATTGATATATTGGAAGGTTATATTCGGACACCAGAAAGGTTCCGGGGGTCACCGGATAAATACCGGAGTACCGGGGACTTACCGGAACACCCCGGGGGGGTCAATGGGTCTTCATGGGCCTTAGTGGAAATAGAGGGCAGCAAGGGAGCTGTGGGGCGCTCCCCCCTAGGCCCAAACCGAATTGGTTTAGGGCTTGGGGGCCGGCCCCCTCTTTCCTACTCCCGTCCTCCTCTTTCCTTCCCCTCCTAGTTGGACTAGGAAAGGGAAAACCTACTCCTAGTAAGAGTAGGATTCCCTCCTCGGGGCGCACCCTATGAGGACGCCGGGCCCCTCCCCTTGCTCCTTTATATACGGGGGAGGGGGAACCCCTAGAACACACAAGTTGACAATTGTCTTAGCCGTGTGCGGTGCCCCCTCCACAGATTTCCACCTCGGTCATATCGTTGAAGTGCTTAGGCGAAGCCCTGCGTCGGTAGCTTCATCATCACCGTCATCACGCCGTCGTGCTGACGAAGCTCTCCCTCGACACTCAGCTGGATCTAGAGTTCATGGGACGTCATCGAGCTGAACGTGTGCAGATCGCGGAGGTGCCCTACTTTCGGTACTAGGATCGGTCGGATCGTGAAGACGTACGACTACATCAACCGCGTTGTCATAACGCTTCCGCTTTCGGTCTATGAGGGTATGTGGACAACACTCTCCCCGCTTGTTGCTATGCATCACCTAGATAGATCTTGCGTGATCGTAGGAAATTTTTTGAAATTACGGTGTTCCCCAACAGTCCGAACTAAGGTGCCTTTTCCACACGGCTGGACGAAGACCAGCCCCTCGTATAACACGGAATAAATCACCAATGATTTGTAATATAAGACTAAGTCGCTGAATCACTGACCATCTCTCGCATTATCATGACAGTTAGTTTTCAGCTTTCTCTACTGAGGTATTTGACCGGACGAACTAGAAATACAATCATAGTAGTTCTCCCTTTACTACCTTAGCTTAACGAGCGGAACGTAAGGTGGTAAACACAGGAGCCGGGCAACCCAACTATAGACCAAAGACATGATTCGGAACCGATGCATATAGTGCAATATTCGGGACGCCAAATAGTACCTTATGGGTATTCGGACTTGAAAATGTGCAGAGCCGAATACAGGCCCCGGTGTTAAGGCCGGACTAAAGCACGTGTGGCAATCTGAAGTAAGGAGGGAATACATATGACAAAATAAATCAGTACCAAACGAAAGTGGTGATCAACTGTTTCCTTTATATCCTGGTTAATACGTCGAGACGTGCTATTACAGATAATGTCATGAATATCAAGGCTATTTTACATGCCGAGAGTTCATATAAAGGAAAGTTTTACACAGGGCCTAAAATTAGTGGTCTTGAAGATCCCAGTGGTGCCCTGCCGCACGTCTGCGTCGTTTCTCCTTGGTGAAAAATCCTTTGAGAGGAAAAGTCGATGGTCGACTGTAAGAAAGGGGGGCCTGGAAAAGAGCCCTGGTACGACCATAGGGTAGGTAGGTTTTTGATGAACCTGTAATGCAAGAAAAAGGAAGAAAAAAGAGAAAGAAGGTGAAGGTCTAAATAGAGTCAAGCCGCACTATAGACCTTTTCCGCAGTATGCCTCAGGCGCTGCCCAAGGTATTTTAAGTGTGTATTTATGCATGTGTGGTACGTATGCCGCAACCTTATGGGGCGATCAGCGGAGGCTGAACTGCTATTCAAGCTCTGGATCCACCAAGCTATTGTGTTGTAATGTGGGTCGAACTCGTTTAGCGGTGTCGTGGGTCTTAATGACCGACACGCTATTCGGCTTGACAGGTCCGGTCTGTACCTCGGCTGCTAAGGCCGCGGTGTGCTCCTCAATACAGATGGAGCACTCCATATTTCCATTGACTGTGATGACGCCGCACGGTTCGGGCATTTTGAGCTTTAAATAAGCATAATGTGGGGCTGCATTGAAGCGGGCGAAAGCGGTTCGTCCGAGCAGTGCATGATAACCACTTTGGAAAGGGACGATATCGAAGATCAAGTCTTCGCTTCGAAAGTTGTTCAGAGAACCAAAGACTACTTCCAATGTTAAGGAGCCCGTACAACGAGCCTCCACGCCGGGTATCACTCATTTAAAGGTAGTGTTGCTAGGCTTGATTCTTGACGGGTCAATACCCATCTTATGCACAGTGTCTTGATAAATCAGGTTAAGACTGCTGCCGCCGTCCATAAGGACTCTAGTGAGATGGTATCCATCGATGATGGGATCGAGTACCAGGGCCGCCGAACCTCCATGATGGATATTGGTTGGGTGGTCCCTGTGATCGAAGGTGATCAGACAAGCCGACCATGGGTTGAATTTTGGGGCGACAGGCTCTACGGCATAGACGTCCCTTAGTGCACGCTTGTGCTCCCTCTTTGGGATGTGTGTGACATATATCATGTTCACTGCTTTCACCTCGGGGGGAAACTTCTTATGTCCCCCTGTGTTCGGAGGGCGGGGCTCATCATCGTCCTCGCTTTGCAGTCCTTTCCCCTTGTGTTCGGTATTTAATTTACCGGCCTGTTTAAAAACCCAGCAGTTTTTTTGGTGTGGTTGGCAGGCTTGCCAGGGGTGCCATGAATCTGGCAAGGCCTATCTAGTATTTTGTCCAAATTGGCTGGACTGTCTCTATTTCCTTTGAATGGCTTCTTCCGCTCACCGGGTTTGGAGCCGCTGAATCCGGCATTGATCGCCGTATCTTCGGTTTTTTCGTTGTTGTTCCGACGCTTATTTTTGCTACATCGTGGCCTTCCATTGCCATCCCTGGCCTCAGAGGTGCCAGGGCCGCTGGTACTATTGCTTCTACGGGCCAACCAGCTATCTTCGCCCATGCAGAAGCAGGTCATAAGTGCAGTGAGAGCTGCCATAGTCTTCGGCTTTTCCTGACCGAGGTGTTGGGCGAGCCATTTGTCACGGACGTTGTTTTTAAATGCCGCTAAGGCCTCGGCGTCTGGACAGTCGACAATTTGGTTCTTTTTAATTAAGAACCGAGTCAAGAGTTTGCGGGCTGACTCTCCGGGTCGCTGGACTATGTGACTAAGGTCATCAGTGTCCGGTGGCCGGACATAAATGCCTTGGAAGTTGTCTCGAAAAGCATCCTCCAAGTCCTTCGAACTGCCAATGGAGTTTTCTGGGAGGCTATTCAACCAGTGTCGTCATCGTCCTTTTAGCTTTAGGGGAAGGTATTTAATGGCGTGGAGATCATCACCACGAGCCATGTGAATGTGGAGAAGAAAGTCTTCAATCCATACAGCGGGATATGTCGTTCCATCGTACGCCTAGATGTTTACGGGTTTAAACCCTTCCAGAAGCTGGTGCTGCATTACCTCATCGGTAAAGCACATGGGGTGTGTGGCACCTCTATATCGGGCAACATCACGACGGAGTTTTGATGACATCCGTGTTCGGTTCTCGGCCCGAACTTGATTATGCTTGTCGTGCCAGGCTTGATGGCCGTCGTCTCGTGTTGGAGCACGTCCCCTTGATCCATAGATTGATCTGGTCTGGCCGGCTCTATTGTCCAGGTCCTAACGTAAGTCATACGTGTAGCCTGGAGCCGCTGCCTCTTTGCCTCTACGGCGAGGTGGCGCGGGCTGGTGTTCGGCATAATTAGCCGCTTTGTCCCATCCATGTGATGGTCGGTCCGATTCATCAGCATGGTTGTATTTTGACGGTATTGGCTCAAGGGCCTCGTCGTCGAATTGTGGTAGTAATATGTGCTTTGGGTAGCTCTTTGTCGGGCGCTCGAGGCCATATTCCTCGGCAGCCAGGACCTTGGTCCATCTGTCGTTGAGTGTATCTTATTCGGCTTGAAGTTGTTGTTGTTTCTTTTTCAGGCTCCTCGCAGTGGCGATGAGCTGTCTCTTGAAGCGTTCTTGTTCGAGGGGTTCCTCTGGCATGATGAAATCTTCATTACCGAGGCTAACATCCTCCTCGGAGGCCGCTAGATAGTTACTATCTTCCGAATCCTCATGATCGACAAGTTCATCTGGGTTGACTTGTCCCTCTTCCCACTCATCCTGCTCGGATGCAGGCTCGACGGGGTGGTCAAAATCGTCGGCATTGTCCAGAGTGTTGTTATCTCCGGTACCGGTATTACTTTCCTTTTCTCGATGCGATCGTGAGCGGCGCCGCTGATGTTGGCGCTTTGGTGGTGCCTCGACGGGCTTGTCTTTGATCGGATCTTGAGTGCCATCGTCGTCCTTCTTCTCGGGCGTATCCACCATGTACACGTCGTAAGTAGAAGTGGTCGTCCAACGCCCGGTGATAGGCGGGTTTTGGCCTGGTTTGGCTTCGCCATCGTCGTCCATACCTTCGATGTCTTCGGAGGCGTAGTCTAGCATGTCAGTTAGGTCCTCGACAGTGGCTATTAAGTGGGTGGTGGGTGGGACGTAAAATTCCCCGCTCTCAGCCCCCAATTCAGGTTGGGCGTAGTTCGGAAGTGACACTTCCATAATGGCGAGAGATCGCATTAGGTCCAGTGCCTCGTTTAGGAACGGAAGCTAGACAGGTGACTCAGGACCTGCGGAGCTGGGTCCGATAATCACCACTTAACCGATCTCAGTAGACATACACCTCGAGAGTTCGGAGTTTACATCCAGAGATGTGTCCGGCTTCCCGATGACAGGGAGGGTCCTGTTGGACTCCGGGCCCGCTGACAGCATGATCACCTCTAGGTCTCCAGTAGATAGCTCCATAATAGGGGAGAGTCCGGCGGGGTTTATCCTCCGGACTTCGGACAAAGTGGCCCGCTCTGGATTTAAGGCCAGGGCGGGTACGAGGGTCGATCCTTGAGTGGAATCTGATGGTGGATCCGACGGGCTTCCTTCATGTAGATGAGGAGCCGAGGCCGAGAACCCTTCGAAGATCAAGTCTCCTCAGATATCAGCGATGTAATTCAAGCTTCCAAACCTGATCTGGTGAATAGGGGCGTAGTTGTCGATCTGCTCGAGGTGACCAGTTGAATTGGCACGCAGAGCGAAGCCGCCAAACACAAAGAGTTGACCAGGGAGAAAAGTCTCCCCGGAAACAGCATCATCGTCGATGACAAGCTGAGCCATCGATCCTTCTGTGGACGACATAGCGGAACTCTCAACGAAAGCACCAATGTCGGTGTCAAAACCAGCAGATCTCGGGTAGGGGGTCCTGAACTGTGCGACTGAGGATTGATGGTAACAAGGGACAAGTGCGACACAATGTTTACCCAGGTTCAGGCCCTCTTAATGGAGGTAAAACCCTACGTCCTGCTTGATTGTATTCCATGAATATAGGGGTTACAAGAGTTGATCTACCTCGAGATCATAATGGCTAAACCCTAGCTGTCTAGCTTATGAGAATTCTGATAGCCTCTATGGACTAAACCCTCCGGTTTATATACACAACAGAGGGATTTAGGGTTGTACAGAGTCAGTTTGAAGAGGAAGGAAATAGTACATCCGGACACTAAACTTGCCGTCCACGCATATAGGAGTCCTACCCGGACACGCGGGAAACTTTTCTACTTGTATCTTCACGGCCCATCAATCCAGCCCATATTAAATGGTCTGGAAACCCGAGGACCCCCTAATCCAGGACTCCCTCAGCGAGACCTCCTCCAAGGCCGGCCACGCCGGGTCCTTGGTGTCTCTCTCTTGCGTCCCTGCGCTGGTCTTCCACACCTCAGTCAAGGCCTCCTTCACGGCCTTCACGGCCTCCACCCACTCCCTCCACGCAGCATGCTCCACCTCCTCAGGCTCCACGCTGGTCTGTCGGGCCACAAGCTCTTCCTTGATGGTCCTTGCCGACTTGCCTCTGTCTGTGCCGCTTCGGGTTCCTGGCTGGCTGGCTCCACCTCCAGGCACGTCCGGGGCGGCTGTCTCCGACAGCTCGAGGGGAGCCCTAGGTGGCACACGACGGGTGTGGGGGGAGAAAGACAACACCAACACAAAAGGACAGCGAGAAACAAAGTAGAATATAAGTACTAACCCGACGGTGTGGGAACTGCTCGCTTTGGGCCCACCGATGGGGGGGCGTCTTCTTGATGGTCCTCCTTCTGCCCCCGGCCGTGTCACGGCCAGGCGTTTCCCAGCTGGGCGTGGCTCGATCGGCTCCTTCCCATGCGGCTACCTGGAGCCTGTCGACTCTCTTGACGGTCCGACTCCGACTGTCTTCCGTAATCGCCTCCATGGGGCGACGCTGGCATCCACCTCCGCGGTCGGTTACGCTGCACCATGGGCACTGCTCAGGTCATCTTCATCGTCGTCCGTCCACTCGTGCAGGGGATCTGGAGTCGATGGCTTACCGGCTCGGTTGGATCCGCCAGTTTCGACGCCCTCAAGGCGCGTGACGTCTCCTTCCTCCTCCTCCATGTTGCCTCTGGCCCCCTCCTCGTCCGAGTCAGGCAGGTCTGGCTTCAGGTCCTCGGGATTTGACCCATCATGAGTTTTTGGGCTGGGGAAATCCTGTCATAGGCCCAACGCGTCAGGACGCAAGAAAATGCAGGAAATTGCGAAGAACAGGGACCAGGGACTCACCGCTGGCATGGGAGCCAGCCGGCTGTAGGGCTCCTTGTCGAAACCCCAAGTTGTATCATCGAGCCTGCCATTGGTGATGTTGTTGACGCGTTGAGGGAGTTGATACGTCCATTTTGCATCATGCTTTTATGTTGATATTTATTGCATTATGGGCTGTTATTACACATTATATCACAATACTTATGCCTATTCTCTCTTATTGTACAAGGTTTACATGAAGAGGGAGAATGCCGGCAGCTGGAATTCTGGACTAGAAACGAAGCAAATATTAGAGACCTATTCTGCACAACTCCAAAAGTCCCGAAACTTCTTGGAGCATGTTTTTGGAATATATAAAAAATATCGAGCGAAAAAAGAACTAGAGGAGGCCACCAGCCAGCCACAAGGGTGGAGGGCGCGCCCCCCGACTGCCGGCGTTCTGGGAACGGGGGTACCCAGACTTGCCTGCCTGCGGCCTGCGGCGTGGCTTAAGGGGTGGCCCAGCATGGCCCATCTCCATCAGCACAAGCTCAAGACCCTCGCGAGGGGCCAAGCCTCGTGGGGCAGACGACAGGAAGCTTCCTCAGGCACGGCCTCGTCAAGCTGGCTCGCGAGGAGGCGGAGAGATCAAGGCTGGGTACCTCACGAGGTGCCCATGACGCAAGACAGGACGACCAAGGGCACCAGGCGGGCGCCAGCCCGCGCAGTGTCCTCATTTCCTCTTTGGTGCAAAGGAGGCAAGCGCAGGCGAGAGCATCAAGCAAAGGCAGCCATTTCGGTGCAACAAGACCAAGACCAACACAACGGGAAGGAGGTCATCGTGGAGCCCAAGCCGGCGTCATCGTCAGAGCCTTTGACGGGCGAGGACCAACTTTAGTCAGGATAAGTGTACTAGATGTTCCCCTTCAAAATGGCCAATTGTTGGCGCCCTTCCCGCTCAATATTTGGGAAGAGGCCCAGGGCCTTTTCCTATAAATAGGACTAGCCACCCACAGGGTAGGGGCATCTGGCTTCTAGGATCCGGAATCCAGGACAGAGCTAGAGATCGAGCAATCTAGACAGAGAGAGAGCGACCAAACTCCCCCTAGCAGTTCGTCGCACTGGCCAAGAACAGACCCCCGCGAGGCTGTTCTTCCCTATATTATTCATCATCAGCCCCTGAGGCAATCCACCACACCACACACTGGAGTAGGGTATTACACCACAATGGTGGCCCGAACCAGCATAAAGCTTGTGTCTCTTGTGTTGCTCTTTGCGTAGTTTAGATCTTTGCGAGGCGACGAGGTGCAGGTAGGTAGGGGTGAGATCTCCGCGTGCACCCCAGAGTTCGAACCTAGAGGGTCTGCCGGAACCCGAGATCCGACACCGACCTTGTGGGCCCCCTGGGAGGCCTCCGATGCCCATCTTTGGCTATATGGTGTATTTTACCCTGGAAAAAATCAAGAAGAATCTTTTGGGATGAAGCGCTGACGTCTCGAGGCGGAACCTGGGCAGAACCAATCTAGGGCTCCGGCAAAGCTGTTCTGCCGGCGAAACGTCCCTTCGGGAGGGGGAAATCATCGGCATCATCATCACCATTGATCCTCTCATCGAGAGGGGGTCAATCTCCATCAACATCTTCACCAGCACCATCTCCTCTCAAAACCTAGTTCATCTCTTGTATTCGATCTTGGTCCCAAAACCTCAGATTAGTACCTGCGGGTTGCTAGTAGTGTTGATTACTCCTTGTAGTTGATGCTAGTTGGTTTATCCGGTGGAAGATCATATGTTCAGATCCTTAATGATAATTAATTCTCCTCTGATTATGATTATGAATATGCTTTGTGAGTAGTTACGTTTGTTCCTGAGGACATGGAGAAGTCTTGTTATAAGTAATCATGTGAATTTGGTATTCTTTTGATATTTTGATGAGATGTATGTTGTCTCTCCTCTAGTGGTGTTATGTGAACGTCGACTACATGACACTTCACCATTATTTGGGCCTAGGGGAAGGCATTGGGAAGTAATAAGTAGATGATGGGTTGCTAGAGTGACAGAAGGTTAAACCCTAGTTTATGTGTTGCTTCGTAAGGGGCTGATTTGGATCCATATGTTTCATGCTATGGTTAGGTTTACCTTAATTCTTCTTTCATAGTTGCGTATGCTTGCGAGAGGGGTTAATCATAAGTGGGAGGCTTGTCCAAGGAAGGGCAGCACCAAGCACCATTCCACCCACATATCAAATTATCAAAGTAATGAACGCGAATCATATGAGCATGATGAAAACTAACTTGACAACAATTCCCATGTGTCATCGGGAGCGCTTTGCTTTATATAAGAGTTCGTCCAGGCTTGTCCTTTGCTACAAAAAGGATTGGGCCACCTTGCTGCACCTTAGTTACTTTATTTACCTGTTACCCGTTACAATTTATCTTATCACAAAACTATCAGTCACCGATAATTTCAGTGCTTGTAGAGAATACCTTGTTGAAAACCACTTGTCATTTCCTTCTGCTCGTCGTTGGGTTCGACACTCTTACTTATCGAAAGGACTATGATAGATCCCCTATACTTGTGGGTCATCAAGACTCTTTTCTAGTGCCGTTGCCGGGGAGTGAAGCGCCTTTGGTAAGGAAACATTTATATAGTGTGCTGAAATTTACTATCACTTGTTACTATGGAAAATAATCCTTTGAGAGGTTCGTTCGGGGTATCTTCACCTCAACCAGAACCACAATTAGCTACTCCTCAACCAACTGCACCTACTGAAAATTTTTATTATGAAATTCCTTTGGATATGATAGAGAAACTGCTAGCTAATCCTTATGTAGGAGATGGAACATTACATCCCGATATGCACCTAATCTATGTGAATGAAGTTCGTGAAGGAGAAAGTATCGCTCAAGCTTGGGGGAGGCTTAAGTCAATGTTATTTTCATGCACCAATCATGAGCTCTCAAGAGAAATTATTATTCAAAAAATTTATGCTCGGATTTCTCATAATGATCGATCCATGCTCGATACTTATTGTACTGGTTCCCATATGAAGAAGGATACTGAATTAAAATGGGATTTATTGGAAAGAATTAAACGCAACTCTAAAGATTGGGATCTCTACGAACGTAAGGAGTCAGGTATAAACCTTAAGTTCGATTGTGTTAAATATTTTATGGATACCGATGCTTTTCATGATTTTAGCACTAAATATGGACTTGACTCTGAGATAGTAACTTCTTTTTGTGAATCATTCGCTACTCATGTTGATCTCCCTAAGGAGAAGTGGTTTAAATATCATCCTCCCATTGAAGTTAAAGTAGTTGAACCTATTAAAGTTGAAGAAGAAACTATTACTTATAATGTTGATCCTATTATTCCTACTACTTATATTGAGAAACCTCCATTCCCTGTTAGAATAAAGGATCATGCTAAAGCTTCAGCTGTCATTCGTAAAAGTAATACTAAAACACATACACCCTCTGAACAATTTAGAACCTAGTATTGCTATGGTTAAAGATCTCTTGGTTGATAATATTGATGGGCATGTTATTTACTTCTGTGATGAAGCTTCTAGGATTGCTAAACCTAATACTAAAGATAAACATAGACCTGTTGTTGGCATGCCTGTTGTCTCTGTTAAAATTGGAGATCATTGTTATCATGGGTTATGTGATGTGGGTGCTAGTGTGAGTGCAATTCCTTATACCTTATATAAAGAAATTATGAATTATATTGCACTTGCTGAGATAGAAGATATTGATGTTACTATTAATCTTGCTAATAGAGAAACTATATCACCAATTGGGATTGTTAGAGATGTTGAAGTCTTGTGTGGGAAGATAAAATATCCTACTGATTTTCTTGTTCTTGCTTCCCCACAAGATAATTTTTGTCCCATTATATTTGGTAGACCCTTCTTAAATACTGTTAATGCTAAGATAGACTGCGAGAAACATATTGTTACTGTTGGTTTAGGGGATATGTCTCATGATTTTAATTTCTCTAAGTTTCGTAGAAAACCCCATGATAAAGAATTGCCTAGTAAAGATGAAATTATTGCTCTTGCTTCTATTGACGTGCCTCCTGCTAATCCTTTAGAACAATATTTGCTAGACCATGAAAATGATATGTTGATGAATGAAAGAAGGGAAATAGATGAAGTATTCTTTAATCAGGGACCTATTTTGAAACACAATTTGCCTGTTGAAATCCTTAGAGATCCTCCTCCACCTAAAGGTGATCCCGTGTTTGAGCTTAAACAATTACCTGATACTCTGAAGTATGCTTATCTTAATGAAAAGAAGATATATCATGTTATTATTAGTGCTAACCTTTCAGAGCATGAAGAAAAGAAATTATTGAAAACACTGAAGAAGCACCGTGCCGCTATTGGATATACTCTTGATGATCTTAAGGGCATTAGTCCCACTCTATGTCAGCACAAGATTAAATTGGAGAAAGATGCTAAACCAGTTGTTGATCATCAACGACGGTTAAATCCTAAGATGAAAGAAGTGGTAAGGAATGAAATACTAAAGCTTCTGGAGGCAGGTATAATTTATCATATTGCTGATAGTCAATGGGTAAGTCTTGTTCATTATGCCCCTAAGAAGGGAGGTATTATTGTTGTTCCTAATGATAAGAATGAATTGATTTCTCAAAGAATGGTTACAGGTTATAGAATGGTAATTAATTTCCGCAAATTAAATAAAGCTACTAGAAAATATCATTACCCTCTACCTTTTATTGATCAAATGCTAGAAAGATTGTCCAAACATACACATTGTTGCTTTCTAGATGGTTATTCTGGTTTCTCTCAAATACCTGTGTCAAAAGATGATCAAGAGAAAACCACTTTTACTTTCCTTTCCGGTACCTTTTCTTATAGATGTATGCCTTTTGGTCTATGTAATGCACCTGCTACCTTTCAAAGATGTATGACTGCTATATTATCTAATTTCTGTGAAAAGATTGTTGAGGTTTTCATGGATGATTTCTCCGTTTACGGAACTTCTTTTGATGATTGCTTAAGCAACCTTGATTATGTTTTGCAGAGATGTGAAGAAACTAATCTTGTATTGAATTGGGAGAAGTGCCACTTTATGGTTAATGAAGGTATTGTCTTGGGGCATAAAATTTCTGAAATAGGTATTGAAGTTGATAAAGCTAAAGTAGATGCTATTGAAAAGATGTCGTGTCCTAAAGATATCAAAGGTATAAGAAGTTTCCTTGGTCATGCTAGTTTCTATAGGAGGTTTATTAAAGACTTCCCTAAAATTTCTAGGCCTCTCACTAATCTCTTACAAAAAGATGTCCCTTTTGTTTTTGATGATGATTGTGTAGAAGCATTTGAAATACTTAAGAAAGCCTTGATTTCTGCACCTATTGTTCAGCCACCTGATTGAAATTTACCCTTCGAAATTATGTGTGATGCTAGTGATTATGCTATTGGTGATGTTCTAGGACAAGGACTTGATAAGAAATTAAATGTTATTCACTATTCTAGTAAAACTCTAGACAGTGCCCAGAGAAATTATGCTACCACTGAAAAAGAATTTTTAGATGTTGTATTCGCATGTGATAAGTTCAGACCTTATATTGTTGATTCCAAAGTGATTGTTCACACTGATCATGCTACTATTAAATATCTTATGGAAAAGAAAGATGCTAAACCTAGACTTATTAGATGGGTTCTCTTGCTACAAGAATTCGATTTGCATGTTATTGATAGAAAGGGAGCTGAGAACCCCGTTGTAGACAACTTGTCTAGGTTAGAGAATGTTCTTGATGACCCACTACCTATTGATGATAGCTTTCCTGATGAGCAATTAAATGTCATAAATGCCTCTCGTACTACCCCATGGTATGCTGATTATGCTAATTATATTGTTGCTAAATTTATACCACCTAGTTTCACATACCAGCAAAAGAAAAAGTTTTTATATGATTTGAGACATTACTTTTGGGATGATCCACACCTTTATAAAGAAGGAGTAGATGGTGTTATTAGACTTTGTGTACCTGAGCATGAACAGGAACAGATCCTATGCAAGTGTCACTCCGAAGCTTACGGAGGACACCATGCTGGAGATAGAACTGCACATAAGGCAATCCGGACTCTCTTTAAAGATGCCAGTAAGTTTGTCATGTCTTGTGATGAATGCCAAAGGGTTGGCAATGTTAGTAGACGTCGGGAAATGCCTATGAACTATTCACTTGTTATTGAACCATTTGATGTTTGGTGCTTTGATTATATGGGACATTTTCCTTCCTCTAATGGGTATACACATATTTTAGTTCTTGTTGATTACGTTACTAAGTGGGTAGAAGCTATTCCAACTAGTAGTGCTGATCATAACACTTCTATTAAGATGCTTAAAGAAGTTATTATTCCGAGGTTTGGAGTCCCTAGATATTTAATGACGGATGGTGGTTCACATTTTATTCATGGTGCTTTCCGTAAAATGCTTGCTAAGTATGACGTTAACCATAGAATTGCATCTCCTTATGATCCGCAGTCTAGTGGTCAAGTAGAATTGAGCAATAGAGATACTAAATTAATTTTGCAAAAGACTGTTAATAGATCTAGAAATAATTGTCCTAAGAAACTTGATGATGCTTTGTGGGCTTATAAGAATCCTATGGGCATTGAGGGAGTCCTGGATTAGGGGGTATCTGGACAGCCGGACTGTGTACAATGTCCGGACTATTTAAGCGTGAAGATACAGGACTCAAGACTTCGGCCCGTGTCCGGATGGGACTTTCCTTGGCGTAGAAGGCAAGCTTGGCAATCCAGATATTATATTTCCTTCCTTGTAACCGACTCCATGTAAACCCTAGCCCTCTCCGTGTCTATATAAACCGGAGAGGTTGGTCCTTAGAAGGCCGATCACAATTACAATCATACCATCATAGGCTAGCTCTTAGGGTTTAGCCTCTACGATCTCGTGGTAGATCGACTCTTGTACTACCCATATCATCAATATTAATCAAGCAGGAAGTAGGGTTTTACCTCCATCGAGAGGGCCCGAACCTGGGTAAACATCTGTGTCCCTTGCTTCATGTTACCATCAGCCTTGACGCACAGATTGGGACCCCCTACCCGAGATCCGCCAGTTTTGACACCGACATTGGTGCTTTCATTGAGAGTTCCTCTGTTTCGTCGCTGTCAGGCTCGATGGCTCCTTCAACCACCGTCAACAACACCGTCCCGGGCGAGACTTTTCTCCCCGGGCAGATCTTCGTGTCCGGCAACCGCCTACTGTCAATTAACAGCCATCTGGAGCAGATCGATAGCCACGCCCTTAGCCACCAGATCAGCGTCAGAAACCTGAACTGCACGGCAGACATCCGTGAAGACTGGATCTTCGACGGATTCGGGCCTATGCCAGGAGCACCAGACAGTAACGACGAACACGGCTTAGACCTGCTCTTGAACAAAGCTCGGGGTGTCACCCCCGCAGTTGCCTCGGACTTAAATCCGGAGCAGGATGCGCTACCCAAGGATGGGGGCTGGACCCCGCCCCGCAGGTCGCGCACTCAACGGCGGTAGAGCCGAACACGGGCCTTACCCCTGTGGGGGTCTGTGAATCCGGACCCCTGGATTCGTACCCGGACGTTGGTTATGGTCCGCACACTCCCGATCCAGTCGAGCCAGGTTGGGCTCCGGTAATGGAGTTCACCGCTGCGGATATCTTCCAGCACTCGCCCTTCGGCGACATGCTGAACTCATTAAAGTCTCTCGTTGTCGAGGCTCTTGGCGAACTATGTCCGGCTCGAGTGGGAAGCGGCGATGAAGGAATTCTTTGCCCACCCACCACCCACTTCATTGCCACGGTCGATGATTTAACCGACGTGATTGACTTTGACTCCGAAGACATCGATGGTATGAACGACGATGCTGGAGAATCACAGGAGCCACCGCTCACTGGGCGGTGGATAGCCGCCTATCCCCATGATAAACACATGGCGGACACTCCGAAGGAAACCAATGGCGATGAGGCAGCGAAGGATAATCCCCCAGGGGGAAAAGTAAAGCATGGGCGTCGTCGGCGCCGCTCCAAGCCCCGTCACAGGAATACCGGCCCAGAAGTCGAAAACAATCCGGATGGCGCCGAAGATGAATATAACCCCAGTCGGCTTGCCTTTCAGAAGGTCGAATCGGCCCTTTGTGGGATACTTGGAGAGGGATAACTATACGCCCCCCTCCAAGGACGAGGCAAGCCTCGGCAATGACGAATTTGGCGTGCCTGAAGATCCAGTGGAACAAGCTCCCTTCGAGCGACGGCTCATGGCCACGGCAAAGAGCCTACAAAGGAAGCAACAGCAGCTTAAAGCTGACCAAGACTTGCTGGTGGACAGATGGACCAAGGTCCTAGCCACTGAAAGATACGGACCCGACCGCCCCGACAAAGGGCACACAGGGCACAACCGGCCGCCCCAACCTAAGCAGGAGAACTCAAGGCACACGCCGCGACGTCAACACACCGCTACTGTCCAAAACAATACGAAGGACAAAAGAAGAAGCATCCTCAAGCCTCGGTGCAATTGTCATAAGAAAAACAAGAAGGCTGGTGTTAATCCCAGCAACTCCCAGTCCGGTCAGCGGATAAAGAACAGCTCAGACCTATCCGGCCCGAGCCACACACTCGATCAGCCAAGTGAAATCCATGGTACTCCTAGAAGGACGACAAAGCATACCAATAGAGAATGCCGGATCCTCAAAACAAAGCGTCTGGTCGCGTGCCGGAAAAAATGAAGGGAGTCATCTGTTCAAGAGCCCCCATAGCATAAGAGTACGGTCGATCGCCCCCGACCGCATTAACCAAAGCAACTCAATTGCAGTACCTCCGGACATAGCAAACCGGGGGGCCCATAACACATAAAATCCCCGTAGGTGGGAAACTGCAAACAACATCTCCTAAAAGATGCTAGGGGCAAAGGCCGAATTCTTCTGGCCCATCATTCTAAACGGTTGTCTTCGGATCACCAAAAAATACTTCGCCAAAGAATAAATCTTCGGCACCTTCCCACCATGCGGTAATTTACCGTATGTTAACGGGACGAACCATGTTGACTAGATTCCACGTGGTCAATCACTCAGGCCAACACCATGTGATACAATCACATTAGCCGAACCCGCCCTCGTATGGAAATCATACAACTGCCGGAGAAGCGAGTCGCGCATGCCTATCAAAATTTTGATATGACAGTCAACTATTCGGGCACCAATTGAGGAGTCCGCGCTACCCAACGGTATAACGGCTGGGTTTACCAGGGACCGATCAGGAGCCCTCGGACCAACCACAAGAGGACGCTCGGCTACGCCCGAGTATTTGCCTTACAAACTAACTTTAACGCAGAACATGATTGGTGATGTGGAATCGGCCCGGACACACAAGGAGCCCTCCCCCTAAATGAAGGCAACTCGGATTCACTCTTGATCCACTGACAACTCCCTCCCGTCCGGCCCTCACAGGTTCCGCCAAAAAACACCTCTTTTCATAATCATACATCGTACTCGTATGCCTAGACATATCATTCTACTACAATGAGTAGACCTAAATAACACTTACCGACCGTCGCTTTTCATCGACACCTCGTGTTACGCCCGACTAGGCCAGGGGCTTCATAATACGGCAATAAAGTCCGACCACCTTCTCGGTCGTCCGGCACCCCAAACTTATAGCACTATATGCATCAGCTCCGAATCATGTTGATACGTCTCCAACGTATCTATAATTTTTGATTGCTCCATGCTACTTTATCTATTGTTTTGGACTATAATGGGCTTTATTTTCCACTTTTATATTATTTTTGGGACTAAACTATTAACCGGAGGCCCAGCCTGCTGTTTTTTGCCTTTGTCAGTATTTCGAAGAAACAGAATATCAAACGGAGTCCAAACGGAATGAAACCTTCGGAAACGTGATTTTCTCACCGAACGTGATCCAGGAGACTTGGACCCTATGCCAAGGAACATCAGAGCTCATTCCTCCTATATATACCTACGTACCCCCAAACGATCATAACAGGAGCCAAAAACCTAATTCCACCGCTGCAACTTCCTGTATCCACGAGATCCCATCTTGGGGCCTGTTAGGAGCTCACGGGAGGGGCATCCACCATGGAGGGCTTCTACATCAACACCATAGCATCTCCGATGAAGTGTGAGTAGTTTACTTCAGACCTTGGGTCCATAGCTAGTAGCTAGATGGCTTCTTCTCTCTTTTGGATCTCAATACAATGTTCTCCCCTCTCTCGTGGAGATCTATTCGATATAATCTTCTTTTTGCGGTGTGTTTGTTGAGACCGATGAATTGTGGGTTTATGATCCAGCTTATCTATGAATAATATTTGAATCTTCTCTGAATTCTTTTATGTATGATTGAGTTATCTTTGCAAGTCTCTTCGAATTATCCGTTTGGTTTGGTCAACTAGATTGGTAGTTCTTGCAATGGGAGAAGTGCATGGCTTTGGGTTCAATCTTGCGGTGTCCTTACCCAAAGGATGTAAAGGGTTACAAGGCACGTATTGTATTGTTGCCATCGAGGATAACAAGATGGGGTATTTATCATATTGCATGAATTTATTCCTCTACATCATGTCATCTTGCTTAAGGCGTTACTCTGTTTTTAACTTAATACTCTAGATGCATGCTAGATAGCGGTCGATGAGTGGAGTAATAGTAGTAGATGCAGAATCGTTTCTGTCTACTTGTCTCGGACGTGATGCCTATATACATGATCATACCTAGATATACTCATAACTATGCTCAATTCTATCAATTGCTCAACAGTAATTTGTTCACCCACCATAGAATACTTATGCTCTTGAGAGAAGCCACTAGTGAAACCTATGGCCCCCGGGTCTATTCTCATCATATTAATCTCCATCACTTTTATATTTGCTTTGTTTTACTTTGCCTTTTACTTTTCACTTTGCATCTTTATACCAAAAATACCAAAAATATTATATCTATCAGATCTCACTGTCGTAAGTGACCATGAAGGGATTGACAACCCATAATCGCGTTGGTCGCGAGTAGCTATCGCTTTGTGCAGGTACGAGGGACTTGTGCGTGGCCTCCTACTGGATTGATACCTTGGTTGTCAAAAACTGAGGGAAATACTTACGCCATCTTGTGCTGCATCATCCTCTCCTCTTGGGGAAAACCAGCATAAGCTCAAGACATAGCAAGAAGGATTTACGGCGCCGTTCTTGGGAGTCTACATAAAGTCAACATACCAAGTACCCATCACAATCCCTATCTCTCGCATTACATTATTTGCCATTTGCCTCTCGTTTTCCTCTCCCCCACTTCACCCTTGCCGTTTTATTGGCCCTCTCTTGCCTTGATGTCTTACTTTGCTCGTTTGCTCGTTTGGTTTAAATAGTTGAGTATTTATTCCTAAACAAAGAAGCCAATATCTATGGATCCTCATCCGCATGCCAATCTTTTTAAGATATCCAATTATGATGAACCAATTCCTAGTGATGTGGATGCACTAGATTATCTTTATAAGCTTTTGCCTGAAATCCGTAAATCTGAAAATTGTGATGAAGTGCTTCACGATAGATCTTTGAATAAAAAGCATGATTGCAATGATTTTATTATAAATTCTATTGATGTAAATTATGCTAATAATATGCAAAACCCTAAGCTTGGGGATGCTAGTTTTGCTATGTCCAATAGTCATGATTGGGGAGATTCTTCTTATGATCTTGAAAATTTATTTAAGCCCATGATGAATATAAGATTGATAATAGTGCTTGCAATAATATTGAAAGTGGGTTTGGAAGAGTGTCAACTTTAGATCCCACATATTTGGATACTTTTCAATCTTATGAAATTTTTGATAAAAGTGGGCTTGGAGAAATCATGACTTTAGTTAATGATAATCCCACTATTTTGGAAGAGTGTCAGCTTCGCATGCATGTGGATAGTGTTGACAATATGTTATGTGATAGCTATATTGTTGAATTTTCTTATGATCCTACATGTAATTTTTATGAGAGATGAAAATATGGTTATAGAAATTTTCATGTTACTAAATTACCTCTCGTTATGTTAAGATTGCTATTGTTCCTTTCCGCTTCCTTGCATATGCTAGTTTTTGCTTGCTACGATTATTTGTTTGCCTATAATATTCCTATGAATAGGAAGTATGTTAGACTTAAGTGTGTTTGTCACATGTTTTATGATGCTCTCTTTGTGCCTCAATTCTTGTCTTTCTTGTGAGCATCATTGAAATCTCAATGCCTAGCTAAAAAGGCTTTGAAGAAAAGCGCTTGTTGGGAGACAACCCAATATTTTTCCTTGCTGCTTAGTAATAAATAATCCATCTAGCCTCTGTTTGGATGTGGTTTTATGTTTTAATTAGTGTTTGTGCCAAGCTAGACCTATTGGATCTTCTGATAATAGTTATTTGATCTTGCTGTAATTTCCAGAAACTTTGTGCTCAGTGCCCGAATTGTTAAAAATCACCAGAACGTGATAAAATACTGATTCCAATTGCTGCTGATCAATAAACAAATTTTCCAGGTCTTCTAATTTTGGTAGAATTTTTTGAGTTCCAGAAGTTTGCTTTAGTTACAGATTACTACAGACTGTTCTGTTTTTGACAGATTCTGTTTTGCGTGTGTTGTTTGCTTATTTTGATGAATCTATGGCTAGTAAAATAGTTTATGATCCATAGAGAAGTTGGAATACAGTAGGTTTAACACCTATAAATAAAGAATGAGTTCATTACAGTACCTTAAAGTAGTCTTTTGTTTTCTTTCTCTAACGGAGCTCACGAGATTTCTATTGAGTTTTGTGTTGTGAAGTTTTCAAGTTTTGGGTGAATTCTTTTGATGGATTATGGAACAAGGAGTGGAAAGATCCTAAGCTTGGGGATGCCCATGGCACCCCAAGATAATCCAAGGACACCAAAAAGTCAAAGCTTGGGGATGCCCGGAAGGCATCCCTCTTTAAATCCACTTCCATCGGTAATTTACTTGGAGCTATATTTTTATTCACCACATGATATGTGTTTTGCTTGGAGCGTCTTGTATTATTTGCGTATTTGCTTGTTAGTTTACCACAATCATCATTGTTGTACACACCTTTTGGGAGAGCCATACATGAATTGGAATTTGATAGAATACTCTATGTGCTTCACTTATATCTTTTGAGCTTGATAGTTTTGCTCATAGTGCTTCACTTATATCTTTTGAGCTTGATAGTTTTGCTCATAGTGCTTCACTTATATCTTTTGAGCGTAATAATTTTTGCTCTAGTGCTTCACTTAGATCTTTTAGAGCATGGTGGTGGATTTGTTTTAAAGAAACTTGATCTCTCATGCTTCACTTAGATTATTTTGGGAGTAGTTAATAGCATGGTAATTTGCTTAATGTTAATATACTTGGTATTCAAAATATGTGAAACTTTCTTTTGAGTGCGTTGAATACTAAGATAAGTTTGATGTTTGATAATTGTCTTGAGATATGAAGATGGTGATATTAGAGTCATGCTAGCTGAGTAGTTGTGAATTTAAAGAATACTTGTGTTAAAGTTTATGATTCCCGTAGCATGCACGTATGGTGAACCGTTATGTGATGAACTCGGAGCATGATTTATTTATTGATTGTCTTCCTTATGAGTGGTGGTCCGGGACGAGCGATGGTCTTTTCCTACCAATCTATCCCCCTAGGAGCATGCGCGTAATACTTTGCTTTGATAACTTCTAGATTTTTGCAATAGGTATATGAGTTCTTTATGACTAATGTTGAGTCCATGGATTATACACACTTTTTCCCATCCTTCCACCACTGCTAGCCTCTCCAATACCGCGCACCTTTTGCCGGTATCATACACCCACCATATACCTTCCTCAAAACAGCCACCATACCTACCTATCATGGCATTTCCATAGCCATTGCAAGATATATTGCCATGCAACTTTCCACCATTCCGTTTATTATGACACGCTCAATCATTGTCATATTGCTAGCATGATCATGTAGTTGACATCGTATTTGTGGCAAAGCCACCATTCATAATTCTTTCATACATGTCACTCATGAATCATTGCATATCCCGGTACACCGCCGAAGGCATTCATATAGAGTCATATTTTGTTCTAAGTATCGAGTTGTAATTGTTGAGTTGTAAGAAAAATAAAAGTGTGATGATCATCATTATTAGAGCATTGTCCCAAGTGAGGAAAGGATGATGGAGACTATGATTCCCCCACAAGTCGGGATGAGACTCCGGACGAAAAAAAAGAGGCCATAAAAAGGCCCAAATAAAAAAATGAGAGAAAAAGAGAGAAGGGACAATGTTACTATCCTTTTACCACACTTGTGCTTCAAAGTAGCACCATGATCTTCATGATAGAGAGTCTCTCATTTTGTCACTTTCATGATGTGAGACTATCTTCCCTCTTTTTGTCTTCTCCACAACCACCGTTCTATTCCACATATACTGCTATATCCATGGCTCACACTCATGTATTGCGTGAATATTGAAAAAGTTTGAAAATGGTAAAGTATGAAACAATTGCTTGGCTTGTCATCGGGGTTGTGCATGATTTAAATATTTTGTGTGGTGAAGATGGAGCATAGCCAGACTATATGATTTTGTAGGGATAACTTTCTTTGGCCATGTTATTTTGAGAAGACATAATTGCTTAGTTGGTATACTTGAAATATTATTATTTTTATGTCAATATGAACTTTTGTCTTGAATCTTTCGGATCCGAATATTCATACCATGATTAAGAAGATTTACATTGAAATTATTCCTCTACATCATGTCATCTTGCTTAAGGCGTTACTCTGTTTTTAACTTAATACTCTAGATGCATGCTGGATAGCGGTCGATGAGTGGAGTAATAGTAGTAGATGCAGAATCGTTTCGGTCTACTTGTCTCGGACATGATGCCTATATACATGATCATACCTAGATATACTCATAACTATGCTCAATTCATCAATTGCTCAACAGTAATTTGTTCACCCACCGTAGAATACTTATGCTCTTGAGAGAAGCCACTAGTGAAACCTATGGCCCCCGGGTCTATTCTCATCATATCAATCTCCATCACTTTTGTACTTGCTTTGTTTTACTTTGCCTTTTACTTTTCACTTTGCATCTTTATACCAAAAATACCAAAAAATATTATCTCTATCAGATCTTACTCTTGTAAGTGACCGTGAAGGGATTGACAACCCCTAATCGCGTTGGTTGCAAGTAGCTATCGTTTTGTGCAGGTACGAGGGACTTGTGCGTGCCGTCCTACTAGATTGATACCTTGGTTCTCAAAAACTGAGGGAAATACTTATGCTACTATGCTGCATCATCCTCTCCTCTTCGGGGAAAACCAACGCAAGCTCAAGACGTAGCACTTGTCTTGGGTCATTGGTTGGGTTTGCCCGGCTCCCTTGTTTTGGTACCTTACGTTCTGTTATATCGGCTAAGGTAGCGCAGGGAGAACTACTGCGATTGTGTCCCGGATCTGCCGGACGAGCACCTCAGTAGAGAAAGCCGAAAACCGACTGTCATGATATAGCGAGAGCTGGTCAGCTGTTCGAGAGGTTGTAAAATCCTTAAAGATTTATTCCGCACAACGCCATTATAAATGCAGAGTGCGATGGATCGGTCTTCCGATCAGGCGCCAATAGAGCCCCTAGTTCGGCCTTCCGAACACTAGGGGATGCGCCGACCATACTCGAATTCCTATGGCTAAGTGAGAGTAATAAAGCCTTATAGTCCGGTTGCCTGGTTCGTGGAGAGAAACGCCTCCGCAAAAGGACCCAACTATGGGATAAAGAGCGTTCAGATATATCCTGAACACCCCCGTATTCTTTCAACGTGGCGAAGCGACGGTAGCCAACTCTCAGGATTCACATACAATAAACAGCCGCACAGGAAGAACATATGTTCAAACAAAACAGGCAATATATAATAAAAATGCCACTATCCCATATTACAAAAAGCGGCACGAATGCCCTCAGGGAAATATAATGTCTTTGGTACATTTATCCGCCGCAAGGCGGGCTCCCTTCAGTACACCTTCATAGTACAGTTCGGGCTTGCGCTGCTCCTTACCCTCTGGCGGCCCCTCAGTCATCAGCTTCTCCACGTCAAGCTTCCCCCAATGCACTTTTGCACAGGCGTATGCCATACGTGCACCCTCTATCCAGACCGATCGCTTAATAGCATCAAGCCAAGGACAAGCGCCCACAATCCGCTTCACGAGCCCGAAGTAACTGCTCGGAATTGGCTCCGCCGGCCACAGCTAGACAATCAAGTCCTTCATGGCTAGTTCGGCTGCCTGGTGCAGTTCGACCAGCTGCTTCAGCTGATCGATAAAGGGCACCGGATAGTTCGGTGCCAAATACTGCGACCAGAAATCCCTCTCCTCAGACTTCTTTTCCTCGGATCGATAGAATTGGGCGGCGTCTGATATGCTGCGAGGAAGATCATAACGCCTCGAAAAATAAGAATTCAGCTTGCCGCTTAGAATTCTTCCCATTATCATGAACAAATGGCTAAGAATACAGAAGGCCTTACCAGCCGCAACTTTCCGGGCATCCTGAATGTCCCGTACAGCACCTTGGGCTTCTTCCCGAGCATCTTCCGCGGCTTGGAGTGCTTGGATGAGTTCGGATTCTTTCCCTATTAGACTCTGCTCCAAGCCCTCGCTTTTCTTCACAGCCTCATGGAGCTCCCGCTCAGCTGTGACAACCCTGGCCTCGTGTTTTTCATGAAGTGCCTGTTCGGCGGCAGCCTTCTCGTTGGCATCATCCACAGCCTTTTTCAGTGCCTCATATTCGGCACTCGCTCCTAGGGCACAAATACTT
Organism: Aegilops bicornis; assembly: GCA_021605145.1. Classification (NCBI taxonomy): domain Eukaryota; kingdom Viridiplantae; phylum Streptophyta; class Magnoliopsida; order Poales; family Poaceae; genus Aegilops; species Aegilops bicornis. The sequence continues at coordinate 168,397,950 of CM038672.1, forward strand.
TTCAATAAGCACAATTACTTATTTGTGCCTAATGCAAGACAATGTTTTATCATACCTTGTTTCTCTTCTAATTGCTTCCTCACGCGGCCAAGTTCTTCCTCGGCCCGCTCCAGGATCCGCTTCAGTTCGGACACTTCCGCATTATGAGCGGCCGTCTTCTCCGCAGACGCCTGTGTTCAAATAAAGAGGTACACGTCGTTAACGTAAGTTCCCACGACAAATAAGGATTTGATCCCCTACCGGCTCCCTCTCTTTCCGGGACAGTGTATCAGGGGCTACTACTCATATTATGACGATTCCTCAAAGGTTTCTCAGGAAGCATACCTCAAAGGCCTTTATAAGGCCAAGGCAGGACTCGTTCAGCCCGCTCTCGGCAGACTGAATCTTTTCAACCACTGCACCCATAAGGGTCCGATGTTCATCGATGATAGACGCGTTCTTTAACGCTGTCGATAGACTGCCTGGCAGCTCTACTCGAACAAAGGTTGCCGGCGGAATAGGCAGGCCGCCCACCATTGAAGGTGGCTGCTCACCTGATCCGGGAGCCTTAGAGGTCTCCCGGACCTGGTCCGGCTGTTGGTCGAACCAAAGATCACCCCCGCTGACGGCACACTCCGGGGCCATTGCTCCCGTGTGTCCGGCTCCAGTGATATGCCCCCCTAGTCCGAGCCCCGTTGAGACGACACCTCAGTGTTGCGCCGGGACTTTGGGGAAGGGGCCTCTGGAGGCGTCTCGCTCGCCAAGGCGTCCGAGCTCAGCGAATCCTCGGATGAGGACTGGCTGGCGCGAGACCTCGCTGGACTGCGCAAAACATAGCAGCAGTTAAAATTACTATACCCGAAAACAATCCCGGGCGCGTACGCGTGTTCGGATTTTGTACACTTACGACTTCTCCAGGGGCTGGGACCTGGGATCCCACTCCGGGCTGCTATCGGCAGCCGTGGTGGATGCCTCTGGGAGGGAACCTTTTCTCCTCTTGGGCGATTTGGCCTCCAGGGACGAGGGAGCTACACGCTTCTTCCCACCTTCAAAGTGAGGCTCGTCCTCCTCTGCTTCTTCCTCTTCGTCTTCCAAAGAAGGAGCGTCGCTTGAGTCTTTGAAATTTGCGTTTAAAGCCTCGCGGTGACGGAGGCCACTCCGGGTCTTCTTGATCTTCTTGGAGGCCTCCTTCTTTGGCGCCTCGTAAGGTGCGGGGACCAGCATCTTCGTCAGAAGAGGTCCGGCCGGTTCCTCCCAAGAACGGGGCGGACAATGTATCCGCTCCACTTTCTTTATCCCTCCCTGAGGTCACGATGAAACACGATTAGGATGTCTCCCTCATGACATGCCAGCTGAAACATGAATAGACAGAGCTTGACAGTGACTTACCGAGCTTGGAGAATGGGATGACTGATACCCACGGTCCTCGGTGGGGCCCGGCCATGATTTGCAGGGCTTAAAGAGCACCTTCCAGATATCCTTGTGGGAGGAATCATAAAGCTCCCGAAGGGTGTGGTGCTCGGCTGGGTCGAACTCCCACAGAGTACAAGCTCGGCGTTGACAGGGGAGAACCAGGCGAACTAGCATCACCTGGACTACATTCACAAGTTTGACGTCCCTATCAACCACACCTTGAAGGCGCGTCTGGAGCAGTGACAGCTCATCAGACGAACACCAGTTCGGGCCCTTCTTGGGCCAGGACGTGAGCCGCAGTGGAGCTTCGAATCTGAACTCTGGAGCCGCCGCCCACTTTTTGCCGTGTGGTTCGGTGATATAGAACCACTGCTGCTGCCACTCCTTGACGGAGTCGTTGAAAGCGCCCTTCGGCCAAACAGCCTTGGGCATCTTGCTCACCATGGCGCCCGCCTTTTCGGCTGTTCGCGCTCACCACCTTGGGCTTTACATTAAAAATCTTCATCCACAAGCCGAAGTGAGGTGAGATCCGAAGAAAAGCCTCGCACACGATGATGAACGTCGAGATATTGAGGAAGGAGTTGGGGGAAAGAACATGAAAATTGATCCCGTAGTAATACATGATTCCGCGAACAAATGGGTGCAGGGGAAACCCGAGCCCGCGGACGAAATGGGGAAGGAACACGACTCTCTCGTGAGGTTAGGAGTGGGGACGACCTGTCCGCCCGGGGAGACGGTGGCGATCTTCCGAGCGGATACCGGCGTCCTCGGAGCTTCTTAATATCCTTCTCCTAGACAGTAGAGGCCATCCATCTGCCTCCTGCTCCGGATCCGGACATCTTTGGAAAGCCTCTCTTTGGTGGAAAGGAAGAGTACTTGGGCGTTAGGGCTCGAAAAGAGGGGAATGAGCAAGCGGAAGGAGAAAGGAGTGGGTAAAGAGAAAGAGGCCTTGTCTCTTTATAGGGGCGAAAGTGCTTTTTGCGCCTCCCCACTGGCCTGGTTGAGCCCGTTTGCCTCCCGCTCGCCGCGATTAGTGGTGCGGTTGGATTACCCATGCCCGTATTGATGAGAATCCCATGATAAGGGGACACGATCTCTGCTTTGACCAGACGTGTCAAGGAAAACGCCTTGCAATATGTGTTGTGGCTGGCTATGGGAAGACGGTTCGAATAACGACTCGACCATAATGACACGTCGCATTGTCTAAAAAGTTTTCAACAGATTGCATTTGTGAAACGTCGTTCTCTCTACAATGGCATGCGAAGATCATATTGTGGATCCGGACATGGTTTGAGTGTTCGATAATTACCTTGGAGTATTCGGAGGAGGAACCTGCCCTGCAATGCCGAAGACAAGACTGCGCTCCAGACTCATCATGATTGAAGCCTGGTTCAGGGGCTACTGAGGGAGTCCTGGATTAGGGGGTATCCAGACAGCCGGACTGTGTACAACGTCCGGACTATTGAAGCATGAAGATACATGACTCAAGACTTCCGCCCGTGTCCGGATGGGACTTTCCTTGGCGTAGAAGTCAAGCTTGGCAATCCGGATATTATATTTCCTTCCTTGTAACCGACTCCATGTAAACCCTAGCCCTCTCCGGTGTCTACATAAACCGGAGAGGTTGGTCCTTAGAAGGCCGATCACAATTACAATCATACCATCATAGGCTAGCTCTTAGGGTTTAGCCTCTACGATCTCGTGGTAGATCTACTCTTGTACTACCCATATCATCAATATTAATCAAGCAGGAAGTAGGGTTTTACCTCCATCGAGAGGGCCCGAACCTGGGTAAACATCTGTGTCCCTTGCTTCCTGTTACCATCAGCCTTGACGCACAGATCGGGACCCCCTACCCAAGATCCGCCGGTTTTGACACCGACAGGCATGTCTCCGTATAAAATTTTATGGAAAAGCATGTCATTTACCTCTTGAACTAAAACATAAGGCATATTGGGCTATTAAGGAGCTCAACTATGATTTCAAACTGGCCGGTGAGAAGAGGCTATTTGACATTGGCTCACTTGATGAATGGAGAACCCAAGCCTATGAGAATGCCAAGTTGTTTAAAGAAAAAGTTAAAAGATGGCATGATAAAAGGATACAAAAGCGTGAGCTTAATGTAAATGATCATGTTTTGCTATACAACTCTTGTTTAAGATTTTTTGCAGGAAAGCTTCTCTCTATATGGGAAGGCCCTTACATCATCGAGAAGGTCTATCATTCCGGTGCCATAAAAATTAACAATGCCGAAGGCACAAATCCGAAGGTGGTAAACGGTAAAAGAATCAAACATTATATCTTAGGTAATCCCATAAATGTTGAGACTAATATAATTAATACCATAACATTGGAGTAGTACATAAGGGACACTTTCCAGAACGTTTCAGACTCCGAAAAGGAATAGATATGTGGTACGGTAAGTAAACCGACTCCAAAACGTTTCCAATGCTAATTTTTCTACATTTTGAAATATTTTTAAAAAATTGGAAAATTAAAAGTAGTCCAAAATAGACATGAGGCTACCACAAGGGTGGAGGGCGCGCCCTACACACTGGGCAAGCGCCCCGACCTTGTGGCCACCTCGTGTGCCCTCCGGACTCTGTTTTCTTGCTGAATACTTCGTATGGTCGGTAAAATTCATTATATAATCTACCGAAGGTTTTGATCACCGTACCACGGCAAAATCCTCTGTTTTCATTTTGAGTTCTTTCTGCAACAGATTTGGAGCAAGATGTTGAAAGAGCAATCATGCCCTTACACCATGTTTTGATGTTGATGACAATATACATGTAGGGGACTAACAATTGTTGTCAAGTAAATCTCAGGTATTAGTCCCCGGTTCATCGATGTGTGTGGATCAAGAGCTTACAAGTGATTTTACTCAAGGATGGAGCATAAAAATTGATTTCACATTTGTTTTCTTGAGTATAGGATCCCGCACTATTAAGAGGGGATCGATAGGGTTAGAAAAAGACTTGTTCTTGCCATGATATCTCCTCAACTTGTCTCGTTTGATCTATCATTCCTCTCTGGTTTATTCTGCCTCTGGGAGTGCCGGATGTCCAGGCCTCATGCCGGATGTCCGGGCTACTCCTTAGATATCCGGCCCTTGCGCCGGATGTCCGGGCTCACCCTCTTTCATATCCAGAAGGTTTCTGGTTTCATGCCGGATGTCCGGGCTTTCCTCGGATGTCCGGGACTTCCTGATACGCCGGATGTCCGGGCCCTCGCCCGGATGTCCGGCCTCTGCTTACCATGGAACAGCTGAGGTTCTGTTACTAGTTCATAATAGCGCCGGATGTCCGGCTATCTGCCGGATGTCCGGGCCTACGTGTTGTGCCGGATGTGCGGGCTTGGCCCCCAGATGTCCGGCCCCTCTGTTTTCTGTTCTATTTCAATTCTATTCCTCGTAGCTTGCCAGGCCGGATGTCTGGCCCCTTGCCCGGATGTCCGGCCTGCTCATATACTTACACTGCAACGGCCATATTTGTTCTCACACTATATATAGCCCTTGAGGGAGTCCTGGATTAGGGGGTGTTCGGATGGCCGGACTATGACCTTTGGTCGGACTCTTGGACTATGAAGATACAAGATTGAAGACTTCGTCCCGTGTCCGGATGGGACTTTCCTTGGCATGGAAGGCAAGCTTGGCGATACGGATATGTAGATCTCCTCCCATTGTAACCGACTCTGTGTAACCCTAGCCCTCTCCGGTGTCTATATAAACCCGGAGGGTTTTAGTCCGTGGGGACGAACAACAATCATACCATAGGCTAGCTTCTAGGGTTTAGCCTCTACGATCTCGTGGTAGATCTACTCTTGTACTACCCATATCATCAATATTAATCAAGCAGGAGTAGGGTTTTACCTCCATCGAGAGGGCCCGAACCTGGGTAAAAGCATCATGTCCCTTGTCTCCTGTTACCATCTGCCTAGATGCACAGTTCGGGACCCCCTACCCGAAATCCACCGGTTTTGACACCGACGTTGGTGCTTTCAATGAGAGTTCCTCTGTGTCGTCATCTTTAGGCCCGACGGCTCCTCCGATCGTCAACAACGATGTGGTCCAGGGCGAGACTTTTCTCCCCGGACAGATCTTCGTATTCGGCGGCTTTGCACTGCGGGCCAATTCGCTTGGCCATCTGGAGCAGATCGAAAGCTACGCCCCTGGCCATCAGGTCAGATTTGGAAGTTTGAAATACACGGCCGACGTCCGCGGAGACTCGATCTTCGGCGGCTTCGAACCACAGCCAAGCGCGCCGCACTGTCACGATGGGCATGATCTAGCTCTGCCGTCGAACAGTGCTCTGGGGGCCGCACCAGTGTCCGCTCCGACCCTTAGTTCGGAGCCGACTGCGCCAATCGAGGACGGGTGGCTGGACCCCGCCTCGGGGGCTGCAATCTCTACGGCGATCGAGCCGAACACCATACCTGTCATGGTTTTGTCACGGCAGATGTCCTCATGAAAGGACTTAGTCGTGGAGCCATCGCTACGGGTTAGCTTGTAGGGGTTAAAGCGGACACAAGGACGCAAGAGAGTTTATACTAGTTCGGCCCCTTCGATGAAGGTAAAAGCCTACGTCTAGTTGTGATGGAATTGATGGGGGTTCGATGACTAGGGAGCAAACAAGCTTCGCCTAAGTCTCGAGTTGTTGTCTGTTGTCCTTGAACCGCCTCCGGGTCGTCCCCTTATATACATGGGTGGCGCCCGTCGGTTCACAGAGTCCCGACGCCGGTTCATAGATGTATCCGGCTCGGTCTCTGCTATTCCTAACTTACAATACAAGTTACATACTGACGCCGGTTTACTACTGGGCCTTAAACTGGCTATGGGCATTAAGCCCTCATCTGCCTACTTGGGCTTTACCATACTCAACTACTGATGAAGTTAACCCGGCCTGTCTTGGCCGGTTTACACCCAGTGGTAATATCCCCAACAATACCTGTCCTTTGCGAAGATCGTGACTCCAAGGTGTCGGACTCCTCTCCGGACTCCGAACCTTCCGCGCCCCTGCCAATCGAATCCGATTGGGCGCCGATCATGGAGTTCACCGCCGCAGACATCTTTCAGCACTCGCCTTTCGGTGACATTCTGAATTCACTAAAGTCTCTCTCTATCAGGAGAACCCTGGCCGGACTATGGTCAGCAAGGTTGGAATGCGGACGACGAAGAAATTCAAAGCCCACCCACCACCCACTTCGTAGCCACTGTTGATGATTTAACCGACATGCTCGACTTCGACTCCGAAGACATTGACGGATGGACGCCGATGCAGGAGACGACCAAGAACCAGCGCCTATAGGGCACTGGAAGGCCACCTCGTCGTATGACATATACATGGTGGACACCCCAAAAGAAGGGAACGGTGATGGAACAATGGAGGATGACCCCTCCAAGAAACAGCCTAAGCGTCGGCGTCAACGGCGCCGCTCTAAATCCCGCCACAGTAAAAACGGCAATTCCGGCACGGGAGATAATAACACCCCGGACAGTGCCGAAGACAATCCCCTCCAGCAGGATTCCGCGTAGGAGGATGGAGAAACCAGCCCTCGTGAGAGAGCGGCAAACAGAGAGGTAGAGGACGATAATTACATGCCTCCCTCCGAAGACGAGGCAAGCCTCAACGACGACGAGTTTGTCGTGCCTGAGGATCCCGTCGAACATGAGCGTTTCAAACGCAGGCTTATGGCCACGGCGAGCAGCCTCAAGAAAAAACAGCAACAGCTCAGAGCGGACCAAGACTTGCTAGCCGACAGATGGACTGAAGTCCTTGCAGCCGAAGAGTACGAACTTGAACGCCCCTCCAAGAGCTACCCAAAATGCAGGCTGCTACCCCGATTAGAGGAGGAAGCACCTAGACCTACATCACCAGCGCATGATGCGGACGACCGGCCACCCGTGGCATAGCGAAGAGGCCTCTCGGCCCTCCGCTCAAGCCGCACCCCGGCGTCGCTCCAAAAATACCAAGGCACGGGGAAACGCGCCAGACCTGTGAGATATATTGGAGGACAAGGCAAGGCAAACAAGGTCGATCTACGGATCACGTGGGAGCCCCACGACATGTGACGATAACCGTCATGCCGGATATGGCAAATCCGGCTGGGCCGAACACATTAGACAAAGCTCATTTGAGCTACGTCGTGATATAGCCCAATATCTGAGGCGCCAAGACACCCACTATGCTTCACAGATGAAGTAATGGATCATCAAATCCCGAGGGTTTCAAACCCGTAAACATCGAATCATACGATGGCACAACAGATCCGGCGGTATGGATCAAGGATTATCTCCTTCATATCCACATGGCCCATGGGCGATGATCTACACGCCATCAAATACCTCCCACTCAAGCTTAAAGGACCAGCTCGGCATTGGCTTAACAGCTTGCCAGTAGAATCAATTGGTTGTTGGGAGGACCTGGAAGCCGCATTCCTCGACAACTTCCAGGGCACCTATGTGCGACCACAAAACGCCGATGACCTAAGCCACATAATCCAGCAGCCAGATGAATCGGCCAGACGATTCTGGACACGGTTCCTCATGAAGAAAAATCAAATAGTCGACTGTCCGGACGCAGAGGCCCTTGCAGCCTTCAAGCATAACATCCGTGACGAGTGGCTTGCCCGACACCTAGGATAGGAAAAGACGAAATCCATGGCAGCCCTCACAACACTCATGACCCGCTTTTGTGCGGGAGAAGACAGCTGGCTAGCTCGTAGTAATAACAAGACCAAGAGCCCTGGTAATTCGGATACCAAGGACAGCATTGGTAGGTCGCGTCGCAACAAGCAAAAGCGCCGCATTAACGGCGACAATGCTGAGGATACGGCAGTTAATGCCGGATTCAGAGGCTCTAAACCCGGTCAACGGAAAAAGTCATTCAAAAGAAATACTCCGGGCCCGTCCAATTTGGATCGAATACTCGATCGCTCGTGCCAGATACACGGCACCCCCGAAAAACCAGCCAACAACACCAACAGGGATTGTTGGGTGTTCAAGCAGGCAGGCAAGTTAAACGCCGAAAACAATGACAAGGGGCTGCATAGCGATGACGAGGAGGAGCCCCGGCCGCCGAACAATAGGGGACAGAAGGGCTTCCCCCCACAAGTGTGGACGGTGAACATGATATACGCAACCCACATACCCAAAAGGGAGCGGAAGCATGCACTCAGGGACGTATATGCGTTGGAGCCAGTCGCCCCAAAGTTCAACCCATGGTCCTCCTGCCCGATCACTATTGATCGAAGGGACCACCCCACTAGCATCCGCCATGGCGGATTCACTGCATTGGTTCTAGACCCAATCATTGACGGATTTCACCTCACTAGAGTCCTTATGGACGGCGGCAGCAACCTGAACCTGCTTTATCATGATACAGTGCAAAAAATGGGCATACCCTCAAGGATTAAACCCACAAAGACGACCTTTAAAGGCGTCATACCAGGTGTAGAGGCCAATCAGACAGGCTCGATTACACTTGAGGTGGTCTTGGATCCAGATAATTTCAAGCGAGGAGTTAATCTTCGACATAGTCCCGCTCATGATGGCTATCATGCAATCGCTTTCGGACGAACCGCATTTGCAAAGTTCAATGCAGTGCCGCACTACGCATACCTCAAGCTCAAGATGCCAGGCCCTCGAGGAGTCATTACGGTCAATGGAAACAATGAACACTCTCTCCGAATGGAGGAGCATACGGCGGCCCTCGCGACGGAAGTGCAAAGCAGCCTCTCAAGGCAATTCTCCAGTCCGGCCATTAAACGTCCAGACACCGTCAAGCGCGCCCGGAGTAACCTACAAAAAGATCTCCTGGCACGTTCTGAGCACGCGTAGCAATGCTGCCCCAACCCCGGCCCTCGCGAAATTGCGAAACCAGTACTATGCGTACATAGCTATGCTCTGGAAATACCATGGGCATAGGGGGAGGGGAATGACCACGGCATGCCCAAAATGTGGCTCAACCGCACAAGGGGCTCCCGATTTTGTCATTCTTTTTTCTTACTTTCAAGACTCCACTTTCCGGAAGGCCTGTCCGGCAGTATAATCGCCGAACACACGATGCAACAGCCAGGGAGGCAGAAAGCTACGTCGAGTGTCCAGGTGGTCTCTATAACGAGCAGTATACTTGTTTCACATATCATCCCGCAGCTCGCCTCGAGGGGGACATGTCAAATAGTCCCATCTCTTGCTTATCGCACTATTTGTATCGCTCGCTTTTACCGCAGACTTTTCGAATAAACAATACATAGCTTTTGTCTATTATTGCATTCCTTTTTATATAAAAATATGTTCAGTTATGACATTATGCAACCGTACACTTTGGTACGGCCAATACACCAGGGGCTTACGTACCCCAGAATATGGTGTGAGAAGTCCGAACACTCACATGAGCGCGGCACCCCGAACTTATAGCATTATATGCACCGGCTCCGAATCATGTCTTGGGTCAATAGTTGGGTTTGCCCGGCTCCCATGTTTTGGTACCTTACGTTCCGTTATATCGGCTAAGGTAGCACTGGGAGAACCACTGCGATTGTTCCCCGGTTGAGCTGGGCTAAGCACCTCAGTGGAGAAAGCTAAAACTGGCCGTCATGATAGGGCGAGAGCTGGTCGCTGTTCGAGAGGTTTTCGAGTCCCTAAAGACTTATGCCGCTTAGAGCGAGGAGTCGACTTTGTCCGGCCTAGGCGTGGATAGCGCCCCGAACTCGGTCTTCCGAATACTAGGGGCTTCGCCGAAATTTAAAATTATAGAATTCTATGGCCAAGTTAGAGTGTTCAAGCATTATAGTTTGATTGCCTTGTTCGTTGTGTTGAGCGCCTCCCTCGAAGGACCCAATAATGGGAAAAAGAGTGCTCAAGTTTATCCCAAACATCCCAAAGACTTTCATGGCATGGGGTCGGGTTGACGACTCGCCATCTCTCAATTTTAATAAATGGCCGCATGAAGGTAATATTTTAAATTCAAAAGCGTTGCTTAGCGCATATGAACAAGTTTTCAGCGTACAGGATCACAAATGCGAGTTTACTCAAAAATTACATCTTTGGAGCACTCATCCGCTATAAGGCGGGCACCCTTCAGGATGCCCTCATAATACATCTCGGGCTTGCGATGCTCCTTGCCCGGCGGTGGTCTGTCAGTCACAAGCTTCTCAGCGTCCATCTTGCCCCAGTGCACTTTAGCACGGGCAAGGGCCCTATGGGCACCTTCGATGCATACGGAGCGCTTGATGACTTCAAGCCATGGACAGGCATCCACCAGCCGCCTCACCAGCCCAAAGTAGCTCCTGTGCATGGCTTCCCTGTGCCACGGCCGGACCATGAGACCCTTCATGGCCTGTTCGGCCACCTTATGGAGCTCGACCAGCTGCTTCACCTGGTCGCTCAAAGCACTGGTGTCCGGCCTCAAGATACCGAGACCAGAACACCTTCTCTGCCGAGCTCCCTCCTCGGCTCGGTAGAATGCGGCAACCGGACACACTTCGGGAAGATCTGCAAATGCTCTGGAGAGCTCGGACTCGTGTAAGTAACAAGTAATTCACTTTCACATGCTTGCTTTGCATAAAGAATGCCTTACCCGCTGCTATCTTCTTCATCGCTTCAATTTCCTGGAGGGCTTTTTGGGCTTCGGCCTTAGCATATTTGGCGCTCTCAAGGGCCGAAGCGAGCTCAGACTCTCGAGTCTTTGAGTCAAGCTCCAACCTCTCGTGTTTTTCCACGAGAGCCTGGAGCTCTTGCTGCACCTCCGCCACCCGCGCCTCCTGCTTCTCTCGCTCGGTGCGCTCCACGGACGTATTTTCTTCGGCCTTGGACAGCGCTTCCTGTGGTCGCCACCTCGGTTGTGGCCCCTACAATACTCACGTTGGTCCTGTCATTTTTTGCAACCACATCTTTTTATATACTTAAATAAGGTATTACTTACCTTCCTTGTCTTCGAGCTGCTTCTTGGCAAGGTCGAGCTCGTTCTCGGACCGCTCGAGGCTCGCTTCAATGCATCGACCTCCATGATCGGCAGAGGTCGGCGCAGCCTGCATTCCCATATTGACATACTTAGGTTAGACTCTCACAGATATCTTTTAGATCCTCAGTTCAACTTTTCTTTCCGAACACCAAACTGAGCATCAGGGGCTACTGTCTATGCGGTAATATTTTTACATATCTTAAATACATACCTCAAAGCCTATTAGAAGGCTGGCATAGGCTTCAGTCAGCCCACTCTTAGCGGACTGAACCTTCTGGATCACCACACTCATAATAGTGCGGTGCTCCTTGTTGATGGAGGCGCCGTTAAGCACCTCCAGCAGATTATCCGGTGCCTCCGGTTGGACGGAAGTCACCGGTGTCGTAGGCTTGCCCTTCTTAGTAGGGGGCCGCCTGCCGGATGCCGGAACCGTTGAAGGTTCCGGTGCGGTGTCCGGCCCAGGGCCGGACTTAGAGCCCTTCGGGGTTTTATCCCCTTTGCGCCTGGAGTCCGGGAGGTCGCCTTGCGGCGCCTCCAGGACCACCCCTCCTGGCTTGGACCCTTTTGGGACTCCACCTTGGCATCGTCCGTAGGACGACGGGAGGTAGAAGTCGGAAGTGAAAGGCTATTCACATCCGACGAATCCAGGGATCCGCTCGACGAAGCGTCGAGCTGGGCCGCGGGCGGACTGCATGATTATATTCGCATCGAAGATACCGTGCAATAAAGGAACGACATGAGTTATTCTGGTATCCGGATATTTACGATTTTGCCAGGGCTTGGCCTGGATGGCCACTCCTCTTCGCCCGTCGTCGGCGTTGGTGGAGTAGTCCGGAGGAAGAGTCCTTCCCTTCTTGACCCTCCGCCCCGGTTGGGGCGGCCTTCCTTTTCATTCCTCCCCACCGGAGGGAGAGGCTTCTTCTTCCTCCTCCTCGTCTTCGGAGGAGGAGTGCGCCTCGGAGTCTTTAGACGATGAATCCGGCACCACCGGGCGCCGGGAACTCTTTTGAGTTCCCGTGGCCTTCTTCTTGGCCTTCTTCTCCGGCACCACGTAAGGTGCCGGAACCAGCAGCCCTGTCAAGTGGGCGTCCGCTGGGTCTTCGGGCAAAGGAGTCGGGCAATCGATCTGTCCGGTCTTCTTCTGCCATTCATGTCAAAGGAACGGGAGCTTAGATCCCACATAGAGTTAAACTATGAGAAACAAGCATCCCGTAAAGGGTAAAATAGGCTTACTACGCTGGCTTGGCGCTTCGCGCGGAATCCACGATCCTCGATGATGGGAGGGGGAACCTCGGCGCCCTTGAATAGCACCTTCCAGGCATCCTCGTGCGTGGTGTCAAAGAGCCTGGTCAGAGTTTGATGCTTTGGGCGGGTTGAACTCCCACAAGTTAAAAGCCCGTCGTTGACACGGGAGGATCCGGCGGATGAGCATGACCTAGACTACGTTGACGAGTTTAACCTCTTTGTCCACCAGGTCTTGGACGCAGGTTTGGAGTCCGGTCCGCTCTTCTGAATTACCCCACGACAGGCCCTTCTCTTTCCAGGAGGTGAGCCTTGTGGGGATGCCAGATCAGAATTCGAGGGCCGCTGCCCATTCAGGGTCACGCGGCTCGGTGATGTAGAACCACCCCGATTGCCACCCCTTTGAGGTCTCCACGAAGGAGCCCTCGAGCCATGTAACGTTGGGCATCTTGCCCACCATGACGCCTCCGCACTCCGCTTGCTGGCCGCCTAGTACCTTCGGCTTGACATTGAAGGTCTTCAGCCATAAGCCAAAGTGGGGCTTGATGCGGAGGAAGGACTCGCACACGACGATAAACGCCGAGATGTTGAGGACGAAGTTCGGGGCCAGATCGTGGTAATCCAGGCCGTAGTAGAACATGAGCCCTCAGACAAATGAGTGAAGTGGGAAACCTAGTCCACGGAGGAAATGGGTGAGGAACACCACCCTCTCATGGGGCCTGGGGGTGGGGATGAGCTGCCCCTTGTCTGGGAGCCGGTGCGCGATGTCGTTAGACAAGTATCCGGCCTTCCTCAGCTTCTTGATGTGTCCCTCCGTGATGGAGGAGACCATCCACTTGCCTCCTGCTCCGGACATTGCTGGAAAGGGTTGAGGTGGGATGTGCGGACTTGGGCGCTGGAGCTCGAGTGCGCGAAAATGGATAAGCGAAGGAGGAAGAAGGCGTAGATGGAAAAGGTGGATCCTTATCCTTATATGGGCGGACGAAATTATGTGCCCCCACCAGCCTGGTAAAACTCGCTTATCTCCCAAGCTACCAGAATTAATGGCACGGTTGGGTTACCCACGCCCGTATTGATGAGAACCCCGGAATAAGGGGACACGGTCTCTACTTCAACAAGACGTGCCAAGGAAACCGCCTCACTAAGTGCGCTGAGGTGGGACAGTAAAAACGATTCGAATAAAGGCTTGGCCGCGGTGTGATGTCACGCTGTGAAATACGTCAGCAGATTGGATTTGTGTAAATATTATTCTCTCTACGGTGGTATGTGAAAATTATTTTGCAGAGCCGGACACTATCCTTGTGTTCAAAATCTTCTATGAAGTATTCGGAGGAGGAACCCGCCTTGCAATGCCAAAGATAATCTGCATGCCGGACTCGTCGTCATTGAAGCCTGGTTCAGGGGCTACTGAGGGAGTCCTAGATTAGGGGGTGTCCGGATGGCCGGACTATGACCTTTGGTCGGACTCCTGGACTATGAAGATACAAGATTGAAGACTTCGTCCCGTGTCCGGATGGGACTTTCCTTGGCGTGGAAGGAAAGCTTGGCGATACGGATATGTAGATCTCCTCCCATTATAACCGACTCTGTGTAACCCTAGCCCTCTCCAGTGTCTTTATAAACCGGAGGGTTTTAGTCCGTAGGACGAACAACAATCATACCATAGGCTAGCTTTTAGGGTTTAGCCTCTCTGATCTTGTGGTAGATCTACTCTTGTACTACCCATATCATCAATATTAATCAAGTAGGAGTAGGGTTTTACCTCCATCGAGAGGGCCCGAACCTGGGTAAAAACATCGTGTCCCTTGTCTCCTGTTACCATCCGCCTAGACGCACAGTTCGGGACCCCCTACCCGAGATCCGCCGGTTTTGACACCGACAGCCCTTCTTCCCCACGGGAGAGGGTTGACCACTCACTTTGCACAAACCCTAGAACACATTTCACTCTCTTTCTCTACTCCTCCACACCAAATCTTAGATCCCCAAGGGATTTGAGAGCATTTGAGAGAAGTTCTCCGATCAAGTGATAGATCCACTCCTTCTCCTTCTTTGCACACCAAAGGAAATCGTGATTTGAGCAAGTCTTGAGCTTTTCCCCATCGTTCTTGTTACTCTTGGAGGTTGGAGACTCCTAGGCGGTAGGAGTCTTCCGGAGAGGAATCAACCTTTGTGATTACCCCCGGAAAAGTTTGTGAGGGTTTGGAGACCACCCCAAGGTCTACCACTAGTGGTTGAGAAACGCCTCCGTGGTGTTGTCTCAAAGGGAGAATAGGGCGAGCCTTCGTGGTAACATCCACCTCTCTAACGGTGACGTAGCTTCCCTCCAAGGAAGTGAACATCGGCATACATCCTCGTCTCCCGGAGTTGCGGTTATCCCTAACCCTAACTCTCTACTTGTGGTTACTTGTCTCTTGCACTTACTTATATATCACTTTGTGCTTACGTGCTTACTACTTGTGTTCTTGCTTAGCTCTTAGTACTACACTCGCAATTGTTAGGCTCACTTTCATATTCCGCATTATTGCCTAAAATTTTTTAAGTAACAATTAAAATTTATAGTTGTACCTATTCACCCCCCTCTAGGTCCATCTCGATCCTTTTAATTGGTATCAGAGCCTCGTGCTCTATTCTTGTGGCTTAACCGTCCTAGAGCGAGATGAACTCTGATGGGACTCCCCTTGTTGTAGATCCGAAGGATAAAGGCGAGGCTTCTTATGAAGTCAAGACCTTTACTTCTGAGGATCTGGAATGGGCCCTTGCTAAGCAAAATGAGGAGCATGATGCTTCTCTTGAGGCCTTGGTCCAAATGAGGATAGCCACATTGTCCACGGTGCTTGCACCACTTTCGGGTGGTGCGGCTTTGAGGCCAACTGTGCCTACTTTGTCACTTGGTCAACAACCTCCTAGCAATGAACACTCTAGTGTTCCTTGGCTTTAT
Source organism: Aegilops bicornis (assembly GCA_021605145.1). NCBI lineage: Eukaryota > Viridiplantae > Streptophyta > Magnoliopsida > Poales > Poaceae > Aegilops > Aegilops bicornis. The sequence goes on from CM038672.1 coordinate 168,413,484, forward strand.
GCAAGACCACAAGTTGAGAAACCAAAATATAACTCTCAAGGCAAACCTCCTTTACTTGATGCCACTTCCGATTTTGCCTTGTGGAGAGTTGCTATGTAGGATCATCTTCGATATGGAAACGATGAGATGCTAGAGATCTTGGAGTATGTTTACCATGTGGTTGACCCAAAGAATCCTACACCAAGAGAAATTTATGACAAGAATCTCAATGACACTGCAATCATGTGTATAAGGAGAGGTATGGTTGAAAAGCAAAGGAGACCTTTCATACACATCACAAGTGCCAAGGAACTATGGGAAAGTATTATAAGATCCAAGACCAGTACCTCCACCCTCCGGAGTGCTCAATATGAAATTGTCAAAGGGCAATTGCAAAACTTTTGTATGGAAAAAGGTGAAACTCCCAATCAACTCCTTGAGCGTCTCATGACTCTCACAGCTGATATTGAGTCGTGTGAGTGTGACAAGACACAAGATGGGTTCAACATGACTAAGCGATTCCTTGTGGACAAGTTGCTGCATGCTCTTGCCACATATCACCATCAAATGGTATGGCACATAAGACAACACCATGCCTTCAAGGAAATGACTACAGATTACATCATATCCACTTTTCAACTATTTGAAGAGTCAAAGGCAAATGCTACAAAACATCTTGCCATGCATGGTACTCCATCGTCAAAGATCAATCTTGCATTGAAGGCCAAGCATGTATGTGAAGATGAGCAAAGTGAAGAAGAAGAAGAAGAACAAGAAGAAGAAGAAGAACAAGAAGAAGAAGATGATGATGATGATGGTGATGAGGTTGAATCCGATGAGGGCCCTTCATATGAAGACATGGCTCTCGTTTGTCAAGAAGTTCAGCGCGGGAAAATTCAAGGGAAGATTTCAAAAGAAGAAAGCAAGAAAATGCTACAACTGTGAAGAAACCAACCACTTCTCCAACGAGTGCCCTTATGAGAAGAGAGAAGATAAGCCAAGGTTTCCCAAGACCTTTCCCAAGAAGAAGTTGCCAACTCCTTTGAACTCCAAGCTCAAGAAGAGAGATGGGGAAGCAATGGTTTCTCAAGAAGAATCCGATCCGGATGATGTTAGTGGTGTTGCCGGAGTTGCTCAAGATTCTCAAAACACTTTGAGGCTAGTCAACAAGAGTGGTGATGTTGTCACCTACAACTACATGAAGGAATACAAGGTCAACGCTCAAAAGTGCCTCATGGCAAAGGCCGTGGTAGAAGATGGAGAGGACCAACACTCTCCTGACAAGGTCAAGGTAACCCCACGATCAAACCCTCCTATTTTCACTCGTCCTACTCCTAGTGATGAGTATCTTGATGCAGAGGATAGTTATGAGGATGATGATATAAATGATCCTATGCTTGCTAATCTAAATAAGTTCATGTGCTCCCTTAAAGGAAAGAAGCTCACTATGTTTCGTATGCTTATGGAGATGGTGAGTAAGCACACCATTTCCATGAAGGAACTTGAAACCCTCGTCATCGAGGAAAAGGAAAAGTATGAAATCCTTGAGCGGAAAGTCCAATATGAGGAAGCACGAAATGATGAACTATGTTTAAAAATTGGTGCAAACATTGATGTTCATACTAAAGATCTTGCCTCCTTGAAAAGGCTATTGACTCTTGAAAAGAGTTGATGAATGATAAAAGTAAGCTTGAGAAGTCTAATGCTTCTCTCTCTAAGGATTGTGAGCTCCTATCCGTGTCCCTCAAGACTAAGGAAGAAGAGCTCACCCTTCTTACAAAGAGTTTTGAGACACTCAAGCTTACTTATCTTGAAACTCCAGCCAAGGCTTACTCTTCTCCTATTATCAATGTTGATGCTTGTTCTACTAACTCTAGTAGTGATCTAGCATCTATTCTTGAGGAGAACCGTTTTCTCAAGGCTCAAATCGAAAAAGGGCTCACGACATGTGCCCAACGGCAAAAGAACCTTGATGAGGTGTTGAGCCAACACAATGAAGTGTTTGGCAAAGAGGGACTCGGGTTTGACCCAAGCACAAGCAAGAAGAAAATGTCCTCTCGAAAGTGCACCACCCCTCTAAAAGAAACTTTTGTACGAGAAGGGCACAAGGAGAAAGGTAAGGTTGTTAGTGGGAAGGCCACAAGGGGCATGCCCATTTTCAACAAGCCAAAAGAGTTCATGCCTCCATCCTATGTACTTAAGTAAGACTAAGGATGGAGAAGTTTATCTAAAGTGTGTTGGTCCTCGAAATGCATTTCGGTTTTATGCTATTTGGGTCCCTAAGACCCTTGTGACTAACTTGAGAGGTCCCATTGCAAAATGGGTGCCTCTAACCAAGTAATAATTGTGTGTAGGTTGCCTTCTCCGGTGGAGTAAAATGGGTGATTGATAGTGGATGTACCAATCATATGACCGGAGATAGCAAATTGCTCTACAATTTCATGGAAGCTATTCAACCATTTATGAGCATTATGTTTGGTGGAGGATCAAAAGGACAGGTTCTCGGGTTGGGTAAGGTGGCTATCACAAATGACATGTCTCTTATAAATGTCATGCTTGTCCAATCCCTTAAATATCATTTGCTTTCTGTTCGCCTATTGGCTTCTGTTGGTTATGATACACTATTTGGACTAATGGATGTGAAAGTCTTTAAGAGAGATATCTCGAAGTGGCCTTTGTTAGATAGTTGGATGGCAACCTTTACACGGTTGATTTCTCGAAAGAGAGCATAGTCCATGCAACTTGTCTAATGGCCAAGGCCGACAAGGGGTGGCTATGGCATCACCGGCTAGCCCATGTCGGCATGAGAAATCTTCAAGATCTCTTAAAGGGTAATCACATCCTTGGACTAACAAATGTCTCTTTTGAGAAAGATTGTGTGTAGTGCATGCATAGCCGGGAAGCAACATAATCAGAGCACCCACCCAAGAATATTGTGTCTACTTCAAGACCCTTGGAGCTCCTTCATGTGGATCTTTTTGGGCCTCTGTCATGGGATAGTCTTGGTGGGAAAAAGTATGGGCTTGTAATTGTTGATGATTACTCAAGATATACATGGGCCTTTTTCCTCAAGCCCAAGGACGAGACGAAGATCACCTTCATTGATTTTGCCAAGCAAGCTCAACGCAAGTTTGACAAAGAAATCTTGGCAATAAGAAGTGATAATGGCTCTGAGTTCAAGAACTACACCTTGGAAGAATTTCTTAGTGGTGAAGGGATTGAGCATCAATATTCAACTCCATACACTCCCCAACAAAATGGTGTAGGAGAAAGGAAGAACCGAACACTGGTGGAGATGGCAAGGTCCATGTTGGATGAATACAAGTCGCCACATAGTTTTTTGGCCGAGGCTGTCAACACCGCATGCCATGCATCAAACCGGCTCTTCCTCCGCAAAATATTGGAAAAGACTCCATATGAACTCCTAACCGGGAACAAGCCAAATGTCAAGTACTTTCGCGTATTTGGGTGTAAATGCTTCATCCGCAACAAAAGAGAACGGTTAGGTAAACTTCAATCCAAAACAACTGAGGGCATATTTGTTGGGTATGGATCAAATTCTCACACCTATAGAGTCTACAACAAATCCAATGGATGTGTTGTAGAAACTTGTGACGTGGTGTTTGATGAATTTAATGGCTCCCATGGGGAGCAAGTTGATCTAAGTGATGTAGGTGAAGAAGATTCCTCTCGAGATATCTTGACCATGGGTGTCGGTGCACTTCTTCCAATGGAACAAGAACCTCATGATGATGATGATGAAGATGGAAGCTTCACACATCAACAAGCTACTTCAACATCTACACCAACACAAGTTCCTATTACTCAACCAATGCCAATAGTCCAAGTACAAAATGATGATCGAGTTCCTCTTCATGATAATCATAAAGAACAAGATCATCCTCAAGGGAAAGAACAAGAAAGTGCAATCATTGACAATGAACCTCAACAAATGCAAGATGAAGAAGAAGATTTTCAACCACACATTAATGATACATATGTTGAGGACGTGGATGATGGTCATGAAGTTGAACCTCGCGAAACCTTAACCTCCATCATGCCTCGAGTGGCCGGTCGTGTTGATGTTGATAAAATCCTCACCTGCATATCGGAAGGTAGAGTCACTCGTAAACAATTGACAAACTTTTGTGCTCACTTCTCTTTTGTGTCTAGTGTTGATCCTCTCAAGGTACAAGAAGCATTGACAGACAACGATTGGCTCATTGCTATGCAAGAAGAGTTGAATAGTTTTGAGCGCAATCAAGTGTGGTCATTAGTCAAGAGGCCAACTACGGAACACAATGTCATTGGAACAAAGTGGTTTTTTCAAGAACAAGCAAGAAGAGAATGGTGTAATCATCTGAAACAAGGCAAGGTTAGTGGCACAAGGGTGCTCGCAAGTTGAAGGTTTGGACTTTGGTGAGACCTTTGCCCCCGTTGCCCGTCTTGAATCCATTTGCATCTTACTTGCTTATGTTGCTTTCAATGGTTTTACATTACATCAAATGGATGTGAAGAGTGCTTTCCTTAACGGTCCTCTACAAGAAGAAGTATATGTATCACAACCACCTGGATTCGTTGATCCCGATCACAAAGACTATGTGTCTTCATAAGGCTTTGTATGGCCTCAAACAAGCACCTCGTGCTTGGTATGATCATCTTAAGAAGTTTTTACTCGATGATGGTTTTGTGAGAGGGGTGATCGATCCCACTCTTTTTACTAAGAGGGACAAAGGTGATTTGATCTTATGCCAAAACTATGTAGATGATATCATTTTTGGTTCTCCTAACATTCATTTGTGCAAGAAGTTTGCGGCTTCAGTGACCAAGAATTTTGAAATGTCACTCAATGCGGATTTGAAGTTCTTCCTCGGATTTCAACTTCAACAATTTCAAGAAGGAAATTTCTTGTCTCAAGCAAAATACCTCAAGGATATCCTAGCAAAATTTGGCATGACTGATGCTAGCCCATGTAAGACACCCGTGCCAACCAAAATTGAACTCACTGAAGACACAAATGGTATCCACTTTGACCCATCCAAATACCACTCTATGATTGGTTCCGCTTTATCTTTGTGCATCTAGACCAGACATCATGTTTAGTGTATGCATGTGTGCTAGATTTCAAGCTTCCCCTAGGGAAAGTCATCATAAGGCGGTTAATAAGCATATTCTTAGATACCTTGTTCACAGACCAAAGTTGGGTCTATGGTACCCCAAGGATGCTAAGTTTAATCTCATTGGGTACACGGATGCGGATTGGGCTGGAGACAAAGTGGATCGTAAGTCCACCTCCGGTGCATGTCAATTTCTTGGACGCTCCTTGGTAAGTTGGTCCTCGAAGAAGCAAAATTGTGTTGCCCTCTCCAACGCCGAAGCTGAATATATTGCAACCGCCTGTTGTGCGACTCAATTACTATGGATGAGGCAAACTTTTAAGGATTGCGGTATCACCTATAGACATGTGCCTCTTCTATGTGATAATGAAAGTGCCATCAATATTGCTGAGAACCCCAAGGATCATACCCGCACCAAGCACATTGACATTAGGTACCACTTCTTGAGAGATCATGTGGAGAAGGGTGATATTGACATTGCTCATGTTGGCACAGACGTGCAACTTGCAGATATTTTCACCAAGCCATTGGATGAAGCAAGGTTTTGTCAACTTAGGCGTGAACTTGCAATCTTGGATCTTGACAACATTATGTGAAATCTAGTACCCATTCATGCATGAACTTAATGTCTTGTCTTGATGTAGGCATATATTTAGGGGGAGACATTCAATTCATGAATATTCTCACCCTACGTAATGCCTAAATAGAAAAACACTCTCAAAGTTATCATTGTTCTCGAACTATGGTGCTTTAACATGATGGAGTCGTGACTATGTGCCCAAAGTCTACATCTTTGCGGCACTATGTTACATATGCTCAAACATGGTGACCTCGGTCACCGCTTGTACATTGCTTGTGTGAACCTTTCGTTACTTAGTTTGGTTGGGTTGTTATTACATCTTAGTATGGCCTTAGAATTACTCAGGTTGTCACCTCTATAATTCTCTCAAAACTTCTTGGCGGAGTCTTGATACGTCTCCAACGTATCTATAATTTTTTATTGTTCCATGCTATATTATATTCTGTTTTGGACATTAATGGGCTTTATTATACACTTTTATATTATTTTTGGGACTAACCTACTAACCGAAGGCCCAGCCCAAAATTGATGTTTTTTTTGCCTATTTCAGAGTTTCGCAGAAAAAGAATATCAAACGGAGTCCAAACGGAATGATACCTTCGGAAACGTGATTTTTGGAACGAACGTGATCCAGAGGACTTGGACCCTACGTCAAGACATCAACCACGAGGGCACGAGGTAGGGGGGGCGCCTACCCACCTGGCGCGCCCTCCATCCTCGTGGGCCCCATGTTGCTCCACCGACGTACTTCTTCCTCCTATACATACCTACGTGCCCCCAAACTACCAGATACGGAGCCACAAACCTAATTCCACCACCGCAACCTTCTGTACCCGTGAGGCCCCATGTTGCTCCACCGACGTACTTCTTCCTCCTATACATACCTACGTGCCCCCAAACTACCAGATACGGAGCCACAAACCTAATTCCACCACTGCAACCTTCTGTACCCGCCGGAGGGGGCATCGATCACGGAGGGCTTCTACATCAATACCATAGCCTCTCCGATGATGTGTGAGTAGTTTACCTCAGACCTTCGGGTCCATAGTTATTAGCTAGAGGACTCCTTCTCTGTTTTTGGATCTCAATACAATGTTCGCCCCCTCTCTTGTGGAGATCTATTCGATGTAATCTTCTTTTGCAGTGTGTTTGTGGAGACCGATGAATTGTGGGTTTATGATCAAGTTTATCTATGAACAATATTTGAATCTCCTCTAAATTCTTTTATATATGATTGGTTATCTTTGCAAGTCTCTTCGAATTATCAGTTTGCTTTGGCCTACTAGATTGATCTTTCTTGCAATGGGAGAAGTGCTTAGCTTTGGGTTCAATCTTGCAGTGTCCTTTCCCAGTGACAGTAGGGGCAGCAAGGAACGTATTGTATTGTTGCCATCGAGGATAACAAGATGGGGTTTATATCATATTGCATGAGTTTATCCCTCTACATCATGTCATCTTGCTTAAATCGTTACTCTGTTCTTATGAACTTAATACTCTAGATGCATGCTGGATGGCGGTCGATGTGTGGAGTAATAGTAGTAGATGCATGCAGGAGTCGGTCTACTTGTCTCGGCTGTGATGCTTATATACATGATCATACCTAGATATTCTCATAACTATGATCAATTCTGTCAATTGCTCAATAGTAATTTGTTCACCCACCGTAATACTTATGCTCATGAGAGAAGCCACTAGTGAAACCTATGGCCCCCGGGTCTATTTTCCATCATATTAATCTTCCAACAACAAGCTATTTCCATTGCCTTTTATTTTGCTTTTATTTTACTTTGCATCTTTATCATAAAAATACCAAAAATATTATCTTATCATATCTATCAGATCTCACTCTCGTAAGTGACCGTGAAGGGATTGAAAACCCCTTTATTGTGTTGGTTGCGAGGATTTATTTGTTTGTGTAGGTGCGAGGGACTCGTGCGTGGCCTCCTACTGGATTGATGATACGTCTCCGTCGTATCTATAATTTTTGATTGTTCCATGCCAATATTATTCACTTTCATATACTTTTTGGCAACTTTTTATATTATTTTTGGGACTAACATATTGATCCAAAGGCTTGATGCCAGTTCTGTCTATTGCATGTTTTATGTTTCGCAGAATATCCATATCAAACGGAGTCCAAACGGAATAAAAACGGACGGAGCTTATTTTTGGAAAATATGGAAAATTCCGGAAGAAAAATCCACGCGAGACGGTGCTCGAGGTGGTCACGAGGCAGGGGGCGCGCCCCCTACCCTCGTGAGCCCACCGTAAGGCGGTTGATGCTCTTCTTTTGCCGCAAGAAAGCTAATATTCAGAAAGAATCACGGCAAAGGTTTCAGGCCAATCGGAGTTACGGATCTCCATATATACACGAAACGCTGAAACAGAGCCAGAAGAGAACGCAGAAATAGAGAGATAGATCCAATCTCGGAGGGGCTCTCGTCCCTCCTACGCCATGGGAGCCAAGGACCAGAGGGGAAACCCTTCTCCCATCTAGGGAGGAGGTCAAGGAAGAAGAAGAAGAAGAAGGGGGGCTCTCTCCCCCTTGCTTCCGGTGGCGCCGAAGCGCTGCCGGGGGCCATCATCATCACCGCGATCTTCACCAACACCACCGTCATCTTTACCAACATCTCCATCACCTTCCCCCATCTATATCCAGCGGTCCACTCTCCCGCAACCCGTTGTACCCTCTACTTGAACATGGTGCTTTATGCTTCATATTATTTTCCGATGATGTGTTGCCATCCTATGATGTCTGAGTAGATTTTCGTTGTCCTATCGGTGATTGATGAATTGCTATGATTGGTTTGAGTTGCATGTTTTATTATTGGTGTTGTCCTATTTGTGCCCTCCGCGTCGTGCAAGCGTGAGGGATTCCCCCTGTAGGGTTTGCAATATGTTTATGATTTGCTTATGGTGGGTGGCGTGGTGTGAGAAGCCTGAGACCTAGTAAGTAGGTTGTTTGCGTATGGGATAAAGGGGACTTGATACTTTAATGCTATGGTTGGGTTTTACCTTAATGAATCTTTAGTAGTTGCGGATGCTTGCTAGAGTTCCAATCATAAGTGCATATGATCCAAGTGGAGAAAGTATGTTAGCTTATGCCTCTCCCTCAAATAAAATTGCAATAGTGATTACCGGTCTAGTAACATAGTCAATTGCTTAGGGACAATTCCACAACTCCTACCACTACTTTTCCACACTCGCCATATTTACTTTAGTTGCTTCTTTGTCTTAACAACCCCTAGTCTTTATTTACTCGCTCTTTACTTTCTTGCAAGCCTATCCTATCACACCTACAAAGTACTTCTAGTTTCATACTTGTTCTAGGTAAAGCGAACGTCAAGCGCGCGTAGAGTTGTATCGGTGGTCGATAGAACTTTAGGGAATATTTGTTCTACCTTTAGCTCCTCGTTGTGTTCGACACTCTTACTTATCGAAAACTGTTGCGATCCCATATACTTGTGGGTTATCAATTGATACCTTGGTTCTCAAAAACTGAGGGAAATACTTACGCTACTTTACTGCATCACCCTTTCCTCTTCAAGGGAGAACCAACGCAGTGCTCAAGAGGTAGCAAGAAGGATTTCTGGCACCGTTGCCGGGTAGTCTACGCAAAAGTCAACATACCAAGTACCCATCACAAACCCTTATCTCCCGCATTACATTATTTTCCATTTGCCTCTTGTTTTCCTCTCCCCCACTTCACCCTTGCCGTTTTATTCGCCCTCTCTTTTCCGTTCGCTTTTTTCCGCTTGCTTCTTGTTTGCCCGTTTGTTGGATTGCTTGCTTGTCACGATGGCTCAAGATAACACTAAGTTGTGTGACTTTACCAATACCAACAACAATGATTTTCTTAGCACTCTGATTGCTCCTCTTACTGATACTGAATCTTGTGAAATCAATGTTGCTTTGTTGAATCTTTTCATGAAAGATCAATTCGCCGGCCTTCCTAGTGAAGAAGCCGCTACCCATCTAAATAGCTTCATTGATTTGTGTGATATGCAAAAGAAGAAAGATGTGGACAATGATATTGTTAAATTGAAGCTATTTCCTTTTTCGCTTAGAGATCGTGCTAAAGCTTGGTTTTCGTCTTTGCCTAAAAATAGTATTTATTCTTGGAATAAGTGCAAAGATGCTTTTATCTCTAAATATTTTCCTCCCGCTAAGATCGTCTCTCTTAGAAACGATATTATGAATTTTAAGCAACTTGATCGTGAACATGTTGCACAAGCTTGGGAGAGGATGAAATTAATGATACGTAATTGTCCTACACATGGCTTGAATTTATGCATGATCATAAAAAAAATTATGCCGGATTGAATTTTGCTTCTAGAAATCTTTTAGATTTGGCCGCGGGAGGCACTTTTATGGAAATCACTTTAGGAGAATCTACTAAACTCCTAGATATAATTATGGTTAATTATTATCAATGGCACACCGAAAGATCTACTAGTAAAAAAGTGCATGCGATAGAAGAAATTAATGTTTTGAGTGGAAAGATGGATGAACTTATGAAATTATTTGCTACTAAGAGTGTTTATTCTGATCCTAATGATATGCCTTTGTCTACTTTGATTGATAATAATAGTGAATCTATGGATGTGAATTTTGTTGGTAGGAATAATTTTGGTAACAACGCGTATAGAGGAAACTTTAATCCTAGGCCGTACCCTAGTAATTCCTCTAATAATTATGGTAATTCCTACAACAATTCTTATGAAAATTTTTAATAATATGCCTTCTTAATTTGAGACTAGTGTTAAATAATTTATGAATTCGCAAAAGAATTTCAATGCTTTGCTTGAAGAAAAATTGCTTAAAGTTGATGAATTGGCTAGGAACGTTGATATAATTTGTCTTGATGTTGATTCTTTGAAACTTAGATCTATTCCTCCTAAGCATGATATCAATGAGTCTCTCAAAGCCATGAGAATTTCCATTGATGAGTGCAAAGAGAGAACCGCTAGGATGCGAGCTAAGAAAGATTGCTTTGTGAAAGCGTGTTCTTCTAGTTTCTATGAAAATAAAGATGAAGATCTAAAAGTTATTGATGTGTCCCCAATTAAATCTTTGTTTTGCAATATGAATCTTGATAATGATGGGACTGAATATTATCCACCTTTACCTAGAAGGCGTTCCAAGAATTCGGAGTTTTCAGATCTTGATGAAAGAATTGGCAAAGTGGGATTGAAGAGATCAAAACTTTAGATATTAATGAACCCACTATTTTGGATTTCAAGGAATTTAATTATGATAATTGCTCTTTGATAGATTGTATTTCCTTGTTGCAATTCGTGCTAAATTTTCCTCATGCTTATAGTCAACATAAAGCTTTTACTAAACATAATGTTGATGCTTTGATGCAATCTTATGAAGAAAAACTTGAGTTGGAAGTTTCTGTCCCTAGAAAACTTTATGATGAGTGGGAACCTACTATTAAAATTAAAACTAAAGGTCATGAATGCTATGCTTTGTGTGATTTAGGTGCTAGTGTTTCCATGATTCCAAAGACTTTGTGTGATTTACTAGGTTTCCGTGATTTTGATGATTGCCCTTTAAACTTGCACCTTGCGGATTCCACCATTAAGAAACCTATTGGAAGAAATTAATGATGTTCTTATTGTTTCAAATAGGAATTATGTGCCCGTAGATTTTATTGTTCTTGATATAGATTGCAATCCTTCATGTCCTATTATTCTTGGTAGACCTTTACTTAGAACGATTGGTGCAATTATTGATATGAAGGAACGGAATATTAGATTCCAACTTCCATTAAGGAAAGGCATGGAACACTTCCCTAGAAAGAAAATAAAATTACCATATGAATCTATCATGAGAGCCACTTATGGATTGCCTACCAAAGATGGCAATACCTATATCTATCCTTGTTTTTATGCCTAGCTAGGGGCGTTAAACGATAGCGCTTGTTGGGAGGCAACCCAATTTTACTTTTATTTTTTTCTTTTTGCTTATTTTTAGGAATAAATATTTGATCTATCCTCTGGTTAGATGTGTTTTTCTGTTTTAATTAGTGTTTGTGCCAAGTTAAACCTATAGGATCTTCTTGGATGATAGTTATTTGATCTTGCAGAAAATTCCAAAAACTTTCTGTTCACGAAAATAATTGTTAAAAATCACCAGAACGTGATACAATGTTGATTCCAATTTCTGCTGATCAATAAACAAATTGTTTAGGTCGTCCTGTTTTGTCTGAATTTTTGGAGTTCCAGAAGTTTGCGTTAGTTACAGATTACTACAGACTGTTCTGTTTTTGACAGATTCTGTTTTTCGTGTGTTGTTTGCTTATTTTGATGAATCTATGGCTAATAAAATAGTTTATAAACCATAGAGAAGTTGGAATACAGTAGGTTTAACACCAATATAAATAAATAATGAGTTCATTACAGTACCTTGAAGTGGTGTTTTGTTTTCTTTCGTTAACGGAGACTCACGAGATTTTCTCATTAAGTTTTGTGTTGTGAAGTTTTCAAGTTTTGGGTAAAAGATTTGATGGATTATGGAACAAGGAGTGGCAAGAGACTAAGCTTGGGGATGCCCATGGCACCCCAAGATAATCTAAGGACACCAATAATCCAAAGCTTGGGAATGCCCCGGAAGGCATCACCTCGTTGTCTACTTCCATCGGTAACTTACTTGGAGCTATATTTTTATTCACCACATGATATGTGTTTTGCTTGGAGCGTCTTGTATTATTTGAGTCTTTGATTTTTAGTTTGCCACAATTATCTTTTCTGGACACACCTTTTTATGAGAGACACACATGATTCGGAATTGATTATAATACTCTATGTGCTTCACTTATATCTTTTGAGCTATATAGTTTTTGCTCTAGTGCTTCACTTATATCTTTTAGAGCACGGTGGTGGATTTGTTTTATAGAAATTATTGTTCTCTCATGATTCACTTATATTATTTTGAGAGTCTTAAACAGCATGGTAATTTGCTTAATCCTAATATGCTAGGTATTCAAGACTAGTAAAAACTTTCGTATGAGTGTGTTGAATACTAAGAGAAGTTTGATGCTTGATGATTGTTTTGAGATATGGAGGTAGTGATATTAAAGTTGTGCTAGTTGAGTAGTTGTGAATTTGAGAAATACTTGTGTTGAAGTTTGCAAGTCTCGTAGCATGCACGTATGGTAAACGTTATGTAACAAATTTGAAACATGAGGTGTTCTTTGATTGTCCTCCTTATGAGTGGCGGTCGGAATGAGCGATGGTCTTGTCCTACCAATCTATCCCCTAGGAGCATGCGCGTAGTGCTTGGTTTTTGATGACTTGTAGATTTTTGCAATAAGTATGTGAGTTCTTTATGACTAATGTTGAGTCCATGGATTATCGCACTCTTACCCTTCCATCATTGCTAGCCTCTTGATTGCCGTGCATTGCCCTTTCTCACATTGAGAGTTGGTGCAAACTTCACCGGTGCATCCAAACCCCGTGATATGATACGCTCTTTCACACATAAACCTCCATATATCTTCCTCAAAACAGCCACAATACCTACCTATTATGGCATTTCCATAGCCATTCCGAGATATATTGCCATGCAACTTTCCACCGTTCCGTTTATCATGACACGCTCATCATTGTCATATTGATATGCATGATCATGTAGTTGACATCGTATTTGTGGCAAAGCCACCATTCATAATTGTTCATACATGTCACTCTTGATTCATTGCATATCCCGGTACACCGCCGGAGGCATTCATATAGAGTCATACTTTGTTCTAGTATCGAGTTGTAATCATTGAGTTGTAAATAGATAGAAGTGTGATGATCATCATTTTTAGAGCATTGTCCCAAGTGAGGAAAAAAAAGAGAAAGGCCAAAAAAAAGAGAAGAAGGCCCAAAAAAAGAAAAAAAGAGAGGAAAAGAGAGAAGGGACAATGTTACTATCCTTTTACCACACTTGTGCTTCAAAGTAGCACCATAATCTTCATGATAGAGAGTCTCTTGTTTTGTCACTTTCATATACTAGTGGGAATTTTCATTATAGTACTTGGCTTGTATATTCCAACGATGGGCTTCCTCAAATGCCCTAGGTCTTCGTGAGCAAGCAAGTTGGATGCACACCCACTTAGTTTCTTTTGTTGAGCTTTCATGCATTTATAGCTCTAGTGCATTCGTTGCACGGCAATCCCTACTCCTTGCATTAACATCAATGGATGGGCATCTCCATAGCTCATTGATTAGCCTCTTTGATGTGAGACTTTCTCCTTTTTTGTCTTCTCCACATAACCCCCACTACAAAAAAATACATTTCCGTGATGATACGTGTTTGTCACAGTAGGACGCGTTTTTTGTCATGCATGTACATCTATGAAAAATTTATGACAGAATCAAGATAGTCATACCTGTGATGTCGTAGAAGTGTTCCATGACATTACCAAAATTATCATCACGGAAGTGTCCACTTCCATGACGATAAATCGCGGCGTCACGAAGTGCTTTTCGTCAAGGGTGACCGACACGTGGCATCCACCATAACGAACGCCGTTAAGCTATCGGGTCGGGTTTTCCGATAACCCGTTAACAGCCCGACCAATGGGAAATTTCCACGTGTAAAATTCTTATTGGCGGACGAAACATGTGTCACCTAGTCATTGGTCGATAGGCGCCTATGATATGTCGACACGTGCCACGGCCCACCATCGGCCCATTTAGCTTACAAAGCCGGCCCGTTTGACTTGGTCAAAAGTTAACGGGCTGGCCCATGAAAAGCCTGTTAACGGTCTCTTCGCAAATAGCCCATTTTACGGCCCGTTAGGCACTAAAGGAAATCAGCCCAACAACGTCATGTGGCCCGTCGAATATAACACCAGCCCATTTCACTTTCGGCCCATGTATGGCCCACGACATCTTTCGGCCCATATGAGGCCTTCGTATCTTTCGGCCCTTTATAGGCCCACGGTGACTCTAGCCCATAATGAACAGTAATTTTCTTTGTACCCGTTAACTGCCTGTGATTTACATGGGCCATTTCCAGCCCGTGTTAGCTTTCGGCCTATTGACGGCGCCCATACGTTCTTGGGCTCCTTTTCGGCCCTCGATTACTTCCGGCCCGTTACTGGCCTGTTCCTCTAATGGGCCAAATTCGGCCCATGGAAAGAGTCGGCCCGTTACTGGCATGTTCCCCAAATGGGCCAAATTCGGCCCATGGCAAGAGTCGACCCGTTACTGGCCTGTTACCGTAATGGGCCAAATTCGGCCCATGGCAAGAGTCGGACCGCTTCGCCAGCCGTCCTATATTACGGCCCATTAACGACCCGTTATGCCCGTGATGTAATTAAGCTTTTGCAGTCCTACGGCCTGTTAACGTCTGCCACTGCCGGGCTGATTCCAATTACGCCCGACATTCGGCCCATGTAGACCCATTTATCCGAAGCGGCAGTAGCGACCCGACCTCGGATGGTCAAGTCTACGTGTTTCGGTGTCATCCTGGATCGGTAATCTTTGACACACCACGATTACTCGAAGGATTTATAACAGAGTAGCAATCACACACTTATTACATCGAATGTCTCAAAAGAGAACTTATTACAATAATATGGCTTAAGGCTATCTAATGCGATAACAACGGAAGGCTTGGAAGATAAAGTGAGTCCATCAACTCCAACGACATAGCTGAGCTGCACGACAATGACCTAACGATCCTTACTCCTCGTCACGAAAAGTACGCAACATAATACGTTGCAGCCGAGAAACGGTCGACACATGGAATATCTTTGGCAATATAACCTGATAGAACAAGAACAGAATAATGCTATCACTACATGCATATATGGCTTGTGGAAAGCTCTATGGTTATAGTTTTTGCGAAAAGCCAATTTTCCCCTACAACAAAGGAATAGATTTTACTTTAACTATCATGGTGGTTGAAACATCATTGAGAAGGTATAACCCCAACTCAATCCCAAATTAAAGTAGTTAACATCCCAGCCAATATTAATTTATATTGATGAGATACATGTGAATACTCAAGTACTAGATACTCAGAATTGTCCATAACCGGGGACACGGCTAACCATGATTAGATTGTACACTCTGCAGAGGTTTGCGCACTTTTCCTGACAAGACTCGATCGGCTCCGTTGATTTCTCGCACTACATGGTGTTTGAGAAACGGATGACCGAGACATAGTCTTTCAGAAACATTAACTCTCTAGTCCGGGTAGACCATACCAAACCTACAAAACCCACTACCTGCTGATCTACCTCTTCAAGAGCTTCACGTAACTTACTCAACTATGCTAGAGCCCATAATAGCTTGTGGCTTCACACGGAAGTTTCTAGCATGAATAATCTCAGTTCCCTTTGAGCCTGGGTGGCGGTCCATAGGAAGATCACACGGGTACCCCGGGATTTCCAAAAAAAAATATAGGCAACACTGGGTTCCCCAGGTGCCTCAATCCACCCAGATGTGTATTAAAGTTGCCACCTTAAGTTGAACCATTAATTAACAATCTCACATCTATCATGGAATACACTCAAACCCAATCCACGTCTACGAGCATAGCATAGCAATAATAAGCAAGCGTAGAAGTAACTCCCAAGGGTTTGATAGTAACAGGGCAATAGGTTCTACCTCAACTACTACTTCCCAACCCACAAGTTAATGACATCCTAATCATGCAATGTTTGAGGATTGCAACTAATGCATAAAAACTGGGTATGAAAAGATTGTGATCAAAGTGTTACTTGCCTTGCTGACGATCCGTGAATCCTAGAGACTCGTAGTAACACGCTTCGCACTCCGGGAATTCTATCGCAAGCAAACAATAACATACATAAGCAATAAGCAATGATGCACAAACAAAACTCAACTCAAAGAGGTTGACCGGAGAGTTCAACTTAAGAACTCCGGTTCGCAAAAAGAAACCAAACCAAACCGAGCAACGAAACTCAAACGGCGAAAGAAATAAGATCCGTTTACTAATCTGAACTAGGGTCAAATTTTACAGAGGCAAAAGCTGGTTTGAGTTGGTTATTCGGAAAGAGGGTTTCGATATGAAACTCCAGGCGCTTGAATCGCCTGATTCCGATAAACGAGCGAAAAGTTATACTAGATCGAAAATCGGATCAGAAATCGCGATCAGGAAAATTGTGGAATAAATCCGATAAAAAGAAAAGCGACGAACAGTTTAACGAACGAACGTTCGTTAACTGAAACTAAACAAAGAACGCGTTCGTTGGAACGAACGAACGAGCGAACGCTCGCTAAATAAATAAACCGAAGAATAAAACCGATCTATAAAAAACGGAACTAGGGTTTTTCAAAAAAAACCTAAGTGGTTTTTTTTTCTTTTAAAAAAAAACCGGCGACTCAGGCGGTACCTCCGGCGAGGTCCTCCGGCGGGGCGGGGCGGCTCCGGCGGGGCTAGCAGGGTGGGGCGGGGCTCCGGCGAGGGGCGCGGTGGCGTGGGAGGCGGCGGCGGCTAAAGGCGGCGGCGGCGGGCATGGCGCGGGCGGCGGCTCGGCTCGGCTGGGCGCCAAGGGAGGCGGCGGTGGTGGTGGTGGTTGGCGGGCGGGCGGTATTTAAGGAGGAGGCGGCGTGGCTTGGGAAGGGCGCGCCGGGAGGAGTCGGCTCGGGCTCCCCTCGGCGTCCGTCTTGGCTGGCTGTGTGAGGAAAAGGCGGCGGTGAGGCGGGCCCTGGCCGGGCCTTGGGCCTGGTCGGTGCAAGCAAGTTTTTTAAAATAAATTCACGAACTTAGAAAATCCTAGAAAAATAAATAAAATCTATAAATACCAAAATAAATTTTCACCGTCGAAATGAAATATTTAGGACGAGGTGAACATTTTCTTAGCCCCTAAGATGCAATTTTAAAAGCGTGCAAATTTTTCTAGGGCAAATAAAATTCCAAATAAAATCAAATAAAATCCAAATAATGATTTTAACATTTTCCTCCAATATTTCAATTGTTTTGGAGAAGTCATATTATCACCTCTCATTTATTTTAATAAGAAATATTTTCGAGAGAGAAAAATAATTAAAATCAAAAATCCTTGTTTTCATTATTTGATAAAATCAAATACGAAAATTCGGAAAATCCCCAACTCTCTCCGAGGGTCCTTGAGTTGCTTAGGATTTCGAAGATTGCGGAACAAAGATGCAATAAAATATGATATGCATAGATGACCTATGTATAACATTCCAAATTGGAATTTGGGATGTTACAAACCTACCCCCCTTAAGATGAATCTCGCCCTCGAGATTCGGGTTGGCTAGCGAATAGGTGAGGGTGGTCCTTGCGAATATCATCTTCTCGTTCCCAGGTGGCTTCTTCCTCAGTATGGTGGCTCCACTGAACTTTGCAAAACTTGATAACCTTGCTGCGAGTGACTCGGCTGTCAAAGTCAAGAATCTTCACTTTCCTCTCCTCATAGGTCAAATTGATGTCTAACTGAATCGCCTCCAGGGGCACTGTGTCTCTCAACGGTATATCAGCCATCTCAGCATGGCACTTCTTCAACTGTGATACGTGGAACACACCGTGAACTCCTGACAATCCTTCAGGTAACTCCAACTTGTAAGCCACTTCTCCCATCCGTTCCAAAACACGGTACGGTCCTACAAACCTTGGGGCTAGTTTTCCTTTAACTCCAAAGCGTTTCACTCCTCGCAAGGGTGATACTCTCAGATAGGCTATGTCTCCAATTTCATAGGTTACTTCCTTGCGTTTTGAATCTGCATAACTCTTACATGCGGGTCGAGCAATCTTTAATCTGTCCCGGATTAGTTTAACCTTCTCTTCGGACTCTTTGATCAAATCTGGCCCAAACAACTGACGGTCTCCTACCTCATCCCACATCAGAGGTGTTCTACATCTGCATCCATACAGAGCTTCAAACGGTGCCATCTTCAAACTGGCTTGGTAGCTGTTGTTGTATGAGAATTCTGTGTATCTTGTAGCGACCCGACCTCAGATGGTCAAGTCTCTTTGTTTCAGTGTCATCCCTGGATCGGTAATGCTGACACACATAGTACTCGAAGGATTTATAACAGAGTAGCAATCACACACTTATTACACCGAATGTCTCAAAAGAGAACTTATTACAATAATATGGCTTAAGGCTATCTAATGCGATAACAACGGAAGGCTTGGAAGATAAAGTGAGTCCATCAACTCCAACGACATAGCTGAGCTGCACGACAATGACCTAACGATCCTTACTCCTCGTCTGAAAAGTCTGCAACATAATACGTTGCAGCCCGAGAACGGGTCAGCACATGGAATATGCTGGCAATATAACACAGTAGAACAAGAACAGAATAATGCTATCACTACATGCATATATGGCTTGTGGAAAGCTCTATGGTTATAGTTTTTGCGAAAAGCCAATTTTCCCCTACAACAAAGGAATAGATTTTACTTTAACTATCATGGTGGTTGAAACATCATTGAGAAGGTATAACCCCAACTCAATCCCAAATTAAAGTAGTTAACATCCCAGCAATATTAATTTAGAGTGATGAGATACATGTGAATACTCAAGTACTAGATACTCAGAATTGTCCATAACCGGGACACGGCTAACCATGATTAGATTGTACACTCTGGCAGAGGTTTAGCACTTTTCCCCACAAGACTCGATTGGCTCCGTTGATTTCTCGCACTACATGGTGTTTGAGAACCGGATGACCGAGACACAGTCTTTCAGAAACATTAACTCTCTACTCCGGGTAGACCATACCAAACCTACAAAACCCACTACCTCTGATCTACCTCTTCAAGAGCTTCACGTAACTTACTCAACTATGCTAGAGCCCATAATAGCTTGTGGCTGCACACGGAAGTTTCTAGCATGAATCATCTCAGTTCCCTTTGATCCTGGGTGGCGGTCCATAGGAAGATCACACGGTACTCCGGGATTTCCAAAAATACAGGCAACACTGGGTTCCCCAGGTGCCTCAGTCCACCAAGATGTGTATTAAAGTTGCCACCTTAAATTGAACCATTAATTAACAATCTCACATCTGTCATGGAATACACTCAAACCCAATCCACGTCTACGAGCATAGCATAGCAATAATAAGCAAGCGTAGAAGTAACTCCCAAGGGTTTGATAGTAACAGGGCAATAGGTTCTACCTCAACTACTACTTCCCAACCCACAAGTTAATGATATCCTAATCATGCAATGTTTGAGGATTGGAACTAATGCATAAAAATTGGGTATGAAAAGATTATGATCAAAGTGTTACTTGCCTTGCTGACGATCCGTGAATCCTAGAGACTCGTAGTAACACGCTTCGCACTCCGGGAGTTCTATCGCAAGCAAACAATAACATACATAAGCAATAAGCAATGATGCACAAACAAAACTCCACTCAAAGAGGTTGACCGGAGAGTTCAACTTAAGAACTCCGGTTCGCAAAAAGAAACCAAACCAAACCGAGCAACGAAACTCAAACGGCGAAAGAAATAAGATCCGTTTACTAATCTGAACTAGGGTCAAATTTTACAGAGGCAAAAGCTGGTTTGAGTTGGTTATTCGGAAAGAGGGTTTCGATATGAAACTCCAGGCGCTTGAATCGCCTGATTCCGATAAACGAGCGAAAATTTATACTAGATCGAAAATTGGATCAGAAATCACGATCAGGAAAATCACGGAATAAATCCGATAAAAAGAAAAGCGACAAGCTTTAACGAGCGTAACGCGTCGTTAACTGAAAACTAAATGAAAGAACGCGTTCGTTGAACGAACGAACGAGCTTAACGCCGCTAAATAAATAAACCGGAGAATAAAACCGATCTATAAAAGCGGAACTAGGGTTTTTCAAAAAAACCTAAGTGGTTTTTCTTTTAAAAAACCGGCTACTCGGGCGGTACCTCGTGAGGTCCTCCGGCGGGCGGGCGGCCGGGGCTAGCAGTGGTGGCGGGCTCGGCGAGGGGCGGGTGGCGCGGAAGCGGCGACGGCGGCTAAAGGCGGCGGCGCGGCGGTTGGCGCGGCGGCGGCTCGGCTTGGGTGTCACAAGGGAGGCGGCGGCGGTGGTGGTGGTTGGCGGCGGGTGGGCGGTATTTAAGGAGGGAGGAGGCGGTGGCTTGGGAAGGGGCGCCGGGAGGAGTCGGCTCGGGCTCCCCTCGGCGTCTGTCTTGGCACGGCAAGCGTCTTGAGGGAAGGCTGAGGCGGGCTGGTCGGGCCTTTGGGCACAGTCGCAAGCGC
Organism: Aegilops bicornis; assembly: GCA_021605145.1. Taxonomy (NCBI): domain Eukaryota; kingdom Viridiplantae; phylum Streptophyta; class Magnoliopsida; order Poales; family Poaceae; genus Aegilops; species Aegilops bicornis. The sequence continues at coordinate 168,434,352 of CM038672.1, forward strand.
AAGTTTTTTTTTAAATAAATTCCGCCGAAACTTAGAAAAATCCTAGAAAAATAAATAAAAATCTATAAATACCAAAATAAATTTTCACGTCTAAATGAAATATTTAGGACGATGTGAACATTTTCTTGGCCCCTAAAATGCAATTTTTAAAACGTGCAAATTTTTCTAGGGCAAATAAAATTCCAAATAAAATCAAATAAAATCCAAATAATGATTTTAACATTTTTCCTCCAATATTTCAATTGTTTTGGAGAAGTCATATCATCTTCTCTCATTTATTTTAATAAGAAATATTTTCCGGAGAGAAAAATAATTAAAATAAAAAATCCTTGTTTTCATTATTTGATAAAATCAAATACGAAAATTCGGAAAATCCCCAACTCTCTCCGAGGGTCCTTGAGTTGCTTAGGATTTCTAAGATTGCGGAACGAAGATGCAATAAAATATGATATGCATAGATGACCTATGTATAACATTCCAAATTGGAATTTGGGATGTTACACGGCCCTAGGCCCATTTATCAACGGCCCGAGGCCCACCGATTACAGGCCCATTTATCGACGGCCCGTAGGAGACCCATTTATCCTACGGCCCGTATATGGCCCATGGGTAGTTGTTGCCACTAGCAAACCAGGGAAAAAGAAGACTAGGAAATAAATAAGGCCCAAACTAATGCTAGGCTATTAAGGCGATTGCACAGATTACATCCACTCAAAGATCAAAGATCGCCACCAAAGTGCAAATATAGGGAACACCCTACACTATAGAAAAATGGCTTGTTGTTTTCTTCAGCCGGTGGCTGGACGTTTAGAATAAATTTTGTATCGCACCAAAACAAATTACAACTATATAACAACAGGAAGGTTGGCATAAAACTTAACAGTCTAGCAGATAAATGCACCACCGTAAGTTCAAGCTTCGGTTCATTTGACCGACTGTTATGTTTTCATGATGTATTGTCCGATGGAACACCATAACCCTCGCCTTCATTTCCCCTAGGCTCCTGAACAACATAGCAAATGTCTGATAGTCCGCTTTCAAAACCATGCATATCTTGACGACATTGAGCAATGTTTCTCCTTGTTTCACAAAGGGCCTCTGTTAGGGAATGGACTTGTGTCTGGAGCGCAGATACAACATTGCTTTGAGCTTGCATATCTTGATCATGAGGCAGTTTGGACGATATTGCCTTAACAACCAACCCAAGATTACGCAGAACGTGCTTTTGGCAATTGTTAGTGGACAGTGCATCGACCCAACGCAGCAGAAGAGACATTATTGCGGTTATAGTTGCCTCGCCACCTTCAGAAGGTGGCGGTTCCACCATTTTTTTTCCATAGCTCCCTGAAAAGTTGAGGTTTTAAATTAGTAGTACCAGAATAGAAGATATTAAGGAGGTAGCAAAACCAAACAAAATAGATTTGGTCTATATACAGAACTTATTCTGGTGAACCCATGTAAAATATTAGTTGTATTTTATTGCAAAGTACATAATAAAACCAGGTTCCAAACATATGACCATGTACCATCGCTAATGTATTGTCTATTTCTTCACATTGTATTGAGGCCTAAGGATAAAGAGACGAAGTTTATAATACGGTAAGCATAATATGACATCATTCATATCACAAAACAACTGAGAACATGCAAACAGGCAATTGTAACATTGTGTGGGCAAGTCCAGCACGGAACTAGATTACGGGTCAAGATCAAAGGAACATCACTCCTCCCTTTTAAACCTTGTAAGGTGCAATGATACGCTAAGACAATTGTGTATGAAATTGAAAAGAGTAATAGACATTGGTTGCAAACCATGCGATTCAAGGCACAAGTCGAGTAAGTAGTAGTTAAAAGGCATGAGGATTAAGGACTTACAACGGCTTTGACTGGTGTAGTCATGCCCTTCTTCTTCTTTGGTGTGACAGTCCTTGAAGATTTCCACAACATTTGGTTCAGGTACTTTTTGGTCCTTATGCGGGCTTTCCTCTCGCATTTCAACAAGTCAATATAGATCTGATAATATGGTGCAATGAAAAGAGTGAAACAATGACTAATTACAAGAGCCTCGCGAGCAGGTGCAATATAGCTACGAGATCATGTAAATGCATTGGAATTTCACTTTCGTACGGTTGGCCTTGTTCTTTGAACAGTTCACCTACAAGAAGATAGATTTGTGTGGCACATGCGTCAATAGGACTTCAACATGTGATCTGATCACATATATATAATGTACCTGATAGTTCATATCAAACCAGTGTTTAACAAGGCCCCTCCAGTCTTCATCCAATATATTTTCCACTGGAGATGTTTGGGAAAGTTCACTATTAGCCATGGCTTCAAAGTGAGTTTTCCTCAAGTTATACCGACATCGCCGCAGAAAGCGGACTTGAAAACATGGGGCAAGCTTGTCCGGTTGCATCATCTTGGCTATCCAACTTGAACCTCATCTCGTTGAAAATTATGGGAGTCTCATTATCGACAACCTAGAAAGTATGGGACAGAGCAAGACAATATTACTAGTTTCCATACATAAACATACTTACAGATAAATGGTCGAGGAAGGTGTTGAACTGGGTTTCGTCTTTGTCATTCTGCATCTTGAATCCATGTTGGGAGGATATGTACATGACACCTAACGGCAACCGCTACCTCTGATACTAACTTGGCTGACTCTGTAGCATCACGTGGCCTTTTTAAACCTACCTCAAAACGGATCGCCATTCTTCCTCCTCTAGATTTAGTTAACCTATCAATCATTATCCCTGATGTTTGTTTCCTCTTGCGCCTAGGTGCTAGTCCAACAACAAACATAGGAAGTGTTAGTGTACATCAAACTGTGAGACTACATATAAAGAAGCATGCAACTGTAACTTGACTCAAAGAACTACCTTCTTGCTATTGAAGCTCACAAGGTTCATCTCGATATTGCCAACTCGTCTTGTGTCAAGAGTGCTTGTGAAGTAGTGTCGGTGGCAAGGGAGCTTGGGAACGTCTTGCTAGCTCGATTGGCCTATACGAGTATGTCGTGCAGCTGGTAGTACTGTGGTAGGTGTTGCAAGAACTTGGGCTGTCTCTGCTTGTTTGGTGGCAGCTATTTGTTTCTATTTGGCTTTTTTTGCAGTTCGTGTAGCATGGGATGCCGTGTTTGTAGAATTTTCCGCTGGACTTTCACCTTCTATTGCAGCATCGCAAGCAGAATCTGCAGGATTCATCCGCTTCTCATTCCCCGCCATTCTCTGCTTTCTTCCTCTTTCTCTGTGCCATGTTAAGTCAAGCCGACAAGAAAAACAAATAAAATTTAGTTCTTCGTAACAAATTGATGCGTGATGCGCATTTAATAAAACTTTGATGTTAGACAACCACATGATAGCGAGGATGTAATATGTATGAAAAGCAGACGGAAGAGATAACCGTAACTATGATGTGTAAACTAAGAAGAAGACATTTCACCAAATTAGAAGCAATGCAATGGAAGGTAGACACCATATGAAAGATGCTACAAATATCGCCCGCCAAGTTAATAAAGGTCTCAAAGCATAAATGGCGTTTAAACAAATGTGAAGCAAGACAAGAAATAAATCATATGCAAGATGCAAACGACATCACACTACCATGTTAGAGGTCTCTCGTCATTAGTGCCATTGCATATTCACAGCATTGCATATTCACAGCATATGATGTGTAAACTAAGGAGAAGGCATTTCAACAAATTAGAAGCAATGAAAGCTAGACACCATATGAAAGATGCAAATAATATCACTCTACCAAGTTAAAACTGTCTCGTCATAAGTGCCATTTCAACAAATTAGTAATACAAGCTAGAAAAGAATGTGAGATGTAACCTATATCACACTCCGAAGTCAAACATGTCTTATGATAAGTGATTGTTGCAGGTTACACAACAGTAGTAATTTGATGTAAGAACATGGTGTGATAGATAGATATTGTATGTTCTAGAAACAGGAGCATGTGTCTTATTCAAGTATAATGTGTAAAGAAAGCAGATGGAATTCAACAAAATTAGAAGCAATACAAGCTAGACATCACACATAACATGCAACCACATATAACAGTGCCAAGTTAAAGGGAGAACCAGTGATCTTTGCACTAGGGGAGACGTGCTCATCATAAACACAGCTTTGTTGAGTGTCTATGCATGTGTTGTCCTCGGAAATCATCTTGGGGGTGTGGAGGAGTAGAAAGCTGTAGAGGCCCTCCGTTTGGAAGGAGCACCTTTATCCGCTGCCTTGCTAACTTCCTTCCGCTTTATTGATTTTGAATTGTCAAATAAAACCGACAAGAAAAAGCAATAAAATTCTCTCTTCGGAACTCATTCATGCATGATACTGACAATCACTACTTTGATGTAAGGCAAACACATGATACCAGGATGGAATATGTACGAAAAACAGGACGGCATGGCATGTCATAACTGTTTGTGTAAACTAAGCAGAAACCATTCCAGCAAATAAGAAGCAATGCAAGCTAGACACCACATGAAAGATGCAACCAATATGACTGCCAAGTTAAAAGCGTCCCATCATAAATGGAATTTCAACAAATTAGAAGCAGCGCATGCTATAAATCATATGAAAGATGCAACTAATATCGCACTGCATATACTAAAGGTGTCTCGTCATATTGTGTACTATGTACTAAATACAGGAAGGCATGTCACATTAACAGGTATAATGTCACATTTACAGGATTATAAGCTAAGCAGACTAGCACATGCAGTTTAACCAGATTGGAAGAATTACAATCTAGACACCATATGCAACATGCAACCACATATCATGCTGCCAAGTTAGAGAAAGCACCTGCAATGCTAGTGTAGGGGAAATGCTGTAATCAACTACAGAGCTACGTTCACTATCTTCATCTAGCATTGCATTTCTTGAGAATCATGTCGGAGGCCGACGCTGCATTCTTTAAATGAGGAGTAGTCCCTTGCACGCTTGCCTCGTCATAAGTGATTGATGAGGGATCCACGAGAACATTAGTTTGATGTAAGAACATGGTTAATACACAGATGTACTACTATGTACCAAAAACAGGAAGGCATGTCATATTCAAAGGTATAATGTGTAAGCTAAGCAGATGCAATTTAACCAAATTGGAAGCAATACAAGCTAGACATCCGGCTGGAGTGGTGAGCATGATCATCTAGGACACGAGAGCCTGGTGGGAGGCGGGCTGCTTCGCCACCATTGCGGCTTTTTAGTTGGCTTCGGTGATGCCTGTCTTTGTTGGGCTTGTCATCGCTCGGCCGGCCTCGACTAGCTATTTGTCTTCCGGTGCTCACGGGATGGTGGTTCATGTAAAAATATCTTTCCTTATCTTAATAAAGACCAACTTCGCCTTTCAATACAAGCTAGACACCAACATGCAACCACATATGACACCGCGAAGTTAAAGCAAGCACCTGGGATGGTGGTTCATTGCGAGCGAGGGCATCAACTACAGAGCTACGTTCACCGTCTCCGTCTGCTGAGACTGCACCCTTTATAGTATTTTAACGTGTCTTGCCTACCCGTATACCAAGCTGGAGCGACTTCTCTCTTTTCTTTGTTGCTTCTCTTTCGGCAGGAGAGTCTGAAATACCCTTGCATAAAAACACAATAGTGAGAGTATGGGTGAAGTGTGTGCGTAACTAGTGCAATCGTAAAAAGTAGCGTATAGCAGGTGGCTTAAAAATAAATGATAGGAGACATATGATAGCTCTACAACATTGCATGCCAAACAAAATTAGATTCTACTCCGTATGATTTTGTAATATATGAGCACAGGAAATGCAGGTACTCCTCCAGCACACCACCACATGTGGTCATATCTAAGATAACAGTCGACTGAAAATAAATAGGTCAGTTGATTTTTTTAATGAACCGTCCGATCTATAAGGAACGGGCAGATGGCCTTCGTCTACCTCCCGCCAGTCACTGTTGACGATCTTTCATGAACCGCCAGCGACCACCGGCCCAGACCCGTGCCTCCGCCGCCCCGCCCTCCCCTCGACCGCGCAACACCACCGTGCTTGGCAGCGCCCCCAAGCCATCCCTTTAATCCCGGCCGACCTCCAGATCGGGCGCCAGTAGCTCTAGGCCGCAGACGCCCCTAAGATAAACACCAAGGCGCTGCTTCCCTGGCGTAATAGTCGTACTAGTGCCTGTTACGTCGGGGAATGCTTCCGTTAATTGGGAATCAAGCTGGCGAAATTGAAATTGTGGGGGCGACGGACCTCTAGCTAAGGTGAAATAGTATATGAGGAGAAACCTTGTGCATCACGAGTTACTAGGAACATCTATTATCAAGAAGAAGCGGTCAACTAGTGTCTTCTGTGGGATGAATATCGTGCAAGCAGAGACGTAAGATTTGCACGAATAAGGGAAGAGGAGTACCTTCTTCGGTTGCCGGTGTGGTCACCTCCACATGTCGCGTCGATCTTCTTGTTTTTACCGGGGAAACCGATGTTCTGGAGGGTGCAGGCTTGGATGAACCCATGGCCAAATTGTTGACTGTGTTGCCGTGGCTATATGTCGGTGGAGGGGAAGCAGATCCGAGGCGGCAAAGGGCGGCAGAAAGGTGAACAGCTCCGTGCAAGTGGAGGGTGGCGAAGTTGGAGCGGCAGCGTGAGGCGCAGGACGGCGTGGTTGAACTGCTCGGCACGAATGCAGACGGCTCGGCCTCGGCTTCAACTACTAGCCGTGGAAGGCGTTGTGGTTGAGGTTGCGGTGGACGACGACATCGGGGTATCGGCTCCGGCGTGATGGAGGAGGGCGGCGGTTGATGGGTGGGATGGGGTGGCGGACGGAGGACGTCGGGGTTTCGCGGCTGGTGGAGAGGTAGTTTTGGCGCCCACAGAGTCTGAATGGGGAATCGGACGGGTGGGGGGAACCATGTTCCGGTCTGGGACGCGCTTGTTTTTGGCTTTTTTGAACAGAAGATGGGACGTGCTTGTTTGAAATTTGGGGAAAGTACAAACTTTGCCCCCCTCTTAAATTTCGGACCTCATCATGGTCGGGGTAGGATGGTAATCCTGTGTGTCCCAAATAGCAGGTCGAAGCGATTTCGTCACAAGCATGTGTGCTTAGGCGGTCATTGTGTACGAATGTTTTTCGGAGGCGGTTGCGTGGCGTCTAGATGAAGCTACAAACCTACCCCGGTTTAGACCTTTGGACGTCGGGTCGGTAGGTTTCACAGGTCGGAGTTATTAGAAAAGTAATTTCCTCGTACTACCAAACATTGGTCTCACGCGGTTTCAAGTAGTAGAGGCTCTTTGGCGCTTCGCTCAAATTTTGAAACACAAGCATTCACGTTTAGAGTACTCTTGAACTATGAGGATTGACCTAAATAGACAACGTTATATTTGACCTTGTATGTTCGAAAACCTCATTAAATTATCCGCTTCCTTTTGAATTTTGACACTTGAAAATCCTATAACTACGATTATTTTGGAATGGAGGAGCTAAATTTGAATCTATTTTGTACACGACTACATATGCTATTATGTACAAAATCAGAGCAAAGATTGGTACCCCATAGTTTAGGTATGGTTTACAAATGCCATGATATCAAATTCAAATAATCGAATGGACTTCATGTTGAATTCAATTTTTTAAACCACCTTAGGTTGAATTCAAATGTATACTAGTTCATAGGTAGCTATTTATAAATGTCCATTGTGTAACTTTTCGTATGTATAATGTGCTTTACACACACAACATGAACTATACTCACGTTTATATTCGATTGCTAAAGCGATGCATTGGCTGGAGTTCAAAATACTAACTATGTGGATCAATTGTGTCGAATAATAACATAGACATGCTCAAATTCGATAGAATCTAGATGTCTGGTGGATCAATGACCGCTCCTTATGCGAATTGCAAATATCATGATCCCATCCTAATATTTGGATACAATTTATATCTTTAATCAATGTGTAGAGCAGTCTTTTACGTGTAGTTTCGCTCTCCATCGGTGGTCTCTCACACATGCTCACACACTCTCTCCCGAGGTGTCTTTCTCGCACACATTCTCTAGATATAACCCTCCCTCCCTCTCGTAACCATTTACAACTGTTTTCACTAACCTTTATCACAAGCACTCTTCCTCTCGCAAACATACACACGCACAATCCTCATTGACCCATTCTATATACATGGACCTGCCTACGTGTCTCATGTACGCATATTATATTTACGCCTGTCTCTCACGCATTATCTCACACCTCTCTTCCTAATCAACGAGTATGATTCTAGCAGAGCATTCTGTAGGATGCCCCTTAAAGTTAGGTTGGATGAATAGTAATATCAGAGATAGAGGGGTTACCTTAGTCCGAGAACCTAGGGTTACAAATCCTAGCCGGCTTTGTCGATGGACACAAAGTACTTCACAATTCTGCTATCTTTGTCTTGGACGACTAGTCATCCATGGGTCTTCCTAAATGTGTCATTGGCCGACCAATGTGTCGCAGGATGGAACCTAAAAAAGGGCCTCACATCGACCCACAGGTCGTCACTTTGTGACACACCCTCTGCCCCCACGTCTCATTATATTCTCCCACCCACACATACCAACACAAACACCACACACACAGAAAAATTCTCTTGGTGCCTCTATTCCCCCCCCCCCTTGCATATACACACTCAAGGGAATGGAATCTCTTGTCGTGACGTCATATTCATCTCTCTCTCTCTAGACCACCCTCATTTCTTGTGCTATCTCTCCCACCCCCCCCCCCCCGTCGGCCCCTCTATCCATGCATCTCTCGAATACGTAATACACACACATACCTCTCTAGGCCCCGCCAAATGCATCAACTACACATTCACACATGTTACATCACGTACCCCATTGATCTAAAAAGCCCTCTCTTCACGTTAGTTTCGCATACAACATTCCTTTTGAATAAAGTGTGGCCAAAAAATTATTTTAGAGTTCCTAAATATATACAACATTACAAAGTTATATGGAGGAGTACGAACGCTAATTTGCATTGCATTGTGCCCACAATGATATTTATTCAAGACCGTGAATTTGTATATTTTTATACTATATACAAAGTTAGTCATAATAAAGAGAAACGAAGAGCATCTCTCTCTCCATCGCATACCCCCCTGTACGCCCCTTTCACGTATGCACACAAAACTATCTCCATGTCCTCTAAAAGTAAGCCCCCAGAAAATTCACGCGTGTTTCATCTTTCTCTCGCGATATATGCAATGACGATAATTGTATTTGAAGTGAAAGCACGATACATACATTGGACTTCATAATCCACTCATTACGGTCACCGTTTACGTTTAGTGGTTATTATACGATCCACGGGCTCACCGCATACAACTTTGTATTTGCTCATGACATGACTAGTTGACGGTTGAACGCCTCCACGTGGCACCTAATCTAGTGTTGAATCACATTATCTCACTAACATCGTGCCCAATTGCCGACTTGTATCTACTCTACATCTACACTATTATAAAATACATAAAATACACTCTTATAAAAAACAGAGTTGGTGATGATGGTGTGCCCGCCATCCTCGCAATATAGGTCGTCTGATTTATATCGGCGGATAGGAAAGAAACTATGGCAGTTTTGCAAAAGGTACCCACACACCTCTCCACATTTGCAAATAAGGCCTTCCCTCGTTCATCCTTTTCTCTCACAAGATAAACAAGTCATACAAATGCATCTTGATGTTACGTGCAACACACGGGCATCTTGCTAGTAAGAATGAAAACAAACGACAAAAAAATATTTTGACGGTGGTGCGAAGTCATGACCGCGGGCACATCGGACAAGGTGGCCTTGAATTTGTATGCTGGGCCGTCTGTTTTAACACACAGGAGCTGGTGTGGTGATTATACACACACGCACGCACGCACACGAACTCCATCCACGCAACACTCACACAAACACATGCACCCACGCACGCACTTAACACTCACACGTACACATGCAGCCACGCACGCACGCAACACTCACACGCACACACGCACGCATGCATGCACACACCACACACCAGTACACCACACGACCAACACACACTCTCATGCTCAAGTGCTCAACCTACACGTGCATGCGCACATCGTGCCCTCGATGCATACATACACAACCAGTGATTCTCAAGACGGGTTGGAGCCTTGTCACGCCTGCATAAATTTGTGTTTATCTGACCTTTTCCCTATGCAAACTGACAGGTGGGACCCACAAGGAACATGGTCAATTTAACTAGTCAACATGGCGCCACGCAGACTATTTGGCCGGTCAACAGAGTGCAATCCGATCTTGAATCGTGAGCAAGTGACCGGATAATCACCGCAAAACGTATATAGTGACCGTAATCAGCTTATTCTGAAGTTCGGTGATCGTACTATGCTTTTCTCTCGTAGGCCCTCCAAAACTACATCTCTACATCGCTCGCATGTTGCGTCTAACAACTATGCGACATAAAGACTACTACTACACTCTAACACAATAAATCATATGTGTTTTTAGTTTTACTAGATATCATATTGTTACTTATAATTATTTAGTTTGCATACATTAAAATTGCCTTTGAAATGTATGGCCAGTATCATCTACCGCGCGGGAAAAATCCCGCGCTTTCCTGTTTAATCGGGTTTGTATTGATGGATCATGCGAAACAACAAAACTATAGTACTATACAGTACAAGTGACAGTTCACTGGGCCGTCGTGTCGTCTACTCCTCCGTTGTAAGAGTGGAGCGCTCGCTTTCATAAATCTTCTAGTCCCTTTCACGGACATGTGGGACATCAAGCTACCGGGTCCACGTGCCATACCGAATACGATGCACGCAGTCGAGTGAAGCACCCTACCATGGCGCCCGGCGTAGTAATGAGCAATGAGGCGTCAAATCACAAAGCTGCACCTTTTCATGATTAAGTTGGAGGGACGAAGTAATAATGCTAAAAAAGAAGTTGGAGGGACGAAGAAACCATCATTTCACTTTCGTTGTTGAATCCGCTTCTCCTCATCTTCTTCAACTTAACCACGTGTTGCTTACGCCGTTGTTCTCGCCTCATGTGGGACGCGGATCAGCTTGGTCGCTTCTCCCTCATCTTCTTCAACTTAACCACGTGTTGCTTTTGCTGTTGTTACGCCTCATGTGGACGCGGATCAGCTTGGTAAAGCACTGACACGTGGGACCGCATGTTAGCAAACCGCCAGGACAACGTCCTCCGAAAATAAGAAACCTCCCCGCCATCCGCGCGGCAAAAATCACCTCCTTTTTACTAACCTTTGATTCTATAATTTTTTAGATCAATAAAATTGAGATTTGTATAGATAGCACACAGGAGAAAACCCAAGTGGTACGGTTAAGGGCATCCACAATGTGTAGCCAAATGTGAAAATAGCTTTTGGCATCGTGGGAACCATTGTGGACGGCGTTGCTAAAGCCAAAAAGATGGAACCGAAGCTCCCTGATTGATTGATTGAAGGAATAGAAAAATGCAACGTCTCTCCTCTTTCTCCCATGCTTGGACGCATGTAGGAGTAGTACAAGATAGAGCATGAGTCTACTCCCATGTCCCTTCTATCACAAATCACAAAGCGTTGAGGCGTCAAATCACAAAGCACGGACGAAGCAACTATCATTTCACTCTTCGCTGACTCCGCTTCTCCATCGTCTTCTTCCAGAAACCATCTCACTGCACTAGTACTCCTAGTAGTAGTACTAGTAAAGGACTTCCTGGATGCAAATAAGGTGGTTGTCTCGGCTTGCAGGCGGCACTTGCGAACAACTTACCGTGGTCTCCCTCAATGGTGTTCTCCGTCGAACGCACTTCGCCAAACCACAAAAAAGAGTCGTTGACATCACCGCAATGGGCAAGGAATTCAAATATAGTTACTACCTCCATTTTTTTGTACACAAGGCCAGTATATCAAAATTACAATTTGCAAAGGGCCACTAACACTAATCAAGGCAAAATTGATGGGGTTAGCAACCAAGGACATTAATATCCCTGCATGCATGCGGAAGTGAGAAGGTTCGTTTGCATGGCGCTGCATTAATCAAGCGATGAGGAGTGAGATGGTTAGCTCTTTGGTCTTTCGAGAAAAAAATATGCATTAATTGACACGTGAAACGAGGATTTGTATCGAAGGAAAACCCCGCATTTCTTTTTTAACACTAGTACTCCTAGTAATGCATTACTACCTCAAATCCCGGGTTTATAGGTCCCTTTTATAGTTTGTGCCAAATTTTGACTAAAGATTTAACTAACAAAATGTTAATGCATGTCAAGAAAAATTATCTCATTGGATTCAGTATTTGAACATAGTTTTGAAAAATATAATGTTTGGTGACATGCGTGAACATTTTCTTAGTTTAATCTATGGTCAAAATTTGGCACTAAATACAATGGGGACCAATAAACCCGGACAGAGGTCGTACGTACTTATCCTGTTTGGGTCTAGGCCTTGCATTGCCAAATTTCGCCACACATTTTTGCCAAGCTTGCCTAAAGTTTTCAAAATGAGAAGGAGGTACACTTAAGACGGTCATGCGTCGCACCGCACCCTCACACGGTCGCTTCCCGCACGCCATGGTCGCAAGACCGCACCCTCACACTTCGCTCCTGCACGCCGCAAACCCAACCAAGGGAATGCACCCTCACTGACACGTGATGTCGCATGTGAACAAACCAAACTCAGCCATCCTATCGTTGACACATAATTTTCGTTCATAGAGTATGTTTATCCAACCGGAGTATCCGTACGGCCCGTGCGGTGGTCTGTTGGGGAAGAAGAAGAGGTGAGGAAGAAGGAAAGAAGGGTTAGGAGACGTAGGATATTCATCCAACCGCCTGAAATGGTAGACTCGGGCGACTTGCATAACAAATAGTATGTTTTACACAGCAAAAGATCCATAATAATAAAAACAACAACATAAATAAAAACTATCCTTTGCTCGCGGAAAGAGACGGCCTCGTCGTCTTTGGTTGCTTGGCCTGAACCAGCCGCCGCTGCCGACGTGTGTCTTCAGATCGTGGTTGTCCTCGGCCTCCAGCTACTCGTTCAAGCAGAGTGTGCGGGCGCCTGCACGGACGAGAGCACAACCCGTTCAAGTCGAGGACGCCCAGCCCGCCTGCAGGAGGGCCTCGATGGCAGCGGCATCCGCGCGCTCCGCGTCGAGTCGAGCCTCCGCCGCCCGGTTCAAGTCCAGGACTTCCGGTTCCACCTGCAGGAGGGCGTCGATGAGAGCGGCATCCGCATGCTCCGCGTCGAGTCGAGCCTCTGCCGCCCGGTTCAAGTCCAGGACTTCCGGTTCCGCCCGCAGGAGGGCGTCGATGAGAGCGGCATCCGTGCCCTCTGCGTCGAGTCGAGCCTCTGCCGCTCGGTTCATGTCCAGGATGTCAGGTTCCGCCTGCAGGAGGGCCTCGATGGCAGCGGCATCCGCGCGCTCCACCTCAAGTTGAGCCTCCGCCGCCCGGTTCACATCCACGACATCCGGTTCCGCCTGCAGGAGAGCCTCAATGGCAGCGGCATGCGCGCGCTCCGCGTCGAGTTGAGCCTCTGCCTCCCGGTCCTCCTTTAGTATCGCCATGTTGAACCGTTGGTCCGCCTGCACCATGGGGGACTCGGACGCCGGCACGAAGTCGACGTCCATCGTCTCATACCCATCGGGGGCCTTCTGCGCCGTGACCTCCGCAGTGAACATTGGATCAGCTTCCTCCTCCTCGTAGCTTGGCTATAGAGAACTCGGGGATTGGCCCACCGCAAAGCGAGCTTGGGAGCGGAGGTGCAGGCGCCACCGCCGCCAGCGGTTTCGCTGGCGCCCGGCGTCGACATCTTGTAGTAAGTGATCTTGCGGCACACCATGGCTTTCCGGCGAACTAGGTGACGCTTGATGCGGGCTAGGGGATCGAAAGGTGGGGGAATGGGCTGGAGATTTGGTGTGGTTTTAGGGCGATGGCTGGCGAGGCCGAGCAGCAAGGTTACGGTGTGAATAGTGGTTCGGTGATGACCGGTCAATCGGTTTTGATCAGACATCGCTCTTGTCGTGTTCAAGCGTTGCGGCCGACGCTGGACCCTCCACGCCTCTCACCGAATGGAACGCGCCGTCTTGCGTTTTGGCCGCTTGTGGGACCGCAGCTTGAGAGCAAACCGACGCCCCTCCCTCCCCGCCTGCCGCTATTTATTATACCACTACTCCCTCTGTTTTATGCGAAGTAAATAAAAACAGAGGGAGTATACTACGGATGAGGATCCCCTAACGTGGCCGAACCCATTGAGTAACTGACATGCGGGGCCTAGCAAGCATGCGGTCCGCCAGTAAGTGAATAAAAGGGAGGGTAAGGCAGGGACACCTACGTCAGAGGATCCACTTCCACTATACTCGACCAAATATTAGAGTAATAATATATGACATGCAACTTACACAAATGTTAGAGTAATAATATATGACATGCAACTTACACAAAGCATACAGGGTCTAATGCGTTTTTTCGAGGCTAACTTTGACCAAATGTTAGAGTAATAATATATGACATGCAACTTACACACACCATCTGTTCAATTTCATATGTGAAAGGAGTTTCCAATGATATAATTTTCACATTATACATCTCATGTACTCCTCCGCCTAGGTGTTTAAGTCATCTTACGAAAACCAAATAATCCCGAAGCACGTAGGCGCGGTGCATTAACTTCTACCTTGTTTCTTGTTTCTTTACATATGAACCAATAAGAGATGAGGGTGTGCATGCTTTTAATGACCTGAGACTATCAAACATGACATGCAGTGGTTAGTTCATTGCATGCAATACTATTAATTAGCAAATAAACATTAATGTCTCTCGTTTTCCCCTCCTCCTTGGTGACGGTGCACAGCCTAAGATGACTTACTCACCTATGTGAAAGGAGTACTATTAGTCTTGTCAATAGTCAAATTGGAAACCATCTCGAGTACAAATCTAGGAGTACGCATTTAATCTAACAATATTGATTGGGTGTTGTTGAATGTTGATACCTTTTTGATCAAAGTAGAGATACTTTGACTACACATAAAACTTATATGTAAGGTAAAAAGGATAGGAGGGAGTATATTGCACGTTCAAAAACGAAACGAACATTGAATACCCTTTATATATGATTTGCGGATGCTATGATCACCGGTTCAAAATTTTGAATCCGCTTTAGGTATCACGTGCCCCCACTCGTTCCCTCTCGATTTCATCTCGGGGTCCGGAGATCTATTGAAAGAGGACTAGGGTGGGTACATGCGCATGATACTCAGCGGAATGTTCAAATGAAGCATGCGGGAGGATGGACTCGACTGGAGGGCGACATGATCGATGGAGAAGAGGGTTGGAGAGGAATGAGAAATAAGCAAACGCCACATGATTACACTTGAACGGCTCAAATAAACAATAAGTTGTCTCGCTTGGCCTACATAGTGAAAGGCCTAATGCGCAACGCGAGCACCGACGCCGAATATGGCCGGAAAACAGGGAAACCGACATGTGGGGCACACCCGTCGGACGATGTAGCGCAGACTAGTCCAATGGAGGAGCTGGCCCACGACCGCCGCCACCGACAACCGCTCATGTGGGTCTTTGGGGCCAACAACGGGCGCAGCTCAAAGACCGCCTCGACACGGCGATCGCGGTGAGCGACACGCCATATCGTCGATGTACACCTGGTCGGTTCGGTGCCGAGGGTGGCGTTTGTGATGTGGCACGACCAACGGTATGTTTAGTTTGTGCCCAAGGTTGCCCCATCAAAGCATTGGGTAGCCAAAATTTTGGTTGAGGTATTGGTTGCCCATGATTTGGCCGACATTGGCAAGAAAAATGAACTAGAGTTGGCTAGAGTTCATTGGCATGCCAAAGAAATGGCAACCATCCAAACAAAGACCAATCTTTGGGTCATGACCAAAATTTTGGTAAGGTGCACTTTGGCCACAATCCAAACACACCCCAACACCCGGCTCGTCGTGGATGCACGGGGCGCCGCGACGCTCGCGGAGTGGTGTAGCGCGCCAATCGCATCCTCTGGACCTGAGACCATGTCGGGTCGTCTTGCTTTTTCAATGACATGCGGGGATCGCATTTGAGCAAAGGGCATCTCCAACGTTACCACGACCGCAACTGACTACCCTGGCACACCAAAGCCCTCGTCCCTCGCGTCGTCGCGCGGTGCGTTCCTAGCCGGCGCCAGCTGCACGCATTCATCGTATGTCGTCGTTAAGAGGCTCGGTGCCCGAGGAACCAACTCCGGCGACTTAATGACGCACCCGGACGCTTGGCCTCACCGGAATGCGCTACTTAAAGTGGCAACGCCCAGCTAACCTCCACACCATAGCGCATCGTCCTCCTACCTGACACCACATCTGCCATGACCGCAAGTGCGAACGCTCTGCGGGAGAGCTTGTCTTCGGGGATGAAGCTCAAGGTTGCCGCCCTCGCTCAAGTCGCCTCTCGCGACGCAATAGCGGCGTAGCAGGACGCGGACGCGACCGCACAAGCGCTGGCCACGCTGGCGGCCGACGACGGGAGCACCGTCGGCCACGCGTCCTACTTGCCGCCGTCCAACGTCCGGCACCACCGAGGTCGGGGACTCCTTCGAGGACGAGTAGGGCATGGGAGGCGGCAGGGCATGGTGTGCCAACTGGCCGGTCCGTATCCGTGTTCTACTCTTCCTCGCGGAGACCGCACCTTCACTTCACGGGTCTTGAACCCCGCCTGCATACATAGAGATCGCAGATGGAGGACGTCGGTCGCCGCCGTAGAATAGGTTTAGGGTCGGGTTTCTTTTATTTTTCTGTCTTATAAAAGTTCGAAATGTAATGAAAATCTTCCATGTTTGCATTAATCTCGGCCGGTGTATATGAACTTCCATAATAATATACATATTGTAGGAGTACTAGTGCACGGAAGATCAAGATCTTGTGGGAGAAAAGGATGAACGAGGGAAAGCCTTATCTCGCAAATGTGGAGAGGAGTGCGGTAAATTGTCATAGTTTCCTTCCTATCCGTTAGATATAGATCGGACGGCCTATATTGCAGGATGACAGGCACACCATCATCACCAACTCTGCTTTTATTGAACCGAGACAAATCTAAAAACCCAACTAAGCCAACCTCCCAAAGATATCGCTAGGAAAAGACCGGCCGCTACTGCTTTTAGTCGGGATTACCGGATTACTAGTAGTAGTATCGATGGATCGCGTGAAGCAACATTTTTTTTGAGGGGGCGAAGCACCTAGTTTAAAAGGAAAAAAGGCTGTACACTCACAACACTCCTGTCGCGGTCGCATTGCACCCCACACACGTTTGGTCCTGCACACGGCTCACGCAAACGGAACGCGCTTCGGCTTGCCTCTTCACTGACACGTGGGACTGCACTTGGAGAAACCGACCATGCGCCAAACTCTCCCCGCCCACCGCGCGAAAATCCTCCCCCCCCCCACACACACACAAAAATTCCCCCCAAATTCGATTCAAATGCCCTTCGGCCAAATATTCCCCAAACCCCTCCCCGTCCCCCTCCACTCCATTCGCCCGCCAAAGCCGCCCTCCCGCCGCGCCGACATTGCCGGGCGCCATGGTTCGTCGAGGGGACGCACGGCGATCCTCTCGCTCCCACAGTACGCTCTCATATACTGTCGTCCTCTAGCCGCGCCACCACCTCTGGCTACGTTCTTGTGGAGGCGCACGGCGGTCAACACCGCCACCGCTGCCGACGTTCGTGTGGAGACGCACGGCGGTCAGCTTCTCCCACGGTACGCGCATTCTAGACTGAGGCCCCATTCATGTCGGTGTAGCGGCTGAATGTTAGCCGATAGACGCCGTTAATCTCACTATTTGTCAAGTAGTTTCTTGTCAATATGCTCTGCTTAAGAAGCTTACTTGCCCTGTTCTGCACTCAATCCGCTTAGCTGAGATGGCATGCCAAGGCCGATTAGTTGCTAAAATATCCTGCCATATATTTATCGTGACGTAGATTGCCATGGTCTAGTAGCCAATCTGTTAGGTGAAATAGCTCTACACCGTTTTATACTCGATCTTTGTTGCTGCGATGGCCTTCAATAGTTTGATGGCTGTGTGCTCGGGCTCATTGACTGCTGAAACAGTCTGCCATAATTTAGCACTCAAATCTGTTTGCTGAATTAGCTTTACATATATTTCGTTACTTAGATCTGCTCGTCCAAATATCTTGCCATAGCTTTAGACATCGACCTAGGTATTTTTTTCTGGACTTCATAAAAAAGCATATATGTTTTCCTGTAATATCTAGTAGAAGAACTAATTTGTATGTTCAATGAGATGGACAGGACTTGGATAACTTACGCTCGAAGATTCTCCGCTGCATATGTCGAGGGGGTTGAAAACTTCATGAACTTTATCAAAGCTGAGTACGGTGGTCCAAAATCAGATGTGCTCTGCCCGTGTAGCAGTTGTATGAATTCAGTTACAAGATCCCAGTCAACTGTGCAAAATGATCTACACTTGTATAGGATGTCGGTCACATATACTAGGTGGGTTCATCATGGTGAAGCTGTGAACGTCAATGTTATTGACTACGTGGAAGCAGCAGATCACCATCTTGATCTGCCTGATGCTCAGGTGGAAGAGGAGGAGGAGGTGGTGGTGGCGGAGCCAGTGAGTTTGACCAACATTGAAACAATGCTACGAAATGCTCGTGCATTCCGTGAACTTTCACTGCGGAAGAAAAGCGGTGGGCCCGCATGTTGGAACAATGCAACGTTGTCGTCACCCCGTGAAATAAGCTGCCAAGATTCTCAGCTATGGTCACCTTTCTTCGTGTGAAGACATCCGAGCGGATGACCAACAAATCATTCGATGCGATGTTGGCTGCTTTCATAAATCTTTCCCAGACAAGGCCTCGAGCTGCCACACACCTACAAAGAAAATGAAGAATTTCCTTCGTGCAGTTGGAATTGGATATGATATGATCCATGTTTGTAAGAATAATTGTGTTACATTCCGGAAGGATTATGCCAACTTAAGTGAATGCCCGAAATGCAAATCATCAAGATGAAAAGATGGCGATCTTTGTGAAGAGGGTTCCTCATAATGTTACGAGACATTTTCCAATTACACCAAGATTGCAGAGGTTGTCTTTGTGGCATTCTAGGAACCAGGAGTACAGAGATCGAATGTAATGAGCCATCCATCTCATGGTAGTGAGTGGAAAAGCTTCAATGATAAACACAAAGAGTTTGTTCTTGACGAGAAACATTAGACTTGGCTTAGCTTTAGATGGATTTAACCCATTTGGCCAGCAGAGCGCCACATATAGCATGTGGCCAGTGCTTGTTATCCCTTACAACATGCCTCCAAATATCTGCACCAAAGAATCAAACTACATGATGGCCTTGCTCATCCCAGGTCCAAAAAGTCCTGGAAAGGATTTTGATTTGTTCATGGAGCCTCTTGTGGAGGAACTTCAACAGCTATGGAAGGGTGTTCTCACTCGAGACCTATATAGCAGCCCACCAGCTGATTTCTTTCTGCGTGCTGTTGTAATTTGGTGCATCCATGATTATCCGGCTTTGGGCACTATGTCAGGGTGAACGACACATGGTTACAATGCATGTGCTTTCATTGTGACAGAATCATTTGTCATCATAATACTTAGCAAGATCTGTTACATTGGACACTGTCGTTTCCTTGCCAAGGACAAGCCGCATCCTAGAAAATACCGAAGACATGTGTTCAATGCAAAGCATGAAAACCGTGATGCGCCAAAGAGGCTCACCGCTGATGAGTTGCAAGTGGAATTAGAGAAGGTCAGGCATATTACACCGTGAAACCATCCACGGTAATGGTAGCGGGAAAAGGAAGGCGTGTACGGTAGAGGAGAGATTATTGTTTACCCGCAGGTCCACTTTGTGGGACTTGGAGTATTGGAAAGATTTGGATCTGCGGCATAATCCTGATGTGATGCACATCGAGAAAAATATATGGGACAGCATTATCGGCACACTTCTTAATACTGAAGGCAAGACGAAAGATACCTTAATATCTAGGATTGATTTGACACACCGGTATCGAGAAAGGATTTGCAGGTGCAAGATGAAGGTAAACCACGGGATATGGCACCGGTTGTAATGCGTCTTGGACAAGGTAAAAAGAAAAGAATTACATGAGGTCCTGTCACGTGTGAGATTCCCACATGGATTTGCTTCCAACCTTGAAAGGAGAGTCAGTGCAGATGGAAACAAGGTACAAGGGTTGAAAACTCATAACTACCACGTCCTACTTCAAAGGGTTTTACCTGTTATCCTTAGAGGATTGGGCATCGACTTATCTGAAAGATTGGCGAGTTGGGACAATTCTTGAGGAACTCTGCAGAGAAATATCAGGATAGATGCTTTGGAGCGTCTTAGAGACAAGATACTAACTATCCTATGCAACCTTGAGAAGATATATCCTCCACCTTCTTTGATGTGATGGTGCATTTGGCTGTTCATCTACGATGAGGCACTACTTAGAGGTCCAAAGACGGTATGGTGGATGTACCCTATTGAAAGGCGGCTAGGCACTTTCAAGGGCTATGCTAGGAATAGAGCTAGACCCGAGGGTTCCATTGCAGAGGCCTACATTGCTACATAAGCGTTGACATTACGCTCAAAATACATTGAAACGGTGATCGACTTAGCAAAGAGGTGGGTGAAGACAATCCGGGCTCAATGTTTTCGATTATTCTGCTCGAAAGTTCTGGAAGAGTCAACAAGAGGACAAACCTAAAGATTTGGACAAAATGGTTTGGTATGTGTTGAATAGCATCGAGATACTACCTTATATCAAGTAAGTGCGATCGCAGCTTATACATCGTAATCTACTAAACTTGCAGCACATTCTTATATATTTAGATGTTTGACGCGGTCACTATGGTGTGCAGCATGTACAAAGAGGAGTTACTGCCGCAAAATCCAAGAAACATTGACAAACTGGTTATGGCAGGATTTGCAAAATGGTTCAAGAACCATGTAAGCTTTTGAAGTGCACTATCAGCTTTTTTAATATATTGACTACATAAGATGATCAGCTTGTCTATTTTCTAACCATAGGTTAAGAAGATGCAGGAGGATGGGCAGGCAGTTGATGATGCCCTTTACTCACTAGCAATGGATCCTGATACTCGGGTAAGACATTATGAATCTTGCGTTGTTTGAGATGTGCGCTACAACACCCTTGCACGAGACGAAGGCAGGAAGACACAAAACAGTGCCATCATGAGCATGGATATGTATGACAAAGAGACAACTGGAATGTATGCTAACATAACAGACATTGTTCGATTGCGATATATCTCGATTCGAGGATCATCGGTGTGTGGTTACATTGTCTTTGTCGTTGGTATAACCTGTTTTCCATGATCGCAAAACCAGAGGTGATGATTATTTCAAATCCATCAATGTCAAGGCGGCGTACCGGACTAACGAGCCTTTTATTTTGGCAAATCAAGCAATACAGATATTTTTCTTGGAAGACACATTTGCACGTAGCGATGGTGGAGAGTATTGCAAAGGTTTGAGCAGAGGAATTCGTTTAATGAAGTTGCACAACAAGATGATGCTTACTTGCTCACGATGTACAAGATAACATAGATGTTCCTAATATCTTCGTAACCATCACGTCAATGATGCGGCGAAAAGATTGCACTGTCGTGATGTGGACATACAAGAGTTGATCAAGAAGAAGCCAACGTTCGAGGGCGTTGAGGACGAAGAAGAAGATGACACCGTGGGGAATTACGATTGATCGATACACATGGCGAAGATGTTGACGTTGCTGCTGCAGATGATGATTACATTGCTTTTGTCGTATTTGCCTATCAGAAGACGTTTTTTATCTACTATGTGAAATTGTGTTTGCTATGACAACTGAAACCTGATGAACATGTTGTTTAGTATTTTGCCGTGAGAACAACACTTGTTATGTATGCTGATTTGTGTTTGGTGATTGTATGACAACTAAAACATGATGACATTGTTGTTTAGTTGTACTCATATTTGGCTGTGAAACTTGAATTTGATGACATAGTTTGATGTTGGACTGCAATTTGCTCGGCGTCTTGAATGAGAACAAAGCTGACTGACAGGCCTCTCGCTATCTATTTATATTTATATGAGCAAAGGGATACCCACGATTTCCGTTAATAGAAATCATTAGATGTTCAAAACACTACGCCAAGCCTGCTACATGTGTTTCATTCATTACTAGTTTCAAAAAGTGCTCATGTCGTAGCTAATCGAATACATCACGAGTGCTACATACACCGCAAATAAAGAGACAATCATCCTCTGAGCACATCGATTTTGCCCATTATCTTCACAAGCTCTTTCATCTCCTCATTGATGTCAAGCGCGTCTTTAACCTTCGCTCTGCATCTTCCTCTTCGTTCCTTGATTACTTGTCCAACACCCCAACCTGCCGGTATTGGGATTCCTCGGCTAACCAAATAATCAGCGTAGTTGCATTCCCCACATCAAGAACTTCCCGAAATACAAATCACACGAATCTTCCCTTTTACGCACGAATCAAATTGGAAGATCATCAACCAAACTATTAAAAAATCAGCAAATCGAAAGCGGCACAACAACACTTCAACATATTATTACCCCATGATTCGGGCATTTGTAGAAGACTTCGGCCAGGGTTGCGGATTGTGGTTGAGACGCGATGGATGACTCTGCGTGATTTGCGGCGATGGCACCACACCAACGGCTGCGGGTTGCGATGAGCAATCGGGCGTGGTCTTGGCGATGCGGCGGGTGTGATGAGACCCACAGCGATGGTACGGGTGGCGACTTGGTGCATATCTGGTTGTTGCTGCTTGAAGAGCGGTGGACGAGCAACCAGCGGACATGGTTGCTGCGACGAGCTTACGATGCTAGGCGAGTAAGTAGAGAAGAGGAGATGCGAACGTTGGATATGCGGTTTCATTACTTGCGAGTAGCATAGCACCATATATAGTCATAGTCTAGGTTTGGATTCGAACCAGCTACGAGAGCACGTCTTTCTTTTTTCTAAAACTCGGCAACGTCTCTTTACTGGTACACTAGCTTGTTCTGTACGCCTTCCCAAGTCTTTGATTTTCTTTCCCTTTTTTTACGAGGAAGGAAGGAGGACAAAATAGAGAGTTCCTCGGACTCGAACCCAAGACCTCTCGGTTGAAAACCAAGGGTGCTAGTCACTTATGTGGCGAACGTTCCTGTATGCGGAGGACGGTAGAGCGAACGCATTTTCCTCATGATTTTCTTCCTATATATAAAAAGTATGCTACTTGGTGTCCGCTTAGTAAAAAACGATTGTGCCAACCTTGACCGCTCGATTGACATTCAACGTCATCGCGTTTCTTGATCTCTTCTTCCTCGAGCCGCCAAAGCCAAACCAGCCGGGCGGGACCGCTACTCCGCCTCCCGCTGGTTGTGATCTTCCCAGCTCCTGTTCGTTCTCGTCCGAGGCCTCACCATCGTCCTCCGCGCTGCCATGGCCGCCTCCGGTGTTGTCAACATGGTCAACAACCGAGAGGAATAGGGAGATGATTGTACATGGTGAGGATGACAAGAGGGACCCAAAGAAATAGGCAGTAATAATTTTGTTTTTTGGGACGGAGAAGGGTATCAACTGGGTTGTGCGGGACCCGTGGCCCGTCTAGCCCAGGCTTTTATTTCATATGTTTAGCACATGACAACCCCAGTTTGTTTTTTTTCCTTTCTGAAAAATGGCTAGCCAGTTATTTTGTTTTTTGCAGAATAACCAACATAGGCCTACTTGCTTTTCTATGCCCTGCTGGGCCGGAAATCTTTCAAGACAAGGAGGGGTGCTTTTTGCCCAGAAAATGGGCTATAAGTAATAAGAAATGGGCTATAAGTAATAATAAATGGGCTATAATTAATAATAAATGGGATGTAAAATGAAAAAAATACAGCAAACAGGCAATTAGTTCCCAAATACTGTTTTCTTTCGGATTTTGATATTTTAAATTTCATTGTTTTTGTCTTGAGTAAAATTTCATTGGATTTAAATTAAGGTATATCTAGATTTAAAATTAATTTGAATCCGGCTAGAAATTTCGGGATGTATGCTGTTTGGGACAGATTTGGAGGCTGACTTGTGGGTCTACTAGGTTGACGTGTACTTTGGCTTTGTCAACTTAGTCCTAAGCGATTCTAGCAGCGATGACCGTTGGATGTTAATCCAACGGCCATCTTCTTCTTCAATATCGATCTTCTTGCTCGGCCGCCCAAACCAGCTACGGTGGGACTGCTCGCTCCCGCCTCCGTGGTTTTGTCTTTGCCAAGACAGCCGCACCGCCCCACCCTACTTCATTCTTGGCCGTGCCATTCCTCTACTCACCCACACCTCCTGTTATTTTCCGGCGACGGCGGCGGACCAAGACTCCCTCGTACTCCCCACCGCATGGGCAACCATTGCCGAGTCTTCCCCGGCTCCGTGTCGTTCCCTTCCTAGGCCTCGCCGTCGTCCACCGCCATGGTGCTCTCGACGCGGCCTGGTCAACGTGGTCAACGAACGACATCCATCGGCAGTAGACTATACGTGCAAAATGATGATTCCTCCACCTGACAGCTAGGACCCACCGGAAGGGCCTCTGTATTTCACGAAAAAAAGTTCCCCCGCTGACATGTCGGGCCCACCAGCTATATCTTTGCACGCAAGCAAGTGCCTCCTTATTACGCACAAAAAAATGAATACCCACCCTGCTAGATGGGACCCACCATAGTGGGAGGATGACTTGTGGGCCAACTAAGTTGACGGGGACGGGGGGCTTTGTCAACTTAGTCAATATAAACGGTTCTAGCTCCAGTGACCGTACGATGTCCATCCAACGGCCATAGTTCTTCTTCAACCTCTGGTCTTCTTGCTCCAGCCGCCCAAAGCAGCACCGGTCGTGTCGCGTGCTCCTGCCTCTCGTGGCTGGCTGTGATGCCACGGAGGCCTCACCGCCCCCTACTACTCCCACCGCTGGCCCAGAGTATCCCTCTACTCACCCACACCCTCTGTTATTCTGCGGTGACGGCAGCCTCACGCTGCAGCCGAACCAGTTAACCCTCGTACTCCTCTCCGCGTGGGCTACCACTGCCGTGTCTTCCCCGGTTCCCCTTCGTCCCCTTCCTAGGCCTCGCCGTCGTCCATACCACCGCCCTGGTGCTCTCGGCGCAGCATGATCAACGTGGTCAACGACCGACTTCCATCGGAAGAGTACTGTACGTGGAGAGGCTGACAGCTGGGTCCAGGCGGCCGCAAGGAAGTGCCTCCTTATTACGTGCAAAATAATTATTCCTTCACCTGACAGCAGGGACACACCAGACGGGCCACCTTATTTCGCGAAAAAAACGTTTCCCCCTGACTGCTGGGACCCACCGAACGGGCCAGCGTATTTCGCGAAAAAAACGTTCCCCGCGCTGTCAACTCGGACCCACCGGAAGTGCCTCCTTATTACGCACAAAAAAATGAATACTCCCCTTGCTAGCTGGGACCCACCATGGTGGGAGGCTGGCTTGTGGGCCTACTAAGTTGACTGGGACGGGGGCCTTTGTCAACTTTAGTCAATATGAACGATTCTAGCTCCAGTGACCGTACGATGTCCATCCAACGGCCGTAGTGCTTCTTCAAACTCTGGTCTTCTTGCTCCAGCCGCCCAAAGCAACGCCGGTCGTGTCGCATGCTCCTGCCTCCCGTGGCCGGCTGTGCTGCCGCAGAGGCCTCACCGCCCCCTACTATTCCCACCGCTGGCCAGGCCAGCCTGCGGCGGCAGCCTCACACCGCAGCCGAACCGGTGAACCTCGTACTCCTCTCCGCGCGGGCTTCCTTGCCGCGTCTTCCCGGCTCCCGTCATACCCTTCCTAGGCCTCGCCGTCGTCCACCGCCACAGTGCTCTCGGCGCGGCGTGGTCAACGTGGTGAAGGAACGACTTCCATCGGACGTGGTTGCACGTGGAGAGGTCGATACCGGGTCCACGGCCGCAGCAAGGAAGTGCCTCCTTATTACGCGGAAAATAATGATTCCTCCACCTGATAGTTGGGACCCACCGGACGGGCCACTGTATTTCGCGAAAAAAAACGTTTCCCCCTGACTGCTGGGACCCACCAGCTACATCGTCGCATGCAAGGAAGTGCGTCCGGGCAAAAAAAACCAAAACGATTCGCCCCCCTGACTGTTGGGACCCACCAGCTACATCTTTGCACGCAAGGATGTGCCTGACAATCGGGACCCACCTGGTCGAAGCGTACGTAGCATTGACATTCTGGTCGCGAACGTGTACATACATACTGGTCGATGTAGAGGCGCGCACGTGTCGTAGATGTAGAGGCGCGCACGTGTTGTAGTAAAGGCGCGCATGTAGCATGTACACATACGTACAACGGCGAGGGTGCAAGAAAGAAAATACGGCCACGTACGTACATACGGGCAGGGTCTCGAACGCCTACTCGCGCATACATACATGGCTGGGTCGGAACAGAGAAACAGCATCGTCGTCGTGTTCATGGGGAGCCAACCGGCTGGGTCGGAACGGAATGCGTGGTCGTGTTCATCGGGAGGGCTTGGACGGAACAAACGATGGAAACGAGGCCCGACGTACTGCACAACGGAGGAAACGACCTTGTGTTCGACCGGCCATGTTCGAAACAGGGTCCTGTTGATCGAGAGGGGCCTGGCGTACCGCAAAACGGAGGAAACGGACCTCCTACTATCGAAACGGGGGTCATGTTGATCGGGAGGGGTGTGGCGTACCATAAAACGGAGGAAACGGACCTCCTACGGTCGAAACGGGGGTCCTGTTGATCGGGAGGGGTGTGGCGTACCGCAAAACAGACGGAACGGACTTGTGTTGGAGCGCTACGGTCGAAGCAGGGGGTGGCGTGCCGCAAAAGCAGGACTCCACGGGATACTGTTCGTCTCCACCGTCGACCTTCTCCAGCCTCACGGGCTACCGTCGACCTCCTCCAGCCTCCACGGGCTCCTGTTCATCCAGCCTCCACCGCGTGCTACTCCACCGGCTACTGTTCAACCACCCCTCCACGGGCACCCCTCCATCGTCTACTGTTCATCCAGCCCTCCACACCACGGGGGTCCTGTTCATCCACGGCCACCCCTCCACGGCCACCCCTCCACCGTCTACTGTTCATCCAGCCCTCCACACCACGGGTTCCTGTTCATCCAGAGGCAACGCCACCGCTCACTGTTCATCCAAACCCTCCCCGCCCCCACCCATAGCGCTCACTTTGTTCATCGAGGCGACATCGACCGCTTGATTAGCAGATAGCGAAGAATCGCTCCATCGGGTTGATTAATAGCCATCGATCGGTCGCTTCGGGTTCGATGTAGCGTAACTGCGGTCTGTCGCTTCGGGTTCGATTAGAGCCCAACGCCTCGCTCGGCTTGATTAGAGCCAGCACGCTCGCACCTTAACAGCGTACATACGAGAAAGCAGCGCATCGCTCCGCCCCGACCTCCCACCGTAACCGGCAACTCCCGAAATTTTCCTCCCCTCGCTTCTACCACGGTTTTTCCGTCATGGACGGCCTAAAGGATGTCATGCAGCTGCGTCTCCGCCCGCCCAGACGAAAAGCCCATTTCATCATGATTTTTGTCATAGAAGTAAGAGCCCACCACATCTATGATGATACCGGGTTTTTTCACAATTATCGTCATAGAAGTGTCATATGTATGACAGAAAAAAAAATTGTTCGGCCCAAAATGTCACGGATGTGTCTTTTTTTTGTAGTGCCCCATCATTATATTCTATTCCACCCATAGTGCTATATCCATGGCTCACGCTCATGTATTGCGTGAAGGTTGAAAAAGTTTGAGATTACTAAAGTATGAAACAATTGCTTGGCTTGTCATCGGGGTTGTGCATGATGAGATCATTCTTGTGTGATGAAAATGGAGCATGACTAAACTATATGATTTTGTAGGGATGAACTTTCTTTGGCCATGTTATTTTGAGAGGACAAAATTGCTTAGTTAGTATGCTTGAAGTATTATTACTTTTATGTCAATATGAACTTTTATCTTGAATCTTTCGGATCTGAATATTCATACCACAATTAAGAAGAATTACATTGAAATTATGCCAAGTAGCATTCCACATCAAAATTCTGTTTTTATCATTTACCTACTCGAGGAATGACGGGAATTAAGCTTGGGGATGCTTGATACGTCTCCAACGTATCTATAATTTTTTATTGTTCCGTGCTATATTATATTCTGTTTTGGACATTAATGGTCTTTATTATACACTTTTATATTATTTTTGGGACTAACCTACTAACCGGAGGCCCAGCCCAGAATTTTTGTTTTTTTGCCTATTTCAGAGTTTCGCAGAAAAAGAATATCAAACGGAGTCCAAACGGAATGAAATCTTCGGGAACGTGATTTTCAGAACGAACGTGGTCCAGAGGACTTGGACCCTACGTCAAGACATCAATCAGGAGGGCACGAGATATGGGGCGCGCCTACCCCCCTAGGTGGGCCCTCCACCCTCGTGGGCCCCACGTTGCTCCACCGACGTACTTCTTCCTCCTTTATATACCTACGTACCCCCAAAGTACCAGATATGGAGCCAAAAACCTAATTCCACCGCCGCAACCTTACATGCCCGTGAGATCCCATCTTGGGGCCTTTTAGGAGCTTCACGGAGGGGCATCGATCATGGAGGGCTTCTACATCAACACCATACCTCCCCGATGATGTGTGAGTAGTTTACCTCTGACCTTCGGGTCCACAGTTATTAGCTAGATGGCTCCTTCTCTCTTTTTGGATCTCAATACAATGTTCTCCCCCTTTCTTGTGGAGATCTATTCGATGTAATCTTCTTTTGCGGTGTGTTTGTTCTGACCGATGAATTGTGGGTTTATGATCAAGTTTATCTATGAACAATATTTGAATCTCCTCTGAATTCTTTTTATGTATGATTGGTTATCTTTGCAAGTCTCTTCGAATTATCAGTTTGCTTTGGCCTACTAGATTTATCTTTGTTGCAATGGGAGAAGTGCTTAGCTTTGGGTTCAATCTTGCGGTGTCCTTTCCAAGTGATAGTAGGGGCAGCAAGGCACGTATTGTATTGTTGCCATCGAGGATAACAAGATGGGGTTTATATCATATTGCATGAGTTTATCCCTCTACATCATGTCATCTTGCTTAAAGCGTTACTATGTTCTTATGAACTTAATACTCTAGATGCATCTTTGGATAGCGGTCGATGTGTGGAGTAATAGTAGTAGATGCAGGCAGGAGTCGGTCTACTTGTCTCGGACGTGATGCCTATATACATGATCATACCTAGATATTCTCATAACTATGCTCAATTCTTTCAATTGCTCAACAGTAATTTGTTCACCCACCGTAATACTTATGCTCATGAGAGAAGCCACTAGTGAAACCTATGGCCCCTGGGTTTATTTTCCATCATATTAATCTTCCGTCCACAAGTTATTTCTAGCGTCGTTTTTATTTTGTTTTCTTTACTTTGCATCTTTATCATAAAAATACCAAAAAAATTATCTTATCATATCTATCAGATCTCACTCTCGTAAGTGACCGTGAAGGGATTGACAACCCCTTTATTGCGTTGGTTGCGAGGATTTATTTGTTTGTGTAGGTGCGAGGGACTCGTGTGTGGCCTCCTACTGGATTGATACCTTGGTTCTCAAAAACTGAGGGAAATACTTACGCTACTTTACTGCATCACCCTTTCCTCTTCAAGGGAAAACCAACGCAGTGCTCAAGAGGTAGCAAGTCTATATCAAATCATATTAGTTGGATCCTTTCACATCTCTCCCTTGCCTGGACTTGTTGTCCAGTGGCCGGACATCCGGCCCCTCTGCCGGATATCCGGGCCCTGGAGCCAATCCTTCTGTTACCCAAACTGCGATAGCCAGACATCCAGGCTATAGCCGGACATCCGGGCCCTGGTCCTATATCTGCCTGCCCCTCACATGCCGGATATCCGGGCTTATCCTCGGATATCCGGCCCGTTGGCCCATGTTTCTCTGCTCTCTTACCTCCGCTCGCCGGATATCCGGGCCTGGCCCCGGATGTCCGGCCCGTCACTCGCAGCCACACATAACAGGGGAGGGACTCGGGAGTTGGGGGCAGTTTTCCCCATTCACTCACGTTCCTCTTCCCCATCGCACCTCATAGCCGCCGCCGCCGGGCTGTCACTCCAGTGCTGCCCCGACCCTCTCCTCCGAGCTCCGGCCCCGATCTCCTGCTCACGGCTTCTCCTCCTCCCGACCTACGATTTTATCCAATCCATTTCTTGGGTTGTTGTGTGAATCCCCCGAGAGGGACCGGTGCTTTGTGGGTGTGACCGCCGGAGTTCCGCATGGCGCGAACCAAGAACTGCGGTCCCAATCGGCCCGAGCCTTCTTCCGGGGGTATGGATGCTACCTCTCCTCCATTCTACTCTTTTGGTGTCCGAAAAATCTTAGGGTTTCATTCTCTCATGCATATCTTAGTGTCTATATCTCTCTAGAGTTTTGGTGTCTCGTGCCTAAGGCTAAAAATCTTTCTATGTACTCGGCTACTCAATTGAAATCATGGATATGTCGCAATTTTTTATCTCCACTGGACTTGTTCTATGGTCATGATCAAAAATGTTCATCCCATTGTTTAATTTTTTATCCGTGTTCATACTTGTTGGCTTCTTCTCATCGAGACCTATCCATTCCAGTTGTTCGCCGGCAAGGCTCAACCGACTCCGATGAGCATGCTCGGCCTAAGAAGAAGAATACCACCACCAAGAAGAAGAAGCGGGCACCATCCACTAGTCCGTCGGCCTCGGATCCAGATGATGCGGACTATGTTGGGGAGGAAGAGGATGACCGTGCACCAAGACATTCCGTTGGACAGTCCAAGCCTGGTACTCGGAGGGCGCCAGTGCCTCAAGTTCGTGGGCCTGCAATGCCTGTTGTTCATGGCCTTCGCATCTCCATAGAGCTTCACGGCGATGGGGCAGCCCCCACTCACAACTTCACCACGTGGGGTGAGGGAGTCTGGATTAGGGGTATCAGGACAGCGGACTGTATACATCGTCCGGACTATTGAAGCGTGAAGATACAAGACTCAAGACTCCGTCCCGTGTCTGGATGGGACTCTCCTTGGCGTGGAAGGCAAGCTTGGCGATCCGGATATTATATTTCCTTCCTTGTAACCGACTCCATTTAAACCCTAGCCCTCTCCGGTGTCTATATAAACCGGAGAGGTTGGTCCTTAGAAGGCCGATCACAATTACAATCATACCATCATAGGCTAGCTTCTAGGGTTTAACCTCTCCGATCTCGTGGTAGATCTACTCTTGTACTACTCGTATCTTCAATATTAATCAAGCAGGAAGTAGGGTTTTACCTCCATCGAGAGGGCCCGAACCTGGGTAAACATTGTGTCCCTTGCTTCCTGTTACCATCAGCCTAGACGCACAGATCGGGACCCCCTACCCGAGATCCGCTGGTTTTGACACCGACATTGGTGCTTTCATTGAGAGTTCCTCTGTGTCGTTGCTACAAGGCTCGATGGCTCCTCCAATCATCGACAACGACACGGTCCAGGGTGAAACTTTTCTCCCCGGACAGATCTTTGTGTTCGGTGGCTTCGCACTGCGGGCTAATTTGCTTGGCCATCTGGAGCAGATTGACAGCTACGCCCCTGGCCACCAGATCAGGTTTGGAAACCTGAACTACATGGCGGACATCCGCGGAGTCTTGATCTTCGACGGATTTGGGCCTATGCCAGGAGCACCGGACAGTCACGACGGGCACGGCTTAGACCTGCTGTCGGACAATGCTCGGGATATCACCCATGCAGAAGCCCCGGATCTAAATCCGGAGTAGGCTGCGTGGCCTAAGGACGGAGGGATGGACCCCGCCCCGCAGGCCGTACACTCATCGGCGGTGGAGACGAACACAGGCCTCACTTTTGAGGAAGCCCGTGACTCCGGACCCCCGGACTCGCGTCCGGTTGTAGGTTCCAGTTCGTGCACTCCCGAGCCCGTTGAGCCTGGTTGGGCTCCGGTAATGGAGTTTACCGCTGCGGATATCTTCCAGCACTCGCCCTTTGGTGACATGCTGAACTCATTAAAGTCCCTCTCTGTCAGGAGGCTCTTGGCCGAACTATGTCCGGCCTTAGTGGATAGCAGGCGACGAAGGAATTCGTTGCCCACCCATCACCCACTTCATTGCCACGGTTGATGATTTAACCGACGTGCTTGACTTCGACTCCGAAGGCATCAACGGGATGGACGACGATGCAGGAGAGGATTCAGAATCTCTGGGGCACTGCACTGCTACCTCGTCACACGATATATACATGCTGGACACGCCCAAGAGGGACGACTGCGACAATCCAGAAGATAAAACCCCCGGACAAAAGCCAAAACAACGGCGCAGACGCCGCTCAAAGTCCAGCAACAGCTGACGGCATGCCACAGCACGTCCAGACACATAGGGGCTGCCCACCCCCTGTGCTTCACCGAAGAAGTACTGGACCATGAATTTCCACAAGGCTTCAAACCTGTGAACATAGAGGCATCTGACGAACGATAGACCGAAGTGCGGATCGAGGATTTTATCCTGCATATCCACATGGCTCGTGGCGAAGACCTCCACGCCATCAAATACCTTCCCCTCAAGTTGAAGGGACCAGCTTGACACTGGTTGAAAAGCCTCCCTAAAAATTCAATTGGGAGTTGGGAGGAACTCGAGGACGCTTTCAGGGCCAATTTTCAAGGGACTTATGTCCGGCCTCCGGATGCAGACGATTTAAGTCACATAATCCAACAGCCCGGAGAGTCCGCCCGCAAGCTTTGGAACAGATTCCTCACTAAGAAGAATCAAATTGTCGATTGTCCGGATGCCGAAGCCTTAGCAGCATTTAAACATAGCATCCGCGACGAGTGGCTCGCCAGACATCTCGGCCAAGAAAAGCCAAGGACAATGGCAGCCTTAACAAGCCTTATGACCCGCTTTTGTGCGGGTGAAGATAGCTGGTTGGCCCGTAAAGGCACCAAATGACCCCAAAGACATCCGAAATAAGGGATGGCAACGGGAAGCCACGGCGTAATAAAACAAGCGTCGAGAACAAGGAAGAGAGCCCGGACAACACAACGGTGGCGCCGGATTCAGGGGCTCTCGACCGACAAAGAAAAGAAGCCACTTAAAGGCAAGAAGAGGGACCGTCGGTCTGAACAGAGTCTGGACAGACTATGCAAAATTCATGGCACCCAAACAAAGCGCAAACCACACGCCTGCAGAGTGCTTTGGGTCTTCAAGCAGGCCGGCAAATTAAATGCCGAACACAAGGGAAGGGAAACACCAAGTGAAGACGAGGATGAACCTCGTCAGCCGAACACTGGGGGACAAAAAAAAATTCCCACCAGAGGTTAAAACAGTAAACATGATCCACGCGACTCACACATCCACGAGAAGGCACGAACGTGTTCTTAACGCCGCGTACGCTATAGAGCCCATCGTACCCACACTTAACTACTGGATGGCTTGTCCGATCACTTTTGATCACACAGACTGCCCAACTAGTATTCGGCGTGGAGGATCAGAGGCCTTGGTGCTTGACCCAATAATCGACGGATACCATCTCACCCACGTCCTCATGGACGGGGGCAGCAGTCTCAATTTAATATACGAGGACACTGTCCGCAGAATGGGAATAGACCCATCCAGAATTAGCCAAAGCAACACCACCTTTGAAGGGGTGATACCAGGCATTGAAGTCTACGGCAGGGGCTCCGTCATACTGGAGGTAACATTTGGCTCCCAGGCAACTCCAGAAGCGAAAAACTACTCTTCACCATCGCACCCTTCCAAAGCGGCTATCATGCATTGCTCGGAAGAACGGCCTTCGCCCGCTTCAACGCATTACCACACTATGCCTACCTTACGCTCAAGATGCCCGGTCCACGTGGCGTCATCACCGTCAACGGAAACACAGAGCGCTCTTCATGCGCAGAGGAACACGCGACGGTTCTAGCGGCCGAACACTAAGCGGCCTCCGATACCAAAAAGCATGACTGGTCGTCAAGACCACGGACACGGTTAGACGGGTCCGGCAGCCTGGATAAAAATGAACAAGGGCACCATATATGTAATCCCATAGAGGACACTAGGGGCTATAAATATTTAATACAGCCCCACACTTGGCCTAACCTTTTTGACAGGCCAACGTCTTACACTTTTACTATCCATAGCATACTTACGTTGTACTCTCTTACACGAGTCTTCCTTCTTTACAGATACAATGCATGCGATACCCTTCCAGGAAACGGCACAACGGAGACAAAGGCGCAGACGTGCAACAGGGCCCCGCTCAAAGGTTTCTTTTTAGATTAAGCCCATGTGTAAACCTTTTATATTGCCTCTTGTTGTTCACACATCCCATGAGTACTACACCCACAGAGGATACTGCCGTTATTGGCATTTCGCCACGACAGATTGGCCTTGCGTGCACGGAAATATAGGGTTTATAATGAAAGGGCACTCTTCAGCCCATTTTCTGTTACAAAGTCCGAATACCTTCGGGAGTGTTCAGCGTCACGAGTTTGGCCTTATATGCATCAGCTTCGAATCATGTCTTTGGTCAAATGTTGGGTTTGCCGCCTTACGTTCCGTTCTTATCGGCTAAGGCGGCCAAAGGAGAACTACTGCGATTGTGCCCTGGTTATTTCGGATGAGCACCTCGAGAGAAAGTCAAAACTCGATCATAATACTGAGAGACCTGTTCAACCACTTTCGAAGACTTATCGGAATCTTTAGGATCCCTCAGCATTAATGAAGGACCGTTTCCCGGTCATGTACACCCGCGCCCGTATTGGGATGCACGCGAAAGTACCAGGGGCTACTTAGTAGCCCCACCGTTAGACTCCCTTGGCTAAGCGTAGGTGTTCTGACTATATAGTCCGGTTGCCTAGTTCGACGTGCGATCACCTCCTTAATGGACCAAGACGTTGGATCAAGTGTGATTATGCATATTTTTCACGAACACCCCGCATTGTATGCGTGGGGGCTGAAATAACATTGCTAACTTTCGGATCACACACACACACACACACCCACACACACACACACTCACACACACACACACACACACACACACACACCCACACACATATATATATATATATATATATATATATATATATATATATATATATAAACGGCCGCACAGGAGACACAATAAACTCCACAGCCATTTCGGCTATCTTTTCCTTGCTTCGGCGATGAGCAGCCTGTTCGGCTCTCAATTCTTCGGCCGCCTTTAGGGCAGCCGCACTGCTAACCTGGGCTTGCTCCTTCGCTTGGGCAAGTTCCGCCCTTAGGGCTTCCAATGGCAGAAAGACCATCTGCAGTCCAAGTATATTGCATTAATATTATGCCCGTCTCTTATTTTCCTATACAACATAATAAGGAAAGCAGAGCACATACCTTGTGAATCGTCCAGCTGCTTGTTCACCAGCGTGATATCGGCCTCAATAGATCCGATCTGCCTCCTTAGCTCGGCAACTTCAACTGAATGGTCGGCTGACGGACCCTTAGATACCTGCGCATATGCACAGCACAATCATTACTGTATGATCCCCCGTTTGCCGCCTAGGGCGGGCAACCAGAGTCTCAGGGGCTACTATCTATATGGAGCACACCTAGCGCGTGCCTCACAGCCAAACAATAGTGTATTTTTCACTACATACCTCAAAGCCTCTGAGCAGGCTCATAAATGCTACATTCAAACCGCTTGTGGCGGATGAAATCTTCCTGAGCACCTCGCTCATTAATGAGCGGTGCTCCTCCGAGAGTGCAGCTCGCTCCAGAAGGCCTGTCAGTATGTCCGGCCGGACATCAAACTGTGTCGGACCCTTCTTATCGCCCCCCGTGGGAGCCAAACGCTCCGGGCTCAGGGCGGCTGACGTATTGGCTTCCGGCTTCGGCAGATCCGGACTCCTCCGTGACGACACCTCGGTGTTGCCCGCTTCATGAGGCGGAGAGGTGGGTGGGGTTTCGCTCTCCATCATCTCCGGAGGAAGATCCCCCGAAGATGAACTCTATTGAGAAGAACTGCTAGCCGGACTGCAAAAGACGAATCCTGGTTATTGATCTCGGAGAAACGCAGTACCTTCGAATTAACGATTAACTTACAGCTTGGTGGAGGGCTGGCCCGTTGACGGGCATAAAACGGTGAGGGTGCCCGTCGGGGCAGAGCCCCCTGGTGATACCTTTTTCCCTGGTTTGGGCATCTCTGTCTCCAAGTCTTTGGAGGCGGCCCTTTTCTTCTCGCGCGGGGAGGAGGCTTTAGCCTCCCCCCTCCCGACAATTCCCCCGGTTCGGATGCGCAGCGTATGAAGTTCGGTTTCTTCGCTCTTCCCCTTTTCTTTCCCTGAGGGCATTTTGCTGAGTACCCGGTTAAGCATCTTGGCCATGGTGGGACCAGGCGGGTCTTCGGGAAGTGGCGCCGGACACCTGATTCTCTCCGCCTTTCTGAGCCATTCCTGGCCACGGATGATTTTCAGAATAACAACTATGGCAAATATAAAACAAAGTGACCGGTATCAAGATTACTTACTTGGGTATCTGGGCGATTACAGCTTAGGCCCGCATCCTCGGTGGTGTCCGGACACTTTACTTGTGGTTCGAAGAATAATTTACACATCTCTTCGAGCTTCAGGCTAAAGAAGTGCTTAACAATCAGCGGGCCCTCTGGATTGAACTCCCACATCCGGAGAGGCCGGCGTTGGCACGGCAACATCCGTCGGATTAACATCACTTGAATTATGCTGACAAGATTAATGTCCCTCTCGAGAAGCTCCCGGATGCGGCTCTGTAGTACTGGAACATCGCCAGCGGGCCCCCAATTCCGTCCTACGTCGGTCCAAGACGCTAGTTGTGACGGAGGGCCGAGCGGAACTCGGAGGCAGCTACCCACTTTGTGCCTCTGGGAGCCGTTACATAAAACCACCTCCATTGCCATACATCGGATACTTCCGGGAAAGAACCCTCTGGCCATGGGGCATTGGTGTTCCTGCTTATTATGGCACCTCCGCACTCCACATGCCGTCCCTCGATCATCTTCAGCTTCACATTAAAGGTCTTGAGCCATAAGCCAAAGTGTGGAGTGACGTGGAGAAAAGCCTCGCACACAATGATGAACGATGAGATATGGAGGATAGCATCTGGAGCTAGATCATGAAAATCCAACCCATAATAGAACATGAGCCCCCTCACAAAGGGATCGAGGGTGAGGCCCAAGCTGCGGAGGAAGTGAGGGACAAACACGACGCTCTCGTTGGGCTCTGGTGTGGGGATGACCGGCCCTGGAGCAGGAAGCCTGTGCTGGATGTCGGCGGTCAGGTATCCGACCTCCCTAAGCTTCGCAATGTCCTCCTCTTGGATCGAGGAGGCCACCCACCGGCCCTGAGGGTTGGATCCGGACATATTGGAGGATCTGGGGTGTTGGAACTTAGGTCTCGGGTGTTAGAACTCGAGGTGCGAGAAGGCGCGAGGAAGGTGGAAAAGAGGCATAGGCCTCGGCCCCTTTATAAAGAGGGTGAATATCAAGAGTCCTCGGCATGGCCGCTTGAAGCTTATCTGGAAACACACGGAGTCATACCAACGGTCGTGGTGGGGTTACGCACGCCCGTATTGATGGAAGATCCTGTAATAAGAGGAACACGATCTCTGCTTTGGCAGGACGTGCCAATAAAACCGCCTCGCAACGCGAGTCGAGGTGGGGCGAGAAACGCCGGTTCGGGTTGGACTGGGCCACGATGCAGAAGCACGACGTACGGAGATTGCCAGCGGATTTATGCTATGTTCCCTGCGATGAATCACCTCGCTGATCCGGACACGGTCTAAGTGTCCGATAATTACTTTGGAGTATTCGGAGGTGGAACCCACCCTGCAATGCCAAAGACAAGACTACACGTCGGACTCATCGTCATTGAAGCCTGGTTCAGGGGCTACTGAGGGAGTCCTGGATTAGGAGGTATCCGGACAGCCGGACTGTATACATCATCTGGACTATTGAAGCGTGAAGATACAAGACTCAAGACTCCGTCCCGTGTCCGGATGGGACTCTCCTTGGCGTGGAAGGCAAGCTTGGCGATCCGGATATTATATTTGCTTCCTTGTAACCGACTCCATGTAAACCCTAGCCCTCTCCGGTGTCTATATAAACCGGAGAGGTTGGTCCTTAGAAGGCCGATCACAATTACAATCATACTATCATAGGCTAGCTTCTAGGGTTTAGCCTCTCCAATCTCGTGGTAGATCTACTCTTGTACTACTCATATCTTCAATATTAATCAAGCAGGAAGTAGGGTTTTACCTCCATTGAGAGGGCCCGAACCTGGGTAAACATTGTGTCCCTTACTTCCTGTTACCATCAGCCTAGACGCACAGATCGGGGACCCCCTACCCGAGATCCGCCGGTTTTGACACCGACAGGGGGGTCAATACCTTGCGTTTTGTTGGGATGTTAATCAATATGAGATGGTGGCTGATGCTAAGGATCCTCGTTTCCGGACTCGTATGCAGCAGGATCTCTACTCCAATTTTGTTCATGGTCGAGGTCTTGCTCCTCACAAATACGTGGATCTCCAATTCCTACGCGACCATCCGGCCATGTTTCCTAACAACCCGGTCAAGATCATTCATGATATGACCCTAGGTCCTGCAATGACCTTCAGGTGTGATTGGAATGAAGCTGCCATCCTTCAGTTCTATGCCACCTGTTTCTTTGGTCCGGACAACACCCTCACATGGATGAGCGATGACACTACACTGAGTATCACCTATGATCGGTTTGTTCAGATTTTGGGCCTCTCTGGAGTTGGACATTGCATTCACAGTATGGATCCAGAGTATAAGCCCAAAGGGATTGATGCTTGCTTGCCTCTGGTGAAGCCTCCCTCTCAGCTCACTAAGAGGAACGTGGATATCCTCCCAATGAGGTATCCATCTTCCGTGCTCCTTACTTCACCTTTATCAGTGTGTACTTCGCACCCTCTATCCTAAGAAGCGAGATCGCTCAAGGGCTCGCAACTACTGTATTGACTTGATGGTTCGAATGCTTGACGAACCCACTCTGCCTTTGGACACAGCCCATTTCATTTGGCATGGGATTCGTCTTTGCTGACTTCATACGATGGCGCCAGATTTCCTCATGCTCCATTTATTCGTGCAATCGATTGATCACACTGCTCCCTTTGAGGTGGTTAAGACTGCTGTGCACTCTATTTGGACGCCTCCTCCTCACATGTGTGTGGTGGCTAGTGCCCAGACTGCTGCTCCTACTCAGCCTAGGAGGTCTGCTGGTGGGAATCCACCAACTGGTTCCTCTGCTCCATCTTCCTCGACCGCTCCTCATGGTCGTCTTGCAACATTCTTGGGCAAGACTCAGTCCGCTATCATGAAGGCGATTACTTTCAGCTGTCAGCAGAATCATGATGTTTAGAAGCGCCTTGTCATCTCCAAGAATCTGCTCAAACATCGCCTCCGTGACCGTGGGAGTCCCGTCAGCGATGATGATCCTCTTCCCGCGGCTCCATCCTGGTCCACCTTCGGCTTTCCATCTCGTGTCGCGTTCCCTGAGTTCTTTGATGATGATGATGACATCCGCCAGGAGTGATTGAGTCCGTTTAGTTCTTCGCCCCTTTTTACTTGTTGCCGTCAAAGGGGAGAAGTAGTTTCCCAGTAGTAATCTTAGGTCATGCTATGTTATGATGTCTATTCATGTTATCGAACTTGTTATGTTGCTACCTACTATTCGAACTTGTTATGTTGCTACCTAGTTCGGTACTTGATCGTGGGAGACTATGATAATTATATTGGACTATCTCGTGGTTATGAAATGTTTTTAACTCTATGAGTTAGTGTTTATTGTGGTGTTTATTGTGGTTTCATATGTGCATGTCTCTCACATTTATGTCTAGCTACATATGCTACTTTACAAAAGGAGTACCTCTTAACATAGTCACTCCATGCACACATTGAGGGGGAGCTAAAGCAAATAGAATCATAAACCTATTCTGTACTTTTGCTCTCATGATTGTCAATACTAAGATTATTTATTGCATCTATGATACTACATGTATGGTTGTCATCAACAAACAAAAAGGGGGAGATTGAAAGAGCAATCATGCCCTTACATCATGTTTTGATGTTGATGACAATATACATGTAGGGGACTAACAATGGTTGTCAAGTAAATCTCAGGTATTAGTCCCCGTTTCATCGATGTGTGTGGATCAAGAGCTTACAAGTGATTTTACTCAAGGATGGAGCATAAAATTGATTTCACATTTGTTTTCTTGAGTATAGGATCCCGCACTATTAAGAGGGGATCGATAGGGCTAGCAAAAGACTTGCTCTTGCCATGATATCTCCTCTACTTGTCTCGTTTGATCTATCATTCCTCTCTGGTTTATTCTGCCTCTCGGAGTGCCGGATGTCCGGGCTACTCCCCGGATATCCGGCTCTTGCGCCGGATGTCCGGGCTCACCCTCCTTCATATCCAAAAGGTTTCTGGTTTCACGCCGGATGTCCAGGCTTTCCCCGAATGTCTGGGACTTCCTGATACGCCGGATGTCCGGGCCCTCGCCCGGATGTCCGGCCTCTACTTACCATGGAATAGCTGAGGTTTTGTTACTAGTTCATAATAGTGCCGGATGTCCGACTGTCTGCCGGATGTCTGGGCCTACCTGTTGCGCCGGATGTCCGGGCTTGGCCCCCGGATGTCCGCCCCTTTTCTACATTACATTTCAATTACATTCCTCGTAGCTTGCCAGGCTGGATGTCCGGCCCCTTGCCCGGATGTCCGGCCTGCTCATTTACTTACACTGCAACGGCCATATTTGTTCTCACACTATATATAGCCCTTCTTCCCCATGGGAGAGGGTTGACCACTCACTTTGCACAAACCCTAGAACACAGTTCACTCTCTCTCTACTCCTCCACACCAAATCTTAGATCCCCAAGGGATTTGAGAGCATTTGAGAGAAGTTCCCCAATCAAGTGATAGATCCACTCCTTCTCCTTCTTTGCACCAAAGGAATTCGTGATTTGAGCAAGTCTTGAGCTTTTCCCCATTGTTCTTGTTACTCTTGGAGGTTGGAGACTCCTAGGCGGTAGGAGTCTTTCGGAGAGGAATCAACCTTTGTGATTACCCCCGGAAAAGTTTGTGAGGGTTTGGAGACCACCCCCAAGGTCTACCACTAGTGGTTGAGAAACGCCTCCGTGGTGTTGTCTCAAAGGGAGAATAGGGCGAGCCTTCGTGGCGTTGGTGTGCCTTCGTGGTAACATCCACCTCTCTAACGATGACGTAGCTTCCCTCCAAGGAAGTGAACATCGGCATACATCCTCGTCTCCCGGAGTTGCGGTTATCCCTAACCCTAACTCTCTACTTGTGGTTACTTGTCTCTTTCACTTACTTATATATCACTTTGTGTTTACGTACTTACTACTTGTGTTCTTTCTTAGCTCTTAGTACTTCACTTGCAATTGTTAGGCTCATTTTCATATTCCGCATTATTGCCTAAAAATTGCTAAGTAACAATTAAAATTTATAGTTGTACCTATTCACCCCCCCCCCCTCTAGGTCCATCTCGATCCTTTTAGATGTCTTCGCAAGATTTGGTTGCAGCCCGAAGACCACAAGGAAACGACGAAAGAAGCTGCTTGCGGGGAGGCCAAACCTGCGAACAAAATGTGTGTAGAAGACGACCACCTCGCTCCCCCGCGGCACCGACACGATCTCCTCGCCGGGCGCGTGCATCTCTACCTCTTCCACCGGCGGAAGCCTCCGCGTGCGACGGAGGTATGCAATGTCATCGTTCGTCACGGCGGATCAGTCCCACGAGCCCTTGGGCGGCGCCATCGCAGGGCTCAACGAGCGCACGGGTGCAGCGGCGGTGTGAGGGAAGTTGGAGAAGACCCACACTCCATGGGACGCCGGCACGACGCGGTGGTGGCTCTAGCAAATGACGCCCCGGCGGGGTACTGCTTGCGCGCACTATGGAAGCAAGGGAAGATGAAGTAGAGGGGCGGGGGCAGGAGCAAGAATGCCTCGGCCGCTCCCCATCCCCTCCATTTAAACCCACGATGGAATGTGGGGGAGTGGGATTGTTTGTGCCCACGATCCCCACTCCCCCGTGATGTGCAGGTGCAATACATGAATGCATTAACTGCATCGAGAAGCCCAACCAATGGGCACGACCACAATAAATCCTGCGCGCGGGCCGAGGGCGCAACCTGGCAGGGCCCAGCCTATCGTCACGTCCGTCACGCGTGTGGTTTGGTACGGATTCGGCCTCAGTAGAACACACACACACACACACACACACACACACGAGAAGCAAGAATGGAGACCTAGCTCCTTCTTCCTCCTCCACCAAACAGCTCCAGGAGCACCACTGTAGCCCTTGTGCCATCCATACCATATTCAGCAGGACTAGGGGTGTTACCTCCCTCGGAGGGCCCCGAACCTGGGTACATCTTGTGTCTCACACTTGCGCGTGCCGACCTCGCCTTCGGAACCCACAGGCATTCTCACGCAGCCCCCACTTTTAGCCATCTCATGGCATCTGCCATGATTTCACCACAACAGGACGACTGCCACTGTATCTCCGCCTCACCATGGAGCGCATAGTGTAGTAACCATGGCGAGGACTCTCCCTATCACTGTCGGGCTCGACTGCACACATATCATAAGCGAACTCCTCAGCGCCTAGCATCTCAGCATGGCGTTGTCAACATGCAACGACGCAACAGTGCAACAACATGGGGAGGAGAATCGATCTTGTCGCTCATGTTCGTCATCCTCGCGGTGGCTCGTGTTCATCGCGCTCTAGGCACGTCGCCCAGTCGCATCACCTCTATGACACATAGGTGGTGCCCACGCTCACGCTCTCCATGGAATGGAGATGGCGTCCGACGACCATGCGTGCATGATACAGAGGTGCAACCGAAGCATGTGGAGGGGCTCTAGGATGCCACTGGCGTGCGTCTGCTAGCTGTTTGGCCAAATGCTCCGCTTGGGCCAAATCGCTGTGGACCTGCGCGCTAGCTATTTGGTACGAGGTCACGATAAGTACCCGTCGCACGCACTGGAATCAGCAGCACTTGGTTTGTTTGGGTTAGTTTCTGTCGTCCAACGCGCCATTCCTCGCATCGAGGAGCTAGGCAGCTGGCGCGTCAGACCTTGGTGGCGGAGGCCGATGGTGAGGCGATGAGGTCAGGGATGGGCGACATACCAAAGGTGTGTTTGGCCGAGATGCTACCAGACTGGGCGCGGTGGAAGGAAGAAGAAAGAAGAAGAGGGAAATACACTTCCTATGTCTAATTCATTTGAAAAAGTTAAATTCGGAGATTGGATGAGGCCTGGCCACTTTCTTAACTTCTCGTATTTTAAAGAGTTAAAATGTTGAGGAGTTCTAGAATAGAAACCTGGTCAAATGGGCCGGTCTTAGCATGTCGACCCGTTTGCCCTCGTGCCCGATCTGTGGTGGGCCTGGCCGACACGTTATAATCTGGCCGTGCCTGGCAGCGAGGCTGTGCACGAGTTCCAGCACGGCACGGCCCGTTTATTTTTATTTTTATACAGCCCAATAGGTCTAATATCGGTCCAAAACATCCCGAGTAGGCTGAATTTTACATTGGTGGCATTGCCAAATGGCCCATGTAACATAAGGGACATGTCTGGGCTAGGGAGGGCAACCTGTGTGCCGGCCCGGCACGGCCCGTCATGTTACTTGCCGTGCCTGGCTGGGCCCGTATAACCCTGGCCGTGCCGGGCCGGGCCATTTGGCCAGGTTAGGATACGAGTTCGGCTAAAGAAAAGGCTATATTTGCCTCAAAGAAAAAAAAGGCTATATGGATGCTCTGAAAGCTGTAGCTTCCCCCGGCATCCCCAAGCCGTTGCAGTAGTGGCGTGGTGGGGTTCATCGGCGAACATCCCCCAACGGCGCTCATGCCATGTTCAACCCCGTCTCCGGCGATTGGCTCCTCGCCCACCTCAGCCGCGTGGTCCTCGACGACGACGCCGTCGCGCTCCTCCTCCTCCTCCGCCTCGACAAGACTCTCTCCAGCCTGTCGCTCCACCTCCTCGCACACTCCTGCAGGTTTGCCTCTTTTTCTTTTTTTTCTTACAATCTTCCCAGGGTAGAGGTTCATCTGTCTGGCTTCCTTTTCCCTCGCAGAAAGAAAAACGGCAGATCTTCTTAGATTAGATTGATTTGAGCAGGAGCAAGAAGATCCTTTTTGGGACAATCCTTGATCTTAATTTAGACAATTAGGCTCCCCAATTTCGCTGTAGGGTGTTATGACTTCCGTCTTCCTTCCTGGAAGAGAACAACACTGATCATGGATCAGGACCAAACATGGAATTTTTAGACAACAGATTTTTGTGCTAGACTCTTGTTTAACACGAGTTAGGAATGTGTTCTTAATGTCTGTCTGTCGGTAAAAGTCAGTTATACGTTAGCTGCCTTCTAAAACACCAATTTTTATTTGGGATAAAAATAAAAGGAGGGACTGAGCTTTCTCCAATTCTCAAATTCATGTGCATGCCAGCATATACAATTCCGTTTATTCTAAAAAAGGAAAAGGTTAATAGGACAGCAAAAGCTAATTGCAAGCTCGATGTCTTTTGCTCCTGTATACACTATCTTGGCAATCAAGCCAACAAATCAAAACGAGAGAAAGGAAAATGTGTGACCCAAGGGGTCAAGCAAAAGCACACCGAGTAAATCACCACCTTTGAAGTTTCAGGCTTTCAGCAT
Source organism: Aegilops bicornis (assembly GCA_021605145.1). Taxonomy (NCBI): domain Eukaryota; kingdom Viridiplantae; phylum Streptophyta; class Magnoliopsida; order Poales; family Poaceae; genus Aegilops; species Aegilops bicornis. The sequence goes on from CM038672.1 coordinate 168,479,164, forward strand.
CTGTTTTCCGTTGTTGGACTAAATCCGGTTACTCTTCTTGTAATCAGCACTGGGGAAGATCTTTAGGTGGTGGAATTAGAGTCTCGCTAGGTCTTTTCCCATTATCCACCACAAAGACCATCTTGAGTCCCCATGAAGTGTGCACCTCGAAATGGCAATGCATAAACCACACACCTGGAATAGAACAACATATCAAGGAACTCCTTCTAGTAAGCAGTAGGGTAATGTAGGATTGAAATCTCTACCTGGGTTGTCTGCCCTGAACCTGATTGCTGTCCAGCCTCCAGTAGGAACTCCAATGGTGTTTCTCTCAACGGGGTCGATGAGGTTAAATGTGGAAGGGGAGGCTTTGGGGTTGTAATTCCCAACACCCCTCCCGATGACAAAAAAGTTAAATCCATGCAGATGGATCGGGTGGCTTTCTGTTGATATGATCCCTGTATCCTGGAGTATGACCTGCACTGAAGCATTATATGGCAGCCTATAAACCCTGGTTCCTTTCATGGTTTGAAGGTTTTTGGGGCCGCTTCCTGTGTAGTTGAACTTGTGTGGTGGTGTTGCTGGGAAGTCTTCGGTGAAGACCCCTGGAATGCTGTAGTAACGGGCTTGGAGAATTGGGGTGGATGGCATAACGAATGTCGAATTGTTGATTGTGCCCACCACTCTTGTCCCGTTAATGCAGTTTGCGCATGGATTGACACCCACACCAATGGTAAAGAAAAGCGAGTGGTCTACTGTCTGTGGCACATTGGCTGGGTACTCCTTGGAGTTGAGGCTTCGGAGCGACTCAGAGAATTTTGATGCAATAGGGGTGGCATTCTGTGGTGGTGGCTTGACGAGAGTGAGGCGCGCTGTGGCAGAGACAGTGTTAGCGTAGTGCAAGGTAGCAGTGCCTGTTTTGTTGTCAACTTGTAGTGGAGCATCCAGGAAGGGAGAGACTGAGAGGAGGTAACGGCCAGCACTTTGGTCAGTAGTGACGAGGACGTTGGTGGTCTGGCCTGGAGTGATGAGCAGGATATCGGTTTTATATGGCTTGGTATAGACTGCATCAACCTCAACCACAGTTAGTCCGTGCCCGGCAATCTTGAAGAATAGGTCGTCATTCAGACCAGCGTTGATGATCCGGAGCATGTATGTCTTGCCATTTTCGACATCGAGATTGAATCCATCTGCATGAAACATTCATCAGGAAATCAGTTTTTACTCTATAATGGAAATTTATAGACTTTGCAATAACAGGATGTAGTAGCACCTTCATTCATATACCTTGGGAGGAGGCACAATCAGACATCGGACCAGGGTGGCCGTTGATGGTGTGGGAATCAGAAATATTGGGTCCTACTCCTAGTTGCATGGCCTGGTTGATTACAGTCTCTGTATCAGCTTTCCACCATTCACCTGCAGCGCATCATCAAGTAATTTCAGTGCTGAATGGGTTATTCTCGATTAATACCAATTATGAGGATCAATTATACATATACCTAGGACAACAACTGCCTCCTTGTGAGGAGCAGGAAAGGGTAGGGTACTCCAAGCTTGGGCAGTATGACAATAGCACCATGAACGGTAGCCCGCAGCCAGTTGATATGGGCATGCCATAGGAGCGTACCACGTTGGCCAGTAACGGTGAAATTATACAGAAAGCTGCTCCCTGGCTGGATTGGGCACTGTGTAATGTAGGCTGGTCCATCGTACCACCCAGTCCGGATTTGCCTTACCCCGTGCCTGATTATGATTCAGTTAGAAAGTTATATACGTATGTGTGCTGCATAAATACTCCCTCTGTAAAGAAATATAAGAGCGTTTATATTTCTTTACGGAGGGAGTATGTTGTATGAATTTTCTTTTATTTTAGCCTGTCTATAGAAAGGATGTGTCTTTGTTGAAAAAATGGAAAGGATGCGTGGTTCCTTAGATGAATGCAAAGGTAAAACAATGTTCCTTCTTGTAACGCTTAACTGGCATAACCTTTTTCCTTCTTCTTTTGCAGCAAATGAAAAATTCTCATGCGTCAACAACATGCCAGAAAGATCGAGGCTGTCCATATGTGTGAGGGCATGCAGTTGCCACTTTGAGGTGGCAGTTTTCTGCTATAAATTGCAGCTGAAGCATGGAATGTCTTACCAGTGGATGGTAACGTTGTGAGGTGAATGATTGACGACCTTGACAAGAACGTCATCGCCTTCTCTTGCATAGAGGGTCGGCCCTGGGAACTTGCCGTTAACAGTGAGGATGGACTTGGTTGAGCAAAGCAGTGTCATGTTCCTCATAACCACCTGCACGAGTGAAACCATGGTAAATCATCACGGCAGCCTGAGTTCTGTAGCCGCCTCACGGTGTAAGGGTGAGCCGTTTTGTCTTTTTTTTTTGCCTCCTGGGGCAGGCTGGTTATTGTTATATTGCACCAGAAAGGAAAATGACATTTTGAAACTATGGCAAAGAAAGCATTGTACTCCATGTCGGGTTGTGTAAAGAGTGGTGCAATGCTATACGACCCTGGCTACATGCAGAAAAGAGTCATTAGCTATCTATTTCTCCTCCGAATGTATGTATATGTGTCTTTCTGATGAAAGCATATGCTGCTTTTGTTAAGATTCTCACATTGAACTTGTAGTGTCGGGTGATGGCATGGACGCTGAGAGCCTGAAGCAGGAAGCAGCTGGCCATGAGGCGGAGGAGCAGCTGATCAAGACGGCGAGGCATGGCCATGCTGCCTGACACTGGCAGAGCCACTTGATCGGAGGAGACGAGGACGAACGACGATTCCTGTGAGCCGAGACGGTGCAGTATTCCTGGTTGCATGGAATGACAGGGCGACGCATGGTTTTAATGGCCCAGGGAGGGGGCTGGGGCGGTGTTGGGTTTCTAGCTGCCATGTCGTTTTTCATTTTAGGTGAGAAACCCTTGCTTGGCAAGGCTGGCTAGCTGTGCTGGGAATTGTGCGGATTGCAGGTAATTTCTTCTTGTGTTTTCACCTGCAGATATGCAAAGGTAGCTCCCAGTTGCACCGAGCTAACTCTTTTTACATACAAATTAGGTAATAATGTAGCCATCTGCAGGACTTGCAGTGCATCTACCTTTATCGATTTGGAGTTTGGTTCCATGTACCTGTCTCTGCCCACTGAGAAGAGCACTTGGGCTGTTAACCGGCCAGTGCTACTATAGCTAGTACGAGTGTCGGTTAATAGCCATCAATCTTTAAGTAACTTGCAGTCCACTTCCATGTACTGCAAACGTATGTATGTTATGTACAAGCAACCCACAGCAACATGCACTGAACCTTATAGCCTAGCATTAGAGTTTAGAGCAGGCAGAATAAACACGGATCCTTGTGGCTATCTTTTGAAATTACATTAGCCGGATGTGACAAGTGAGCTACTTAACTGGTAAGCTTAGTGGCGTGCAGAATGTCATGCCATTGTGTATGCATTAGATCATCAGATAACTAGCTATAGATACTATTGCGATTGATGTGTCGTTTAGATTGATAGACAGATTAGCTAGTGGCCGGTTTTTGTGTGTGCAGAAACAAATCAAGCAGGGACAAACGGGGTAATGGATTGATTGATGCGCGTAGTTGTCAGGTGTACAGAGACTAAGAGAGAGAAGGGGAATTGGATTTAGCCTAGGACATGAAGATGGAGATGGAGATGGCAACCACTTTTGGTGATGTGGAAGCGATGGATCATGGATATCTAGTAAGTGGTGCGTGTGCTTGAGCTTAAGCGTTTTCCTTTCTAATACTTCTTTTTTGCTTGAGCTTAACTGAACCGTGGATCGCATCCTCTTGTCTAGCTAGGCATCGCATTTGTTTTACCCTTCATTCATGCGTGACATTTGTCGAGTGGACAGAGCTTTCCTTTGGTTGATTCAAAGCCAAGCTAAGCTAGTACTTCGTCTCCACCTGGCTAGATAGATGGTCGGCAGGCATGTACTCTTCTCTTGTGCAACAGACTGAAAGTGGACGATAGAGTCTCTGGCGTCGCAGTCAAGTCCTGCACCGTAACTCCGACCTCAGGCTAGTAGTGGGAGTAACTTAACAAGTAACATAGCGCACTTCGAATTTTTTTTGCTTATTTGACATGTAGTTAATGAGAAGTGGTAACATAATATGTTACTGTAACATAGCGCTTTCCAAGACAAGATGAGTCTACAAGCTAATTAATGAAGTCCTCTATGACACTACTATTATGTTACTTTGCACTATGAAGATAGTAACTTAGACTAGTGGCATATGCATGACACTAGTATAAGTTACTCCCCACTATAACCAGCCTCACAGCCGTGCCAACAATATTATTATGCTTTCTCGATCGCCGAGGAGATCAGGACAAGATATGATACTACTACACTTTTGATGTAACCAACACAACACTAGCAGCTTCTTAATTCCCCTGCCGTCACTGTTACCCAACAACCTCGAATACCGATCGATCTGCATCTCCCTCAGTCCGTGCCTGCCTCACATTTTTGTCATCTTCCAACTGGTTATAGTAAATGAATCTTAACTGACATACATGCATGTAGTACTAAGTTAATGCTGATCATGCGTTTCTGGTGCATCCAAGAAAGGAGTAGATCTACCTGCCTAAATGTAAAATATGCAATTCCGCCTCAACAATTAGATAAGAACTGGCAACTAGTACTTCTGAAACATTTCTTCAAAATCTTGACAACCTTGCTAGTTGCTATATTGATCTAGAAATAACACATGAAACTTTTTTTGCACGTATAACACAGAGCAACAAGATGGTCTCTGAACATTGCAAAGAAAAAAAGGTGTAAACTCCATAAATTGTATTGTACCACCTCCAAACATCTCAACATGCCATCCTCCACCTCAGGGAAAAGTGATTACTAGGTTTGTGTCAAGAGAATAAAAAAAAATACGGTGCAAAGTGTAATTTAGGCCTAGAAAAACAGGCAGGTTCAGCTTCCAAATTCAAGCTTAGTGGTTATTTGCACTGGTTCTGAAAAGAAAAGAAAAACAAGGTTATGATGCACCATTTGTTTTTTTGTTGTTGTGGTATGATAGACCATTTTAACTTCAGAAGGAAACGGTTCATGAGATTTCTACGTCCTGCCACCGAGCCGACTAGAATTTGAATTTGATTTTCCATGAAACTGCGGGTGAGCGAGTGAAAACAAAAGAGGAAAAGAAATCCTTGGAAACGGTGCAAAGCAAAGGCGATTGGAAAAGAGAGCAATAGATAGATACTAGTACTACCACTGCTCAGCGACTTGTCACGACAGACACTGTGCTCTGTCTGCTACAACATACTGGTAGTAGTAGTAGTAGAATAGATAGATACTCCGTAGATAGATAGGGGATACGCCTGCACGGTTTGTCTTGCCTCTGCTTCCTTCTGTGCAGGATCGATGCCGCTGCAGGTCTTTCTTTTTCTTTCGACAGATTCGAATAGGATTCAGCTTTATTTTCTTACCCTCGACCATACCAGACAGTATATATTTGTCTGCTCTCTAACCGATGCTACGGATGGTAGCTCTTGCTCTGTCCATGTGCATGATGCATATGTTCCCACTTCTTTTTATCAATCCAAGAAACGTCTACTGCATTTTAGATGGCAGCAAGATCATGCTTAGTTACACTTCTCTATTAATAAAAAGAATATATTAATGTCAAGAAGATATCGAAAAAGTCCAAAACAAACTTTGAATTTATAGACGGAAGGTAAATCAAACCCTAAACTTCTAATGCCTAAAGTCAGCACACCAAAATCTCTGATCCCGATAAATTTTCAGCCTTGATGGCATTCCAAAACAGGGATCGTCGACGTGGCGTGTCGAACCCCGGATTCTTGGCTCCAGCTGAGGGAGGGGGGCGCGGCGAGAATTTCAGCCAGGCCACTATACCACATCAAGTTAACCGGTTTTTGAAAAGTTTGTGTTTTAATATTTTTTTTCAGAATTTAAAAAAAAATGTCCATGTTCACAAATTTTGTTCATAAATTAAAAAATATTCAGGAATTTCAGAAATTGTTCGTGTTTAAAAAAATTGTTTGCATTTTCGAAAAATGTTTGAAAATTTCAACAAAAATGTTTGTATTTTTCGAAATTTTTAAGCATTAAAAAATGTTCATATTTTAAAATTGTGGTCAAAACTTGTTCAGAAGTTAAAAAATATTCCCATTTTACCTTTTTGCCACAAATTCAAAAATATTTCGTGTTTTTTGTTTTTTTTTTGGAATTTCAAATTATATTTGCATTTTTCAAAATTGTTCATCATTTAAAAAAAATTTGACATTTTTCAAAAAGTGTTTGGAATCCCAAAAGTTGTTCACATGTTTCGAAAAACGGTTGGATTTTCAAAATTTGTGTCACATTTTTCAAAAAATGTGTTTGAATTTCATACATTATTTGTGTTTTAGAAAAAATAATAGTCGGCATTTCAAAATTATTAATATTTTTTCAAGAGACGTTTCCAGTTTTTGCAAAAATGTTTTCATATATGAATGCTGCTATCTGTTCTTATATATGCCACGCTATCTATCATCACTAGCAACCTTCAGGGCAAGTTGTTAGCTGCGTGTGCTACAAGTGCAAGGTCCCGAGTTTGAGTCATCTCAAGCTCGCTAATGCTGGTTTCCTAGTATGTTTGGACGCTCGCTATAGAAGACAAATGGCTTAGTGTAGTTTAAAAAAATGTTATTGTCATTATGAAAATGTAAAAAAGAATATTGCCATTACGAAAATGTACAATGTGTATTTGCAAAAATATGCAACGTGCATTTGAAACAAAAACGAGTAAAATCGGCAAAGAAACTAAAGAAAAGAAAAAAAACAATACGAAGAAAACGAAGAAAGAAACAAAAGAAAACCAAAACTATAACCAAGAAAGAAAAAGGCCGTAAACAAGTGAAAACAAAGTATATTGAAGGAAAAAAGAAAGTCGAATAAAACCGATGGAAAAAGCAAAGAAAACCCAAAGGAAAAAACAAATGGAAACGAAAAAAATAGAGCAGAGCTAGTGCCTGAGCGACTGCGCTAATGGGTCGGCCCAATTCATCCTACTATCCAACGAGACAGTCAATGATCCTAGGATTTGACTTACGCGTCAGTGAATACCAGCTAAACGCAAGGTTGCAAATAGACTGGGATCATAGAGTTTGGTGAGCTAATTTCTGGGATTAGAAGTTCGACTTAGCTTTCAACTATAAGTTCAAGGTTTGTTTTGGACATTCTTCAAAAGATATTAATGGTCTCCGGCCTATACACCAACATGACTTAAGAGCTACTTAAGAAATGCAAGATGCACACATCCAAATTCTTTAAAAAACTACCATAAAATAACTGCATCGAACAATGTCATCGCGGAGTTCAATAAATGAAGGTCGAACCTAGAGTTTTCACTCCTGCACTCAAAAAGCACCGCCTAGCCAACATCGTCGTGAGCTGCCACCACATGTCCATGTATCATCACACGGTCGCACGATCATGCTGGACCTAGCCACATAACTAGAATCATGTCCACGTAACACATGCTGCCGAGCAGTACGGAAGGATGCCTGCCATCTCGATCAATCCAATGCCGCCTCGAGTCCACACCCCCCCATGCACCAAATTTAGGCCAGTCACACGAGGCACACTGAACAAGGGCGGAACCCATACGTCAAGCATAAGTTGAGTCGCCTAATCTACTGTCGCAGACACCATCTTGGGCCATGTCGGGCCCTCAAACCTCTGCGCTGAGTGGAAGAAAATCAATCACCAAGGTGCCCCCAGAACCTACAATACGGAGGCTAAAACCTAGATATTACACCCCATAGAGACGGTTAGCGGTCCGTGTAAGTGCATCAAGTGCCCTCTTAGTGGTTTTGGAGTATTGAAGACAAACAGGTTGAGGGACTAATGTGTTTACGAGTGTACACAGGTGTTATAGTCCCTGAAAATTTGGTTTAACACATGGAAAACGGCCCCTAAAAATGCATTTCTTCAAGTGAAGAATTTGGTGATGAAATTGGTACTACCTTTGAAGAAATTGATGTGAAGACTTTCAAGCTTGAAGACTTTTGTTTTCATAGTTTTTTTTCTTCTTATTTGAGTCATAGGAAAAACTGTACTGTTAAAGGAGGTCTAGGTGAAACATATTTCTCATTTCCAAAGTGATGCTCAAAACCTTCAACGAGATCCTCAGTAGCATCACCAACAACGACTTCATATTTCAAGCTCATCACCCTTCCTTCTGCATCAGAAGCGAAGAAGACTAAGGCTGCTGAGAAAGAAGCAAAGAAGAGAAAGGCGTCAGCTCCACGTGCGCCTGAATCTGTGAAGAAATTAAGGACGGCCCCAATGTCTTCAAATGTTCCAATTGATGCTATACCACTTTCATCAGCGCCCCCTACTCGTACTCTTGAGAACCTTCAGATGGTCCCCTATGGGGCGGAATATCAAATTCCTCAAGCTGATGATGAAGAAGATAACCATTCTGCTGCTACCATAGAGCAAATGGATGAAGAGATTGAGGCTGATGCTGATGTATCAGGGCCTCAAGAAATCAAGATCGACTCCTCAAAGAAGCTCACCGAGTGAAGAACATGAAGAGGATGTAGATATTGATGGTGATACTACTCCTCCTATGCATGATGAATATTATGAAACCACTCACCCAAATTCACTCGTTACCACTCCCCTCACTCAAGTGCCGAGAGTCGTCATACAAGACCGAAGAAATTCATATTGGTTCTGCGGAAAGGCGACCTTCTCTTCAGACCATCCATGAAAGAAATTCCTGCTGCAGCAGCTGATGAAATTACTCAAGATGACCCAATTTTTGATGTTGTCAATACATCTCCTCCGCGTGTAGATTCAATCCCCTCAGCTGACACAGATACAGTTCCAATAGCCACTGCTAAGGAGATTGCTAAATCACGTGCAATTACATATCCGAATGATTCAACTGGCTCTCCCAGGCCCATCTTTGATGTGAGAACAAAGAAGCACAATCTTCAACTAGTTTCAGTGATGCCCAAGATTGGCAAAGGCCTCGGGCGGCCTAAGTTTGATAGTGCCAACTTCTTCGAAGAGAAGAATTTCTTCATTGGCGAGACTCTCCCAAACTCAGGCGTTTGAGGTTCTCGACAAGAACGCAGATGAATTTCTATGCCACTCTGTTGTTTGACAAGAACAAAGTGTTCCCTCATCGCCATATTCCTCATGTGGACATGGAGCCTATTCCCTGCTTCCAGCCTGTGTTGGTTGTTCTTCATGATGTTGGGCTTCTCAGTTTTTGCTCTGACGTATGTGACTGGAACAAAGAGTTAATTCTTCAATTTTACACAACTGTGCATTTCTCAGGCAACGCTGATGACACTGCAATTTGGGCTCTGGACTGGATGAGTGAGGACACTCACTGCAAGGCACCCATTGACGAATTACTTCGCGCCCTTCCGGTTGATCCACCCCAAGAGGAAGCCAAGAAAATTTTATGAAGAACTTGAACAACCCAACCATCTGATGCAATTGCTAATGAAACCCATGGCTGAAAGAAATGCTCCAAGAACAACCTTCCTGGTGAAGAATTTGATGTATGTGCCCAGAACACTTTATTGCATTCTGTCCAAGTCCCTTAGTCCCATCAAAGGTCACAATTCCAATACTGAAGAAGTTGTGGGAGTTATGAAGAATTAGTTATTCCACATCATTCATAGAACTCCCATCAACATTCATGATTTCTTCTTAAGGATTTTGGTCATAGTGGCACAGTCACCATTTGATCTGTAGCCATATGCTCCATGGATCATGAGATTCATCAGATCAAGATCTTCGGTTCCTTACAAGGCTGATCGTCAGAATCATCTCAGCTTCTGCTAGATGGTGAAGTTCTTCAGAGCACATGATAACCCACAAGTTTAGGGGATCGTTTGTAGACTTCTTCGATAAATAAGAGTGTCGAACCCAGCGAGGAGCTAAAGGTAGAACAAATATTCCCTCAAGTTCTATCGACCACCGATACAACTCTACGCACACTTAGTGTTTGCTTTACCTAGAACAAGAATAAAACTAGAAGTACTTTGCGAGAAAGAAAAGTACGAATAAATTGCAAGACAGTAAAAGTAGATAGCTTTTGTCAACAAGAAAGTCATTTGTCCCTAGACAATAGATAACAAGTACCAGTAATCATTCTTGCAATTTTACATGAGGGAGAGTCATGAGCGAACATACTTTCTCTACTTGGATCATATGCACTTATGATTGGAACTCTAGCAAGCATCCGCAACAACTAAAGATCATTAAGGTCGTGAAACCCAACCATAGCATTAAGTATCAAGTCCTCTTTACTCCCATACGCCATAACCCACTTATCCGCGTTTAGGCTGCTATCACCCCCGCAACACCGACAATAAGCAAACCATGAACATATTGCAACACCCTACAGCGGGGGCCCTCTGTTTGCGCGACACGTCAGGCACCGTAGGACAGCACCATAAATAAAATATACAATCATACCAACCAAGATCACGATTAGCCCACAGGACAAAACGAATCTACACAAACATCATAGGATAACCATAGATCATTGGGAAATGATATATGGACTTGAGCACCATGTTTAAGTTGAGATTACAGCATGGAGAAGAGCTGTTGCACCGCTGCATAGAGGGGGAGAAAGTTGGCGTTGATGGTAGCAAGATTGTTGATGTAGATCGCCGTCACGATACTTGCCCACGCAGCGCTCCGGCGCCACCGGGAGAGAGCGGGACAGACCCCCCCCCCCCCTCCTTTTTCTTCTTCCTTGGCCTCCCCCTAGATGGGAGGAGAGTTCCCCCTCTGGTCCATGGCTTCCATGGCTACGGAGGGGCAAGATCCCCTCCGAGATTGGATTTGCCCCTCTGTCTTCTTCTGTTTCACATTTTGTTTTCTGGCCCTTCACCGTTTCTTAAATTCCCGGAGATTCGTAACTCTGATTGCGCTGCAATTTTTACATGATTTTTTTTCATAAATTATCTTTCTTGCGCCCGAAGAAGGGCCCCAACCGACTTACGAGGAGGGAATAAGACACCTGGGCGCACCAGGGGGTGCCCGGCGCGGCCTGGTGGGTTGTGGTCATTGTGGCCCCCATTTACGTTGATTCCAAGTCCCAAAAATCACATATATTCCAAAATAATTCTCCGTAAATTTTTATTGCGTTTGCACTTCGGTTGATATGGATTTTCTGCGAAACAAAACACATGCAACAAACAAGAACTGGCACTGGGCACTGGATCAATATGTTAGTCCAAATAAATCATACAAAATGTTGCCAAAAGTGTATAAAAGCTGTATAATATTGGCATGAAGCAATCAGAAATTATAGATACGTTAGTATAATAATGCAAATCACTACTTTAAGAGCTACTGTAATATAACTTTTCCATGGCTCATACCACCGATATAATCGATAGTTTCATCAAAACAAGCAAAAGAATGCATCAAAAACAGAATTTGTCTTAAACAGGACAGTCTGTGGCAATCTGAACATCTACCATACTTCTATAATTCAAAAAATTCTGAAAAATTAGGACGAAATAAAAAATTTGCATAGCAATAGTGTGCGAAAAGTTTCAGAACCTTTTTACGTTCCAGTAAAAAAAAGAAAATGCACGCGCTACAGCCAAAGTTTCTGTTTCTGCATCGCACATACCAACAAACAATCTAATCATCCTAAAGGCAAATCTTGGCACATTATTTTTATAATACAATGAATTTGTACAAGGGGATAATTATTTTTGTGAGAAACTTCCATGAAAATTTTACATTGTTTCCATGAGCATGAACACAAGTGTTCAAGGTCGACCCTCACTTCTCCAATGCATCACATTTCAATCGCTTCTCTTTTGTCAAAAAGTTTTAAGTTCCCATCTATATTTTTTTTGTTTTTAAACTTTATAAAAGCACTCAAAAGAGTAAAATGACTCTCTAAACTTTCCGGGTTGTCTCCCTGGCAGCGCTTTCTTTAAAGCCATTAAGCTAGGCATAAAGTGCTCAAGTAATGAATCCACCCGGATCCCAGGGTATATCAAAGCCAATTTTAATTAACAATGATTTGGCATTTAGTAGTGAGCACAAAGCAACATACATCATGCAATGACGAAGTCTAACTCTCTTCCTATGCATCAGCATGTCATAAAAGAACAATTCATTCACATCAAGTAAAGGCCAATACAAAGCATAAGCAGTTTCTTGCAATTTTATCGTGTTGGAAACATAGAGAGGCGGAGATATAGTTCCTCTCTAATAATAATTGCAAGTAGGAGCAGCAAGCACATGCATATTATATTCATCAAAATCATCATGTGCAACGGTAAAAGGCAACCCATCAATATAATCCTTAATAAGTGCAAACTTCTCCGATATACTGTAGTTTGGAGAATTCCAAAAGATAATAGGACTATCATGTGTGGGTGCAATAGCAACAATTTCATTCTTAACATAAGGAACTGTAGCAAGTTCATCTCGATAAGCATAATTCATATTGGCATCTTGGCCACAAGCATAGTAAGCATCAAGTTCATCAAAAAGGGATATTTCAAAAGAATCAACGGGATCATAGAAATTAGCATAGCACTCATCCTTGGTAAGAACGAAAGGAAATTAAACAATGTATGAGTTGAAGAGTTACTCTCATTGGAAGGTGGGCACGGGTGATCAATCCTCTCTTCCTCCGCTTGTTCATCGCTCTCCTCATCATCTTTTTCATCCAATGAGCTAACAGTTTCATCAATTTCTTCTTCCATAGACTCCTGCAAAATATTAGTCTCTTCTTGGACAGCGGAGACATTCTCAAGAAATACATCAATACCAGAATTGTATTTATAATTATCATAGCAATATTTAAGGATAGCAAAATTTTCAGGTCTATAAACTGAATCATTAAAATCTTCAAACTTTTCGAACAAAGATTCAATTTCATAAGCACCCTTAAAAGCAACAAATTCTTCTATTCGTTCCACATCATAATAATCATATCTACCATTATCATAAGAAGCCAAGGTTTCATATTCATTAAATTTGCATGAAAAGGGAAGGTCTGGAGCCCTTATCCTAGAGCAACAAGTATAATCATATCTCAAGCATAGATCTCGAGCATACCAATTCAACATATGAACTTGATCCCATAAAAGTTTCCCTTTTTTAGTCAAGTGATAATCCCTAAAGTATTCATGTTGATCCAACGTGTCTCCCATTATAAAGTTGAATGGGGTTTTCTCAGGATTATCAAAGTAGTGCATAATATTTTTCACATAACGAGCATCGAGGGTTTTAGGAGGTTCCCCATCTCCATGAGTAGCAAGTACCACTAAATTTTTTTGTGTTTCATGTTCCATATCCATAACTAAAGATAGAGAACAACTTAGGACAGAAAATAAAATCTACTTAGTGATAAAACAAACAAGCACACACGAGAATATTCACCCCACGCTATTGCTCCCCGGCAACGGCGCCTGAAAAATGGTCTTGATAACCCACAAGTGTAGGGGATCGTTTGTAGCCTTCTTTGATAAATAAGTGTGTCGAACCCAACGTTGAGCTAAAGTTAGAACAAATATTCCCTCAAGTTCTACCGACCACCGATACAACTCTACGCACACTTAGTGTTTGCTTTACCTAGAACAAATATTCCCTCAAGTTCTACCGACCATCGATACAACTCTACGCACACTTAGTGTTTTGTCAACAAGAAAGTCATTTGTCCCTAGGCAATCGATAACAAGTACTGGTAACCATTCTTGCAATTTTACATGAGGGAGAGGCATGAGCTAACATACTTTCTCTACTTGGATCATATGCACTTATGATTGGAACTCTGGCAAGTATCTGCAACTACTAGAGATCATTAAGGTCGTGAAACTCAACCATAGCATAAAGTATCAAGTCCTCTTTACTCCCATACTCCATAACCCACTTATCCGCGTTTAGGCTGCTGTCACCCCCGCAACACTGATGACCCACAAGTATAGGGGGTCTATCATAGTCCTTTCGATAAGTAAGAGTGTCGAACCCAACGAGGAGCAGAAGAAAATGATAAGCGGTTTTCAGCAAGGTATTCTCTGCAAGTACTAAAATAAGTGGTAACAAATAGTTTTGTGATAAGATAATTTGTAACGAGCAACAAGTAACAAAAGTAAATAACGTGCAGCAAGGTGGCCCAATCCTTTTTGTAGCAAAGGATAAGCCTGGACAAACTCTTATATAGAGAAAAGCGCTCCCGAGGACACATGGGAATTATCGTCAAGCTAGTTTTCATCACGTTCATATGATTCGTTCGGTACTTTGATAATTTGATATGTGGGTGGACTGGTGCTTGGGTGTTGTTCTTACTTGAACAAGCATCCCACTTATGATTAACCTCTATTGCAAGCATCCGCAACTACAACAAAAGTATTAAGGTAAACCTAACCATAGCATGAAACATATGGATCCAAATCAGCCCCTTAGAAGCAACGCATAAACTAGGGTTTAAGCTTCTGTCACTCTAGCAACCCATCATCTACTTATTACTTCCCAATGACTTCCTCTAGGCCCAAATAATGGTGAAGTGTTATGTAGTCTAAGTTAACATAACACCACTAGAGGATAGACAACATACATCTCATCAAAATACCAAACGAATACCAAATTCACATGACTACTAATAGCAAGACTTCTCCCATGTCCTCAGAAACAAACGTAACTACTCACAAAGCATATTCATGTTCATAATCAGAGGGGTATTAATATGCATAAAGGATATGAACATATGATCTTCCACCAAATAAACCAACTAGCATCAACTATAAGGAGTAATCAACACTACTAGCAACCTACTAGTACCAATCCCGGACTTGGAGACAAGAATTGGATACAAGAGATGAACTAGGGTTTTGAGAGGAGATGGTGCTGATGAACATGTTGATGGAGATTGCCCTCTCCTGATGAGAGGAGCGTTGGTGATGACGATGGCGATGATTTCCCCCTCCCGGAGGGAAGTGTCCCCGGCAGAACAGCTCTGCCGGAGCCCTAGAATGGTTCCGCAAAGGTTCCGCCTCGTGGCGGCGGAATCTCGTCCCGAAAGGTTGCTTATGATTTTTCCCTGGATGAAAGACTTCATATAGCAGAAGATGGCCACCGGAGAGCCAACAGGGGGCCCACGAAGTAGGGGGGCGCGCCCTAGGGGTAGGGCGCGCCCCCACCCTCGTGGACAGGTGGTGGCCCCCTTGACGTATTTCTTCTGCTCAGTATTTTTTTATTATTTCCAAAAAACTTTCGTGGAGTTTCAAGACTTCTGGAGTTGTGCAGAATAGGTCTCTAATATTTGCTCCTTTTCCAGCCCAGAATTCCAGCTGCCGGCATTCTCCCTCCTTATGTAAACCTTGTAAAATAAGAGAGAATAGGCATAAGAATTGTGACATAACGTGTAATAACAGCCCATAATGCGATAAATATCGATATAAAAGCATGGTGCAAAATGGACGTATCAAACACCGACAATAAGCAAACCATGAACATATTGCAACATCCTACAGCGGGGGCCCCTCCGTTGCTTGACACGGAGAGTACTGTAGGATAGCACCACAAATAAAATATAAAATCATACCAACCAAGATCACGATTAGCCCACAGGACAAAACGAATCTACTCAAACATCATAGGATAACCATATATCATTGGGAAATAATATATGGAGTTGAGCACCATGTTTAAGTAGAGATTACAGCGGGGAGAAGATTTGTTACACCGCTGCATAGAGGAGGAGAAAGTTGATGTTGACGGTAATAAGATTGTTGATGTAGATCGTCGTCACGATCCTTGCCCAGGTGGCTCTCTGGCGCCACCAGGAGAGAGGGGGGAGAGCCCTCCTCCTTCTTCTTCTTCCTTGGCCTCCCCCTAGATGGGAGGAGAGTTCCCCCTCTGGTCCATGGCCTCCATGCCGGCGGAGGGGCAGGATCCCCTCCAAGATTGGATTTGTCTCTCTGTTCTCTTCTATTTCGTGTTCTGTTTTCTGGCCCTTCACCGTTCTTAAATTTCCGGAGATTCATAACTCCGATTGCGCTGAAAATTTTACATGATTTTTCCATCAATTATCTTTCTTGCGCCCAAAGAAGGGGCCCAACCGACTTATGAAGAGGGCATAAGACACCTGGGCGCGCCAGGGGGTGCCCGACGCGCCTTGATGGGTTATGGTCATTGTGGGGCCCCGTTTACGTTGATTCCAAGTCCCAAAAATCACATATATTCCAAAAAAAATCTCCATAAATTTTTATCGTGTTTGGACTTTGTTTGATATGAATTTTCTGCGAAACAAAATACATGCAACAAACAGGAACTGACGCTGTGCACTAGATCAATATGTTAGTCCAAATAAATCATATAAAATGTTGACAAAAGTGTATAAAAGTTGTATAATAGTGGCATGAAACAAAAAAAATATAGAGACGACAGAGACGTATGAGCACTCTCTCCACAGTTGCTGGCAAGGGCAAGGCTGTAGTAGACGAGGGAATTCGTCCTCTTGATGGAAAAATTCATCAGCCTATCTCAACCTCAACTACTGATGAAACTGCCAGCTAGGCACAACTGCAAAAGCTTCAAGACCAGCTCCTTCATCTGAAGCTCCTCACATAATGACTAATCGTGATCTGCTCATAAGTCCATACCAGAAAGATGACAAGCATCACAGTTGGGTTAAGCGCCAGTCTGCTGCTGTTCAAGCTAACATGACCGTGACGCATAATGCAGTGCGCAAAAACCGCTACTATCTTCATGAGATCTTTGAAAGATCATGGGCCATACTCTCGCACCTCAAATCTGATGAAGAACTTGCTGCTATGGACTTTCAAATGAACTTTGACTGGGCTGAACCGCCAAGGAAGAAGTTCAAGAAAACTCAAGTCCATCCTCTCATGCCAAGCTTAGAGTCTTCATCACGTGCGACTGATGAAAATGAAGTTGTTGAAGACGCAGTTGTTGGTCCTTCTACACCGCGCGACCCCTACAACGCTGGCGCTCCCTCGTCTTCTTCATGATGGTTTTCTTCTGGGGTGTTAGTCCTCAGATTTCTCACCTTTTGGTCATTTGATGAAAAGGGGGAGAAGTCTGCGTTAGTCTTCAAGCGGGTCGACATATGGCTGTTTTTGCTTAAGTTGCAACTCTTGGACTTTATTGGATTTGCTCTTTGATGAGTTGTAACTTAATAGCTGTTGATCGTCTGACACTTTTGCTACACTTGATACACATGCTCTGACCTTAAATATATCTGCTCATGCATAACTGCTCATGCATGCACAATTTCGTCAGACACTAATTTTCATCATGCATTCATATTCCTCAAATATATATCATATCATGCATGATTGGATTCCAAAATATAGGGGGATATCTCCATAGTTTCAACCTGCCATGTGCATTTGCAATCCAAAGCAAATTCCTCAATATGCACATCTTCAGGGGGACTTCCTCGATATATTGTAACCAATTTCTTCATACTCTGTATTTACACTTCAATTTTTTTACTCCCTTTGAAAGCCTAATCAATTTGTCATCAGTCACCAAAAAAAGGGGTGATTGTAAGTGCATCATGTGCTCCCTTAGTGGTTTTGGAGTATTGAAGACAAATATGTCGAGGGACTGATGTGTTTACGAGTGTACACAGGTGTTATAGTCCCTAAAGGTTTGTTTAACACATGAAAACGACCCTAAAAATGTATTTCTTCAAGTGAAGAATTTGGTGATGAAATTGATACAGCCTTTGAAGAAATTGGTGTGAAGACTTTGAATCTTGAAGACTTTTGTTTTCATAGTTTCTTTCTTCTTATTTGAGTCATAGGAAAAAATCATACTATTAAAGGGGGTCTAGGTGAAACATATTTCACATTTCCAAAGTGATGCTCAAAACCTATACTACTCTAGCCGCTTCGAGTGAAGCCTTTGGAAATCTCCAGTACAGCTGACGAATTTGCTAGTGACAGTGACAAAGTTCATCGGCTCGCTGACGAATTTGGTCATGTTGAGGAGGTAGCATTTCGCCAGTACGATCTGCCTAAAAGTGAGGAAATTGAGTGCCCTGATGAATTTCATAGTTCAAATTCTAACCGTTGTTGTGCCGCGGGCCAGCTGTTGAGTGGGTCCTTTTCCTGACAACGGTTGAATGAGAGAAGGGCATTTATGACAATTCATGTCAGGTTGCCCTGGCTATAAATAGTCGTCCCCCACAACCACTTGTTGCTTGGCTGCTCCGAGAGAACTTGACACTTGTCATAAGAGAGCAATCCATCCTTTGACGACTTTGAGAGAATCCTAAGTGAGGAAAAACCCAGAGCCAAAGTGATCGAGCATCACTGAAGAGATTGATCTATGTGATTCGATGCCTATTACCTTTGAAGACTGTCGTTCTTCCAGACGGTTAGGCGTCAAGTTCTAAGCACACCAAAAGTCATTATGATGTGCCGGTGAACAAGTCTGTGAAGGTTTTTTAAGTCTACCTTGAAGACTTACCATGAGTGATTGGGCGAGGTCTACGCGTTCTTAGCTCAAGAGGAATACGGTGAGGACTGTGTGTCCTCAGAGTTGCGACTCAGCCGCCTCAACCAGACGTACATTTGATACATCAACTGGAAGTGGTCTACAAAAGCGATGTCTTCACCGAGCAAACCTAGTTTCAAATTCCTCATCCCTTACCTTACGTTATTCCACTGATGAAGAATTTGTGATCTACTTTTTGAAGTACTTGAACTGAAGCCTTTCATCATGATGCTTTCTATTTCTTCAATTCATCTTCCTCATGCTTGTATGACTATATGATTGCATGTTCTTCACTTGTATGTATCCTGGTTGCGTACCTTTTGTTTCTGTGATGAATTAGTCTCCCCGCGTTTCTATTTCTTCATTTCGATCTCCGTCAAATTCCTTATAGTTTGACGAATTTCGAAAATCTCCCATTCACCCCCTCTGGGAGTTTACCTGCGCTTTCAGCCTGGGATCATGCCGCCGAAGCAAAATACCCGATGACAAGCAACCACGCAAATCCTTAAATGACCGATGCTCAATTACACTTCGAATATACAAAGTATAGATAAACAACTGGTGAGACGAATATAGATGAACATGAAAAATCGGTAATTGCTATCTGAGCTCATCTTCTCTCTATGAATAGTAAATTCAAAAAATAGCAGAAAAAATCAAAAAATTCCCATAAAAATTGGCATCCAAGATGCTGGGTTGCGCAAGGTGCGTGCAATTTTCATGGCATTTGGACATCTGAAGAGGTCGTGACCAAAAAAGGACAAAATCAGAGGCAAGTTCGATTTTTTGCCACAACTTCCTCGAATGCACAAACACGACAAATCTTTTCATGCACTTTACGCACTCGAGCATCTTGGATGTAACAAATTCAGATTTGTTTGCTAATTTTAACGAATCTATTTTTCATTTGGGGGGGGGGGAGCATATGAGCCCAGGCTCCGAATCATCCTGTCCACAAAAATTCACTATTTTGTACTGAATTTATCCTAGTCTCCTTTTGCAATACTGAACGATGAGGCCTTTAGCAGAGAGAAACAAAAAATGACCATTTTTCACTTGGAGCGGCTCTAGCAAGTTCGTCATAATTGGGCCGACATCCGCAATATAGAGTGTTGTCAATAATGATTTGGACACTATCTAACCAGTGCGCAAATACAGAATCCACAAGCGACAACTTCCATAAAGTTTATTTCATATGTTCTTTTTTCATTTGGTCCAATTTTTTCAATTTAAGAAACATTTAATCCAACCAAACAGTTCTTAAACATCATTCGACATGATAAACATAATTAGCAACTATATTAGTGTCCAAATGTCATGGCACTACATATATTTTGCGACTTCAAATGTCATTTTAAGCGACATTTTCAAATTACGCAATGTCGCTATTCGTCATTGCAAGCTGAAAGTGCATGTGCCACTAAATTGTATTTTGGTGTGATGACAGTGTGATTAGTGGAACTAATATCGTTTGCTAAAGTTTATCTTAGGATATTGGTTCCATGTAGATCATATTGGAGTTGTGCGACTCACCCCCCTTCAAAAAGATCAAAGGCGTAGTTTTCCGGTGACCCGAAGGTTTTCGTTTTGGTTCGATTTCAATCGCAGGAAAAAATGCACTATTAAGAGGGGTCATCGTGGGCGAATGTATTAGAACTTATGTGCCAATCCTCCCACACCTACCAAATATATTCCTTGCATAGTGAGTTTTGTCGGTGGTGTCCTTGGTTCATCAGGAATCTACTGGACACCCCATGCGCACGGAGTGGTGGTTTCTCTTCTGGACACCCGTGCGCACGAGGCTGACTTAGCCCATGCGCATGGGGTCCAATGGGCAGAAACAACCACCCGACCAAGAACACTACATAAAGCCTCCTTCTTCCACCTCCAACCCTAAGCCTTATGTCTTGTTAAGCTCCACCATTGCTATAGTCTATTCTTCTCATTCCTCTCAATCCCTTAACCGAAACCTTTTGAAAATTTGGGGATTGAGGGAGCAAGACCCAATCTATACTTTGAACCAATCCGGGTTCCCCACAAGATTTGTTCATCATTGACTTGTTACTCTTGGAGTTTGGGATCCTAGATGGCTAGGGTTCCTACGAAATCTTCCTTGCTTGTGGTGTACTCCGGAGACATATGTAAAGGTGTGGTGATCGCCTTAAAGTGCAACCCCGAGTGATTAGAGGCTCATCCGTTGGGGTGACTCGAGGATAATACGATGAGGCTTCGGTGGCGTTCCACAAGCTTTGGCTCCAGCACCGTTCCGACGGAGATTAGCTCTTCCCCAAGGAAGAGTGACCTTGGGGATAAAATTCGCGCCCCCGACTCACTTGTGGTTAATCCTTTCCTGCATTTTTCTTTGCTTTGTATGCTTGTGGGCTTGCTAATTAGATTGTTGTCTGGCATATTTGGCTTTAAGTAGCTTGCTTGTCATATAGGTTGTGTTCACCTAGTTGCATATCTAGTGAACCCTATTTATCCACTTATCCCTAAATTTGACAATCAAGATTAAAATTTGTAGTCTCCTATTCACCCCCTTCTAGTCGACCATATCGATCCTTCCAATTGGTATCGGAGCCTCATGCTCTAATATAAGGTTTTACAACCTTAGAGTATATGAAAGACCTAGGGAATGTGGGAGGTGCACCACTACTTGCGGAGGACGGCCTTGACCTGCCCGCCACCGCAGCCGAGGCCGCCATACCTCCAGTCGTCGCTCCCATAACCGCCATGAACCCAGTTGCCTCTGTCACCACGGCGGATGAGCTTTGAATGTTCATAGACTATAAAACCTCAATGTTGAAAGAGGTTCGCGCCTCGGTCAACGAGGAAGTTGGTGCGCGTTTAAAGCCCTCAACATGCGCATCTAACTCATTTAATCCAAATGAGGTTCATGATGTGGATGACTCCAAGGAACTCCTTGCATCATTAGGCCGCACACCCGTGCCCAAGTACAATGTTGTAGAGCCATTCTACTCATCACAACCCTTGCATCACCCTCACATTAATCATGTTGGGCCTCCGCCGCCTTTGAAAGCTAACGCCTTTGCTAAGTGGACGCCAGATACGGAGTCTCACATTCGCAGTGCGTCTACACAATTATGGTGGATTGTGGTCAATGGAACCCAAAGGATCCCATGAATCTTACTCCCAGGGAAGCAGTTGATGATCAAGTCAATGCTACCGCCCACAACATATTGCGCACCATGGTGATCGATGGCTATAGTGACTCCATTGCTCTTCTCAATATTGCTAAGGAAATTTGGGATTGCCTTGAGGAGGCCCTTGAAGGTGATGAAGCAATTAGAAGATCTCGATTGGCCTTGCTCAAGAAAGAGGTCAATCTATTTGTGAGGAATGATGGTGAGACCGTGGATGAGGTATATCGAAGGTTGAAGGATCTTGTCCTAAATTTGAGAACCTTTGGATGCTCTTGGGAAAATGACGATTTCATTAAGGACAAGTTCATTAATGCCATCGTTCTCGCAGAACACACCATGATGATGATGATACACCAACGCTCAGACTACCACAAGTTGACCGCGGCACAAGTTGTATCTACCTTCTCCACTCATGTTCTTTTGGAGACCAAGTCCAAGAATACCTTTGCCATTTCTCAGGCAACCAAGAACACAAATATTGCTTTGAAGGCCAAGAAAGTGATTGCTCAACCATCAAGAGAAGAAGATGTTGTTGAAGAAAGTTGTGAGGAAGATGTTGGCACCTCGTGCCCGACAAATGACCTTGTAGAAGGCTTGACTCTTTTGGCCAAGAAATATTCGGGCACCATGGAAAACAAGGGGAAGAATCTCCAAGGAAGGTCATTTGGAAAAAGATAGGTCTGCAATTGCGATAGCACAAGAACTATGTGCATGATTTCTCGTGTGAGAGTCGTGAAGATAAGCCCAAGAAGCTTGTGCTCAAGAAGAAGAAATTCTCCAAGTTCACCAAGAGGAAAGATGATAAGTCGCTTTTCCATGAGGAGTACATTTCCAAAGATGAAGATGACGGTGATGATGATCAAGTTGTCAACTAGAGGAGAATAACCTCCATGGAGATGCAATACTCTTCTAATCTGCATGGCAGGTTGATGTATATCTTAATGTGTTCTAAGTGGCTTATTTAAGCAGAGATGTTGTCCTGCAGAACATCTTTTGAAGAACACACCTATACGAGTCTGATTGTTAAACGTTGCAATCTATGAGAGTGGGGTGCTCTCTAGTAAACTCATGAAACGCCTTAGAGTATGACGCATAAGCTCCACCCGCGGGGAAGTCCCATAGTAGCCCAGTATCAATCAATGCTTTGTGTGAAGCTAGATTTGCATAAAACATGCAGTTCAAGGCCTAGCCCATTGTTCAAGTTGCTTACTAGTGTAGAATAAAGTTCCAGGTGGAACTTCAACTTAATAGTCTTCACTGCAATATCGGTATATAAACAGTGTTTTGAAACCAAAGGTAAATTTTGTGTGCCTCTGGGATTTGGTGGGGGATTGCTGGAATTTAGTCTTTTTTGGGCCAGCCCAATAACCATTTTTATAATTCCTAATAAATCCTAAAGGTCCACTTAGCCCATGCATACAAGTCAAGAGGTGGGACTAAAGTGTAGTTACATACTGCTCACTTATTAGGAGGTGGGCCTCTCCCCACATGTATGAGCATGAGAAGAAGAGAGACATACACGCGCGCTCATCCTCGGCCAGCCGCCTCGCCGTGCCTCGTCACGATGCGCCGCGGGTTACGGGAATGAGCCGAACCGTTGTCTAATTTTTTGCCACGCATGACTGGTATATGGTCGCACGAGACCTGAAACGTTTTTGTTGTAGTGGAGATTGAATACAGGCGCTGCACCCTTCGGTTGCTGCCTGTTCGCTTCGTCTCCCTCTCTTCGTTTCACCTACCATCGTTGCCAGTTCGCCTCCTCCCGTGCCTGTAAAAGAGAGGTCGCTTCTCCCCAGAGAGACATCAGATAGCACCTTTCACCACCGAGTTCCAAAGCATTGCGCTAGTGCAAGGTTCTTCCCCATCCCGGCTTGCGGCGTGCATGGTCGGTCGGGACAGTAGGCCTCCGAAACCCCGCCACTTCGAGTCCTATGCGAAGAGAAGGGTGATAAGGTTTTTGGGGAGCGCTCTGTGCAACTACTGGATTCTTCATCACAGACTCTACGAAAGCCGACTACCACTTCCCCGACAACGACTTCTTCCCCGACGTCGACAACCTCTTCGATGACATGGGCGACGACGCCAACACCAATGCTATAGCCACTGCTCAGTACGTGTTCATGTCTTTTCTGTTCGAGATCATACTACAGTTTCTTGTTCTATCTTCAATCTTAGATATGTTCTGTTTGTATTAACTACTTTAGATGCTTTTTGCATACTCTCTGTTAGACTGCATGACTTGTCTTATCTTTGTTGTCATGTTTTCTCTATTGTTTCTGTAAATAAAATCATATGGTAAATTGCTCATATTTTCAACATATCTGACGGGCCGCCATGGGAATCTGAGGGAGCGGCTACACCATTAATACGGCGGGTGGATACCGGTTACCTCCTCCCCACCTTGCCAATGATTGTTTATGCACGGTGGGGCTTGTACATGTCGCAGGGAGCTTCAAAACCCGACCGTGACACGAGGAGGAAGGAGATGAGACTTTCCTCCTGGTTTGGAGCAAGCTCCAAACGAGGCCTCCACATCCTTCGTATTTGGAGGCTACGAGGTTGTTTTTGGAGCGAGCTTCATCCATTTTGACGATGGTGACGCATATGCCGATTCTGCTTGTGTCATTTTATGTACTAATTGTCATATTGACAATTATTACAATCATTTGGCTAATACAGCGACTCTGCTAGAGTTGCTATTGGTTACCTTTCCTCACATGCGCGCACGCAGAAATCATGATGCATAAGCAGGGGACGTGCACTCCTAATTGAATTTAGGGCACATGCTCTCAGCTTAGAATTACAAGTGCTAATCCCTGCTCCGGCTTAGAATTTGTCAACTAACGCGGTAACGTTCAGATGAGGAGAGACGGGCGGCTAGTTTAGCTCCTAGTACTTGTTAATTAACCCCGGGCGCGCATGACCGTTGGAGGATTAGATTAGAATAACAATCAGGGCATATCCATCATATGCAATGCGTTAGACTGTTTATTATAGTTAACTGTTTCACTCTCGTACGTGCTGCTTTCTGTGTTTCAACTTGGGTTCTTCTGTGGCCAGATTATGCTTGGTGATCTAAACGTCTTATATTTATTTACGCAGAGAGTAGTAGTAATTAATAGATAAGTCGAGGTCACTGTGTAAAACAAATGATGTTTGATGTAAAATATCAGTACGAAATTCCTGTCATGAGCAAGCATGAACGTACAAGTCTGACAAGATCCTTGTGCTAATTGTGGTGCTGTTGCTTTCAGATGGAAACTAATTGAAGGTCCCATCCAGTCGAGTCCAGACCATGCATCCTGTGCGAGGTTATGCACAATGATGGTGCTGAATAGCAAGGTGGACATGAGCATTAGCTAGCAGAAGCTGGTAGGTAGTACAATCCAAAGCAACGCACAAGCACAAGCAGCAGCAGGTCGGTCGACCGATCGATCATAAGAGAAAGTTAGCGTGCGTGCATGCATGCATGCACCGGTGGAAATTATCATTCATGATGCACTGCATTCTTGGGAATATTATGATTATGCTCATATCCTGGTCCATCCAGCTAATTATTTGCTATGCCGATGCATCAATTTCACCTACTCCTACTACTCTTGTGTTTATCATTCATTCACTGGTCACTTGTAATTAGAGGTGTTGGCATGCATGTTTTGTTACCCTGCCCTTGGATTTGTTTGTCTGGCCAAAATCGAACTAGACACAGATGTGGGAATGTATGAAGTGAAATGTTAGAGCAATGAAGAATGGAATGGAATGGAAACAAACAAATGTAAGTTCTTCTGGAATGTGCAACAAGAGTCCAAGATGGGGGAAAGGGTAAAGCAAAAGAGAAGAGGGACAGGGGCAAGAAAGGAAAAGTGAAAAAGAAAAGGAAAGGAAAGAGGTCGCCATCACTGCCTCTGCCTGATGAGGTCTGTCTCTTTTGCCTGCTCAGCTCAGCTCAAACAGCAGCACCACTCTAGAACACAACACCAACAGGAGGGGTAGCTTCTCCTCTCAATAGATACAAGAATACTTCCTCCGCTTTCTAAATATAAGTCTTTGTAGAAATTTTATTATAAATCACATACGGATGTATATAGATGCATTTTAAGTATAGATTCATCCATTTTGCTTCGGTTGTAGTCTACCTAATAAAATCTTTATAAAGACTTATATTTAGGAGCGGAGGAAGTACAACACAAGAGTCTTCCATTCCACTCCTCATCTTGTCTTTCTCCCACATCACAACATCGCAAGTTTCTTTCTTCTCTTCTCTTCAGACAAAAACATCAGTCTTCCTCTTCTTAAGTAGGAATTCAGTTGTCAATGGTGCTGCCTCCTTGCCCTTGCCCTGATAGATATAGATAGACGAGCGAAGTGAGTGAGCAGTGCGTGAGTGGGGATGGATCAGCCGGTGCCCTCCATCTGCGGCCTCCACCCGGGCATCGCCGTCACCGGCTTCTGCTCCGCCTGCCTCCGCGAGCGGCTCGCCGGCCTCCACCCCAGCGACCCCGCCGACTCGGCGGAGCTCCGCCGCTGCAAGTCCTTCTCCTACGCCCGCTCCGCCGCCGCCTACTTCGAGCCGCAGCGCCGCTCCTGCGACGCCCGCGGCGCCGCCGCCCTCTTCCACCAAGAAACAACCTACCTCCCGGGGGAGGAGGAACATCTTCCGCCAACAGCGGCGGGCAGGCCGATGAAAGACCACATCCACCAAGAGTCCTCCAAGAAGACCGCCGGCACATTCGGGGGGTTGGGCAAGAAATGGCAGGAATGGCGTCGCAAGAACAAGCTCAAGAAGCAGGAGCAGGGGCCCATCGCCAGCAGGGCCGCCATGCCGCACGAGAATCTCCGGCACCGCAGCTTCCGCGACACGCGCTCCGAGGTCGCCGTCGACGCGCTCGGCCGGCGCTCCGTCGATGTGGACACCCTCCTCTCGATGGACCCCGGCCGCATCTCGGTGGATGAGCCCCGAGCTTCTTGTGACGGCTACCACGGCGCACGGTTGCGCATTCCCCCGATGCTGTCCTTGGTCGAGGATGCGCCCGTCCCACGCTCTGATGGCCAAATCCCCGTGGAGGAAGACGAGGACACCGAGCCCGGCGGCTGCGCCCAGACAAGGGACTACTACTTGGACTCCTCCAGCTCCAGCAGGAGGCGCCGGAGCGTGGACCGCTCGTCCTTCTCCAGCCGCAAGTCATTCTCTGATGCCAGCGACCTGCCCAGGATGATGGCTGGTTCCACTGCCAATGCCAACGCCCGGGTTTCGCCTGCCATTGGTGCCGAGTTCTATCAGTACCACCAAGCTCAGAGTCAGAGTGTTCTTGACCATAACCAGCAGTGGGAGCAGGGACCGAATTCTTATTCTCTCCGGGATGATGATATGTCAGGGAGCATTGATCCGGTGGCATTCCGGGATGGCATCCCTCTGCCGGCCAAGAAGTCTAAGAAGTGGATCAAGGGGTGGAACATCTGGGATCTCATACATAAGAAGAGCAGCACCAAGGAATCTGAAGCTGCCAGTTTGGCCAACAGATCATTCTCGGAGAAGTGGCCCGAGCTCCGCGCAAGGGGATACAATGGGCAGATGCTCAGGTGCAACAGCAGCGTAAGCGCGAGGAGCTCCTTTGGCAATAGTGGTGCAGCAATGGGTGGCGTGAGCGGGAGGAGGAGCAATGTGGAAATGCATGTTAATGGCTTAGGGAGGATGAGGAAGGATGAGGTTTTACTCGAGAGGAATTTCAGTGCAAGGTACACGCCTTGCACGGTCGACAATGGCGCGACCCCTTATCCAATCGGGGGTGCCCAATTCAATCGGCGAAATCAGAATGGGATGCCCGGGAAAGGAAGGCCTGCTCGTTCATCCAATTCTTTGCCTCGTAGCTCGCTCGGGATGTACTGATCTAGCACTGATGAAGGCAGGTTTATGTTCTTCTCCACCATCTTATGTGCCTTGGCTACAATGTGCATAGCTGTGGTAGCTAGCGTCATCAGAATCAACTTTTTATAGGCTCAGATCAGAAGGAAGGTCGTCAAGTGAAGTGGTGATGGTGTTGGATTATATACCTTGCTTAGTCTTATTTCCTACTGGGCTTGGGAGTGGAGTATAGCATTTAACTTTACACCCTTGTATAAGATATGCCATATGTATGTTTGCTTTTGTCAATTGAATTCAAGTTAGCATTCTGGCAATAGCAATAACATGATGTAAGGGCTATGGAATCGAATGCCGATAATCTGGCCCCTGTTGCAAAATGTTTTGGATCTTGTTTGAGATTGACAGCAAGAAAATTGCAGGGTCCTTGTTACAGCACAGCAGCATGGCAGGTTTTCTTCCTCTTCTGCTCATTGTGTTGTGTGCCGTTTCTTCCACCAGAAATCCTAAATCTATGGGTATCTTTTGCTGCTCACTTGAATTCTAATCCGTCTTCACGTTCTTCATTTCTTAAGCTGTGCTTATGTTTTTGAAAGGCTACAGAGGTTGCTTATTTTCAGGTTATTGTAAAAATCATATTATTCTGCTGGGTAAATCAGATCATCGTTATGTCATCTAAGGATGTCCTATCGCATTTCCTTTCTTATGTTTCAGAATGAAGGAATCTATAAATAGCAGCTTGATGCCTTGATTAAGAAAAGAAGCCCCAAAGCCGAATACCCAGCATCTAAATTCTGCTCAACTGTTAAGGGGATTATCATAACCCCAGGCACCAAACCGAATCTAAGTTGAATGAATTGTGGTCCTTATTCCACTAGCACTGGTACCAAGTTAAATGGAAAAGTATATCTGGGGTGTCTATTTGCAGTTGGAGGGAAGGTGTATCTGTTTTAAATTCATAACGAAGCTAAATATACAAGATCACTTAACCAGAAGCAGCCTTAACTACTCAAAAGCTAATTTGGTTCCAGGCCATGGCACACGAAACAAGGTTCAGTATGTCTGCGCAGCAACTTTAAGAACATCAATATCCTAAAGCTTTTACACTAACAACACAACGGTAAGAATACCACAGGAACAAACAAATTAAGTAGCCCCACCATGAAAATGAAGTTATGTTTCTGTTCTAACTAATTATTGCTAGTTTATCTGTAATGTATAGGCACGAGTTTACAGAGCCGCAAAGCTCAATGATCTAACACTACCAAATGATACGGCAACTGTAAAAAAAAGAAAGAAACGCACAACACAGCAGCATCTAGAGGTCAGCACTCATCAGTGAAGCAAATGGGTCCAAAGTCTGCTCTTTTCCGGGCAGGCCCTTGCCAACACCTCCTTCAGGCTTCCCGTCGACTGCAACATCTCTTCCACCTTCCCTTTCACCGCTGCATCTTGCTACATTCAGCAAAAACATATCACACCACTAGTTAGCTTTTCTACTTCAGCCAAACGCCACAGCATAATTAACATATGCATTGCAATTCAGCTTGGGTTTGTGAAATAAGAGGTTGCCTTAGATATCCACAGAATGTAGAGCGCTGCAAGCTCCGCCTGGACGCACATTTCACCAAACTCATCGCTGGGAGCACTCAGGCAGTCTGACAGGAGGTGTATCTCTTGGGATAGGAAGAGTTCTGCAAGGGATTCGTTTGACGGGCTGGTTTCCTCACAGCTGAGCAAGTGTTGTACCCACCACTGTGAGAGGAACCGGCGATGGTTCCACAATGACTGCATCAATCCAAAATAAACTTTACGAATCAGTCACAACCCCCAGAAATAATACCGTCTTTGATTCATCACAGGCACAAAACCTCTCTCCCTTGGTAGCGTCTGATGAGCGTCTCATTCCACCTCAGTTCCTCCTGTCGGGTCATTTATAATCAAGTCTCTATCAACATGGCCTGAAATGCGCACGGGCTTGTTTTCTACTTCGTAACAGATGTATATATAACTAAATGCACACGGAAATAAGAGTGATTAGCATTTGGTGTAATTCACCATACCTTCCACATTAGATGAGCTTCCGATTGACAAGTAAGGGAATCTTTTCTGTTCGTTGCACCATCTAGTAATGCAAGCAGCAGGGACTACAAAATAGAAATAACACGGCATGTTTGCATTAATCCACTTTGAATATGCATATGCTGCCCTAGAGAATAGTTAGTAAACAGGGTATGAGTGCCAATACGGGATATTGGAATGTGAGAACAAATCCAAATCCTAAAACAGTGTAAATTTTTTTTAGCTTGGTGTCATTGGAAAGCTCTCAAAACTGATATGTAAACAAGCGGCTGATATGACAAATCACCCAGTAAGATATGAATTTGCTTTGAAGTAGTAATATCAACAGTGCAAGCTAAAGAATAAGGAAGGGCCTAACCCTGCGGTAGTGAAAGCAGCAGTTGTCAGCAACATGCAACTCAGTCCATTTTTTTGACTTGTTCAACTCATCTAGCACCTTCAAGAAACAAAATTAGATGCTATTATGATGGGAGCAGAAAGCCTTGCAGCATTTTAACAGCCAAGGCCAGGATTAAAGCTATGCTAGTGTTCAGGAGTCCGAAGGAATGATCTCACCTGTTTTGTTTTCATGTAAGGAATAAGCCAGCACCGATGCCTCCATGCGCGGTAGTTCATCTTTGATTTCTGCAGATGGAACAAAGTAAAAACTATCATGTTGTTGCACACTATTTATCACTAATCGTGTGTGTGTGATTTTAGCAACCAGTTACAGATGAAAAGTCGTTAGTTGAGAAGAGTGGATGTCAAAATTCCGAACGAGCAAATACCTCTGCTATGTCTTTTACTAGTAGAGATTCCTTGTCTATAAGCTCCGGCATATCCTGAAGGTGTTGTGCAAGTTTTTTGATCACCCATCTCCTGTTGTAGATAGTAGATTTTTAAGGTGTATGTTGTACTTGTATAAACAAGAGAAATCAACTATCGATTTCCAGCAGCAGAAAGATGGGTTGAGTTGGTTTAAAGGGAAGGGAAGTGTAGGTATGTATACCTGTGGCTCCAGGTGCTCTCATTCTTTGGCGAGTAGGAGAGGATCAAGGCACACAATTGCAACTCATCCTTGAGGTGTGAGAGGATT
Organism: Aegilops bicornis; assembly: GCA_021605145.1. Lineage (NCBI taxonomy): Eukaryota > Viridiplantae > Streptophyta > Magnoliopsida > Poales > Poaceae > Aegilops > Aegilops bicornis. The sequence continues at coordinate 168,509,843 of CM038672.1, forward strand.
AAATTGGTGGACAGCACCATCTTCCTGCACGAGAGTATAACTCTGAACTCTTTTAGACAAGCGGCAGGCATCGTATTGGGGACTATTAGTGTTACCTGGAGTTCCATGCAGTGAGCAAGTCAGGGCAGAGTATGAGCAGCGCCTTGCTATGCGTCATGATCAAGGCAGCAGCGGATGCAGATGGTGATGACGAGAGATTGAGTATCGCGTTGGAGTGTGCGCGGCGAGCAGCGCGGTAGAGGTCAGGTAGGATGTCGGAGGAGATGGCAAGCTTGTGGTCTGCGCACCAGAAGTATTGGGATGTGGATTTGTTGGTGTTGTCTATGAGTAGCGAGTGGAACTGCGTGGGATGCAGGAACCCGACCTCGTCTCTGCGATGCCATGAAACCACGCCATGAGTTGAAGATTGAGGAATGCGGTCGAGGGGGAGAAATTTGAAAGAAAAGAAATAAATAAGGATTGGATCCTTACATTAGGGGGTCGTCATGGAGGATTCGCTCAAAGTCGCGGAGGAGGTCCCCTTCCGCTTGCGCTGCAGTTGCTGCTGCTTCCGATTCCATCGGCGGTCTCTCTTGGTCTTGTTGTTTTCTGCTCTCCTCAAACCAATATGACAATGTCATTTATTGATTCATAAAATGAGAACAATGTATCAATTGTTTGACCCAAACTGAAACAATTCAGTAGTAAGTAGGTACCTTCCTGGAAATCACAGCTCAAGATGCCACATGGATTTAAAAAATGGATCCAACCTAAAACAATTCAGTAGTAGGTAGTAACATTACTGGACAGACTTCAGGAGTGTAATACAGTAAAACTTGTCCCAAGCTAGTGCTACATACAGAGGGACAAGCTTTTTTCGGACGGAGGGAGTACAATTTAGTAAGTACTCCCAAATAATTGTCTTTCTAGTCATCTCAAATGGACTACAACATACGGATGTATGTAGACATGTTTTAGAGCGTAGGTTCATTCATTTTGCTCCGGTAGTCACTTGTTGAAATCTTTAGAAAGACAATTAATTATTTAGGAACGGAGGGAGTAGTAATTTACAAAGGAACACAGCAAGCCTAAATTCGTGAGCAGGTGGCAGCACGACGAGCAATGATTAATGAGTAAACAAAAATTCGGAAACGGGGAGGAAGCTCATCAAACGTACCTTAAAATCGGGCTGGGCGGCTGGCTGCTGGCCTGCTGCAGCTGCACAACGCCGGCTGCCGGACGCTGACTGCCGAGTGCGAACTGGGCGGCTGGCCGCGGTGGCACCGGGCAGGGGCTCGGCGGGCAGAGTCGCCGGCGAGGCACGGAGCTAGGCGGCGAGTCAGGGTGGCGAGATCGGCCGGAGCGCGGAGCAGTCGAGAGGAGAATCAGGGGACGGGAGGCAGTGCGCAACGGCTGGTGTCCACCGCGGTCGTGCGACGAGTCGAGACTCGAGACTGTGTTGCTGGGCTTTTTTCTCTTTTCTTCCGGCCCAACTTGCTGCTGATTTTTTTCTCTCTCCCTCTCTTTTGTTGGTGTGGTTGAGTCGACTGGAATCGATGCGGCTGGTCTCAGACCTTGGTCGCGTGGCACCAACAACCAGAGTCAGTAGGTCACAAATTCCCAAATCCACCGGAGAGAGATAATCATCAGGCAGAGCTGCTGCAGCAGGTGGCCATGGCCGACTCCCCCGAGTTAGCTCGTGCTCGGGACGTCCTGAGGGTGAGCGCCGACGACCACGCGCGGGTGGACGCGCTCTCCTCCGCCGCATCCGCATCCCTATCATCGGCCACGACTCATCTGTCGCCGAGCTTCTTCGAGGGATTCGCGCTGCGCGGGATCCGCGTCCTCCGCCTCCACCCGGGCTTCATCCACTGCTCCTACACCGTCCCTCCAAGCCTCACGGTACGTCACAAGCTTCCTTCATCGATTTCACCTGTCTGTCTTGATCCCTCCCGGCTGAGCTAAAGTGCTAAACACGCACGCACGCACGCACGCAGGACTCCACCACCGGCTGCCTCGCCGCCGGTGCCGTCGTCGCCCTGGTCGACGAGATCGGCTCCGCCGCATCCATCTCCGAGGGCCAAAACCTCAAGGTCTCCGTCGACATGTCCGTCGCCTTCCCCGATCTCTCCCAGGCCCGCCCGGGGGACCGGTTGAGCATAACGGCAAGGGCGCTCGGACACAAGGGCGCCTACTCCGGCACAGACGTGCTCTTCACCAACGCCGGCACTGGCAACGTCGTCGCCGAGGGCAGGCACTCCCTCTTCGGTAACATGAAGAAATCACCACCACCCAAGCCAGCAGCCACTACTACTCACAGGAGCAACTTGTGATGATGCCTATTCTGTTCTGTATTCTGATGAAGAGTACCTTGTCATCAGACATCAAGTATAAAGGAGATATGTTCTGAACGGGCGCCTACTCCTCTCTTATCAGTTCGGCTTGTATATGCAACCTTGATTCAGAGCAGTACGATGCCTGATGTGTACTCAACTTTGGTAATCAGAGCTATCATTCTCCATGTCTACCACAGCTCCTGCTACCTCGCTGGACACCGTGCCAAACCCGTGGCGCCTCCTCGCCCTCCACACAATCTGGAATTCTTCCCCAAAGCCTGTTGCCCTGAACTATGGCCCGGGTGTTGATGACGAGATGTGGACAAAAAACACAAGGATTTGCGCTGTGTACACGGTCATATGTAAAACTACAACTCGGGACCTTGAAGTGCATCCAAAAGCACAATTCATATTGTTAAGCAACGCATTGTGTGCCCAGTCGTGACAGGTTGATGGCGTACGTCTCAAGGGGAGTTCGGCTAGGATAGTCCAGGTTGTTAGCATGTTTATCTTTGGAACAACTCTATCTCTCTCTATCCTCTTATCCCTTGTATCCCAAGTTGGAATCTTAACCATGTACGCGATCTGGGAGTTGCGCCCCAGCATATAAACACGCAGCCGTCGGTCAGACGAAGACACGACGTTAAACCCAAGTTTTCACATGGTATCAGCCTAACTCTTCCACATCCCATCTACCATCCCCATCACCACCTCCGCTACCACCATGGCCGCCTCCTCCAAAGGTCCGCACCGCCAACCTCTCTGGTCAGTCACCGAGAAGTCGACCCGCACCAACTACATCCTTTGGCGGACTCAAGTCACGCCGCAGCTCCATGGTGCGGGCTTCTTCGGGTATGTTGACGGCTCCATGCCTGAGCCGGCCAAACTCGTCGTCGTCAAGGACAAGGACGGGAAGGAGACGACCACATCCAACCCCCTTCATCCAGTCTGGATCCATGAAGAACAACAGGTACTTGGATACCTTCTGAATAATCTCTCCAAGGAGATCCTTGTGCAGGTCACCACGATCGATCATGCGCAAGATCTCTCGACAAAGACCGGGCGAACATGTTTTCATCGATCTACATCCCGTCAACAACATCCGTGTCGCCTCGCCAACGCGCCAAAAGGGACACGGCCGTGGCGAGCTTCTTCGGGCACATGCGCTCACTTTCAGATGAGCTCGCGGCTGCTGGCAAGCCGCTCGGAGATGGTGAACTCGTCTCCTACATCATCGCCGCCCTCGACATGGAGTACCAGCCCCTCGTCTCCGCGCTTGATGCCCGCACCACGCCCATCACGCTCGACGATCTGTTCGCCATGATCAGCAACTTCGACCAGCGGGTTGCCCTCTACCAAGGGGGTCACTCTGGCGGCGGCTTCAAATCCTCCGCCAACGCGGCCATGCGCGTTCGTGGTGGCGGTTCACGTCATCGCGGGAGCGGCCGGGGCAGGCACAACGGCGGCCCCAACACCAGCAACAACCCCCATGGCAACAACGGTGGTGGCGGACGGCCCTCCTCCAACAACAACCAGGGCCGCCGCAACAATTCCAATCGCTCGCGCCCTAATGCTCTCAAGTGTCAGATCTGTGGCAAACTTGGCCACTCGGCCAAGGATTGCCGCATGTGTTCGACGATGATGATGATGACTCTCAGGATGAGAAGGTGGCTGCCGCGACTGATGGGTCGTACGGCGTGGACACCAACTGGTACATGGAAAGTGGCGCTACGAACCACATCACCGGCGAACTCGAGAAGGTGACCATGCGCGAGAAGTACCACGGCCAAGACCACATCCACACCGCAAGTGGAGAAGGTATGAAAATTCGTCATGTTGGTCACTCAATTATTAAAACCCCCGCATCGTCCAATTCATCTTCGCAAAATTTTGCATGTCCCTAGTGCATCCAAAAACCTTCTCTCCGTTCACCGCATTGCCATTGATAATCATGTCTTCCTCGAGTTTCACCCTTTCTTCTTTTTGATCAAGGATCAGGTAACGAGGAAGGTACTGTACCGAGGTAGATGGGTTCACGGGCTCTATCCTTTGATTCCGGAGCTTCGAAGAAGGTTCAATAAACAAGTTTTTAGTGCCACCAAGCTATCTTCCACACGGTGGCATGATCGTTTAGGACATGTAGCTTTTTCTTTAGTTAAGCGAGTGCTTATGAAAAATAAGCTCCCATATGTTGAAGAGCGTGATGTTGAAACTATTTGTGATTCGTGCCAAAGAGCAAAAAGTCATCAGTTGCCATATCCGATCTCTACTAGTGTTTCTACCAAACCTTTGTAACTTATTTTTTCCGATGTGTGGGGGCCTGCCCCGTCCACTATCGGTAGACACACGTACTATGTGAGCTTCATCGATGATTATAGCAAATATTCATGGATCTATCTTCTTAAGAAAAGATCTGAAGTATTTCAAGTTTTTCGTAACTTTCAAGCACTCGTTGAACGTCAGTTTGATAGTAAAATACTTGCCCTCCAATCTGATTGGGGAGGTGAGTATGAAAAGCTCAACTCATTCTTTCAAGAACTTGGTATTTCTCATCATGTGTCTTGCCCACACGCCCATCAGCAAAATGGGTCGGCAGAACGCAAACACCGTCACATTGTAGAGGTTGGCTTAGCTCTTCTTGCTGGCGCCTCCATCCCACTAAAGTTTTGGGATGAGGCTTTCCTCACCGCTGTTCACATCGTTAACATGCTTCCAAGTCGTGTCATCAACAATGAAACACCTACAGAAAAACTCCTCCATACCAAACCAGACTACACTTCTCTTCGTGTGTTTGGCTGTGCTTGTTGGCCCAATCTTAGACCTTACAACAACCGCAAACTTATGTTTAGGTCTAAGCAATGTGTTTTCATTGGCTACAGTGCCATGCACAAGGGCGTTAAATGTCTAGACGTCTCTACTGGCCGTGTCTATATTTCACGTGATGTGGTCTTTGATGAAACTAAGTTCCCCTTTGCTGATCTCCATCCAAATGATGGTGCTTTACTACGCCAAGAAATTTTGCTTCTGCCCTCTCATCTCACCGGTTTTGATCAAAGGGGGGATAATAATTGTGTTGATCCATCATTGACTAATTCTCATAACCATGTGCATGAGCTCTGTGTTGATGCAGCAGAAGGAAGCAAAACTGGTGAAGAAATCACCCAAAATGATCAAGAAATCAGCCCCAATGGGCAATATTTCATGTGTCCAGATCTGGGAGGCAAATCCTCCTCGGGATCGTTCTTGCAAGACCGCCCAGTGCTATCCACCTCGAGTCTGGCTGCATGGCGCGATCGCCAGAAACCGCGTCGCGCGCCGCGCCAGAAACCGCGTCACCCGTCAGGCGCGGCGGCGTCTCTCCAGGCGACACGCGGGCTCCAGCGACTCGCCCACCTGAAGATACCGGGCCGCGTCAATCCGAGGCGACCACGTGTCTGCCTGAGAGGCGCTGGCCCGTGGATGGACCCAGCTGCTACGCACGCCGACATCCGTCAGCAGGCGCTCAGCCCCGCACCGATTCGACGGGGCCCGCAGGCTCGGGATCCGGCGCTGATTCCCTGCAATCATCGCATAATGATGAGGCCGCAGCACACAGGGGATCTTACATGCCGCCCTAACGGGCTCACAGCGCTTCTGACCCCTGACGATCTCGGGCGCCGAACGCGGTGGACAGCGCCAGGCGCATCTGCTTCGGGGTCTGAGGCGGGATCTTCTGCGCCTCGGAGTGGTGCAGCTTCGCCGGTGCAGCCGCGGACTCGTCTCCAAAAAGGGGTAATTCAACATGTTAACTATAAAACAAAATTTGGCCTTGCTTGTTGCTCCACAGGTGAACCTAGCTTAGTTGAAGAGGCAATGAATGATGCACGGTGGAGAAAGGCCATGGAAGAAGAATACTCGGCATTGAAGAAAAATAAAACGTGGCACTTTGTGCCTCCACGACGAGGTAAAAATCTAATTGATTGCAAATGGGTGTTTCGTATCAAAAGAAAGTCTGATGGATCCATAGACCGTTATAAAGCAAGACTCGTTGCAAAGGGTTTCAAACAACGGTACGGCATAGACTATGAGGACACGTTTAGTCCTGTTGTTAAAGCCGCCACTATTCGTCTCGTTTTGTGTGTTGTTGTTTCCAGGGGATGGAGTCTCGGACAATTGGATGTTCAGAATGCGTTCCTTCATGGCATTCTGGAAGAGGAAGTCTACATGAAGCAACCTCCTGGGTTTGTAAACAAAAACTCACCACTACATGTGTGCAAACTTGATAATGCTTTATATGGATTAAAGCAAGCTCCTAGGGCGTGGTACTCACGTCTAAGTCAGAAACTGCAAGCACTTGGATTTGTCCCTTCAAAGTCTGATACATCACTGTTTATCTATAAAAGATCAAATACCTCCATATTTGTTCTTATTTATGTTGATGATATAATTGTCACAAGTTCCTCTGATGAAGCAATAACAGGACTTCTGAAGGATCTAAGTGCTTAGTTTGCTCTGAAGGATCTAAGAGATTTGCATTTCTTCCTAAGAATTGAGGTAAAGAAACATGAAGATGGCCTTCATCTCTCTCAAGAAAAGTATGCCACTGATCTGGTGAGAAGGGTTGGTCTTCAAGGATGTAAACCCTCACCGACGCCCTTGTCCAGTTCAGAAAAACTCTCACTTACAGAGGGAGATCCCTTGAATCAAGAGGATAGTGCAAACTACAGAAGTCTGGTAGGAGCACTTCAGTACTTGACTTTGACAAGACCTGATATTTCATTTGTTGTTAACAAAGTATGCCAGTTTTTGCACCCACCCACCACAGTTCATTGGACTGCTGCTAAACGTATAGTAACATATGTGAAAAATACTATGAATCTTGGTCTTACTTTCAGTAAATCTTCGTCTACTCTAGTCAGTGCCTTCTCAAACTCTGATTGGGCAGGATGCATAGATGACAGACGCTCCACTGGTGGGTTTGCAGTATTTTTTGGACCAAATCTAATATCATGGTGTGCAAAGAAACAGGCTACTGTATCCAGGTCAAGTACAGAAGCTGAATACAAGGCACTTGCAAATGCTACGGCAGATATTATTTGGGTACAGTCTATGTTGAAAGAATTTGGTATAAAGAGTACTAAAGCTCCATGCCTATGGTGTGACAATCTTGGTGCTACCTATCTATCTGCAAATCCAGTGTTTCATGCAAGAATGAAGCATATTGAAATTAATTTTCACTTTGTCAGAGAAAGAGTTGCAAATCACCAGTTAGAGATTCGTTTTGTGCATTCCAGAGATCAAGTTGCAGATGGCTTCACAAAACCACTACCCACAAGAAGTTTTGAAGAATTCAAGCGTAATCTCAACTTGACAAAGTTGTGATTAAGGGAGGATGTTAAGCAATGCATTGTGTGCCCAGTCGTGACAGGTTGATGGCGTACGTCCCAAGGGGAGTCCGGCTAGGATAGTCCAGGTTGTTAGCATGTTTATCTTTGTAACAACTCTATCTCTCTCTGTCCTCTTATCCCTTGTATCCCAAGTTGGAATCTTAACCATGTACGCGATCTGGGAGTTGTGCCCCAGCATATAAACACGCAGCCATCGGTCAGACGAAGACACGACGTTAAACCCAAGTTTTCACACATATATTAAATAATTGATCATTGTCTAACATTCATTCGTTTACATTTTATAAGAAAGAAAGCTGCTATTGGTACTTCATGTTGATATGATTCGAATGAAAGCTGCAATTCTATTCATATGATTCTTTTTTTTTTGCGATGAATATGATTCTCTTTTCAATTAGCTTCGATTTGCTACTCCTACATGTCATACGACAACTTTGAATTTGATCTCTCGTATTTTTACATGCTTGCGCGAACAAATTAATTCAACAGACTGAAAACTTGATGGCAATGATGAAATTACACTTGAATTAACTTGTAAAACATAACAATGTAGAGCATATCACAATCACACATAATGTAATCAAACAACATCTCAAAATTATAGGGTAAGCACAGTAAAGATTCATAGTTTGTGAGAATATGAGATAGAATGTATACTCATCATGAAGCCTTGAGAGTACATGTGCATACTTACCGTCCCAAACTGATTAGAATCAGCACTCACTCCGCTCTCCTTCAGAAAGTGTCACCCGATCACGACCCTGTCGTTCTAGACTCAAACGAATTCAACGAAAACTAGAAAAGCACGGGGAGGTACAGTCAGTATGATGAACAAGGATTACGAGATCGATTTCAGAACCAGAAAACACAATGCATAGACATGGTTCAATTTGCTTACCTCAGAAGAGACTAGGGGGCTTCCTCCTTTTCTAAAAAAAAGAAGAGACTAGGGGGCGGTGAAGCAGAGGAAACTCAACGACACGCGAGGGGCAGCGACGAGAACGGGGCTGACGAGTTGTGGCGGGAAACTGGGAAATGCTAGGGGGAGAAAATCGGCGTTGCGATGCAGGGAAGGCGCCAGCAGGGACGAAAATCGGCGCCTAGAACCAGAAATAGGAGCGAGAGAGGAAAGATGAAAAAGAGTGTGATGCTGGATTGACCAGATCGGGGAAAGAATCAAACAGGGGAGGAGATCTTTTTTTTGAGAGAGAAAACAGGGGAGGAGATCTGGGAAGCAATCAGATACTGAAAGAGGATCATGGGAAAGAGGAGGATGACATGATGCCAATCGTCGGTATTTCTCCTTTCGTCATTGCGGCAAGCTCCAGAAGTTTCTACTTGAAGTTAGTAGGGCTATATAGCTTTTTTTTAAAAAGGAGGAATCACCCCGGTCTCTGCATCTGAACGATGCATAAGACCACTTTATTAATTATTAAGCACAAAAGACCTTATAAAGTAGTATATCAGTAAGCTTGAAGCCATCATCTAGGTAACATCTGTCGGTACTCCTACCCCCTTGATGCAGTGGTGCCGAATGTCCGAGCCTAATACCAAATAGACATCGCATCAAATCCTAACATCTAATGCCGGATGCTCCATCCTAGCCACATACCGGGACTGGGTCACATGTCGGTCCGGCACACTCACCGAGGCTGCTGCCGCCTTCTTCCATCGATCCATCTCCAGAGTAGGTACTGACGCACAGACCTTGCCAGGCCTGCCGTCGACGCCGCCATGGCGCCAGACAGCTCGATCACCCTGCGCTCGTCCATCCAGCCGCATCCGTCGTCGATATGCAGCTGCACCATGCCGCCACCACTCATCGTCAATGATGCGGCAGATACAATGCCGCACCACCTGGCAACCTCCACACCATCGCCACTGCTGGAGCTACTTGGAGCCCACCATCCACAACCTCTCTCCCCCGAACAGCAGTTCCTCCCAAGACGGCGCCTCCATGGAGGATACGACGCGCAGGACGCCGCCGCCGCCCAATCCAGATCGAATTTTGGACTTTCGTCCGGAGGGGTTCGGGGTGGATAGGGGACCTCGGCCGCCTCCAGGAAGGGTAATGGCGTCAAGTGACGTCGCCGATGTCGGGCCGAACACGCCGACCAAAGTTTCCTTCGGTCCTCATCCTATGCCACCAAACCTCCGTGTACTCCGGATGCGGCAAGCCACGATCCGAAACCCGCGAAGATGAAAGAGCCATGGGGCTCAACCCACCAGAAAGGAGGATCGAGAAGAACTCCTTGTAGATCTCCAGACGCCGAATCCAACGACCCGACGTGGCTAGCGACAATCATCACCACCCTGCGGCGGCCGACGGAGCCCGAAGAAAGGATCCAGATGGATCCGATCTGGATCCGGCGACACCCGCAACCACCGGTCAGGCCAACGCAGCCACCACCTCACGACACGCAGGTCGCCACCGCTGCGCCGCGCACGACACCGATGAAAGACCCGCCCGCCGCGCCGCCGGACCCCACGTTCACCCGGCGTTCCTCTGGATCCCGCTGTCCCGCCAGCCAAGACGGAAAGGATGGGGAGAAGCCCCGCCGCCACCCAGCCGGCCAGGCTTCGCCCGGCGGCTCTATGGACGGCGGCGAGGAGGAGGGGGTGGGGGGAGGAGGAGACTCGAGAGGCGGTGGCTAGGGTTTTCCCCCGGGTCGGCCGCGGGGGCGACGCGAGGGGCGTAGGGCTATATAGCTAACTAGTTTAGACTCAACATGAAGAAATAAAAATTATCTCAGGAGATCGTGTAGAAGATCCAGTACTTACTCTATCTGGGTTTAAACGGATAGCAAATCGCCTTTCGAGGTTCATTCTCTGAGACAATTTACCATCTTAGCAACAGATACTTGTTATGTCCCGGACCTTTAAACTTGGCTTAAAGATCGTGCATTGATGTTACGACTGCCACACAACATCTAAGCGAGTTCGTACATGCATGAAGCATCGGGCCGACAAGAAGCACACCGAAAAGTGTTTGAAGTGGGCATTTTCGGCGTCGACGCTCCCCCGCTCGTTCGTGGATCACACTCGTCGTAGATCTTAGAGCATCTCTACTAGACCCCGTATAACACCGTGACCCGTAAAATAACCGTCAAAGTACAGGTCCGCGTAGAAAATTATGTCCGATCAGACCCCGCAAACACGTCCGACCCGTAAAAAATATTGTAGGGCGTGGCATAATTTCAGTTCCAACCCGCGAAAACGCGGGTTCCCCTCCTCGGCCCGTCGGCGCCCTGTATATAGCGGAAGCGGTTGGTGGGGTGGGGGGGGGGGGCGAATTTCAGCCCACGCTTTTCCCTACCCACCACCGCCCCTCTCCCCCTCGCCCCGTGCTTTTCCCCACCCCCCGCCGGGCCGCCGACTACGATTCCGGCCAAACTAGCCGGCGGGATTACGTCGGAGGGCAGCCACACGCCCGAGCTTGCCGTTCCGCCACTTCCTCCTGCGTCGGGGGGCCGGAAAGTTGTAGAACGGCGGTTGTTCGACGCGGCGGACGGATTTGGCGTTTCCGGCCACCGGTGGCTGCCCTAGGCCATGGATTGGTCGGGGAGCACACCGCGCAGCCCTGGCAAAGCCCCAGCGCCGCATGCATGTATGGATTCGTCCTGTAGCCGTTGTCGTTGGTTTGCCGGCAAAGATTCGGTCGGCCGTCCGCCGGACTCGGCTTTCATGTGATGGCTTCGCCGGTTGTCGATGCCGCTCATCTGATCTGGCATTTGACGTGGGCGATCTTCTTTGCTAATTTCTGGCACGCCGAAGCACCCCGGATGGGTGTTCTTCAAATGCGAAAACGATGGGGTATGTGTTGTTTCCATTTGGCTTTGTCAACTTATTCTTCAGTTCAATTACGATAGCTCGTTTTGAACACCGTCATGCGTGTAGGAAGATGGATGCTCATTTTGGTTTTGGGAAGGAGAATACATTGATTTATTGATAGAAAGAAACTTAATAGATTAATAGATGTTCGTGCACTCCTTAGTAGAATTGAGGCTAATGATGCGGCTGCATGTGCAATTAGAGAAGAGAGTAGAGGGGAAGCAATGTCTACTTTTTTAGAACCAAAGAAGAAAAATGAAGAATGCAAGATCAAGAATCCACAGATCAACAACGAATGCATGGAGAAGATATTGGTCCAACTAGTGGGAGCAGTTATAGAAGTTGGCTATCTTCTAAAATGCATAATTGTGGTTCTTGTTTTCTTTGATGTTGCTATTCTAGCAAAATTTGGTGAATTATTATGTATCAAATGCCGTTGAAGAAAATAAAAAGCAAAGAAATGTATTTTTCATGTGTGAAATTGAAATGCAAATTTCGGATTTGCGTGTCGGCAGGGGTGGCACCCGAGCAGACCCCGCAAAGCCGACCCGTAAAAGAGCATATTCCGCAAATATCCTTTTTTACGGGTCCGTTTTACGGGGTCTGACTCTGCCGCCGCCCACGCTGGCCCGCAAAGCCTTTTTCCGCAAACTGTATACATGTTTTGCGGGTCGGCTTTATAAGGGGTCTGCTGGAGATGCTCTTAGCGTTCATGCTCAGAGCAAAATAGACTAGTGACTGATTTAGTTATATACGATAAGAGCATCTACAACAGGACAACTCAAACCCTCCCTATACGTCCGGGTGAACGGCCTGGTCAATAAAATGCCACCCAACCAGACACCTTAAATTGTTCCTATAAGTGTGGGTTGTCCGGCAGTCCCTATATCCAGCCCATATGTGGGGCAGATATGGGGATGCCGGACGCACCGGATGCGTCCGCCATGGTAGATTCTGCCCACACTGGCCCACCGGGGCCACAAAAATATGTGTCCCTATCCGCCTCCTTGACCAAACCCTAGTCACTCCACTCCACTTCTAGTCTTCTCCGCCCCCAGCTCCTCTCCGACGAACTCCGGCCTTGTCCAGCATGGCGGGTAACAAATCTGGGTCCGACAACTCTGGATCTGTGGACTTTGACCTCGTCTCATGCAGGGACGAGGAGGATTAGCTATCCCGCTAGCTCTTGCCAATCCAGGAGAAAACCCTAGCTCCGCAATTGAAGTCGCTCTGGTGGGAATCCATTGTGTCCAGCAAGCAAGTGGGGCTTGGATCCGCCAGCGACGACGGCTCCAGGTGTGGAGTGGCGTGCCCGCTTGGTGGGGTGGGGGGGGGGAGTTGCGCAACACCGTGAAGGCTGAGTCGCTCGCTGCGCCAGATAAGACCAAGGATGCCTTTTTTGCCCGCATCCTGCCGAAGCGGCAAGCCCAGACGAGGCGTGCCCTCGCAAATAAAGCAAACCCGGAAGGTCCGCGTCCTCGTCGGACTACCCCCCCCCCCCAAAGGAGGAGGAGGAGGAGGCCGGTGACAGATCAGACAACTCTGTGAATAGATTCGGGTCGACCTATATTGTGTCTTTGATCGCTACTTCCGCGAGCATTTGAGACGCGACCGAGCGCTATCCGCTAACTGTATGGATTTGTGGATTTACTAATGAGGAAGACGGTTATGGACGCGAGCATTTGAGACGCGACCGGGTGCTATCCGCGGACACGTTCACAGACGATTTAAGGGGCTGGATTTGTGAGCTGTGGTGGTAGATGATCCAATGTGACGCCATATTGCTAGTTTCTTATATTATGTAGTGAGATGATATATACAGTATCTAAAATAGTTATATATTCCCTCTCATATTATGTATTCCCTTCGTTTCTTTTTAGTCTGCATATAAGATTTGGTCAAAGTCAAACTTTATTAACTTTGACTAAGTTTATAGAAAAAATATCAAGATTTATAATATGACATCAATATTGTAAGATGCATCATGAAATAAATTTTCACACCACATAAATTTAGTGTTGTAGATGTCGATATTTTTTTCTATAAAGTTGGTCAAACTTTACAAACTTTGATTTTGACCAAATTTTATATGCAGATTAAAAGAAACGGAGGGAGTAGCGAGCTAAATCAGCGAGGTTTAATTTGGAATGGGGAGAGTACCCTACACTCCGACTACCGTGCTACTGGTCTCGGAGTAATCGGTGTAGCACCAACAAGTCAGTCGTCCGGTCACAAATCAAATGTCCAGATCCACATACAAAAGAGATCGTCAGCAGAGTAGTAGGAGCAGCTTGGGTATGGCCAACTCCCCAGGATTAGCTCGTGCTCGTGACGTCCTGCGCGTGAGCGCCGACGACCGCGCGCGGGTGGACGCGCTCTCCTCCGCCGCGTCCGCATACGTGTCGGCGGCTTCTCCTTATCTGTCGCCGAGCTTCTTCGAGGGGTTCGCGCTGCGCCGGATCCGCGTCCTCGGCGTCCACCCGGGATTCATCCACTGCTCCTACGACGTCCCTCCAAGCCTCACCGTACGTCACTCGCTTTCTTGGTTCGTTCGTTCGTTATTAATTTATTCCCCTTGATCGGCGCCAGCTAAGCCAAATACATACATACACGTACACACGCAGGACTCCAGCACCGGCTGCCTCGCCGCCGGTGTTGTGGTGGCGCTGGTGGACGAGATCGGCTACGCCGCGGCCATCTCCGACGCCCAAAACTTCAAGGTCTCCGTGGACATGTCCGTCGCCTTCCCCGATCTCTCCCAGGCCCGCGCAGGGGACCGCCTGAGCATAACGGCGAGGGTGCTCGGACACAAGGGTGCCTACTCCGGCACGCACGTGCTCCTCACCAACGCCAGCACCGGCAATGTCGTCGCTGAGGGCAGGCACTCCGTCTTCGGTAACCTGAAGAAAGCACCACTCAAGCCAGCAGCCACTACTAGTCTGAAAAGCAACTTGTGATTCTGCCTCTGCCTACTCCTACTCCACTAGCCTATTATGCATCTTCTTTCCAAAATATAAATGGCCTCTCCTGTATCTTTCTTGACAAGAATAAAATGAAATACACTACTAAAAAGGAATAAAAGGATGCGTGTTCGTGTACTGAATCCATCCCAAACTCACTGTCTTGTGCTGCTTTTTCGTGTCCTGCGTGCGCACCTACCAAGTAGCTACCCTCTACTCGTTTCGTGTCCTGTCCTGCGTGCGCACCATTTGATCGGCAGACCAAGTAGCTACCCAACCAGCTAAGCATCACTTCACGTCCCCGTCAATTAACCCAAACAGCCTGGCCTAACACATCACATCCCCATCGATTAACCCCAAACAGCCTGGCCTAACACATATAAATATCTACTATGCCAAATAAGTTACGTACTAACTACAGTATAAGTTCTAGTGCTCAACAGTGCCTGACCTACCCAGCAAGCATCTCAGTTATAACATTGCAAGGAAGATGACGACAACACAGGACATCATCTACAATTAAAAAACCAAGCAAAGGCAGTGTGCTTATTGCAACGAAGATGGAGGCAACACAGGACACCATCAACAATTAGAAGACCAAGCAAAGGCAGTGCGCCTTCCTGGCTCATCATCACAGACAAGATGTACGGCAGCTAATGTTCATCCATCCAACACAAATTTAACAACACTTTGACATCTCCGAACTACCTCAGCATTTGTTTAAGGTCCTGTCAAGACCGACAAAAATTTATTATAGTTTCTCACAGTTGGGGTCTCAAATTTGTCCTTTGTACCTCAAACTCCCAAGGGTTAACGTCTTATGTAGGAGAAAACAAATGCGCACATTCTTGTTGTATACCACCCTCTACAAAACCCATATCATCTCATCTTTAATTTGCAGGCTTTCTCACAAAGGCCTTCTGAACCTGCACAGGCACACAGAAAAAAGTTAGTGTAGTTGATTTAGCATGCTTACATAACATGGTCGCACTGTGATAGTTATAAATTCAGCTTACCTGCTCCAGTGTCAAGAACATGATCACATTCCATGATCCCAGTCTAGCAAAGTTTGGAAGGAAGCCTTTGTAAAATGCCAGAGGTCCCTGCACACAAAAATCCTTTTAATCAGCACCCTGCTTGGACTTCCGTTTGCATTCAACAGGTATACAAAGCAGTTCCTAGGAGCCTAGAACATATCCAGAATATTCAGCTCACAGACAAACGAGTATATCATTAACAAAACACAGCTCAAAGGATATCTAAGCAATTATGAAAGGTTACTCAGTACAGCGGGAGAACACTATAACCATATTCCAAATCAAGGTTAAGAGTTAGTTGTTTGGAGAAAAAAATAATATGATTCCTACAATGAGCAGTCATGATGAACAGGAGTACATGATGGCACATAAACAACAGAGTCCACCTTTTGTTTGCCATCATATATCTTTCATTTGCATGATCGCTTGGAAATAAAGCGCTGTTAAACCGCCGTTCAAATTTGAGAGCCACCAGAACGACAATCAGGGCAGTTAATTCTAAGAGAGGCTGTATAAGTTGCCAATAAATTACCTACTGTCAACACATATTAATAAAATATGAAATGGGAAGAATTTTCTCCACAAACATGCCCCAGCCCCAGATGCTAGATGTGCTTGAAAAACATGTTATAGACAAGTACCACTCATCTAATGCTAACTGAAAAGTATTAAAAAGGCATGAACAGAGTAATAGAGTGGAGCATACATCATTCTTTAGGGTCTTCACAAAACAATCAATAGTGTTCTTGTAGGCAGATTCACCCATCATTCTTGACTTAACCTGCAAGAAGGTGTGTATTGTTAGTAAAGAGAAACATCTATGGTCGCATAAGAACTCAACTGCTAATCAATACTCAATAATACAGAAAGACTTCTTTGATAATGATCCAAAAATGGAAGATGCATTTATTTTCAAAGAAAGACCAGTATCTGAGTTCCATAGGAAAATAGAACAGCTTCGATGCAAGCAAATTAGCAAATGGTGGCCATGGATGCACGCATTAAAAAAAAGCATAAATCTGCAGAATGGCAGAAGTATAAACCTCACAGAGACTGAACTAAGAAATCAGCTTTGCTGAAAGAACATGAATACGTAATGAAATAAAGGTCAGAACTGGCATATCTCAGTTTAAACTAGGAATAGTGTATGATGCTGTCAAAGATAACCATTTGTAATAGACAATAGTTACTATCTAGTGGATAAATACACCAAGAAAGCATTGCTCAGAATAATTAATTTGCAGTTGGTTGCATAGGAAATACTCCCTCTAGTGTCAAAAACGCTCTTAATTTATGGGACGGAGGGAGTAATATTTTAGACAAGATCACTATTGTCACTGAGCGAGGAGGACATCTCACCACATCGACCGGAGAACCAACACAGACAGCAAAGAAGCCAGCGCCCAAACCAGACAAGATATGAGTGACCACGTCATCTTTGAACCCAGGAAGTTTCAAAATGGACTGCATGATACACAATACAATTCACGACAGCAATAGAATAAGCAATCAAATAAAGGAAATAACGACAAGAATAGAGAAAATCACGACAAGAAGTGCACCTGCTTCACTTGATCATAACTGGCCAACTCAGCAGCGTTTATGATGGCGTTACGTGCAACATTCGGACCAATGCCAGTCCACAGAGCAGCAACCCCTTCCTAAAATGATGATACCGACATATTTGAAGCAAGCAATTTGGGAAATGTAACAATCCACAGTTAGCTTGCAAAACAAGAGCAGAAACAACAACCGACCTGCCTAACAATCTTGGCATAAGCATCCATTGCCCCAGTATAACGGCGCTGCACACCAGGTGCCAGCTTCCCCTCAGACTGAAGCCTGACTTTGACAAGGTCAGTGGGGTTGGCCACAGCGATTGCAAGGGCACCTGAAGCAAGTCGGACACACCATGTTATGTTGCTGCAAACTTCATTTCACATGGAAGGGAAAATTGATTTGAGAATCCAAAGATGAGGGTACCAGTGGTGAAGCCAGCGGCTATCTTCTTGGACAAAGGTACATCCCCAACATGGTTCTCACCAACATAGAAGGATTTGACCTGAAGGTGGTCAGGCACAACAATCCGGGTCAAGTTCATTGTTGCGTGCCACTACGACTACTGACGCAGTGCAATACCATACATATACATGGAGAAGGGGAAAAGGGAGGGAAGGGAAACTCACGGGCTCATAGAGACCAATGCGGAGACCGCCGTAGATGCACTGGCGGTGGAGGCCAGGGACGATGCCCTTCCAGAGCGCGGCGGCGCCTTCCTCCTTGGCGATGGTGGCGGCGGTGCCGAGCAGGCCACGGTACTTGGGCCCAGCGAGATCCCCGGCGACGGCCTTCTTCTGCAGCTGCAGCCTGACCTTGGCCGTGTCGAGGGGGATCGTGGTGATCTGAGAGAGGGGAGGTCCATTCGATTAAACCAGGAGGCGAAAATCCATGAGGAAATAAAGAGATTAGCAGCGTGATCCTGGACGGGGAGCGGCAGGGTGGCATTGGAAATCGGACGATCCAGCGAGAGAGAGAATAAAGACGAAGCGTAAAGCAGCGGGCGATCCCGTCCCCGTCGCCGTCGGAGGAACAGGACGCTGGTGAGTGGCGTCTGGCGGAGATCCGTGGGGCGGTGGAAGGAGGGGTTAGGTTAGGGTTTAGTACCTCGGCGAAGCAGGCGGCGATGGCGCTGGCGGTGAAGCGGCCGGCGAAGGAGATGTCGACCTTGGAGCCGTGGTCCGGCGCCATGCTTGGCTTGGCTGACGGGTGGATGCAACCGCCCAGCACCGGCACCACCGCGAGCACGACGACGGCGCCCCCCTTCTTCTGTCACAAGTGCTGTCACACACACAGAGACGAAGAAAGGGGGGCGATAAAAAGAGGAGGAGGGAGTTGGCGCCGCGCCTCAAGGGAAAAAGCAAAAGAAGAGAAGAGCAGCAGCTTTTGCCTTCCCTCTGCTCTGCTCTGCTCTGCTGTTTGCCCCTCTTTTCTGATTTCTCTCTTTTTTTGATTTGAAATGAACCCTCTATTGTTTCTTTGGTTTCGCTTCCGTTTCTCCTTCCTTTTTATTCATTCGTTTCTCGAATTTACCCTGCTTATTAAATATACTTGATTCGATTCTGATCTGATCTGAAAAATGGAGGTGATCGATGACTCACATGCGCATCACGCCTACTAATCCATCCCACTAGACTAGTTGTATTTCCTTCCTTCCTTGTATCAATCCATGTTTTCAGGACTTCAAGAATGCTGACCATGTGGGGATGTGGTGCTCCAGTTTCTTCTCTGCACGTCTGCTCCTTGTGTTCCCCTAGTGTTTCGTTGCTGTACTCCTCTACTAGTTGCACTGGTAGATCCACCACTGCATAGCTTCCATCCAATATACACGACCACACTCAAAAGCAAATCGGGCAACGCAAAATTTGGAGGAGATGCCGCAGGTTGGAACAACATCCAATTCCTACCCATTTGGTTAGGCCATCTCCAAAGTGGACCCTTCGGTTGGCCAGGCCGGTTGGTCAGACCAACACGGTGGTGGCCGCAACAACCTTGGCGTCGTTCGTGGCCTTCTTCTTGGCGGCAGCGTCGTCGATCATAGTGTCGATGCAGGAAGTAGTAGAAGCAGAGGAGGACGAAGATGGGGACGGATCAGGAGCAGTCACGTCAAGACGCTCCACAAAAACCTCATTGTCGTTCTTCCGGGTAGGATCTCGAATGACAAGGTTCCAGAGGCACCTGTTCTCCCGACCAATTGTGCACCCGGTCGTTGGGATGGGATCGCCGGAAGCAGCACACTGAGTGAAACACTAGATGACGGTTAGGATTGTGCAGGAGTGAGTGAGTGAGTTAGGGTTCACTCCACTGGCATGCGCCTCCTTATATAGGCCGTCAGGTAGATGGGCCTGAGCTCAGGGCCACGACCGAGTCCATGAACAGCCCACAGTCCAACGTCTCGGACAGTGGCTCTACTGTAGCGACTCGTCATTTAATCCGAGATTAATTAACCAACACAAATACATGGTTGTAAGCATTAATACCTCATACTTGTACCTATTTTTATTATAGTGTTTGAATCATCGTTTGCTTGATCGATCCGATCAAAAGCTGGAATTGATCCTTTAACAAAAGCTTGCTAGAGACCATCGCTTCAAGGGAATCTTCCTCTCGTTGGTTCGATAACCCAGGGTCACCTCTGGAGAAATAGGTGCGGGATAAACTTTTCTGCTCCATTATCGAATCACTAAAAGGAGCTATCAGCCCACTGATGAACAACCATAGTGGGTCCTCGGCCTAGCCCAGCTGGGCGAGAGATGACGTGGTGAGTACCCCCTGGTGTAGGACACCATCAATGCCCACGGCAGATAAAAAACTTAATAACTATAACCATAATTAAGGACATATAGAATAGGCACAAATGAATCTTACCAATCACCTACATCTCAGATGCCTAGGGAGAACTACTCAGACATTGGGGGAGAATAACCAAACACCACAGAGAGGAAATCATATCGATAATATCATGAAGATCCACAATAAGATGAATGATTAAACAAGTTTCAATCTTAAGATGAATACAACTAGAGTTATAAACCCTAATCTTACGACTTGGACTTCTTCTCCCTATGGTGATGTTTGTCATGAAGTGAGACGGTGAACGAGAAGGAATGGATCTTCGGTGGTTCTTCTTCTCCAGATATCTTCTCCTTATTCTGGATGGCGGGGCGGAGGTTGTGTCTCTCTAATTGCATCACTCCCTTCATAAAAATTGTTCCTGTAGATGAGGTGGAGCTGGCGGCGGCTCGTATGATCAGTGGTACTGATACGTCCCAAACGTATCTACTTTTCCAAAAACTTTTGCTCTTGTTTTATATTTGCATGATTTGAATGAAACTAACCCGGACTGACTCTACTATTTTAGGGTTTACTAACTGACTATCAGTACCGTCTCGAGGAGAAAACAGAGAGAAGGAATCACTGCGTTTTACGATATGGAGCGACCGCCACCTCCTGTTCTTCATCGAGAGGGCTGGTCTGGAGTCCGTTCGGGGCTCCGGAGGGTGGAAATCGTGGTCATCGTCATCATCAATCCTTCACCATCCATAATTCCATGATGCTCACCACCGGGAATGAGTAATTCCTTCGTAGGCATGCTGGAAGGTGATGGAGTTCGATGAGATTTGTCATGTAATTGAGTCAATTTGTTAGGATTTGATCCCTAGTATCCATTGTGTTCTGAGGTTGATGTTGCTATGACTTTGATATGCTTAATGCTTGCCAATAGGGCCCGAGTGCCATGATTTAAGATCTGCACCCTCTATTTGAGTTCTTAATCCTATCTGTTGGGAATCGCAGTAGAAAACAAAAAAAATCACCCTATGAACACCCAGGAACAATATGAAGATGCATATCGGGTTTGGATCAACGATCGTTACCGACTCCGGAGTGCAGCGGAAGTAGACGAGTCGGTGTAGGTCGTACTTGGAATCCCTTGAACGCCAATGACAATCACACGAACCTCCCTCGAACGATCCCTCGAAAGGAAGACCGAATGCACGGCCTCTCTACTTGGTTGCAAGCATACGATCTTCATGATCTAGCAGTGCTTCGCCATCCAGAGCTAATCGTCGCCATAGAATTAGAGGGAGGAGATTAGAACAACACGGGGCTTCGAATTGTGAGGATTAGAGGTGGCAAGGGCCAACTCTAATTAGTCAACTAGGACCAACTAGAACTGGAACTAGATCAACTAGAGGAGGCTCCAAAACTTGTATCATCGTAGGGTGGAAATCCTCTAGTATTTACAGGTTTAGGGGAGAGGAGGGGCAACCACCAAGGGGGAAGGAGTCCCCCTTGGTGCACCGGCCTAGGGGGAGTTGGACTCCCACCCCTAGTAGGATTCAGCCTCCCATAGTGGGAAAAAGGGGCACCTCCCTATTGGGCCCTTGTGGCCCACTCCCTTCTCCACCTCTTGGTCTTATTAGGCCCATTGATATTAATTAAATATATATTCATTCTAAAAAATTTCAGAGCATTATATATATAATTTAACATCCTCGAAAACATTTTCCACCTATATATAATTAATCGGTAATACTTGGTATTACCCGATATTCGCCGAAACCCTTCCGGTGACCCCAAAACGTTTTCGAAACCTCTCGGAACTATTTCAGATATTAGTGAAACAATTCCACAAATATATTCTCATTACTCCCGTACCACTAACACTCAGCAGATTGTGATTAACTTAAGCTTGTGACCCCATAGATTCGGTAAATCATAGACATGAACGAACCCCTTCGTTCAATGACACATAGCGGAACCATGGACATCCATATCGGTCCCTATGATTACACGAATGATATTAGAGTGAACCTTTGGTTATTATGTGATGATCCCTTTGCTTCATGATACTTTACAAAACCCAGTGTGCATCTGTATCCTCCTGAGTCATCACCATGCTCACTATACTGTTCCTCCCATTATCGGTTTTGTTCTTCTTTCTCGTTAACATGTTCCGGCATCCCTGTCACGTAGTCACCCACTACTGCAGGATACTGCTAACACGACTCTACGATCAGAGACCCTTTGCCGAAACTGTGTGCGATGCAATAAACGCAAATTGTGGTGTAAAAAACCGTCAAAAAAGGTGCAAAACATTTGCGATGATGGATGCATCAAACACGGTTAAGATTTTAGTTAAATTAATGCGATGCAGGGCATACGGTTAATCCATTCAAACTGTCTGCGATGAGGCAGAACAACAAAAACGGGCAGCCATAACAATGTGTGTGCGATGCAGGACACACGGTTAATCCATTCGAACTATTTGCGATGAGGTAGAACAATAGAAACGGGCAGCCATATCAATGTGTGTGCGATATACGGCATACGGTTAACTCGGACGAACTGTTTTCGATTAGGGAACACAACAGAAATGGTTCAACTTGACAATATATGTGTGATATGCAGCATACAGTTCACATGGATGAACTGTTTGTGATGAGCCAAAAGAACACAAACAAGTCGTGTAAACAAGATGTGTGTTATACGTGGCAAATAGCCGACTCGGATGAACTGTTTGCGATGAAAAATTACAACACAGACGGTCAATACAGTTACTTCGTGTGTGATTCTGTGTGTACAAAAAACTTTGAAAAATGCAAACTAGTTGCTTGCGGTGGCTAAGAGTATCGCACACGATGCGTCTGTGAGTACTCGTGTGCGATGATTAGTATGTTACACATATGTTTCCTTATGTGAACATGTGTGTGAATTTGCAATATGGACAGTTAATATGCAAATGTCTTCTGGATATCGGGCACACGCTTAAACTCAATGAACTGTGTACGATACTAATACTTTCCATGAAGATTTATGAACTTGGGTAACAACATTTGAGTAACATATATATAGTGGTTATACTATTCGACAAAAGGAGGATCTTCGTAACACGGTTTTGACAACCATATGGTCCATATCTGCATACTTAACATAGTAACAACTATCACATTTTAAGAGGCTAAGGGCCAACAACCATATGGTCCATATCTACATACTTAACATATATAGTAACAACTAGCACATTGTAAGAGGCTGAGGGCCAACAACCACAACTATCCACTAGAATCAGCTTGATCACGGTGACTCGGCATCTCGTCAATGAAAAGAAAGAGCCCTCCTGTGCCTTGGTAGAGCAGGAGTAGAATAGTGTCTCCAATTTTCCAATATGGATGCATTGCAACGAGACGCGAGAACTTGTTAATTTGAATGGTTCCATTTTTGCGGGAAACGCAGTACCTTACAATCACTTTGGCGTGATTAGCAGGCACAAGTGTAATTCGACCACGCCGGGAAATCGATCCAGGAACTGCTACTGAGGCAATTTACATTGACATGTAGAATAAAAAATAATTATAACATATCGTTGTGTCACATCCCTAGCTTCTGGTAATGCACTAGGCTAGCCTCATGTGTGCATCATGTTTAATCTTGAAAGAAACTTGAAATGGGGATTGCCTAAACCCCTAGCATCAAAGGAATTCACTAGGTTCACCTAAAATATTTTCATGAAATCCAAATGGCTATAAAAATGTTCATCATTTATGGAAAATGCTGTAAACAGTAACCAGAGGTGATGCACATTTTTCCATGACATATTTGGGCTCTGAATTAAATCATACTCTATTTGCATTTGGGCATTTAAATGCTATAATTTTTTTAAATGCTCAAATAATCATAAACTAAAATGTTTACTGTTGGATATATTCTAAACAGTAGCCATGATTAGTTTTATGATTTTTGGAAATGCCTTAACATTTTAATTAAGTCCAAACAATTGCAGAAAAATAGAAAACAGAAACAATTTAGAAAGGAGAGAGAGAGACTAACCTGGGCCAACTCACCTGTGCAGGCCAACTGGCGGCCGAAGTGGCCGGCCCAGACCCCCAGCGCCCCCTTGTCATCTTCCTCCTCTGCCAGGAGGACAACCAGGTGCGTGGCGAGAGCCAACGCTGCTCTGGCCACCTCCTGCTTCCTCCCCGGGCCTTCTCGCGACGACACGGAGACGCCCCGTGGCCCCTCGCTCCTCTCCCTCACTCTCTGCTCTCTCCTTCGCCCTCTAGTCCCTTCCCCGAGCGCGACCGAACGCAGCCGTCGCCGCCGCCGAGCTCCCCCACGGCCACAGCCATCTGCGAGCCCCTCTGACGCACCCCCGAGCTCCGCCGTTTCGCCCCCGTCCTCTCCGCCGAGCCACATGACGTTGGACGCCCTGGAGCACCGTCGTCGACGCCATCTTCGTCCTCTGCACCGACGGCCGTCGTCGACCGATTCGTCGTCACCAGGCCATCCTCGAGCACGCTGAGATCACCGACGACCCCGCTGTGAGCTCCTCTACCGAACCCCTCTCTCCCTGCCGTCATTCTCCTCCTCTAGCCCCGCTGTCCACCGGAGCCGAAAGCTCATCGCCGCCATGGTTCCTCACCGCCAGGGCCACCGCAGCCCGCGCCTAAGCGCGTCACCGTGCTCGGTGAACCCCCAGGAGCGCGTAGAACCCGCCAGTTTATCCCCTAGCGCCCCGTAACGTCGACCCCGTCCACACCCGAATTCCGACCGTCGCCATGAGCATGTTTCCGGCGAGCTCCGGTCACCCCGCGACCTGTCGCTGCCTCTGCTGGATGCGCGGGCGCAAGGGCTATGCCATGGTACCCTCAGCAAGCAAAACCGCCTCCTGTAGCGTGTTTCCGAGCCGCGCCGCCGTCGAATTGGTCGCCGCCGGCGAGGTTCCGGTGACGCTGACGTGGCACCATTAGTTTAGGTACTAATCATGTTTAGTTAGTGCCCCGTGTCGATGACATACGGGCCCCACTGCCTAATTAACCTAGTTTATCTTCTGTTTAGTTTAAACTAACCCCACGGGTCCCACAGGTCAGTTTGACCTGGCCACATCACACGTTGACTGACCCCACACGACATAGTTGACTAGCTGACGGTTCCGCTGACCCGCCCCACTGTCAAGAACACTAACCAAAGACCGTGTCACCGACTGCTGGACCCCAATCGGTCAGGTTTGACCCGGACCATGCCCCGTTGACCTGCTGACGTCATGATGATGTCAGGCTGACGCAGTAATCCTTTTCTAGAATTTAAATAAATCTTAAATTATTTGTTTAATTCAGAAAATATCCAAAACTTTGAAAAATCATAGAAATTAATCTATAGCTCCAAATGAAATAAGTTATATATGAAAAATTATCAGAAAAATATGAAGAATCTGTTTATGGTTTTTCCATGCATGTTTGAGCAAGTTAACCTCACTGTTTAGGATGAAACATGATTAGGGAAAATTTCATAATAGGTTTGGAGTTGGAATTTGATGTAGTTTTGAATTCCACTTTAATTAAAATGACTTTCTGTTGCATTAGCCCATATCACAGCATATTGCCATGTCATGATCATGCATCATATTGTTGCATTGCATTGATTGTGTTTCCTCTCTGTTGCCGGTGTTGTTCCCCCTCGGTAGACGTTGTCCGACGTTGTGCTCGTTGACACTAATGAAGACTCAATGCTATCTTCAGAAGTGCAGGCAAGCAAAACCCCCTTGTTCATTCCGATACAATCCCACTCTCTCGCTCCTGCTCTCTTTTACTGCATTAGGACAACAACGATTCATCTGTTACTTTCTGCGGTAGTTGAACCCCTTTTCCTCTGCATGACCTGTCATTGCCACAGTAAATAGATGAAACCCACTAGCATGAGTAGGAGTTGTTTGAGCCCTGATGTGCCTACTTATTCATGCTTGTTTGTCGTGCCTGCTATTGCTTAGAGTTTGTGTCAGTCTGATTCATCGGGGGATGAATCGGAGGTGTGTGAACATGTCCTACTGTTGAGAGCTAAGTGTGTGAACATGATTTGGTAAAGGTATCGGTGAGAGGCCATGTAGGAGTACATGGTGGGTTGTCTCATTGAAGTCGTCCTCAGGAACTGAGTTCTGTGTTTGTGATCCATGAACATCTACTTCCACACGTTGGGCCCTGAAATATGACCCCGCTCGACTTATTAACCGCCCTTGTCCTCTGTCCAGGAGTTGCAACTAGTTTCTGGTGTTTTTAGGATATGTTTTGGAGGCTGTGCGTAGCGCTGACTCTAGGGGTGGGCTATGATGCGGTAGATACACTGTGGCCCGGTGTACCGGGCGCCCGTTTGGTGTCTCAGGAACCCTGCACACATCGTTTGGGGCTGTGAGCGAAACCCCGGCCGGATCTCCTCGCGGATGGAACCCAAATAGGCGATAAACCTGGACTAGAGACTTGTGTGGTTAGTTAGGTCGTGGTCTACACCCACGTCGGCTTTCCTTGAAGTCTGCCGAGCACATGTCGTGTGCAGACGCTAAGTGGTGGAAACATGTGTGAAGAAGTACACCCCTGCAGGGTTATAAATGATCAATTCGAATAGCCGTGTCCACGGTAAAGGACTTCTGGGTTGCCTGTACAGTTCATAGATAAGTGAAAGTGGATACTCTAAAACTCGCAAGATAAGCGCGGGTGCTATGGATGGCCTTCTCGTAGGGAGACGGGAGCGGATCCATAGTGGTGTATTGATATGGTGAATATGTGGACTCGTGTGCGCCACCTCAAAATAGTTACTTGCAGTCATAGTTTAGGATAGCCATTGAGTCAAAGCTGGCTTGTCAGTCAAACTCCACCATCCCTTTGTTGATCTTGATGCATATGTAGCTAGTTACGATGTAAGTCTTGCTGGGTACATTTGTACTCACGTTTGCCTATTTTATGTTTTGTAGAGAGACGTCAGTCTCGCTAGTAGTTCCACGTGGACTTCGACGTTTAGCTTGTTACCTCAGCTACGATCTTGTACCCTTGGGAGGGTCTTGTAGATAGTCAGGCTTCTCAGCCTTTTTCATTTGTAGTTGTCTGTACTCAGACATGTTTATGCTTCCATGCTTGTATGCTCTGTATGTTGGGTCATGAGACCATGATTGTAATGCCTGGCTCCTCGGAGCCTAATGAATAAATACTTGAGTCGTAGAGTTATGTTGTGATGCCATGTTGTATTTACACATATCGAGCATATTGTGTGTATGATTGAAATGCTTAGTATGTGTGGGATCCGACAACCTAGTTGTTTATCCTTGGTAGCCTCTCTTATGGGGAAATGTAGTCTTGTGCTTCCATGAGCCATAGTAGTTCGCTACAGCCCGGTTCACTAGAGTCCTGCTAGCCAAGCACTACTGCTTCGGAACACTTGACTGGCCGACATGTGATTCACTTTGTTCCTGTGTGTGTCCCTTCGGGGAAATGTCATGCGGTGACATCCGGAGTCCTGCCTAGCCTGCTACATCCCGGGGTCCCGGAGTCCTGTTAGCCCAGTGCTACAACCCGGATTCGCACGCTGCTGACCGACATGCTCGATGTTGATTCATGTATGCCTGTCCCCGTAAGTTAGTGCCACTTTGGGTTCACGACTAGTCATGTCGGCCCGGGTTCTCTGTCATACGGATGCTAGCGACACTATCATATACGTGAGCCAAAAGGCGCAAACGGTCCCGGGCCATGGTAAAGCGACACCCATGGGAACACCGTGCGTGAGGCCGCAAAGTGATATGAGGTGTTACAGGCTAGATCGGTGTGACTTAGAATCGGGGTCCTGACAGCGTTGGTATCAGAGCATGACTGCCTGTAGGATTACCAAGCCAAACTGGTCGAAGTTGAGTCTAGAAATGCTTTAGTTATATATAGGGGAGTTGATTGTGGAAGGGAACGTAAGGCTCTTATTACTCCTTTAACCTATGGCCTTCTGATTTGAGTCATCCTCTTCTCTTCTATGAGGATTAAGAACTAGGCTTCTCATCTTTCTATCAGGATCACGTGTTACTAATCCGTAGACTTACAGGATTGATGGTTACAAGCCTCATTTCAGTTCCTACTACTTCCGTGTGTTGACAGTTGATCCCGGAACCTTGATATTGTGATATTGAGTGGTTATGCCACAATTTTTGCAGGATGTCTCAAATCTTTTTGAGCATTTATAGCCGTTATGCTGTCCGAGTCATCCCAGGTTTCTAAACAATCTGATGCATTTATAAATTTCTTCTTTCCGTTTTCGATGTTCCTTTGGGCCAGATTAAGCACACTAATCGGTCTGTTGAGGTACTCCGTTGCCTTTACATATATGTTGGAGTTAGTATTATGATCCTAGGTGTCTTTGAGAACCACTCAGTAATCTAGCTATGTTTTTTGTTCCCAGTGTGATGATTCTGGCCCCCATTCTTGAAAGCATCCCGTGATGCCATTTATTTAGTAGGCCTTCTATTTCTGGGTTCTTAAGCCCAAGATTCACCCTACTTACCTCGTCTTGATAGTGTTTGCTAGTTCCTTTAGGATATTAGTAACCTTTGCGATAGTCCTTGAGGTTCATGGTATATCCTTCTTCCAAATATCATGAACTGCTTAAGACAGAAGTTCCTTGCGGAACCGAAAGATCACAACCAGAGTGCTCTTAACGAGTTCTCAATTTTATATTGTGACTCTGCCTATTTTACCTTTCTGCATGGGTTATCCGGAAGAAATATGTTGAACTTGTTCGACATGCTAATCCATGCATTCCAGCTCAGAAAGTTATATGTTCCTTCGAGTTGTTCATCCCTAGTTGTTTTATGACCTCCATCTATCAAATGATAGTCAAGGGTATGCGTGCATTCGTTCATCGATGCCTATTATTCTTGTGGTCCGTCAAGACGTTCTATTTCAGAATGACTAGGAGAAACAAACTCCAGTACCTCATCCATATCCAGGATTGGGTCAAAGCAGTTGTATTCCACAGATCAAAATGCAACCCAGCTTTTGGTCTGTTCTACCCCGAAGTATTACCCACTTTATGTCAGGAATGTCTTGAGAATTGCACCTTCTCTTATGAATTCTTGGCACAGTGATACTTCTCGCCATCATCACTCGCTCCTCGGTCCATGTTGTCGCAACCGGAATACCGACAAGTGAATCGGTGAAATTAATACTCCTAGCAACCCCGTTGCTTGGTGGTTAATGGACGATAATAACATTCTTGGTGTGTTGATTATGGAATCATCATTCTAAGATTGATCGTGCTACCTAGTCCTTATTTCCGGTGCACTCTTCGATCAATGAGTTAGGATTATTCAATCCCTTGCTTATTTGATCATTTTGTCTTGCTTTGAAAAGCAAGATTGTTCTCGAGCTTAGTAACATATTGGTGGTTCGTGATGTTTCGAATATCTTCTCGGAAGTATTACCAGGTTGTCACCTGACCGTTATGTTGAGTTCGTGATCATGTTGGTTTTCCTCCAAACCACCCATTCTCCAAGAATCTGTGTTGGATACCCCTAAGCTAGTTGGTTAAGCTAAACAACAACTTGGAGAGTTGGAAGATGAAAGCTTGTCCGACTTAGTTCATCACTAAGGGATACCCTTGTGTGTGTGTGTGTGTGTGTGTGTGTGTGTTGAAGAAAGATGATATCTCCATCGATTGGTCCTCGTGATCAGTTGTTGGATCTATTGCCTTGTCAAAATTTTGACTTTAGTATGGGCTATTGCCAAGTCAAATCAGAACCAACGATGTTCGTAATGTTGTCTTACTCGTGGTTGATCCCTCGAGCATACACCATTACATCCTTTGGTCTGACCAATGCTATCACCGTGTTCACATGATGGTGGAAGTCCAGTGATATGGAAATTCCGATGAGTTGCTGTTGAGCCCATCAGCAGATTCATGCTGAACATCAACCTAGTGTTGAAAATTTTATAAGCAATGCCTTCATGTTCCGTTCATGAAGCTTATGCTTGGATGGAAGGAGTGACTTCCTCGAATTCATGTGCATTTGGTGCAAGATGCCGCCGTGAGTTCGAGAAAGATTGTTTTGCTTTCTCCGGAATCATCCCAAGTCAGTCATGCATGTGTGAAGTATTCCATGGTTTGATAGGCTCGCTACCTCCACTCCATGTGTAATCCCTAGCACACCAATCCACTGATTGATTTGTTCAAGGAAAATAAGTTCTTAAGTGCTAATCCTTAAGGACCCAAAGGTACGTGCGCATGACAGACGCTAACTGGTGGAAACATGTGTGAAGAAGTACACCCCTGCAGGGTTATAAATGATCTATTCGAATAGCCGTGTCCACGGTAAAGGACTTCTGGGTTGCCTGTACAGTTCATAGACAAGTGAAAGTGGATACTCTAAAACTCGCAAGATAAGCGTGAGTGCTATGGATGGCCTTCTCGTAGGGAGACGGGAGCGGATACATAGTGGTGTATATATATGGTGAATATGTGGACTCGTGTGCGCCACCTCAAAAGAGTTACTTGCAGTCATAGTTTAGGATAGCCACTGAGTCAAAGCTGGCTTGCTGCAGTCAAACTCCACCATCCCCTTTGTTGATACTGATGCATATGTAGCTAGTTCTGATGTAAGTCTTGCTGGGTACATTTGTACTCACGTTTGCCTATCTTATGTTTTGTAGAGAGACATCAGTCTTGCTAGTAGTTCCGCGTGGACTTCGACGTTTAGCTTGTTACCTTAGCTACGATCTTGTACCCTTGGGAGGGTCTTGTAGATAGTCAGGCTTCTCAGCCTTTTTCATTTGTAGTTGTCTGTACTCAGACATGTTTATGCTTCCGCTTGATGCTTGTATGCTCTGTATGTTGGGTCATGAGACCATGATTGTAATGCTCCTCGGAGCCTAATGAATAAATACTTGAGTCGTAGAGTTATGTTGTGATGCCATGTTGTATTTACACAATATTGAGCATATTGTGTGTATGATTGAAATGCTTAGTATGTGTGGGATCCGACAACCTAGTTGTTTATCCTTGGTAGCCTCTCTTATAGGGAAATGTAGTCTTGTGCTTCCATGAGCCATAGTAGTCTCTACATACTGGTTCACCGGAGTCCTGCTAGCCCAAAGACTATCGCTTGAACACTTGACTGGCCGGCATGTGATTCACTTCGTTCCTATGTCCGTCCCTTCAGGAAATGTCACGCGGTGACATCCGGAGTCCCGCCTAGCTCACAGCCCGGGTTCCCGAGTCCTGTTAGCCAGTGCTACAGCCCGGATTCGCACGCTGCTGACCGACATGTTCGATGTTGATTCATGTATGTCTGTCCCCGTAAGTTAGTGCCACTTTGGGTTCACGACTAGTCATGTCGGCCCGGGTTCTCTGTCATATGGATGCTAGCGACACTATCATATACATGAGCCAAAAGGCGCAAACGGTCCCCGGCCATGGTAAAGCGACACCCGTGGGAGTACCGTGCGTGAGGCCGCAAAGTGATATGAGGTGTTACAGGCTAGATCGGTGTGACTTAGAATCGGGGTCCTGACACGTTGAAGATATATATAGTTTATGAGCATCAACATTAAAATAAGACTTTTTACCAGTGCTTTGTGCACACATTTGGTCTTGTTTAGTGTGTGCACCATAGGTCTAATTAATCGTATCCAAAATCCAACGTCCATACGTTGTGCTATCTCTGTCAGATTATCAACAAAGTTTATGACATGCTTCAAGTCCTTCCAGTGAAATTTGGTACGCTTAGTAACATATAGATCATTCAGTATGCATCCAACATATCCTGCTTAAAAGGTGGAAAGGTATTATTTATTCAGAACATGGCAGAAGAATATATAGTGCGCATAAATTGGTAAACAGAATTTGTTACTGCCTAGGAACGGAGTCAGAATATGATATCACAATTGGTTTCTTAAATAGTGATCAATTGGTTGCTTAAATAGTAATGTGACAGCATGGAGAAAGTTGAAAGGACACTAACCTCGATCGGACTTTTATCGGCTGATGATGTTGGGGAAGTAAACATCCATGTTAATTAGACCAGGCTGTGGTGCACACACTAGAATTTTATTGCCAGCTTTCAGTTCATAACACTTAGACATTTTTCTCCGAAGGTCCGCATTAAAATAGGAGTGACCATCTTTAAAGTTTTACGCTAACCGTCATTGTAAATCCATGTTGCGTTGCAATATGACATCCTGGGAGTCATCAGCAAAGTAAAGCCCAAGATTTCCTTCTACTCCTGTTCTTACAAAGCAAGGGATGTACTGCTTGAAAATGAAAATTAAGATCGTAAATTATATATATTGAAATAACCGAGCAAGATGCAAATATGGGAGCAACTGATAGAACATACCCATATATAGATGCAAGCAAAGTACAAAAATATAGAATTAAAAATAGATAATGTAACAAAGATTTGATGCAAATATATAGATAATGTAGCAACAGACGGTATATGTTCACAAATTTAGGCCATGCCAACCGTGGTAGGTTGAGATTGAACATACCGAGCGCTCCTTGAAGTCATCCGGAATGGTGAGATAGAACTTTGTTTCCAACTGTCCACGACAACAGTTGCCCGATTTGTGCTTGCAATGTGCACACATGAATGAACACCCACGAATCAGCTAGAACAAAAATGGTACCACGGCGATTTCCGCCGGTTGATTAACAGCGATGGACGGACTGGGATAAGAGATGAGTGAATATTTCACTAATTAAGTTGATTACCTTCTCCATGAGAAAAATCCCCGGCCCAATCCCGCAAAAAACCCCAGTCGAACGGAGTCTAGAATGTCGGTGCAGATAGGCGGCAGAAAGCGGTGGAGGCGAAATCTGGTGCCGTTTGGAGCGCGACCTACGCCTGGCGCCAACAGCCGTCGAGCTTAGGGTGCAGAGTTGCGGAGGAGTCTCACAAGCAGTGAGTGGGGACGAAGTGGGCGAGGGTTTTCTTTTCCTTTTGCATGTGTGAGTGAACACACACTGGGCAGAGGCGACGGAGATGAATCGTAAAGCGATAGTAAATTACCGAGATTGAATGGGAATCCAAATTTCCTTTGTCCTTCATCCATGAGTTTTTTTCTACGATGAACATAAACCCTGCTAATCACCGTGTTCAAATTTGACACTTTTCCGGGTTCATTTACAATATTTAGGGGATTATGTGCATTTTGTAGGCATTAATGCACGTAATTCAAATTCAAACAATCGGTGCATGAAAGGGTGCACAAGAACGCCTGGAAAAACCATACTCATGGTATTTAGTAATTTCTCAAGCCTTTTAGAAGGAATGGGCAGATATTTCAATGGAATGCATGGCAATAGTCAATCACAAATGCGTCATTTACTAGGTTATCAACTATAGAACAATGAAATATGTGCTTGAAAAACATAACTGCTGGCATGGTGCCATGGTATGGCCTCACCGTGCCCTGGTTAAAAACTGAGAAGGTTTAATTTATATCGTCATGTACGCCCTACATAAATCGAACCATCACCGAGGAAGTTCAATGCTTTAGAGGGAAATCACCAAGATCAAGGGGAATCCAAATTTCCGCCTTAGTTTGTCATTCAGTTTTTTTCCAACGATCAACATACTGCCTCAAATGAAACATGTTCAAATTTGACATTTTTACGAACTCATTTACCATATTTAGGGGATTGTGTGCATTTTCTAGGCATTAATTATGCACATAATTCAAATTCGAACAATCGGTGCATGAAAAGGTGCACAAGTACGGGGTGGAAAACCATGCTCGTGCTATTTAGTACATTCTCATACCTTTTCCAAGGAATGGGAAGATATTTCAAGGAAATGTGTGGCAATAGTCAACCATAAACGCGTCGTTTACTAGGTTAACAACTATACAAAAATGAAATACATGCTTGGAAAAACATGATGCCTGGTGTGGTGCCATGGTATGACCTCACCGTGCCCTGGTAAAAATGTCGTCATGCGCGCCTTTCATAAAACGAACCATCATCCGATGAAGTTTCATGGTTTCGAGGGGGAAATCACCAAGATTGAAGTGGGATCGAAATTTCCTTTGTCCTTTGTCCATGATTTTTTTTCTATGATGAACATACAACCTGCAAATCACCGTGTTCAAATTTGGCACTTTTCCGGGTTCATTTGCCATATTTAGGGGATTATGTGCATTTCCTAGGCATTAATGCACATAATTCAAGTTCAAACAATCGATGCATGAAAGGGTCCACAAGAACGTCCTGGAAAACCATGCTCGTGCCATTTAGTAAATTCACATGCCTTTCACAAGGAATAATGGATAGATATTTCGTTGAAATGTGTGGCAATAGTCAACCACAAATATTTGTTTGTTGGGTTTTCAACTATAGAAAAAATGAAATAAATGATTAAAAAACATGACGCTTGGCATGGTGCCATGGTATGACCTCACCATGCCCTGGTAAAAAATTGAGAAGGTTTGGCTTATGTCGTCATGCACGCCCTTCATAAATCGAACCATCACTGAGGGAGTTCAATGCTTTCGAGAGGGAAATCGCCAACATTGAAGGGGAATCCAAATTTCCGTCCTAGTTTGTCATTCAATTTTTTTCCAACGATCAACATACCGCCTCAAATACAACATGTTCAAATTTGACATTTTCTCGGGCTCATTTACGATATTTAGGGGATTATGTGCATTTTCTAGGCATTCAATGGACATAATTCAAATTCGAACAATCGGTGCATGAAAAGGTGCACAAGAACGGTCTGGAAAACCATGCTCGTGTTATTTAGTACATTCTCATGCCTTTTACAAGGAATGGGCAGATATTTCAAGGAAATGTGTGGCAATAGTCAACCATAAACGCGTGCTTACTCGGTTAACAACTATACAAAAATGAAACACATGGTTGGAAAACATGACGCTGGTGTGGTGCCATGGTATGGCCTCACCATGCCCCGGTAAAATTGGAGAAAGTTTTCCTTATGTCGTGATGCGGCGCTTTTCATAAAACGAACCATCATCCGAGGAAGTTTCATGGTTTCGAGGGGGAAATCACCAAGATTGAAGGGGGATCCAAATTTCCTTTGTCCTTTGTCCACGAGTTTTTTTTCTATGACGAGCATACAACCCGCAAATCACCGTGCTCAAATATGGCACTTTTCCGGGTTCATTTGCCATATTTAGGGGATTATGTGTATTTCCTAGGCATTAATGCGCATAATTCAAGTACAAACAATCGATGCATGAAAGGGTCCACAAGAACGGCCTCGAAAACCTTGCTCGTGCCATTTAGTAAATTCACATGCCTTTCACAAGGAATAATGGATAGATATTTCGTTGAAATGTGTGGCAATAGTCAAACACAAATGTTTGTTTGTTGGGTTTTCAACTATAGAAAAAATAAAATACATGCTTAAAAAACATGACGCCTGGCATGGTGCCATGGTATGACCTCACCATGCCCTGGTAAAAATTTGACAAGGTTTGGCTTATGTCGCCATGCACGCCCTTCATAAATCGAACCATCACCTTGGAAGTTCAATGCTTTCGAGAGGGAAATCACCAACATTGAAGGGGAATCCAAATTTCTGTCCTAGTTTGCCATTAAGTTTTTTTCCAATGATCAACATACCGCCTCAAATGCAACGTGTTCAAATTTGAAATTTTCTCAGGCTCATTTACCATATTTAGGGGATTATGTGCATTTTCTAGGTATTAAATGGACATAATTCAAATTCGAACAATCGGTGCATGAAAAGGTGCACAAGAACGGTCTAGAAAACCATGCTCGTGTTATTTAGTACATTCTCATGCCTTTTAGAAGGAATGTGCAGATATTTCAAGGAAATGTGTGGCAATAGTCAACCATAAACGCGTCATTTACTCGGTTAATGATACATCTCCGTCGTATCTATAATTTTTGATTGTTCCATGCCAATATTCTACAACTTTCATATAATTTTGGCAACTTTTTATAATATTTTGGGACTAACATATTGATCCAGTGCCCAATGCTAGTTCCTGTTTGTTGCATGTTTTATGTTTCGCAAAAACCCCATATCAAACGGAATCCAAACGGAATAAAAACGGACGGAGAATATTTTTGGAATATTTGGAAAATATGGGAAGAAGAATCAACGCGAGACGGTGCCCGAGGTGGCCATGAGGCAGGGTCGCGCCCCTGACCCTCGTGGGCCCCTCGTAAGGCGGTTGCTGCTCTTCTTTGGCCGCAAGAAAGCTAATTTTCGGAAAAAGATCTTGGTGAAGGTTTCAATCCAATCGGAGTTACGGATCTCCAGATATATAAGAAACGGTGGAAGGGCAGAATACCAGAACGCAGAAACAGAGAGAGACAGAGAGATAGATCCAATCTTGGAGGGGCTCTCGCCCCTCCCATGCCATGGAGGCCAAGGACCAGAGGGGAAACCCTTCTCCCATCTAGGGAGAAGGTCAAGGAAGAAGAATAAGGAGGGGGCTCTCCCCCCCGGGGGCCTTCTTCATCACCGCAATCTACACCAACACCTCTGCCATCTTCACCAACATCTCCATCACCTTCCCCCATCTATCTACAACGGTCCACTCTCCCGCAACCCGCTGTACCCTCTACTTGAACATGGTGCTTTATGCTTCATATTATTATCCAATGATGTGTTGCCATCCTATGA
Organism: Aegilops bicornis; assembly: GCA_021605145.1. Lineage (NCBI taxonomy): Eukaryota > Viridiplantae > Streptophyta > Magnoliopsida > Poales > Poaceae > Aegilops > Aegilops bicornis. The sequence goes on from CM038672.1 coordinate 168,546,350, forward strand.
TGTCTGAGTAGATTTTCATTGTCCTATCGGTGATTGATGAATTGCTACGATTGATTTAATTTTCTTGTGGTTATGTTGCTGTCCTTTGGTGCCCATCATATGAGCGCGCACGTGGATCACACCATAGGGTTAGTTTTATGTTGATAGGACTATGTATTGGAGGGGCAAGAGTAACAGAAACTTCTACCTAGCATAGAAATTGATGCATACATGATTGAAGGGGGACCAATATATCTTAATGCTATGGTTGGGTTTTACCTTAATGAACGTTAGTAGTTGCGGACGCTTGCTAATAGTTCCAATCATAAGTGCATAGAATTCCAAGTCAGGGATGACATGCTAGCAGTGGCCTCTCCCACATAAAACTTTTTATCGGTCTAGTAAAGTAGTCAATTGCTTAGGGACAATTTCGCAACTCCTACCACCACTTTTCCACACTCGCTATACTCGCTTTATTGTGTCTTTACCTAAACAGCCCCTAGTTTTTATTTACATGCTCTTTATATTCTTGCAAACCTATCCAAAAACACCTACAAAGTACTTCTAGTTTCATACTTGTTCTAGGTAAAGCGAACGTTAAGCGTGCGTAGAGTTGTATCGGTGGTCGATAGAACTTGAGGGAATATTTGTTCTACCTTTAGCTCCTCGTTGGGTTCGACACTCTTACTTATCGAAAGAGGCTACAATTGATCCCCTATACTTGTGGGTTATCAAGACCTTTTTTGTGGCGCCGTTGCCGGGGAGTCATAGCCTGGGGTGAATATTCTCGTGTGTGCTTGTTTGCTTTATCATGAAGTAGTTTTTATTTGCTATTCTAAGTTGTTTTCTATCTTTAGTTATGGGTAGGAAACGCAAAATACCAAAAAAAATTAGTTGTACCTACTGAACCAATGGTTGAAGAACCACTCAAAATCTATCACACTCCTGAAGCTTTTTACTTGGATCATCTTCGATCCCTATGTGCTCGTGCTGAAACCCCAACTAGCTTAGTTGAGTGCAAATCTTTAGATGAGCATGCCTGTTATGTGCGATACCGCATATCTCAAAAGGGGAAACTTTTACTGGATCAAATTCATCGTTTGCAATGCTATGCTTGGAATTTATGTGAAATATATGATTTTACTTGTTGTTCTGAAAACCCTAAGAAACACCTTCCCTATCAATGTGAGTTTAGTGATAATTCGTATCTTCGTATGCTAAGGTGTTTATAATTACTATGATGTTCAACAAATTGAAGAATTTGTTGCTTTTAAGGGTGCTTAAGAAATTGCTTATTTGATTGAAAAGTATGATGCTACTCTTTACAAATCTGAAATTTTTGCCATACTTGAATATTGTTATGATAATTATGCTTCTAATGCCTATGTTAAACCATATATTGAGGACTCCTCCGCTGTCCAAGAAGAGACTAATATTTTGCAGGAGCCTATGGAAGAAGAAATTGGTGAAACTGTGAGCTCATTGGATGAAAAAGATGATGAGGAGAGCGAAGAACAAAAGGAGGAAGAGCGGATTAGCTACCCGTGCCCACATTCTAATGAGAGTAACTCTTCAACTCATACATTGTTTAATTTCCCTTCGTGCTTACCGAAGGTCGATTGCTATGATGATTGTTATGATCCCGTTGATTCTTTTGAAATATCCCTTTTTAATGATGCTTGCTATGCTTGTGGCCAAGATGCCAATACGAATTATGCTTATGGAGATGAACTTGCTATAGTTCCTTATGTTAAACATGAAATTGTTTCTATTGCACCCGTGCATGATAGTCCTATTATCTTTTTGAATTCTCCCGACTAGAAGTTTGCCCTTATTAAGGATCATATTGATGGGTTGCGTTTTACTATTACACATGATGATTTTGATGAATATAATATGCATGTGCTTGCTTCTCCTACTTGCAATTATTATGAGAGAGGAACTATATCTCCATCTCTCTATGTTTCCCACATGATAAAATTGCAAGAAACTGTTTATACTATGCATTGGCTTTTACTTTGTGTGCATGAATTGTTCTTTTATGACATGCCGATGCATAGGAAGAGAGTTGCACTTAGTCATTGCTTGATATATGGTGCTTTGTGCTCACTACTAAATGCCAAATCATTGCTAATTAAAATTGGCTTTGATATACCTTGGGATCCGGGTGGATTCACTACTTGAGCACTATATGCCTAGCTTAATGGCTTTAAGAAAGCGCTGCCAGGGAGACAACCCGGAAGTTTTAGAGAGTCATTTATTTCTGTCGAGTGCTTTCATATAGTTTTAAAAAAAGAGGGGAGCCTAAAACTTTTTCAAAAAGAAAAGCGAAAGTGAGAGAGACAAGCATTGTTGAAGTGGGAGCTAGCCTTGAACTTTGTTCATGCTCACGGAAACTTTGTGAATCTTGATTACATAAAATTTTCAAAAATAATAATTATCCCCTTGTACAATTTAATTGTATTATAAAAATAATGTGCCAAGGTTTGCCTTTAGGATGTTCACAGTGCTTGTTAGTTTGTACGGTGTAGGACAGAAACTTTGGCTGTAGTGCGCGATTTTTCATTTTTTACTGGAATGTCAAACGGCTCTGACTCTTTTCGCACTGTGTTTCTATACAAATTCTTTATTTTTCCTAATTGTGGCAGAATTTTTCAAGTACCATAAGTATGGTTAATGTTCAGATTGTTACAGACTGTTCTGTTTTAGGCAGATTCTGTTTTTGATGCATAGTTTGCTTGTTTTGATGAAACTATCAATTCCTATCAGTGGATTAAGCCATGGAAAAGTTATATTACAGTAGCTACAATGCAAAAACAAAATATTAATTGGTTTGCAACAGTACTTAGATTAGTGATTTGCTTTATTATACTAACGGATCTTACCAAGTTTTCTGTTGAAGTTTTGTGTGGATGAAGTGTTCGATGATCGAGAAGGTCTCGATATGAGGAAAAGGAGGAGAGGAAAGAGCTCAATATTGGGGATGCCCAAGGCACCCCAACTAAATACTCAAGGAGACTCAAGCATCTAAGCTTGGGGATGCCCCGGAAGGCATCCCCTCTTTCTTCAACAAGTATCGGTATGTTTTCGGATTCGTTTCGTTCATGCGATATGTGCAAATCTTGGAGCGTCTTTTTCATTTAGTTTTCACTTTTCTTTTATGCACCATGCTGGTATGAGATAGTACTTGGTTGATTTATAGAATGATCATTGCACTTCACTTAAATCTTTTGAGTATGGCTTTATAGAATGCTTCATGTGCTTCACTTATATCATTTGAAGTTTGGACTGCCTGTTTCTCTTAACATAGAAAACCGCCATTTGAATAATGCTCTTTTGCTTCACTTATATTTGTTAGAGCGTGGGCATATCTTTTGTAGAAAGAATTAAACTCTCTCACTTCACTTATATCTATTTAGAGAGATGACAGGAATTGGTCATTCACATGGTTAGTCATAAAATCCTACATAAAACTTGTAGATCACTGAATATGATATGTTTGATTTCTTGCAATAGTTTTGCGATATAAAGGTGGTGATATTAGAGTCGTGATAGTTGAGTAATTGTGAAATTGAGAAATACTTGTGTTGAGGTTTGCAAGTCCCGTAGCATCCACGTATGGTGAACCGTTATGTAATGAAGTTGGAGCATGAGGTGCTCTTTGATTGCTTTCCTTATGAGTGGCGGTCGGGGACGAGCTCTGGTATTTTCCTACCAATCTATCCCCCTAGGGGCATGCATATTAGCACTTTGCTTCGAGGGCTAATAAACTTTTGCAATAAGTATATGAGTTCTTTATGACTAATGTGAGTCCATGGATTATACACACTCTCACCCTTCCATCATTGCTAGCCTCTTCGGCACCGTGCATTACCCTTCCTCATCTCGAGAGTTAGTGCAAACTTCGCCGGTGCATCCAAACCCCGTGATACGATACGCTCTATCACACATAAACCTCCTTATATCTTCCTCAAAACAGCCACCATACCTACCTATCATGGCATTTCCATAGCCATTCCGAGATATATTGCCATGCAACTTCTATCATCATCATATACATGACTTGAGCATTTACTGTCGTATTGCTTTGCATGATCGTAAGATAGCTAGCATGATATTTTCATGGCTTGTCTGTTTTTTGATGTCATTGCTACGCTAGATCATTGCACATCCCGGCACACCACCGGAGGCATTCATATAGAGTCATATCTTTGTTCTAGTATCGAGTTGTAATATTGAGTTGTAAGTAAATAAAAGTGTGATGATCATCATTATTAGAGCATTGCCCCAGTGAGGAAAGGAGGATGGAGACTATGATTCCCCCACAAGTCGGGATGAGACTCCGGACTTTAAAAATAAATAAAAGAGGCCAAAGAAGACCAAATAAAAAAAGGCCAAAGAAGCCCACCAAAAAAAACAAAAAAAATGAGAGAATAAAGAGAGAAGGGGCAATGTTACTATCCTTCTACCACACTTGTGTTTCAGAGTAGCACCATGTTCTTCATATAGAGAGTCTCTTGAGTTATCACTTTCATATACTAGTGGGAATTTTCATTATAGAACTTGGCTTGTATATTACAATGATGGGATTCCTCAAATGCCCGAGGTCTTTATGAGCAAGCAAGTTGGATGCACACCCACTTAGTTTCCAGTTTGAGCTTTCATACACTTATAGCTCTAGTGCATCCGTTGCATGGCAATCCCTACTCCTCACATTAACATCAATTGATGGGCATCTCCATAGCCCATTGATTAACCGCGTCGGTGTGAGACCTTTTCTTTTTTTGTCTTCTCCACACAACCTCCATCATCATATGCTATTCCACCTATAGTGCTATGTCCATGGCTTGCGCTCATGTATTGCGTGAGGGTTGAAAAGGCTGAAGCGCGTTAAAAAGTATGAACCAATTGCTCGGCTTGTCATCGGTGTTGTGCATGATTTGAATGCTTTGTGTGGTGAAGATGGAGCATAGCCAGACTATATGATTTTGTAGGGATGAGCTTTCTTTGGCTATGTTATTTTGATAAGACATAATTGCTTGGTTAGTATGCTTGAAGTATTATTGTCATAATGTCAAAAGATAGACTATTGCTTTGAATCACTCGTGTCTTAATATTCATGCCATGATTAGATTATGTGATCAAGATTATGCTAGGTAGCATTCCACATAAAAAAATATCTTTTTTATCATTTACCTACTCGAGGACGAGCAGGAATTAAGCTTGGGGATGCTAATACGTCTCCGTCGTATCTATAATTTTTGATTGTTCCATGCCAATATTCTACAACTTTCATATACTTTTGGCAGCTTTTTATAATATTTTTGGGACTAACATATTGATCCAGTGCCCAGTGCCAGTTCCTGTTTGTTGCATCTTTTATGTTTCGCAGAAACCCCATATCAAATGGAATCCAAACGGAACAAAAACGGACGGAGTATATTTTTGGAATATTTGGAAAATATGGGAAGAAGAATCAACGCGAGACGGTGCCCGAGGTGGCCACGAGGCAGGGGCGCGCCCCTGACCCTCGTGGGCCCCTCATAAGGCGGTTGCTGCTCTTCTTTGGCCTCAAGAAAGCTAATTTTCAGAAAAAATCTTGGCGAAGGTTTCAATCCAATCGGAGTTACGGATCTCCGGATATATAAGAAACGACGAAAGGGCAGAATACCAGAACGCTGAAACAGAGAGAGACAGAGAGATAGATCCAATCTTGGAGGGGCTCTCGCCCCTCCCATGCCATGGAGGCCAAGGACCAGAGGGGAAACCCTTCTCCCATCTAGGGCGAAGGTCAAGGAAGAATAAGAAGGAGGGGGGCTCTCTCCCCCTCGCTTCCGGTGGCGCCGGAGTGCCACCGGGGGCCATCATCATCACCGCAATCTACACCAACACCTCCGCCATCTTCACCAACATCTCCATCACCTTCCCCCATCTATCTACAGCGGTCCACTCTCCCGGAACCCGCTATACCCTCTACTTGAACATGGTGCTTTATGCTTCATATTATTATCCAATGATGTGTTGCCATCCTATGATGTCTGAGTAGATTTTCGTTGTCCTATCGGTGGTTGATGAATTGCTATGATTGATTTAATTTGCTTGTGGTTATGTTGCTTTCCTTTGGTGCCCATCATATGAGCGTGCACGTGGATCACACCATAGGGTTAGTTGTATGTTGATAGGACTATGTATTGGAGGGGCAAGAGTGACAGAAGCTTCTACCTAGCATAGAAATTGATGCATACGGGATTGAAGGGGGACCAACATATCTTAATGCTATGGTTGGGTTTGACCTTAATGAACTTTAGTAGTTGCGGATGCTTGCTAATAGTTCCAATCATAAGTGCATAGAATTCCAAGTCAGGGATGACATGCTAGCAGTGGCCTCTCCCACATAAAACTTGCTATCAGTCTAGTAAAGTAGTCAATTTCTTAGGGACAATTTCGCAACTCCTACCACCACTTTTCCACACTTGCTATACTAACTTTATTGTGTCTTTACCTAAACAGCCCCTAGTTTTTATTTACGTGCTCTTTATATTCTTGCAAGCCTATCCAAAAACATCTACAAAGTACTTCTAGTTTCATACTTGTTCTAGGTAAAGCGAACGTTAAGCGTGCGTAGAGTTGTATCGGTGGTCGATAGAACTTGAGGGAATATTTGTTCTACCTTTAGATCCTCGTTGGGTTCGACACTCTTACTTATCAAAAAAGGCTACAATTGATCCCCTATACTTGTGGGTTATCAGTTAACAACTATACAAAAAATGAAACGCATGGTTGGAAAACATGACGCCTAGTGTGGTGCCATGGTATGGCCTCACCATGCCCTAGTAAAAATTGGAGTATGTTTTTCTTATGTCATGATGCGCGCCTTTCGTAAAACGAACCATCATCCGAGGACGTTTCATGGTTTTGAGGGGGAAATTGATGACCCACAAGTGTAGGGGATCTATCATAGTCCTTTCGATAAGTAAGAGTGTCGAACCCAACGAGGAGCAGAAGGAAATGACAAGCGGTTGTCAGCAAGGTATTCTCTACAAGCACTGAAATTATAGGTAACAGATAGTTTTGTGATAAGGTAATTTGTGATGGATAACAAGTAACAAGTGTAAATAAAGTGTAGCAAGATGGCCCAATCCTTTTTGTAGCAAAGGACAAGCCTGGACAAACTCTTATATAGAGAACACATGGGAATTATCGTCAAGCTAGTTTTCATCACGCTCATATGATTCGCGTTCGGTACCTTGATAATTTGATATGTGGGTGGACCGCTGCTTGGGTGCTGTCCTTATTTGGACAAGCATCCCACTTATGATTAACTCCTATTGCAAGCATCCGCAACTACAAAATAAGTATTAAGGTAAACCTAACCATAGCATGAAACATATGGATCCAAATCAGCCCCTTACCAAGCAACTCATAAACTAGGGTTTAAGCTTCTGTCACTCTAGCAACCCATCATCTACTTATTACTTCCCAATGCCTTCCTCTAGGCCATGAAGTGTCATGTAGTCGACGTTCACATAACACCACTAGAGGAGAGACAATATACATCTCATCAAAATATCGAACGAATACCAAATTCACGTGACTACTAATAGCAAGACTTCTCCCATGTCCTCAGGAACAAATGTAACTACTCACAAAGCACATTCATGTTCATAATCAGAGGGGTATTAATATGCATAATGGATCTGAACGTATGATCTTCCACCAAGTAAACCAACTAGCATCAACTACAAGGAGTAATCAACACTACTAGCAACCTACAGGTACCAATCCCAAGCTATGAGACAAAGATTGGATACAAGAGATAAACTAGGGTTTGGGAGGAGATGGTGCTGGTGAAGATGTTGATGAACATGGCCCCCCTCCCGATGAGAGGATCATTGGTGATGACAATGGTGATGATTTCCCCCTCCCGGAGGGAAGTGTCCCCGGCAGAACAGCTCCGCCGGAGCCCTAGATTGGTTCCGCCAAGGTTTCGCCTCGTGGCGGCGGAGTCTCATCCCGAAAGCCTGTTTATGATTTTTTCTCGGACGAAAGACTTCATATAGTAGAAGATGGGCACCGGAGGGCCACTAGGGGGCCCACGAGGCAGGGGGGCGCGCCCAGGGGGGTAGGGCGCGCCACCCACCCTCGTGGCCAGGGTGTGGGCCCCCTCTGGTATTTTCTTCGCTCAGTATTTTTTATTATTTCCAAAAATAACTTCCGCAGAGTTTCAAGACTTTAGTTGTGCAGAATAGATCTCTAATATTTGCTCCTTTTCCAGCCGTAATTCCAAATTACCGCATTCTCCCTCTTTATGTAAACCTTGTAAAATAAGAGAGAATAGGCATAAGTATTGTGACATAATGTGTAATAACAGCCCATAATGCAATAAATATCGATATAAAAGCATGATGCAAAATGGACGTATCAACTCCCCCAAGCTTAGACCTCGCTTGTCCTCAAGCGGAAGCCGATTACGATAAATATGTCCACATGTTTAGAGATAGAGGTGTCGATAAAATAAAATACGAACATGAGGGCATCATGATCATTCTTATAATGGCAGCATATATGGATATTGTCATATTATTTCTTATGATAAAGTAACAATCTATCCATGATGTCAAGTGTGAATCAGAAACTTCATTGAGAACTAACAAACTATAACCTCAGTCATTGAAGCAATTGCAATTTATCATAACATCAGAAAGAGTCAATATAAGAGCTTTTCAGCAAGTCCACATACTTAACTATCATTTAGTCTTTCACAATTGCTAACACTCACGCAATAGTTGTGGTTACAGAGTTTTAATCGGACACAGAGAAAGATAGGGGCTTATAGTTTCGTCTCCCAACCTTTTACCTCAAGGGTAATGTGAACAATAATAATTCATGCTAACCCATATCCAATTAGATATATGTATCAGGATCTTTCCAACACCCTGTGCTTGCCAAAGGATAAAATGTAAAAAGGAAAGGTGAAGATCACCATGACTCTTGCATAAGGTAGAAGATAATTATAAAAGATAGGCCCTTCGCAGAGGGAAGCAGAGGTTGCCATGCGCTTTCAGGGTTGGATGCACAAAATCTTAATGCGAAAGAATGTCACTTTGTATTGCCCCTTGTGATATGAACCTTTATTATGCACTCCGTCGCTTTTATTTCTTCCACATCACAAGATCGTATAAAGCTTATTTCCTCCACACCAATCAACTATACATATTTAGGGAGCAATTTTTATTGCTTGCACCGATGACAACTTACTTGAAGGATCTTACTCAATCCACAGGTAGATATGGTGGACTCTCATGGCAAAACTGGTTTTAAGGGTATTTGGAAGCACAGGTAGTATTTCTACTTGGTGCAAAGAATTGGCTAGCATGAGGGAGAAAGGCAAACTCAACATGTTGGATGATCCATGCCAATATACTTTGTCTCAGATATAAGAAAACATGACCCATCACGTTGTCTTCCTTGTCCAACATCAACTCTTTAGCATGTCATATTTTAATGAGTGTTCACAATCATAAAAGATGTCCAAGATAGTATATTTATATGTAAAACCTCTCTTTCTTTATTACTTCCTATTAATTGCAACGATGACCAAAACTATGTTTGTCAACTCTCAACAACTTTTAATCATCATACTCTTTATATGTGAAGTCATTACTCTCCATAGGATCAATATGATCTCTTTTTATTTATTTTTATTCTTTTTTTATTCACTCATAATCATAGCAAGATAATCAAGCCCTTGACTCAACACTAATCTTTATTATATAGCTCACGGACTCGATTACATAGAGGGATCATAAAGCAAAACTCAAAACTAGATCATACCAAAAACTTTATTCTACTAGATCAAGATATTACCAAAAGTATCAAACTAAGAAAAACGACAAATATAGGAGTGTGATGGTGATACGATACCGGGGCACCTCTCCCAAGCTTGGCAGTTGCCAAGGGGAGTGCCCATACCCATGTGATTATATCTCTTTTGTTGGCGAAGGTGATGGAGTTGTTGATGATGTAGGCTTGTTGTCCATCTTCCAAGGCATAGGCTCACCATCATAGAAGGAGGATCGAGTCTTCGGAATCCTCAAATCTGCAGCCAAACTCATCCTCTTGAATCTATATTCATACTCACAGTTTTGGTTTTGTAGGTCATAGATTTGGGCTTGGAGGTGCTCGATCTTCTCATGAAGCTTGAAGATGGTCTCCCCAATGTTCTTGGCATCCAGCTTGTGGTTGCTGGTGAACTCCGCGATCATCATATGGTTGGCATTGAGTCCGCGTTCCACCATCCCCTGGCACTTGAAAACTTGTTGCTCCATTGCCTCGAGTCTCGTCTCCATGCTTCCTGTCTTCCTTGGTCCCTCAACATCACAGATGTGCAGCAACCCATCACGCATCTCAATGGTTTGAGGGTGTTGCAGCACCTCCGTGAGGTAGGGGTTGATGACCTTCTTGAAGAACTTGTCCTTGGGGGCGCTTGGAGATGTCATGGTGATCTAGATCTGTCAGAAAAACAGCTTGAAACAAAAACGGAGGATATTTGCGTGATACAGGAGTCAAAACCTTTGGGAGATTATATAATGAATTTTTACCGACCGAAAGAAGTATCGTGCAAGAAAACGGAGTCCGGAGAGCACACGAGGTGCCCACGAGGCAGGGGGCGCGCCTCCCACCCTCGTGGAAGCCTCGTGTCCTTCCTGCATCGCTTCTTATTTTCCTATTTTTCTAAATATTCCAAAATGGAGAAAATTTGCCATTAGAACTGTTTTGTAGTCGGTTTACTTACTGTACCACATACCTATTCCTTTTCAGAGTCTGAAACGTTCTGGAAAGTGTCTCTTATGTATTCCTCCGGTGTTACGGTTTGAATAACATTAGTTTCAACATTTATTGGGTTACCTGAGATATAATGTTTGATTCTTTGACCGTTCACCACCTTCAGATTTGTGCCTTCAAAGTTGTTGATTTTTATGGCACCGAAACGATAGACCTCCTCGATAACGTAAGGACCTTCCCATTTAGAGAGAAGTTTTCCTGCAAAAAAATCTTAAATGGGAGTTGTATAACAATACATAATCGCCTACATTAAACTCACATTTTTGTATCCTTTTGTCATGCCATCTTTTAACTTTTTCTTTAAACAACTTGCATTCTCATAGGCTTGGGTTCTCCATTCATCAAGTGAGCTAATGTCAAATAGCCTCTTCTCACCGGCAAGTTTGAAATCATAATTGAGCTCTTTAATGGCCCAGTATGCCTTATGTTCTAGTTTGAGAGGTAAATGACATGCTTTTCCATAAACCATTTTATATGGAGACATAGCCATAGGATTTTTATATGCAGTTCTATAGGCCCATAATGCATCATCAAGTTTCTTGGACCAATTCTTTCTAGATCTATCAAAAGTCTTTTGCAAAATTAATTTTAGCTCTCTATTACTCAATTCTACTTGACCACTAGACTGTGGGTGATAAGGAGATGCAAATTCTATGATTAACATCATACTTAGCAAGCATTTTACCAAAAGCACCATGAATAAAATGTGAACCACCATCAGTCATTAAATATCTAGGGACTCCAAATCTTGGAAAAATAACTTCTTTAAGCATCTTAGTAGAGGTGTTATGATCAGCACTACTAGTTGGAATAGCTTCTACCCACTTAGTAACGTAATCAACAACAACTAAAATATGTGTATACCCATTAGAGGAAGGAAAAGGTCCCATATAATCAAAGCCCCAAACGTCAAATGGTTCAATAACAAGTGAATAATTCATAGACATTTCTTGACGTCTACTAATGTTACTAATTCTTTGACATTCATCATAAGATAAGACAAACTTACGAGCATCCTTGAAGAGAGTAGGCCAATAAAAACCGGATTGCAATACCTTATGTGCAGTTCTATCTCCAGCGTGGTGCCCTCCATAAGCCTTGGAGTGACACTTGCATAGGATGCATTCTGTTCATGCTCGGTACACAACGCCTAATAACACCATCTACTCCTTTATAAAGATGTGGGTCATCCCAGAAGTAATGTCTTAAATCAGAGAAAAACTTTTTATTTTGCTGGTATGTGAAACTAGGTGGTATAAATTTAGCAACAATGTAACTAGCATAATCAACATACCATGGAGCGATCTGAGAAGCATTTATGACATTTAATTGTTCATCGTGAAAGCTATCATCAATAGGTAGTGGGTCATCAAGAACATTTTCTAACCTAGACAAGTTATCTACAACGGGTTCTCAGCTCCTTTCTATCAATAATATGTAAATCAAATTCTTGTAGCAAGAGAACCCATCTAATAAGTCTAGGTTTAGCATCTTTCTTTTACATAAGATATTTAATAGCAGCATGATCAGTGTGAATAGTTACTTTAGAATCAACAATATAAGGTCTGAACTTATCACAAGCAAATACAACTGCTAAGAATTCTTTTTCAGTAGTGGCATGATTTCTCTGGGAATTGTCTGGAGTTTTACTAGCATATTGAATAACATTTAATTTCTTATCAACTCTTTGCCCTAGAACATCACCTACAGCATAATCGCTAGCATCACACATAATTTCAAAGGGTAAATTCCAATCAGGTGGCTGAACAATAGGTGCAGAAATCAATGCTTTCTTAAGTATTTCAATTGCTTCTACACAATCATCATCAAAAATGAAAGGTATATCTTTTTGTAAGAGATTAGTTAGAGGCCGAGAAATTTTTGAGAAGTCCTTAATGAACCTCCTATAAAAACCGACATGACCAAGGAAACTTCTTATACCTTTGATGTCCTTAGGACACGACATCTTTTCAATAGCATCAACTTTAGCTTTATCAACTTCAATACCTCTTTCAGAAATTTTATGCCCCAAAACAATGCCTCCATTAACCATAAAGTGGCACTTCTCCCAATTCAAGACAAGATTAGTTTCTTCACATCTCTGCAGAACTCGATCAAGGTTGCTCAAGCAATCATCAAAAGAGGATCCATAAACGGAGAAATCGTCCATGAAAACCTCACATATCTTTTCACAAAAGTCAGAAAATATAGCCATCATGCATCTTCGAAAGGTAGCAGGTGCATTACATAAACCAAAACGCATACGTCTATAAGCAAAAGTACCGAAAGGGCAAGTAAAAGTGGTCTTTGCTTGATCATCAGCTGACACAGGTATTTGAGAGAAACCAGAGTAACCATCTAGAAAGCAAAAATGTGTATGTTTGGATAATCTTTCTAGCATTTGGTCAATAAAAGGTAAGGGGCAATGATCTTTTTTAGTAGCCTTATTTAATTTGCGGAAATCAATTACCATCCTATAACCTGTAATAATTCTTTGTGGAATCAATTCATCTTTATCATTAGGAGCAGCGTAATACCTCCCTTCTTAGGGTCACAATGGACAGGACTTACCCACTGACTATCAGCAACGAGATAAATTATACCTGCCTCAAGGAGCTTTAGTATTTCCTTTCTTACCACTTCTTTCATCTTAGGATTCAGCCGTCATTGATGATCGATAACTGGTTTGGCATCTTTCTCCAAATTTATTTTGTGTTGGCATAGAGTGGGACTAATGCCCTTAAGATCATCAAGAGTATATCCAATAGCAGCACAGTGCTTCTTCAGAGTTTTCATTAATTTTTCTTCCTCCTTCTCTGAAAGGTTAGCACTAATAATAATAGGATATATCTTCTTTTCATCAAGATAAGCATATTTAAGAGTATCAGGCAACAGTTTAAGCTCAAACGCGGGATTACCCTTGGGTGGAGGAGGATCCCCTAGGATTTCAACAGGCAAATTGTGTTTCAGAATAGGTCCCTATTTAAAGAATACTTCATCTATTTCCCTTATTTCATTCATAAACATATCATTTTCATGGTCTAGCAAATATTGTTCTAAAGGATCACTAGGTGGTACGGAAATAGAAGCAAGACCAATACTTTCATCTTTACTAGGCAATTCCTCATCACGAGGTTGTCTATGAAATTTATAAAAATTAAACTCATGAGACATATCATCCAAACCAATAGTAACAACATCCTTCTTGCAATCTATCTTAGCATTAACAGTATTTAAGAAGGGTCTACCAAATATAATGGGATAAAAGCTATCTTGAGGGGAACCAAGAACAAGGAAATCAGCAGGATATTTAGCTTTCCCACACAAGACCTCAACATCTCTAACAATCCCAATTGGTGAAATTGTATCTCTATTGGAAAGCTTAATGGTGACATCAATTTCTTCTAATTCAGCAGGTGCAATATCATGCATAATTTCTTGATACAAAGAAATAGGTATTGCACTAGCACTAGCACCCATATCACATAAGCCGTGATAACAATGATGTCCTATTTTAACAGAAGTAACATGCATGCCTACCACAGGTCTATGTTTATCTTTAGCACCAGGTTTATCAATTCTAGCAGTCTCATCACAGAAGTAAATAACATGCCCATCGATATTATCAGCCAAGAGATCCTTAACCATAGAAATATTAGGTTCAACTTCAACTTGCTCAGGAGGTGTATAAGTTCTAATATTGCTTTTACGAACCACAGTTGAAGCTTTAGCATGATCCTTTATCCTAACAGGGAAAGGTGGTTTCTCAACATAAGCAGTAGGAACAATAGGATCATTATAAGTGATAGTCTTTTCTTCAACTTTAATAGGTTCAACTACTTGTACTTCTACGGGAGGATGATATTTAAACCACTTCTCCTTAGGGAGATCAACATGAGCATCAAAAGATTCACAAAAAGAAGCTACTATCTCAGAGTCAAGTCCATATTTAGTGCTAAATTTACGGAAAACATCGGTGTCCATAAAAGATTTAACACAATCAAAATTAGGTGTTATACCTAACTCCTTACCTTTGTCGAGATCCCAATCTTCAGAGTTGCATTTAATTCTTTCCAATAAATCCCACTTGAATTCAATAGTATTCATCATAAAAGAACTAGTACAAGAAGTATCGAGCATGGAGCAATTGTTGTCAGAAAGCCGAGCATAATTTTTTTGAATAATCATTTCTCTTGAGAGCTCATGATTGGGGCATGAATATAACATTGACTTAAGCCTCCCCCAAGCTTGAGCGATGCTTTCTCCTTCGCGAGGCCAAAAATTTTATATATATATATATATAAAATTACGATCACGATGAACAAGATGCATAGGATAAAACTTCTAATGGAATTCCAATTTCAACCGATTGTAGTCCCATGATCCCATATCATCACATAGCCTATACCATGTCAATGCATCTCCCTTAAAAGATAAAAGGGAAGACCTTCTTCTTGATAACATCATCGGGCATACCTGCAAGCTTAAATAATCCACAAACTTCATCCACATAGATTAAGTGTAAATCGGGATGTAAATTTCCATCTCCTGCAAAAGGATTAGCCAGCAGTTTCTCTATCATACCCGAAGGAATTTCGAAGTAAACATTTTCATTTTCAGTAGGTTCAGTCGGTTGAGGAGCAACTCTTTGCTATACTGGTCGAGGTGAAGATACCCCTAACAAGCCCCTCAAAGGAATACTTTCCGTAGTAACAAGTGACAGTAAATTTCAACACACTATATAAATTTTTCCTTACCAAATTCCACCTACCAAAGGCGCTTCACTCCCCGGCAACGGCGCCAGAAAAGAGTCTTGATGACCCACAAGTGTAGGGGATCTATCGTAGTCCTTTTGATAAGTAAGAGTGTCGAACCCAACGAGGAGCAGAAGGAAATGACAAGCGGTTTTCATCAAGGTATTCTCTGCAAGCACTAAAATTATAGGTAACATATAGTTTTGTGATAAGGTAATTTGTAAAGGATAACAAGTAACAAGTGTAAATAAAGTGCAGCAAGATGGCCCAATCCTTTTTGTAGCAAAGGACAAGCCTGGACAAACTCTTATTTAGAGAAAAGCGCTCCCGAGGACACATGGGAATTATCGTCAAGCTAGTTTTCATCACGCTCATATGATTCGCGTTCGGTACCTTGATAATTTGATATGTGGGTGGAACAGTGCTTTGGTGCTGTCCTTACTTGGACAAGCATCCCACTTATGATTAACTCCTATTGCAAGCATCCGCAACTACAAAAGAAGTATTAAGGTAAACCTAACCATAGCATGAAACATATGGATCCAAATCAGCCTCATTTAAGCAACGCATAAACTAGGGTTTAGGCTTCTGTCACTCTAGCAACCCATCATCTACTTATTACTTCCCAATGCCTTCCTCTAGGCCAAAACAATGGTGAAGTGTCATGTAGTCGACGTTCACATAACACCACTAGAGGAGAGACAACATACATATCATCAAAATATCGAACGAATACCAAATTCACATGACTACTAATAGCAAGACTTCTCCCATGTCCTCAGGAACAAACGTAACTACTCACAAAGCATATTCATGTTCATAATCAGAGCGGTAGTAATATGCATAATGGATCTGAACGTATGATCTTCCACCAAGTAAACCAACTAGCATCAACTACAAGGAGTAATCAACACTACTAGCAACCTACAGGTACCAATCCCAGGCTATGAGACAAAGATTGGATCCAAGAGATAAACTAGGGTTTGGGAGGAGATGGTGCTGGTGAAGATGTTGATGAAGATGGACCCCCTCCCGATGAGAGGATCGTTGGTGATGACGATGGTGATGATTTCCCCCTCCCGAAGGGAAGTGTCCCCGGCAGAACAGCTCCGTCGGAGCCCTAGATTGGTTCCGCCAAGGTTCCGCCTCGTGGCGGCGGAGTCTCGTCCCGAAAGCTTGCTTATGATTTTTTCTTGGATGAAAGACTTCATATAGCATAAGATGGGCATGGAGGGCCACCAGGGGGCCCACGAGGCAGGGGGCATGCCCAGGGGGGTAGGGCGCGCCCCCACCCTCGTGGCCAGGGTGTGGGCCCCCTCTGGTATTTTTTTTGCTCAATATTTTTTATTATTTCAAAAAATAACTTCCGTGGAGTTCAGGACCTTTGGAGTTGTGCAGAATAGGTCTCTAATATTTTCTCCTTTTCCAGCCCAGAATTCCAGCTGCCTGCATTCTCCCTCTTTATATAAACCTTGTAAAATAAGAGAGAATAGGCATAAGTATTGTGACATAATGTGTAATAACAGCCCATAATGCAATAAATATCGATATAAAAGCATGATGCAAAATGGACGTATCAGAAATCACCAAGATTGAAGGGGGATCCAAATTTCCCTTTTTCCTTTGTCCACGAGTTTTTTCTATGATGAGCATACAACCTGCAAATCACCGTGTTCAAATTTGGCACTTTACCGGGTTCATTTGCCATATTTAGGGGATTATGTGCATTTCCTAGGCATTAATGCGCATAATTCAAGTTCAAACAATTGATGCATGAAAGGGTCCACAAGAACGGCCTAGAAAACCATGCTCGTGCCATTTAGTAAATTCCCATGCCTTTCACAAGGAATAATGGATAGATATTTCGTTGAAACGTGTGGCAACAGTGAACCACAAATGTTTGTTTGTTGGGTTTTAAACTATAGAAAAAATGAAATAAATGCTTAAAAACATGAAGCCTGGCATGGTGTCATGGTATGACCTCACCATGCCCTGGTAAAAATTTGAGAAGGTTTGGCTTATGTCGTCATGCACGCCCTTCATAAATCGAACCATCACCGAGGAAGTTCCATGCTTTCGAGAGGGAAAATCCCCAAGATTGAAGGGGAGTCCTAATTTCCGTCCTAGTTTGCCATTCAATTTTTTTCCAACGATCAACATACCGCCTCAAATGCAACGTGTTCAAATTTGACATTTCTCCGGGCTCAATTACCATATTTAGGGGATTATGTGCATTTTCTCGGAATTAATGGACATAATTCAAATTTGAACAGTCGGTGCATGAAAAGGTGCACAAGAACGGTCTGGAAAACCATGCTCGTGTTATTTAGCACATTCTCATGCCTTTAACAAGGAATGGGCAGATATTTCAATGAAATGTGTGGCAATAGTCAACCATAAATGCGTCGTGTACTTGGTTAACAACTATACAAAAAATGAAACACGTGGTTGGAAAACATGACGCCTGGCGTGGTGCCATGGTATGGCCTCACCATGCCCTGGTTAAAATTGGAGAATGTTTTCCTTATGTCGTGATGCGCGCCTTTCATAAATTGAACCATCACCGATGAAGTTTCATGGTTTCAAGGCGGAAATCACCAAGATTGAAGGGGGGGGTCCAAATTTCCTTTGTCCTTTGTCCACGAGTTTTTTTCTATGATGAACATACAACCTGCAAATCACCGTGTTCAAATTTGGCACTTTTCCTGGTTCATTTGCCATATTTAGGGGGTTATGTGCATTTCCTAGGCATTAATGCGCATAATTCAAGTTCAAACAATTGATGCATGAAAGGGTCCACAAGAACGGCCTAGAAAACCATGCTCGTGCCATCTAGTAAATTCTCATGCCTTTTACAAGGAATGGACAGATATTTCGATGAAATGTGTGGCAATAGTCAACCACAGATGTTTGTTTGTTGGGTTTTCAACTATAGAAAAAATGAAATGAATGCTTAAAAACGTGACTCCTGGCATGGTGCCATGGTATGACCTCACCATGCCCTGGTAAAAATTTGAGAAGGTTTGGCTTATGTTATCATGCACGCCCTTCATAAATCGAACCATCACCGAGGAAGTTTCATGCTTTCGAAAGGGAAATCCTCAAGATTGAAGTGGAATCCAAATTATCTTCGTTCTTTGCCCTGGAGTTTTTTCTACGACGAACATACACCCTGCAAATCACCGTGTTCAAATTTGGCATTTTTCTAGGCTCATTTACCATATTTAGGGGATTATGTGCATTTTCCAGGCATTTAGCGCATATAAATCCAATCCAGCTACAGATGCACGGGTGTTATGTGAGGGACATGGATTGCCGTTCGCTCGCGGTGCATCCAACGGTGCACACGCGCGATCCGCGTGGCTGGTGTTCCGGCCAATCATAACGCAACACACAATAGGCTCAACGCACACTATTTCCGGAAGCGACGAAGATGAACAATGTGCGATAATGAACGAGCAAAATTGTAAGGGAAGCCAAATTTCTATTATTGTTTGTGGTTGAGCTCTTGAATACCACCGCACTGTACGGCTGCCCGGCCCCTCTGTCCCAGAGCTTTCTCCAGGCGTCGTCCATGGCACCGTGGCGCACAGTAACTGGTAAGGAAGCGATGGCTCCCGCCGCGCCGCGTTCCTCGCCGCCCGCGACTGCACACATGGTAAGGAAGCGATGGCATATCGCCGCGCTGAGTTCATCGCCGCCGGCGGCCAGACAGTTACATGGGCGGACTTTGAGGCTTCCATGGCCGAATGGTTGTTGGATCTAGAGGCGGCCAAAGCCGCACATAAGGATCGGAAAAAGCAGAAAGCAGTCAAGAAAAGAGAGTCCCACCGCCGCAAGAAAAAAGAGGCCGCACGCCATGGTGAGGAGAGCCTGGTGAAGATCGAAGCACGGTGGGTTGCCGCCTACAAGGCCGGGAAGGAGAACGCCGACGTCTGGCTAGCATGCCCTGATGGCAGCATGTGAGAAGTAGTTTAAGTTTGTAGTATTAGAGCAAATTATCAGTAGTACTTTAAGCTTGTAGTATTAACGTACAATGTCGATAAGAGCATCCTTTGAGGGCTTTGAGCGTTGATTAGCATGTGTGCCCATGTGCGTTTTTTGCGTTAATCATTAGAAGATCACAAAACACACGGTTTCTATGCCGTACCCGTCTGCATTTTTTGTGTTAATGACCCATAAGTCAGTTACCTGTGCGAAATTTCCTAATAAACCGGCGTACCATTGACCAAAAAAAAATCAAGTACACATGTACATTTTTTTGGAGACGGGATCTGCCAACTTTATTTTTTCTCGCACATGAGTATGTTACGCGCTTCGTCTGCGTTGTGTGTTTCCCCCGCCCAAGTTTCAAGTTTCGCACCGAAATTTTCATTAGGCGCGCAATTTTAGAATTTATTCCTCCAACCACATCCCCTTCCCCTCAGTACCCCCTAGCCCTCCCTCGCGCCTCCCCCTACTGGCATCTCAAACCACCGCCGCCGCAACCACGACTTCAACCACATCTACGTTCTGCTCGGATCCAGTTAGGTAACCCACTGATCTCTATCACGTCCCCGACTTGGTTGCTTAAATGGCGCCTGCGAAACATCCTCATGCCTCCAAATCCCCCCCGCCAGGAGCTGATGGCGGTCCATGGCGCGATGGCCGCTGTGCGTGTTGACCCGGAGGAACACCTCGCCTCCGCTGTCGCTGCCGACATGGTGCAGGCTCTGGCCCAGATGAAGTCCCCCAGCGACTACCTCCCAGGACTTAACAGGTAAGATCTGACCAGCTAAATATTACCAATACCACTTGCAATGGCTATGATTTGTACGGTTGATGTGTTAAGCATGTTTTTGCCTTGTTTATTTCAGTACTACACACTGTGTGATGTTCAAATGTTACCGTGTCCAACTCAATTTCACCAATACCAGTAACAAACTTACAATACATGACTCATGATATCACTAGAGATGCTGCCCATTTGCTATTTTTAGAGGATTCTAACCTTGTTGCACTTAACATGCCTGTCCATGTACTTACGCAGGGTCATAACGGGTGATGCTTTTTTTTGCCGTCGAGGTGAGCTGCATCCCATGTCTTACAAAATTTCACATAATTTGTGCAATTGCAGTTTAACTTCTACCACATCGGTTGCGTGTAGGTACACATGTCGCTGGCAATCGATCCACGCTTCAACCCGAGGAACAACTCCGCCTCGCCGTCACGACTTTGGGCGAGCTCGCCAAAATGAAGTGCCCCAAAGAATCACGCCTCGGGACTTACCAAGTATGTACTCACCAGTTCAATCTTACCAATACCAGTTGCAATTAATGGCTATGTTCTGTACGGTCGATGTATTTGATATATCTCCATCATATCTACTTTTCCAAACACTTTTGCCCTTGTTTTGGACTCTAACTTGCATGATGCATGATTTGGATGGAACTAACCCGGACTGATGCTATTTTCAGCAGAATTGCCATGGTGTTATTTTTGTGCACAAATAAAAGTTCTCGAAATGACCTGAAACTTCACGAAGAATATTTTTGGAATTAATAAAAAATACTGGCGAAAGAATCAAGGCCAGGGGGGCCCACACCCTGTCCACGAGGGTGGGGGGCGCGCCTACCCCCTGGGCGCACCCCCTGCCTCGTGGGCCCCCTGGTGCTGCACCGACCTCAACTCCAACTCTATATATTCACGTTCGGGGAGAAAAAAAATCAAGGAGAAGGATTCATCGCGTTTTACGATACAGAGCCGCCGCCAAGCCCTAAACTCTCTCGGGAGGGCTGATCTGGAGTCCATTCAGGGCTCCGGAGAGGGGAATCCATCACCATCGTCATCATCAACCTCCCTCCATCACCAATTTCATGATGCTCACCGCCGTGCGTGAGTAATTCCATCGTAGGCTTGCTGGACGATGATGGGTTGCATGAGATTTACCATGTAATCGAGTTAGTTTTGTTAGGGTTTGATCCCTAGTATCCATTATGTTCTGAGATTGATGTTGCTATGACTTTGCTATGCTTAATGCTTGTCACGAGGGCCCGAGTGCCATGATTTCAGATATGAACCTATTATGTTTTCATGAATATATGTGAGTTCTTGATCCTATCTTGCAAGTCTATAGTCACCTACTATGTGTTACGATCGGGCAACCCCGAAGTGACAATAATCGGGACCACCCCCGGTGATGACCGTAGTTCGAGGAGTTCATGTATTCACTAAGTGTTAATGCTTTGGTCCGGTACTCTATTAAAAGGAGGCCTTAATATCCCTTAGTTTCCAATAGGACCCCGCTGCCATGGGAGGGTAGGACAAAAGATGTCATGCAAGTTCTTTTCCATAAGCACGCATGACTATATTCGGAATACATGCCTACATTACATTGATGAATTGGAGCTAGTTTCGTGTCACCCCATGTTATAACTTTTGCATGAGGAATTGCATCCGACATAATTCTCCATCACCGATCCAATGCCTACGAGCTTTTCACATATTGATCTTTGCTTAGTTACTTTACCGTTGCCACTGTTACAATTACTACAAAACTGCTACTATTACTTTTGCTACCATTACCATTACTTCCCTATTACCTTGCTACTAAATACCTTGCTACAGATATTAAGTTATCCAGGTGTGGTTGAATTGACAACTCAACTGCTAATACTTGAGAATATTCTTTTGCTCCCCTTATGTCGAATCAATAAATTTGGGTTGAATACTCTACCCTCGAAAACTGTTGCGACCCCCTATACTTGTGGGTTATCAAGACTATTTTTTGGCGCTGTTGTCGGAGAGCATAGCTCTATTCTTTGAGTCACTTGGGATTTATATCTGCTAGTCACTATGAGGAACTTGAAAGACGAAAGAACTAAGATTTTCCCTCAACTACGAGGGGAGGTAAGGAATTGCCATCTAGCTCTGCACTTGATTCTCCTTCTGTTTTTAGTGAACTTGCGACACCTAAACCTGCTTCTGCTATTAATTCTGATATGTCGTATGTTATTGATGATGCCACTTCTGCTATGCATGATACTTATGATGAAACTACTTCTATGCTTGATACTACTATGCCATTAGGTGAATTTCTTGATGAAAAACTTGCTAGGGCTAGAGAGAATGCAATTATTGAAACTGATAATATTGATGAAAGTGATGATGAAGATTCTTCCCCTAGATATGAATTGCCTGTTGTGCCTGAGGGTTATGTTATGGATTAAGAAACTACTAGAGACTTTCTTGCTTGCAATGATAGAAATGATCTTAAGAAATTATTAGCTAAGCTTAAAGAAAAGTCTCTGAATGCTAGAATGAAATATGACCCTACTTTTGCTACTTCACCTATCTGTGTTACTGATAAGGATTATGATTTCTCTGTCGATCCTGAGATAATTACTTTGGTTGAATATGATCCTTTTTATGGCTATGAATCTGGAACTGTTGTGGCACATCTTACTAAATTAAATGATATAGCCACCCTGGTCACTAATGATGAGAAAACCCGCTACTACTATATCCTTAAGTTATTTCCGTTCTCATTAAAGGGTGATGCTAAAACATGGTTTAATTCTCTTGATCCTGGTTGTGTGCGTAGTCCCCAGGATATGATTTATTACTTCTCTACTAAATATTTCCCCGCTCATAAGAAACAAGCTGCTTTAAGGGATATATATATAATTTTGTGCAAATTGAAGAAGAGAGTCTCCCGCAAGCTTGGGGGAGGCTTCTCCAATTACTTAATGCTTTGCCTGATCATCCTCTCAAGAAAATGAAATACTTGATATCTTTTAAAATGGACTAACCGATGCTTCCAGAGACCACCTGGATAGTTGTGCTGGTTGTGTTTTCAGGGAAAGAATAGTTGATCAAGCTGAATTGCTATTGAATAATATGTTGACTAATGAAAATAATTGGACACTTCCTGAACCAACTCCTAAGCCAACTCAAGAAAAGGGGTATTCTATTTCTCACCGTGAAGATATGCAAGAGGTAAAGAAATCTATGAAAGAAAAAGGTATTAAAGCTGAAGATGTTAAGAATTTACCACCTATTGAAGAAATACATGGTCTTAATTTGTCACTTTGTTGAAGAAATACATGTTCTTGATAACCCGACACGGTAGTAAAGGTAAATTCTCTCTATAGATTTGATGAAGGTGATATTCCTCGTTATAAGTCTGCTAGCCAATGCTTAGATGAGTTTGATAATTTTATTGTCAAACAAGAAAACTTCAATGCTTATGTTGGTAGACAATTGAAACATAATGCTTATATGATTGAACACTTGAGTGATTATATGTCTAGAGTTAATGGTGAACTTAAACTCATTAGTAAACATGCTTCTATGGTTACCACTCAAGTAGAGCAAGTGCTTTAGGCTCAAAATGATTTGCTCAATGAATTAAATAATAAGAAGAATGATAATGCTATTAGAGTTGTGACTCGAGGGGGTAAAATGACTCAAGAACCTTTGTATCCTGAGGTCCACCCTAAGAGAATTGAGCAAGATTATCAGAGAACTAATGTTGATGCACCTAGTCCTTCTAAGAAGAAGAAAAAGAAAAATGACAGGACTTTGCATGCTTCTAGTGAACCTGTTGTAGACACACCTGAGAATCCCAATGATATTTCTATTTACGATCTTTGAAACACAACTGGTGATGAACATGAACCTAGTGATAATGTTAATGATGATGTTCATGTTGATGCTCAACCTAGCAATAATAATGATGTAGAGATTGAACCTGCTATTGATCTTGATAACCCACAATCAAAGAATCAACGTTATGATAAGAGAGACTTTGTTGCTAGGAAGCACGGTAAAGAAAGAGAACCATGGGTTCAGAAACCCATGCCTTTTCCTCCTAAACCATCCAAGAAAAAAGATGATGAGGATTTCGAGCGCTTTGCTGAAATGATTAGACCTATATTTTTGCGTTTGTGTTTTACGGATATGCTTAAAATGAATCCTCATGCTAAGTATATGAATGACATTGTTACAAATAAAAGAAAGATACCAGAAGCTGAAATTTCCACCATGCTTGCTAATTATACTTTTAAGGGTGGAATACCAAAGAAACTTGGAGATCCAAGAGTACCAACTATACCATGCTCCATTAAAAGAAACTATGTTAGAACTGCTTTATGTGATCTTGGAGCCAGTGTTAGTGTTATGCCTCTCTCTTTATATCGCAGACTTGATTTGAATAAGTTGACACCTACTGAAATATCTTCGCAAATGGCCGATAAATCAACTGCTATACATTGCCGGTATTTGTGAGGATGTGCCTGTTGTGGTTGCAAACGTTACTATTTTAACGGACTTTGTTATTCTTGATATTCCCGAGGACGATAGTATGTCAATTGTCCTTGGTAGACCATTTTTGAATACTGCATGGGTTGTTATTGATTGCAACAAAGGCAATGTCACTTTTCATGTTAATGGTAATGAGCACACAGTACACTTTCCGAGGAAACAACCTTAAGTCCACAGTATCAATTCTATTGGAAAAATTCCAACGCTTACTATTGGAGGTTTTGAATTTCCTCTTCCTATTGTCAAGAAGAAATATGATCTTCTTATTATTGGGGATGTGCATATCCCCGTTGAGGTAACATAGTGTTATTCGAAATTTCTCCGGTTCCATGTTATTCGGAATGAGTTTGTTAACAAGACTTGATCAACCTTGTTAGTGGATTCCTTTTGATGAGCATGAGACGGATGAAGTTAGAAAGCACAACCTTCTGTACCCTCCTTTTACTTTCTGTTACTAAGATTAAATAAAGCAAAAATAGTATTTTTCTGTCAGTTTTTTGAATTATCCGTGCAATAAAATTACCCCAAAAATAAATGTAATCCAAATGCCCCGATAATGAAATATGATTTTTTTTCTAGAATATTTGAGAATATTTGGCACTGAGAACACATCAGGGGGAGCAAGCACCTGGCCACGAGGGTCCAGGGCGCGCCTACCCCCCCGGGCGCGCCCCCTGCCTCGTGGGCCCCTGGTGGCCCCCTGGTGGCCCCCTCCACTTATTCCAGCCACCACACACTCCTTCCTCCCAAAAAATCACCATCCAGCTCAAGCACGAGTTCTAGCTCATCTTGCTACGATTTTTGATCTCCTTGCTCAAAGCTCCACTCACAAAACTGCTTTGGGGGATTATTCTTCGGTATGTGACTCCTCCAATGGTCCAATTAGTTTTTGTTCTAGTGCTTTATTCATTGCAAATTTTTGCTGCTTAGGTGACCCTATTCTTGAGCTTGCATGACAAATTTATATGGTCCCAAGTAGTTCTAATGCATGATATAGTCTCTAGGCACTTGTGGGAGTAGTTGCTATCAATTTTGTTGAGTTTGGTTCACTTTTATTTTGAGTTACTAAAATTTTCAGAAATTTTTCAGAGGAAGAAATATGTTTAGGAAAATATACCAAGGTGGTTCTTCAAGGAAGTAAGGACCCAGGCCCGCAATGCATGGGCCGGACCATGAACTACCAAGAGAAGCTCAAGTGCGGCCTTGTGAATGGCCGTTAGAAGATTTCATGGTCCAAGCAGAAATTAAGGAGGAATTTGATTGGACGCATATGTGCGTAATGCTGAACTCGAGGGCTTCATGCTAGATAAGTGCCCTCAGTATTATCACCTAACTGATTCCTTTGTGAGAAGGTTCAAATTTTCATCTTCACGTAATTCTCACACTATCCTATTTGATCTCTATGGTAAATCTTATACTATGGACTTAGAAGATTTTAATACTGCTTGTAAACTTCCGCAATGGGGTAGTGCTAGTGAACCTTGCAAATCTGAGTTTAAAGATTTTCTTGCTAGTATCACTGTGGGGGAATCTAGGGAAATAACACAAGCTACCATATGGAGCATTCATTTTCCTGCTATACATTATTTTGCTCTCTTTATAGGTATATGCATAAACGGTAAGGATGAGGCATGTCACATGTGTGTTCCTGATCTTATCGTTCTCAAGAGTACTGTTTTAGGAGATAAACAATATAACTTGGGGGCCATTTTTGCACGAAGGTTGCATAATAATGGTTTGAGTGGAGACTTGTTTGGTGGGATTTATGCAACCCGTGTGGCTAATTTTCTTGAGATACCCATACATGAAAATGATATGGAATTGCCTCCCGCTTATCTAGATTATGATGCTATGGTTCGCCATCAGTTTATTGAGAGGAATGAACAGCCTCTCCAGTACCGACTAATGTTTGACAGGCGCCGCACTTTCCATGTTGCTCTCCTTGCTCCTACTTTCTTTGACTTTCAGGCAAATGGGAAATATATTTTAACCAGGGAGGAGGCGAACGATTGTAAGAGGAGGACAGAGGCAGCTCGCCTCCAAGCTGCAACTCATGAGGCAATAGCTGTTGCTTCTTAGTACGACCCCGGCTACAACTTTGATCCATGGGCATAGACCAACTTAGGCCAAAAGCCTAAGCTTGGGGGAGTACGTATTTCTCACCGACATTACATTCATGTTCACACACTCATGCTAGTTGTCGGTGCTCATACTTTTTCATTGTAATATCCATGCTAGTTTATTTTTATTTTCTAGCCTTCTTCTTGTGTGTTTGATAAACCTTAAGAAAAAACCAAAAAAAATTAGTTGTAGCTTTTAGTTAGTCTACTTTCCATGCCTGTAGTAGTAATAATTAAAAAGAAAACAAAAAAAGATTTCTCGTTCTTGTTTTGCTTGCTGGGAGCTTTCCCGTGTAAATAGTTTTATTTCCTTTCTTTTCTTTGGGGGTCGAGAGGAGAAGACCATAATGAAAATGATGAAGTGGCTCTTATATGCGATATTGTTGATTTAACCAAGAGCCCATGTTACCTTGTCTTCTCCTTTGTATTAAATGCCTGCAGATTCCAGCTTAGTCCAATGCACGTGCACTATTATTATTCACACCGTCCGGTCGTGCAAGTGAAAGGCAATAATGACGATATATGATGGACTGATTGAGGTGAGAGAAGCTGGTATGAACTCGACCTCTCTTGTTTTTGTAAATATGATTAGTTCATCGTTCCTGATTCAGCCTATTATGGATGAAACATGTTTGCAATGACAATTAGATATTATAGTTGCTTATGCCATGCTTAATTATCCAGGAGTTTATAATGGTTTACCTTGCGTGCCAACATGCTATTAAAATGGTTGTGATGTGGTATGATAGGGTGGTGTCCTCCTTTGAATGATTCGAGTGACTTGACTTGGCACATGTTCACACATGTAGTTGAAACAAAATCAACATAGCCTCCACGATATTTATGTTCATGGTGGATTATATCCTACTCATGCTTGCACTCAATGTTTATTAATTTTAATGCATGTTCATGACTGTTGTCGCTCTCTAGTTGGTCGCTTCCCAGTCTTTTTGTAGCCTTCACTTGTACTAAGCGGGAATACTGCTTGTGCATCCACTTCCATAAACCCCAAAAGTTATTCCATATGAGTCCACCATACCTTCCTATATGCGGTATCTACCTGCCGTTCCAAGTAAATTTGTATGTGCCAAACTCTAAACCTTCAAATAAAATTCTGTCTTGTATGCTCGAATAGCTCATGTATAAACTAGGGCTGTCTGTATCCTCCATGCTAGGCGGGTTATTCTCAAGAGGAGTGGACTCTGCTCCTCACTCACGAGAAAATGGCTGGTCACCGGGATGCCCAGCCCATGCTCTAAGCAAATCAAATCGAAATAATTGCAAACAAAACTCCCCCAAGGCTGTTGGTAGTTGGAGGCACTCGTTATTTCGAGCCAGCCATGGAGTGATGCTTGTTGGCGGTGGGGGAGTATAAACTTTACCATTCTGCTTGGGAACCGCCTATAATGTGTGTAGCATGGAAGATATCGAGAGCTCTCGGTTGCTATGTTGACTATGAAAGTATGCCGCTCAAAATATTATTTATCTCTGCTTTAAAACCGAGCTCTGGCACCTCTACAAATCCCTGCTTCCCTCTGCGAAGGGCCTATCTATTTACTTTTATGTTGAGTCATCATCCTCTTATTAAAAAGCAGCAGTTGGAGAGCACAACTGTCATTTGCATCCATTATTATTAATTTATATTGAGTATGACTATGATTGGATCTCTTTTACCATGAATTACAATGTTTAGTCAGTCCTTGATCTTCAGAGGTGCTCTGAATTTATGTTTTGCGGCCACAGAAAGGGTTAGCGAGATACCATCTTGTTATATCATATTATGATTGTTTTGAGAAAGTGTTGTCATCCGAGATTTATTATTATTGCTCGCTAGTTGATTATGCCATTGATATGAGTATATATGAGACCTAAGTGTTATTGTGAATATGGTTAGTTCGTAATTTTTGCTAAAAACTTGAATGCTAGCTTTACATATTTACAATAACAAGAGCAAACAGAGTTTGTAAAAGTTTTTCTTCACTTTCAGTTTATCAACTGAATTGCTTGAGGACAAGCAAAGGTTTAAGCTTGGGGGAGTTGATACGTCTCCACCGTATCTACTTTTACAAACACTTTTGCCCTTGTTTTGGACTCTAACTTACAAGATATGGATGGAACTAACCCGGACTGATGCTCTTTTCAGCAGAATTGCCATGTTGTTATTTTTGTGCAGAAATAAAAGTTCTCGGAATGACCTGAAACTTCACGGATAATATTTTTGGAATTAATAAAAAATACTGGCGAAAGAATCAAGGCCAGGGGCCCACACCACATCCACGAGGGTGGGGCGCGCCTACCTCGTGGGCCCACTAGTGCTCCAATCGACCTCAACTCCAACTCTATATATTCACGTTCGGGAGAAAAAATAAAGGAGAAGGATTCATCGCGTTTCACGATCTGGCCGCCGCCAAGCCCTAAACTCTCCGGAGGGCTGATCTAGAAATCGTTCGGGCTCCGGAGAGGGAATCCGTCGCCATCGTCATCATCAACCTCCCTCCATCACCAATTTCATGATGCTCACCGCCAGGCGTGAGTAATTCCATCGAAGGCTTGCCGGGCGGTGATGGGTTGGATGAGATTTACCATGTAATCGAAGTTAGTTTTGTTAGGGTTTGATCCTAGTATCCATTATGTTCGAGATTGATGTTGCTATGACTTTGCTATGCTTAATGCTTGTCACTAGGGCCCGAGTGCCATGATTTCAAATCTGAACCTATTATGTTTTCATGAATATATGTGAGTTCTTGATCCTATCTTGCAAGTCTATAGTCACCTACTATGTGTTATGATCCGCAACCCGAAGTGACAATAATCGGGACCACTCCGGTGATGACCGTTGTTTGAGGAGTTCATGTATTCACTAAGTGTTAATGCTTTGGTCGGTACTCTATTAAAAGGAGGCCTTAATATCCCTTAGTTTCCAATAGGACCCGC
This sequence comes from Aegilops bicornis, assembly GCA_021605145.1. Taxonomy (NCBI): domain Eukaryota; kingdom Viridiplantae; phylum Streptophyta; class Magnoliopsida; order Poales; family Poaceae; genus Aegilops; species Aegilops bicornis. The sequence goes on from CM038672.1 coordinate 168,576,285, forward strand.
TGCCACGGGAGGGTAGGACAAAAGATGTCATGCAAGTTCTTTTCCATAAGCACGATGACTATATTCGGAATACATGCCTACATTACATTGATGAATTGGAGCTAGTTCTGTGTCACCCTATGTTATAACTTTTGCATGAGGAATCGCATCCGACATAAGTCTCCATCACCGATCCAATGCCTACGAGCTTTTCACATATTGGTCTTTGCTTAGTTACTTTACCATTGCCACTGTTACAATTACTACAAAACTGCTACTGTTACTTTTGCTAGCATTACCATTACCTCCTATTACCTTGCTACTAAATACTTTGCTGCAGATATTAAGTTATCCATGTGTGGTTGAATTGACAACTCAACTGCTAATACTTGAGAATATTCTTTGGCTCCCCTTGTGTCGAATCAATAAATTTGGGTTGAATACTCTACCCTGGAAAACTGTTGCGATCCCCTGTACTTGTGGGTTATCAGTATTAAGCATGTTCTAGTAAACATGCCTAACACATTTTTGCCATTCTCTGCACTGGCAGCACCTGCCTTGTGATGTTTAACTATGCCAACTGCATTTTTATCAGTACCGGTTTCAATGTCTATTAAGCCTGTTGCAATTAACAGTTGAATCCATTTTTAAACAGTTGCATTTCAATGGCTACAAACTTACAAAACATGACTTAGGATGTTGTTAAGACTGTTGCAATTAACAGTTGTATCCATTTTTAATCTGTCCATTTGCTACCATGCTACTCTCCGCAATGAAGATATACTAGAGATGCTGCCCCATTTGCTATTTTTGGTGGATGCTAACCCTGTTGTACTTAACATGCTTGTCCATGTACTTACGCAGGGTCATAATGGCTGATGATGTTGTTTGCCGTCAAGGTTAGCTGCATCCCATGTCTTACAGTATTTCACATCATTTGTGCAATTGCAGTTTAACTTCTACCATTTACTGGTTGCTTGTAGGTACACATGTCAGTGGCACTAATCCATGCTTCGACCCGGAGGAACAGCTCGCCTCCACTGACTTTGGGCGGGCTCTGGCCAAGATGAAGTGCCCTAGCAACTACCTCTCAGGACTTACGAAGTATGTACCCACCAGTTCAATCTTACCAATACCAGTTGCAATTAATGGCTATGTTTTGTACTGTTGATGTATTAAGCATGTTGTAGTAAACATGCCTAACACGTTTTAGCTATTTTCCCTACCTTTTTATAGACAACTGGGCCATTATCAGCTCTAGCAGCACCTACCGTGTTATGTTTAACTCTGCCAATTGTATTTTTATCAGTACCGGTTTCAATGGCCATTAAGCCGGTTGCAATTAACAGCTGTATCCATTTTTAGAGAGTTGTATTTCAATGGCTACAAACTTACAAAACATGAATTAGGATGTTGTTAAGCCTGTTGCAATTAACAGTTGTATCCATTTTTTAATCCGTCCCTTTGCTACCGTGCTACTCTTTCGAAATGAAGATATCACTACAGATGCTGCCGTTTTTTACCATTTGCAATTTTTGGTGGATGTTAACCCTGTTGTAGTTAACATTGGCTTTCCATGCACTTACACAGGGCTACAATGGGCGATGTTGTTGTTTGCCGTCGAGGTTAGCTGCATCCCATGTCTTATACACCATCTATTCCTAAATATAAGTATTTTTAGAGATTCCAATATAGACTACATAAGGAGCAAAATGAGTGAATCTAGATTCTAATCTAAACTATATCTATAATTCTATATACATCCGTATGTAGTTCATATTGAAATCTAAAAAAACTTATACTTAGGAACATAGGTAGTTGTATTTTACATCATTTGTGCAATCTCAGTTTAGCTTCTAACATTTACTGGTTGCTTGTAGGTACATATATGAGGGGTACTTATCCATGCTTCGATCCCTTTTGCGTATGGGGCAATGAGATATTCATGAACAAGTGTCAAGTGAGGAAACTAAGAAAGATTGTTAGGCGAAAGAAACGAGTGATTGGAATTAAGCTCTTTATTTACACTTTGTCGAAGACAACAGTGAACTTTAGGATGGTAAGTAATGTGTTGCCTTTTCCCTTGCCCACAACAAGTTACTCTATTAGACCTCAAGATTCGATATTTTTCTCTTTTCAGTGGTTTCCGAAGCTATTTACTAATGATTACCTTGCAAACTACATGACCGGAGTGGAGGCAACTAAGGTTAAAGTATATAATTCATGCTACCATGATAATGCTCTAGAAGTCTTCCTGAAGGCGGTGAAGGATGGGCGGGAGATCGTGACAACGGGTTGGACAAAAGTGGCTCGTGCTTATGGCATGCAGGAAGGCACATTATGGGCATTCCACTTCTTCAACATCGTCGGCAGTCAAAATGATTTACACTTGTCTCTTCACCTTTACCGCCTTTAAATACTGTGGTTCATCATAGTTAATTGCTGCCTAATCCTGTAATTACTGAACATATTGTACCAGCAATTTTATTTATGGGTTCGTTGTTGAACCATTTTGCTGAGAATTTGAATTGCACATTTCGTATTTCAAAACTTCCAATTAGAATAATAAATTACAGGCAAAAATAAAACTAGAACAGACGGTCATGGACCTTTGCAAACAGTTCTAGCAGTACAAGCGCTTGCGATGGATAGCCCAATGCCACATAGTTTTCTACATCAAATCGTGTGTGATGTAGTTAATGAAAGCAAATAGTTAACCAAGGCAGAGCGTGTGTGATAGTTACACCTTTCACACATGAACGTATAGATAAAACCGTGTGGTATGTACATCCGAACGGAAACATTTTCCCTGGATTGACTGTGTGGGATGGTCATAAGAATGGAAACGTATTCCTTGGATTGACCGTGTGTGATATACATACGAACGGAAATGTTTTTCTGGGATTCACCGCGTGGGATGTACATACCTACGGAAATGATTCTCTCGGATTACCGTGTGGGATGTACACACCTATGGAAATGATTTTCTTGGATTACCATGTGGGATGTACATACCTTCGGAAATGATTGGGTTTTGATGCCTCGCCCGATCGCACACGGCCCTAGACTGGGTCCCAGGAGGTCCTATCCCTGATGATTTCTGGGTCGCATGGGAAGGACACCCTATCGCACACACTCACTTGGCGACGGGTCCAAATGCCGTTGCAGAAAGGGGTAAAAAACCGTTTGTTTAGGACCGACTCGTACCAGTGACCTATGTCTGGCCAGATGACGATAGATGTCGTGTGTTAGCGTCAAAACCGGTAGACCTCAGGGTAGGAGGTCCCGAGTTGTGGATCTAGAATAGATGGTAACAGGAACGGAGAGATGATGTTTTACCCAGGTTCGGGCCCTTTTGATGGAGGTAAAACCCTATGTCCTGCTCTTGTATATATTAATGGAAATGTATCAAGTACAGAGTTGATCTACCTCAAGATCGTAAGATGTGTGGTCCAACTCTAGGGCTAGGTGAATGATATTGCATTAATGTCCCCTCTGTGGGCTAAACCCCGTGGCTTATATATATACACCAGGTTGGGTATCTAGGGTTACAAGGTCGGTATCTGGGCATAAGGCGGCATGACAAATCTTGGAGTATACGACAAGTCTTCGGTGGAGGTAGTCTCGATCATGCCTCCTACATATTGCCTCCAGAGTCCATCTTGAGTACGAGTGAAGGCCCATTGGCCCAACCCAAGGAGCATGGGCCGACTAGGTCAGCACCCCCTAATCCGGGACACCGTCAGTAGCCCCCGAATTGGTCTTCTATGCCGAGGACGACCCTCTTAACGAAAGTAACCTCGGATCCGGAGTCCTTGGATCAACAGACGAGTCCCCCCTTATAATTCTTGAACCACTCCTTTAAAGGAGTGATGCCAACCGAGGCTTAGCCGAGCTTGTACCCTGCCAGAAGATATCGGATAACTTAGCCTTGAAGGCCAACCATACAGGTATGAATAGCCCCACCTAGTCTGACAACTTTATCGAAGCGGCTCACCCCACAAAGGGTCGGGAAGTTACTGCTTCCCTTAAATCATGGATCGAGGCGGCCTTTTCACTAGCACATCCCATCAAGGGGGAGATCGTGCCCGTTTTCTTAGGGATATCATCAAGATTTTGCCCCCCCCATATGCTTAACGACATCTTTCGTGGGAGTGGCGTTTTTGTCGGTGCAGCAAGGGGGACTCGTGGCCTTTCACCAGCCTATAAGAGTGAAAGAGTGGACGACACAATCGACCACACTCTCATTTCCCCTGTCGGCTGCTTCGCCTAGCTATAGCCCCCAGATCCAATCTTGCACACCACTCCCTTAGAAAATCCCAACTCCCGCATCCATCAATGGCCGACACCCTCAAAAGGCACTGGGGTGGCTCCACCATGACGGACGACACCATCCTAGAGCTGTGCGGCCCATGACATCTTTCTGCCAACATTGCCGCCCGCACTCCGGGCGTGGATCAGCAAGTGCCCGCTCCCAACGAAAGGGAGCGGGTAGTCTTCGTCCCCCACCTTATCCGAGGTTGTAACATCCCAAAATTCTAAATTTTGGAATGTTATATTAAATAAATAGTTTTGATTGTTTGATTGTGGTATGGTCGCTTGTGTGAAATTGAGTGAAATTTGATACTTTTTGAAAGTTAAAATGAGAGGGAATGAAATGACTCTCTCAAACTTTCAATTTGTTTTCTGATCTCCATGAATTGAAACTCTTTTTAAATACAAAACCCTGGAGAGAAGATAACAAGACTTCTTCCATTTAATTAAATGAAAAAGGGTTTTTGAAAATATTTTTAATTCATTTGGAAATATTTGAAATTCGGAAACTTTAAGCAACTCAATGATTTTCATGAGAGAAGATAAAATGACTTCTTCAAAGCATATGAAATATGAGTTGGAAGTTTCAAAGAATTAAATTTAAAAGTCCTTTTGAAATTATTTTCAATTTGGAGTTATTCGGGTTTTATTCACATTAATTTTCTCCAAAAATAAAATATATGGAAATTAGGGTAAAATGATTCCCTACATTAGATAATTGGAGAGAAATAAATTGAAACCATTTTGGTATTTTAAACTGATTTTTATTGGGTTTTAAATAAATCAGTAACACTCTTTGCTTTATTTAAATTTTAGTGGATTTTATTTTTTGCTAGAGAATGTTCAGATTGTAGAAAATCATTCTCTGAAAATTTTCATATATTATATGCCTATGT